>CANJKZ010000861.1:1207500-2407500 GCA_947471745.1 Closterium sp. Naga37s-1
GTTCGCGTCCTCCTCCTGTCCCTGGCACGCACGCTATGGCACTCCGTCCTTCCTCTGTTCCACTGCGTGTTCCTCTGCCTGCTCCTCCTGAGTCCTCTCTTCCTGAGGTCCCTTACCCTGAGTCTGACCGCGCTCGTGCTGCCAGACCCACTATCTCTCGTCTCCTCGCCACTGTTGTCACTGACCCTTCTTTTGAGTCTGGTGATGCGTCTGCTCTCGTTGCTGAGCTGCTTGACTTTGCTGCTGCCTGCCGTCTAGACTACGCCACTGCTCTTGTTGCTGAGTCTGCGTCTGCCAGTCCTCCGTCCATCGGGGGTGAGTGTACTTGTACCCAACTCTTTGCTAGTTCATTCATTCTCGTTCATTCTCTTGATAATATTGTTCAGGAAGTTGGTAAACAAGACGAACCTAAGGCACAGAACAGGGCCCATGCGAACCTAGATGATCCAACAATGGTAACTACAGTCGGTCGCCGACCAACAAACAACCCGAATATACTTGCAGACAGCCAAACCCTCTATGTCGATAGACACCAAACGATGCCGACGTATTGTCGGACTCCGACATATACGCCGACAAGGTTCATCCCCGAGTAGCATGTGAATGTGTGCAATTCAGATGGTAGCGATCAGGTCGACATCGCCGACGAGGGTTCTAGTTTCATGCACTACCAAAAAGTTACATGCACTACCACATAAGCAAACACAAAAAAAGAGTTACAAGCACAAAAAAAAAAAAAAAAAGATCCAACAAAAGAACTACGCAATCGGCGTCGGCCAGACCAAACTGTTATACACCCTAGCATTCAAACCACCTAGCGCTCCCTCCGTGCGCTGACTACACCGCCGTGCTGTCCTTGCCCTTCCTACCCTTCTTCCACGTGTTGTCCTTGCCCTACTTGCCCCTCTGCCCCTTCCTCCCCCTGTGTTCAATATCGTACTCCATCTGCGCGTCACACGGCACCGCGATGCCGATCTCTTCGAGTTTCGGCCCGGCGATGGGGCACATTCCCCAGAACGCCAAGGTCTCCACCGTCGCTCTAGCGATCACGTCGGCTTCGACTTCATGATCCACCCCCGGATAGACCCGGTGCAGAGTGAGACTCTGCAGCGCCGGCGCGACGTTGTGCGCAACCTACCCGAGGGGTTGCTCCCTGTTGATCTCGGCCTCCAGCACCACCTGCATGACCTCCTTGAAGACACCGGCGGTCTTCTCGCTCGCACCGACCACCATCGCCGCCGCCTTCCCTTCGCCCACAACATCGACCACCTGGGCGTCTGCGTTCTCGACTAAGCACCACATGGCGCAAGCGGAGGCCGATAATGCCTGTGCCGCCATCGCCGTCTTCTCATCAGTGTCTCCCTCCTTCGTCGCCGCGCTCGCAACGACCTTCCCATACGCAGCGCACATGGACACGCGACCTATCATGGCCGACATCATAGCATCCAAATTCTCCTTGCCTTCCTTTGTGACGGCATCGACGGGGAACCAGATCGCCGGCAAGAGCGCGTCGTGGTTCGCATCGCCTGAGCTCTTGTACGCTCGATACTTGCCGAGAATGTCATCGAACCTGTGACGCAATCACATGAAACCGGGCGACCATTAGTGACTCCGACATCGTCATCAACACTCGGCCGAATGGTATCCGACTTACCATGTTTTTGGAAGGTACGCGCCCCGTGTCCATATCACCGTCCACATCCCTGTCGGCAAAATCTTGACCTCCTCCCACACCTTCCTCCACTTCTCCAACTCGGTTTCCTCCAAGCCGGTGAGCTCGGCCATGAGGACCTTGCTGGCGTAGCCGTCGTAGACGATGTACGCAATCGAGTGCAGGTACGCCAGCTCCATCTTCTCGCGCGACTTGCCGATGTATCGATTAGCGCCGAGCACCTTAATCTCGCCCACCCACCCAAGACCGTCGCCCGAGTTGTCGTGGCGGATGCCATGACCCTTCCGTCCTTTCTCCTTCTCCTTCTCCTTCTCCTCCTCCTCCTTCTCCTTCTCCTTCTCCTTCTCCTTCTCCTTCTCCTTCTCCTCCTTCTCCTTCTCCTTCTCCTTCTTCTCCTTCTCCTCCTTCTCCTTCTCCTTCTCCTTCTCCTTCTCCTTCTCCTTCTCCTTCTCCTCCTTCTCCTTCTCCTTCTCCTTCTCCTTCTCCTTCTCCTTCTCCTTCTCCGCCGCCTTCTCCTTCTCCTTCTCCTTCTCCTTCTTCTTCTCCTTCTCCTCCGCCTTCTCCTTCTCTTTCTCCACTGACTTCTCCTTTGCCTTCTCCCTCCCTGTCTCGGCCGACATCGCCCGTGTTTTCCTCTGAGAGCTCGCCCTCCCTCTCCTTGTGTCGGCCTTCCCCTTCCATTTCGACTCTCCCTCGCCGACAGCATCAGTGATCGTCTTTGGCTCCGCTGAACCACCAGGGGGACTCGCCGAGGGCTCCACATGCGCCGTGTCTGAGATGGCCAGAGCAGGGGGGTGCCCGGGGCATTTTACCACTTCCAACAGGTTCTGGATGGCAGCGATGTCGGCGTCGTTGTGGCCTTTCGACGCATGTGCAGGGTCAACGGCTCCGCCGCCGGTGGCTAGCGCTGCCCTCACGCCCTTCTCCGCCGCCACGTTCACCGACGTCGGCGTCGTGCTTGAGCCGGCTTCCGGCTGAGTCCGTGTTGGCGCTGCCGCACTACGTGCGCCTAACCGAGCACGAAGCAATGCAGACTTTGGGTCTGCAGGAGGACGGGCGGCGACCAGAGGCGCGGTAGGTGGGGCACTGGGCGTTGTGGCGGCGACCTGCGTAGTGACCGAGCGACGTGCTGTTTCGGCGGGGGCGGCATCGACCAAGGGAGGCTGCTGCACGTCCTTGCGATGGGCCTTGCATTTCCCTGAGCGCGTTCGCAGCTGCGGGCACCTTAGTGGCGGACGAACCATCGCGGTTAGCCGCAGCATCCTTCGCGTCGCCCTTGGCGGCAGCCGAGCCTGCTGGAGCTGGAGTAGCCGCAAGGGCCGACCCATCGTTGTTGGTGGCTGACAGGCCGACCGGTGCGCTGCTAGCCGTAGGGGGTTTACAGGGAATCGACGTGGTCCTCGCCACCCCGACAGACGGTCCCTTGACGGTTCTGGCGCCGCCATCTATCGCTGTTTGAGCGGTTGGGATCTCCTTGTCGCTCAAGCCTTTCCCGCCGCTCGCCAGACCATGTGGCTTCTCGGCGACCAGGGGCGAGGCTGTTGGTCCAGCATCTTGAGCGGCAACCTCGTCGGCATGACCCCCATCTACACTCCCGATTCCATCGTTGTTGGCGGCTGACGGGCCGACCGGCGCGCTGCTAGCCGTAGGGGGTTTACGGGGAATCGACGTGGTCCCTGCCACCCCGACAGACGGTCCCTTGACGGTTCTGGCGCCGCCATCTATCGCCGTTTGAGCGGTTGGGATCTCCTTGTTGCTCAAGCCTTTCCCGCCACTCGCCAGACCATGTGGCTTCTCGGCGACCAGGGGCGAGGTTGTTGGTCCAGCGTCTTGAGCGGCAACCTTGTCGGCATGACCCCCATCTACACTCCCGATTCCATCGCCCTTGCTGTGCGACCTTATCACCTTGGCCCCGTTCTTCTTGAGCTGGTCGACCATGCTCTGACCTCAAGTCCGCGAGCCGCCAGGACCCACCGCGCCAACGCCGCGGCTCCCATCGGCTCCCTTGCTCCGCTTCACGCTCCCCGCATCATCCCCGCCGCCCGCCCTTTTCTGGCCCTGCTTGTCGGCCTCCCTTCGTTGCGCGGGATCGGCGTCATTGGGCGACGGCGACGACCCACGCCGACCAGGCACCACATTGCCGATCACCTCGGTCATGAGCTTTAACCCGGACGCAACAAACGACTGCTGGGTGGCCTCCGTCACCGCCTTCAACACGTCCGCCTTGAATGACTTCATGAGCTCGTCCGGGAAGGCTGGCGTGGGCTGCGGCGGCGGCGGCGGCGGCACAGCGATGGTGCGAGGTACCGCGGCGGCAATGTTGGTCTGCGCCGCGGCTAGGTGCTTTGAGATGTAGTCCTCCAAACCCAGCTTCTCATCGTCCACCACCACTTCCGCTTTTGCGCGTTCAACTGCCATACTTCCCTCCGGACCGTCGATTTCCGCCAACCACGTCGACGCCTGTTCGGCGAAGGACTTCATCGCCTTCCACGATTCGTCCATGTGGTTGGTGATGTTGTCCGTGATGGTTGTCGACACGGCCGATGTCGCACATAGCAGCCGTTTCGCCGCATTATGGTCGGAGACGACGACCTGGTCGGCCAACGACTGGAGCTTGTCGAGGAGTCCACATATCCCCAACGCAAACCTGTCCACCCGACCCCTTTCCTCTCCGTGCGCCTTCTCCAGACGGGCATTTTCTGCCGTCAACCGCCTATTCTCCTATCGCAGCTGCTCGACGACGTCCAGCGGTGCCTGCCAACCAGATGCGGAGGAACCGGGATGACCGCGCGCCGCCTTCTTCTTCCTAGACCGCTCCCTCCCGGCCTTCCCTGCAGTGGTCTCGGTAGGCCCGTCCACGCCCGTCTGCTTCGTGGCCGCGGCGTTATCCCCTTCTCCAACGACCTCGAGTTCGACAACTTCTTTCGCGTCGCCAACCACATCGCCGACCACGACCTTCTCACTCCCCCCACGAGCCGCCTCTACGCCTCGTCGGCATCCTCCCCTCCCTCGTTCACAACATCCGCCGACCTCCCACCCGTTTTCGCCGCTCCCTCTACGTACTCCACCTCCATTTCCTCCAACTCCCACTCGACCTCTTCCTCCTGCTCCCCCTCTTGCTGCTTCTCCGCCTCCTCCACCTCCTCCTCCTCCTCCTCCTCCTCCTCCTCCTCCTCCTCCTCCTCCTCCTCCTCCTCCTCCTCCTCCTCCTCCTCCTCCTCCGCCGACCCCCCCCCCCCCTCCTCCTCCTCCTCCTCCTCCTCCTCCTCCTCCTCCTCCTCCTCCTCCTCCTCCTCCTCCTCCTCCTCAAGATCCTCATGGTCCTCCTCTTACTGATCCTCGTTATCATCCTGATGGACGTCCTCGTCCTGGTGCTTCTCCGCGGTCCCAGTCACCGCCCTTCCTGCCTCCTCATCTTCCTTGTCGACGCCGCCTCCGAGCTCTCCGATCGAAGTCCCACGTGCATCATCGACGGTGTGGGCGACACCTACTGCTTGGGATGCCGAAGGGGCCTCCTCGCCATCGTCGTCACAGGCGTCGGCAGCAACTCCGACATGGCCCGACCGTTTGAGAGCGACGTGCTCCTTGACGAATGTTATCATCCCATTCCGCAGCCCCTTCAACCCCGAAACGTTGACCTTGTCCATGCTGGTCACACTGTGACGGAGGGCGCCGGTCAGGAGATCCATCCTCCTCACCACCCAGCACAACGCGCTCATTGCTAGCAAGTCAGAGCCCGCATCCCCGTCCCGGACGGTGTCAGACACTTTTTGCATACAACAACTGTTCGGCAAGGATGAGCACCACATTCGGCAATCGCATCGCGCAAGGATGACACACTATAGGACGGTAAATCGTTCGGAACTCACATCTCGAACGGGTTGATCGCAGTCGGCGAGCCTGTCCTCCACCTCTTCATCAGAAGGCTTCGCCCACTCCCACTTCCTACCATCGCGCCCAAGCTCGGCCAGTACCGCCGCCCGGAAAAACCTGAAGCAACATGGCACAGATTGTCGGTAAGAATGGTTTACGCTGCGCGGCGGAATTGCATGCGTCGTCGACTACAGTATCGAGCTCACTTCAGCACGCGGATCGCCTCGTCGCAGTGCCACTGCTTCACGGTCTGTGAGTCAACGTTCCGGATCGAGGTCCTGATCTTCTCCCCCCCGGCCTTTAACAAGTCGCTGGGGTATATGATGACAACGATGCTGCAATGTGCTCCTGGAAGCGGTGCGATGCTGCACCGGTAAGGCACGACGCCGTCGTTCATAATAGAGCACCGACATAGGATGCAACACACATCATGACGACTTCGAACCAGCTCACCTCAAAGTCAGGGGGATAACCGCTATGTCGGCACCGAAAACCGTCGCAAAGCATGTGTGGTCCGCCCGACCCATCGCTGCCCGAAGCCGGCCGAGTCCTATCGACCACAATCGCATGTTGGCCGGCGCCGCGCGAGTCCATGCGTGCCAACACGCATGCATGGGTATTAGAAGTGAGTGAGGAGGTGCACGACACGACGGGGGATACGTTGGTTTAGGAACCGCCAACTGACGGGGATGGCAATAGTACGACGGTGCACCACCCTCGCGACGTTGTAATCAATGGAGCCGACCGATGCGGGCCTAAACCCTGTGCCGACACCGACCTACGGTAGATAACCCTGAATCCTAAAGTCGGCGTCAACGTGAACTGAACTAAACCCTAAACTCATAGCGCTGCCCTAGACGTGGGACAACCCTAACACCGACGCTGCGACGACCAGCAAGGTATGTAGAGGTCAACGCCGACATGTTAGAGGGCCCTACGACAGCAAGGGCCCTCGACGACTTGGCAAGACAACTACGCTAAGACGGGCATGGAGTGACACCAACACAAGGAGTGCGTTGATGTCGCGCGACTACTGCAGTGCCAATGAAGTCCGTGCTGGGGTGCTGCTGGTCTAGTAAAGTCTTGGGCACGCTTCTTGGGAAGCGTGCCACTTCCTAGCAAGTCTATGGTTGTCTTGTGTGGTGTTGCCTAGTTGGAGTTGGTTGGTTGGGGTGGCGTGCGAGAAGGGCCATTCCGCTGCTGAGTTGGGTTGAACTCCTACGAGGCGCGTTCAACACACCTGCACACCACTTTCGTGAGGTTGGGTTACTACGCAGTGCCACGCCAACTTTGTGAAACCTGAGAAAAAACGAGGGAATGGAATGACTAAGGGAAAGTTGGGTACAAATGCAAACCCTAGGAAAACTGTACCCCATATGTGCTACCCCACTATAGCCTACAGTAGCTATGTCATATAAATCTGACACACCCCCATAGGCAAAGTGGGGGAGAACAAGGGGTCACAAGACCAGTCAAGCAAAGCAAAACAAGCTCAGGGTGGATCACAAAGTCACCACACATTCCGAGCACAAGTTCAAGGCCACAAGGCCAGTTCACATGTAGGATTACATATATATATATATATAAGGCTAGACAAGCAAGAGCAGGTGTATATATATATGCAACAGTACAAACAAGGTCAAGGGGTGAGCAAGTGAGGCAAGGTAGGCACAAGACCCAGCTGAGTACAGAAGCGCTGATGATCACAAGGCGCAAGTGCCTTGGTGAAGATATCAGCAGTGTTGGCCTGAGAGGCCACGTACGCAAGCCGCAGCTGACCACGCTGCTGTAGCTCACGAGCAAGGAAGTAGCGGAGAGCAATGTGCTTCGTTCTGTGCTCCAGTCTCTGCTCTCGACACAAGGCCAGCATGGCCTTGTTGTCTACGTACAGCACTGGAGGAGAACGAGGCGGCTCTCCGAGGTCAGTCAGCAGGTAGGTGAGCCAGCGAAGCTCCTGTGCAGCCATGGCCCCGGCATAGATCTCAGCCTCACAACTGGAGCCGAGAACAGAAGACGAGCGGGTAGCCTGCCACGAAACAGAGCCGGAACCAAGGCTGAAGGTGTAACCCTGTGACGACCGCTGTGTAGCCTGGTCGTCAGCCCAAGAAGCGTCTGCGTGCCCAGTGAGGACCACTGGACTCTGCCCTCCAAGCACAAGCCCCATGCCCGACGTACTGCACAAGTAGCGCAACACCCTCTTCGCTGCAGCCATGTGCTCCGGTCTGTGTCTCCCAGGAGCAACATAGCGTGCGAGAATGCTAAGAGGGTATGCAAGGTCAGGTCGTGTGCAGGTCATCAGGTACATGAGGCAGCCAACAAGCTCTGGGTACGGGCCACTCGACTCTACGGACTCATCCGAAGGCAGAGCTGAGAGCGAGTAGCGAGTAGGCAGAGGAGTGGCCTGAGGCGAGGAGTACGTGAAGCCGAAGCGCTGAAGGACCTGCTGCACCATGTGTGACTGAGTCAGGGTAACGGTGCGGCGTGCTCTGTCCCGGGTGATCTGCAAGCCAAGGTAGCTGCGCAGTTTACCCAGGTCTGTGCACGTGTGTCTCTTCTGCAGCTCGGACTTCACGTGGGCGAGTCCAGCAGTGTCAGCTGTGGCAAAGACCAAGTCGTCGACGTACACGAGGATGTAGAACGGCGGCAAAGAAGTGTCGGTGCGCAGAAACAGCGACGGGTCGGCAGTAGAGGGAGCAAACCCAAGAGCCGCAAGTGTAGTCCTCAGTGTGTCGTGCCACTCACGCGGTGCCTGGCGGAGACCGTAGACTGGCCGCCGGAGGCTCCACTGGGTGCCAGGAGGAAAAGACCCAGTGAAGCCAGGTGGGCGACGCAACCAGATCTCCTCGTGCAGGCTGCCCTGCAAGAAAGCAGTGCTGAAGTCAAGAGAGTGCAGCTCGTAGTCGCGGTGAGCAGCTATGTGCAGCAGTACCCGAAGAGTGGTCATCTTCGGGGTGGGAGAGAAGGTCTGAAAGTAGTCAACTCCCTGCCGCTGACTGAAGCCACGAGCCACGTAACGCGCCTTGAAGACAGGCGGAGAACCCGGCGGCCGCTTCACCCTGAAAATCTACATGCCACTGACGATGTTCGCCCCAGGCGGGGGAACCTCGTCAACGTAGGTGCCTGTGGACTTCCAGGAAGCCATCTCTGCGTCCATAGCTGCCTGCCACTGAGAGGAGTAGGGACCCTCTATCGCCTCCGCGTAAGAGCGCGGAGTCGGGATGTCAAGTGCATCCGGGTCTCCCTCAGGGGTAAGCAGTACGGACACGAGATGAGGTGAAGCAGCAGCCAAACACTGGAACTCCTCCTGCCTGTCCTCAAGGACGTCCGTGCCAAGGGCGCAAAGGAAGGGTCAGTGACAACAGTAGCAAGGAGACGCCTGACAGTAGGACTGGCAGCACGAAGAGAGTCCGACTCCGGGTCAGGAAGAGCAGGAAGAGAGGACTCAGGAGGAGAAGGCAAAGGGGCACGCAGAGGAGCAGTGGACGGACGCAGAGACATCCGGTGCGTGCCAGGGACAGGAGGAGGACGCTGACGCGAACCACGACCACTAGTGCGAGCAGCACGGACAGGCGACGCAGGGCGAGACGCAGGCTCACGACGCTCAGCAAGACCTCCAGTAGGACCAGTGTAGGGAGAAGGAGCGGGCAGTGGGGAGGCCGTCTGTAACTGTAACTGTGACGGGACAGGCTGTGGACACTCTAAGGGAGGAGGAGGACCAGTAGAAGGCGGGAGACCAAGAACCTGCTGAAGGAGCGGAACGAAGTACGGCCTAGGCCGCGCGGCGACTCCAGACACAGCAGGGACAGCACCAGTACCCCCAGCGGCAGCACCAGCGCCAGCAGCACCTCCAGCTCCAGTACCTCCAGCAGCACCAGTAGCACCCCCAGCAGGACCGCCTCCAGGACCGACAGCAGTAGCCTCAGCGTCAACACCCTCAGCAGCTCTAGCTCCAGTCGTACCCGCAGGCCCAGCAGCTCCAGTACTCCCAGTACGAGCACCTCCGGGATCCGCGGCACCAGCACCCTCAGTAGCCGAAGAACCTCCAGCTCCAGCAGCACGCCTCCAGCGCCGGGCAAACCACTCGCGCAGCTCCTGTGGAGAGAGTGGCTCCCGCCGAGACGAAGCACCCGGAGAACCTCTAGGCTCAGCACCGCCAGACGCCACACAAGCAGGCCCAGCTCCCTCAGGCTCCGCACCCCCAGGCTCAGCACCTCCAGGCGTAGCACCCCCAGGCTCAGCACCCCCAGGCTCAGCACCCCCAGGCTCAGCACCCCCAGTAGTAGCACCCCCAGGCTCAGCACCCCCAGGCTCAGCACCCCCAGTAGTAGCACCCTCAGGCTCAGCACCCCCAGGCGTAGCACCCACACGCTCAGCACCCCCAGAGTCAGCACCCCCAGGCTCAGCACCCTCAGCAGCACCAGAGTCACCAGTAACCTCGACAGGCTCGACTGCGTCTACCTGGGACACACCTGAAGGGGCAGGACCCTGAGGGGGGAGGGGGTCTACCGGGTGGGGACCTGGCACAAGGAAGAGCGGTGGCGGGGGGAGGGACGGAGTGCGGTAGGGGAAGAGGCGGTAGTAGGGGACCGACTCGTCAAACGTGACGTCCTGGGAGGACAGAACACGGCGAGAGGTGGGGTGGTAGAACTGCCACCCTGGCGCGTCAGGGGGGAGGCCAAGGAAGACGCAAGGAGCAGCACGAGGGGACAGCTTGTCCGCAGACAAGTCGCGGACAAACGCCCGAGATCCCCAGACACGGAACGCAGACGCATCGCCAACCTTCCCCGTCCACAGCAAAGCTGGGGAGGTCTCCGGCCTGGAGACCCTAGGGTGAAGGTTGATCTGATGCGCCGCGTACCGAACCGCAAACGGCCACAGAAAATGGGGGGCAGCCGCATGCATCATGGACGTATGGGCGACGTCCATGACCATGCCAATGCGGCGCTCAGCAATCCCATTTTGCTGTGGAGAGTCCGGAAGCGTGAAGGTCTGGCGGATGCCTCGTGCACGACAGTAGGCTCGCAGAAGGCCAGAGGAGAACTCTCCACCTCTGTCAGAGTGCAGACGCAGAACAGGAAAGTCCGAGCCGAAGCTCTGCCTGAGCTGGAGACGAGCTGCGCGGATCCAGTCGATCAACACCTCAGTGACATCACCCTTGCTGCGCAAGGGGAAGACCGTGGTGTAACGCGAGTAGTCGTCAACCACCAGCAGGAAGTAGCGCTCGTGACCCTGTCCACGGACGCGGGCCGGGCCCCACACGTCCATGTGAAGCGTCTGCAGCGGGGCCTCTGTCGGAGGAAACTGGGAGGAGTGAGGGGCAGCCTGCTGCCGCCCCTCGACACAAGGGACGCAGGTAGGGCCGGGCCCCGGAGGAAGGGGAGGGAGGGACCGGGGAAGACCAGAGACAAGGACACGGGAGGCCATGCCTCGGAGACGAAGCAGGGAGGGGTGACCAAGGCGGTGGTGCCAGAGGAGAGTCTCGTGAGACAGGAGGCGACACGAACAGGGGGCAGACTCAGGACCAGACCTGGACGCTGCAGCAAACACCTGACCCGACGCAGCTACCTGACCAGACGCAGTGACTGGAGGAGACGCAGTGGTCAGGGTGTACAGGCTCGACCCCGGCCGACGGGTAAACGTGGCCAGGTGTCGGCCAGTCCGAGCGTCCGTGCAGTGGGTCACCCGCTGACTCGCAGGAGTGAACTGGTGAACCCCCGCATCCTGTAGGTCAGCACCACTCACCAAGTTCGTAGAGAACGAGGGGAGGTAAAGACCAGACAGGGTGCCAGAGGGGGCCGCCGGACACGGAAGGACAGTGGAGAAGTGAGCAAGGACAGGACCCCCAGAGGGGTCTGCCAGAGAGACCGCAACTGGCCGGCCAAGCGGCGTGAGTGTGGTGCGGTCTCGAAAGAAGGAGCGAGAAGCCCCCGAGTCAAGGGTGAAGGTGTGGGAGGCCGAAGCCGACGCAGAACCTGAGAGAGCAGACTCACCAGCACCTGAGGGAGCAGACGCACCTAGAGCAGCAGCCTCGCTAGCACCTAGAGTAG
Organism: Closterium sp. Naga37s-1; assembly: GCA_947471745.1. Classification (NCBI taxonomy): domain Eukaryota; kingdom Viridiplantae; phylum Streptophyta; class Zygnematophyceae; order Desmidiales; family Closteriaceae; genus Closterium; species Closterium sp. Naga37s-1. The sequence goes on from CANJKZ010000861.1 coordinate 1,219,093, forward strand.
CAGCCTCACCAGTACCTAGAGCAGCAGTCTCAATGCCCGGGTCGGGCGGAAAACACCGGTAACAGTCACCCTCATCACTAATAGTCACAGTATACATGGCAACAAGAATAGCATCAAAGTCAAGGTCAAAGACAGCGACACCCGCCCTAGACAGCTCACCCCAGCGGGGGATCTCAGTGGCCTCAGGGAACTGGTGACGCCAAGCGTCCGTCAGGCGGCCAAAGCAGCGCTGGGTGGAGTGCGCACCCCCGCACTGGTCACCCGCGCGGTCGCCGGTGCGGAGGACGTAGGTGCACGGACCAGTACCCCCACCCCGCTGGCGTGCAGCGTACCACTCACGGAGCTGCTGAGGGGGGGGGATGTCACGAGTGCGCTGCTGCTGCTGCTGCTGCTGCTGCTGCTGGCGCTGACCACCACCGGAGCCGACCCTCTGCGCAGCGCCACCCCGACCAGCTCCACCTCCTCCGCCGCCGCCTCCTCCACCGCCGCCACCTCCGCTCCCACCGCCACCGCCGCCGCCGCCTCCGCCTCCACCGCCGCCACCGACACCTCCACCCCCACCACCACCCCCACCGCCACCCCCACCCCCTCCACTGCCTCCACCGCCGCCTCCACCGCCCCCGCTAGCTCCTCCAGTGCCCCTGCCCCCCTTGCCCTTGCCAGGGCGGCGTCTCCCGCTAGGGGTAGACGCCGCACCGACCGACTCAAGCCCAACGAGGTCGGCCGCAGCAGCAGAGGCAACAGAGGGCAAAAGGGGGGAGGGGGAACACCCCTCAAAGATGGGGGTGAGAGGGTCACCACGAGAGGCTCCTACAGCTACTATGCTCTTCTCTGCTGCTAGGAGGGACTTCTCGAGGAGGTCAACGGTGAGAGTGGTGGGGCAAACTGAGAGGAAGTGGTCCCTGACTACGCGAAGGGAGTCAGGGAGCCGGGTGACTATGTAGTAGAGGGTGATGTACATGGGGGGGGGGTTCTTGGCGCAGAACTCAGCAGGAAGCGCAGCGCGGTAGCGAGTGTCACTAGTGCGGAGGTGCGTAATGAGGTCAGCGACTGTGGGAAAGGCAGCAAGGTCAGGGAAGAGGTACGGTAGCATGAGGCGGCTCAGTGCAGCAGTGGCAGGGGAGGAGTAGCGCGCAATTACAGCGTCGTACAAGGTCTGAGCACTCTTGTACTGGCTAAAGTGCGCACGCTCAGAGGTAGGCAGGTGGCGACGCACAGCAAGACGTGCAGCAGCATCGCGCGTGGCCCACTGTGAGCGAACAGTGGCGTCAGCATCAGCAGCGGGGGCAGGAGAGGCACCAGAAGTGAGGTCAAAGAGGGAGAGGCCGTCTGCTCTGTCGCACTGTAAGAAAAGCTGCAGGTCATCTATCCAGACGTCAAAGTCAATGGCCCGACCCTCAGCGTCAAAAGCGAGGACACTAGGGGTAGCCATGACAGCAGTAGACTAGCAACGCAAACAGTAGGGTGAGGGCAGTGCTGTGAAAGAGGCGCTGCTCTTACCGGACAGGGCGGCTCGGGTGGTTCGGCTGCAGGGCGGCTCGGCGGCTCGGCTGCTGGGCGGCTCGGCGGCTCGGCTGCTGGGCGGCTCGGCGGGGCCGCTGAGAGGGCGGCGTCCGGGGCCGCTGGGAGGAGGCGGCGGGGCCGCTGAGAGGAGGCGGCGGGGCCGCAAAGGTAGGTGGCGGGGCCGCAGGTAGGTGGCGGGGCCGCTAGTAGGTGGCGGGGCCGCAGGTAGGTGGCGGGGCCGCTGGTAGGTGGCGGGGCCGCAGGTAGGTGGCGGGGCCGCAAAGGTAGGTGGCGGGGCCGCTGGTAGGTGGCGGGGCCGCAGGTAGGTGGCGGGGCCGCACAGGTAGGTGGCGGGGCCGCGGAGGGCGGCGACGAGCCGTAGGGGGCCGTGAGGGGCCGCTGGGAGGAGGCGGCGGGGTCGCTGAGAGGAGGCGGCGGGGCCGCAAAGGTAGGTGGCGGGGCCGCAGGTAGGTGGCGGGGCCGCTAGTAGGTGGCGGGGCCGCAGGTAGGTGGCGGGGCCGCTGGTAGGTGGCGGGGCCGCAGGTAGGTGGCGGGGCCGCAAAGGTAGGTGGCGGGGCCACTGGTAGGTGGCGGGGCCGCAGGTAGGTGGCGGGGCCGCACAGGTAGGTGGCGGGGCCGCGGAGGGCGGCGACGAGCCGTAGGGGGCCGTGAGGGGCCGCAGGAGGGGCCGTAAGGGGCGTAAGGGGCCGCGCGAGGGGCCGTAAGGGACGGCGCGAGGGGCCGTAAGGGGCGGCACGAGGGGCCGTAAGGGCGGCGCGACGGGCGCGACGGGCCGTAAGGGCGGCACGAAGGGCCGTAAGGGCGGCGCGAAGGGCCGTAGGGGCGGCGCGACGAGCCGTGAGAGGGCCGCTAAGGGCGACGCGACGGGGCCGTGAGGGGCCTAGCGAGGGCGCGACGGTAGGGAGAGCACACAGGGCGCGACTCGGGCCGGAGCGAAGCGCGCTCCGGGCAGGAAAAAAAAATTTCGTGGTGGTGGGCCCTAGGAATCGTTCCCACTAGGGAACCTGCTCGATACCATGAGAAAAAACGAGGGAATGGAATGACTAAGGGAAAGTTGGGTACAAATGCAAACCCTAGGAAAACTGTACCCCATATGTGCTACCCCACTATAGCCTACAGTAGCTATGTCATATAAATCTGACAAAACCTTCCCGTAGCCTATATCTAGTTGTGTGTTTGCCTTTTTATACATAGTTGATATTGCAATTCTACTTGGCCCAATTGCTACTTCAATCCTCACTAAGTCCTTAGAGGCAAACTCTACCGAAACTCTACCAAGTTGCTGACGCAACATCATTCTCATAGCAGAAACTCTCTCGTTATCGCTACGCACTCTAATATATTCCTTCACGGTGCGGTGAGCATGGAACGAACACGCATAGATTTTCGTCGTCGTTGATATCCGCGTTCGTATACTCGCAAACTCTACCGAAACTCTACCAAGTTGCTGACGCAACATCATTCTCATAGCAGAAACTCTCTCGTTATCGCTACGCTCTCTAATATATTCCTTCACGGTGCGGTGAGCGTGGAACGAACACGCATAGATTTTTGTCGTCGTTGATATCCGCGTTCGTATACTCGCCTTGGCGTGCGGCGTTAGTGAAGGGCGCTTATTAATTTAAGTTGAACCTCTCTTGATTTCCCTCCAGTTACGTTCTCGGACCCAAGGATAGGGCGCTTGGTAATTTATTACCATTCGTCTGAGGACCCTTGTGAGGTGACCCCGAGACGAGGGATTCAAGGAAGGGACAATTTATTTTAATTTGTGGTACCTTATAGAGACGTCGTAGAGGATGAGTACGGAGGAGGCGAACGTGGAGGCCGGTAATTTGCGCGCCCTAGAGGAGGATCTCGTGGCTCGACATTCTCGTGGTGAGATTAGTGATATCGAATACGAGTTAATGTTGGAGGGATTGCGCTCGCGTCGGCGTCGTGAGCACCCTTCGCCACGTGTAGAGAATGTTGAGCAAGCTGCGGGAGGTACTAGTGCGTGGGATATGGCTGTCGATGGCGGAAATAGCGATGACGAGGAGCTTGATGGGTTGATGTCGCGTGGGGTCCTGCGAGGACCAACTCGGTTTATTACGGCTAGCGCCGGCGGTGTACAGGAGCGTGTTCATCGTGCAGCAGCGTCACGAGAGCATGCGAATGTAGGACGGCGGAGCGTTGCTGGAGGAGGAAATGCGGAAGAGTACGATAGTGAGGCTATGCCGGGCGTTACCTCGATTGGATCGATGTCGAGGGACGAGGGAATAGCCCCCAACTATGGCTACTTCATATTCACTCCAGATAAGATCGTTGTCTCTAGGCCGTTAGAAGGACGTCACGACCTGTCGACGTGGACAGAATCAATCGAGCCGCAGCTTGAGATCGCTCAGCTAAAACGATTCATAGATGGCACCACCCCCATTCCACCTGCGCGTGCACTTGCGCATCTCTCCCAGTTCCGCGCGATGCAGTTGCTGACGTTCACCACCATTTCCCGATGCTGCTCCCCAACCGTACAGATCGCCCTTAAGGCGTGTCGCATGAAGGTAGATGCCGGCTATCAGGCATGGCAGTTTATTATGCGCACGTACATGGCGAAGGACGATCTGTACATCGGTCAGTTAGAGCAGGCGCTCACTAACCTCGAGATGGGAGAGCACGAGTCCGCTACGTCCTATTGCAACTGTGCGCAGCAGATCCTAGTGAACCTGAGGATGGCCGGCGTAGATTACTCGTAGGCGTCGTACATCACTCACGTTGTGAAGGGGTTGCCGCAGCAGTACAACCTCTTACGCAGGATGCTGAAGTTGCCGCAAGTGCGCAAGGAGTTGGACGAGGACACCCTCGCTAGCTACATCATCGAGGAGGAGTGTACGCTGGCGGCGGAGGGACGAAAGGACCAATTCCTTCCCCAGGCTAACCAGGTCTTTACCAAGAAGGGTAAGCCCCAATTCTAGCAGACTTCATTCCCTTCCCCTCCCACTACGGCACAGCAGCAGCAGCCTAAGAATAGGGGTGGGGCTGGTGGGGGAGGGGAGAAGTGGAAAGGGGGTAAGGATGGCCAGCCGAAGGGGGGGAAAGGGGGCTTCAAGGAAAAGTGCTATGTGTGTGGACAGACAGGGCATGTTGCTAAGCACTGTCAGCAGCGGGCGGATAAGGAGGCAGACTCTGGTGGAGAGGGTTCTGGAGGTAGCAGCGGAAAGGGGGGTGATGGCTCTAAGGAGAGCGGGCAGTCATCATGTGCGATGGTGAAGCCCGTTGTGGAGCAGAATCCTCTCGTTGTGCTGGAGCCTGAGGCCGGAGAAGGCTTACAGGTTGTTGCAGCTGCTGTAAAGGCGAACCCGAGTGTCGTGCTACTTGATAGCGGATGCTCCCACCATCTCATGGGAGATCATTCTGCCTTTGTGGAGATGAGCAGCAGCGGCAGTATTAAACAGGTTACCGGCTTCAACGGCGCCCTTCAGGAGGTGCAGGGGCGAGGCACAGTCGCTCTTCTTGGAGAGGGGGGCAGGCGTGTCTTGGTGCCGGACGTGCTGTACGTACCAGGAGTGCAGGCGAGTCTTCTCTCTGCTGGGCAGCTGCGTGATAGTGGTGTGCAGCTGCTGGATGCCGAGGATGTGACTTTGCTGCGGGCACCAGATGGATCGCTCCTTGGTCGTGCGGGGTTCAAGGGGCGTGTTCTCTGCACGAACTTCCAGCCGTGTTCGACGCAGCAGCAGGAAGGCGAAACGGTGGCACTTCGTACCTTGGCGACGGGCGTGCGGTCTAAGGGGGACCTGTGGCATGCGCGTATGGCACACGTTGGTATTGATGCCATCGAGCGCACAGCGGCTCACGGGTCAGTGAAGGGCTTGGATTTGGAGAAGGGGGGCAAGTTAGGCATACCTTGTGTCTCCTGTGTTGGGGGAAAGATCACTCGTCATACCTTTCCTTCTGTGGGAGAGGAGGAGGATGAGTTGCTCGGGGTGGTGCATGCTGACCTGTGTGGCCCTTTCCGTGAAGCAGCTAAGGACGGAAGCCGCTACTTCTTGGTGCTGAAGGATCGCAAGACGCGATATGTCTGGGCCTACCCTTTGGCCCAGAAGAGTGATGCGCTGGCGGCGTTCCAGAAGTGGCTCCCGATGGCAGAGCGACAGTGCAAGACCACGGTGCAGGCGCTGCGCACTGATCGGGGTGGCGAGTTCCTGGGGCACGACTTCACGCTCTTCCTCGACGGCAAAGGCATCATCCATGACCTCACATGCACGTACATGCCGGAGCAGAACGGGATGGCCGAGAGGGAGATGCGCAGCATTGTGGAGGCGGTGCGGACGATGTTGCTGCACATGGGTGTGCAGCATCATTGGTGGCACCTGGCGTTGGCGCAGGCCGTCTGGGTGCGCAACCGCGTGGAGCACACCTCACTACCCTCTGGTGTGACGCCGTACGAGCTCGCCTTCCGACGCAAACCTGATGTCAGTATGGTGCGTGTTTGGGGCTGCATGCTGCAGTACATGGTACCACAATCACAGCGTGGGGGGAAGCTGACGCCTAAGGCTCGCTGGGGGTTGCACTTGGGTGTGTCAGCTGCGAGCAAGGGCTGGACCGTGCTGGACTTGGAGTCCAACCGCCTCATCACCACTGTGGAAGCTGTGTTTTATGAGACCATGTCCCTGGCAGGATGGAAGGCTTGGCATCAGCAGGAGCATGGGGGGCGTTCGATGCCCTATGCGCCCCTTCCCTCACTCTTCCCGATCACTCTCGAGGAGGCGGAGGAGGAGGAGGAGGTGGTCGCACCTCCTGCTATGCCCTATGTCCCTACCTCAGTCCCCACCCCACCTCCGCCTTCAGTCTACCCTCGTGTGATTCCCCTTGCCCCGCCTTCTTCCTCCTCACCCAACTTGGCTTCCCCCCCTCCTCCTCCTATTATTCCATCTCCCCTTCCACCCTCCATCCCTCCTGCACCTGCTCCGCCCTCTTCTTCGTCTTCCACGGTGCCGCCCGTTGGTGAGGGGGGGATAGAGGTGCCACCGTCTGTGGAGATCACCGACGGGCAGCGCCTTGAGACTGAGCAGCTGCAGGACGAAAGCAGTATGGATGGAGTACAGCAGAGTGGGGGGCAGGAGATAGGGGAGCAGGAGTCAGGGGAGCAGCAGATAGGGGAGGAGCGGATTGAGGAGCAGCAGATGGTGGAGCAACAGACAGGGGAGCCGCAGACAGGGGAGCAGGAGATGTGGGGAATTAGAGATGGTGGTCGTGTGTTGGCCTCTGGGATGATCACTGCGCCACTGCGTCGCTCCACTCACATCACTCGTGGTATCCCGCCACTTAAGTATGCTTGGGCTTTAGTGGTTGAGCCAGCGGGATTGGATGACGAGGAGGAGGACGAGGAGTGGACAGACCTGGACCCTGACGTGGTGGCTGACCCTGAGAGGCAGTGGGATATAGCGAAGATGACAGTGAATGAGGCCTTAGGCTGCTGGAAGGGCGACAAGGTGAAGGAGGCGATGGATGAGGAGATGCGGAGCTTGATTGAGCAGGGGACGTGGAAGTTGGTTCCGCGTCCGCCAGGGGTGAATGTGATGAAGAACCGCTGGATTTTGAACACCAAGTTCCGACCGGATGGGATAGTGGAGCGTGAGAAGGCGAGGCTGGTGGTGAAGGGGTTCACGCAGGTGGCAGGGGTGGACTATGAGGAGACGTACGCCCCTGTGGGAAGCTATGTGACGGCACGTGTGCTTCTGGCAATTGCAGCTGCACTTGATTTGGACCTGATGCAGCTGGATGTGAAGAACGCGTTCCTCCATGGCATGCTGGACCGAGACCTTTACATGGAGCAGCCGAGCTACTACGAGGATGGGACTCCTCGTGTCTGTAAGTTGGTAAAGAGTCTGTATGGACTCAAGCAGAGCCCGATGTTATGGTATGAGGCCTTGGATGGGGTGCTGCTTGGGGCTGGATGGAAGAAGAGCAAGGTGGATGAGGCTCTGTACTTCAAGAGTGATGCTGAGGGGGAGATGTGCTGGCTGCTGGTGTATGTGGATGACCTGCTTGCTGCCAGCCGCGGTCAGAGCATGCTAGGGGAGCTGCGTGACCTGCTGCAGAGTGCCTTTCAGCTGCGGGAGATTAGCCCCGTGGAGAAATATCTGGGGTTGCAGCTGATTCGGGACAGACCTACGAGGAGGCTGTGGCTGCACCAGGGGGCCTATGTGGGCAAGGTCCATAGGCGCTTCTTTGACGGGGAGCAGCCGCTGCGAGTGCCTCGCACCCCTCTTTCCTCTGACCCTTTCAGTGTGCAGACCTTCGAGGATGTGGGATGGCAGTCTCGAAAGGAGGAGGAGTACAGGCAGAAGGTGGGATCCTTGCAGTTCGCGGCCTGTACCAGCCGTCCCGACATCTCGTTCGCCTGCAGTAAGCTGGGGTCGGGCCAGACCGTGCGGAGTGATCAGCACTGGAAGGAGTTGGACCGTTGCTTGGCGTACTTGGTGGGGAGCAGGGATGTGGCGCTGGAGTTTGGTGGGGGGCCGGAGTCCTTGGAGCTGGTGGGCTACGCCGATGCTGATGATGCGGGAGACAAGCAGAACAGGACCAGCACTGGTGGCTACATCTTCGTGCTCGGGGGTGCTGCTGTCTCTTGGGCGAGCCAGAGGATTCGTTGCGCCACCCTCTCCTCCACTGAGTCTGAGTATGTTGCTGCTGTGGAGGCTGGGAAGGAGGCGCGCAGGCTGCGCTTCTTGCTGGCACTGTTTCAACTGCTGAGGAGTGAGGAGCCCACTACTCTCTTTGTGGACAACTCCTCTGCCATTTCAGTGGCAGGTGGCATGGGGCTCAAGGGGAGCCTCAAGCACATGGAGCGTCGTCACATGTGGCTGCACCACATGGTCAAGCGCAGGAAGCTGCAGCTGCAGCACATCCCTACGAGCGAGCAGCCTGCTGACTACCTCACGAAGGCATTGCATTTCCCCGCCTTCAGTTGTTGCTTCGAGGCTGTGGGGCAGGTGAGGCTCTCGAGCGAGGGGAGTGAGACCTAGACACTCCATGATGTGGATGGTGCCATGGCCTATCCATGGCTGGTGCGGTGCGTGTTTGCACTTTGAGAGTGCTTCGTTTGTGTGTGTGTCCCTTTTCTTTTGGTGTGTATGCGTGTATGCATGCCCTGTGATTATAAAGGGCCTTGCTGTAGTATGGCAGGGGAGTGTTAGAGGGCCCTACGACAGCAAGGGCCCTCGACGACTTGGCACGACAACTACGCTAAGACGGGCATGGAGTGACACCAACACAAGGAGTGCGTTGATGTCGGGCGACTACTGCAGTGCCAATGAAGTCCGTGCTGGGGTGCTGCTGGTCTAGTAAAGTCTTGGGCACGCTTCTTGGGAAGCGTGCCACTTCCTAGCAAGTCTATGGTTGTCTTGTGTGGTGTTGCCTAGTTGGAGTTGGTTGGTTGGGGTGGCGTGCGAGAAGGGCCATTCCGCTGCTGAGTTGGGTTGAACTCCTACGAGGCGCGTTCAACACACTTGCACACCACTTTCGTGAGGTTGGGTTACTGCGCAGTGCCATGCCAACTTTGTGAAACCTTCCCGTAGCCTATATCTAGTTGTGTGTTTGCCTTTTTATACATTGATATTGCAATTCTACTTGGCCCAATTGCTACTTCAATCCTCACTAAGTCCTTAGAGGCAAACTCTACCGAAACTCTACCAAGTTGCTGAAGCAACATCATTCTCATAGCAGAAACTCTCTCGTTATCGCTACGCTCTCTAATATATTCCTTCACGACATCCCCATACGGACACTCACTTGAGGCCGAATCCCAAGCAACGGGCGTTGAAATCTAGCCTATGGTCTACGAGGACGGCGTAGTCGTGTTCCTCGAGCTTGGCAGTGAGTCCACTACCGAGGTCGAGATACAGAGGGAAGTCCTGCGAAGTCGGCGCCGCTTCGCCGGCTTTCGGGTCGGCCTCCATGGCGGGGAAGGGAAGTGACTACAGGCTAAGGGACGAGAATGTGGGAGTAAGGAAGGCGCAGAGATGGGAAAAATGTTGAAAGAGAAACGAGATGCCAAAAATGAGGAGCTATGCCTCCTTCCACCAAGAAAAGGGAGTCGGTGCCCCACAGGCCGGTTGAGGCATCGCCCAGGGTTCGTGGTGCCTAATTCGGCAGGGTTTGGCGGGTTGTATGCACAAGTGGCACAAGTGCTTCTTCGCCACTGAGCCAGCACGTCGACTTCGCGTCCCCTGGCTTCGCTCGGCGAGGGGACGCAATTTCGCATGCGCGCGGTGCGACGTTTCGGCCGACACGTGTCGATTTCGCAGCGGATCGCGAAAACCCTACGCCGCGATGCGAGCAATCCAATTTCATCGGGTTCGAAATTTCGCATGCACCCGATGCGAACTTGCGTGCGAACCCGTGGCATCACCGCAACGGGTCGCGAAATCGTCGAGCGTCCCAAGGGGAGCACCCGAATTTTGCATGGCCCTCGCCTGCCCGTCCGGGCATGTCGCGAGGGTCACTAGGACGTCGCGGGCAGCAGGCACGGGAGGGCTGCCTTTGAGCGAGGGTTACTTTCCCTCGCGCGAGGGCTCGCCAGCTCGCTGCCCCCACCCGGTAACGTGGGGCGCTGTTCAATCACGCAGGGGGGTTGCGAGGCGGCGGTGCGCTCGGCCCGGCCCTGGGCCAGGCTGGCGGGCCCGCACGCGCGTCTGTTGTCCGCCTCGTCAGGCCCGGCTCCGACGACCCCTCTCGACGACACTGGCAAATCGGTTCTGACGACCAATTTGCGCTGGGATGTTCGGGTCGCACGGTCTCACCTTGTTGCAACATGTCGCGCAAGAGATTCGCGATATCATTCTTGGCCGTCCCACATTCTTGCAAACCGGTATACTCACCGTTCACGGCACTTGTTCAAACGGCTGACCGATTCGCAAGTTTGAAGCATGCCCCGCGGGACTGCTGTGACGGCCGGAATTCTGTCGACTACTGTACACGTGTACAACGAACCGACATGGAGTGGGTTGGTCGGTCCGAGCTGGAGTATTTCTTCGAAAGCTTTCCATCCACTCTCAATACCCTTCGACGAAAGTCCCACCGCCAAACGACGAGTCCACTCCACAACACAGATCATGCGACTGACTGTGGATCGCACATGGTCAGATGCGATCGTGGTATGTATGCCTACCACCTTCCATCCACCCTACAAACCAACTCTTAGTCCGTACGATTGGCCTAGAGTGACGAGGACGACAGACGTGCGATAGCCTGTGACTGCATGGTAGACCTGGTCAACCCTCCTCAGATCATCCGAAGCGCGACACCGCGACATTCAACGCTTGGACTTCACGCACGCGATCTCAGCCGTCGGTAATCAAGCCCTTCAAACGCACCGCTCGGGATGCGATTCGTCGAACAAACATTGCAGCTGTTGAAATACTCCAATCCAAATTCTTGTGCTTCCATCATCCACCAACATTGGAATTCCCTCACTCTGCAAACTTCAATTGTTTCTCATTCCTCTTCACTGCCAAATAATCCGAGCCCTTCAGCCGTGAATTATTCAGCTGATATTGTCAGCAAATTCGACCATCACAGGCAAACATTTGATTGCAGCGATCTGACAGTAACATCGCCTTAACTTATTCAAAACCATAGAAACAGCCCCTTCATCAAAACGGTTATGGCGAGAAAGTGTACCCTCCTTATTGTGCTTCTCCTGCCTCTCGTCACGGCGCTTCTACTCAATCATCTCCCCACAGCCACAGCTCTCCCGGCTTCTCGCCCTCGACGATCTCTCCTAGGTCGCCTGCTGAAGCCTCTGTTTCACCGCTTCGACAATCTCAAGGCTGAGCTGGGTTTCGAAACAGGCCGCAGTGATGAAACCGCTGCTGCCACGTGGAGGGACATGTACCAACAGCACCTAATTTCTAAAATCGAGCCGTCGAACGACAAGAAACTGCTCGCTGCGTTTGCTAATTCCAATGACGTACTCCTCGCTCCGACGGATCACGGCGTCGCGGCGCAACCACCGCCGCACCATGCGGCCAAAAAGCGGGTAACAGAGTCAACTTCGACTGAGTCAACCGCAACCGCCGCGCCCGCCGCCGGCGCCGTCGGAGCTACACCCGCGGACGCCACATCATCCATCACCAGCACGGATTCGTCCGTTTCAGCCGCCACCGACACTCCGATCGGTACTACTACTACTGAAAACGAAGGTGACTCGAAGTCAACAGCCGCCGGAGCGACTCTTACTACCATTCCGCGCCGGTCCATGATCGCGTTCGCACCCGCACCGCCCCCAGCATACTACGAGCCATCCAGGCGCCGCAGCATGATGAGCCGCCAGCTGCGAGGCGGCCAGGATTCTCCGCGGCGGTCGACGCTCGACACGACTAAAGCTAATCCCGCTTCTGCTCCCGCATCTGAGCCGTCCGTTCGCGGCCGGTCCATGCTCGAATCACCCGTGAATAAGCATGCGCCCAGCAACCAGGCCTTCGCTAGCGCGCCGTGCCCCGGAGCCCCCCCCCAGACCCGCGGCGGCGGAGGTTCCGCCCCGTTCCCCCTCGCCTGCTCGAACCCTGAACCCTCCGCGATGTGCGATCTCGTGTTCAACAAGTCGATGGACGCGATTCCAACCATCACCCTCCCTGCGTTGGTGACCGACGCACCACTCGATATAACTCCATCCGATATTGTGACGATCGTTGGCGGTACAGACTTGGAGGAGGCTACAGCCAACGAATCTGCGCTGGTTTGCTCCCCGGAAGTTGCGAAAACACTATCCGACGACGCTCCCCTGCAGTTACCAGATGGCGTGTTCGAGATTCACGATTCGAATGTGCTAGTGTACAACGGACAACTGATGAAAGAGATTCTCGACAGCAGCAGCCTTGGAAACAGCGGGAACGAGTGGGCAAAAACGTTCCGCACCGACGCTGCGGGTAAAGACGGCGCGCTCGTTCGCGTTCAAATCGAATCCGCTACGCTGAATCTTTACGGGACGGAGACTAAGGTCGGCAAGGGTACAAACAATGGCCCATCCGGCTCAAATCTCGGCGGCGGTTCAGGCGCGAGTGGCAATGGCGAGGGTGATTTCATGGGTGTTCAATACTTCCCTTATGAGAGGCTCTGCGTTGTGTTTCGAGTAAAGCTCGCTTGAGGCGGTTGTGGTGGTATACTTAAAGCCAGGGTCTCATGTACGGGTTGGCCATGGAACTGCAAAGCACTTGGGCAAAAAGTGGGTTCTTTTGAGAGTCTCGATTGGACTAAACTTTGGCCCCAAATTTGTACACCAATCAGACAGGCCCTTCTTCCACCGACTGCAAAGCACTTGGTCTACTTGAGACCCTGGTTTTAACGACACGAAGTTGGTGTAGATAGCATGAACTATTGTCATGTACATTTGGCAAGGCTCAGCTATACTGCAATGTACATCTCGTTATACTTAAGCAGCAGTTACAAACACCCTGCTCACTAGAAGAATTAGGTACTGGTTCAGAAATCTGAGAAATCTGGAGCATCACTGAGAAACTTAAAATCGCTGCTAGACTGGTCTGTCCCATGATGTCTCATTGGTGGAAAGATTGCCATAATACACTTCGTTTGATTGGGGATCCAAAAACGCCTGAATTGGAACCCATCAGAAACAGGTGGAGAGGGGGTGGGGTGGGGTGGGGGGGGGGAGAGTCAGGGAGAGGGGGGTGAGTGAGAGTGGGGAAGAGGAGCATGCACAGAGCACCCAATACCGTACCATCGAGTTTAAGATACAAAGCACCCATGGGTTCCATGAAGACTACGCACGGATTGAAACCCGAAACCTTCAACTCATGGCAGTCTGCACAATAAGAAGCACTAGCTTCATTCGCCATGGAGTCACAAACGGGGACCAGACCAACCGCAACAGCCTACAAGCGATGGTAGACGATTCACATCCAAACAACTCAGCATATTAGCCTGGGCGCAAACACGCAGCAGCACCACTCTTCACCCATCTGAAACGTGAACGACGATGCAATGCAAGCTTCTGACTGACATGCATCACTCCTTTCATACTCAAGGCAACAAACGCACAGAACCCATCTCTACCAGAAGAAACTCACCAGTTCTATGAAAGAGAAGAGCGCGCATGTACTGGGGAAACAGGACAACACCTGCACACCTAAGAACCTGCCCACCAGTTCCCAGAGGTCTGAACATGTGCTCAGGCCACCTCTCCTCACCGCATCTCACCTGCCAACCAGCCAGCAGCCCAGTAGAGAGAGCCTTCAAATCCAGCCCCTTGCGCTTCTTCTTCGCTCCAACCCCCACTGCTGCTGCTGCTCCTGCTGGTCCCTCCCCCTGCAAATCATGACAAACTCACCTGCCAGCACCACAACGCACCTGCCTTCACCGCATTATCACCTGCCAGCACCACAACGCACCTGCCTTCACCGCATTATCACCTGCCAGTACCGCATCCCACCTGCCAGCCAGCCGGCAGCCCCGCAAAGAGAGCCTTCAAATCCGGCCCCTTGCGCTTCTTCTTCGCTCCAACCCCCACTGCTGCTGCTGCTGCTGCTGCTGCCGCTGTTGCTGCTACTCCCAGTACCTCGTTCCCCCTTCGGATAATACCACCTGCCAGCACCGCATCACACCTGCCATCACCGCATCTCACCTGCCAACCAGCCGGCAGCCCAGCAGAAAGAGCCTTCAGATCCGGCCCCTTGCGCTTCTTCTTCGCTCCAACCCCCACTGCTGCTGCTGCTCCCAGTACCTCGTTCCCCCTTCGGATAATACCACCTGCCAGCACCGCATCACACCTGCCATCACCGCATCTCACCTGCCAACCGGCCAGCAGCCCAGCAGAAAGAGCCTTCAGATCCGGCCCCTTGCGCTTCTTCTTCGCCCCAACCCCCACTGCTGCTGCTGCTGCCGCTGTTGCTGCTGCTCCCAGTACCTCGTTCCCCCTTCGGATAATACCACCTGCCAGCACCGCATCACACATGCCATCACCGCATCTCACCTGCCAACCAGCCGGCAGCCCAGCAGAAAGAGCCTTCAGATCCGGCCCCTTGCGCTTCTTCTTCGCTCCAACCCCCACTGCTGCTGCTGCTGCTGCTGGCCCCTCACCCTGCAAATCATGACAAACTCACCTGCCATCACCGCATCTCACCTGCCAACCAGCCGGCAGCCCAGTAGAAAGAGCCTTCAGATCCGGCCCCTTGCGCTTCTTCTTCGCTCCAACCCCCACTGCTGCTGTTGCCGCTGCCACTGCTGCTGCTGCTCCGCCGACCTGCGGTCTTGAATGCTCATCATCCCCAGCTGCGCCACCGGCTGTAGCAGCGGCTGTAGCAGGGCTAGCACCACCAGCACCATGAGCGCCATTCAAAAGCGGCGAGTCAGCCTGGGCTTGACCCGCCCCTCTTGCCTTCTTCACTCGCTCGCGCCTGTTCAATGGATCGGAATGGGGCAACAACAGGGATATGCACGAGCTTTAGCACCGGCTGCACCGCCGGCTGTAGCGACGGCTGTAGCAGGGCTAGCACCACCAGCACCATCACCAGCACTGTTCAAAAGCGACGAGTCACCCTAAGCTTGACTCGCGCCTCTTGCCCTCTTCACTCGCCCTCGCCTGTTCGGTGGGTAAGTCAGCAATAGAGTAGAATCCCTGAGACAAAAATAAGGCCCCGACAAAAATAAGACAAAAAAAACCTCTTCTTGTCGCCTTTCCCAACATACAGCTGGACTGTGTTAGACAGAAGTAGCGGCCTAGAAGAATCAGTTTCACAAGAATTCAGCGAGTAGTTGGGATGTGATAAAAAAAATCAGCCAGCCACCAAGTCTAGCTCGAGGTTTAATAAAAAACCGAAACAGGAAAGAATACAAAAAAAGGGGGGAGGGGGGGAAACTCACCAGTCGACTGCGAGTGGTTGGAAGTTGGCGTTCTCCTCGGCCTCTCCTGTTTGCAGCTGCTGCTGCTTCCACTCCTGGAGGCAAAACAACCGACGGATTAACATAAAAAGCATGTTCTTTGGTGACTTCTGAGTCGACTCAAAAGTCGACTGATCAAAGCAAAAAGCATGAATTTTGCGACGCCTCAAACCTTTTGCCTCTCCTGTCTGCAGCTGCTGCTGCAGACAAATGGAAGTGCAAAAAAAAAAAAAAAAAAAAACTGCTCTTTCCCCTTTTCAGCCCCCTTGTACCCTCCTCCCACTCATCTCAACCCCCTTCCACCCTCTCACTCTTCTTAACCCCCTTCCACCCTCCCGCTCTTCTCACGCCTACCACCCCTCCCTTCATCAACGTCCTCTCCCCCACCCCTTCCCCCCCTCACTTCTATCTCTTCTCACCTCACTTTCCCACTGCCGCTTCTTCCCGACCACCCCTCCTGTCATACAAGGCACGTTTCCTTTCCCAACCAAACACAGACATTGGACTAACACACCCTCTCCCTTCCATTCCCTGCACTGCCCCTCACCTCGATTTTCTTTTGCTGTTTCTTCCCAATTACCTCCCACGTCATACAAGGACCATTCCCAATCCCAAGTAGACCCACGTATTCCCTTCCCTCCCCTTACCCTGCTAGGTTGCTACCACTCACCTCGATTTTCTTCTGTCGCTTCTCCCCAATCACCTCCCCATCGTACAACCCCCATTCCCTCTCCCAACCCAGCACGGATCTATCTGAAAAACACACCCTCTACCCTCTCTCCCACCCACCCCACTTCCTCTCACCTCGATTTTCTTCTGTCGTTTCTTCCCAATCACCTCTCCATCGTACAAGGCCCGCTCCTTCTCCTCCTCCTCCTGCTCCCGCCTCATCCTCTCCTCGTCAAGCTCATTCTTTGCTGCTTTCCACTGCCACAGCGGAGGGAAGAGGAGAGAGAGCAAAAGAAGGGAACTGTCACAGGTTCAAATTGTCGTTTTCACTCCCTCTTCCTCTTCGGCCTGCTCCCGCCTCTGCCTCTCCTCGTCAAGTTCCTCCTTCGCTGCCTTCCACTGCCACAGCGAAGGGAAGAGAAGAGGGAGCAGAAGAGAATATAGAGCAAAAGAAGACGGTTGAACGGAAGAGCGGGCATTGATTGCCGATTCCACTCGAGATCCAGACATTGATTGAGGCTCAGTGAGCTATGTCTGGATCGAGCGGGCATTGATTGCCGATTCCACTCGAGATCCAGACATTGATTGAGGCTCAGTGAGCTATGTCTGGATCGAGCGGGCATTGATTGCCGATTCCACTTCCTCCTCCTTTTCCTCCCGGCCCATCCTCTCCGAGTTTTATTCTCCTTTGGCTGAATTTCACTGCCACAGGCGCGGACGGGGCGAAGGAGACTTTTGAGACGTCTCAAAAGCCGATCCTCTCCTAGTCTTATTCTTCTTTTGGCTGAATTTCACAGCCACAGGCGCGGAGGGGGCGAAAGAGCGAGAGAAGGAGAAGCAACACCGGAGAACGAGAAGGAGGAGGGAAGGTTTGCCAGAAGGGCAATAATAAACAGACCAATCATATGAGCTTCTCACAACAAACGAATCCCAAAGAATCTCACCTTGTTCACCAGGGAAGATACTTTCTTGGTCGCATGTGGCCCTCTTTTGAGGTGCCCCAGAAGGCATGTGGCCCTCTTTTGAGGTGCCCCAGAAGGCATGTGGCCCTCTTTTGAGGTGCCCCAGAAGGCATGTGGCCCTCTTTTGAGGTGCCTCAAATCCCAAAGAATCTCACCTTGTTCACCAGGGAAGATACTTTCTTGGTCGCATGCGCCCCTCCCACTGCCGCTTTCCTCTTAGGCTTTGCTGATGAAAATGGAAAGCAAACAGGAAGGGGGGCAGCGTGTGAAGATATATAGAGTGTGCAGAGACAGGTTAAGGCATACGGAAGTTACTTTTGTGGCGGCTCAGAAGTTGCAGGGAATCACGGAGAGTGTGAGGAGACAAAGAGGAAAATGGAAGATGAAAGCGGGGATCCGTGCATGCGTGCTTGCATGTGCCCCCCTCACTGTTGCTCTCCTCTTGGCTTTGCTGTTATACGGGTCAAATTGGGGGTTTAAAGGAGTGGTAAGCGGTGAGAGGAGACAATACAGCGGTAGGAGAAGCAAGGAGGGATATGTGAGACTGGAAGGAGATGTGTGCTCGCATCTGCCCCCCCTTCACTAGGCACGTGGGAGCGAAACAATATCTGGACTTCCCCAAATTCACGAAGACGCGGCGAACAACTTCCCCGATTTCCGTTTGTTCCGTGAGCTCTTCGCCTCGGCGGGCATCAAGTCGTTTGGGCTGCACGACCTCTTCCAGCCGGAGTGACTTTTGAGTCGACTCAAAAGTCACCTGGGCTGCACGGCCTCTTCTAGCCGGATCCCAATCGCACACATATGCTGCTTCCGCTGCTGCTGCTTTCCGCGCTGCAGCATATGTGTGCGATTGATATCCGGCTGGAAGAGGTACGTGAATGAAGAAGTGTTTTGAGACGTCTCAAAACACTTCTTCATTCACGCTGCAGCATATGTGTGCGATCGATATCCGGCTGGAAGAGGTCGCGCAGCCGAAATGACTTGGATGGCCGCCAAGGTGAAGAGCTCACGGAGCAAACGGAACACGGGGAAGTTGTTTTCCGCGTCCTCGTGAAATTGGGGAAGCCCAGAGTCTGTTTCTCTTCCCACTACTACAGTGCTACTGCACAGGTGGAATGCAAGAGGGGGGGTTGAAAGGAGAAGTGGTGGGAGCGAGGAGAGAACAGGTATGTATCAGGGGACATGGAAAGAGGGTGGAAGGACATAAAAGGGATGCGTATACACAAGGAGATGGGAGGGGGGGTGTGGGAAGAGGGAATGTGGAAGCGTAAGGGTGGGTGGGTGGATGTTCCCCTGTCACTGCTGGCCCCCTTTTGGGTTTTGCTGCTACGTGCAGGTTGCGAAGGAAAGTGAGAGGGTGGAAGACAGGAACGATAGGAGAGTATTAGCTAGCAAGGATAGCTAGAGGATGCGAGAGAAGGGGTATGAGGAGACAAAAAGCGGTGCAAGGAGATGAAGAGAGATGCGAGGAGGCACATAGCCGAACGAAGTGAGGAGATAAGGGAGAAAGGGCAGGAATGGAAGGAACGACGAAGGGAAGGAGGAACAATAATGAAAGAAGAAACGAGATCACAAAAAAAAAATGTTGCGTGGGCAAAAGGAGATAACCAAACAGAACACTTCCTATTTTTGCACCCAAGCACACGTACCTTTCCCTCCATTGTGGAAACCTCAGGAGCAGCAGCGGCGGCGGCAGCAGCAGCAGCAGCAGCAGGAGAAGGAGCAGGAACAGCAGCAGGAGCAGCAGCAGGAGAAGGAGCAGGAACAGCAGCAGGAGCAGCAGGAGAAGGAGCAGGAACAGCAGCAGCAGCAGCAGCAGCAGCAGGAGAAGGAGCAGGAACAGCAGCAGGAGCAGCAGGAGAAAATTGCACCCAAGCACACGTACCTTTTTCTGCTTGCTGTTTCGCAGCAGCAACAGCAGCAGCTACAGCCTCCATCGTGGAAACCACAGGAGCAGCAGCAGCAGCAAAAGGAGCGGCGGTAGCAGCACGGGCAGCAGAAGCAGTGTCTCTGTCCCCCTCAACTGCTCCGATGCCTGATGCCTCCCGCTCCTCTCTTGCTGCAGTACCATCATCACCACCACCTGCTGCTGCTGCTACTGCTGGTACTGCTGGCCTCACTAAAGCTGGTGCTGCCACCACAACACGAGGCCGGCGGGTAGCAGTGGCGGCTGTAGCAGCAGTAGATGTAGCAGCAGCAGATGTAGCAGCAGCAGTGGCTGTAGCAGCAGTGGGGGCAGAAGCGTATGTTACAGGGGCAGACGAAACGGTGGTAGGAGTAGGGTAGGTGGGAGTGTAACCATACATGCCCGAGTATGCTTGATAATAAGCTGCTTCTGTTGTGTATCCTGCTGGCGGTTCTGCTGCTACTCCTGCTTCTCCTGCTGCTGCTGCTGCTGCTACTGCATACGCAGCATAATGGGACGCCCAGGCAGCAGCAGCAGCAGCCGGATCATAGCTTGAAGCTGCTGCCGCTGCTGCTGCTGCTGCTGCTGCTGCTGCTGGATCGTAGGCATATGGTGCTACTGGGGCTGTATATGGCCAGTCACCTGCTGCTGCTACTCCTGCTGCTGTTGCTGCTGCTGCCTCTGCTGCCGCTGCTGCTGCAGAAGCATTGGCAGGGTCAGAAGCATAAGCACTGGCAGCAGCGCTAAGAACAGCAGCATTAAGAGCAGCGGCGTCAGCAGCATAAGCAGTTGCATCAGCAGGCGCAGGAGCAGTTGCATCAGCAGCAGGAGCTTCAGCAGAAGGGGGAAAGGGTTCAGGCGCATCAGGGGGAGGGGGAGGGGGGGATTGCGGCGGTTGCGGGGGAGGGGAGGGAGGGAGAGGAGGTGGTGGTGGTGATGCTGGTGGTGGTAGAGGCGAATGCCCTGCCTCTCCTCCATCCACTCGTCTTCCTGCCCCATAGCCTACCCCTCCATCGCCTGACCCCTCTGCTGCCTTCACTCCTCCTGCTCCATAGCCTGTCCCTTCTGCTGCCCCCACTCCTACTCCTGCTCCTTCTACCCCCATTTCCAATTCCATCTCAACATCCATATCTTCGTCAACACCACCCAACCCATCAGCACCGCTCTGCTTCACCACCTGCTTACCTGCTCCTCCCTCCACTTCCTCCTCTCCCTCCTCCTCTCTCTGTGGTGAAATCTCACCACTCTCTGACGCTGAGTATTGTTCCATACCCTTCCACATCGCACCACAACCCTTCTCCACACCTTTGCGCCCCTCCTGCTTCCCCGCTTCTCTCTCCTTCTCCGCTGCTTCTCGCCTCACTTTCTCATTCCTTTCCTCCTTTTCCTGCCGTTGCCTCTCCTCCTCCTGTCCCTGCCCCTCCTGTTCTCTCAGCCGCCTCTCCTCCTCTTCCAATCTTTCCCTCTCCTCCTTTTCCCTTTGCCGTTGCCTTTCCTCCTCTTCCTCCCGCCGTTGATTTTCTTCCTCTTCCCACCGTTGCCTCTCCTCCTCCCACTGCTCCCTCACTCTCTCCACTCTCCCCCGCACCTCCTCACTCTCTCCCTCCACTCGGCCCACCTGCTCCAAGCAATGACCCACAAGCACCAGTAGCCCCCCTTGCAAACCCTGCTGTAGCCGCAGCTGTAGCAGCCGCTGCTGCAGCTCCTGCCACTGCTGTAGCACACCAGGTTGTGGCGACCCAGTTAAGGGAAGCTGTGCTACAGCCGTAGCAGCAAATCGGTCGGAGAGGGAAGTCAAATCAGCTAGACGGATGGAGGCCTCTAGTTGCAGGCGAGTGAGAGAGGAGGAGAGGGATGTGAGGGAGGAGGAAAGCGAGGAAGAAAGTGAGATAGGAGGGAGGGAGGGTGGAGAGGTGGAGGAGACAAGGGTGGGAGGAGGAAGCTTGGATTCGACAGCTGCCAGCTGCTGCTGCAAGGACTCCAGCCTGGATACAGCGTCACCAGTCTTATCCGCCACGTCAGCAGCTGCTGCTACCAGCTCAGCCTCTGCTGAGTCGACCTGCTCCTGCAAGGACTGCAGCAGTGCTGCCATGGCACCGGCGCGTGCCACGTCAGCAGCACCCCCTGCCAGGTGGCGCTCCGCTACTTGTTGTCCCTCACCTTCACTTACACCTTCACCAGCCTCCTCCTCGTCCATCCCCACATGCTCTTCTCCACGCTCTTCGTCCACACACCCTTGCATCCCCCCTTCCTTTCGCACCACCTTCGCCTCTTGCATTACCCTCTCCCCTTCACTCTCCCCTTCCCTCTCCCCTTCCATCTCCGCTTCCCTCTCCCTCCTCTCAATCTCATCTCCTTCCCCCTGACCGCCCATCACCTCATCCACATCCCCCTCTCGCTCTCCACTACCCTCCTCCCCTCTCTCCCTTGAAAAACCCCTCCTCGCTCCCTCACCCTCTTCACCACCCTCCGTCCCACCCTCCTTCCCTCTCTGCTCCCCTTTCTCCCTCCTCTCGCCCTCACACTGCCCCACCTCCTCATCTCCCTCACCCGCTCCCACTCTCTCCCCAACACCCTCTCCACCCTCTAACGTCCCCACCTCAACCCCAGCAGCCTCATTTTGCACAAGCTCTTCAGGAACCGACCAGGAGGTTTCCCCAGTAACCGTGTTCCAGTAGTAATACTCCCCACTCTCTGGCTCCAACACAGCTTGCCGCACACTAGAAGGAGCACCTGCAAACGAATCCTTCTCCCCCTCACCATCTGCTCCCTGGCGCCCTGCATGCGAGTGACTGGGGGCAGCAACAGCAACCCCCTCATCATCTGCTGCCTGCCCCCCTGCCACCCCTGCTTCCCCTGCCACCCCTTCCCTCTCCTCTCCCTCTCCCTCCTGCTCCTCTCCACCCGTCTCCTTTCCCTCCTGCTTCTCAGCGTTTTCCCCAATACGACTCTGCTTTTCCTCTTCGCTCTCTGCCTCTGTTGGCCCTCCACCCACTCCTTTCCCTCCATTCCCTCCTCTCCCTCCCTGCCCCTCCTCTTCTAACCCCTCGCCATTGATCGCCCCCTCCTGTTGGATATTCCCCCCTCCCCTTCCCTCCACACCCTCCTTCCCAACAGCCTCTTCCTCCACACCCACCTTCTCACCCTCCATTTCTCCCGCGGTCCCCTTCGCACCATCCTTTTCTCCCTCGCTCTCCATCTCCTCCTGTGTGTTCCCTCCTTGCTCGTCCAGCAGGCCGCTTTCTTTCAGATCTGACATGAATGCGAGCATCTGAGGCGCGGAGAAGGGAGGAGAAAAGAAACGATAAGAGTGCGGATTCTCCTCCTGTGTGTTGTGTTCCCTTCCTCCTTGCTCGTCCAGCAGCCCGCTTTCCTTCCGATCAGACATGAATGCGAGCATCCGACGGAGAGGAGAACTGCGACGGGGAGGAGGGAATGGAAGAGGAGCGAGGGTAAGAAGAGGTCAAAGTTCTGAGTCGTATTCTCCAGCTTTCACTCCTTGTTCGTCCAAAAAAACCGCTTTCTTCTTGACTCGAGTTAGGAAAGGGCCGCTCTCTTTCCAATCCGATCGAAATGCGAGCATCTACCGGGTGGGGAGAGGAAATATGGGGGGGGGGTGTGAAAGGGAGGAGAGAGGGAGGAGGGGAGGGAGAGGGAGGAGAGAGGGAGGAGGGGAGAGTGAGGGAGGAGAGGAGAGAGGGAGCAAAGAGGGAAGAGAGAGCGACGAGAATTAATCCACCAAATTTAAGGTAGTTTTTGAAGTGCCTTTTCTTGGGGCAAAACTTGAGGCATCGTAAAATTCGAAGCAAGGGCGCCACTTTATAACATGGTTGCATGGCGACTCTTGGACGGTCATGCTATAGACTTTAATAAAACCGCATAAGTCAACCTACAGTATGGTATGACACTTGGAAGGTCACGCCACGCCACAAAACATTTGAGAATTCTCAGAA
The DNA here is from genome assembly GCA_947471745.1 of Closterium sp. Naga37s-1. NCBI lineage: Eukaryota > Viridiplantae > Streptophyta > Zygnematophyceae > Desmidiales > Closteriaceae > Closterium > Closterium sp. Naga37s-1. The sequence goes on from CANJKZ010000861.1 coordinate 1,241,979, forward strand.
AGTCAATCCAGTGTGACACTTGGAACAGGTCACGTCGACTTTTGAGACTTCTCAAAGGTCACGCCATAGGACGATTGAGAATTCTCAGAGAGTCAATCCATTATGCCACTTGGAAAAGGTCACGTCGTAAAACTCAACTCAACCAACCTACCCTCCCAAGTGTCTCATCATCTCGTTACAACCATGTCTCTTCAAGGCAGGTATCAACCGACCATCCTCAGGGCCTCAGATACCATCAAAGGAATGCCTCTTCAGCTTGGCAGGAAAACACCCGCAGGTGACTTTAGAGTCGACTCAAAAGTCGTCTCTTCAAGGAGGTAGGTACCAACCGACCATCCTGAGACGCCCTGAAAGGAATGCCTCTTCAACTTGGCAGGAAAAAACCAGCAGGTATACACCTACACGTACTCGTACACACCTATGCTACGCGTACACACATACGTTACTCCTGCACACCGGCGCACTTACCTCATCATCCATCTCCACCGCATTCCCCTCCTCCGCTTTGCTTGTATTCCTCCCCTCCATTCCTCCGCCCTCCGTCCTTCCCCCCTCCGCCTCCTCCTCTTCCCCGTCCTCATCCTCCTCATCGCTATACGCTCCTAGAAGCGAGAGCGGGTCCGGTGCCTTGGTGCCTAGGAGGGAGTAAGGAGAGTAGTGAGTAACAGACGACAAGGGAAAGGGAGAACAACAGGAAGCAGAGGCAGAGACAGAAAGGCAGAAAGGAGAGAAAGAACCGTGAACTTCACCACCCAAACGATTCAAGAATCTCCACATCGTCTAGATTGAGGTATTGGCTTTTACCCCCAACGACACGGAAGTTCGGGAAATGTAACCTGTCACTCACACCACTCAAATGTTAATTACACAGTACATACAGTTAAGTAAAAGGGCTGACCAGACCGGAATAAGACACATGTCGCATCCACTGTGACCGATTCAGAACCTGGAATGTCTTTTAATCAGCCTGGTCTACACAACATATATGTAGTTATCAGTCAATGGTCAACAGGCGTGTTGTTTAGAGGGAAAAGGAAGCCACAGGAGAGGACACAAACCTGCACCTACCGTTTGATTATCCAATCTGCTGAGATGCTGAGACACGTCACGTCACACGAGCGAGATGCACCGGTTCTTCTTCCAGTGCAACACTGGACTGAACCTGCGACTTTCAACTGCACCGAATTGCACCGAATTGCACCGTGCCAACGAACCCTCCTTCTCCTCCTCGTATCCTTTTCGCCTTTCCCTTCCCTTCACCCTGTCACTAGAGGTAAGTCACTGTGCTTGTAATGAGAGCTAGGCGGTCGCTTCCACCGATGCAGCGGGCGCTATGCCAGGGATTCGCCGCGTGTAGTGGTAGCAACAGACGTGGAAGAGGGGGCGATGACAGAGGAGGAGGCTGGGCAGTGGTAGCAGCAGACGAAGCAGCAGCAGCAGCAGCAGCAGCAGCAGCAGCAGCAGCAACCCGCAGTAGTTTCTGCAGCTCCCGTGTTTATAAACTGGATAGTGATAATTGAATGGTGAAGCGGTTGATGACGTGGCAATGTGCGCGGCAAGATGCCAGGCCTGTAGTTAAACCTCCCTGGTTGCAAGTGTGAAAAGACGTCTTCCAATCATAATCAGACGGAAATGTCCGCCTGATAATATCCCCTGATGCATGTGCGGCCTCAGATCGTTGCAAGTTGTGATTCGGACGAAAAATATCCGCCTGAAAATCTCCCCTCATTCGGGTGCGTCTGATCGTCGCACAAGTTGCCTTGGCGACACTACATGCGACTATGACGGTCGCACATAAACCTTCCACGATCCCACAAATTGCACATAGTTTCACGATAGGAGTGGAAGGAAGCGAAGCTTCCACGCACCTTCTACAGAAGGCAAGGGTCCGTCAGCAGCAGCAGCTGCTGCTGCCGACGATGACGTCAGCGCAGAAGTTGCTGGCAATCTTGAGGCTGCCTGATCGCCATCCCCTTTCTGGGAAGCTTCGCGTGGAATCTGCTCTTCCCCGGCTGATTGATTTGCCTCCGCATGTGCATCTGGCAGGATAAAGGGATAGTTAACATTTTTACGGACGAACCATGCAGAATACTTAATTCGCTTGCATGACTAGAACCCGCGAGGAATCTAATAATGGACTACAGGAAGAGGGAAAGTAAGGTATTGCGAACAGCAACGGGACGAGGCGATCGTTTGTTAACCTGGAGAATAACAGAAATACATTTCCACTCGTTGAAACTTGCAAACAAAAACAGAATAGAGTGATAAACATAAGCGGACGTCCATTGTAAGACTTGGTCGAAAGAACGACACACGAGCACTGCTCGTCTCGCCAACTACTAAACAGAAACACGAAGCCTGAACGAACCTTCTGCCGGCTCCGATCCCCATAGATCGAGCTTCACTCGCCGCCCACCGCCTCCTAAAACGCCTTTCGCTTTCCTATCCCGCCTCCGACCCATGATAGCTACTAATGAATAAGCGACGGAAGTTCGAGGTTATCTGTCTGGCTGGTTTTTTAACCTCGGACCTAGGAGTGATAGGTCTCGATACTCGCTACTAGGGCTGCAGGCAACGAGTGTTTGGCCGAGAGGTGGACGAACATGATGATTCTACGTGTACGTATATTATACAGTGTTGTTTTTGTAGCCAATTTGTATTAGTTGTCCGTTCCCCTCATCCAGCGTTTCTAATTGTGCCTCTACCATTCATCCTCCCCATTCCCCTGCCAGCTCTAAGAAAACCCACATTCCAGACATCCTATAAATCCACACCACCCTAGGGTTAAAAATTCAGGTGGAGCTGCACAAGAAACCTAAGTACCTAAAATTCATACGGCTCCACCTGCTGAGTTCTCTTCCATGCATCCCTCCCCGATATTCTTTCATGGGAGATCGTCACTCATGGTGGAAGGGCAGCGGCACTAGAGAAAAGCTATAGCAAGTAAGAAAGAGAGTAAAAATTCCCCGGCTAAAAGTACTCTGATCGCACGAATTGTATTCACTCAAGGAGGTGTGCCCTTCGACATCACTGGCTCCCTTTCATGGGAGAGAACACAAGAGGGAGAGGGAGGGTGCATAGGAGAGCGGCTGCTGATGCATGGTAGAGACTGGGACGGATTCAAACCACAGCAAGAGGGACAGTGCATACAGGAAATAGCGGCAGTGGATGTATCATACCGACCGGGGGCTTGAACACCTTCTCGTACACCAAACCATCACAGGGATAACGTGTATCCGTGCTCCTGTTGAGGTGCCTCAAAAGCCTTAATGCACACATGCCACACAAGGACGAATGAAACGTGCCCTCACGCTCTCAACTTACATGCAAATGTGCCACCCAACCCAACCCATCCCAACCCAACCCAACCCAACCCAACCCAACCCAACCCAACCGACCATGAATGTTTCTCCTAGGAGGTTTGGGCCCCGGACCTTGTACTTGTCCGCAATGTATCTCATGAGCGTGCGGGACTCTGGAAGAGGCATGGAAGCAACGATGGAACGGGAGAGTCTAAGCCTTGAGCTTCGCAAACATGGGAAGCAGGTCTGGGACGAACACAGGCAGCTCATTGTAATTTGTCCGCTCTGTATAGCACAGCCATGTGGGAATCTGGAAGGGGCAGAGCGGCAATGATGCAGGCAAAAGGTTCTGGTCTGGTCCTTGTGCGTGACAACGGTAATGAATAATGAGGGAAATCAGCAATGTGGAGAGGGGAGGCAAACCGTGTCTAATTGTGACAGGAGAGGCTCTGAACGGCATATGGGGGAATTTAACTGGTTTGCTTGCGCACGTGGCTCACCCGCAGAAAGACTACCAGGCAATTTCTATATATCGACGCAAAAAAATGGTATGCATATAATATTCCTACGCAGATGCACCTGTCACATGATAATAGAACAACGGATGACAGGGTATTCAAGGGAATTCAAGGTACGTTTGATGACGCCCCCATGGTTGATCCTGAATCACTGCTCATGATTGACCTACTGTGAATGACATGCCTTTCGTCTTCAATTCGAGCACCGGGATTCATGCAAAGGAAAGCAGATATGAGGCACCCACAACAGCAACCACGCAGGTGTGCCTTGCATCAGTTGAATTATGATTGATGTTTGAATGACCTACCATGAATGACCTACCATGAATGACGTGCTCATCATCCTCAAGCACGGGGATTCGCGCAAAGGGCTGCGGACGCACAGAGGATTGGGGAGGACGAAGGAGTGGGAGAAGAGGGTAACAGGAGAGGAAGGAAAGGGAAGAGGAGAGGAAGAGACTGATGGAAGCGATGCCATTCGCGCCCATCGTATTCTAACACAGGGATTCGCGCAAAGGGCTGAGGACGCACAAAGGATTGGGGAGGACGAAGGAGAGCGAGAGGAGATGGCGAGGAGGGGAAGTGGAGAGGGATGGTAGAGGGGGAGACGGATGAAAGAGATGCGGTTTGTGTGAATGGTGTATCTTGAAGGAAGAAGTGAGGTGAGAGAGTGGGAGGGAAGTGGACAAAAGGAATGAGGGGGGATGAACCAATACAGAATGGCGAAACTCTAACACTGCTAAACTCGGAAATCGGCGTCTGAAAGACAGGAAGGCGCACAAAAGAAAGAGAGCAAATAGACACCAATAAGAAGGGCGATCCGATTGCCAGGTGAAGGTAAGGATGCTTCTTTATCTGACTCAAAGGTCACCGGAAGGGAAGGGAGCTACTGAGGCTGAAAAATGCAAAAGTGAAGTTTCCTCTTCGAAATGGCAACAGTTTTGAGGCGGTTCGAATCAAAGGACCAACTGACAGGACTTGCATGACTGGAAAGTCACCTGAGCCTGAGCAAATTACGCCCGTGATCTTCACACTCAGCAGAAGATCCAACGGCCATAACTTTCACTCACCTGCATCTTCAAGATCTTCGCTCAGCCGTAGGTTCACGTATGTCTTAGGAGTTGAAGAATTGCCAGGAAAAAAATCCATTCTTGAAAGCCACTCTGCAGGAACTACGAAGGCCAACAGTACAGTTTCACCTGTATCTTGAGGAACTCGGGTGTCTTGGTGGCACCTGTGAGTGGACTGACTGGTATGTGCACGAAATCCTGTACAATAGGGTTACAAGATGCATGGACGGCAGGGAACACAAAGAATATCATGATTGCATAAGTGGACGATACAATCGTGCCATTGTGAAGGCGTATGTTTCACCTCATTGCAGTTGTGAATGCCTATTTCCAGTCCTCAACGCACTCCCCTCGTCGCAATGGCTAACCCTAATCCTCAAACCTCCATTCCCATGTTGTAAAGTGCCATAATCACTCCTATCTTGTACGTTCCAGACATGCGAACGTGCATTTCTATTCTCGGCTGGATTACTGGTAATCCCCGCTCAATTCACACACTCCATTCCCGTATCGTTCAGCGCGATGCTACTCGTCTTCATCATGCAAATGCGCTTGTCGATATACTCGCTAGTTTCTTAATCTTCGTACCTCCACTCCCATCTCGTAAAGCGTCATGATCACGCGTCGCGTGTACGGCGAGATCGCCGTGCCGTGAAGCACCAGCTTCGGCATCTCGACCGTCCGATTTCACGGCGGCTGCCTAAAGTGACGGACAGATGAGCTGTTGGAGATACTATAGGTGAGAGATACTATTTGTCAGTAGCCAGGCTAGACTGATGTGCAAAATGGCCTGCCAGTCAGACGACTGAAGGGAATCTGCCTGGTTGACCCGCAAATCCCAGGGGCTTGGATTTGGCACGGCGATTTGTGGATTTACCCTCTATTAACATTTTCGCGAGAAATGTAACGCGTGTTCAAATGCAGTTCGCTGAAGTCCAACTAGAGCGATTTCCGCCATCATTTCAGATGCAGTGACATGATAACCGCATCATTAGCATCATTGCGATTTGAACTCTCTGCAAACACAGAAAGCTTGACAACAATTGCTAGATATTATATTTGTATTCAGAACCCTCTTGAATTGGTCGGTGGCACTCGTCCACCAACTATTAACAATGTCCCAAAACACCATCCCTCACATCCAAAAGCAATACCGTATTTCTCCTAGTTTCACCCTCTGCCACCCAGCTGCTTTCAATGGTTGCCACGCAGGCAAGGCAAGGCCATGGCGATTTCTTTGTAACAACGGTACACTTACTCAATGGTAACACTCATTACTGGTACCGGTACATCCATTACACTTTCCCTTACATGTCCAGAAGCAATGTGTCTCCCAGTTCCACCCTCTGCCACCCAGCTGCTGCCAATGGTTGCCACAGAGGCATGGGAGGCAAGGCCATCGCAATCTCTTTGTACTCCTTATAGACTTCCTCATGCCACGAGGCTGGCCAGCTCCGCATGCCCTGTTCTACAGTGGCTGCATATGGGTTACGGTTATTGCTGTTATGGACAGTGTTGCTGTTGCTGTCGTGGCTGTTGTTATTGCTTCTGTTCTTGTTGTGAGAGCTGTACAGAAGAAGTGAAACCGAGGCTTTCCACGTCAGCAGTGCCTTAATCCTCTTTAGAAGCTGCTCCTTTGCAGGGCTGTGGCTTCTACTTTCTGCATGGGTGTCAAAGGGAGGGTGCAAAAAAAATGAAGATGTTTTCCAAGTGTATAAGAGAATTCCCTTTCGTACTGCTTAATTCAAGTGTGCATATGTTACATCTCACAATACCGAGTGCATCCCCTTCACACTGCACACATTCACCACCCACCGTGCAGCCGATCAATGAGCCTCAACTGCCTCTTCACATGCCCGATACCGAACTGCACCGCTTTCCACCGCTCCCTCCTCTCCCACCACACCTGCAGCACCACTTTCCTCGCCCTCGCTTCCCTCGCTGCTGCTTCTTTTCTCGCTGCAACTCCCCCTCTCCTTCCCCCATCTCTCTCCCCTACCACAGCTGCCCCTGCTGCTGCCCCTGCCCCAGCCCCACCAGCAAAGGCTGAGAGCCACACAGCCTTCATGCTCCCTGCCAGCCCCCACCATGCGGTTTGCGCACTGCTGCTGGTGGCACCAAGGGCGTCCAGATGCACTGCTAGAGTGCTCATGAGGAGAGAGGGGCCGCATGTGCCTGTATGGGGGTAGAGGGGGAAACATTATAGTGAGCGACTGCGAGTGTAACCAAGGGCGTCCAGATGCACTGCTAGCGTGCTCATGAGGAGAGACGGGCCAAGATTGCCTGTATCGGACGAGCGTGACACAAGGAGATGAGACGGGTGCTCCCTTCCCACCAGGCAGGCAGTGCAGCAGCAGGCACCAAGGGCGTCCAGATGCACTGCTAGAGTGCTCATGAGGAGAGAGGGGCCGCATGCGCCTGTGTAAGGGGAGAATGGATGGGAACGGGGGTTAGCAGTCTGGCACCAAGGGCGTCCAGATGCGGTGCTAGAGTGCTCATGAGGAGAGAGGGAAAGTGAGTGAAAGTGAGTATACCAGGTGCTCCTTTTTGAGACGTCTCAAAAATATACCAGGTGCTCCCATCGTTCCCTCCATCACTCCCTCCTGCTCTCCCTCTCTCTCCCTCGTTCCCTCCCTCGTTCCCTCCATCACTTCATGCCACATCATCACGTCATGCCACATCATCGCGGATTATAGGACACAAACAGAACGAGGGCGCTTAAGAAAAGGGAGAGGGGGGGTACATTACTCAATGTTTGGAGGGCTCGGGTGAAGTGAGTAAGGCAGGCACGACATCATAAGGTGATGCATGGAGAGAGTGTCTGATAGTGAGAGTGGAAGGAAAGGAGAGCGTACACTCTTGCACACAAATGTGCACTATACACCATCAACGTACATTGTTTGACAACAAGTGTCATGACAACACGGGCCATCTGAGTGCGAGCCGCGTCTCACCTGCTAGCCCCAGAGACAGCACGCCTTGCATGGTATGTGGATCAGGACGGCAGAAACCGCAACTATGGTCCTCCCCCCATCCCACTCACTCCCTCTCTTCAGGCTTTCATCTCACCTGCTAGCCCCATAGAAAGTATGCCGCACATGGCATGGGCACAAGACGGCAACAGCTAAAGTTCTCACCTTGTAGACCCAGAGACAGTACGCGCCTCATGGCATGGGCACAGGAGGGCATTAACCGAGAAACCTCGCCCTCCCACTTCCTTCCTCACTCCCTCACTCTCTCCCTCACTCCCTCTCACTCACTTGGTCACAAATCTAGTTCTCACCTTGTAGACCCAGAGACAGCACGCCTTGCATGGCATGGGCACAGGAGGGCATGAGCCGAAGTACCTCCAGATGACATTGCAGTAGAGTGAGGGAGTGAGTGAGGGAGTGAGTGAGGGAGTGAGAGGAGGAGGATGGGGGTAGGGGGGATTCCTGAAGTTGGACGCACTGTAGCAGCAAGGCGCGGATCCTGAGAGCGGGGAGGGAGGGGGAAGAGGGACAAGCACATGGGAAGGAAAGCAGGAGGGAGAGGGAAGGGAAAGAGGCATATGGAAAGAAAATTACATGACAGGGGGAGAGGACGGAGGAAGACGTGTGAGAAAAGAGTTTTTTTTGAGAAATTCGAAAGGTAAAAAAAAGAGAGGGTTAATTAGCTTTCTGAATTGATGTAAGAGGTTTCCGAATTACAAACTTAGGCACAAGTCCCACATTAAACAACGCACTGAGTGAGTAGTACCTGAATGGATGGATGGAGCGTGCGACAGCAGGCATGCATGAGATCTGCAGCAGATCAAGAGCCACTCTCGCTCCTCTGGTGCCCTGAGCTGCGAGAATCTGCATCGGAAGAGGGGCACGAGATCGCCAAGACAGCAGGCATGGATGAAATCTGCAGCAGATCAAACACCACCCTCGCTCCTCTGGTGCCCTGAGCTGCGAGGATCTGTGTGCATAGAATGAGAGGATAGAGAGGAAACAGGAGAGGAAGGAGAGATGAGTGAGACAGCAGGCATGCAGGAGAGGTGAGGGATGTAAGAGCCACTCTCACTCCCCTGGAGACGACTTTTGAGGCGCCTCAAAACCGCGAGACAGGAGACGACTTTTGAGGCGCCTCAAAACCGCGAGACAGGAGACGACTTTTGAGGCGCCTCAAGAGATGAGTGAGACAGCAGGCATGCAGGAGAGGTGGGGGATGTAAGAGCCACTCTCACTCCCCTGGAGCCCTGAGGAAGAGAATCTGCGGAGAGAGAGTGGAAGGAGAGGAGAGGGGGGGCGGGGGGGTTGAGGAGAGGAGAAGAGAGGAGGGAGGTGTTAGACAACAGTTATGGTTCCCTCCTCTCTTCACGAAAGAGGAAGAGCTTGAGGGAGCGACGGAAGAGGGAAGCGGCAGCGACGGAAGAGGGAAGAGCTTGAGGGAGCGAGGGAAGAGGGAAGCAGCAGCAGAGAGGGGGCAAATGGAATGGGGCATGGCATGGCATGGCATGGCAGGGTAGGGTAGGGAGAAAGCGCACCTGAACTAGAGGCACCAGGGCTGGGATGCAGAGGGGATCGGCTTGCAGTGTGCGGAGAAGGAAGGAGGCGGCCTCTCGGGAGAGCTCGAGGGAGCGACGAGAGAGAGGAGGCAGGCGGAATGGGGTGGTGGAGGATGGAGGTGGAGGGAGAATGAGAGGGCAGATGAGCGGGTCAAGATCTGCATGGGGAGGGAGGGAAGGGAGGGGAGGGGGCGGGAGGGGGAAGAGGAAGGAAGGGGTATGTTCAATGGGAAGTGGGAGTGGGAGGCGTTTAATTCATGGTATGATCAATGGGAAGTGGGGGGCATGCCTAATGGGTGGAAGATGGAGCGGGAGGAGGGGGGAGGGGGAGGACGAGCAGGTATGAATCTGTAGAGGAGGAAAACAGAGATAAACGGAGGAAGAAGCTCGGGCAAATTATAGCAATGCAAAGGAGAAACTCGGGGGAGCAACAAAGCGAAGGGTTGAGTGGGTGGAAGGAGAGGGAGGGACAGGAAGAGGGGGAGGGACGGCAACAGGAGGGGGGCGGCAAAATGGCAAGAGACATGGCTTGAGAAAAACAAACCCAACTCGCACCATACTTCCAAGATTTTAAACACAACATGTTGAACGATTCTGAACGCACCATACTTGCATGGGATAAAACATGCTTGTAATACCTTTGAGAATTTTGAGACGTCTCAAAACTGTAATACCTTTGAGAATGCTCAAATCTTACGAGCAAAACTTACCATACTTCCATGGGACAAAATATTTTGGAGCCTTGCCTCCCCCTCCCCCTCCTGCTTCTCTCCTTCCAGCCCCTTCTCCTCCCATCCAACCACTCTCCCCACTCCCCTCCCTCGTCTCCCTCGCTCCACCAATTCTCCCTCCCCCCCCTCCTCCCTTCTTCCACACTCTCCAAGCAAACGTCTCTTCTGCCACCCTCCTCCCTCCTCTCCCCCCTCCTCCCCCATCCTCCTCCTCTTCTCCCTCCCCTTCCTCCTCCTCCCCCTCCTCCTCCTCTTCCCCATCATCCCCATCCTCACCATCCCCCCTGCCTCGTTCTCTCCCCCCTGCCATCACCTTCACCCCCTCCCCAACCGCCTTAGACAGACTCGCAGCCAGAACCCCAGTGCTTGCCTCTTCCCTGCTCGCCTCCCAAGCTTCCTCTAAGGTACAGTCTAGAACGAAGTGAGGGTTGAAGGGCAGAGGGCCTGAAGATTGGGGCACTCCGGGAAAAGATTCTTCAACAGGAAGCTTCCAAGAATCAGCCACGTATGGCTCTCCTTCAGACGCCTTTTCAGCAAAAGAAGGGCTTGTATCATTGTAACCACCCAAATGCATCAACTCCCGCTCGATCCACCCATCCTCCTCCTTCTCTTCTTCTTCCTCCTCCTCTCCCCTTCTTCCACTCAAGTACCTTCGCCTCTTGCCCCTTCCTCCTCTGAATCTGCTCCCCCCTGACCCACCACCCGGTTGCCCCTCCCTCCTCCTCTTCCTCCTCTCCCATTGGTCCAGCAGCGCCAGCTCAGGAACCTCCACGTCAGCGCCACAATCACCATCACCATCACAACCACCATCACCCATATCCACATCCATATCCCCATGCATGTCCCCATCCATCCCTCCATCCATCCGCCCATGATCCATGTTCATCTCCCCATCATCCATGTCTGAATTGAAGCCGTGGTGGGTATGCGAGGTGGAGGGCAGCTGCAGAAGGTCCTTTTGGGCGGCAGAGAGCCAGTGGGCGTGCTGGATGAGCGCGCAGAAGAGGAGTGGCGAGGGATCGGAGCGGTAAGGAGGGAGATTGACAACACTGCATACAGAGAGGGGCAGCAGGGTATGGGGGGCATGGGATGGGAGGAGAGATTTTGAGAAGGCAGAGAGCCAGTGGGAGTGCTGAATGAGGGCGCAGAAGAGCAGAGGGGAGGGGTCGGAGCGATAGGGGGGGAGATTCACCACCCTGCACAAGACACAGAGAGGGATGGCGAAAAAGTGGAGGGGAAAAGGGGAGAGGTCTTTTCTAAGACAGTGAGGAGGCAGTGGGAGTGCAGTATGAGCGCGCAGAAGAGCAGAGGGGAGGGATCGGAGCAGTAGGGAGGGAGGTTGACCACCCTGCACAAGACAGAGACAGGGGGGGGAAACAAGGGAGGGGAAAGGAGAGGTGGAGGGCAGCTGCAGAAGGTCCTTCTGGGCGGCAGAGAGCCAGTGGGAGTGCTGGATGAGCGCGCAGAAGAGGAGGGGGAGAGGGGTCAGAGCGATAGGGAGGGAGGTTGACGACACTGCATACAGAGGGAAGGGGGGAGGAAACAAGAGGTCCCTCTGGGTGGCGGAGAGCCAGTGGGAGCGCAGGATGAGCGAGCAGAAGTGGAGAGGGGGGAGGGGTCGGAGCGGAGGGGGGAAGGTGTAAGAAGCAGAGGTAGAGTCCCTTGATTAGGTATTGCGCTCAAGGCTCGCAAGTATATCAGAATGTGCAAGAGATGGATGGGTGGCGAATCGGGCGCAATCCCAATTAAATCGGGCGCAATCCCAATTAAATCGGGCGCAATCCCAATTAGATCGGGTGAATTCTCGAATTGGTGGGTTGGAGATTTCGGTGATCACATGTGGGTGAGGTTGAAATGTTGGTGTGTATTACCCTACCCAACCCACACAAACCACAAACTACAAACTACAAACTACAAACTACAAACTACACTAAAACTGTTGAGATTAAAGGCTGATTCTAATAGGAGGCTACTTTTGAGACGTCTCAAAAGGTCTGATTCTAATAGGAGGCTAACCACACTGCGCAGGCAGAGGGAGTGGGGGACGGGGGAGCACTATTAGAGGGAGGGACTGACCACACAAGGGTCTCTGGTCTAGTCCCAGCATCCATAATCCCCATTAAAAGCATGGCAGGTTTTCGAGGATTTTTATGAGCACCTTGGGAATGAAAGCGACTTTTGAGGCGCCTCAAAAGGTTTTCGAGGATTTTTATGCGCACCTTGGGAATGGAAGTGTGGAGGAAGAGGAAGAGAGAGGACCGTTTGAGAGAGGAGCGTTTGAGAGAGGACCGTTTGAGAGAGGAGCTCACGTTTGCAGCGTTTGGAAGGCAGCATCAAACTCGTTGGTCTCCATCTGACACTTGGCCAGATCCAGCAGCATCTGCCCCTTGCGCCTCTGCAGGAGGGGTGGCAGAGGGAGGGGTTTTGTAGTATGGCACGTTGTAGGGAGATTGAGAGCGGTTGAGGGACAGTGTTTGAGACGCAGCGTCAAACTCGTTGGTCTCCATCTGACACTTGGCGAGATCTAGCAGCATCTGCCCCTTGCGCCTCTGAGGTGTGGGAGAGGGAAGGCAAGGCAGCATTGCAACGAGCTCGTTGGTCGCCATTTGACACTTGGCGAGATCTAGCGATATCTGCCTGCATTGAGGCACTCCCCACCCATCAGCACTCGCATCATCCTCTTGCTTCATAGGTATCGCTCAGATGAACACCACCAGTTGCTGCCTCCCAAGGGTGTAAAACTCGCTTTTACATCGCCCACCACAACACTCACATCACATCATCCTCTTGCTTCATAGGTATCGCTCAGATGAACACCACCAGTTGCTGCCTCCCAAGGGTGTAAAACTCGCTTTTACATCACCCACCACAACACTCACATCACATCATCCTCTTGCTTCATAGGTATCGCTCAGATGAACACCACCAGTCGCCTCGCCTCCTCTCACGACAATGATCATACCTCCTTACACCACTCACACTCTCACCACAGCCCTCCTGTTCCCTCCACTCACGTCATCCTCTTGCTTCAGAGCTATCGCTCGCATGAACACCACCAGTCGCCTCCTCTCTGCTCTCCGTCGCTCACTGCTGCTGCTGCTACTGCCCCCAACCCCGCCATCGCTGCCACTGCCTCTGCTGCTGAAGCCTTTGCGCCATAGCTCTCGCAGCAGCACCAGTGCTTGCTGGTGGGGGGTTGGGGGGAGGAGAGCAGACAAGCATCAAGAGTAAACACTATGCCCTCACACATGCTCCTGCTGCCCCTGCTGCTGAAGCCCTTGTGCCACAACTCTCGCAGCAGCAGCACCAGCACTTGCTGGGGGAGGGGACAAATGAAAGGGGAAAGGGGGGAGACGGATAAGAGGGCTGACACAGGCGTCAATAGATGCGGCAAAGTTGATGGTACTTTTGAGAATTCTCAAAAGTACCATCGACGGATAAGAGGGTTGACACAGGCGTCAATAGATGCAGCACTGCCCCTGCTGCACGATGCTTAAGCCTGGCTACCTGGGTGGGACTCCATCCAGCCAAATGGGTTCGTCCAGTCACCCCAGCATCCTTATTTTTGAGGCGCCTAAAAAATAAGGTGACTTTTGAGTCGACTCAAAACTCACCTCGTTACCATGGCTCACCCCAGCATCCTTATTTTTTAGGCGCCTCAAAAATAGCCAAATGGGTTCATCCAGTCACCCCAGCATCCTTACCTGGATTGCATCCATCAACGCTGCCAGCACGCCTGCTGCACTCGGTTGATGTGAGGGTTCCGCGAGTAGCGTTGCATCTTACCTGGGACTCCAACCAGATAGGCTCATCAACAGCCCTCCTGGTCACCTCAGCGTCCTTATCGGCATCCATCAACGCTGCCTGCACCTGTGCTGCCTGCTGCACCTCATACCTTCCTTCAATCAGTGCAAGGGGTTTTCTCCCTACCTGGGACTCGAGCCTGGTCACCTCAGCGTCCTTATCGGCATCCATCAACGTTGCCAGCACCCGTGCTGCCTGCTGCTAGCACCTTACATCCCACTTACCTGGGACTCCAGCCAAATGGGCTCGTCAACAGCCCTCCTGGTCACTTCATCATCCTCATCGGCATCCATCAACGCTGCCAGCACGCCTGCTGCACTCGGTTGATGTGAGGGTTCCACGAGTAGGGTTGCATCTTACCTGGGACTCCAGCCATATAGGCTCGTCAACAGCCCGTCTCGTAACTTCAGCATCCTTATCCGCGTCCATCAGAGTCGCCAGCACGCCTGCTGCCTGCTCCACCTCCCCCCGGAACATCATCCTCCTTAGAAGCCGCCTCAGCATCTGCCGGTGCACCGCTGGCAGACGAATGCAGCCGCCCCGGAACCCCAGCATGCGGGCGGCGCTCCTGCCGCGCCGCCCATCTGCAGTGAGCGCGGTGAGATCGTTGCCATAGTCCAAATGCCGCCATTCGTTATTGGATGTGAACCGGAAGGGCGGGAGGGATGTGTCAGGTGCAGTTGATGCAGCAGCAGCACCAGCAGCAGAGCGACGATGAGCAGAACCAGCACCATCAGCACCAGCACCACCAGCACCATCAGCACCAGCAGCGATACCATAAGCTGTGGCGAATCCTCCTCTTTTTGGGGTTGCATTCTTCCTGCGATTTCGTTGCCCCTCTTTCTCTACCTCCCCTTCCTGCTGCTGCAACTGCTGCCCCTTCTGCTGCTGCTGCCCCTGCTCTTTCAAGGGACTGGGAGAGGCAGTGGCAGTATCACCAGCAGCACCAGCAGCAGCAGCAGAGGGACGGTCAGAGCGACGGGCAATCTTAGCCCCACCGCTCTTGCCTCTCCCCTCCGCTAGCCCATCACCATCACCACCAACAACTCCTGCAGCACCTTCAGCAGCACCTGCAGCGCCTATAGCAGAAGCAGGCCTTTTCGAAGCTGAAGACTGGAACCGTCCATCTCGTCCATGCGCCGTTCCCCCTCTCGCCTGCACCCTCTCTCCCCGCACTTGCTGTGGTGCAGTGCGGAGGGCGAGGATGGTGCGAGAGCTCTGCACGTTGGAAGTGGGGGGCTGGAATTTCTTCTGCCTCTGATCTGCAACACAGACAGGAGGAGGGGACGCGGGGACAGCCAAAGTTTGAAAGTTGGTACCGTCCGTCTCGTCTTCGCTGCATTTTCCCTCTCTCCTGGGGCTTATCTCTCCGCGCCTGCTGCGCCGCATTGTGAAGGGCGAGGAGAGTGCGAAAGCTCTGCACGTTGGAACAGGGGGACTGGACTTCCTTCTTCCTCTGATCGGCACAAAGGGGACATGGGGAAGGAAAGAAAAAACGAATCGGTGGGGACAGTGAATCTTAAACCCTAAGCCTGATAACAATAAGTGTTTTTTGAGTCGACTCAAAAATCACCTCTTAAACCCCACATTAGCAAGCCCTGGCTTGTGAACCTTGAACCCGAACCTGAAACCAGGACCTTTAAACCCTGAACCTTGCATTTTGACCCTGCACCCAGATACCTGAACTTCGAGATTTGAACTAAACCCAGAACCCTAAACCTGGGGGGATTTGTCCAGCAAAACCCCCGCCGTGACACACCTTTCTGCGAGGGAGGTGAATCCTTCTGCTGTTCCTCTACTCGCCCTCCTTCCACTCCCTCCTCCTCCTCCTCCTCCTCCTCCTCCTCCTCCTCCTCCTCCTCCTCCTCCTCCTCCTCCTCCTCCTCCTCCTCTTCCTTCTCCTCCCCCTTCTCCTCCTCCTTCTCCTCCTCCTTCTCCTCCTCTTCCTCCTCCTCCTCTTCCTCCTCCTCCTCTTCCTTCTCCTCTTCCTCTCCCTCCTCCTCCTCTCCCTCCTCCCGTTCTCCCTCCTCCTCTCCCTCCTCCCCCTCTCCCTCCTCCTCCCCTTCCTCCTCCTCCTCGTTCACCTCATCCTTCTCAATTCTTTCCTCGGTTCTCTCCTCTTCGATTTTCTTCTCCTCCGCATTCTTCTCCTCATTTTCTTCCTCAGTTTCCTCTTCACTTTCCTCCTCCTCCTCCTCCTCCCTCTCCACCTCCTCGCTCCCCTCCTCATTCTCCTCATCAATTTCCTCCTCACGCTCTTTCTCATTCTCCTCCTCACTTTCCTCCTCACTCCCCTCCTCACTCCCCTCCTCACTCCCCTCCTCACTCCCCTCCTCCCCAGCTCGCCAATCATCCTCCTCAGGTTCCTCCTTCACAACCCGCCCAGACGACATGCCGCCTGATGCCGCGGTTGCCTCGCCTTAACCTTACACACTCAGTCTGCTCACTCAACAATCTAGCGTTACGAAACAGCGACGAAGGCGTAGCAGAGCGGGCCAGCGGCCTTGAGCACACGACCCGTCTGCGTGTGTAAAGGTTAAGGTGAGGCGACCTTAAAAGAGGTAGCTTTTGATACTTGGAATTCACGATTAGCCGTACCAGAGAGAGCCAACGGCCTTGAGCACACTACCAAACTGTGCCTTTTGAGGCGCCTCAAAATAGTCCGGTGTGTAGGCCAGGAAGTGGCGAACGCTATTTTAGTCGAACTCGGTAACCAGAGCGGGCCAACGGCCTTGAGCCCACGCCCAAACTGACCGTGTGTAGGTCAGAGTGAGATGAACCACCTTAAACTGCTATTTCGAACTAAATTCTGTGCGATTCAAACGAGTTTCTGCGGGGTTGGAACGAGTCCCGATCGCAGGGTTCAGGGTCGGCTTGAGAGCGCATTGGATTGAATGGCCTCGCGCTCTCGCTACTACGCCCACTACTCTCGCCACGGTCGCGACTCTCCCTAAGTTCGCGACTTTCGCTACGTTCGCGACTTTCGCAACGTTCGGAGCGCAGCGAAGGAAGTACAGCTCGATGGGTCGAGCGTTTAAATGCGATCACCGATTCGAGCCTGCGTTCACACATTCCCCGTTTGCTGCTCCTTAATCACACATACCCACGGTACGCTCTAACACTCGGCAGACTACGGCCCATGCCCACTAGAAGTCGTGTTGTGAAAGCTTTGCGGTAACCTGCAGAATTTTAGCAGCTATCTTTTGTTGTTCTGACTAGTGATGGGTATGGAGCGGCATGGGGAACTGGGTTTTGGGTGTGATCACCATGGTGTGAACCAAACCGATTTTACAGTAAACCCCTCATTCCATTTGTAGTAACTATTACGAGTGCAATTGAGTGATCGAGCGAGGATTGCACTATAGAGACAAGAAATACAATGAGCGAATAATATATAGCGAAGCTACAGTGGTAACGGTAACGTGTGGGAAATGGGGTGCGCAACGGGCCTGGTGCCGAGGTTGGGGGACTGTCGAGGCGGAGGTCCGGAGCGCGGGTTACCAACCGAACCGTGAGGTTGGGTCGCATCGTGAACAGTGGCGGGAATGGGGTCGAGGCGAATGTCGCGAGTGGTAACGGGATATTGTGGGGTGCTGTTGGCGGGAACAGTGGTGTACGCGCTGAGCAGGGACGCGATGTAAGGAAATGTGATTTTCCTTACACTACCCTCCCCCTTAAGGAGGCCTCTCTTACGAGAGCGCGTGTATATCCTGGAAGTTCTGGCTGCGCAGATACTCGGTGAGGACGGGGTGGTTTTCGATTTTGTCCAGTGGAACCCAACTGTCCTTGGTGGGCGTGCGATCTCTCCAACGGATTAGAAATTTGACTTTTCGTGCTCCTCGTGGGTCACGAACTCGGTGGCTCAGAATTTTCTCGGGCGTGATGACTGGCTCGGTCGGTGGTCGTGTCATGCTGGCTGGGCGATTTCGGGCCAGTTGGCTGGTGGATGGAATATAGGGGCGAAGCAGGCTGACGTGGAAGGACGGGCTGACGTACCAGTCAACGGGGAGGAGGAGGTGGGCGGTGACAGGCGTGATCATGTGGCTGATGCGAAATGGCCCGCAATATCGGGGGCGGAGTTTCGGGGTTATGGGCAGGCGGAGGTTTTGAGTGTCGAGTAAAACTAAGTCGTCGGGCTGGTAAGTGACGGGCCTGCGGTGGCGGTCGGCGTTGCGCTTAGCGATGACGTTGGCTTTTCTTATTGCCTCAGCTGCCCTGGTTTGTGTTGCCTGTAATATTTCTGTGAATTGTTGCGCACGTGGTACTGGGTTGTCGGGATTCGGGGTCATGGGTACTGTAGGATCTTGTCCGTAGTTCAGGTAAAACGGCGACTGTTGGGTCGTGGCGGATGGCGAGTTGTTGTACGCGAATTCGATGAGTGGCAGTTGCTGCTCCCAGGTGGTCGGGTCGTCGCACGTGGCTCGGATTAACTGTTCCATGGTCTGATTTGTGTCAGAATCCCAACCACTAGACCATTGGGATAAAAAAACTTGTTAAGTAGCGGGTCAGTGCGCCCATAACCCCCCAGGATAGAGAGCCTGTAACCCTTCCCTAGGATCAATCGGGGATCACCAGTGGACCTCTGACACCCCCCCGCACTGGGATGCCCGAAGTGCACACACTGGGATTCGAACCCGAGACCTTCGCTCTGATACCATGTCAGAACCCCAACCACTAGACCATTGGGATAAAAGGGCTTGTTAAGTAGCGGGTCAGTGCGCCCATAACCCCCCAGGATAGAAAGCCTGTAACCCTTCCCTAGGATCAATCGGGGATCACCAGTGGACCTCTGACAATTTGTCCGTTCTGTCTGTCCGTCGGTCTCGGGGTGGTACGAAGAACTGAACTGTAGTCTCGTGCCGAACTGCTGCCACAGGTTCCGCCAGAAGTTGCTGGTAAACTTCGTATTGCGATCGCTGATGATCGCTGCTGGTATCCCGTGTAATCGAACGATGGTTGTGATGAAGAGTCGGGCCGTTTCTTCGGCTGAGATTGATTTTTTGCAGGCTGCGAAATGTGCCATTTTCGTCAGCCGATCGACGACGACCAGGATCGCGTCGTTCCCTCTTGCTCCCGCCGGTAACCCCGTGACGAAGTCCATCGTCACCTGTTGCCAAGCACGCTCTGGGGGTGGTATCGGCTGCAACTGTCCTGCCGGTCGCTTCCGTGACGATTTCATGATTTGGCAGGTGGGACACGATGCCACGTGTCGCTGTACGTCGGTCAGCATCTCGGGCCAGTAATAATACCGCTGTAGCTACTGCCGTGTTTTTTCTACTCCGAAATGTCCTGAGGTGACTGTCGTGTGCCTCTTGTAATAGTAATTCCCGTAGAAGTGTGTAGCCTGGTACCCAGATGCGATCGGTGCCAGCTTTTACGGAATAGACTCCCTTTGCTGCTGCAATCTGCTGCGAATTTCCGCCTCTGAAGAATGGGTTAGTCTGATAGCCATGGGTAAATAGACCTGTTAACAGTGGGCTAGTCCGTGTGAGTAGTATGGCGTGGACTTGGGCTGTGGGCCGGGTTAATGCGTCGGCGATATTCGATGCCCCCTTTTTGTAGGTGACCGTGTAGTGAAAATTCGACTCGAGGTAGTCGAGCCAGCGGACTTGTCGTGGGTTGAGGTGGGGTTGCGCGCGGAGGTACTGTAGAGATTTGTGGTCTGTCCGTACTGTCACGCCGGCACCGGTCAAGTAACAACGCCACACTTTGAACGCATGCACGATCGCAAGCATTTCGCGGTCGTGTATCGGGTAATTCTTCTCGGGCGGATGCAACTTTCGTGATTCGTATGCGATGGGCTGTAGACCGTTGCCGAAATCTTGTAGCAGTACGGCTCCAATGGCGATGTCGCTTGCGTCGGTAACCACTTCGAATAGGCGGTGTGGGTCAGCGATGCGCAGTACGGGCGGTGAACAGAGAACATGTTTCAGAGTAGAGAAGGCAGCATGCTCTTTCTCCCCCCACGTAAAAGTGACCCCCTTCCGCAGTAAATCCGTCAGTGGGGCAGTTAAGCGTGCCATGTCGGGGACGAACTGGCGCACGTAATTAACGAAACCCAAAAAACTCTGCAGCTCCGTGAGGTTCGTCGGGGGGTGCCACGCGTGTACCGTGTCGAGTTTCTTCGGGTCGATTTTCACTCCAGCCTCCGAAATGACGTGCCCCAAAAACTCTAGCCTATCCTGGAAGAATTCGCACTTGGAACCCTTGGTCAGTAGTCTGTGTTTGTCTAAAACTGTAAATACTGCTTCTAAATCGGCTAAGTGCTGCTGCTTGTCGCAACTGTAGACGAGGATGTCGTCGAGGTAGATGATCACACATTTATCTAAAAGTGGCCTAAACGCCTCGTTCATGGTCATCTGGAAAGTCGCCTCAAACGATCCGTACCTAGTTCTAAATGTTGTCTTGGCACAGTCCGATGGTTCGACCCGGATCTTATGGTAACCTCCCCGTAAGTCAAATTTTGAAAAGACTCGTGCTGTTCGCAGTTGATCTATCAGCTCGTCGGCGCGGGGGATGGGGTATCGCGATTTAACTGTAACCCTGTTCACTACTCGGTAGTCTGTACACATGCGAAACCCTCCGTCCTTTTTCGGTGTGAACAGGATCGGTGCGGCGAATGGCGATGAGCTCGGTCGGATGATTTTTTTTTTCTAACAAGTAATATAACTGCTTCCTTAGCTCGTCGAGCTCGGGCTGTGTCAGTCTGAACAGCAAAGGGGGGGGAGGGGATCTGCAGCACCAGCCCCCCCCCCCCCCCCCCTTCTCCTACCTCCCCCTGCTGCGGGTGCAGCAGTGGGGGGGAGGGGATCTGCAGCACCAGCCCCCCCCCGCCCCCTCCCTTCTCCTACCTCCCCCCTTCTGCGGGTGCAGCAAAGGGGGGGGAGGGGACCTGCAGCACCAGCCCCCCCCCCACCCGCCCCCCCCCCTTCTCCTCCATCTCTCTGCTGCGGGTGCAGCAGTGGGGGGAAGGGTATGGGGGTGGCGGGTGTGGCCAACCTGCTGTCGCCCGAGCGGCTCCTGCACCGCCACTTCTCCTACCCCCCCCCTGCTGCACGGGATCTGCGGCACCAGCCCCCCCCCCCCCCCCTTCTCCTACCTCCCTCTGCTGCGGGTGCAGCAGTGGGGGGGAGGGGATCTGCAGCACCAGCCCCCCCCCCGCCCCCTCCCTTCTCCTACCTCCCCCCTGCTGCGGGTGCAGCAAAGGGGGGGGAGGGGATCTGCAGCACCAGGCCCCCCCGCCCCGCCTTTCTCCTCCATCCTTGGGGGGGGAGGTGGCGTGGAAGGGGTGGCCGCTGTGAACCTCTACAGCCCCACCCTCTGCCCTGCCTCTCCCCTCCCGCGGCTGCTGCTGTGGGGGGGAGGTGGCGGGGATGGGGGGTGGGGGAGAGGGGGCAGGCCGCCGTGTGAAGATCAGTGCAGGGACTATTGTGGGTGGGGCAGGGGCTGGAGGAAGGAAGGGGGGAAGGGGGGTGAGATACAAGGGGGCAGCTGATAAGGGGGGTGAGATTAAGGGGGTGGTTGAATTGAGGGTGAGGACTTGGGGGTTGTTAAGAGGGCCGGCCGGCAGTGAGCTATCACGCTCATGCACGCTCCCCCACCTCCTCTCCTCATCCCTCACTCACCTCCCCCTTTGTAAAGGGGGTTAGTAAGAGGGATGGCCGGCAGTGAGCTGTCATGCTCATGCACGCTCCCCCACCTCCTCTCCTCATCTCTCTCACTCACCTCCTCCTTTGTTCTTATCTCCTCTCCCCTCCTCTCTCTCTCTCTCTCTCTCTCTCTCTCTCTCTCTCTCTCTCTCTCTCTCTCTCTCTCTCTCTCTCTCTCTCGCATCCTCCTCACTTACCTCTCTGCCGTCTTCCACTGCACCGGGTGTACCCCTTCAAGGGGTGTTCTACACAGGTTTTCTCCTGCTGGCAGTTCTGGGGGTGTGTCAGAAAATATAATTATATGTTCTGTTATATAACTGCCTGTAGGATTTACTGTAGTGTAGCTCCTATTGTTTGGTGGTGCACCTTTGTTCATTTTGCTATATGTACCTTGTGTGCTGTAGTGAAACCCATCATTCTCTCTCGACACTCAAATCTCTCGACACTCATTAGCCATGGCTTCTAAGTCTAGCTACTATTCCAACACTTCGCACAGTGCAGCTACCCGTCGTCCAGTCGATTCGTGGGTTGTATCGTCGCAGCCAATCACGTCCCAGTAAAATGTCGTGCCCATCCAATGTCGTCGCGAGCATTTCCTGTGTAAACCCGAAGTTTCTCACACAGCGATGTTATGTGATGCTATCATTTGCATTCACGTCTGTCTGCCTCCCATCATATGTTCGTGTGTTGCATGCGTGGTGTGAGCGTGTGCAAGAATTTGTGTTTGGTGTTGTTTGGATTTTCTGAGTGTGTGTGAATGTTATTTGGCTTGAGCAGATATCTGAAGTGACTCCTCTGCTCAAGAGCTTCCCGACGAACCGAGAATCGCTGCGATCGAAGCAAGAACGAGAAAGATATGATCGTTCGAAGTTTTGATTGAGATGCGGCGACTATAGGAATTTGCTGGTTGACTCAATATGGGGTACAGACTTTTGGGGGTTGGGAAACTCGTCACCATCACTGTAGATGATGCCAAGTGGTTGGGAGAAGCCAAACCAGGTTGGCAAGTGTGGCCAAGTTGGGTGAGGTGGATGGCATGAATTGGGAAAGTGACAAATGTCAAAGTTGGGGTGCCTATAGAGAGGAGAATTGTGTGGAATGGGGTTTCCTTGGTTGGGGACTCCCTTGGGACCTTCCCTCTTGTCCTCCTCATCCCCTCCTACCTGGTTCTATTGCTACTCTAACTTTCTTGTGTGAACTTGTGAGATAATTGTGATTGAGTTACGTTTTCTATGGCAGCATACCCCCTAGTGCGCCGAAGTTCATAACTCGAGTTATACTCCATATTTTGATACTATTCAAATTGGGAAAGATAGCCACGGTCAAGGGCTACAACATACTCGAGTTTGAAAGAATTATAACAGTGGACCTTTCGTCGACGACGTTTCTTGTGACGACGACTTTTCTGTCCAGAATTGTAGTTGACGATTTTGAGATATCTCAGCCCTTAATCTTCATAGACTCCGTCCTTAGTCTCTAACAAGCGAACTTTTACTCTCTCCACTTTTTCCCGTATGGTCAGCGGTGTCCCGTCAACTAAACGCGCATCTATCTCCGGTAAACACCGACTAAGTGTCAGTTGCAGCTTCCTTGCAGTCGCGGCATTAACTAAGCTGTGACTTGCGCCTCCGTCTATAAAAATCTTCACTGATGCTCCCTGTATTTTCTCGTGACTCAGTACTGGGCAATCCGTCGTTGTACCCTCCTTACTCGTCCGAGCTCGATCGATAGCGTGAATCGGTACTGTGACTCGGTGAGGGTCGGTGAAGTTGGGCGAGCAGGCAATCTCGTCAGTAGTTGGCCCAACTTGTACTGACTGCTGGCGTTTCCCGGCCTCTGAGACTCTCGCCCCTGCTCTGTTCCGTGGCGCCTCAGTTCTTCTGGGCATTCACTCTTGCGATGGCCCGGCCTATTGCAAGCAAAGCAGCGCCCCTTAAACGGTGCGGCAGCTGCAATCGTCGCAACGGCGTGTACGGTGGCGTGCTCGATCGGTCCCCGAGGACGTTGTCCGTAGTAGGACCCCGGTCTCGGTCGTCGTAGGATGTCGATTTTCTCGGCGAGCGCGAGGATCTCGTTGAAATTCGAGAGCCCGCGTAGCATAATTTCGTGCGATATGTCCGGCTTTAGCCCTCCGATGTAACGGTCCACCCGCTCCGCTTCGTGCATATAGCCGACTTGTTCGCATAGTGCGAGAAAACCGCTCGTGTAATCTTGAACCGACCCAAGCTGCCGCCAAGTGCGCAGCTTCTGACGCGCCGAAATCGAAGCCGCAATCGGCTCAAAACGCGCCCGAAGCCCTGCGCACCACGCATCCCACGTGCTGTACTGGGCTGTCTCGCAGAATGAACTCCAAGTGACGGCTGGGCCTGTGAGAATCAACAGGGATGAATGAACTAGGAAAGTGTGAGATACAAATATAAAACCTGTACCCCTTAGTGTCTACCCCACTACAGCCTACATAAGCTAAGGCATATATATCTGACACACCCCCATAGGCAAAGTGGGGGAGAACTAGGGGTCACAAGACCAGTCAAGCAAAGCAAAGCAAAGCAAACTCAGGGTGGATCACAACGTCACCACACATTCCGAGCACTGGTTCAAAGGCCACAAGGCCAGTTCACATGCAAGTTCATATATAAAGGTAAACAAGCAAGTGCAGGTATATATAGATCACAGTACAAGGAAAGTCAAGAGGTAAGCAAGTGAGGCCAAGTAGGCACAAGACCTAGCATAGTACAGAAGCGCTGATGATCACAAGGCTGAAGTGCCTTGGTAAAGATATCAGCAGTGTTGGCCTGAGAGGCCACGTAAGCAAGGCGCAGCTGACCACGCTGCTGCAGCTCACGAGCAAGGAAGTAGCGAAGAGCAATGTGCTTCGTTCTGTGCTCCAGTCTGTGCTCCCGACACAAGGCCAGCATGGCCTTGTTGTCTACGTACAGAACTGGAGGAGAACGAGGCAGCTCTCCCAGGTCAGTCAGCAGGTAGGTGAGCCAGCGTAACTCCTGTGCAGCCATGGCCCCTGCGTAGATCTCAGCCTCACAGCTGGAGCTGAGAACAGAAGACGAGCGAGTAGACCGCCACGAAACAGAGCCGGAACCAAGGCTGAAGGTGTAACCCTGTGACGACCGCTGCGTAGCCAGGTCGTCAACCCAAGACGCGTCTGCGTGACCAGTGAGGACCACTGGACTCCGCCCTCCAAGCACTAGCCCCAAGCCCGAAGTACTGCACAAGTAGCGCAACACCCTCTTCGCTGCAGCCATGTGCTCTGGTCGGTGTCTCCCAGGAGCAACATAGCATGCCAAGATGCTCAGAGGGTATGCTAGGTCAGGTCGAGTGCAGGTCATCAGGTACATGAGGCAGCCAACAAGCTCTGGGTACGGGCCACTCGGCTCTACGGACTCATCCGAAGGCAGAGCTGAGAGCGAGTGGCGAGTAGACAGAGGAGTGGCCTGAGGCGAGGAGTACGTGAAGTCGAAGCGCTGAAGGACCTGCTGCACCATGTGTGACTGAGTCAAGGTAATGGTGCGCCGTGCTCTGTCCCGGGTGATCTGCAAGCCAAGATAGCTGCGCAATTCCCCCAGGTCTGTGCACGTGTGTCTCTTCTGCAGCTTGGACTTCACGTGGGCGAGTCCAGCAGTGTCAGCTGTAGCAAACACCAAGTCGTCCACGTACACGAGGATGTAGAACGGCGGCAGCAAAGTGTCGGTGCGAAGAAACAGCGACGGGTCAGCAGTGGAAGGAGCAAACCCAAGAGCCGCAAGCGTAGTCCTCAGTGTGTCGTGCCACTCACGTGGCGCCTGGCGGAGACCGTAGACTGGCCGCCGGAGGCTCCACTGGGTACCAGGAGGAAACGACCCAGTGAAGCCAGGTGGGCGGCGCAGCCAGATCTCCTCGTGCAGACTGCCCTGTAGGAAAGCAGTGCTAAAGTCAAGGGAGTGAAGCTCGTAGTCACGCTGAGCAGCAACGTGCAGCAGAACCCGAAGAGTGGTCATCTTCGGGGTCGGGGAGAAGGTCTGAAAGTAGTAAACTCCCTGCCGCTGACTGAAGCCTCGAGCCACGTAACGCGCCTTGAAGACAAGCGGAGAACCCGGCGGCCGCTTCACCCTGAAGATCCACATGCCACTGACGATGTTCGCCCCAGGTGGGGGAACCTCGTCTACGTAGGTGCCTGTGGACTTCCAGGAAGCCATCTCTGCATCCATGGCTGCCTGCCACTGAGAGGAGTAAGGACCCTCTATCGCCTCTGCGTAAGAGCGCGGGGTCGGGATGTCTGGTGCATCCGGGTCTCCCTCAGGGGCAAGCAACATGGACACGAGATGAGGTAAAGCTGCAGCAAAACACTGGAACTCCTCCTGTCGGTCCTCAAGGACGTCCGTGCTAAGGGCACACTCACCCCCGACGGACGGAGGACAGACAGACGCAGACTCAGCAACAAGACTAGCGGCGTAGTCTAGACGACAGTGAGCAGCGAAGTCGACAAGCTCGGTAACTAAGGCAGACGCAGCAGTGGACTCAAAGGAAGGGTCAGTGACAACAGTGGCTAGGAAACGCGTGACAGTAGGACTGGCAGCACGAAGGGAGTCAGACGCCGGGTCAGCAAGAGCAGGAAGAGAGGACTCTGGAGGAGACGGCAAAGGGACACATTGCGGCGCAGTGGAAGGACGTAGTGCCATCTGATGCGTGCCCGGGACTGCAGGAGGACGCGGACGTGGAACACGACGACTAGTGCGAGCAGTGCGAACAGGCGACGTAGGACGCGACTCAGGCTCACCACGCTCAGCAAGACCTCCAGTAGGACCAGCGTAGGGAGAAGGAGCAGGCAGAGGGGAGACCAGCTGTAACTGTGACTCGGACTGGACAGGCGGAGGACACTCTACGGAAGGAGCAGGACTAGAAGAAAGCGGAAGACCAAGAACCTGCTCAAGGAGCGGAACGAAGTACGGCCGAGGCCGTGCAGCACCTCCAGAACCAGCAGGGACAACACCAGTGCCCCCAGCGTCAGCTCCAACTCCAGCAGCACCACCAGCTCTAGTACCTCCAGCAGCTCCAGCTCCAGCAGGACCACCGGCAGACACAGCAGCTCCGGCTCCAGTACCTCCAGTAGTACCCACTCCAGCAGCACCACCAGCACCAGCGCCACCAGTAGCTCCAGCACCAGGAGCACCACCAGGCCCAGCAGCTCCAGTACCTCCAGGACGAGCACCTCCGGGACCCGTGGCTCCAGCACCCCCAGCAGAACCTCCAGTACCGGCTCCAGCAGCACCTCCAGCTCCAGTACCTCCAGCAGCAGCAGAACCTCCAGCACCGGCAGCACCTCCAACTCCAGCACCTCCAGCAGCAGCAGAACCTCCAGCACCGGCAGCACCTCCAGCTCCAGCAGCACGGCTCCAGCGCTGAGCAAACCACTCGCGCAGCTCCTGTGGAGAGGGAAGCTCCCGCCGGGACAAAGCACCCGAAGGACCGCCAGGTCCAGCACCGGCAGGCTCCACACCCCCACTCCCAGCAACCCCAGGCTCAGCACCCCCAGAAGCAGCACCCCCAGGCTCCGCACGCTCAGGCTCAGCACCCCCAGACCCAGCACCCCCAGGCTCCGCACGCTCAGGCTCAGCACCCCCAGACCCAGCACCCCCAGGCTCCGCACGCTCAGGCTCAGCACCCCCAGACGCACCAGAGTCAGTAGCTACCTCGACAGGCTCGACTGCATCTACCTGGGACACACCTGAGGGGGCAGGACCCTGATGGGGGAGGGGGTCTACCGGGGGGGGACCGGGAGCGAGGAAGAGCGGCGGGGGGGGGAGGGGGGCAGTGCGGTAGGGGAAGAGACGGTAGTACGGAACCAACTCGTCAAACGTGACGTCCTGGGAGGACAGAACACGACGCGAGGTGGGGTGGTAAAACTGCCAACCAGGCGCGTCAGGGGGAAAGCCGAGGAAGACGCAAGGAACAGCACGGGAGGACAGCTTGTCCGCAGACAAGTCTCGGACGAAAGCTCGAGATCCCCAGACACGGAACGCAGACGCATCACCAACCTTCCCCGTCCACCGCAGAGAGGGGAGGTCTCCGGCAGGGAGACCCGGGGCTGAAGGTTGATCTGATGCGCCGCGTACTGAACCGCGAACGGCCACAGAAAATGGGGAGCAGCCGCATGGATCATGGACGTACGAGCGACATCCATGACCATGCCAATGCGGCGCTCAGCAATCCCATTTTGCTGTGGAGAGGCCGGAAGCGTGAACGTCTGGCGTATGCCCTCCGCACGACAGAAGGCTCGCAGAAGGTCGGAGGAAAACTCTCCGCCTCTGTCGGAGTGCAGACGCAGAACAGGAAAGTCCGAGCCGAAACGCTCTCTGAGCTGGAGACGAGCAACGCGGATCCAGTCGATCAACACCTCAGTGACCTCACCCTTGCTGCGCAAGGGGAAGACAGTGGTGTAACGCGAGTAGTCGTCAACCACCAGCAGGAAGTAACGCTCGTGACCCTGTCCACGGACGCGGGCTGGGCCCCACACGTCCATGTGAAGAGTCTGCATCGGAGCCTCTGTCGGGGGAAACTCGGAGGAGTGAGGAGCGGCGCGCTGCCGCCCCTCGATGCAGGGAACGCAGGTAGGGGCAGGCCCCGGGGGAAGGGGAGGGAGGGACCGGGGGAGACCAGAGACAAGGACACGGGAGGCAATGCCTCGGAGACGAGGCAAGGAGGGGTGACCAAGGCGGTGGTGCCAGAGGAGGGTCTGGTGGGACAGGAGGCGACACGAGCAGGGGGCAGACTCAGGACCTGACCGAGACGCTGCAGCAAACACCTGACTCGACGCAGCTACCTGACCAGATGCAGCAACCGGGGGAGACTCTGTGGTCAGTGTGTACAGGCTCGACCCCGGTCGATGGGTAAACGTGGCCAAGTGGCGGCCCGTCTGAGCACACGACCAGTGGGTCACTCGCTGACTCGCAGGAGTGAACTGGTCAACCCCTGCATCCTGAAGGTCAGCACCACTCACCAAGTTCGTAGAGAACGAGGGGAGGTAGAGACCAGACAGGGAGCCGGACGGGGCCGCCGGACACGGGAGGACAGTGGAGTAGCGAGCAAGAACAGGACCCCCAAAGGGGTCTGCAAGGGAGACCGCAACCGGCCGACCGAGCGGCGTAAGGGTGGTGCGGTCTCGAAAGAAGGAGCGGGAAGCACCCGAGTCGAGGGTGAAGGTGTGCAAGACCTGTGCCGACGCGGTACCTGAGAGAGCAGACTCACCAGCACCTAGAGCAGCGGACTCACGAGTACCTGGAACAGCAGACTCACGAGCACCTAGAGCAGCAGCCTCAATACCAGGGTCAGGCGGAACACACACGTAACAGTCACCCTCAGCACTAATAGACACAGCATACATGGCAGCAAGAATAGCATCAAAGTCAAGATCAAAGATAGCTACACCCGACCTGAGCAGATCACCCCAACGAGGGATCTCAGTGGCGTCCGGGAACTAGGTACGCCAGGCGTCTGTCAGGCGACCGAAGCAGCGCTGGGTGGCGTGCAGGCCGCCACACTGCTCTCCAGTGCGGTCGCCGGTGCGCAGGACGTAAGTACAGGGACCAGCACCCCCAGACCCCTGGCGCCCCGCGTACCACTCACGAAGCTGCTGGGGCGACGGGGTCTCACGAGAGCGCTGCTACTGCTGGGGTCCCCGCTGCACAGCTCCGCCTCTGCCAGCTCCACCTCCGCCGCTGCCGCCTCCGCCTCCTCCACCCCTCCCGCCACCGCCACCGCCGCCTCCACCTCCACCGCTGCCACCGAAGCCCCCACCTCTGCCACCACCCCCACCCCCACCCCCTCCTCCGCCTCCACCGCCACTACCGCCGCCCCCACCACCTCCTCCAGCGCCCTTGCCCCGCTTGCCCTTGCTGGTGCGGCGCCTCTCACTAGGAGCAGACGCAGCGCTGACCGACTCGGTGCCAACAAGGTCGACAGCAGCAGCAGAGGCAACAGAGGGCAAAAGAGGAACGGGGGAGCACCCCTCAAAGAAAGGGGTACGGGGGTCACCACGAGAGGCTCCTACAGCGGTAATACTAGTCTCTGCTGCAAGGAGGCGCTCCTCGAGGAGGTCGACAGTGAGGGTGGTAGGGCAAAGAGAGAGGAAGTGGTCCCTGACCGAGCGAAGAGTGTCAGGGAGTCGAGTGACTAGGTAGTAGAGGGTGATGTACATGGGGGGGGGGGGTTCTGGGCGCAGAACTCAGCAGGAAGCGCAGCGCGGTAGCGAGTGTCACTAGTGCGGAGGTGCGTAATGAGGTCAGTGACTGTGGCAAAAGCGGCGAGGTCAGGGAACAGGTACGGTAGCATGAGGCGGCTAAGCGCAGCAGTGGCAGGGGAAGAGTAGCGTGCAACTACAGCGTCGTACAGAGTCTTAGCACTCTTGTACTGACTAAAGTGCGCGCGCTCAGTAGACGGTTGGTGACTACGCACAGCAAGGCGGGCAGCAGCATCGCGCGTGAGCCACTGCGAGCGAACAGTACTGTCGGCATCAGCAGCAGGGGCAGTAGAGGCGCCCGACGTAAGATCAAACAGTGAGAGACCATCCTTGCTATCGCACTGAAGGAAAAGCTGCAGATCATCTAGCCAGACATCGAAGTCAACTGCTCGACCCTCAGCATCAAAGGTAAGAAGACTAGGACTAGCCATGATAGGAGCAGCAGCAGACTAGCAGCGGCAGCAGTGCAACTGAGCTAGGCAGGACAGCGCGACTCGGCAGGGCGGCTCGGCAAAGCAGTGCGGCTCGGCAGCGCGGCTCGGCCCTGTATGCTCTTACCAGGGGCGGAGTCGAGGGAGGGCCGGGGCAGGGCTGCGACAGGTCCCGGACTGGGTCGGGGCCGTGACAGGGCCGGGACAGGGTCGGGGCCGAGCAGGGTCCGGGACGGGGCAGCAACGGGGCCGGGACAGGGTCGGGGCCGGGGCAGGTCCGGGACGGGGCCGCGACGGGGCCGGGGTAGGTCCGGGACAGGATCGGGGCCGGGGCAGGTCCGGGACGGGGCCGCGACGGGGCCGGGGTAGGGCCGGGACAGGGTCGGGGCCAGGGCAGGTCCGGGATGGGGCCGAGGCAGGTCAGGGACGGGGCCGCGACAGGGTCGGGGCCGGGGCAGGTCAGGTACGGGGCCGCGACGGGGCCGTGTAGGGGCGGCGTAGGGGCCGCGTAGGGGCCGCGTAGGGGCCGCGTCAGGTCAGGGACAGGGCCGAGGCAGGTCAGGGACGGGGCCGCGACAGGGTCGGGGCCGGGGCAGGTCAGGTACGGGGCCGCGACGGGGCCGTGTAGGGGTGGCGTAGGGGCCGCGTAGGGGCCGCGTAGGGGCCGCGTAGGGGCGCGCTAGGCGCCGGGTAGGGGTCGCGTGGGGGCCGCGTAGGGGCCGCGTAGGGGCGCGCTAGGCGACGAAGGGGCCACGTAGGGGCCGCGAAAAAAAAAATTAGGGCAGGGCGCGAGACTCGCTTCGGGCAGCTAAAAAAAAATTGTTATGGTGGGCCCTTAGGAAGGAACGGTCCCATGAGGGAACCCGCTCTATACCATGTGAGAATCAACAGGGATGAATGAACTAGGAAAGTGTGAGATACAAATATAAAACCTGTACCCCTTAGTGTCTACCCCACTACAGCCTACATAGGCTAAGGCATATATATCTGACAGGGCCCGTGGGCCCTTCTTCTTGCGACGGTGGATCGTAGGCACGTGGCGACGTCGCGATGACTCGCCACCAGTCCATGGCGGGGCTCCTCAGCAGCGAAACAGCGTAGCAAATCTTCGCTGCGTCCGACTCGACGTAATTTGCGTCGAAAAAAACGTTCATCGTGAAGACCCACGACTGAACCGTCGGACCCCCACGTTGGCTCGGGTTGAAACAGGGCGGGCGCTGCGGCTTGAGTGGCATTGGTGCCGTTACGGCATACTCACCACTTGTCGCTGCAAATCCCATATGCCGACGGGCTTCGCGGGGCTCCCGTGGGCTTGGTGCAGTCCTGTTTCTCTCCATACCAGGCATTGAGTGAGCGGCACCCTCATTGGCTGCGCCTGAGCGCTGTCCCACGCTGTCATTCTGTGTTGGTGTGCCTGCGGAGATGACGATCGGCTCCTCGGATTGTGCAGGTGCATTTACGGTCGACTGTTGGCGAGCAGAGTTGCGTTCCGCCGTGAGTGTGGCGATTTCAAGCGCCGATTCTTCGAGTTGGCGCGTGAGCCGGTCTAGTTGCTTCTGTGTCAGTGTCGCGACATTAAGTTCGGCCATGGCGAGGGTGTCGGGCAAGCTCAGCGAGAGCCTCTATCGTGGCCGTGCGTGCTTTCAAGAGAGCACTACGAGCGGCGGTGCTTGGTTGCTGAGAGACGTCTACCCCCCCCAAAAAAAATTGATAGTGGGGAAGCGAAGGTGTGGGTGCGGTCCGAGAGAAGACCGTAGGCTCTGATAACCAAGTGTTACGAGTGCAATTGAGTGATCGAGCGAGGATTGCACTATCGAGACAAGAGATACAATGAGCGAAGAATTAAGCGAAGAATATATAGCGAAGCTACAGTGGTAACGGTAACGTGTGGGAAATGGGGTGCGCGACGGGCCTGGTGCCGAGGTTGGGGGACTGTCGAGGCGGAGGTCCGGAGCGCGGGTTACCAAACGAACTGTGAGGTTGGGTCGCATCGTGAACAGTGGCAGGAATGGGGTCGAGGCGAATGTCGCGAGTGGTAACGGGATATTGTGGGGTGCTGTTGGCGGGAACAGTGGTGTACGCGCTGAGCAGGGACGCGAAGTAAGGAAAAGTGATTTTCCTTACAGTAACCAATACTGCAATACAGTATCGCTGGCGTCATGAATTTCGCCATCAGCTGCTGGGAGGGACGACACTGTTGGCCCACTACCCGTTGCTATCCTGTCCGCTCTGTGGTGGCCACCATTATGACAATTTTCATAATGTTGTCATCACGGAGCGTCAGAATAACATAGGGAAGTGGAGTTTAACTGTGGGTCGGGTCCATAGGATCAATGGTAACCGCTGCTTACGCTAGTTGGGTCGTTGCTTTACCTTTCGTATCTTGTCAATCACTGACGCACCGCTTTCCCCTCGCAGCTGCTTCTCTCCGCGCTTCTCTGCTTATCACTCCGTTACTGTTGGATGCGGCTTTTGTGCTGATCTCCACTGGGAGCAATCGGGAGGAATGGCTGTGTACTCTCGAGAGCTGCGGAAAGACCCATGGCAAGTCCTTCATGGCTGCAGCGGATCACATCACGTCGGCAAGCCATCTGCTGGACTTGGAGAAGTTGGGTGCGGCCACTCGCAGCTCCCTGGAGAAGCTTGGTCTGCACGTCATCTGAAAGGAGTACCAGATCTGAGCTACCTACCTGCATGTCGGAAGCAGAGTTGTGTAGCAATGGCATTTTCCCTTGGCTGTGTAGTTGTACCTGGTTGTGCCTGCCCGTGGATGCGATGGGGCCTCAAAGCAGTGGTCAAATGAATGCGAAAAGCCTTCTTTCATTTGCAGGCCTGAATGTCAACGGCCTGGGGGACGGGAATAAGCAACAGCGAACAAAAAACTGGTTGAAGCAGGGAGCGGACATCGTTATACTGTCTGACTCTAGGCTCACAGATGATCACCCTTATTGGAATTCACTTCGACAGCCGCAGATCCTGGTCGCCTCACCCACTGCTAAGGCTGGCGGTGTTGCTCTGATCTGTCGGAGGCACGGACTGTCATTGCACAACACTCTCATTCATCCATCCGGCCGGCTGGTAGCGGCTGAACTTCATCTTGACACCTTTCACATCACCTTGGTTGCGGTTTATTTCCCGGCTGATGCTGCTGAGCGAAAGGTGTTCATTCGCAGAGTGTTGGGTCCGGTGGTTGACGCGGTGCAGCCGGGCTCTCACCTGCTCATCATGGGGGATTTCAACTTAGTGGAGGATCCGCTGCTAGATCGGACATCGAGGAAAGGAACCACGAAGGAAAATGAGGAGCTGTACTGTCGTTGTGATACCTTCCGCCTCTCAGATGCTTTTAGACTGCTACATCCATATAAGTGGGAATTTACCTTCTACTCCTGCGCCAATCAATCCAGTTCGCGTATAGACAGGGCACTTATCTCACAGTCGTTGCTGGCGCACGTCGAGTTCGTCTCGCACATCATGCCGGCTGACCCCATCTCTGACCACAGTTTCGCAGTGAAGGCGGCTTTCAGGATGAACACACGGGTGCAGTTGGGCCCTGGGCTCTGGAGGCTACCTATATACATGTTGGACAGACCGGGAGTCAGGAAGGTGATTGAAGCTGTGGAACGGCAGGCAGACTCATGTGGGGTGTGCTTTGAGCTTCTAATCTCCCGCCTAAACACCGCTCTGCGAGTGTACGCGAAAGAGGAGCGGAAGAGAGTTCGGGCCACGATGTCCCACCTTCATCGGTCGGTTGCGGAGCTGAAGCAGGCGTGGCTGGGAGACCCGGGGTGTGCTCGACTTAAAAGCTTGCTGGCTGAAAGAGAGGCGCAGCTGAAGGGGTATCAGCTGGCTCGGCAGGAGAGGTTACACGTAATGGCACGAATGAAGGAGGAAGTCATGGGTGAAGTGGCCTCACCGCACCTGTCGGCAAAAATCAAGGCCAGAAAGGGACGGACGCAGATTACAGAGTTAAACGCAGCGGGAAGTTGGTGAAAGACAATGGTGCTATTCTGGGGGCAGCGTCACAATACTACAGGGTGCTGTTTGGTTGTGACAGGCAGCAGGCTGAGTCCGCTTGGTCGCCTGCTCCTGGGAGGTCCTTGTTGCGGAAGTCGGCAGAAGCGGTGTGCATGGCCTGGTCGGAGGAGGAGGTGAAAAATGCCTTCCGTTCGATGGCGAAAGACAAAGCTCCCGGGAAAGATGGGTTGCCGAAGGAGCTGTTCGAGCTTCACTGGGACATCTTGGGCAAGCATTTCATGCAGCTTGCACGGAATTTCGCGGCTACGGCGACGCTGCCGACGAGCACGAAGGACGCGGTCACCATCCTGTTACACAAGAAAGGGGGGAGATATCAGCTTGAAAACTACAGACAGATCACACTTCTGAGCTTCACCTACAAAGTGATTGCAAGGGTGGTAGCGGACAGGATGAAAAAGGTGCTGCACGAGGTCATTTCCCCGGAGCATTATGGTTTCTTGCCTGGCAGGAAATTATCGGACGCAGTGGGCCTGGTCGCGGATGTCATCGAAGCCGCAAAAAACAAGGATCGCGACTGGTATCTCCTGTTGGTCGACTTCAGGAAAGCCTTCGACTCAGTCTCGAGAGGCTTCCTGTTCACGGTGCTTGAGCGGATGGGCTTTCCGAGCCTCTTTGTGGACTGGGTTCGAGGCCTGCACAAGGATACGCGGACCAGCTTGTTAATTAACGGCTGGATGGGGGAAGCGGTTGATGTTGTGTCCGGAGTGCGGCAGGGTTGTCCACTCGCACCATACCTCTTTCTGTGCGCGGTGGAACCGCTGGCTCAACAGGCGGCTGCCAGGAACCTTGGCCTCGAAAGGGGAAATCGGCGGCTGGCGTATCTGGGTTATGCCGACGACACGACCCTGATCCTGCAAGGAGAAGAGCAGATCGCGGAAGCAGAACGGCTGTTAGCGGACTTCGAAGCGGAGTCAGGACTGGCAACAAATAAGGAGAAGTCATCCATTCTACCTCTGGGGCGAAACCTGAACAAGCAGGCCTGTAAGACGGATGGTTTCAAATGGTTAAAGGCCATGGAGAGAGGGCTTCATATGATGGACGTTGACAGAACCAAGTACCTGCTCAGAGATTGCCGTACTGTGTGTGTCCCACGCTGTGCTGTGCTGTGCCACATGTGTGGTTGGCAGGAGGAGATGGTTGATGCGTTGAAGGGGGACGGACGGAAGGCCATGGAGAGAGAGCTACATATGATGGACGTCGACAGAACCAAGTACCTGCTCAGAGCATACCTGCGATGCCGGATACAGAAGGTGAGTGTTGGGGGGGGTTGGGGTTGGTGGTGGTGAGCTGGTACTCCCATCATTTCAGTGTGGTAGATAGAGCTGAGGAGCTTCATATGATGAACTTTGACAGGACCAAGTACTTGCTCAGGGCGTACCTGCGATGCCGGATACAGAAGGTGGGTGGTTGGGGGGTGGTGACGGTGGCGAGTCGACCCAAAAGCCACCCCGCAGGACCAAGAACCTCCTCAGAGCATACCTGCGATGCCGGATACAGAAGGTCGGTAGTGGTGTGTAGAGGGTGGTGGGCTGCTAGCGCTGCCAGTGGTATTCTGGTAACCTGCTCACCGTGTTTTGAGTCGACTCACAACACGGCTGCTAGTGCTGCCAGTGGTATTCTGGTAAGCTGGATTTTTGGACCATATGTATGCGCGCTGAATTAGCCAGTGGTGGGTTGAGGGTGGTAAGTTGGTTGGTAATCCTGTCAAGCCAGTGGTATCCTGGTAACCAGCAGGCAGGTAACACCATGGACCCTGACAGGACTAGGTACCTCTCAGGGTCTGCCATAGGCGCCAGCTGCCAGAGGGGAGTGGTGGGGCTGGTAACCCTATCGCAGTTACGTTGGTAACCCTGCTAATCGCATGGTGGTAACCTGCAGTGCGAGTTTTTCTGCACTTTGCTGGTGAGGATAAAATATGCATGCAATATGCATATTTCGTTTTGCCGGTGTTAGCAGCTGCTTCCTCCCACCCCCCCATGCAGATCGACCGCTTCTTTCTCCTTCATTCTTTCTGCACTCTGCTGATGAGGAGAGCGGCCACAGCCGGCTTTTGAGTCGACTCAAAAGTCACCCCCCCGTGCAGATCGACCGCTTCTTTCTGCACTCTGCTGACGAGGAGAGCGACCACAGTCGGCTTTCAACTGCTTCCCGCTCCTTCCTATCTCTTTCCCAACCCCTCAGATCGACCGCTTCTTTCTGCACTCTGCTGACGAGGAGAGTGACCACAGGCGGCTCACGGATGGAATATGCGCTGTTGGAAGGGAGGTAGCTCGCTGCCCCCTGTTGTTTCTCACCACAGTGAGCTACCTCCCTCCCTTCCAACATTCTTCTTCCTGTCTCTTCCTCTCTCCCTCCACCCTACTCAGATCGACCGCTTCTTTCTGCACTTTGCTGGTGAGGAGAGCTACCACAGCCGGCTTTCAACTGCTTTACTTACTCTCCCTTCTCTTGCCCTCTCACCCCCGTGCAGATTGACCGGTTTTTCTGCACTTTGCTGGTGAGGAGAGCTACCACAGCCGGCTTTCAACTGCTTTACTTACTCTCCCTTCTCTTGCCCTCTCACCCCCGTGCAGATTGACCGGTTTTTCTGCACTTTGCTGGTGAGGAGAGCTACCACAGCCGGCTTTCAACTGCTTTACTTACTCTCCCTTCTCTTGCCCTCTCACCCCCGTGCAGATTGACCGGTTTTTCTGCACTTTGCTGGTGAGGAGAGCGACCTACCACAGCCGGCTGTCAGATGGGGAACAGCGAGGTTGGTCTTTTTCTTTCCCTCGTTCCCCCTCTCCCAAATCAACCACTTTTACACTCCCTCCTCTCCCTCTGTGCAGATTGACCGTTTTTTTCTGCACTTTGCTGGTGAGGAGAGCTACCACAGCCGGCTGTCAGATGGGGAACAGCGGTACTGCGACAGGTACGTGTGCCTGAGTGTGTGTGCTTGCTACTGTGTGCCTGAGTGTGTGTGCTTGCTACTGTGTGCCTGAGTGTGTGTGCTTGCTACTGTGTGCCTGAGTGTGTGTGCTTGCTACTGTGTGCCTGAGTGTGTGTGCTTGCTACTGTGTGCCTGAGTGTGTGTGCTTGCTACTGTGTGCCTGAGTGTGTGTGCTTGCTACTGTGTGCCTGAGTATGTGTGCTTGCTACTGTGTGCCTGAGTGTGTGTGCTTGCTACTGTGTGCCTGAGTGTGTGTGCTTGCTACTGTGTGCCTGAGTGTGTGTGCTTGCTACTGTGTGCCTGAGTGTGTGTGCTTGCTACTGTGTGCCTGAGTGTGTGTGCTTGCTACTGTGTGCCTGCTCGTGTGCCTGCCTGCTCTGGTGTTCTGACGAGTTGTGAGGCGTCTCAAGCTACCACAGCTGGCTGTCGGATGGGGAACAGCGGTACTGCGACAGGTACGTGAGCTCGCTGCTGTGTGCTTGCTTGTGTGGTCTTGCTTGCTTGTGTGGTCTTGCTTGCTTGTGTGTGCCTGCCTGCTCTAGTGCTCTGAGCAGTTGTGAGACGCCTCAAAGCTACCACAGCCGGCTGTTAGAAGGAGAGCAGCGGTACTGCGACAGGTATGTGTGCTTGCTGCTGTGTACTTTCTTGTTGTGTGTCCATGCTCTAGTGCTCTGAGGAGTTGTGAGACATCTCTAGTGCTTTTACAAGAAACGAGTTTTGAGAAGTCTTGACAACTCGTCTCTTGAACACTTGAGAGCGAAACTTGGTGAAGGTGGACAGGTGGGCTGCGAAGGCCTTATTCCCATTCCATCAGCTGTATAGGTACGTGCGACCTAGGCGTCAAAACGAGGCCTTGGTTCAGATGGGAAAATGGGCTTGGTTAGGTGAGGGCGTTTGCGTATTTGAAACAGCCAGCTTGAGAGTCAACTAGCTAGTTTGGGTCCTTACAGTCCTGTGAATCTGTGATCTGCAGGTAGATCTGGTGCAGGCGCATCTGGACAGGACTGTACTTCATAATCAACTTTCACCTTGTGTCCTTCTCCTTGTATCTCCTCTCCAGGCAGGTAGATCTGGTGCAGGCGCATCTGGACAGGACTGTGTTCCTCAATCAGCCCCTCTCTACCATCTTCTTCCTTTTTTGCTCCAGGCAGGTAGATCTGGTGCAGGCGCATCTGGACAGGACTGCACTCACGCGCCTGCCACGGCGCTACCAGTCCATTCTCAAGCAGGCGGATTCGAGTGAATCCCCGGATATGAGTGAGTGCTACACAGGGTCTCAGGGTTAGAATTTGGGGGGCTCGTTCCAAGTGTAAGGTGCCTATGGCTCTACAGTCTACCCACGGCGCTACCAGTCCATACGTTCTCAAGCAGGTGGAATCGAGCGAAGCCCCGGACATGAGTGAGTGCTACACAGGGTCTCAGGGTTAGAATTTGGGGGGTTGGGGGTTTTGTGTCTG
Organism: Closterium sp. Naga37s-1; assembly: GCA_947471745.1. Classification (NCBI taxonomy): domain Eukaryota; kingdom Viridiplantae; phylum Streptophyta; class Zygnematophyceae; order Desmidiales; family Closteriaceae; genus Closterium; species Closterium sp. Naga37s-1. The sequence continues at coordinate 1,280,666 of CANJKZ010000861.1, forward strand.
GGCTTAAGGTGCCTATGGCTCTACAGTCTACTCACGCCGCTACCAGTCGAACTGAAGCAGGCGGACTCGGGCAAATCCCCGGATATGAGTGAGTGCCGAATTTCATGCTGTAGGGTTAAAGGGCTCGAAGGGTTCTATTATTTTCTGTTCAAGTCAATCTACCTGTTTTTTTAACCAGCTCGTCTTATCCTGTCAACCGAATGACCCCTCCTTTGCATCTCCCTCTCCCTGCCTCGGCACTTCTGCGTTCTGGGTGGCAACTCCCTCCCAGCCTTCTGTCCAGCTGGCCAAACAACCCATGATTTCCAAACCACATTGCCCGTCTCTTTCCAACTGATTAACCCTTCCTGTGCAGTCCCCACTCCGGACCTCGACACCTTTGTGTTCTGCGTTGCCACTCGCCCTCTGCCGTCTGTCCAGCTGGACCCCGAGTGAGTGCAACCAGGAGTAAAAGGTTGTGACGTATCACAGCGGGGACGTTAGTGTTTTGTTCACATCTTGTGTTCTGTGTGGCCACTCGCCCTCTGCCGTCTGTCCAGCTGGACCCCGAGTGAGTGATGTAAATAAGTTACCGGTACTGGTGAGTATTATGACAAAAAAAATAAACCAAACTTCTTAGTCTCTTTCCTAGTGTCCCATTTTTTACTTGCAAATACGACTCTGGCTCCTGGTGAGGTACGACATTGATTTTAGGATCCTCTCATTTCATGCTGCAGCTTGTGGCACTCGAACACGAGGCTCCTTCATATTACTTAGTATACTTTTCAGCCACATATTCCCAGGCCCCGTGCTGTTCTTCCCTAACCCTGCTTTTCTCAACACCAACTCAAATCCTGCATTTTTCCAAACCTTTCTTAAACTTCCAGGCAGGATGACATCATCGGCATGGCGCCTGGAGAGCTCCACATTCTGCGATATAGGCCAATCCAAACACTTGTACAGTCGGGTGATCTGATGCTGCTGTGATTGGCTGTGCAATATTTGTTGAAAAAAACAATCGCAGTATGCGTGATGTTTGGATGTATTCCCAATCCAGAGATCATGAATGAGATGTACGTGTTGTCGGGAATCAAGGTGTGAAGTCAATTTTCTTGATTTATCAGATGATTGACTGTAGTGTGATGACTTTTCCTACAAGCTCATTATGCAGCTATTCTCTCGGTCTCGACTTTTTCAATCTTACAAAAGAAACATCGGATCTTCCTTAATTGAACTAGTCTGTACACACGATATTTTGTTTCCCGCCACGAATGTGTCTGACAGTTCTGACACATTCCAGCTCCAACCAACGGTTGAATGATCGACTCTCTACAGTAGCATTCGAAATTGGCGAGGATGGATTTGAACGCTGTTTCATTGGAGCTCCTAACCTTGATTGATACACATTTACTTCACCAACCTAACCTTGCATTGGAGCTCCATTCACTTCTCACCGCGTTCTGTCCATTCATACTCAAGCGCCACTGCTTCAGCGAGCTCCTTCCTTCTGTGCGTCTAGCGTCAGTGTTTGATATGTTTAGCACCCTTCGTTAGTACCGCCATGACTACCTGTTTCTGTACCAGATCGAAAGGCTGCGACAGGTTTCGTTTCTCGTATTTTGAAGTTGGTTCGCTTACTCTCCGATCCAAAGCCACCTCTTTGGATCGACGGCCCAGTTGATCTGATGTGGCCACCTTTGCCATTAAACTCATAATTCGCAGTCGTAACACAAAGAAGTGTTAATTCGCCACATTGGCGACCATGTTTTTCTCGAAACTATGGCGATCTGTCGTCGCTGTCGCACATGCGAACAACAAGCCACCACCGAAGTCCAAACGGTTTCCGTTAACGTTCCGTTTTACGTCAACGTTTGCTCTATTTCAGCGGATTCTCCTTCCTGTAGCGCTCCTCCTTCAGCTCTTAGCGGGTATGTTCTTCCTCCACCATTACCAAACTTCCACTTTCCTCCCTCCCTCGCCAGAAGTTTCATCTGCCCGAGGAAAAACATTTCTAGCTGCCCTGGATGCGACTGCTTTCTCCAGTTTAGCCGATGCTTCTCTTACTGTAGCGGGCTACAGTACCATCGGCAGCACTGTAGCTGACTCGGCGCGCAGTGGGTTCGAAAGCGAGAAGCTGGTTACCAGCAGTGTTACACGAGCGAATAGTGACGATGTAGGCAGCACTGTTACACAAACAACTGATGATGTAACTAGCACCTTTACATTAGCATCTGAGGATGTGACCGGCGCGGACGCGCGTGTCACACACAAGTCTCGCATCTCATTGGGTCTTGATGACGTCACGATCACGTCACTCAACAGCCTGCAGCAGTCAACCGGCTTCAGAGCCGCTCCGCTAGTGGTCAGTAACGGAAGGGGGGGAGGGGGAGGGGGGAGGAGGGGGAGGAGCGCGGAGAGGAGAGGAAAACGGAAGGGGGAGCGGAGGGGGAAGTAGAGGGGCAAATGGAGGCGTGAGGGGAGGGCTGAGGGGAGGGACCAGCGGAACAGGTTGGGGCGGAGGGGGGGAAACGGCGGAAGGGCGGAAAAGCGCAGGCAGGGGTTGGTGGGGCTGGCTGGTAGGGGGAATGAAGGAAGGGGAGGGGACGGGAGAGTGGGGAGAAGAGGAAGGAGGAGGGGAGGGAGATGAGGAAGGAGCGGATGAATCTTCGTCTCCTCATAAGCCTCTGTGGTTGCGAAAGCTAGAGGAGAAAGACGCACAGGCGCTGACATTGCAGCAGAACGGGGGGAAGGGAGTGGGTGAGGGCAAGGGAGGGGCGAGAGGGAAAGGAGGGAGAAGAGATGGGGGTGAAGGTGGGAAGGGAGGAGGGAAGGGAGGAGGGGAGGGAGGGGAGCTTCGAATAGTTGCAGGCAGGATGGTGAGGAAGATCTCAAAATACGATATGCTGCTTAAGATGCTGGCGGAAGTTGCGAGGAAGGAGCAGCAGGCGAAGTGGGCGGTAGCAGAATGGAAGAGGCTCGGCAATCCGTGGCCTCCCGTCATGGCTCGGCCGGACCTGCTGGCTAGGAACGAGCTCCCGGTTCGGAATGCGGATAAGTTTCCCGAGGCAGGGGTGGGGAGGGGCGGTGGGGTGTGGGGAAAGGAGAGCGGAAGTCAGGGGGGGAGGGGAGAAGCAGAGCAGGGAGGGGCGGAAGCGGAGAGAAGAAGGGAAGGAGGGCAAGGGGGAGAAGGAGGGGTGGGAGGGCAGGAGGAACAGGTGATAGTGGTGCTGTATGTGCACAGGAGGGAAGCGTACCTGAGAGTGGCTCTGGATGCTCTCTCTAAAGTCCAAGGCATCAACGAAACCCTCCTCATTGTCAGGTGCGCTATGAGTGTGTGTGGGTGCAGAGGGTGCTGCTAGGGGTGCACAGGAGGGCGGAGTACCTGAAAGTGGCTTTAGATGCCCTCTCTAAAGTCCAAGGCATCAACGAAACCCTCCTCATTGTCAGGTGCGCTGTGAGTGGGTTCAAGGTGTGGTGCATGGGGAGCAGGCAGCTATAGTGGTGCTGTTTGTGCACAGGCACGTGGAGTATCTGGAGGTGCCTCTGGATGCTCTCTCTCGAGTTCAAGGCATCAACGAAACCCTCCTCATTGTCAGGTGCGTGCCTGCTGGTAACCAAGTGCCTCAGGGGAGCAGGCAGTGGTGACAGTGGTGCTAGTGGTGCAAGTGGTGCTAGTGGTGCTAGTGGTGCTAGTGGTGCTAGTGGTGCTAGTGGTGCTAGTGGTGCACAGGGGTGCACAGGGGTGCACAGCGGTGCACAGGCACGCGGAGTATCTGAAGGTGGCTCTGGGTGCTCTGAGCTCTCTCGCACGCAAGGCTCCTCATTGTCAGGTGCGCTGAGTGTGAGTGAGTGAGCGCATATGGTGGGTGTGTGGGAGAGCAGGTAGGGGTGCTAGTAGTGGGAGAGCAGGTAGGGGTGCTAGTAGTGAGAGAGCAGGTAGGGGTGCTAGTAGTGGGAGAGCAGGTAGGGGTGCTAGTAATAACAGGTCCTCGGCGCATTCTTCCTCCCCTATCCTCACTCCACTCCTTAATCTGCCCGCATTCCCTCCCCCCACCTAACAGCCACGATGGGTTCTTACCAGCAGTTGACTCTCTCATCCCTTCAATCACCTTCTGTCGCGTCAAGCAGATCTACTTCCCCCTTCCCCCCTAACAGCCCTTTCCTCTTCCTCGATACTCCCATTCCTTCCCTCTCATTCCCTCACTTTGTCCGTTCAATCACCTCTTGTCGCGTCAAGCAGATCTACTTCCCCATTGCCCCCCCGCCAACAGCCCTTTCTTCCCCCATATTGTGCCCATCCCTCCCTGCATCTAACAGCCACGACGGGTACTTCCCTGCCGTTGATTCGCTCGTGGGTTCAGTCACCTTCTGTGCCCCCATTCTCCCCATTGTGCCCATCCCTCCCCATTGTGCCCATCCCTCCCCATTGTGCCCATCCCTCCCCATTGTGCCCATCCCTCCCCATTGTGCCCATCCCTCCCCATTGCGCCCATCCCTCCCCCCATCTAACAGCCACCACAGCTACTTCCCTGCAGTCGACGCCCTCGTGCGCTCACCTCTTGTCGTGTCAAGCAGATCTACTTCCCCCTCTCCCCGAACTCCAAATCGCCTCCTTCCCTTCCTCTCCGCCTCTTGTGCGCCTCTTCCTTGTTCCCTTGTTTGAGGACATTGTCCCCATTGTCCCCATTGTCCCCATTGTCCCCATTGTCCCCATTGTCCCCATTGTCCCCATTGTCCCCATTGTCCCCATTGTCCCCATTGTCCCCATTGTCCCCATTGTCCCCATTGTCCCCATTGTCCCCATTGTCCCCATTGTCCCCATTGTCCCCATTGTCCCCATTGTCCCCATTGTCCCCATTGTCCCCATTGTCCCCATTGTCCCCATTGTCCCCATTGTCCCCATTGTCCCCATTGTCCCCATTGTCCCCATTGTCCCCATTGTCCCCATTGTCCCCATTGTCCCCATTGTCCCCATTGTCCCCATTGTCCCCATTGTCCCCATTGTCCCCATTGTCCCCATTGTCCCCATTGTCCCCATTGTCCCCATTGTCCCCATTGTCCCCATTGTCCCATTGTCCCCATTGTCCCCATTGTCCCCATTGTCCCCATTGTCCCCATTGTCCCCATTGTCCCCATTGTCCCCATTGTCCCCATTGTCCCCCATTGTCCCCATTGTCCCCATTGTCCCCATTGTCCCCATTGTCCCCATTGTCCCCATTGTCCCCATTGTCCCCATTGTCCCCATTGTCCCCATTGTCCCCATTGTCCCCATTGTCCCCATTGTCCCCATTGTCCCCATTGTCCCCATTGTCCCCATTGTCCCCATTGTCCCCCATTGTCCCCATTGTCCCCATTGTCCCCATTGTCCCCATTGTCCCCATTGTCCCCATTGTCCCCCATTGTCCCCATTGTCCCCATTGTCCCCATTGTCCCCATTGTCCCCATTGTCCCCATTGTCCCCATTGTCCCCATTGTCCCCATTGTCCCCATTGTCCCCATTGTCCCCATTGTCCCCATTGTCCCCATTGTCCCCATTGTCCCCATTGTCCCCATTGTCCCCATTGTCCCCATTGTCCCCATTGTCCCCATTGTCCCCATTGTCCCCATTGTCCCCATTGTCCCCATTGTCCCCATTGTCCCCATTGTCCCCATTGTCCCCATTGTCCCCATTGTCCCCATTGTCCCCATTGTCCCCATTGTCCCCATTGTCCCCATTGTCCCCATTGTCCCCATTGTCCCCATTGTCCCCATTGTCCCCATTGTCCCCATTGTCCCCATTGTCCCCATTGTCCCCATTGTCCCCATTGTCCCCATTGTCCCCATTGTCCCCATTGTCCCCATTGTCCCCCATTGTCCCCATTGTCCCCATTGTCCCCATTGTCCCCATTGTCCCCATTGTCCCCATTGTCCCCATTGTCCCCATTGTCCCCATTGTCCCCATTGTCCCCATTGTCCCCATTGTCCCCATTGTCCCCATTGTCCCCATTGTCCCCATTGTCCCCATTGTCCCCATTGTCCCCATTGTCCCCATTGTCCCCATTGTCCCCATTGTCCCCATTGTCCCCATTGTCCCCATTGTCCCCATTGTCCCCATTGTCCCCATTGTCCCCATTGTCCCCATTGTCCCCATTGTCCCCATTGTCCCCATTGTCCCCATTGTCCCCATTGTCCCCATTGTCCCCATTGTCCCCATTGTCCCCATTGTCCCCATTGTCCCCATTGTCCCCATTGTCCCCATTGTCCCCATTGTCCCCATTGTCCCCATTGTCCCCATTGTCCCCATTGTCCCCATTGTCCCCATTGTCCCCATTGTCCCCATTGTCCCCATTGTCCCCATTGTCCCCATTGTCCCCATTGTCCCCATTGTCCCCATTGTCCCCATTGTCCCCATTGTCCCCATTGTCCCCATTGTCCCCATTGTCCCCATTGTCCCCATTGTCCCCATTGTCCCCATTGTCCCCATTGTCCCCATTGTCCCCATTGTCCCCCATTGTCCCCATTGTCCCCATTGTCCCCATTGTCCCCATTGTCCCCATTGTCCCCATTGTCCCCATTGTCCCCATTGTCCCCATTGTCCCCATTGTCCCCATTGTCCCCATTGTCCCCATTGTCCCCATTGTCCCCATTGTCCCCATTGTCCCCATTGTCCCCATTGTCCCCATTGTCCCCATTGTCCCCATTGTCCCCATTGTCCCCATTGTCCCCATTGTCCCCATTGTCCCCATTGTCCCCATTGTCCCCATTGTCCCCATTGTCCCCATTGTCCCCATTGTCCCCATTGTCCCCATTGTCCCCATTGTCCCCATTGTCCCCATTGTCCCCATTGTCCCCATTGTCCCCATTGTCCCCATTGTCCCCATTGTCCCCATTGTCCCCATTGTCCCCATTGTCCCCATTGTCCCCATTGTCCCCATTGTCCCCATTGTCCCCATTGTCCCCATTGTCCCCATTGTCCCCATTGTCCCCATTGTCCCCATTGTCCCCATTGTCCCCATTGTCCCCATTGTCCCCATTGTCCCCATTGTCCCCATTGTCCCCATTGTCCCCATTGTCCCCATTGCCCCCATTTCCTCCCTATTCAACAGCCACGATGGGTTCTTCCCTGCAGTCGACGCCCTCATCCGTTGAGTCACCTTCTGCCGTGTCAAGCAGATCTACTTCCCTCTCTCCCTGCACCTCCAAAACGGTTCCTTCCCTCCCTCTCCTCCCCTTCTGCGCCCACTCCCCCCACCTCCCCTCTCAACAGCCACGATGGGTACTTCCCAGCAGTCGACTCGCACTTCCGTTGAGTCATCTTCTGCCGTGTCAAGCAGATCTCCTTCCCCTCTCCCCACACCTCCGCAACTGCTCATTCCCGCGCTCTCCTCCCCTTCTGCGCCCATTTTCCCCTCCCTATTCAACAGCCACGATGGGTTCTTCCCTGCAGTCGACGCCCTCATCCGCTCAATCACCTTCTGCTGTGTCAAGCAGATCTACTTCCCCCTCTCCCTGCACCTCCAAAATGGCTCCTTCCCCAACCGCTCCCCCTTAGACTGCCCTCCTAGCAGCAGCTTTAAAGGCCGCAGAGACGGGCAGCACGAGGAGGAGGGGCAGAGAAAAGGGCAGAAAAACGGGCAGGAAACGGGGCAGGGAAAGGGGCAGGAAAATGGGCAGAAGGAGGGTCTTGAAAACGGGCAGGAGGAGGGGCAGCAGGAGGAGAGGAAAGAGGAGGGAGCGTGTTTTGGAGACGTGGACCAGAATGGGCGGTACAGGGATCCACACTTCATGGCGTTAAAGGTACATGTTGCGGGACTAGTCATTCAGTAAGGTCAGGGAATAGGTAGTGCTTGCAAAAGTGATGGGAGCGTGTTTTGGAGACGTGGACCAGAAAGGGCGATACAGAGACCCACACTTCGTTGCTCTAAAGGTATAACCAGGCCCGTGATACAATCAGAAGGGCAGGAAAGAGGAGGGAGCGTGACGGCCTCACAGAAACCCACTCATTCACCGGACACATGCTCTTCATAGAGGAGGACCACCTGCTCTTCCCCAACGCGCTCGCCCACTTGCACGCACTCATACGTGTGAAGAACACGCTGTGACCCCTCCTCTTTCCCCTCCTCCCGTTTCCTACCCTCCCCGCTCTTTCCCTTTCCCTTCCCTCCCCCCGTTTCCTACTGGTGGTGGATGCAGAACACAGTGTGGGACGGCCTCTCAGAAACCAACACCTTCACCGGCCACATGCTCTTTATCGAGGAGGACCATCTGCTCTTCCCCAACGCGCTCGCCCACCTGAAATCCCTCATTCGCGTGAAGAACGCGCGGTGCCCCGAGTGTGTGGCGGTCACGCTCGCGCCCTCAAACGTGAAATCCCGAGGGGAGAGCGGGCTGAGGGCGTTTGTGCGCGAGAGGATGGGGAACGTGGGGTACGCGTTTAACAGGAGCGTGTGGAAGCAGATTCACAAGTCCCACAAGGTGAGTTTTTTTAGTCGACTCAAAAATCGCCTCATCACACACGGGAGCAGATTCACAAGTCCCACAAGGTGAGTTGAAGCCACGCGCAATACTAAAATCTGTCTGGAGAGTGGGGTTAGCACGTTTGTGTGCGAGAGGATGGGAAATGTGGGGTATGTGTTTAATCAGAGTGTGTGGGAGCAGATTCGCATGTCCCACAAGGTGAGATGAAATCAAGCACGAGAGGATTGGGAACGTGAGGTATGCAATCAACAGGAGCGTGTGTGAGCAGATTCGCAGGTCCCACAAGGTGAGGTGCGTTCGCACTGTCCTTTTCCCACCACCTTTCCTAGATGCATCCCCATCTCTCCCGCGGTTCATTGCAGTACTTCTGCTACTTTGAGGACTACATTTGGGACATGCTGCTTTTCAAATCCATCTTCCACTTCTGGCACCAGTCAGCCCAAACCCCACACCCTTGTTACCCTTCCTGTATCCATCCTCCCCGTCTCCCCAACCCCAATTTGTGAACAGTACTTCTGTTACTTTGACGACTACAATTGGGACGTGTCGCTCTCCGAATCCATCTTCCACTATTGGCGCCACTCAGCCCAAACCCCATCATTCATGTCACCCTTCCTGTGTCCATTCTCCCCCTCCCCTTCCCCCCCACCGGCTCATGAGCAGTACTTTTGTTACTTTGACGACTACAATTGGGATGTGTCTCTCTCCGAATCCATCTTCCACTATTGGCGCCAGTCCTCCTCACTCCGCTGGTCGGCTGCTTCTGCTCATCACTTTGGCCGTTGTGGCCTGCACTCAGAAAAGCCGGAGGCACCCGCCCACTACCTCGTTCGAAAGAATAAGACTAAATCTGAGCTTGGGGAGGAGCATGTCTTGGATGCTGATGCTCGTGTGAACCCGAGGGGCCGACTTGACAGTCATGGTGGGGGAACAGAGCGGTACAGAAAGATGGAGAGCGATTTTGTTGTTGTGAATGTAACGGGGAATGCTTCTTCGGCCGTGGATCAGTGTTCTAAACAAGGTTTGCAGCTTCCAAGACTGTTGCCACATGATTTGCGGCCGGATATTAACATGGATGCACCGATTAGAGCGTTCGATTTCAAGGGACCAGTTTTTGAAAGGTTTACTGGGTTTGGAGGGTGGGGGGATGGGAGGGACCATATGCTCTGCATGCACATTGGTGCACTATTTGGAAAACGTAGCAGAACACCTCAAGCCTGATTCTTTCTGTGGTTCTTAATTCCATGGTAAGAGAGGTTTCTCCTAGCAAAAAAGCTTCCACCAGGACAAAGGAAATTTACAGTCCTAGACACAACAATGACTGCATGAAAACACTGGAGTTCCTTCATCGACCTTCAGCGCCCATAAAAAACAAGGAGGCGTTTGCAGATGCAACGGTAATGAAAGTAGATATGACTTGCAGCTGTGCTCTGATAAATCGCTTTGGATATGGTTGGAAGTTCCGAAACCTTGGAGGACCATCGGTGGAGCCATCATCCATAATAAATAAATACATGTCCGGTTCTCATTTCCACCTGCTGGAACTTTCACACATGCCCAGCCACCTGGTGGACCGCTTCACAGCAGCGAGTGAAGATATCAACTTGTCCGGAGCTTTTCAGCGCTTCCTTGAGGGCCTATATGAATGCCAGAGCATAAGCAGATAACCCAATATAAACTTCAGTAGGCGCACCTGGATGTAATAGGGCTCCTTACGTCAACCAGTGCTGTCTTAGAGTTCAAGGCTTCTGCTAGTTCATGTGTCTTCATACTAACAGCCATTAACGACTCCTGCGCAAGATACCAGCACATTCAGCAACAGGACAGGCGGCATGCCACACCAAAGCAATGCTTACCTTGAGCTGTATCATCTCGGTGTGCGTTTTTGCCTTCTCAGATTTGAGCTGATAGACCTGTTGTTGTGCATGCTAGACATGAATGGTTTGCTGGATTTGAAAGGATAGCTGCAGTAAAACCATTGCGGTGTCACCTCTTCTGATAACATTGAGATAGCATTGAGCCTTCGTAAGCGAGATCTTTCCGCTGACTGTCGATTTGCCAATATTCGTTCAGCCTTCTTGGGGTTTTCAGCTCGTGCACTCTGCATAAAGGTGGATAATTTGACACTGTACAGAAAGTTTCAAGTAAATGCCAACCGTAGTCAAGCTTATGCTTACTTCAAGCCTCTCCCTATCCCGCTCTCTGCGACTGGATCCTGGCATGTAGACACAGCTCATAGTGCGATATGACGATGCTGAACGCATAAAAAGAAAATAGCAGTATCCCTTACGAAACCCATCCACTTGTCAGCCATGCAGTGCGTACTCTTACCGGCGGAGGCCGATGTAAGCTCACCACTCCATCTGCAGAATAGGTAATTTTGTTTAGGAGGAATTTTCCTGATTGAATTCGTGAAGCACTCACCTGCTTTGCTTTGTGCGTTTCTGGCGCTTCTTTCGGATGTCAGTTTCGTATGAAGAGAGCTCAACATGTCGTTCGTTTTTTCCGCAAGAAGGGTCACTTGAACGGTCACGACGTATCAGAGTAAGAGGCTGACAGTTTTCCTGGCCGCTCGGTTGCTTGCGTTTACGTTCGTTGTCCACGCTCATCGCAGGTTGAGACATATTGCTGCACCTTTGGAGCGTAATGCCACTGGAATACACCTCCGACGCCTTAAGAGGCTTCAGAAATGCACGATGTCTACCTCCTCTGCATTCGCTTAAAAGTACAATGCAGCGGTTATGGGCAAGTTGCATTGCAAGACATCGTCTCCGACATCGTACCTTTCCTCCGATAACCCGTCTGGATATACTTCCTCGAATCCCGGTGGTGAATGGTTTCCCATCCATGGCACTAGCGCCGTCGTTCCACGCTCAAGTTCAGTGGAAACTTTACCTGAATGGACACACGACCATTAGGTTGCACACACATCGATTATATCCTAAATGTTTGACGACTAACCTGAGGAGTCCCCCATTTCGTCAGTGAATGGTGGCAAGGATGGTTGTGAGCCTGCACTGGACCCTTTCCAATAAAGCAGAAAGAAAACGCATATGATGCTTTGAAAAGGATAGAACTAGGGCAATTGATGTTGGAACTGAGGGTGTGTTCTTGAACGGCACCAAACTTCGGGACAGGCTCCCTAAGTGTCTGGCGGTTTGAGCCAGACCGCAGTGAGTGCTGTGAGCCTAACCCCAACCAATCATTCCGAACGAACTTCGTTACTTCTGTACACCGAACTTTGCCAAGTCCTTCAACAACCTCGTGTCCGCAGTCACATTCCGTAACCTGAACCGTGAACCCTTAATCGTGATGGCGTTTCATGTCCTTCAAATCCTGAACCTTTCGTGCGAACCCATCCTTCCAAAACACATGAAACCCGAACCTAGCTTTTGTTCACCGACTGTAGGTCGACAGCTCGCCTCACTTGAAAAAACATGGAATTGAGGAAAATGAAACACGCCCTACACAAGACCTAAAGTTGATGGATGTGGTGGATAAAGACGTGTCCGTCTCAACACCTGCCATTGAGCGCTGGCCGAGTTTCTCATGAGGCTCCTACAACACTTTTAGGCGTACTTTGAATCATTCGTCTGCGCCAATGAGTCTGGTGCAAGTGGAGGTGTACGACAAATTGTGACGCCTTTATCTTGAAGAGTGCCTCAGCATCTTATGATCACCTAGACTCAGTGACGTCCTTCAGACGAGCTTACTGGGAAGTTCCGGTGCTCATCATTTCTGGAAATTGTTTGCTGGCCGTTTCTGATAAAAAAATCATGGCGGTCTCCAGCTCTAGTGAAGAGGAGGACCATCGGGAAGATAAGCGAGACCGGAAGAGAAGGAGCTTGAGCAAGGAGGACAAGCCTCGCAGCGAAAAGAAGGACAGGAAGGATCGCGAGCAGAAGCGTCGTAAGCGACGACGACGCGAATCCAGCGACTCCAGCGACTCCAGCGACGGCAGCGACGACAGCGGGTCAGAAGCTTCAAGTAGTGGATACAGCAGCGACGAGAGCGAGATCAGCAGGAGGAAGAAAAGACGAGAGAAAGAGGGGAAGCGTCGAAATAGGTGAATGCTCTTCCTTTTTTAAGCTTCCCTGTTGACATGGTGTCCCTTAATTCCACTCTTATGATGTTTCGGAGTTTTTTGTTCCGCTAACTCATTCATCTTTTGTTTTGTCTCAAATTTTCTTCTTTCAGGAGTCGTTCGAACAGCAGCAGCGATAGCGATGGATCGGAGGACAGTGATTCCAGTGAAGACGACAGGAGTAAACGGAAGTCAAGATCGTCCAAGTCATCTAGCAGCAAGGTAAAAATTCTTGCTTGCTCTTAGTATTGGTCATACCTTAGTCCGCCCAGTATAGGTCTAGATTTATATCATGTGTCATATGTCTCTGAGTATCGTTAAGGCCTAACAACCTCCGACGAACTTGTTTTTCTTGCCTTTTTGTTTTTGCTTTTTTGTTTTGAATCCATGGCCATCTTACACAGTGCCTTTCCGGTGAACTGTTTCTTGTTTTTCCTAGTATCCGATGCCTTCTGCTATTCTAAAGCTGCTTATACTGGTCTTTTTCTTCTTACGGGGTGACTGGACTGGAGGGGGGTTGGGATGGGTGCGGTGATGCGATGAGGTCGTTGGGATGCGTATGCGTGCATGGGAAGGATGAACGAGGAGAATCAGAAGAAGAGCAGCAGCCGTCATGACCGTCGCCGATCCAGCAGGGACAGGCGGTCGGACAAGAAGGGAAAAAGCAAAAGGCGATCATCAGACAAGGTACTTGCTTGTGTTGAAGCTGTGTCAAGAAGACGTGCAGATGTGCCATGCAGTGATGCCTGCCTTGCAAGCACTTCTGCAAGCCAAATGCTGCCAACTGATTTCTGCATCCTCTTAACTAAAGGCCATGTCAACTTGCTAATTTTATCCCTGTTTCTTTCCCTTCTGCCTGCATGATGACCGTTCTCCTGTCCGTGTGTGTGCATGTGTTTCTTCGCATGTCCGAATGTGGGGGGTGTTGGATGTGCATGTATGCATGTCACATCCCGTAATTATATCTATGTCATCTCCGAATCTCTCCTTACTGGAGCTCCCATTGTGGCACCGTGTCACATGGACCGTGTCACGTGCCGCCATCCTGTCTACTCCACTCCTCGAGTGCAACTCCTTACGTCGACACACCTTTCGGCCTCGAAATTCGTCAACACAATCCTGCTAATTCTCGCTGGAGTCTCTACCCGGTTTATCGACCTGCTTCATCACTGCGGATATGCCTTTATTTGAAACCTCCGGTTCGATGCCATTACCATCTTTGTTTGAATGCGCATTTGCCTGTGTTGTTATTGGTTCGTCGATGCATTAAATCGTTGTGCTCTTCTTCTCATCATTCAGAAAGGATCCAAATCCTCTGGTGAAGCAACACCAGGCCCAGTGCAGCTCTCACAGGTCAGTTCCTCTTAAAATCATCATTTGCCGGATTGGGAGCTCCATAATTCAGCAATACATAATTCAACCTGCTTTTGGATCTTGATTTTTTTTCCCTGTTCCGATTGCTATCATTTCCCTATCCTGGGTGTGTTTGTGACATCGTCTCCAAGAGATTACAGGTCAAGCACTCCTCATTTTGCACTGTCCCTTCCTTCCACTTACTTTTTGCCGATCTTGCCCAGTTTCTTGGTCGCGACGATGGCTCCACACGCTACAGTGTCATATCAGGCAAGAAGGTACGTCAGAAAATGGGTCACATCAGAGCCATGCACAGAGGCGAGGAATCTGGAGCCGAGCGAATAAAGTTATGAAATCATTGAACAAAGTCAGCCAGTGGAGGCCTTTGTTGGCGTGCAGGCTTCTTCCTTCAGAGCCTCACTTCCCATGATTATGAGCTTCTGATCTGATCTCAGCTTGTTAAACACCCTTTGGTTTCTTCGTTCAGATTCGCATGAAGGTGGACAAGACCAAGGACGACAAGGTAGCTGAAGCCAATCGATCTGAGCTTCTGCGCTTCCTTAATTCAAGCTACGACTAGGTTGAGGCTGAGTGCTGGTGTTCGCCTCCAACAACCAATTCGAGTTGCTGTGCTTTCTGAGATCACGGTATGATGGTATGCTGTGCAATGAATCACGGTGACTTCGCAGGTAGTAATTGAGATTGGATGTTTACATGCGAACCATAGTTACTAACTTGTCCTTCAGATGGGTCAAAGCTAGGATGATGTGATGATGCCTTGAAATAATCTCGTCACCGTGAGGTGGTAGTGTTGTTGCATTGTCGTGAATCGTCATATTTCATTAGTTTGCCGTGGTAGAAATAGGTACCAAACCGGCATACAGTACCTACTTGATCTGATCGTATGTTCTAAATGATGGAATGGGTTGGAAACCCGTAGAATTGGTTAAGGGACGAAGCCCTTTTCAGGATCGTAGTATCTTGGATTAAAGACTAAGTATTGGCAGTGGAAGACTTGTATGAGTTAAAGCCAGTTGTAGGAGGTTTTGTCTGGACTAATATAAGCCCATGTAGTGATATGTTTCAGGATCTATGTCTCTGAAATCAGATATATTATAAAATGACAAGCATACAAAATATATAGCTAGAGTAAAGTATCTGTTCGTATTTTGTAGCCGAATGTATCTATTCGTCATTCTAGGGGTGTTGACCTGTAGACACTAATGAAAGTGGCTGTTTGTTGACCTAGGCCTAGAGCTACTTTGACTAGTCAGCTGAATCCGAATGCTGACGTCATCAAGTTCGGGACCCATATTGTACTGTTTCACTACTGTATAGTCTAACTGCGAATTTCAGAAATGCTAAGAGACCTATATCTCTCAACACTAAAGATGAACTTTCTTCACCACACCATCTGGAAGAAAAGCTTGTGTATCCAACATGACTTGCTCTTACTGGAGGTGACAGTCACTACAACATTCCTACTGCACGGCACTCTAGATGACGCTAGCAACAACTGTAACATTGCCATGAAGCAAGCATCTGTACTTGCAGCTTTGCTCGGAAGGTAGGGAGCTCTACTTGAAGCACTTGGCCTCCTGCAGTTTGAGCCCATCGATCTCATCGGGTTCCTCAAAGTAAGCGTTCACACGCTCCTTCTGCGCCTCGTCGCTCAGGTCCACCTGGAAAGCAACGTGCACAGGTGAAGTGTCGTGCGATACAGCAGGCATGAGTGAAGCAGAGCAGACCAGAGCGGAGGAGAGTGCAGGAGGGCAGTGAAGGATGCATGAAGCAAGGGGTTTCTCGCCTCTTGTGAAAGAGCTTATGTTAGGAAGAGGAATGAGAGTAAACGGGAGGGGAAGGGGGGTCTCCTTGCTCCACTCGTACAGCTTGCAGTCGTAGCACCCGTCCATGACAAACTGCGGCACACACCTTAAAATCTGGGCCCCTAAAAAGGGCGTTACAGCCTCATCTTGCTCCACTCATAGCTCGCAGTCATAGCACTCCTCCATCACAAACGGCGGCACCTCACTCCGACATACCCTAATTTGATCGCCCTGCCACTCTCTTTCTCTCATTCTCACCTTGCTCCACTCGTACAACTCGCAGTCGTAGCACTCCTCCATCACAAACGGTGGCACCTCGCTCCCGCGGAACAGCCACACGCCCTTGATCACAAACGGGCCCTCGTCCGGCCCCAGAATGCACATCTTGGCAAACGCGTACTTCCGGGCAAGGTCCATGCGCTGTAAGAACCCCGACACTTTGTTAAGCGTCACGAACTTGACCGTGTTCTCGTCGTTAAACTTGTAGTCGCAGAACCAGAGGGAGTAGCCCTCAGCGTCGAACATTTCCCAGAAGCCTGTTGTATGTGTGTGTGGATGTGTGTGTGTGTTGGGGAAGGGAGGAGGGGTGGGGGAGGATGGAGTCACCGAACCAAATTGAGCAGCCCTCCGCATGGAACACGTACTTCCGGACCATCCATGTCAACCAGAGCTCAAGAGAGCTCACCTTTAATGGCCACCTCTCTGAAGTTGTTCGCCTTGGTGTTGGAGTAAAGCCTCTTCCATGCATCCACCACCATGGGGCTGGGAGGCAGCAGGTCAAGAGGGTTCTTCGCCTTGGGCTTGGGTGCCCCCTCCTCCCCTTCACATGCATTACCCGTGCTGCCTCAAACTGCCTCACATCTCACCTTTGATCGCCACTTCTCTGAAGTTGTTTGCCTTAGTGTTGGAATAAAGCCTCTTCCACGCATCCAGCACCATGGGGCTGGGCGGCAGCAGGTCAAGAGGGTTCTTCGCCTTGGGCTTGGGTGCCCCCTCCTCGCCCTCACCCCCTCCCGCTGCTGCTGCTGGTGCTGGTGCTGCTGCCGCGGGTGCAGCTGCTTTGTCGTCCGGCTTTGGCTTCATGAGCTTGAAGAGGGGCGAGTCCTCCCACTTGACAATCTCAGTGGGTACCTTGGCAATCTGGAGGAAGGGGGAAACACAGGACGAAAAGAAGGAGGGCAGGTTGGGAAGGAAAGGAAGGGATAAGGGTGGGTGCACCTTTGTCGTCCTGTTTGGGCTTCATGAGCTTGAAGAGGGGCGGGTTCTCCCACTTGACAATCTCTGTGGGTACCTTGGCGATCTGAATAAGGGGGGAGAGGAGAAGAGGGGGATGAATGATGGGGAGAAGAGGATGGGCGGAAAGAAAGGGAGAGACAAGGGGTGAATGCTGCTTTGTCGTCCAGCTTTGGGCTTCATGAGCTTGAAGAGAGGCGAGTCCTCCCACTTGACGATCTCTGTGGGTACCTTGGCTTGGCATTCTGTGTGATAAGGGGGAGAGGAAAGGCCTTGAACTACTCCCTCTCCCTCATCAACTCTATAAACTAGCTCACCTGCTCCACCTCTGCGATTACCGCTTGAACTGCACCTCTCCCACAAACAAAGGAAGCACCTACCCTAATCCCCTCAACCCCCACCCTTCACCTGCTCCACCTCTGCGATAACCGCCTCTGAACTGCTTCTGATGCACGAGGGTGAACAAGTATCGCTGCACACCTTTAGTACCTCACCTCTCTACCCACCTACAGCAGATTACCATTCTTGAGTCGACTAAAAAATCGCCTCATCACCTACAGCAGATTACCATTCAGGCCCCTTCCTCACCTGCTCCACCTCCCCAATCACAGCCTTGAACTGCTTCTGGTGAACAAGGGTAAAGAAGTATCGCTGCACGTGGGGGTAGTCCCATCCATACGATACATGACAAGATACGATGCTAAGTTGGTCTCTCACCTGCTCCACCTCCCCAATCACAGCCTTGAACTGCTTCTGGTGCAGGAGGGTGAAGAAGTATCGCTGCACGTGGAGTTAATCCCTCTTCTTACCTGCCAACTAACCATATTACCTCCCCCCCCCCCCCCCCCCCCCCTCTCCCCCTCCCTCCTCACCTGCACCACGTCCCCAATCACAGCCCTGAACTGCTTCTGATGAACGAGGGTAAAGAAGTATCGCTGCACGTGGGGTGGGGTGGGGGTAATCCCTCATGAACTCCTCACCACCTGCCTACCTGCCAGCTAACCATGTCAAACCCCCTCCTCACCTGCTCCACGTCCCCAATGACTGCCTTGAATTGCTTCTGATGAACCAGGGTGAAGAAATACCGCTGCACGTGGGGGTAATCCCGCATGAACTCCTCACTCCAACCAACGATGGAGCCACCACAGTATGTTTCTCACCTGCTCCACGTCCCCAATGACAGCCTTGTACTGCTTCTGGTGAACCAGGGTAAAGAATAATCGCTGCACGTGGGGTGGGGTGGGGGTAATCCCTCATGAACTCCTCACCACCTGCCTACCTGCCAGCTAACCATGTCAAACCCCCTCCTCACCTGCTCCACGTCCCCAATGACTGCCTTGAATTGCTTCTGATGAACCAGGGTGAAGAAATACCGCTGCACGTGGGGGTAATCCCGCATGAACTCCTCACTCCACAGGCCCCGGATGGGTGACGTCAGCACCGACACCGTGATGATGTCAGCGAGCGTCACCCGCTCCCCCACCAGGTACGTGTGGTCGGCGAGGTGCGAATTCAGAGCTGCGAGGCCCCTCTTGGCGTTTACGATAGCCTTCTCCTCCACCTGCCAAGGTAGCAACAAGGTATCAGAATAGCGTCACCCACTCCCCCACCAGGTACGTGTGGTCGGCGAGATGCGAGTTCAGTGCTGCAGGGCCCCTCTTGGCGTTTATGATATCCTTCTCCTCCACCTGGCAACAAGGAAAAGAATGGTTAAAGGGAATATCACAGGCAAATGACACGAGTTGCTCCCCCACCAGGCAGGTACGTGTGGTCGGCGAGGTGGGCTTTGAGAGCCACCAGGCCGCGCTTGGCATTCACTATCGCCTTCTCCTCCACCTGCCAAGGAGGAAAGGGGCTGGATTGCTCTGAAAAAGGCATGAACCAGGACTCCAACAACAGCACGCAGGTAGGAGTGGCTGGCAAACGAAGCAGCTGTAGCTTTACCAGAGCAGGGCCGTACCTCCTTGCCCTTAACTCTGTTGCCATACTGGCAGAGAGGCCCTATCCACTGGTAAAAATGAGGAGCCTGGTGTCGATCAAGCACTTCAGCCTTGACCCACACACACCTGTCTTCCTACCATGCGACCACAGCAGGGCCGTACCTCCTGTCCTTGACTCTGTTGCCATACTGGCATAGTCCACTGGTAGACAGGAGCCCAGTGTTGATTATCCTTGGGTAAAGCGGCCCTATCTGATCTGCTGGTACACAGGAGACTGGTGTTCTTCAAACGCTTGACTCACACACACCTGTATTCAGATCCGACTCTCATCCCTTTTCCAATCCTTGTTTACCACTGGAATCCTGGTGCCATACTGGTAGAGAGGCCCAATCCACTGGTAGACTGAAGACCGGTGTTTTTCACAGGCTTGACTCTCACACACACCCGTCAGCCGACCCCCGTCCCTTTTCTAGTCCCCACGTACCTCCGGAATCCTGGTGCCATACTGGTAGAGCGGCCCGATCCACTGGTAGACAGGGGTGTCGATCTCATTGGTGGCGAAGTCAATCCATTGCTCCACCTGCGCCTGATGACGGGAGAGAGAAGGGCAGTAGAGAGAGGGCAGCA
Organism: Closterium sp. Naga37s-1; assembly: GCA_947471745.1. Taxonomy (NCBI): domain Eukaryota; kingdom Viridiplantae; phylum Streptophyta; class Zygnematophyceae; order Desmidiales; family Closteriaceae; genus Closterium; species Closterium sp. Naga37s-1. Next base: position 1,300,165 of record CANJKZ010000861.1, read on the forward strand.
GAGGGGGGCAGAGAGGGCAGCAGAAAAGGCATGTGAGGCATGACATAAGGCTCTACACTGGTAGAGCGGCCCGATCCACTAGTGGCGAAGTCAATCCACTACTCCACCTGCGCCTGATAAAGGGAGTGAAGAGGGCGGAGAGGGGAGTGGAGAGGGCAGCAGAGAGGGCAGTAGAAAGGGCATGTGAGGCGTCACGCAGGGCATTATACTGGTACACGAGAATGTCAATCCCATTTGTGGCGAAGTCATTCCACTGTTCCACCTACGTCTGATAGGCGGAAAGTGGAGAGGGACGCACAGATGGCAGCACTGAGAGCAGAAAGAGGGCACGGAGGGCAACAAAGAAAGCTGAAGTGGAAAACCTGTAAAATTAGGAAGATTGAAGGAGGTAGGAGAAGGAGGGACAGAAGGTGCGTAAGAGGGAGGGCAGATGGAGGGGACGATGGAATGATAGAAGTAGTGGGTGGGGAAGACGGAGGGGCAGCAGCGGGAGGAGGGGAAGGGGACAAAAAAATAGATATAACATTCTTGAGTTCGTTTATGATAATGGAAGGGCTAGGAGGTCGTATTTTCCACGCAATAGGGGGAGAAGACCTTTACCACGACCCTACGGAAATTGTGCCTGGTGTGTAAGATGTGTGCCCTTCCATCTGCCCTCCCTCTGCCCCCTTCTCTGCCCTTGCTCTGCACTCCCCTCTGCCTTACTGAAAGAGTACCTGGTGTGCGACAACAGGGTGTGCAAGTGGAGAGATGTGGGGTACGCGCAGGTACCGTTCGGGCTTAAATGCTGCTGCTCACCTGCTCATACTCGTTCGACCCGAACAGGCCTTTGTCCGCTAGCCTGGCGACTGCACAAGGAAAGCGGGAGGGTTTACGGATGTGGGAGAAGGGAGAAAGAAGCTTGAGGTTAGTGACGTGAGAGCTGGGCGATTGATAGAAGAGCAGAGGGGGACGGAGATGCGGGACGGGAACATCAATTACAATAGTAATAGGACAACGACAGCAGCAGCAACAGCAATAGCAGAAGCAACAGCAATAACAGCAGCATTAGCACAAATAGCAACAGCAACAGCAGCAGAAGCAGCAGCAGCAGCAGCAGCAGCAGCAGCAGCAGCAGCAGCAGCAGCAGCAGCAGCAGCAGCAGCAGCAGCAGCAGCAGCAACAGCAACAGCAGCGGTAGCAACAACAGCCCAGTGTATCCACCCACAACAACAGCAAACAACAGCAAAAGCAAATGATGGCGACAGCAGCCTACCGTATCTGGCAATGGCGACAGCAGCCTACCGTATCTGGCAATGGCGTTGCTCTCGAAGATTGGCCCATCAGGAGTGACAATCAAGGGGATCTGCAACAAAACACCACACAACACAGCACCACACAGCACCACACAGCACCACACAATACATTACAACATGACCAGCATTGAAAGATTGGCCCATCAGGAGTGACAATCAGTGGGATCTGCAACACAACACAGCACAGCAGAGGATACAGCACAGCACAGAACTATACAATATACTACAGCACAATATGGAGTGTTCTGAGTGGACTCAAAACTCAGATTGGCCCAATGAGGAGTGACAATCAGTTGGATCTGCAACACAGCGGCACATAACATAAATAGGACAGCATCAAAGAACACGAAAGCATGTGCAACTGGAAAACTGATAGGTGTGAGCCTTTCATGCACTCGTTTATTATCCCTTGTTTCCTTCCAACTGCACTCTCTTTCAGACGTTGCTCTCTTGTGCACCACAGCTCGCTCGCCCCGATCCAGAATTACCTTGCCTCTGGCCACTCGTCCTAGCCCATTCATTCTTACCTTGCCAATCGCAGTGAGCTTAAGAAATTCCTCCGATTTGTTGGTGACACCCCACTGGAAGGGCGGGATTTCAATCTTCACGCACACGACTTGCTAGTCAGTCCCCTCCCCACCTCTAACGGCTCTTCCTAGTCCTTTCCCTACCTTGCCGATCGGGGTGAGCTTCGTAAACTCTTCCGACTTGTTGGTGACGCCCCACTGGTAGGGGGGGATCTCAATCTTCACGTGCCTGAATTGGTTGGTGGATGGGTAGGGTACCACTGATAGGTTGGTGGTGGGTATCGTACCTTGCCGATCGGGGTGAGCTTCGTAAACTCTTCCGACTTGTTGGTGACGCCCCACTGGTAGGGGGGGATCTCAATCTTCACGTGCCTGAATTGGTTGGTGGATGGGTAGGGTACCACTGATAGGTTGGTGGTGGGTATCGTACCTTGCCGATCGGGGTGAGCTTCGTAAACTTTTCCGACTTGTTGGTGACGCCCCACTGGTATGGGGGGATCTCGATCTTCACGCCCACGAATTGCGCCGCGATCAGCGCCTTATAGGCGTTCTTGTTGTGCGGGGAGGTGTAGAGTTTCTGCGTGGATGGCGGGAGGATGCGGAAAGAGAATGGTGAGGGGAGAAGCAAAGGCAGACAATTTTAACGCGCCTCAAATATCGTCTCAAATCCATCCAGACTCTTTAAGATAAGCCAGATCGACTTCTTGCCCGCTCCAAACCCTCACCCCTGCGACATCAAGGCATCTCGATCTCATACTAAGCCTCCACGGAGACCGGTGGTAATCGGTGCTAGTCGGTGCTAATTGGTACTGATTGGTGCTTCACAGTATATGCCAGATACGGCTGCTTGCCCGCTTTAAACCCTCACCCCTGAAACAACCAGGCATCTCGACCTCAGACTAAGCCTCCACGGAAACTGGTGCTAATCGGTTCTGATTGGTGCTGACTGGTGCTTATCGGACAAGCTCCTATGCGAACAAACGGGCTTGAAGATCCGGTAAGGCCAGGGTGCTTTGGACATTTCAGAAGCATCACGGGAAATTCCAGAAAGACGTAGATCCGGCAAAATCAGAAATCCGCAACCTAACATTCAAGAAAGTGCGGGGACCGGCAGAGTGAGGACGGAAGTAGAGTAAATTTTACCGATTTCACCGCCGCTTTGATGGCTTCCGATCTTAAAGTCCATACGCGCGCGAGTACATTATTTGCGACCCATACTAGCCTACGGGGAATCATACGCGATATATGATTAACCAAGTAAGGAGCAGGGTTGGAATTTATCGAAGCGTACGAGAGTCATGGCGACGATCAGCTGGGGGAGCACACGAGCAGTCACAGGCTTGGCGGAACAGCCAAGCGGTTGGAGGGCGAGAAAGCTGCTGCGAGGTGCAATGCCGACAAGCATATGCGACTTTGTTTTAGCACCAACGCTCGGGTCTTATACGACGACACTCGTGGGTGGGACGGCTTGCTCGCTGTGAGAGATTCGTTTCGTGCGAGCTGGTCTGATGAGGGGAGGGGAGGGAACCGCAGAGGAATTTGAGAATTCGAGATCGACGAGGGAAGCATGCAGAAGCATATTCGAGGTTCAATCGAATCAAAATGGGAGGATGTGCGTGAAGTCGAGATTCCAGTGTGTTGGAAAAGGGTGAAGTGCGGTAAAAAGGGTTAGACTTGAATGGCATAGGATGACGAGATGGGGTTTATGAGATGGAGGTTGGATAAGAGACCATGACTTCAGGTCATTTGAGTATTACCTAACCGTTCAATAACAACCGTATACCATTTTGCAACGTCTATGAACTTACCTAACCGTAGTGTGGGGCTCTCAGCCCTGGGACCTCCGTGTATCCCTTGTGGACAATGGACGATTGCATGGCACCACATGCCGACCGCTAGGGCGTGTAACCATTTTGCCACTTTTTGTTCCGGACGGTCCGAATTGTGGACCGTCCGGGTAGCGAAGGGTTACCAACCTCGTGATTCATCGTTAGTATGTTCGCAAGTGCCTTTGCGACGTCGCTAGAAACTCGGACCGTAATGACACTTTTCCCAACTTCAATGGTTCGAAACGTCAGAAACGGACTGTCCGAAACGCATTCGGACCGTCCGAAAGTCCTCGCACGAGATTGGCGCACGAAGTCGAGATTTTTTTTACAAAATCCGAGTCGCGTCGTCAAATGTCACGAAGAGGTTTTCGCGAACAACACGAAACATGCGAAACACGTTACGAGCAGTACAGTGCTTCTCGCAAATTTGAGGAGACTCGAAAAAGTGTCACTATCCACTTCGGACAGTATCAAAGTTCCGAACCGTCGATTCGGACGGTCCAAACCTCGTTATTAGGACCGTCCGAATGAAAAAAAACGGGCTGTCCGCAAAAACACAAATGGCAAAATGGTTACACGCCCTTAGAAACTCGAAAAAGTCACGGTTCGAGGGCTGAGGGGAGATTTCTCTAAAGAGTCATCATCCGCCAATGGAATGGCACACTTTTGTAAATACTCAAGTTCAAGAGATACAAAATGATTGTCATAGATGGCCTTGTGTATGCGATTCCCATCAGTATATTTTAGAAAATAAAACCTATCGCAAAACAGAAATTAAAGATGCAGTATTCACAAGAACAACTTTAACTACACTGAAGACCATATAGGCTATAGCTCCAAAACAGCACCCACCATCATGGGCGAGAGCTACCACATATAATCACTTAGACATCCGTTACTCAGCACCCATCACCACCACCCAGAAGCCCGTTGAAACACCTACGACCACCAAGAGAGCAATCCGAGCCCATCGCCGTTAATATCACCCTGCAGAAATGCAACGCACAGCAAAATCTGCATTAAGGCCATCTTGCACTCTATTAACAACATTGAGAAAAAACCTCAAGGTAAAGGACATCACACATGGGTCACGCTATGGTGTAAAGGAAGGAGTCAAGTTTATGAGGCGCCTTGAAAAGCATCTTAAGGTAGTGGGCATCTATGGGAGTCATGGGCTATGGATCCATGAGTCATGAATCATGTACTATGAGTGATGAGGCAGAAGTCATGAGTGAAGTAACGATGATTCTTGTGCGGTGGTCATGTAGATGATTTCCAAATATTGCGTAACCCTCCATGGTTCCTATAATGAAAGTGGTTTCTTGAAAGTGGTTCTTACAACGATCTCCATAGTCGCAAAGGCAGTGGCTCCCTTATCCTGCTCCACGGGCAGTGGGGGATGCTTCACACTCACCACCTTGAACCGGATCTGGTTTGAGAATGGGATTGAGGGGGAACGGAAGGAGGGGAGTGGGTAGGTATGGAAGTGGGGGGGAGAAGGCATTGCTGTGGCTCCCTTATCCTGCTCCACGGGCAGGGGGGGTACTTCACACTCACCACCTTGAACCGAATCTAGTATGAGAATGGGATAGAGGGGGAACGGGAGGGGGAAAATGGGAAGGTATGTATTCGGGGGTAAATAAATGGTTGCAGTGGCTCCCTTATCCTGCTCCACGGGCAGTGGCTCCCTTATCCTGCTCCACGGGCAGTGGCTCCCTTATCCTGCTCCACGGCAGTGGGGGATACTTCACACTCACCACCTTGAACCGGATCTGATGGAACGGAGGGGCAGGGCATGTGCAGAAGTGAGGAAGAGAAAAGGGGTGCCAGTGCAGTGCAATAGCTCTCTCCTCCTGCTCCACAGGAAGGAGTGGAATAAGGTGCTTATGATATGGCATGGCATATGAAGCACCCACCCCCCCCCCTCCTCCTCCCCCCCCCCCCCCCCCCCTGGTGTGGCAAATTGCATGGCAGTGTGACAAAGCCAGTCAATGCAAGTCAACACCACTCACGCCAGTCAATGACAGTCACGCCAGTCAACGCCAGTCATACCAGTCAACGCCAGTCATACCAGGTCATCCATATCAAGAAACATGTCGTTATGATTAAGCTTCCATTGCTGTGTGACCACATCGCACTGTGGCACTGTCAGGCAATGCTAGTCGATGCGAGTCAGCACTAGTGAACAAGAAAGGCAACGCCAGTCAGCACTAGTGAACAAGGAAGTCAACGCGAGTCAGCACTAGTGAACAAGGAAGTCAACGCGAGTCAGCACTAGTGAACAAGGAAGTCAACGCCAGTCAGCACTAGTGAACAAGGAAGTCAACGCCAGTCAGCACTAGTGAACAAGGAAGTCAACGCGAGTCAGCACTAGTGAACAAGGAAGTCAACGCGAGTCAGCACTAGTGAACAAGGAAGTCAACGCGAGTCAGCACTAGTGAACAAGGAAGTCAACGCGAGTCAGCACTAGTGAACAAGGAAGTCAACGCGAGTCATACCAGTTCATCCATGTCCAGGAACATGTCATTGTCGTTGAACTTCCACACCCACAGCTTCTCCTGTTCGTCACTGCATGGGGGCGAGAAAGGGCACATGCATTGAAAGAACTCGTAGAAGAAACGTTTTATGAGGTTCCAAACCCATAGCATCTCTTTTTGAGGCGCCTCAAAAGTCATTATCAGGTTCCAAACCCATAGTTTTGAGACGTCTCAAAATTTTAGTTTTGAGACGTCTCAAAATTTTAGTTTTGAGACGTCTAGTTTTGAGACGTCTCAAAACTTGAAAGAACTCTTAGAAGAAACGTATTATCTGGTTCCAAACCCATAGCATCTCCTGGTCGTCACTGCATGGGCACAATGGTACACACAGGCGGATTGACAGGCACAAGAACATGCAAACACGCACAAATATAACTTATGAATCGACTCAAAAGGTGTGTGCATGCAGACACAGGCGGATTGTAAGAAAATTCAACCTGACAGCAATACTCAAGCACACACACCCATGCATGCATGCATTTTTGAGTCGACTCAAAAGTTGACTTTTGACTTTTGAGTCGACTCAAAAGTTGACTTTTGACTTTTGAGTCGACTCAAAAGCAATACTCAAGCACACACACCCATGCATGCATGCATGCATTCAGCATGTACAGCTGGATGGCTCATACCATGAGTACAACCAGACATGCGTCACACACATGCACACATACACACATGCACACATGCAAACACACACACATGCAGACATAGATGGTGCATACAAATCAGTGGTCCATCCGCACGTTCAGCCGTTAATGCTCACAAAACTGAAGGCTCTTGTAGGTTGTAATGAGGAATGTGTATATCGGAGAAAAAGTCCAGTGATACTGAAAGGAACATAGAACAGGAAAGGAATGTGGGGTTGTGTAGAGGGAAAGGCGAACAGACACCCTGAGTAAAGAAAACAACATCAAGGTCAGTAACCGTAGATCAGTGTTTTCTCTAACCGGAGGCGAAACTCCCCCCCAAGCCCGTGAACACATGACCATACCGTAGAGACCTCTTGCATCGCATTTCATAAGCCTGCCCTCCACCCCAACCCTCCCCGGGCCCCACCCCTTCTCCCCCTTTTTTTCATGCATCAATGAAGGCACGCACATGATGAGAACGTACCAAACAACCCTGTGGCATCGAATTTCACTAGCCTGCCCACGAGCACCCCCTCCACATCTACCCCACATCACCTCTTGAGGCGATGCAACAGACATCGAATCAGTGGGCAGGGAATGTGAACGTACCATAGAGCCCTGTGGCGTCGCATTTCACCAGCCTGCCCACAAGCACTTCCCCCGCAAATGGTGAAAAGACGACCAGTCGGAAGCGAACCTGATGGGTGTGCGTTGAGAAAGGAAGAGGGAGGATAGAAGTTAGGGAGAAAGGAGGGCAACAGAGGGCGAGAGAGGCGACAAGACAGACGTCAACCCGATGGGTATGCTTCAATAAAGGAAGGAAAAAGGAGAGTGAGTGAGAGGGGGGGAGAAGGAGGAGAGGAAGAGGTGGATGGATAGAGGGAAGACGGGAGGGCAAGTGAGTGAGAGTGAGGAGGAGGAGGAGGAGGAGGAGGAGGAGGAGGAGGAGGAGGAGGAGGAGGAGGAGGAGGAGGACGAGAGCTGGGGGGAGAGGGGGGCGCACGTGAGGGTGCGACAACGACAAGACCATATCACCAGCCTGCCCACTAAGGGGCGAGATGAGTGAGGAGGAGGACGGAAGGAGGAAGAGACAGAGAGGGATGGATGGATGAGTAGAGGAGGAGTAAGGAGGGATGAATACAAGACGAGAGCGAAATGGACATGTATGCAAGAAACAAAACTAAGGGGGAATGGGAGAGGGGTAAAGAGGGAAGGGCTGGTAAGGAAGCGAAGCTGTTGTGTGTGTAAGGAAGCGAAGCTGTTGTGTGTGTGGTAAGAAAGGAATGAGAGAGAAGTCAGGCAAGGAAGAGGGCATGATGAAAAAGGGGTGGACGGGAGGTGGAAGGGAGGTGGAATGGAGGCGGAAGGGAGGTGGGAGGAAGCACAGGTCTCACAGTGAAATGAGGGCCAGGGTCGGAGGGGTAGATGAAGCCCCCTTCCACCGACTGCAAGTCGTACAGCGACACACAGAGACCCACGTTGCGCAGCACCTGATGTGGGACGAAGGAATTGGCAAGAAGAAGAGGTATGAGTCGAAGGGGGGTAGATGAAGCCCCCTTCCACTGATTGCAGGTCGTACAGCGACACACAGAGACCCACGTTGGGCAGCACCGGATGGGATGGGAGGCAGTTATGGTTCAGTCACGGAAAACAAATATGGAATGGGAAGGATTGGCGTCCACTGGCTGCGGGTCATGCAGCGAGATGCAGAGACCCACGTTGCTTGCGCAGCACCTGGTGGGATGGGCGTTACATGGTTCAGTTGGGGGTGGAGCACATATGTAACGGGAGGAATTGGCAAAAACGGGGGGGTAAAATCAGAGGGGGGGGGGGGGGGGGGGGGTAAACCCCCCTTCTGCGAACTGCAAGTCGTAGATCGAGATGCAGAGACCCACAGTGCACAGCACCTGGTGGGTGGTTCGGTCAAGCAGACACAGATGAAAAGGGGGGATGGCAAAGAAAAAGCATATGCATCAAAGGGGTTCCAACCTTCTGTGGATTCGTCGTGCAGCGAGTTACAGTGACCCGCTTTACGTAGCACGGCCGGTTTAATGGTTCAGTCCAGGGAACACAGAGGGCCACAGCGAGGCGAACGAACGAATGAGGGTCTCATAGCCTCGGAAGGGGTAGATGAATCTCTCAGCCGACGGCCGTTTAAAGGCGAATATTGAGTCGACTCATAAGTCACCTCGTTAAAGGTCTTATTCCATACCTTATCGAAATACTTGGCTTTAATCTCTGAGCTGACGGCCGTCAAATGCGGGCGGTGCAGGTCGTGAGGCGCGACGCGAATGTCATCCTCCATCTCTGTTAGTACGAACATCGTGGCGTCTTATAGCGAATCTCGCTACAGTCAGCTTCAAGAAATGTGTTCCACGTTCGTCATCTCATTATCACTGAAACGACCATCGTAGAGCTCTATATCGGATCCGATAGAGCGGGGATCGGGCGTAGGGGCAGCTAGCGGGGGTAAGAGTAGAGCGGCGGACGAGTGAAAGTACGGGAACGGCCCCCTGCTTTCACTCGTGTAGGACAGAGGATGTGTGGGAGAAAAACGGATGTGGCGGCGTGAGATGGGGTTCAGCGTGCGATGCCTAAGGTGGCGATGCGTGTGCGGCTCGGCCTAAGGCCGCGGCGCGCCGAGTGCCAAGCGCGAAAGAGGGGAGTGGGGGGATGCCGCATACGCGATGCACGAGCATACGCATTCGCGGCTTCCTGCCCCTCCGTTCCGCGATGATTAGCCGCTAGCGCGTTTTCGACTGGAACAAAACAGCGCGAGCTAAGACGATCGGGCGGGAAATGTGCGGGTTGACGAAAACAAGAAGTACGGAACGGAAACGCACGTCAAATGTCTGCAAATTACGGTTTCGATAGCGAGGTAACGGGTAAAACGGTTAGTGGGAAGTTTAGATCGCGTCGCGGGTGTATGACGTGGTTGTCACTTGAGGGGTTTAGAGCAAGGAACCCCGTTTCCGCTAATACGTGCCCTCATATTAGCGGGATGTTGTTCAGTGATAAATATTCCATTACCACTTTTGATCTATTCGATCACAACAATGTTGAAGGCTTTTACTATGATAGTAGCACTTGCACAACTTCATACTAGTGCAGGGTTATGTTTTTGCGCACAATTATTACATCAGCTCGCAAATGCGTGCTCATTTGTTCCCCCACAATTGCGCCTCTTGTTGCAGGAAGTTACCATACAAGATCCTGAACTTGATTTGAATCAATAAAACACAACACACGCTTACAAGGGCACGCCTGTTCGGTGTGCAGTTACAAAGCGAGTAACGCCATACCAGTCTTTTGCTACTTGTACATCACAATACATCAACCTGCCATCTGGCGATCTCTGATTGGCCAGCACATCGGCAATTATCTCCGCTTGACCCCACCCATGAGTCTGGAAACAAGCACAAAAGAATCAGAGAGAGACGAAGCATTAGCAGCACAAGGAATAGGGCAGAACTCTTTTTTTCTTCTTATTTGTTCTAAAGGAATTAGAGCAAATAAAGCAGAGAGAAGGCTCGGGCTCGTTGAGTGAGGGACTTTACCTCAAGAGCCAGGAAGCCGAAGGGGCGAAGGAAGGTGGATGCATTCTGACAGATGTGGCGCAGACATGCCGTTCCATCCTTGTTGGTATCGCCATCAGGATCAGGATCACTGATAGTACCATCAAGTGCACCATCAGCAACAGCATCAGCATCACCAGCAACTGCAGTGGCAGCATCAGCAGCAGAGGGTCCGTACCCATCCTCCTTATAAGCATCTCCGTCAAGGGCCAGGGAGGGTTCATGTAGCCGCACCTCAGGTTGCAGCGATGGCAGCAGATGGCATGGGATGTAGGGAGGGTTGCTCACTATGCCATGCAACCCACCATGCATACCCATTTCATGAAGGGGCGCGAACCAATCACCACGCGCCACGTGTATGTGGGCCTGAAAGGAGTGGGCAAGAGGAGGAGGGAACTCTATTTGCAAGCAGTGGCAGCAGGTGGCATGGGATATAGGGGGGGTTGCTCACTATACCATGCAACCGACCATGCATGGCCATTTCATGAAGGGGCGCGTACCAATCGCCACGCGCCACGTGTATGTGCTCCTGTGGAATGGAACAAGGAGGTGAGGAGAGCTTGGCTAGCAGGGATGGCAGCAGGTGGCATGGGATGTAGGGGGGTTGCTCACTATGCCATGCAATTTACCATGCATGCCCAACTTATGGAGAGGCACGGACCAATCACCATGTGCCACGTGTATGTGTTCCTGAAGAAATGGAAAGGGAGAGAGGAGAGGGGAACTGCGCTAGCAAGCAGGGAGGGAGCAGATAGCATGGGATGTAGGGGGGGTTGCTCACTATGTCATGCAACCGACCATGCATGGCCATTTCATGAAGGGGCGCGAACCAATCACCACGTGCCACGCGTATGTGGGCCTGAAAGGAGTGGGAAAGAGGAGGAGGGACCTCCATTAGCAAGCAGTGACCGCAGGTGGCATGGGATATAGGGGGGGTTGCTCACTATGCCATGCAACCAACCGCACATGCCCAGCTTATACAGAGGAATGAACCAATCACCGCGTGCCACGTATACGCGTTCCTGATAAAACGGAAGGGGAGGGAGGAGAGGGGTGATGAAATGGGATGGGATGGGATGGGATGGGATGGGGTGGATGGTGTGGGTTGGAAAATTCCAACAGGGAATACGAGCACTGATTTATATGGGTTACCTACAGTAGTATCTCGCTCAATTCAATGACGCTACCTCACACGCCACTGCACAAGCACTCAGGGTTTAAGGAATAAGGTTTCAGGTTTCGGGTTTTTGGTAACATTCTTACCTGCAGCCCGTATCTTGCAGAATTCAATGCCGCCACCTCACACGCCACTGCACTCGCATCCACCGCCACCACCACCACCTCCTCTCCCAGCCCTCCTCCCTCTCCGATCCCCCCACCCTCTCCATCCCCTCTTCTCTCTCCATCCCCGCTCCTCTCTCCTCTGCCCTCCCCGCATAGCTGCTTCACACCGTCCCAGCCCCGTTTCTCCCTCCTCTTGAGTAATTCCCGAGCCAGATCCACAGCAATGGCCCCACTCCCCGTCCCCAGATCCGCCCAAATCTCCTTCCCCGCCAACCCCTCCCTCTCCCCCAAAACCTCCCTCTTCCCCAAACCCTCCCTCTCCCTCCCCCCTCTCTCCATCTCCTCAGCCTTCTCCATCCCCGCTACAGCCAGATCCACTAAGAGCTCAGTCTCTGGCCTCGGTATAAGCACGCCAGGCTGGACAGCAAGCAGCAGGTCGCGCCAGTGCGCCCCCCCCACCAGGTACTGCGAGGGCACGCGGAGGGAGAGGCGCGCGCGCCAGAGCAGGCGCAGAGAGGGGAAGGGCAGGCGGAGGGCTATGAGGGGAGAGGCGGAGGAGGGGTGGCTGCTGGAGCTGCTGGCGCTGCTGGTGTTGGTGGTGCTGGTGGTGCTGGTAATGCTTGTTCCAGGGGGAGTGAATTGGCTGTTGCTTCTACTGCTGTTGCCTCCGTGCACGCCATTTCCCATCAGCTGTACGTCTCTCCAATTCAACCGTTTCAAACGCCTCAACCACTCCTTTTCACCGAGCCCTTCACCCTCCTCTCTCAAACCCTCCCTTTTCCCCTCCATCCCCTCCTCCATCCCCTCTCCTTCCCCTTCCCCCTGCCCAGTTCCTTGAACCACCAAACCCTTTACCCTAGAAGTATCAACATTCTCTTCCCTTGTGATTCCGCCCTCCACCCACCCAGCTGTTGCATCTTCTAGCATCCATTCTAACTCCCTCCTAAGCTCTTTTCTCGAAGGTCCACCGTCGGATTGCTCCAGCCTGTCGCCGATCTCACCGTCGATCCGCCGCTGCTGCTCCGCCTGCCACGTCAGCACCTCGTCCAGCGGAACGAGCGCCGCTGGCGCGTGCTCGCAGAGCGGGCGGCGGTCCTTGTCGTATACGGCAGCCCAACGGGACGGATCAGGTACGCATTGAGAGGGATCACTGGATTCACGACATACTGGATCGGATTCTAATTCTGATCCTAATTCTGATTTCGATTCTGATTTTGACAGAAGGGGACCGTGAAGGAAGGATGCTGAGAGCTTCTGAAACGACAGATTCTGCTGGTGAGAAGCCTGATACTGACGTGAAAAGGAGATCCCTAAAGGGTGTGAGCTTAACGGGGCCTCTTTGAGTCGGTTTACGCGACGAGGTAGACACGATCGGTTGAGGAAGGCTAGTGGAAGCTGGAGGTTGGGACTTCTGATTGCCATTCGAAGCTGCAACATAGCGTGAGAGCCAGTTGACGGATTCAAGCGACTAACTGACGGAGTTAAAACCAGGGTCTCATGTGGACCAAGTGTTTTGCAGTTGATAGAAGTTTCCGTACATTATCAGATGATGGTGTTAGTGGACTAATCGACGGTGTTGATAGTGGGTGGCAGGCGTGGTTCAACTGCGTGGAGGAGGCAAAGCTGCGCGCTACTACGGATAAAATGTATTTGTGCGTAGTAGCTGATAATAGGCGAAATTACGGTTCCAGCTGATAAAAACGCGACGCGCGAAGCAATTGGCAACTTGGCGCATCGGCGTTGAAAAAGCTATTAGACAATTTTATCTGCGTTCCGAAACAAGCCTCGATGGCGCAGTCGGTAGCGCGTAGGTCTCATAGCATTCCGACTCCCAAACTCCTGGGCGGAGCCATCCTAAGGTCGTGAGTTCGATCCTCACTCGGGGCAGCTGTTTTGTGTTCTAACCAAAATATTTGGCTCCCACTGTTTTAGTGGTTCATGAGTATGCCGACTTCCTACGCTGTTATTATAAATTTCACTACTTGCCCATCTCTTGCCATATGGTTGGACGCAGCCACCTGCCACCCACCCGGTCATCAGTTTCCGCCTTACACCTGTTGGTTTGCCCCCAACCTATTCTAGATTTGTCCACTGCCCCTGCTTCTTTTACGTCATGCCCCCCCTTCCAGCTCTGTCTCCCTGGGAGGGATAATATTTATGGTGCGCATCATGTATCCCCCTTTTTGTATGGTCACCTTCGTTCCATGACCTCGATGCTCCCTTGTTCTTCCGCCCCCTACTCCCTTCACCCTAACCCTGCTCTAGAACCATTCTACCTACCTGACACGGGCTACCGCCTAGGCTCCCAGTCTCCTTTTTGAGAAAGTTGTGGCCGCTGCATTTGCCCCCTGCAATTGCTACTCCTCCTACCCCCCCCCTGTCCCGAAACAGGCCCTCCAGGTCATTTGATGATATCCCAGTGGCTATTGTTCCCGCCCCAATCGGCAGAGTTTCGAGTTCCCCCTCTGGCACCCCTCCCCCTGCAATCGCTACTCCTCCTCGCTACTCCCCTGTCCTGCACAGGCCCTCCAGCCCGACTGCACCCCCTGCTAGCGCCTCTCTAGGAGCTAGCATCGTCCTGACGGCCCATGATCCTGCCCCCACGCCCATTCGCAACCCGCGCCGTCCAAAGACCAAACCTGTCATGCCCGCCACCGACTTGCAGTGGCCACACTGCTCATGCCCGAGGCGGGCGCGGATGCCATCCGCATCGACCTCATCGCCATCATCACCGTCATGCTGAAGCCGCACTTCTTCAACTGCGGTTTGATCCCGGAGTTTGAAGCCACCACTGGCGAGGCACTCCGGGTTCCGTGCCGTGCCTACGCAAGGCTTTGCTTCTCATAGACGACGGAGGAAGCCCCTAAGGACTTTAGCGCCTCTCTCCCTGCTCCATCCCTCTAAACTCTTCCCGCTCTGTGCTTTTTAAGGGAGCAAACAAAATAGTGACCCCCTGTTCTTGTTGGGTCCAAGTAGAAGTCTCCAAGTCTCTTTGTTTGTTTATTTGTTCTGTTTTGTTTTGTTTGTTTGTTTGTTTTTTTTTTTGTTACGCGCGAAGTGTTGCAACTTTTTTTTGTTACGCTCTAAGTGTTGTGGTTTTTTTAACACCTCAGAGCGAGTGTTGATTTGAGCGGGGAAAAACGAATTCCTTTTCAATCTGGATTAGCTGTGTAACATAAGCGATCTTGACGCAAGGTTGCGACGATGACTCCTTTGCATTTGACGAGTCTGAAATTCACACCACTCCAAGGCAAATTGCACGCAACATACACTAAGTACAAGAAGATGACTAGCAAAAACATAGAGCTATGAGCATGATCGCTAAAATTACTTCGTTGGACTTCGGGCCTGAGGTGGGCAACAATAGGGAGATAAGAGAAAAGCGAGCAAGATAACAAATATTGACAAGGTGATGTAAAAGGAGAAAGAGGGAAATGGGTAGAGAGGGGTTAGTGCTAAGATGAATGGCGGCAATGGCAATGGGAAGGGTGATCTGAGATGAAGGACTTGTTGGGAAGGGTGTCGTTAAGGAAAATTTATATGGCGGCGAAGCACATCCCAGGAGGGGTGAGAGAGCAACGAATAAGGGAAAGGGGAAGGACGGGGAGATTGAAGGTGATGGGAGGGGAGCAGTGTCAAACATTATCTATATGTTATTGTCAGAATGTTATCTTATGCTCTAGCCTGTAGTGGGGTGCTCTATAGCGAGTACAACCCTTCTAGGGTTTCCTATTTGTATCCCCATTCTTGCTAGTGCAATCCTCTTCTTCTCTCTTCTCTCTTTTAAACTTTAACATGCTATCAGAGCAGGTCGATCCCCTTGGATCGATCCTGTGGGTGGGCTCACCACCTTGTTACTTCCGCTGCAACTGCTACTGCTACTCTCTGTGCCGCACGCTTCGTGGCGTGCGGCAGTTTTTCTTCCCGCCGTGCGCCCCGAGGCGCGCGGCGGTTTTCTGCCCGCCGTGCGCCCCGAGGCGCGCGGCGGTTTTCTGCCCGCCGTGCGCCCCGAGGCGCGCGGCGGTTCTCTGCCCGCTGTGCGCCCCGAGGCGCGCGGCGGGCTTCTGCCCCGTTGCTCGGCGCGTCGCCCTCGGGAGGCGCTGCGACGGGCGACGGGGACCCGCGCGTCGCCCCCCGTCGCCCGTCGTGGCCTGCGCGCGGCCCCTGCAGCCCCGTCGCGCCGCCCAGGGGAGCCGCGCGCGGCCCTGCTGTCCCGTCGCGCTGCCCAGGGGAGCCGTGCGCGGCCCCTGCTGCCCCGCCCCGTCCCGGACCTGCCCCGGCCCCGACCTGCCCCGGCCCCGACCTGCCCCGGCCCAACTCCCGTCGCCCGTCGCGGCGCCCTGGGGGGGGCCGCAAGCGGCCCCCCCCCAGCGTCGCCTCGACAGGCGACGGGAGGGGAGTATGCAGGGGGCCGCGCGCCCCCCCCCCCCTACCTCCCTACCCTGTTTTTAGGGTTTGGGGGGTGGCGGTTGGGGGGTGGCAGTTGGGGGGTGGCGGGTTTGTGTTTAACCCTTCTCCTCCTCCTCCTCCTCCGTCTCCCTGTGCTGCAGCTGCCGCTGAGGGGGGGTGGACGTGTTGGAGCCGGTGGAGTGGTACTAAGGGGGGGTGAAGGGGGAGTGGAGCTAGCGGTGTAGCAGCGGGTGTGTGCCAGGGGGGAGTGGGATAGTTTGGGGAAGCTGAATGGAGGTTGCCGTCGTGTCGCCAGCAGCACCTGTATTCCGGGGACTTCGTCCGGTAGCCCAGTCGTAGCCAGCTGTGCCAGCCGCCCGTGGGTCCGTTGCTCGTCTGCCGCTACTTTAGCCGCGGGGCCTGTTACTCCTGTATTCCGGGGACTTCGTCCGGTAGCCGCTGTGCCAGTCTGCCTCCTGTTGCCCGTGTGTCTGCAGCTTCAGCCGTCGCCCCCTATCTCCTCTCCTCTCACTCTCTCTCCTCCTCCTCACTTGCCCGTTGTGACTACCACTAGCTTTGCTCATAATTGTGAACTTAAACTATTGCTTCTTGAACTTGTGCTCAGAATGTGTGGTGACATTGTGATCCACCCTGAGCTTGTACTCCTTTGCTTCCTCTGCTGATTACACCCCACTTTGGCTATGGGGGTGTGTCAGAATGTTATCTTATGCTCTAGCCTGTAGTGGGGTGCTCTACAGCGAGTACAACCCTTCTAGGGTTTCCTATTTGTATCCCCATTCTTGCTAGTGCAATCCTCTTCTTCTCTCTTCTCTCTTTTAAACTTTAACAAGAACGAAGCACATCGCTCTCCGTTACTTCCTGGCTCGAGAGCTGCAGCAGCGCGGTCAGCTTTGTCTGCGTTACGTGGCCACTCGGGCCAACACCGCTGATATATTCACCAAGGCTCTTCAGCCTGGTGATCATCAGCGCTTCTGTACTGTACTGGGGCTTGTGCCCACTGTTCCTCACTTACTGTAGGCTTTGTCTGTACTGTGATCTCTATATACAAATACCTGCTTGCTTTGTTAGGCTGAGATCACCTTGCTGTTTTTTGTTGTATATATGCCTCTGCATTTGAACTGGCCCTGTGGCCCTTTGCTTGTGCTCAGATTGTGTGGTGACGTTGTGATCCACCCTGAGCTTGCTTTGCCTTTCTTGACTGGTCTTGTGACCCCTTGCTCTCCCCACTTTGCCTATGGGGGTGTGTCAAACATTATCTATATGTTATTGCTGTGTAGGCTATAGTGGGTTAGCCTTTAGGGGGTACACAACTCTAGGGTTTCATACTTGTACTCCAATCTTTCATAGTTCAATCACTTCTTCCGACAAGCGAAGACAGCAATGGTAACGGGAGGGGAGGGGAGACAGCGATGGTAATGGGAGGGGAGCCGAAACAACGATGGGAACGTGAGGGGAGCGGAGACAGCCATGGTAACAGGAGGGGAGCGGATACAGCCATGGTAACTGGAGTTGAGCAGAGACAGCCATGGAAAATATAGGGGAGCGGAGACAGCGAGGGGCGATCATGAGTGTGATGTCAGAATCCCAGCCACTAGACCACTGGGATAAAAGGGCTTGTTAAGTAGCGGGTCAGTGCGCCCATAACCCCCCAGGACAACGTGCCTTTAACCCTTCCCTGTGATCAATCGAGGATCTCCAGTGGACCTCTGACACCCCCCCGCACTGGGATGCCCGAAGTGCACACACTCGGATTCGAACCCGGGACCTTCGCTCTGATACCATGTCAGAATCCCAGCCACTAGACTACTGGGATAAAAGGGCTTGTTAAGTAGCGGGTCAGTGCGCCCATAACCTCCCAGGACAACGTGCTTGTAACCCTTTCCTAGGATCAATCGGGGATCACCAGTGGACCTCTGACATGTGATTGCAAGGGCTTCCGCCAATGTGATCGCAAGGCCGACCGGGTATGCGATCGCGAGAACGACGAGAGTGCAACAGAACGGACGACGGGACGGGCGACGGGAGGGAGACGTGTCGGATGGGGGGGAGGCTGTCGAGGGCGAACAATGGGAGGGCGAAAGGATGGACTACGACAAGGGCGTTGTTCTGCAGGCAAATGCCGTTGGTGGGAGGAGGGGGGGCGAAGGTAAATGACGAAGGTTCCAAAACAGTTTCCCTGTCAATATCACCCCCACCCCACTACAGCCGAAAGCTGGAAATTTAGTGGGGAAGGGCGGAAGGTGCCGACGGTAAATGACGAATTTACATGCTCAATTTCGCGCCCCATAGGCAGAGTTATATTAAATTGCGGAAAACGAGGAAGGAGGGTAATAAATTCGAAACGGGTGTTCTGCACCAGAAAAACCAGCAGCAAAATCAACGCCCAATTCTATGTTTTTTTTTTTTTTTTTTTTTTTTTTTTTTTTTTTTTTTTTTTTTTTTTATCGACTGCATGGTGCTTCTCTGGTTGGGTTAAGCGCAGCAGGATGAGGTGGCTTTCTAGGGTAGTAGGTTGGTGTCCCCACCCCCAGTACATCTGTCCCCTGGCCGTCGCCCAACCACGAAAAATGTGGTTTCGTAGGGCAAGGCAAGGGCCAAGATTTTTGCCCGAGACGGAAGGTGGGGAGGGGAAGTTGGGTGCTTCCTAGGCCCTCAAACCCTCGAGGGGAGATGGCTGTTCTGTTGCCATTTCCCCTCGAACAGGTTCGGAGGGGAAATGGCTGGCTCGACACCATTTTCCGGGCTGACCGCTCCCCAAACCCAAAAAACGCAGTGGGGGGAAGCTACCTATTTCCCCTCGCCCCCCCACCGCCGTGGCCTACAGAACAAAGCCAAGGTGTCGTGTCGGGCGACGAGAAGGCGATTCGAGGGCGATGGGATGGCGATGGGAGGGCGATGAGAGGGCGATGAGAGGGCGACGGGATGGACGACAGGAGGGCGAACGGATGTGCGACTGGAGGGCGACGGGAGGGCGACAGGAGGGCAATGGAAGGGAGAAGGGACGGACGACGGGATGGCAAACGGAGGTGCGGTGGAAGAGCGACAGGAGGGCGATAGGAGGGCGACAAGACAGATGACGGGATGACAAACAGAGGTGCGTTGGGAGGGCGATGGGAGGGTGATTGGAGGGCGCCGGGATGGATGACGGGACGGCAAACGGAGGGGCAACAGGAGGGCTACGAGATTGGCGACAAAGGGTGAAACGTGAGGGCGAGGGGCAATCTCATCGACGACAAAACGGGAGGGGAGATTGCGTGGGCGGCGGAATGGGAGAGCAGATCATGTGGGCGGCGGATTGAAGAGTGTGTGAGTGATGAAATAGCCACTTACACGCAGCCCAGTCGATACTATGCAACCGTGCAATATGATTTTTACGCAACAATGATACGAGGGCCAAAGTTCAGAAAAAATGCCTAACCGAGCTACTAATTACTTCATTAATAAAAAAAAGTTTGAATTAATAGTCATTCACCCAGGCCCAATTTGAGCCTCCTGCTAGGCCCGAATCGCTTGGACACATTGTAACGAGCGCCTTGCAATTGTCATACATGCTTTCCAAGCAGAAATGCTACGCCTCACGTAGAACTTAAGATTGTTGGTGTCAGAATGTTATATTTGTCTAGCCTGCAGTGGGGTACTCAATAGTGAGTACAGCCCAATCTAGGGTTTCCTATATGTACTCAACTGCCTGCTAGTGCAAACCCTCTTTCTCGTTTCTAACTTTCAACTATTCTTCCAACAGTTGGTTCTGGTGGGAACCAATCACATATGTTCGATTTGCATATTCAGAGTGCTTGGAACAGTACAGACTTGTTAGTTTGGTGTCAAAATTGTTTTGCACGACAAATTTGTCGTTAGCACTCTTTCAAACTGGGCCTCCCTTCATTAGTTTGTCTGCTCGCTTTAAGATCTTTGAATATCGCAACTCGGGCTTCATGGCGGCCAAAGCTAGAGGAGCCGCCACGCTGTCGCTTCGGAACATCCCCACAGGGTACACCCCGGAGGATGTCAGCGGAATTTAGTTGCACAGTGAGAATCCGTCAGAATCGGCCAGGCTCGCGAATCTATGGGTTTTCCACTGTACTACCGATCCGTACGAGGAGGTCTTCCTTCCCGTGTTCACCGGCTCCCCTCGGACGATCCGTCCTTCTTCCACATCTCCGCGGCCATTTCGTTTGAGGAGAATTCCTTCTTGCCCTGCACAATATTTCCACCATGTGTGTGCTTTCTGCGAGAACAATCATTGTGATTCTGATAATGAGACCTTCGCTTTCAAGCGCAAGCAGCGTCCGAACAACAAGGCTCATATCTTTGTTTCCCAACTGTAGCGGACGTCCCTCTGCCCTTCCCCCTATGCCCGCTACCCACCCTCGCTTCTGTATGCTTGCTACTGTCCCCACTTCACCATCCCTCTCAGCTCTAGTCTTTTAATAGGATCCCACCCGTGATCGTTTTGTCTTGTGCTGCTATCAACGTGCTTTGTCCCTTCCACCTCTTCCTCGCTGTTGTTCGCTCCCGTAATGCTTCACCATGTCTCTTCCCCCCCCCCCCCCCCCCCCCCCCCCCCCCTTGCTCTCGGGTTTTTCCACTCCCTCGTTTTTGCTGGCCTTCCCCATTTGTTTCCCCCTGCGTACCTTTTCCCTGCCACCCCCTCCCCTCCCCTTCAATTTCCCCCCCGCCCTCCATCGCCCCACGCCACACTCGTGTTGATGGTTTCTACTTTTCATGCCTCCCTTCCATGTATTCGTTAACTGTGCTGCACCCACTTGCGATCCTCCCCCCTACCCCTTCTGTGACTAGGATAATACCTCCCCTGGCCGCCCTTGGTCCCTTCCCCCATGCCCCCCACTGTCTAACGCGTACACGCCCTCCTCGCCTCACCTTCTCTGCAACTTCCCGTTTTTTACCAGCCTACCTTTTGCCTCCTTCTTCACGCCCCTTTCTCTATGCATCCCCCCCACAAACCCGCCCCATCACTCAGTACCTCCATCCCCAATCCCTCGCTGCCTTCTCCTTCCGTGTTGAGCAAATGTCCCCTTGCTGCATGCTTTCTCCCTATGTCCCCAGCTGTCCACCCCTTACATGCCTCCCCAACCGCACCCTTTCAGCACTCACGTGGCCTCTGATATCTCACCCACTGCCTTCTTTATACGCCTTTCTTTCCGTCCCCTCCCAACACTGCCCTGTCTCGGTCCTCGGCTCTGCCCTGTCAACTTCATCCTTGCTTCTCCCTCACCGTGGGCGAATCTGCCCTTTGGTTTTTGCCCAACTCGCACCCCTGCCCCTCTACCCCCTGCTGTCCTCTCCCATTTCACCTCCCCCTTCCTCTCCCCATGGCAACCTCTTGGCCCTTGATGCTTCGGCCTATGGCCCTGTCTAATCGTGATTGTATCACTTCATTTCCCCTCATCGTCCTCCCGCATCTTTTTTATTCCCCCTGTCCTGCCCCTTCGCTATTCTCCATGCTCCCCATTCCTACTACCCCTCCCATTCCTCCCTTATTCCAAATCCTCAGAGCATGGCTCCCAACGCTTTCCGCAATGACCCCATGATGCTTTTCATCGGGCTCGACATCGATGTCGAGCCTTGGACTTGCTACCTCGCTTACGGCCCTGCCCTCGACCCTACCATGGCGCATGTGGCCTCCGAGGCTCACACCTCCAACTTGCGCGCTGCTGCCGAGGGTCCCACCGCAAAGGAAAAATGCAGCAACTGGAGGGCCTTTACCATCCTGGCTACCCCCACATTCCTTTCCCGGTAACATCAAATCGCATGTGTGATATCGTTATTTGCATCATTTTTGTTTGATCATGCTGTAGTGATTTGCGTGCTATGATGATAAAATATTGCCTTACTTATTGAACATGCATAGGAGCACAATCAATATACCACCATCTCGTCTTAAGGTCTGTGGATGTTTGTACCTTGATGCACAGCGGGCCCCAAGCAAGGTATTATGATTGCACACCTCAAAATTATGTGTCTTAAAATCAATGGCTTCAATGCATCCCTCATGGCAACAAACCAGACATTCTTGTCTTGATACGAACGCATCTTGAATCTCCCAAACCAGACAAGAATAGTATCTTGAATCTCCCAAAACTATCTTTATGTATTTGGCCGCACTCGACTACGCCTCTTCGTCTGTCTCTCGTTTGATCCAACTTCGAGCGGCTGCATCATCCCAGACATCCGTGGCCCTTTATGTTTCCCCACTGCTACTTCATACTCTTCCCTTACTAGTGGCATCAGTGTATGAGTAGGCTCCAATGTTGGTGGATTCTCATCCACCTGCCTTAGTGTCTTTCTTGACTTGTGACTTATCTTGCAGCTTCACTGCCCACCGCGCATTCCTCCCCGTCAAACCTCGATGTGTCATCAACCACAGCAAAGGTTGGTGGCATATTATCAGTGTGAACTCCCTTCCCTACATGTACACCCTAAAGTGGTTACTGCCAACACTGCCGCCAACCCCTCTCCATGGTACGAGTTGTACTTTGCCTCTGTCGGATCACTGCTCTTGCTAATGTATGCCACTACCCTCTCCTCCCCGTCTAGCTCCTGGCATAAAATTACTCCCATGGCATGTCTACTCCTATCGACGTACATGCAATACGACTTATTCGCTTGCGGCGGCTGTAGGACGGTGGCTGATTTCACTGTTTCCATGAGGTCCCTCAATGCTTCCCTCTGATTTGTTTCTCATTCCCATTTATTGTATTCACTTACCAGGTTGTATAGTTCCACTGATCACTTGCTGATATTAGGTGCAAATATTCGAAAGTAGTAGCTGACATTAGGTACAAACCTTTTGGGGTATCACTGCCCACTACTGTGTTTCAGTTACTGTAATCGGTCAAGTACCCCCAACTTTGCTTTCTCAATTCCTATCTACTTGCCCTACACCTCATACCCCAGATAGTGTAATATGGCCTCTCCCCATCTACATTTCTTGGGATGAGTGTGTCAAAGTTACGAATAAGAATGAATGAACTAGCAATGAGTTGGGTACAAGTACTAACCCTAATTGGGTTGTACCCCTTATGGGCTACCCCACTATAGCCTACACAAATGTAAAAGCTATAATGTTCTGACACACCCCCATAGGCAAAGTGGGGGAGAACAAGTGGTCACAAGACCAGTCAAGAAAAGCAAAGCAAGCTCAGGGTGGATCACAAAGTCACCACGCAGTCCGAGCACAAACAAAGGGCCACAAGGCCAGTTCACATGCAGAGTGATATAAAGAGAACAAACAATACAGTGATCATATCCTAGCACGTGTAAGCATGCAGGTATATATATAGATCACAGTACAAGCAGAGTCAAGCAGAAAGCAAGTGAGGCAAAGTAGGCACAAGGCCTAACACAGTAGAGAAACGCTGATGATCACCAGGCGGAAGTGCCTTGGTGAATATATCAGCAGTGTTGGCCCTAGTGGCCACGTACGCAAGACGAAGCTGGCCACGCTGCTGCAACTCTCGAGCAAGGAACTATCGCAGAGCGATGTGCTTCGTTCTGTGCTCCAGTCTGTGCTTCTGTCACAAGGCAATCATGGCCTTGTTGTCTACATACAGAACAGGAGGCGAACGAGGCTGCTCTCCAAAGTCAATCAGCAGGTAGGTGAGCCAGCGTAGCTCCTGTGCAGCCATGACCCCGGCGCGGGGTCGGAATGTCTGGTGCATCCGGGTCTCCCTCAGGGGCAAGCAACATGGAAGCGAAACGAGGTACAGCAGCTGCAAGACACTCAAAGTCCTCCTGCCTGTCCTCAAGGACGTCCGTGCAAAGAGCACACTCACCCCCGACGGACGGAGGAATGGCAGACGTAGACTCAGCAACAAGAGCAATGGCGTAGTCTAGACGACAGGCAGCAGGAAAGTCAAGCAGCTCAGCAACGAGAGCAGACGCAGCAGCAGACTCAAAGGAAGGGTCAATGACAGCAGTGGCGAGGAGACAAGCGACAGTGGGACTG
This sequence comes from Closterium sp. Naga37s-1, assembly GCA_947471745.1. NCBI lineage: Eukaryota > Viridiplantae > Streptophyta > Zygnematophyceae > Desmidiales > Closteriaceae > Closterium > Closterium sp. Naga37s-1. The sequence goes on from CANJKZ010000861.1 coordinate 1,324,220, forward strand.
GCAGCACGAGCGCGGTCAGACTCAGGGTCAGGGACCTCAGGAAGAGAGGACTCAGGAGGAGCAGGCAGAGTAACACGCAGTGGAACAGAGGAAGGACGGAGTGCCATAGCGTGTGTGCCGGGGACAGGAGGAGGACGCGAACGAGGAACGCGAGGAGCAGTGCGAACAGGCGAGACAGGACGAGACGCAGGCTCACGACGCTCTGTAAGACCGCCGGACTGCTCAGTGTAAGGAGAGGGAGCCGGCAGTGGAGAGGCCAGCTGCAACGGCAGCTGCGACTGGTCAGGCGGTGGACACAGGAGGGGAGGAGTAAGGTCAGTAGAAGACGGGACACCAAGAACCTGCTGAAGCAGGGGAACGAAGTACGGACGCGGCCGCACAGTGCCTCTAGCACCTCCAGCGCCAGGCTCAACAGCTCCAGCTCCTGCAGCTCCAGCGCCTCCGGCGCCAGTGCCTCCAACTCCAGCTCCTTCAGCTCCAGCGCCTCCTGCGCCAGGGCCTCCAACTCCAGCTCCTCCAGCTCCAGTGCCTCCAGCGCCAGCTGCTCCAGGCTCCGTAGGGTCTCCAGCTCAAGCGCACCCAACACCACCAGTCCCGGCAGCTCCAGCACCACTGGTACGAGCACCTCCAGGACCAGTAGCCGCAGCACCTCCAGTACCGCCAGCTCCAGCAGTAATAGCAGCACCTCCAGCTCCTGTGTCTCCAGCGCCTCCAGCTCCGAGAGCTCAAGCCACTCACGCAGCTGCTGCGAAGACAGTCGCGGCGAAGCACCAGCAGGACCTCTAGACGAAGCAGCACCCCGAGGCGCACCACGCCCAGACTCAACACCCTCAGGCTCAGCACCCCCAGGCTCAGCACCCCACAGACCCAGCACCCTCAGACCCTGCACCCCCCGGCTCCGCACCCCCAGACGCAGTACCTCGAGCAGCACCTGATCCGACAGCTACCTGAAGAGGCGCAGTACCAGGGAGAGGGTCTACCTGAGACACACCCGAGGGAGCAGGACCCTGGGGCGGGAGGGGGTCTACCGGAGGTGGACCGGGAGCAAGGAAGAGCGGTGGGGGCGGGGGAGGAGCAGAGTGGTAGGGGAAGAGACGGTAGAAGGGAACCGACTCGTCGAACGTGACGTCCTGAGACAGGAGGACACTGCGCGAGGTGGGGTGGTAAAACTGCCAGCTTGGCGCGTCAGGGACAAAGCCAAGGAAGACGCAAGGAATGGCGTGGGCGGAGAGCTTGTCCGCTGACGTATCGTGAACAAAGGCACGAGAACCCCAGACCCGGAACACCGACGCATCGCCAACCTTCCCCGTCCAACGCAGTGTGGGCGAGGTCTCCGGCAAGGAGACACGGGGCTAGAGGTTGAGCTGATGCGCAGCGTACCGGACCGCAAACGGCCACAGAAAATGGGGAGCGGCCGCATGGATCATGGAGGTACGAGCGACCTCCATGACTAAGCCAATGCGGCGCTCAGCAATCCCATTTTGCCGAGGGGAGTCCGGAAGCGTGAACGACTGGAGAATGCCCTCCCCACGACAAAAGTCCCGCAAGAGGTCGGAGGAGAACTCACCACATCTGTCAGAGTGCAGACGTAGGACAGGAAGGTCCGTACCGAAGCGCTCGCGGAGCTGGAGACGGACTGTGCGGATCCAAGGGATCAAGACATCAACGAGCTCACCCTTGCTGCGCAAGGGGAAGACCGTGGTGTACCGCGTGTAGTCATCAACGACCAGCAGAAAATAGCGCTCGTGGCCCTGTCCACTGACGCGGGCTGGGCCCCACACGTCCATGTGGAGAGTCTGCAGGGGAGCAGTCGTCAGGGGAAACGAGGATGAGTGAGGAGCGGCGCGCTGCCGCCCCTCGACGCAAGGAAGGCAGGGCGGGGCAGGCGAGGGCGGGAGGGGAGGCAGAGACCTGGGTAGACCAGAGATGAGAAACATGGAGTGCATGCCACGAAGGCGTGGCAGGGAGGGGTGACCCAGGCAGTGGTGCCACAGAAGAGTCTGGTGCGACAGGAGGCGACACGAGCAAGAGGCGGCTACCTGACCTGACGCAGACACCTGAGCAGATGCAGCGACCTGAGGAGGCTCGGTAGCCAGCGTGTACAGACTCGACCCTGGCCGACGAGTGAACGTAGCTAGGTGACGCCCCGTCCGTGTGCACGTGCAGATCGACACACGCTGACCCCCAGGAGTGGTGGTAGTGACCATCGCATCCTGAAGGGCAGCGGTACTCACCAAGTTCGTAGAGAACGAGGGGAGGTGAAGACCTGACAGTGAGCCGGACGGAACCGCCGGACACGGGAGGACAGTGGAGGAACGGGCAACGACCGGGCCCCCGGAGGGGTCAGCCAGTTTGACCGGGACAGGTGCAGGGAGAGGAGTGAGAGTGGTGCTGTCACGAAAGAAACAGCGCGAGGCGCCGGAGTCCAACGTGAAGGTGTGCAAGGCCTCAGCAGGCGCAGTACCAGGGGGATGTTACGATAAGAATGAATTGATAGAAAATGTGAAGTACAACCCTAGATATAGCAAACCCTAATCATGCAAGTAAGTAGAAACGTAACACCTAGACTAACCTAAACAACACATATAAAATATATGTTGACACACCCCCATAGTCTAGGTGACGGAAGTCCTGTAGAAACAACAAGAGCAAGCAACGGTCACAAGACCAGTCTACAAGAACAAGACAAATCTCAGGGTGGAGCTCAAAGTCACCACACACTCCGAGAGCAAGCAAGGGGCCACAAGGCCAGTCCACATGCAGGTATATAGCAAATATAAAGAGATGCAAGAGTACAAGACATGCAGAACAAGGCATCTCTAAGCAAGCAAGTGAGGACGGGCAGGCACAAGGCCAAGCTGGGTGCAGAAACGCTGGTGGTCACAAGGCGGCAACGCCTTGGTGAAGATATCTGCCGTGTTTGCCTCAGAGACCACACGTCGAACGAGTGCCTGTCCACGCTGCTGCAACTCACGCAGAAGGAAGTAACGAAGCTGGATGTGCTTCGCCTTCCCAACCAGTCGGGGCTCCTCACACAACAGGACAGCAGACATGTTGTCGGCGAACAAGACTGGGGGAGAGCGAGGCCGCTCACCAAGGTCGGTGAGAAGGAAAGACAGCCAGCGAAGCTCCTGAGCGGCCATGGCCGCAGCGTACACCTCTGCCTCACAGCTGGAACCGGCGACAGACGACGCCCGAGTCGACCGCCACGAAACAGCACCTGCCCCGAGGCTAAAGGAGTACCCCTGTGTAGACCGACGCGTCTCCGCGTCGTCGGCCCACGACGAGTCCGAGTAACCTGTGAGTGTAACTGGCTGCTTCCCTCCAAGGACAAGTCCCATGCCTGATGTACTCGCCACATACTTCGCCACCCTCTTAGCAGCGTACCAGTGGGAAGGTCGGTGTCTCCCAGGCGCAACAAAGCGCGCAAGGACGCTAAGAGGGTAAGCTAGGTCTGGGCGAGTACAGGTCATCAGGTACATGAGACAACCCACCAGCTCAGGATATGGACCACTGGACTCAAATGACTCGTCCGAAGGTGGAGCCGTGAGCCCATGATCCACACCAAGAGGGGTGAGCTGTACCTTGGAGAACGGGAAGCGAAACCGCGTGAGGATCTGCTCGACCATATGCGACTGAGTCAGCGTAATGGTGCGAGCTGCCCTGTCCCTGGTGATCTGCAGGCCAAGGTAGTGCTGCAGCTCACCAAGGTCAGTGCAAGTGTGTCTCCTCTGCAGTTCCTCCTTCACGGAGGCCAGCGCGCGTCGGTCGGGAGTGGCGAACACTAGGTCGTCGACGTAGACCAGGACAAAGAACGGGGTCGAGCCACGGCGAACGAACAGTGACGGGTCAGCAGACGACGGAAAGAAGTCAAGAGCTGCAAGGGTCGAGCGAAGTGTGTCGTGCCACTCACGTGGGGCCTGACGCAGGCCGTAGACTGGTCGACGCAGCTGCCACTGGGTCCCAGGTGGGAAAGAGCCAGTGAAGCCAGGCGGGCGACGCAGCCAGATCTGCTCGTGCAGGCTCCCCTGAAGGAACGCGGTGGAAAAGTCCAAGGAGTGCAACTCGTAGTCGCGCTGGGCTGCAATATGCAGCAACACCCGAAGAGTACTCATCTTCGGGGTGGGAGCGAAGGTCTGGAAGAAGTCCACCCCCTCTCGCTGACTGAAGCCTCTCGCAACATAGCGTGCCTTGAACACAGGTGGTGATCCAGGCGGCCGCTTCACCTTGTAGAGCCATCGGCCACTGACGACATTCGTCCCAAGTGGTGGGACTGCGTCGACGTAAGTGCATGTGGACCTATAAGATGCCATCTCTGCCTCCTCAGCTGCTATCCAGTACGAAGCCCAGGGTCCCGAGACCACCTCGGCGTGAGTGCGAGGGATCGGGATGTCAAGGGCGTCTGGATCCCCCTCAGGGGCAAGCAGCATGGCGCAGAGATGAGGAACAGCGGCCGCAAGAAAACCAAGCTCGAACTGCCTGTCCTCTACGACCTCCAGGGGAAAGACAGGAGCACCCCCAGAGGACGGAGAACGTGCAGGGCCACTCACCAAGTGAGCGGCGTAGTCAAGGCGGTGGGAAGAGGCAAAGCCAGAGACAGTGGTAACAAGTGCTGAGACAGACGACAGAGGTGCAGTCGGGTGAGTGACCAACGCGGACAAAACACGGGAGACGACAGGACGGGAGGCACGGAGGTAGTCGGACAACGGGTCGTGAAGCACAGTGAGGGACGACTCAGGGGGCTGTGGAAGGACAGGAGGAGGTGGAACACGAGAGCGGAGAACAAGGTGAAACGGACCGTCTGCACGGTAACGGGACCGACGGGGCTGTGGAGACACAGCACGACTGAGGGGAGGACGACGAGTCCACTGGGAGGAGGAAAGGGACTCAACTGGTGGAACAGGAGGGGACGACAGGGGACCACGAACAAAGCGTGCAGGTGCTGGGTCGGGGAGGTCGCGTAGTCGCAGTCGCTGCTGCTCCGCCTCCTCTGGCGTCTGCTGCGACGGTACCGGCCCCTGCTGCTGCTCCTGTGGCTCCGCCTCTGCCCTCTCCTGCTGCGGCTGCAGCTGTACCCGCTGCTGCGACCGGGACTCCTGCGCTACCCTCTCCTGCTGCTGCCGTGACTCCTCCTCTACTCTCTCCTGCTGCGTCTGGAACTGCACCTGCTGCTGCGGGTGGGACTCCTGCTCTACCCTCTCCTGGTGCGGCCGTGACTGCTCCTCTACTCTCTCCTGCTGTGTCTGTAACTGCACCTGCTGCTGCGGGCGGGACTCCTGCTCTACCCTCTCCTGGTGCGGCCGTGACTCCTCCTCTACCCTCTCCTGCTGCGGCTGCAGCTGCACCCGCTGCTGCGACCGGGACTCCTGCGCTACCCTCTCGTGCTGCTGCTGTGACTCCTCCTCTACTCTCTCCTGCTGCTGCTGCTGCTGCTGCTGTGCCCTCTCAAATCGCTCACGCTCCTCCCTCTCCAACCGGAGGAGACGCTGCTCACGGGTCAGGAAACGTACAGTGCGCGGTGTAGGCGCCACAGTGCCAGTGCCTCCAGCTCCAGCACCCCCAGAACCAGCACCTCCACCACCAACACCCCCGGGGCCTCCAGTACCTCCCGCAGGAACACCCCCAGGCTCCGCAGCAACCGACCGCAGAGAAGAAGGAGGAGGAAACTGCGGGACGGACGGGAAGCCAGGGGGTGAGGCAGGGCGAGGCCGCCGAGTCGAGGCTGCCGTGTCCTCCACAGGAGTGACCTCCACGCCCACAACCCCTGCACCCCCAGAGCCGGCACCACCAGCTCCTGCAGCCCCAGTACCCTCACCCTCCGCAACTGCACCTCCCGCACCCCCAGACACGACAGGGACTGGACGCTGCGGGGGGGAAGACTGCGGAGTGACGTGCGACACACCTGACGGGGCAGGACGCGAAGGGGGGGGGGCTACCGGGGCGACTGGTGGGGGCTCAAGGGTGAGGAACAGCGGGGGGGAAAAGGCCTGAGTACCTCGGTGGGGGCGACTCCTGTAGTAACAGACAGACTCGTCGAACGTGACGTCCTGCGAAGCGAAGAACTGGTAGGTGATCGGGTCGTAGAACACCCAGCCGGAGGCGTCCAAAGGGAAGCCAAGAAAGACGCAGGCACGAGTGCGCGGAGACAACTTGTTCGCGCCAGGGGCGCGAACGTGAGCCAGACAACCCCAGACGCGGAAGTCAGCTACTACGCCCGGAGAACCTGTCCAAAGGGAGACCGGCGTCACCCTTGGCCGTGCGTCACTGGGCCACAGGTTCAGCTGGTGCGCGGCGTAGCGGACTGCCTGGGGCCACAAGAACTGGGGGGCACCGGCATGGCACATGGAGGTCCGGGCAACCTCCATGACCAGGCCGATGCGTCGCTCGGCTACCCTGTTCTGCTGCGGTGATGCTGGTAGCATGTAAGACTGGATGATCCCCCGACCCTGACAGAACGTCTCCAGGCGAGTGGAAGAAAACTCACCACCACGGTCCGAGTGTAGGCGAAGCCCACACAGGCCCTGGGCGCCACCCCACGCTAGTAGCCACGGCTCGAGGACGGTAGGCACGTCGGCCTTCCGTCGCAAGGGGAAAACCGTGGTGTAGCGGGAGTAGTCGTCCACCACAATCAGGAAGTAGCGCTCCTGACGTGGGCCAAGGACCGGAGAGGGGCCCCAGACGTCCAAGTGCAGGGTCTCGAAGGGAGCCGTGGTGGGGGGGAACGAGGAGGAGTGAGGGGCAGCGCGCTGCCGACCCTCGACGCAAGGAGTGCACAGCGGCGCAGGAGAGCGGGGAAGCGGTGCAAGCGACCCTGGGAGACCTGAGACCAGACGGTAACGTGCCATCCTACTGAGACGCGGAAACGACGGGTGACCTAGACGGTGGTGCCAGAGGACCGACGGGTGGGTGAGGGACCGACAGTCACACGACACAGCAGCTACCTGACCTGACCTGACCTGACCCGACTCAGTGTGGTGGGACCCAGTGTGTAGTGAGTACAGACCAGATCCCGGCTCTCTGTGGAATGTGGCCAGGGGCGCCCCAGTGGCACCGACAGTGCAGGAGGCAACAGGCTCGTCCAGTGGGAAAGTAGTGACTACGCCTAGGTCGTGAAGGTGACTGACACCCACCAAGTTCCTAGAGAACGAGGGGGTGTAGTAACCTGTAAGAAAACCTGAGGGAGCCGCCGGACACGGAAGAGTGGTGGTGCTGCTAGCAACTACACGTCCCACAGAGGGGTCAGCCAAGGCGACAGTGACCGGAGTGCGCAGTGGTGTGAGGTCGGTACAGTCGCGAAAGAAACAGCTGGACGCTCCAGAATCTAGGGTGAAGGAAAGCTGTGCAGTCTGTGGGGTCGCACCCGAACCAGCTACAAAGGCTAGTGCTAGACTAGTGGTAGCTGCAGCTTCTACACAAAGACCCTCAGAGGCGCCGGGACTGGAAACAACACACGCACCAAGACTGGAAACACAGGTCTCTACTCGTGCAGCCGGAAAGGGTCCTAGACCAGGCAGGTGAGACTCAACTGGTGCAGTAGTGCGCTGGCGAAGGCGCGAAGGCCAGTGCGGTGTAATAGCGTGAGGACCAAAACGCTCACGGTGGAGGTCGTCGAGTCGACGGTAGCAGCTGGACGCAGTGTGGTCAGGACTCCAGCAGGTAGTGCCAGCACCAGGGCCTGTCAGGGCCCGGTACCCGCAGGGGCCGACGTCTCGCCCACTGCTAGCTGAGCCACTGCTGGGGGCGCCACACTTTGGACCCGCAGGCCCCAACTGACGGGAGTGCTGCGGCTGGCCCTGCTGCTGTAGAACCCTAGTACATGCCATGTGAGCCTATGCTGCTACTGGTTCTGCTGAGGGCAGCCTAAGCTGCTGCTGGTGCGCTGGGGGCAGCCTGTGCTGCTTCTGGTTCTGCTGAGAGGCAGCCTAGGCTGCTACTGGTTCTCCAGGGGGCAGCCAATGCTGCTGCTAGTGCGCAGGCAATTGCCTAAGCTGCTGCTGGTGCGCTGGGGGCAGCCTATGCTGCTGCTGGTTCGCTGGGGGCAGCCTATGCTGCTGCTGGTTCTGCTGGTTCTGCTGGTTCTGCTGGTTCTGCTGGTTCTGCTGGTTCTGCTGGTTCTGCTGGTTCTGCTGGTTCTGCTGGTTCTGCTGGTTCTGCTGGTTCTGCTGGTTCTGCTGGTTTTGCTGGTTTTGCTGGTTCTGCTGGTTCTGCTGGTTCTGCTGGTTCTGCTGGTTCTGCTGGGGGCAGCCTACGTTGCTGCTGGTGCGCTGGGGGCAGCCTATGCTGCTGCTGGTGTAGCTGGCGGCAGTTTTAATCGGCTGGGGCTACTGACGGCGGGTGTGGTAGGTCGTGGGGAGGCAGGTTTCAGGTGGGGAAGCTGTTAAGGCAGCGGGCTACGGGTGAGGCGGCGGTTCTGTGCAGTTCTGTGCGGTTATGTGCAGTACTGTGCGGTTCTGTGAGGTTCAATGCGGTGGAGAGGACTGGGTGGGGCAGCTGATTCCGGGTGAGGTGCCTGGAACGGGTGGGGCAGCAGGTTTCCAGGTGGGGCGGCGGTTGTCAGGTCTGGGGCGGTGGTTTTCAGGTGGGGAAGCTGTGAAGGCGGCGGTTCTGTGCGGTTCTGTGCAGTTATGTGCAGTTCTGTGCGGTTCAATGCGGTGGAGAGGACTGGGTGGGGCGGCTGATCCCGGGTGAGGTGCCTGGAACGGGTGGGGCAGCAGGTTTCCAGGTGGGGCGGCGGTTGTCAGGTCTGGGGCGGCGGTTTTCAGGTCTGGGGCGGCGGGTTTCCAAGTTCGGCGGCGGTTTTCAGGTCTGTAATGGCGGGTTTTCAGGTCTGGGGGGCGGTTAAGACGGTGGGCTGCACGTGCGCGCGGCCGCGACGTACTAGCGCGAAGCTGCGGGTGCGACTAAGGCTGCGCGCGCAGCTACGCGCGTTCGTCTGCTGCGCGCTAGAGGGCTGGGGGGAAACGCGCAGGGTAAAACGAGTGGGGCGCGGGGCAGAAAACGAGTGACGCACGGCAATAACGGGTGGGGCGCAGGGCAGAAACGGGTGACGCGCGATGTCGACGGGGGGGCGCGACCTACTCGGGCTCTACGGGGCAGGGCGCTTCGGGCTATGGGTCGCTACGAGGCGCGCGGGTGGTGGGCCCATAGACTATCGAGAGAAATTTCGCCTAAGGGAAAAAAATCGCCTAGGGGAAAAATCGCCTAAGGGAAACCTAGCTCTATACCATGTTACGATAAGAATGAATTGATAGAAAATGTGAAGTACAACCCTAGATATAGCAAACCCTAATCATGCAAGTAAGTAGAAACGTAATACCTAGACTAACCTAAACAACACATATAAAATATATGTTGACAGGGGAGTACCAGACGCACTAGCACCTAGAGCAGCAGCCGCTATACCTAGGTCAGGTGGCACACACCGGTAACAGTCACCCTCAGCACTAAAAGACAAAGCATACATGGCAGAGATAATAGCATCATAGTCTAGGTCAAAGATAGCAACTCCCGACCTAAGCAACTCTACCCAGCGAGGGCGCTCGACGTCGTCACCAAACCCAGCAAGCCAGGTGTCGTCAAGGCCGGAGAAGCAGCGGTGCTCAGTGTGAAACTTCCCGCATGTCTGGCCCGCACGGATTCCCGTGCGAATGACATACGGGCAGCTCTCACTACCCCCACCTGTCCCACACTGAACCAACCACTCACGGAGCTGCTGTGGCGACTGGGTCTCGCTCCGACGCTGCTGCTGCTGTCGCTGACCACCACCAGGGCCTCCACGCCGAGGTCCAGACCTACCACCACCAGTCCCACCGCCTCCACTGCCGCCACTCCCTTCGCTGCCTCCACCGCCGCCACCAGAGCCCCCACTCCCGCCACCAGTCCCACCGCCGCCACCACCTCAACTGCCTCCACCACCTCCACTGCTCCCCCCACCACCGCTCCCGCTTCCACCTCCACCACCACCGCTGCCACCTCCACCACCCCTGCCACCCTTGCCCTTGCTGCTGCGGCGCTTCGCACTAGTCGAAGCAGCACCGACGTCCTGAGGAACAGAGACGTCTGTAGCAGCAGCAGAGGCGAAGGAGGGGGAAAGGGGGGAGGGGGAGCACCCCTCAAAGAAGGGCGGGCGCGGAGTGCCACGAGCAGCACCTACAGCAACTGCACTAGTCTCAGCTGCGAGGAGATGCTGCTCGAGGAGGTCAACAGTGAGGGAGGTGGGGTCAAGGGAGAGAAAGTGGTCCCTGACAGAGCGAAGAGAGTCAGGGAGGCGAGAGACTACGAAGTAGAGGGTGATGAACATGGGGGGCTGGTTCGTGACAAGGAACTCAGCAGGGACGGTAGCGCTGTAGCGTGCATCGCTAGTGCACAGGTGGGTAACCAGGTCCGCTACTGTGGGAAAAGCCGACAGCTCAGGGAATAGGTAGGGCAGTAGCAGTCTTCCAAGAGCAGCAGTGGCAGGGGAGGAGTAGCGAGCAACGACAGCGTCGTACAGGGCCTGTGCTGTCCAAAGTGAGTACATTCGGCCACCGGCAGGTGGTTGCGAATGGCTAAGCGGGCAGTAGCGTCACGAGACAGCCACTGGGAACGAGGCGCACTGTCAGCTGTGGCGGGAGGGGCTGGAGCGACACCGGACACGTGATCAAACAGTGAGACACTGTCCTTAATATCGCTCAGTAGGTACAGTTGCAGATCGTCGTGCCACGTGTCAAATGCAACCGGTCTGCCCTCATGATCGAACGCTAGAACTCTAAGCGAAGCCATAGTGGCGCAGCACTCAGGAGCAGCAGTAGCAGCAGGAGCAGCAGCAGCAGTAGCAGTAGCAGCAGTAGCAGCAGTTGCAGGAGCAGTTGCCAAGGGGCCAAGGGGCGGGGCCGAGGGGCCTAGGGGCCGAGGGGCCAAACACGAGGGTGGCGGGGCCGAGGGGCCAAGGGTCCTAGGGGCCGAGGGGCCGAGGGGACTAGGGGCCGAGGGGTCAAGGGGCCTAGGGGCCGAGGGGCCGAGGGGCGGGGCCGAGGGGCCAAACACGAGGCCGAGGGGCCAAGGGGCCGAGGGGCCGAGGGGCCGAGGCTAGGGGCCGAGGGGCCTGGGGGCCGAGGGGCCAAACACGAAAGGTGGGGTGGGGGGGGGGGGGGGGGGGGGGGCTAGGGGCGAAGGGGCCGTGGGGTGGCGCGACGGGCCTAAGGGGCGCGACGGGCCTAGGGGCGCGACGGGCCAAGAGGCCGGGGCCGAGGGGCGAAGGGGCTGAGGGGCGCGACGGGCGAAGGGGCCGGGCCCTGGGGTCTAAGGGGCCGATGGGCGCGACGGGCCAAGGGGCCGAGGCCTAGGGGCGAAGGGGCTGTGGGGTGGCGCGACGGGCCTAAGGGGCGCTACGGGCCTAGGGGCGCGACGGGCCAAGGGGCCGAGGCCGAGGGGCGAAGGGGCCGAGGGGCGCGACGGGCGAAGAGGCCGGGCCCTGGGGTCGAAGGGGCCGATGGGCGCGACGGGCCAAGGGGCCGGGGCCTAGGGGCGAAGGGGCCGTGGGGTGGCGCGACGGGCCTAGGGGCGCGACCAGCCAAGGGGCCGGGGCCGAGGGGCGAAGGGGCCGAGGGGCGCGACGGGCGAAGGGGCCGGGCCCTAGGGTCGACGGGGTTGATGGGCGCGACGGGTCAAGGGGTCGGGGCCTAGGAGTGGCCGGCGCTCTTATAGTACACTCCACATATTTCATATAGTGCTCCTCACTTTGGCTGAATATGAGCGTGTCGTCAATATAACACACCGCGTAGTCTATATTCAACGACACAATATCCATCACCAACAAAATTATTGCATACAGTCCGAATGGCATCAACAACCATTTGTACAGCGCACCTGACCTATGAAATCTTTTGCGAGTGTCCTCTTTCTTGATCCATACCGGGTCAAACCCATGCCGCAAATCTAGTGTGTTGAAGATCTTTTCCGCCCCTAATCTGTCAAATATATCTTCTTTAGTCGTCTTGGGTTATCAAACGGCACTATCACCTTGTTCAGTGCTTGGTAATCCTGTTAGAATGTTGTGAACGAGAATGAATGAAAAATGAAACAGTTGGGTACAATTACTAACCCTAATTGGGTTGTACCCCTTATGGGCTACCCCACCATAGCCTACACAAATGTATAAGCTATAATGTTCTGACACATCGCCATAGGCAAAGTGGGGGAGAACAAGTGGTCACAAGACCAGTCAAGAAAAACCAAGCAAGCTCAGGGTGGATCACAAAGTCACCACACAGTCCAAGCACAAGCAAAGGGCCTCAAGGCCAGCTCACATGCAGAGTTATATAAAGTGAACAAACAATACAGTGATCATACCCTAGTAAGTGCAAGCATGCAGGTATATATATAGATCACAGTACAAGCAGAGTCAAGCAGTAAGCAAGTGAGGCAAAGTAGGCACAAGTCCTAACAGAGTAGCAAAACGCTGATGATCACCAGGCGGAAGTGCCTTGGTGAAGACATCAGTAGTGTTGGCCCGAGTGGCCACATACACAAGACGAACCTGGCCACGCTGCTGCAACTCTCGAGCAAGGAAGTATCGCAAAACAATGTGCTTCGTTCTGTGCTCCAGTCTGTGCTCCTGACACAAGGCAATCATGGCCTTGTTGTCTACGTACAAAACTGGAGGCGAACGAGGCTGCTCTCCCAAGTCGGTCAGCAGGTAGGTGAGCCAGCGTAGCTCCTGAGCAGCCATGGCCCCGGCGTAGATCTCAGCCTCACAACTGGAGCTGAGAACCGAAGACGAGCGGGTAGACCGCCAAGAAACAGAGCCGGAACCAAGGCTGAAGGTGTAACCCTGTGACGACCGCTGCGTAGCAGAATCGTCAACCCAGGAGGCGTCTGCGTGACCAGTGAGAACAACTGGACCCCGTCCTCCAAGCACAAGCCCCATGCCCGACGTACTGCACAGGTAACGCAGTACCCTCTTCGCAGCATCCCAGTGCACCTTTCGGTGCCTACCGGGAGCCACGTAGCGAGCCAGAAGGCTGAGAGGGTACGTGAGGTCACATCGTGTGCACGTCATCAGGTACATGAGGCAACCCACAAGCTCTGGGTACGGACCACTCGGCTCTACGGACACGTCCGAAGGTGGAGCTGAGAGCGAGTGGCTGGTAGACAGAGGAGTGGGCTGTGGCGAGGAGAACTGGAAGCCGAAGCGCTAAAGGACCTGGTGCACCATGTGTGACTGAGTCAGTGTGATGGTGCGCCATGCTCTGTCCCGGGTGATCTGCAGGCCAAGATAGCTGCGCTGTTTACCCAGGTCAGTGAAGGTGTGTCTCTTCTGCAGCTCGGACTTCACAAGGGTCAGTGCCTCAGTGTCAGCAGTGGCAAAGACGAGGTCGTCGACGTACACAAGAACGTAGAACGGCGGCAGCGACGTGTCGGTGCGTAGAAACAGCGACGGTTCCGCAGTAGAAGGAGCAAACCCAAGAGCCGCAAGTGTGGTCCTCAGTGTGTCGTGCCACTCGCGAGGCGCCTGGCGGAGACCGTAGACTGGTCGGCGGAGGCTCCACTTGGTACCTGGAGGAAACGTCCCAGTGAAACCAGGTGGTCGGCGCAGCCAGATCTCCTCAGGAAATCTGTGCTGAAGTCCAGAGAGTGCAACTCGTAGTCACGCTGAGCAGCGACGTGCAGCAACACCCGAAGAGTAGTCATCTTCGGGGTGGGGGAGAAGGTCTGGAAGTAGTCAACTCCCTGTCGCTGACTGAAGCCTCGAGCAACGTAACGCGCCTTGAAGGCAGGCGGAGAACCCGGCGGTCGCTTCACCCTGAAAATCCAGATGCCATCGACTATGTTTGCCCCAGGTGGGGGAACCTCGTCGACGTAGGTGCCTGTGGACTTCCAGGATGCCGTCTCGGCATCCATAGCTGCCTGCCACTAAGAGGAGTAAGGACCCGTAATCGCCTCTGCGTAAGAGCGCGGGGTCGGGATGTATGGAGCATCCGGGTCTCCCTCAGGGGCAAGCAGCATGGAAGCGAAACGAGGTACAGCAGATGCAAGACACTCAAAGTCCTCCAGCTAGCTTTAGCAGTAACAGAAGCACCTCCAGCTCCAGTGTCTCCAGCGCCTCCAGCTCCGGGAGCGCCACTCCAACGGTGTGCGCGTCGAACAAGCCACTCACGCAGCTGCTGCGAAGACAGTCGCGGCGAAGCAATAGCAGGACCTCCAGACAAAGCAGCACCCTGAGGCGCACCACCCCCAGACTCCGCACCCTCCGACTCAGCACCCCCAGGCTCAACACCCTCAGGCTCAGCACCCCCAGGCTCAGCACCCCCAGACCCAGCACCCTCAGACCCCGCAACCCACGGATCCGCAACCCCAGACGTAGCACCCCCAGACGCAGCACATCGAGCAGCACCTGAGCCGACAGCTACCTGAACAGGCGCAGTACCGGGGAGAGGGTCTACCTGAGACACACCCGAGGGAGCAGGACCCTGGGGCGGGAGGGGGTCTACCGGAGGTGGACCGGGAGCAAGGAAGAGCGGCGGGGGCGGGGGAGGGGCAGAGCGGTAGGGGAAGATATGGTAGAAGGGAACCGACTCGTCGATCGTGACGTCCTGAGACGGGAGGACACGGCGCGAGGTGGGGTGGTAAAACTGCCAGCCAGGCACGTCAGGGACAAATCCAAGGAAGACGCAGGGAATGGCGTGGGCGGAGAGCTTGTCCACGGACGTATCGCGAACAAAGGCACGAGAACCCCAGACCCAGAACACTGACCCATCGCCAACCTTCCCCATCCAACGCAGGGTGGGCGAGGTCTCCGGCAAGGAGACACGGGGCCAGAGGTTGAGCTGATGCGCAGCGTACCGGACCGCAAACGGCCACAGAAAATGGGGAGCGGCCGCATGGATCATGGAGGTACGAGCGACCTCCATGACTAAGCCAATGCGGCACTCAGCAATCCCATTTTGCTGAGGGGAGTCCGGAAGCGTGAACGACTGGAGAATGCCCTCCCCACGACAAAAGTCCCGCAAGAGGTCGGAGGAGAACTCACCACCTTTGTCAGAGTGCAGACGCAGGACAGGAAGGTCCGTACCGAAGCGCTCACGGAGCTGGAGACGGACTGTGCGGATCCAAGGGATCAAGACATCAACGACCTCACCCTTGCTGCGCAAGGGGAAGACCGTGGTGTACCGCGTGTAGTCGTCAACGACCAGCAGAAAGTAGCGCTCGCGGCCTTGTCCACTGACGCGGGCTGGGCCCCACACGTCCATGTGGAGACTCTGCAGGGGAGCAGTCGTCAGGGGAAACGAGGAGGAGTGAGGAGCGGCACGCTGCCGCCCCTCGACGCAAGGAAGGCAGGGCGGGGCAGGCAAGGGCGGGAGGGGAGGCAGAGACCTGGGTAGACCAGAGACGAGAAACCGGGAGTGCATGCCACGAAGGCGTGGCAGGGAGGGGTGACCCAGGCGGTGGTGCCACAGAAGAGTCTGGTGCGACAGGAGGCGACACGAGCAAGAGGCGGCTACCTGACCTGACGTGGACACCTGAGCAGACGCATCGACCTGAGGAGGCTCGGTAGCCAGCGTGTACAGACTCGAACCTGGCCGACGAGTGAACGTAGCTAGGTGACGCCCCGTCCGTGTGCACGTGCAGATCGACACACGCTGACCCCCAGGAGTGGTGGTAGTGACCATCGCATCCTGAAGGGCAGCGGTACTCACCAAGTTCGTAGAGAACGAGGGGAGGTGAAGACCTGACAGTGAGCCGGACGGAACCGTTGGACACGGGAGGACAGTGGAGGAACGGGCAACGACCGGGGCCCCGGAGGGGTCAGCCAGTCTGACCGGGACAGGTGCAGGGAGAGGAGTGAGAGTGGTGCTGTCACGAAAGAAACAGCGCGAGGCGCCGGAGTCCAACGTGAAGGTGTGCAAGGCCTCAGCAGGCGCAGTACCAGGGGGAGTACCAGACGCACTAGCACCTAGAGCAGCAGCCGCTATACCTGGGTCAGGTGGCACACACCAGTAACAGTCACCCTCAGCACTAAAAGACAAAGCATACATGGCAGAGATAATAGCATCATAGTCTAGGTCAAAGATAGCAACTCCCGACCTAAGCAAATCCGTCCAGCGAGGGCGCTCGACGTCGTCACCAAACTCAGCACGCCAGGCGTCGTCAAGGCCGGAGAAGCAGCAGTGCTCAGTGTGAAACTTCCCGCATGTGTGGCCCGCACAGACACCCGTGCGAATGACATACGGGCAGGTCTCACTACCCCCACCCGTCCCACACTGAACCAACCACTCACGGAGCTGCTGAGGCGACTGAGTCTCGCTCCGACGCTGCTGCTGCTGTCGCTGACCACCACCAGGGCCTCCACGCCGAGGTCCAGACCTGCCACCACCAGTCCCACCGCCTCCACTGCCGCCACTCCCTCCGCTGCCTCCACCGCCGCCACCAGAGCCCCCACTGCCGCCACCAATCCCACCGCCGCCACCACCTCCACTGCCTCCACCACCTCCACCGCTGCCCCCACCACTGCTCCCACTGCCACCTCCACCACCACCGCTGCCACCTCCACTACCCCGGCCACCCTTGCCCTTGCTGCTGCGGTGCTTCGCACTAGTCGAAGCAGCACCAACGTCCTCAGTAACAGAGACGTCTGCAGCAGCAGCAGAGGCGAAGGAGGGGGAAAGGGGGGAGGGGGAGCACCCCTCAAAGAAGGGCGGGCGCGGAGTGCCACGAGCAGCACCTACAGCAACTGCACTAGTCTCAGCTGCGAGGAGATGCTGCTCGAGGAGGTCAACAGTGAGGGAGGTGGGGTCAAGGGAGAGAAAGTGGTCCCTGACATAGCGAAGAGAGTCAGGGAGGCGAGGGATTACGAAGTAGAGGGTGATGAACATGGAGGGCTGGTTCGTGGCAAGGAACTCAGCAGGGATGGTAGCGCGGTAGCGAGCGTCGCTAGTGCGCAGGTGGGTAACCAGGTCCGCTACGGTGGCAAAAGCCGACAGCTCAGGGAACAGGTAGGGCAGTAGCAGTCTGCCTAGAGCAGCAGTGGCAGGGGAGGAGTAGCGAGCAACGACAGCGTCGTACAGGGCCTGTGCTGTCCTGTGCTGTCCAAAGTGAGTACATTCGGCTACCGGCAGGTGGTTGCGAATGGCTAAGCGAGCAGTAGCGTCACGAGACAGCCACTGGGAACGAGTCCCACCGTCAGCTGTGGCGGGAGTGGCTGGAGCGACACCAGACACGTGGTCAAACAGTGAGACACTGTCCTTAATATCGCTCAGAAGGTACAGTTGCAGATCGTCGTGCGACGTGTCAAATGCAACCGGTCTGCCCTCATGATCGAACGCTAGAACTCTAAGCGAAGCCATAGTGGCGCAGCACTCAGGAGCAGTAGTAGCAGCAGTAGCAGCAGGAGCAGCAGCAGCAGTAGCCAAGAGGCCAAGGGGCGGGGCCGAGGGGCCTAGGGGCCGAGGGGCCAAGGGTCCTAGGGGCCGAGGGGCCGAGGGGACTAGGGGCCGAGGGGCCGAGGGGCGGGGCCGAGGGGCCAAACACGAGGCCTAGGGGCCAAACACGAGGTCGAGGGGCCAAGGGGCCTAGGGGCCGAGGTAGGGGCGACGGGGCCGACGGGCCGAGGTGACGGGGCCGAGGAGGGGGGCGAGCTAGGGGCGAGGGGGCCGACGCTAGGGGCGACGGGGCCTAGGGGCCGAGGGGCGCGGCTAGGGGCGACGGGATCGAGGGGGCCAACGGGGCCGAGGGGCGCGGCTAGGGGCAACGCGGTCGGCGGGGCCAACGGGGCCGAGGGGCCGAGCTAGGGGCGGCGGGGTCGACGGGGTCGCGGCTAGGGGCGACGAGGGGGGGGGGGGGCGAGCTAGGGGCAACGGGGTCGACGGGGCCAAGGGGTCGAGGCGACGGGGCCGAGGGGCCGAGCTAGGGGCGGCGGGGCCAACGGGGCCGAGGGGCGCGGCTAGGGGCGAGGCGGTCGACGGGGCAAACGGGGCCGAGGGGCCGAGTTAGGGGCGACGGGGTCGACGGGGCCAACGGGGCTGAGGGGCCGAGCTAGGGGCGACGGGGTCGACGGGGCCAACGGGGCCGAGGGGCGCGGCTAGGGGCGACGGGGGTCGACGGGGCCAACGGGGCCGAGGGGCGCGGTTAGAGGCTACGGGGTCGACGGGGCCAAGGGGCCGAGGCGACGGGGCCGAGCTAGGGGCGACGGGGCCGACGCTAGGGGCGACGGGGCCAACGGGGCCGAGTGGCGCGGCTAGGGGCGACGAGGTCGACGGGGCCAACGGGGCCGAGGGGCCGAGTTAGGGGCGACGGGGTCGACGGGGCCAACGGGGCCGAGGGGCGCGGCTAGGGGTGACGGGGTCGACGGGGCCAACGGGGCCGAGGGGCCGAGCTAGGGGCGACGGGGTCGACGGGGCCAACGGGGCCGAGGGGCGCGGCTAGGGGCGACGGGGTCGACGGGGCCAACAGGGCCGAGGGGCCGAGCTAGGGGCGACGGGGGGTCGCGGCTAGGGGCGACGGGGGGGGGGGGGGGGGCTAGGTGACGCGGGCCTAGGCTAGCAGGACAGTAGGTGGTGGGCCCAAAAACAGACCGGTCCTAGGGGACCTGCTCTGAAACCATGTTAGAATGTTGTGAACGAGAATGGATGAACTATGAAACAGTTGGGTACAAGTACTAACCCTAATTGGGCTGTACCCCTTATGTGCTACTCCACTACAGCCTACACAAATGTATAAGCTATAATGTTCTGACAAATCCCCACACATGCACTTCCTGAGCACCTCCACGGTCACGGTTACCACTGTTCGCATTGCGTATTCTGATTCTGACCTTATTATCGATCGCGACTCTAGCAGTTCCCTGCATTTTTCTTTAAAGACCTCCTCGTCCTCCAATGCCATCCCCCGCTTCCTTTGAAGTACAGGTTTTTTTGTGGTTAAGGCGAACAAGTGAAGAGCTACCCAGAGTGAGCCCATAATCATGTGTGCCTTTGGGATAGCGAAGGACCCGCTTGGCGGCAAACCAGTGGTGGCGAATGAAGCGACCAGGTGCAACGTAAAGAGACAGTACACTAACTAGGTAGGCCAAGTCTGGCAGAGTGCCCATCATCGCGTACATGAGGGATCCAATGAGCTTGGAGTATGGCTCGTCACAAGGCTCAGGTGAGGGAACAGAGGGTGCAGTGAGTTGGTGCTGCAAAGAAAGTGGGGTAGGCATTGATGTTGCTTCGTACATCTTGAACCGCATCAGGACGTTGTTGATGTAAAACTTCTTTGAGAGGGTGATGGTGCGGGTCGTGCGATCACGTGTAATTTCCATGCCCAAATAGTTCGTCGGCTTCCCAAGATCTTTCATGACCAGCTTCTCACCAAGTGCGGTTTTGACTGCAGCCAACTCAGCCTAATCCTTGGTGACAAGGATCATGTCATTGACATAAACCACGATGAAGAATGTCCTCTCGAAGGATCCCTTGGAGAAACGCAGAAGACACATCCATGCAGTCAACCTTCATGTCATCTTGAGCGGCAACATCAAGAAGGATGCGTAGTGTGGGGAGTTTGGTGGTGGGAGAGAATGTCTCAAAGAAGTCAAGTCCTTGTTGCTATTGGGTAAATCCCTTCGCACAGTACCGGGCTTTGAAGACAGGGAGTTTGGCTGGAAGTTGTTTCACAAAAAAAAACATCTTCCCTTTACGATGTTGACGCCGGAGGGAGGAGAGACATTTGTGAAGGTTCCCATGGGAGTGAAGGCCTCACATTTTGCGACAATGGCTCCCACCCACTGGGCGGCGGACCAGCAACTACTTCAGCATAGGTGAGAGGAGTGGGGATGGAGGGGTAGTCGGAGAAATTGAGGGTGGGAGAGTCTGCGATATCTGGAAAGAGGGAGCAGAGCGCTTGTATGACCGAGTCCATGTCAATCAGCTCCTCGTGTCTGTCCTCAAGGAGGGAGGGCATGAGAGAATAATTACCCCTGACAAAAGGAGGATTGAGGGAGACACGAATGAAAAGGGAGAGCGACATAGGAGGTCTATGAGAGTGGATGCGAGTAGCGATGGGGGAGGGAGGCGGAGCTGGAGGAGGAGTGGCAGTAGGTGAAGTGGGAGTGGGAGCAAGAGCAGGAGCAGGAGCTGGAGGACGGCATTTATAAGTTTTGAGAGCAAGGGGCGTGGTAGGAGGAGTGGGAGCAAGAGCCGGAGCCGGAGCGGGAGGAGAGGAAAGAGGAGATGGGGGAGGA
This sequence comes from Closterium sp. Naga37s-1, assembly GCA_947471745.1. NCBI lineage: Eukaryota > Viridiplantae > Streptophyta > Zygnematophyceae > Desmidiales > Closteriaceae > Closterium > Closterium sp. Naga37s-1. The sequence continues at coordinate 1,344,417 of CANJKZ010000861.1, forward strand.
GGAGAGGAGGAGGGAAGGAGCGGGGGAGACTGCTGTCGAGAATGAAGATTAGGGTCAAGGGTTTGACCTAGGCGAGGGTGACGAGAAGGAAAGTGGCGAGGGAAAATGCAAGCCAAAAGAGAGTGTTCACTATGGAGCGAGCAGTACAAATAGGCAAGAATGAAGAAAGGCAAATGGTACACCACCTAGCAGGAAACTAAGATAACTACACTAGGCTACTGTAGGCATTTATATGAAAGTATACAAATACATTTCAACACACCCCCTAAATGCCTACAGTGGAAACCCGTGTGTAGCACAAAGTCTGCAGGGGTACAACAGGTGCAGTGGAAGAAACAGAAACAAGCAAGAGCAGTAGTAGCCGGTGCAGGAGTGGCAAATCCAGCTGTAGCACGCCCTCAGCCAAAGCAGAAACAGGTGTAGGGGCGGCAGGTCGCCTGAGGAGCAGGCTCTGTGGCTGCAATATGCAGCAGGACAGCAGCGGCTCGACGGCAGCACCTGCAGGCCCCAGCAGCAGACAGCAGAAACAAAGACAAGTGGCGGCAGGGGCGGCAGCAGGAGGTGCCACGGTAGCAGCGGGTGGCAGCTGCAGATGCTTGACTGTTTTCCCACCACCCTCTCTTACCCTCCCCCCCACAGCAGCACAAGCGGCAGTGAGAGAGAGAGGAGGGGTGGCTGCTGGCTTTGCAGAGTCTCTCTCGCCACCCTCTCACACTCCCCCCGTTTCCCTTCACCCTCCCCCCGCAACCTCTCCCCCCCCTTCACGGCGAATCCCGCTGAAGGGAGGGGTAGGACGGGCTGCAGGCAACTCACACCCGCCACCCCCACATCTCCCTCCCCCCACGGCAAAAGCTGCGGAAGGGAAGGGGGGGGGCGGTGTTAGCTGCTGCTCACGCAGGTGCTGGCGACGGGCGCTGGTGCCGGCGCACACGGCCGTGCGCAAATGCGCACGGTCGTACACAGCTGCGCGTAGCAATGCGCGCCCGTACGCAGCTGCGCGCGGCTGCTGCTGTGGTCGTGACAGAACGGGGTGGGGCAGGTCGGGACGGGGCGGGTAGCGCTGGGCGGGTGACAGGGCGAAGGAGCAACGGGGCAGTACAAGCCGCCCAGCTCGTCGCCATGACAGCAAAGAACTTGCCGTCGCGCCCGTCACGTCAGTCGCAACTAAAGGCGCGACGGCCGCCATGAAACAAGGAATACGCGGTTGGCCCATGGAGAAATTAAAAACAGTAGGCCAGGATATTACATGCTCTGTACCATGTCGAGAATGAAGATTAGGGTCAAGGGTTTGACCTAGGCGAGGGTGACGAGAAGGAAAGTGGCGAGGGAAAATGCAAGCCAAAAGAGAGTGTTCACTATGGAGCGAGCAGTACAAATAGGCAAGAATGAAGAAAGGCAAATGGTACACCACCTAGCAGGAAACTAAGATAACTACACTAGGCTACTGTAGGCATTTATATGAAAGTATACAAATACATTTCAACAACTGCATGGTGCTGGAGGGGAAAGCGGGTAGTGGAGGGTCGGAGATGGTGGAGGGAGCGGGAAGAGGGGGAGATGGAGTGGCAGTGGCAGGAAGACTGTCAAAGGCAGCCTAGGTAAGAGTAGGCGGAGGAGAAGCTTTGGAGGAGGGGTAAAACGGGTGGGATTCATCAAAGAAGACATCCCAGCTGCGATAAAGCTTGTTGGTGGGAGGATGAAGGAAGAGGTAGTCTGGCGAGTCTGAGTTGTGCCCGAGGTACACGCAAGTGATTGTTTTGGGAGCAACTTTGCCGCCAATCGCACGACAGGCTTGGGAGTTGAGGAGGACATAGGAGGTGCACCCCCATACACGAAGAGGGCTGACAGATGGCGTTTGACCCGTCCACAGCTCAGCAGCGGTGGTGTGAGCATGGTCAGGACGAGGATGGAGATTGTGAAGGCCAGCAGCATGGAGCATGGCGTACCCCCAGAAAGAGGGAGGGGCGGAGCCATGAGTGAGGAGGCAGTGAGCGATCTGTACTAGGATGCGATTGCAGGCTCTCAGCAACACTGTTCTGTTGAGGACTTTCTGGGAGAGTGAAGGTCTGGAGGATACCCTCAGTGGAGAAGAAATCTTTGAAAGTGTGGTTTCGGAATTAACCGCCACCATCGGAGTGGAGACATTTGATTATGGTTTTGAAGTGTATATGAGCCCGCCGAGCCCATTCGATGATGATGGCTGGGGCTTCAGATTTGGAGGTGAGAAGATGGATGGACACATAGCGGGAACAGTCATCAATGATGACAAGAAAGTATAAATTTCCGCCACGAGAATGAACCGAAGTTGGACCCCAAAGGTCCATGTGCACGCAATCTAGAGGTGCATCGGAGATGGACTTAGTGGGAGGCTGAGGCTGTTTACGAAGATTGCTCTATGCACAGTCACGGCGAGGCGGCCCTAGGTGGGAGGGAGGTAATGGAAGCGTGGCTGGTAGCCCGTGAAGGAGCTGTTTTGTGGCAAGATCAGAAAGTGCGTGGAAGTAGATGTGGCCGAGGCGGTGATGAAATAGCATAGTTTTGTCATAGAGTAGATATCAGTGGTAGGTGGAGGAGTCTGTGGAAGGAAGCGGGAGATGGGTGAGCGAGCATGTTTGAAAGGGAGGTACATGGAGTGTGTAGAGGTTCTTGGAGTTTAGGGTGAAGCGGGTAAGACGGGTGTGAATTTTGGCGCCAAGAAGGTCACAGTAGTCCTCATCTGCGGGAAAGATGGTGATCACTTCTGCCTTTTGGAGTTCATGCTGAGCAATGAGGTTGTAGCGGAGGGTCGGGGCACAAATGCTAGTGATTGTACCGGATGGGAAGGCTGGACAAGGAACTGTGGAGGACCCATGGCATGTGATGGAGAAGCTAGAATCGGCTCCAAGGAGTTGGATGTGAGCCTGGTAAAGAACGAATGCGGTTTGGTCTTTGGGCAATGTGTGGGTGGCACCACTGTCTAGTATGAACTCTCGCCTCTGTGTGTTTGAAACACTGATGTACTGCGACCCCTTCTCATTCATAATACCAACACCAGAGAACAACAGATTTAGGCAAACATCAGATGGGGTGGTAGAAATTGAGGGAATAGGTTCCTCCACTAACTCAACCTGGTTCACACGACGGGGTGGGGCCTAGTTGGGAGGATGCTTGGAGACACCATGGACGTCATACCACTCGTCATTTCGTTTCTTGAAGCAATTTGCCTCATGGTGGTTGGTGCCTCCGTATTTCTGCACCGCACGTGGACCCTTCCTAATGAGGTAGGGGCATGGGGGAAAGGAGTTGCGCTTCGGTCCCTGTTGGGAGCGGAATGGCCTAGTTGGGGTGTAGCGTAGAGCATTGACGGATGCTTGGGCTGCAAGGTATTTTTCGGCAAAAGGAAGGGCCGACGTGACGTTCTCGAAAGTGAATTCCTTGGTGGGGATCAGCTTGAGCATGGAACTAGTCACATTGTAGGCCGGGGTAAGTCCTACGAGTAGCCCAGCTGCAGGTGCCTCCTCGTCCCCCAACGCCATCCTCTGCTTCCTTTCAACTCCATCTCTTTGACTGAGCACTTCCCCAACTCTTGCATAGTGAATGTGAAAGCATGCCAGTGCCTGGCAAAGAACTGCTTCATGGTTTCTTCTCCTTGAAGGCTCGTTGCGTCTCCTACTGCCCAGTTGGTTTCCTCCCATATATGGATGCATGTGCATGCCCCATCTGGTTGCTCTATTCCCTTTGCTCTCCATGCTCTATAGCTCGGTCCAGCACTAGTCCCTTCTATATTCTACGAAGCAGCCATTGCATCACCTGCCCGTCCATGGCCTGTCCCAATGCTCTCCTCGTGTTTTGTTCCAATATACTTCACCCTCGTTATATCTTCCTCATACCCCATAGCTAGTTCCCTCTCATGTACTGTTGGCTCTTCCAGTGCTTTGTCTTATCATCGTATACCATGCCTTTGTTCAATTAGGGTTTGAGAATTTAGGAGGTTGGAAACCAGAAATGAAAGGGATGGTAATAGTAGCAAAGGCCCATGAAACAAAGTAAGAGCGTATCCTAAGTGGTGCACCACCAACAACAGAATGCAACAATTTACACTAGCTATGTCGAAAGCATATCGTAAATTATATGTGTACATGATAATTTGGCAGCCTTCCCCCGGCTCCCCATTCTCCAACCAAAATCTGGTTGCGCCTTCGTAAGCCACCAGCGTTGGCCAGCCCCTACCCTCAGCTAACTCGTTGCATGGGCATTTGCTCTCGTGCTTGCTCTTCTTGATTGGAGTTGCTACGCGAACAGGCTCTAGTGTCTCCTGTATCGTCCTGCTCAATGATATCTTCACCCCATCTAGCCCATCTTGTAGTTGCTCTTCTGATGCCACGTTTTGCCATTATCATATTAATTGATGGGCTCGTGCGCCCAACCCTCGCAGTGTCACACCTAACTCCTCTCCCCAGCTTCTCTGTTACCAGCTCCCTCGCGTACCTCACAGGTTGAACCAATTTGGGCTTTCTTGGCCCTCGGGTTTTAAAAGCATCAAACGATTCCGAAACTCTAAAACTATTTTGTTTATAACTTATAAAACTTAGTTAACAAGCCTCGATGGCGCAGTCGGTAGCGCGTAGGTTTCATAGCATTCCGACACTCACTCTGCTGGGCGGACCCATCCTAAGGTCGTGAGTTCTATCCTCACTTGGGGCAGATGTTTTTTCTATACTCGTGGTAAAGCTTTGTGGATCTGTTCTACCAATGGTTCGGGGAAAGCTGATGCGGCATTTGTTTTGCCGCCTTTTGTTGGTGATCTGGATTACAGGACTTCACCTTTGGCATCTATCCGGGGAATAAGGACTTCACCCCTCATGAAGAGAATTGATTGTCCACGCCTTGACGTTTTCCCTGGCTGCGAATATAAAAAATCTTCACGTATGATATTCATTATAGACGGCACTCCATTTCAACTACTACCGTTACTATGAGTGTTTGTTGTGACCTCAGCACCGGCTTCCACCCTATCCTGTCATGCTTGCTCTGATATCAGCCAACAACTGGAGACAAATACAGTGCTTTGCCCCGAAAGTGATTGACAATGCTCGAGGCTCCTCAACAGGAAGCAGCAGTGGTAGGATTTGCAGCCGCAGGTGGAAAAGCAGCGGGATAGGACTTGGGACTTGGTCCTGGTCCGCGAAGGAACATCCAACTCACAAGTACAGCCCTTCAGTACATGCATGCATGTCATATATTTGTGGTGCTCTCAAATCAATCCTGATTGATGATATATCATCTGGTAAATGACCGAGTGTCATTATCCTTACTCATAGTTTCCAATCTTAGTTCCAAGAGTGGTACATCTTTAGTCATTCTCACCAACATTGCTACCATCCTCGTCATCACTATCACTAGCATCAGCAGCATCAGGCTTTTCTTCTCCAGCGGCAGAAAGCTTGGCCTCCCCTGCACACCTGGCAGCACCGGGCTCTACTTCCGACTTCCTCCAAGAGTGGTATCTACAGTTTTCCTCACCAGTACCGTCTATTCCCGGATATAAGACCCGGGGGACTTTATAAAAATTCAATCTAAAATGCTTGGGTGAACATCATGGTGGCTGGAAATAGAAAAGACCCTTAAACACTTATATAACGCTGAACATTGATTTACAATGCCTATTTAAATGGTCGGGGGGGTCTCTTATTTGGAAAAAACGTGGTCTTACGTCGAGGATGCGCGAAATCGCTGAGTCACGCAGAAGTGCCTCGATGTGCACATCTTGCACATCTCACTACGAGGCGTTCGGCCTTATCGCCTGCGAGCACGATGCAGGCACCTCCCACAGTCACGATCCGTCATACAGTCGCTAGCCTGTAGGTTAACATGAATGTGATTTGTCACCTACCGGTACCCTAAATCTTGGTCCTTGCTGAAATGTATTACCGGTACAAAAAAACCGTCATAACCAGTAATTCGGGACCTAGGGGGGTCTTATAATCGCTGGGGTGAAAAGGGGGGTCCTCACAGATTCGACCATATTAAGCGTACAACCCCCCGCATATAAGCCCCATGGGACTTTTCTTCCGGAGGGTCTTATATCCGGGAATAGACGGTAGCATTACCACCACCCTCCTCATCACTATCCCAAGCATCAGCATCAGCATCGGGCCTTTCTTCTCCAGCAGCAGCAGGCTTGGCCTCCCCAGCAACACTTGGCTTGGCTTGCTCTTGGGGGAGGCACAACTGGCGCAGGTTGTACTTGGCAAGGGCCTTGAAATCGCTAAGTTGGAGATGAAACAGATGGTCTGGGGGAGAGGGGGGAATGGAGGGGTGGAATAAGGGACACAATGAGAGATTTGAAAGAAACCGGCCTGCTCCTAGTGACGCCACAGAATGCACTTTGCGAGTTAGGAGCCAAGACTAGGATCGTTCTGACGAGCTCGGAGCAAGGAATGCGTGGCACTTTGAATCTCTGTAATCGCCTGAGAATTGAAAGAGATATTTCTTATAATGCAAGGATGGGTACAAGTGACGAGTTGAAGTTAACTCTCTGGAATTTGCTCTCTGGTTTTATAGCTAAAACATGCAAGCACAATTGTAACATCGAACCGCGCGCGACTCGCCGGAAATTCGGACTCAGGATCGCGTCCAATTTCCGCGACATCCGCGTTCACAATTTCGGACTTTGCCGGGTTCGTTTCTTCACGCCGACAATCGTGTGTTACAAGGAACAATAGCGAGTGTGGCGAAATGTTCATAACATTCGCTTGCACTCTTGCTATTTCGGTGCATGCTTGTGGGGCTGCCAAGTGTCGCCCCCACAAATATTCGGACCCAACCGGGGGAAGTTCGGTTGCGTGGCGACACGGACAATCCGCGGTCACCCCAACATTCCAAGAACGAACCCTCCCTTGGTCCGAGTCAAGGGCAATCCCGTCCCCCACACTTCCAACACTCCCCCTTGCACCTCACGCACACCTAAGCATGCAAGTCTACCCTAGCACAACATGCATGAAGAGCATCTCTAGGCAATGGCTTGGTGAGGAAGTCCGAAGGTTGCATGTTGGTCTTGATGTAACGAAGCTCGACTTCGTTGTCTTCAACGAGCTTGCGAATGAAGTGATGGCGGATTTGAATGTGCTTGGTCCTTCCATGGAGGACCGAGTTCTTGGCTAGGCCAATGGCGGCTTGGTTGTCCACGTAGATGGGAGTGGGGCCTTCTTGTTGGTGCCCAAACTCGGCAAGAAGGCGCCTTAGCCAAACCGCTTCTGTACCACCACGAGTAAGCGCCACGTATTCCGCTTCGGTGGAACTAAGTGCAATCAAGTTTTGGCACTTGCTTTGCCAACTTATTGCACCTCCCACGAGGGTGAAGATATAGCCCGAAGTGCTTTGGCGGGTTGAAGGATTTCCCGCCCAATCCGCATCGGTGTAGCCTTGTAGCACCACGGGTCCCTTCTCGTAGTGCAACCCCATTCGAGTGGTGCCCTTGATGTAGCGAAGAAGGCGATGTGATGCTCGCACATGCTCGACCATGGGGTTGGAGACGACGCGTCCAAGCACTCCAACGGGAAAGGAGAGGTCGGGCCGAGTGCTCACCGTGGCATACATGCACGACCCAACGACCGAGTGAAAGGCCTTGGCGCTCTTAGGATCCATGGGGTTCTCATCGCTCACGGTCAAGGGATGAAACCCCGATTCCATAGGTGTCGGTGTAAGTTTGCTCACGATCATGCCGAAACGATCCACAACACTCTCCAAGTACTTGTGTTGGTGGAAGGCGAGGGTCTTGTTCTCTCGATCACGATCGATGTGCATCCCTAGGTAGTGGGAGATGGCGTCGAGGTCACGCATGGAGAATTCGGCGGCAAGCTTCGTCTTCATGTCCGCTACAAGGGTCTTGGAATCCGACACGAGGAGAAGGTCATCGACGTAGAGGAGAAGAACGAGGTTCTTCTCATCCTTGTTGAGCACGTAGAGCGCGTGGTCACACTCGCTCCGCACGAACGCCAATGAAAGCAAATGTTCGTCGATCCTCGTGTACCACGCACGAGGGCTTTGCTTGAGGCCGTAGATCGTACGCTTGAGCTTGCACACGCGGTCGGAGTCATCGTCGAATCCGGGAGGTTGCTTCATGTACACCTCCTCGTTTAGACGACCATAGAGAAACGCCGTCTTCACATCGAGTTGTTCCACCTTCAAGTCGAGTGCTCCTGCCAACGCCAAGAGGGTGCGCAACGTGGCGGACTTGGCGACGGGAGCGAACGTCTCGTTGTAGTGAACACCCTCCTTTTGAGTGTACCCTTGAGCCACCAACCGCGCCTTGTACCACTCCACTTCTCCATTGGGGCCGAGCTTCTTCTTGAAGACCCAACGAGAGCCAACGAGGTAGGCGCCGGGAGGCATGGGGACAAGCTCGTAGACGTCGTTCGCCATGAGCGAATCGTACTCCTCTTGAAGCGCACTTTTCCATTCCGCCGCTTCCGCCGAGCTCATGGCGCCTTGGTAGGTGGACGGGGTATCGGTGTATGCCTCAAGACACATAGCATCTCCCCCTCCCTCATCGTCCCCCGCCACAAGAGAATATCCATCATACTTGGAGTTGGGATGAGGGTTCCTCCGAGTGCGAGTGGATGCGAGGGTGGGAGTGATAGTAGGAGGAGGAGACGAAGGGTCACTTTCTTTGGCATTTCCTTCATCCCCACTCACTCCAACCGCACTCGATCCATTCTCCCCCTCATTCGTACTAGGAGGAGAACCCGTAGGAGCTTCATCCGCCTCATCCGCAACATCCAAGGGAGGAGGGACGATGTTCATGGACTTGGACGGGAAGGTGTCTTCATAGAACACCACGTCGCGTGACACCACGAGCTTTCCGTGCTCTAAGTCCCACACACGCCATGCCTTGTGATCCGCGCTTGGTCCCAAGTACATCGCCACCCGCGCCTTAGCCTTAAGCTTGGTCCCTGTGACGTCGGGTACATGATAGTAGCACGTACACCCAAACGTGCGAAGGTCGGTGTCGTCCGGCTTCGTACCGCTCCAAGCCTCAAGAGGCATCTTGTTGGGCAACGCCTTGGTCACGCACCGGTTGCGAATCCAAGTTGCCAACGTAACCGCCTCACCCCACCAATGCTTCTCCGCGTGAGCATGGGAGAGGAGACTCCGTGCCGACTCCATGAGCGTACGATTCAAGCATTCGGCGGCTCCATTTTGTTGAGGCGTATACGGCGTCGAGAACTCATGCGCGGTCCCACGCCCTTTCAACCAATTACCCAGCTCCCGAGCGGTATATTCGCCACCTCCATCCGAGCGAAAGCGCTTGACCTTGAAGCCGCTTTTCTTCTCCACATCCGCCACCCATTACTTGATGGCGGTTGACGTGACGTCCTTGTGCTTGAGAAGTCGAATCCAACACATCCGCGTCGCGTCGTCGATGAGCGTGAGGACGTAGTGCGCGCCGCCCTTCGATGCGGGAGTGATGGGTCCGCACAAGTCCGTGTGAACAAGCTTGAGAGGTTCGGAGACATTCGGCTTCGTACTTGGTGGAAAAGGCTTCCGTGACATTTTCCCTTCAAGGCAACCGACACACTTCTCGTCGTCTCCACTCGAGCGCACAAAATCCAAGCCGTCGACAATCCCCTTCGTTGCCATAGCTTGAATAGCGGCGAGGTGGAGGTGGCCAAGCCGATTATGCCACGTTGAGAGAGAGGTTGTCGAGGTAGCCGCTTGAGCCGATGCCACGCTAGGGAGAGCGTCGAGCATGAAGAGTCCACCCGCTTGGCGTGCCGCGCCTATGTGTACTCCGTCCGCCGTGCTCAACGCCATCATGGTCCCTTCAATATTCACACGCATCCCCTTGCGTGTGAATTGGGAAACGGAGAGGAGGTTGGCGCCGAGCCCGGGAACCACCAAGACGTTCTTGATGGTGAGTGGACCGCCGTCCACCATGAGCCGCAAGTCGCATTGTCCCGTGACGTCCAACGTGTCACGGTTGCTGAACATCACGCGCTTAACGGAAGCTACCGTTGTCACGTTGTTGGGAAGCGTCGCGCACGCCGTCATGTGTTGAGTAGCACCCGTGTCGAGTACCCACGCATCAACACCACCGACGGTCGTTCCACTTGCGACGAAGATGAACTCCCGGTCGTTGTTGTCGCATGTCGCCACATGCGCGCGCCGGTTGTCGTCACTTGAAGACGGCCTCCAATTTGCCGGTTTAACGGGACAATCGCGCCACCAATGTCCCGTTTTCTTGCAAAAACGACAAGCACCCTCTCGCGCCCGAGCTCGATTGGCGTTGGCCGATCCTCCTCGTGATGAGCTTGAGGTTGCCGCTCTCCCGTTCGAACTCCCGCGGTTGTTGCCGTCGTTGCGCCGCTTGAAGTGACCCGTCCCTTTCGCCTTCGCATCGCGGGAGAAGTGTGCCGCACCGATTGCATCGTCATGCAATTTCGTGCGCCTCGCCTCCTCGTTGACGAGGCGTGCCACCACTTGCTCCTTCTTCAACGTATCTTGCGTCCCATCCAACATCGTGATCACTGTTGACCATGCTTCACCGAGGCCCGCGAGGAGCGTCATGATCCAATCGTTGTCTTCCACGCTCGCGTCGAGTTCCACCAAGCGAATCTCTGTAATCGCCTGAGAATTGAAAGAGATATTTCTTATAATGCAAGGATGGGTACAAGTGACGAGTTGAAGTTAACTCTCTGGAATTTGCTCTCTGGTTTTATAGCTAAAACATGCAAGCACAATTGTAACATCGAACCGCGCGCGACTCGCCGGAAATTCGGATTCAGGATCACGTCCAATTTCCACGACGTCCGCGTTCACAATTTCGGACTTTGTCGGGTTCGTTTCTTCACGCCGACAATCGTGTGTTACAAGGAACAATAACGAGTGTAGCGAAATGTTCGTAACATTCGCTTGCACTCTTGTTATTTTCGTGCATGCTTGTGGGGCTGCCAAGTGTCGCCCCCACAAATATTCGGACCCAACCGGGGGAAGTTCGGTTGCGTGGCGACGCGGACAATCCGCCGTCACCCCAACCTTCCAAGAACGAACCCTCCCTTGGTCCGAGTCAAGGGAGGTCTTTCGCGTGGGGGGCAATCCCGTCCCCCACACTTCCAACAAGAATGAGTCTGAGCGAACAGTCAAAGTCCGCAGCGACACAATGAGAATCATTCCTGGCCTTTCCAGCAACACGAGGTCCCCAGCAGCACCGGGCTTGGCCTGACCTCCCCAGCAGTACCGGGCTTGGCCTGACCTCCTCGGCAGCACCGGGCTTGGCTTCCTCCCCAGCAGCACCAGACTTGGATTCCTCCTGGGGGAGGCACAACTGGCGCAGGCTGTACTTGGCAAGGGGCTAAAAATCGGCGAGAATGGAGATGAAGCAGATGGTCTGGGGGAGAGGGAGGAGGGAGAGAAGGGGGTGGAGGTGAGGGTGGGGGGAAGAGTAATATACTGGTAAGGTAAACATTGTGTACCTGGGACAGATGGTCTGGGGGAGAGGGACGGATGGAGCGAGTTGGGGGAGGAATGGGAGGGGGGAAAGAGTAAGATGGGGTAAACGATGTGTTCTTTGCAAGGGCCTTGAAGTCGGCGAGAATGGAGATGAAACAGACGGTTTGGGTGGGAGGGGGGAGAAGAGTCGTATGGGGTAAATGATGTGTACTTGGCAAGGGCCTTAAAGTCTGTGAGGATGGATATGAAACAGATGGTCGGAGCAAGGAAGAGCAAGGGAGAGAAAACATGAGAAGGATAGAAGGGACCAGAGGAGGGTGCGTGAGAATGGAGTTTGGGAGACTGGGAGAGGTAAATGGAGTCACATGAAAAGAGTGGCTTCGCCCGGACTTGAACCGGAGACCTTCAGTGTGTTAGACTGACGTGATAACCAACTACACCACGAAACCACATTCCTGTTAAATTAAAAAACAACTACACATAGAGACGCCGAACAAGCACGTCTGACTGAATTTACTGCATCACTAGATTGCACGGGCATCCACACTATGGGGTACAAGCACCTTTTTGGAATACCATGATGATGAATGCACAGCCTGGTACATGCATGTCATACCTTGACTGCTTACAGCATCATGGTGTAGTCTACATTGTTGAGACCCACGAAATGGGGTACATGCCACAGCATGGCATACCATGGTTTATGAACACACAGGATAGTGCATACATGCATGAATGCATGTCATACCTTCACCATTTCCAGCTTGATGGTCTTGTCTGGGTTGTGAAGATCCACTTCATGCGGAGCAGGCACCAGCTTGGCTGCAGTGTATCATGAGCACACAGCATGGTGCACACATGCATGCATGCCATACCTTCACCACTTGCAGCATCATGGTATTGTCCGGTTTCCGGAGGTCCACTTTATGCGGAGCGGGCACCAGCTTGGCTACAGTGCCTCTCAAGCCCTTCGTTGGATCGCTTCTCAAATATGATTCCGAACTGTACAGGGAAGAAAATGCATGTAGTGGAATGGATGGTGAGGGAATAAAGAGGATGAACATTGAACCAGGAAATACAAAGTCATTGACCTTTATTGGCTCGCTTTTTCAAAGATGATTCCGAACTGTACAGGGAAGGTACAGCATGTAGTGGGATGCACGGTGAGCCCATAAAGAGGATGAAAACTGAATCCGGAAGGGGAATAATAAGACCTTCGTTGGCTTGCTTTTTAACAACGATTGCAAGCTGTACAGTGAAGAGGAAGCATGTAGTGGGATGCACGATGAGCCTATAAAGAGGATGCAGACTAAAGGCAGGAGGGGCAGGGCAGGGCTATCACTTGTTCACTTCTCAAGACCATTGCAAACCGTTTGCAGCAGACTGCTCATAGCGAGATGAGTTTGACTGTTCTTTGTATAAAGGAAGAGCAGCACGCCCATAAGAAAAAAACCACACAAATCACAAATTAATCAACAAGCATGGCAAACTGCAGATTTGGAAAAGCATGCTGCAGGAGCGGCACACCATAGGATGTGCAGCAAGGCTATCGGGAGAATTTCCTAAATAGACTGTTTTTTCAAAAACTTGTGCAACCCTTATTTTCATAATTTCCTAGTTTTCTCTGGCCCCATGATCATCAAATGCACAGGACACATGAGAACAGCCACCGTAGAGAGACATCTCGGAATCTGTTCACTTTGTACTTAACAGCCTTGGCAGTGACATATCGCGAACCCTACCAAACAACCATCTGCACCCACACGTACCGTTGATCCCTTCGGCTGGACTTCTGACATGTCGATTGATGATTGGGCGATCGGAGGGAAGTGGGCGGCAAGGAGAGGTCGAATGGCCGTGGCAATCTCCTCCTGGGAGGCGTAGCACGTGGTTTCCACTGGCAGCAGGCGGAGGGTGAAGCTGAAAGAGGGGGGTGAAAAGAAGAGAGGGCAAAGGGCATGTTGGAGGGCATGTGTGAAGCAAGGCGGCAGGGGAAGGCCCGATGGCCGAGGAAATCTCCTCCTGGGAGGCGTAGCACGTGGTTTCCATTTCCACTGGGAGCAAGCGGAGGGTTAAACTGGGAGGGGGGAAGGTGGGTGGTAGCGAGGGCGAGGAGGATGGAGAGAGGGGAAGAAGAGCATGGAGGGCATGGGTGAAGCAAGGCGCCAAAGTGAGGCCGGATGGCTGTTGGGATCTCCTACTGGGAGGTGTAACACGCCCTTTTCATTGGCAGCAGACGGAGGGTGAAGCTGTGCCGGCGAAGTAGGGGGGAGAGGGGATTAAGGGGAATGGGGGTGAAAAATATACGGGGGAGACAGGATAGGAGGCTGAATGGCTCTGGAGACGCCGGATGGCCGAGGCGATGTCCTCCTGGGAGGCGTAGCAGGTGGTTTTCATTGGCAGCAGCAGATGGAGGGTGAAGCTGGATAAGAGTGAAGCTGGTTATTAATGAATGATACACCAAAACCAGTCCATATAGGGCGAGGGGGAGCGATGGGGGCTTTAGGTAAGCATTCTTGCGAACAGCAGTGCTTTGCGGGCTCCACACTCGCGTATAGAGACTGCGGGATGAGAAGGGGAGGGAGAACGGTAGGGGCAAGGGGAGAGAAAGGGAGAGCGATGGGAGCGTTTATCAAGCATTTTCACAGACAACAGCGCCTTGCACCCAGACTCCACCACACTCACGAACTGAGGCTGCATGATGTCAAAGGTTAGCGCGGACGGTAGGGGCAACGAGAGGGAGACGGACGATTGGAGGAGTGACGGAGGTTTCCACTTTCCACTGAGCATTGTCACGACAGCAGTGCCCTGTAGTTGATTTTTGAGAATTCTCAAAATCAACCTAAAAAAAAGAGTGAAGCATTCTCACGAACAGCAGTGCATTTTTGAGACGTCTCAAAAAAAAGAGTGAAGCATTCTCACGAACAGCATTGCATTGCAGCCAGACTCCTTCTCGCTAACCGAGGCAAAGGAATGAGATGAGGGAGAAGAGGGGTTGAGAAGAAGAGGGAGTGAGAGGGGGGTGATGGAGGGTGATGGAGGGTGATGGAGGGTTAAACCTTACCTTGCTGTATCACTCGTATATTCAATGAAGGACCAATGAGGAGGGTGATGGAGGTTTCTACTGCGCATTCTCACGAATCAAGGCTGAGAGGCAAATGGAGGGAGAAGCGATTGGAGGGGTGAAGGGGGAGGTGGGAAGACTGGAAAGGAGAGGGGAAATAAAAATAATGAAGGAGGGAGGCGGGAGGGAGGGAGAATTGGAGTGAGAACGGATGTGATAAAACATGAGTGAGTATGAAGTTGAGAGTCTTGTGGGGGATAGGAGCGGATCAAGTGAAAGATGGGTGAGCCAGCAATTGTCTACACTCACGAGGTGACTTTTTTAGTCGACTCAAAAGTCAAAAGTCACTTCTTTTGAGTCAACTCAAAAGTCACTTCTTTTGAGTTGACTCAAAAGAGAAAGATGGGTGAGCCAGCAATTGTCTACACTCACGAGCCGAAAAGCGTTGCAGAGAAGAGGTGAGAAGAGGGTTGGTGGCGGGCAGGGCAGAGAGGGAGGTTGACAGTGACACATTCATTGTTCACCTTCACAAAACAAGAGTATTGATTTCACACCATCAGACTTCCTTCCTTACCTACCAGCCCTTCTCTTCAGCAGCCTCAAACTCATTCAGCAGCTTCAAACTCATTCAGCAGCCTCAAACTCATTCAGCAGCCTCAAACTCATTCAGCAGCCTCAAACTCATTCAGCAGCCTCAAACTCATTCAGCAGCCCCACAACAAACTCATTCAGCAGCCCCACAACAAACTCATTCAGCAGCCTCAAACTCATTCAGCAGCCCCACAACAAACTCATTCAGCAGCCCCACAACAAACTCTTTCAGCAGCCCCACAACAAACTCATTCGGCAGCCCCACAACAAACTCATTCAGCAGCCTCAAACTCATTCAGCAGCCCCACAACAAACTCATTCAGCAGCCCCACAACAAACTCTTTCAGCAGCCCCACAACAAACTCATTCAGCAGCCCCACAACAAACTCATTCAGCAGCCCCACAACAAACTCATTCAGCAGCCCCACAACAAACTCATTCAGCAGCCCCACAACAAACTCATTCAGCAGCCTCAAACTCATTCAGCAGCCCCACAACAAACTCATTCAGCAGCCTCAAACTCATTCAGCAGCCCCACAGCAAACTCATTCAGCAGCCCCACAGCAAACTCATTCAGCAGCCCCACAGCAAACTCATTCAGCAGCCCCACAGCAAACTCATTCAGCAGCCCCATAGCAAACTCATTCAGCAGCCCCACAGCAAACTCATTCAGCAGCCCCACAGCAAACTCATTCAGCAGCCCCACAGCAAACTCATTCAGCAGCCCCACAGCAAACTCATTCAGCAGCCCCACAGCAAACTCATTCAGCAGCCCCACAGCAAACTCATTCAGCAGCCCCACAGCAAACTCATTCAGCAGCCCCACAGCAAACTCATTCAGCAGCCCCACAGCAAACTCATTCAGCAGCCCCACAGCAAACTCATTCAGCAGCCCCACAACAAACTCTTTTTCCGCAACACTCTGCCTCTGCCTTCCCACAATAGCCAGCCTCCTCCTTCCCCACGCCCCGCACACCTCTTTCCTCCTTATCCACACCACACCCCCATTATTCACATCACACTCACCTGTTTCTTGAGTGCTGCCACTTTATTCGCCAGCAGGCCATCAATGGACGACCCCCCCTTCCAATCCCCGCAAATAAACCTTCCCCAGTCCTTGCCCCCCCTTCCCCCTGCACCTTGCTGGCCAGCAGCTTGTCACACCACTGTGTGTGGGGCGAACAGGGGAGGAAGCAACATCAGCTCAGTCAGATAAGCAGCTTGCTGACCTCACCAGCCACCTTCCCCAGTCCTTGCCTCCCCCTCTCCTTCCACCTTGCTGACAAGCATCTTGTTGCACCACTGTGTGTGGGGCGAACAGGGGAGACGGCAGGGTAAGAAGCAAGAAGGAGACGAGGCAATTAGGAGAAGAAGCAACGTCTCAAAGGAAGTTGTTATGGGAGTTTGCTTTGGGTCTATAATATATCTTCCCTCCTCCAGCCAGCATGATGCACAGGTTACGTGTGCACCCAGGTGTGATGTCAACACACTCTGGTGCAGTGAGGCCAACGCACGTCTGCTTCAAATGAGTAGCCAATACCTGGGAAAAACAGGAGATTGAGTGCCTTGCACATGTGTAAAAAAAAAAAAAAAAAAAAACTGACATGCGTACGACTCCCGACTTGATTCACATGATGCACAAACATCAGCTTTCTTCACGCCCCACCTCACCTCCTTGGCGACTCAGCACCTCCTCATCTAGCATGTATTGTTTAAGAGAAACGGAATAACAAAACAAAACACCACCTGGAAACATGAACAAAACACCACCTAGAACCGTGCGTAAGTGTGTGTGTGTGTGTGTGTGTGTGTGTGTGTGTGTGTGTGTGTGTGTGTGTGTGTGTGTGTGTGTGTGTGTGTGTGTGTGTGTGCGCGCGCGCGCGCGCGCGTGCGTGTGTTTTGTTTGTTTGTTTGTCTTTTTTGTTCATTATTATTTATAGTTTTTTTTTTTTTTTTATGAACTGTGCATCTGCTTGAAACAACAGATACAGTCCTTGATACACTGGTTAGAAAAGCTGACAGTGAGCCCTTGACCTTAAACCTGTCCAGCACACATTCACAATCATTCAGGTTCTATCATTTGCCTGTGCGCCTCACCTCACCTCCTGTGCACCTCACCTCACCTCCTGTGCGCCTCACCTCTCCTCCTTGCCGCCTCACCTCACCTCCTTGCTGCCTCACCTCACCTCCTGTGCGCCTCACCTCACCTCCTGTGCGCCTCACCTCATCTAGGACGTTCGCGATCACTCGCCCGCACTCCCTCTCCCTGCCAGTCACACACCTTTAACCTCTTACCCTCCCCCCCACCCCCCCCTCCCCTCCTCCCCCCCTCACTGTGTGCTCGTGCCTCACCTCATCTAGCACGTTCACGATCTTCCGCCCGCACTCTCTCTCCCTGCCGATCACACTCGACACCAGCCACGAGCAGTAGGGGGGGAGCAGATGGGGGAGGAGGAGAGTGGCAGACGTGGGACGAGCGAATGGGGAGGAGCAGAAGGGAGAAACGATTTTCAATTCACCTGCCCTCCCTCGCTCTGCCAGTCTCCCTGCTGCCATTAACTATGGCCCCAGCTCGCCCCCCAGCACATTGATTTTGCACCCGGAACACGACAGCAGTCATGACCGCAGTACGTGCACCCAGGGTTCACCTGTGGCAGATGCCAGACTCCCTGCTGCCATTCACTATGGCCCCAGCTCGCCCCCCAGCTCTGGGTCAACAGGGCGGGCACATGAAGTGTGTATTTTTGAGACGTCTCAAAAATACTCTCCCTGCTGCCATTCACTATGGCCCCAGCTCGCCACCCGGCTCTGGGTCAAATGGGCGGGCATGCGAGGAGGAGCAGAATGGGAGGAGGAAAGGGAGAAACATTATTTTGTTTAAATATAGACATATATTTTAGAATTGACCTGCCTGCCTGCCACTAGGGAGAGCGAGAAAACAACGAGAAGTTACGGGTTTTGGGTGCATGGAAAATGGAGATACGCGGGCGAGGCTGCTGGAGGAAAGAGAGGGAAAACTGGAGAAGGGAGGCAGCCTAGGCCGCACTTGTGAGGACTGGAGAAGGGAGGCGACACGGGGAACACAGGATGAGAGGAGGAGGCGAGAGTGAGGGAGGGCAGATGGAGGTGTGCGTGGGAAGGGGGGAAGCGGGGGGGAAGGGGGGAAGGGGAAGGGGAAAGGGGGAAGTGGGGCGGATCGGACTCGTGCGCGCTCGCCGCCGAGCTCATAGCAGCGACGCGGAACGGATGCTGCCGTGACTCGCGACTGCTACGCGACTGAAACGCGCCTAAAAAATCGTCGCTTATTAACTCTCAGTCACAGTATGCATCGTTACACGCCTGGCGGGTTTTGGTTACTAATGCGTCGCGACATAATTCTAAAGACTCACAGCGTTCAGGTATCGCGACTTGTGGCGCTTCGATTTGCCCTAACCTCCATTACCGCTCCGATTGCCCTCTGCCTCGCGCTTTCCACGACCCATGTGCGATTCTATGCTGGCTATCGAACATATAAGCAAATGCTGAGTGGCACGATGAATTGCAGACAAAAACTACCACCGTCAGCCCCCGGATAGAAGCGCCCCTGGGGGTATAAAAAAACACTGTTTTTTAGGGGGTGCGCTTATAATCGAGGAATTTTATAAGCGCTGGCGTTTATAAAATGGCAAAAAGAATTTCGATCTGTTTTACACCAAACTGTAGATCTCGTTCTGCCGATTGTAATCGAGTCGAAAACATATAGGGTCGCGAATCTGATTCTCGTGCAGCTTGGCAGGGAGTGATTCCCTGCCAACTCAAACTGACAGAATGACAGCACATGCTGACTAGACGCGCAAAAAGTGAGATCAGAGTGTGGGAAATCGAATTTGTAGTTCGTTTCCCTGATAATGTGAAATTTGTTTCTGTATTTCGTCAGGTTTTCAAATGAAAAACCAACATGCGCTTATAATAAATCATATTTTTTTAGGGGATGGGCTTATAATGGAGGACCGGGTATAAGCGCCGTCATCCTTTTATAAGCGCCGGCGCTTATCCGAGGCCTGCGCTTCTATCCAGGGGCTTACGGTATTATTATATGTTAAAATGATTTAAGATTGCAGGACCAGTAGCACAATCATCTAATCAACCAGCCTGATTGTGGGTTCAACACCCACCTAGTCATTTTCTTGTCATAATGTTATATTGCTTACTTTGTGTAGGCTATAGTGGGGTAGCCCATAAGGGGTACTGTTGGGCTGAGAAGGCCCTTAGGATCTTTGCAGGACAGAATTCAAGAGTAGGATGATGTAGTAGCGGAAGCGTTTAATCAAGACTTGTTGAACCACCTTGTACTGGTTTGTGAGAACAAAGTAAGTTGATTAAACAAAAGAGATACAAGCTTTTATAAGAATACAAAGGAATATGAAGAGATACAGTTAATAACTGTTTTACTGTTGCTGTTGCGGTTCGATACAGTGTCGACTCGGGCAACTGCTCAGTATCGAGACAGTTGTTTGTCCTTGCTGTCGCGCTGCATTTGTCAGGTCAAAGGTCGCTGACCTTTGACTTTCGCGTAACCTCCAGCAGTTGTTCAACCTCCGAGGGTTGACTCACCTTTGTTTCGATACGATCCGCTTCGCTTCTGTCTTGGTGTTTCGACACGACAGAGGCGTTTTAAATCAGTTGTTTCCAACACTCCCCTTCGCTTCTGGAGTGTCGCTGCAGGTGACGTGGCTCTGTCCAGTCAGCAGCATGCAATATTCGAACTTCGACTTTCCGAGCTTCTTGGTCAAGTAATCAGCTGCCATCTCGGATGTGGGGCAGTAAGACAGCTCAAGTCTCCCCTTCTCGATCTCGTCCTTTACGAAGAAATATCGCAGGGCGATATGCTTCGTTCTGTTCGCGAATCCATTTTTGTTGGCTATGCGAATTGCCGACTGGTTGTCGCAGAATACGGAGAAGCTGGGTAACTGGGCCAGCTTCGCTTCCTCCAGAAGTTCGCGAAGGTACAGTCCTTCCTTGGTGGCTGAGCAGAGTGCGATATATTCAGCTTCAGCCGAGGAGAGGGCGATTAATTCCTGTTTGCTCGACTGCCACGAAATAGGTCCGATAGGCTCGAGGCGGTAGATGTAGCCTATGCGCGAGCGCCTGTTGTCAGGATCTCCGGCGTGGTCGGCGTCGACGTAGCCGATTAGCTTGGGCGTTGTAGTTATGTTCTTGTGGTAGATCAGGCCGATCGTCGGAGTGCTTACGAGGTAGTGTAGAGCGCGATCGAGCTCCTTCATGTGTTCGTCTTCAGGCCTTTTGAGGTAGGTGGCGATTTGACTTGCTGAGTATGATAGGTCTGGACGGCAGGTGACGGCCGCGAAGAGAAGGCATCCCAGCTTTCTCTGGTAGTTGCGTATGCCGGCGGGTTTCAGTGGAGCAGATTCTGCCTTGTCATTTCCTGCCGTGTAGCGGTGTGGCGTAGAGATGGTAGTTGGCGTGAATGCGAATCGTTTGGCGATGGTGTCGGCATATTTTGCGGCGTTGAGATAGATCGCGCCTTCTTCTTCTTGGATGTTGAGGCCGAGGTACTGCGTGACGGTAGATGAAACCGTGAGCGTAAGATCTCTCTGTAACTCCCCTTCGAACCAGGTAGTGACATTGTCGGTTGATCCGATGTAAAGCAGATCGTCTACGTAGACGATTAGTAGAATGTAGTCGTCGCCTTTCGTGAGCCGGTACATTCCTTGGTCGTGCGGTAGCTGCCGGAATCCGACGCGAGTGAGTCGAGCGTGTAAGTACTGCTGCCATAGTCTCGGGGCCTGTTTGATCCCGTACAGGGACTTCAGTAGCTGGCAGACTTGGTTGGGTTCTCCATGGGAACCGTGTGGGAGTTCGACGAAGATTTCTGCGTCGACAGGTGCGTAGAGAAAAGCATTGGCGAAGTCAATTTGCCGCAGCTTCTTTTTCTTCATAGCGGCGATCGCGAGAAGAATCCGTAGTGAGGTGTGTCGACTAACCAGTGCGAATGTCTCGGTGAAATCGCGTCCATGCTCTTGGTCGAAGCCGCGTACGACCCAGCGTGCCTTGAATTTGTCGATGGTGCCATCTGCTTTCGTCTTCACACGGAAGACCCACTTCCCGGTGAGTATTGTCTTGTTTCGTGCCACGCTGATAGGAACAACTTTCCAGGTGTTGCGCTCCTGTAGTGCTTTCAGTTCCTTGTCCATGGCTTCACGCCATTTTTCCCTATGCTCCCCCCCCAGAGCCTGCTGAACTGTGGCAGGCTCCTTAGGAGTATCCGTGCCGTGGACTGCGGTGACGAGACCAAGTATCTGAAGGCCACTCTGTGTGTAGCGGAGGAGTGTTGTGTCCGCGGGATAAGCTGCTTCGTCGCCTGTTTCTGGGTCTGGTATGAAGTTGAGCCCTATGCGTTCTGCTTCGTTGGTGTTGACTTCTGCAGGTGTAACGTAACCAATGTCGGCGAGGTCGAAATAAGTTTCGGCGTTGACGCTTTCGCGAGGATTTTCGTCATCCATTGGGATAGGCACGGAGCAGTAAGGGAGTGGTCCTGCTTCTTCCGAGGCGTTATCTACGTTCTGCTCGTCCCAGTCAGCTTCGTCTGCTGCCGAGGCAAAGTGTCGGTCACCATGGAAGCCACCTGTGGGATCCCGATTTTCTTCCAGGTTGGCAAGGTATGTCGGAAGGGTGAGTCGTTCGTAGAAAATGACATCACGTGCTGCTACTGTTTCTTTGGAGTGGACGTCGAAAATCTTCCACGCGTTGTAATTTCTTTCGATGCCCAGGTGTAGTCCCCACTGTGCTCGTTGGGAAAATCGGCCGGCTCGTGCAGATGGGGGTCGGTACTGTACCATGCAACCGAAAACGCTTAACATTTTTGTGCTGCCCTGTTTTCCTGTCCACAGCAGGTGCGGTGATGCGTTGTTCGGTAGTGACGACGACGAAAGCAAGTTGTGCAGCATGACAGCGTGGTCCATCGCTTCAGGCCACTGGTGATTGGGCAGTCGCATGCCACGCAGTAATTTGCGCATGGTGTTCTGGAGAGTTCGGTTCATCCGTTCCGCCACGCCTTGCTGTTGATGGGCGTAAGGAAGCGAGATGAGCCTCTTGATTCCCTTTTCTGCCAAGAACTGCTTGAACCTCTGTGAGGTGTATTCTCCTCCTCCGTCTGACTGAAAGCTTTTCAGTTTCTCGCCTGATTCTCGTTCTGCTACTGGGAGCCAAGCGATGAAGGCTTCGAAGGCCATGTCCTTGCTCGGAAGATTGAGGTGCCAAACATAACGTGTAGCTGCATCGATGAACGTGATGGTATAACTGTATGCTCCTTGTCCGGGTTCGCGATTGTACAGGATGTCGCTGTACACCTTTTCAAGTGGTGCGTAAGCGGGTGCGCTGGGGTTGTGGTGAGAAGTGAAAGGTCGGTGCGGTAAGTCGGCTTCGGGGCAGGTAAAACACGTGCCTCGCGCTCGTCGAAGTTCACTTCCGTTGGTTAGAAGCAGTGAATCTTTGTCGAGAACTCCTGCTCTGATTGTGTTGTTTAACACCGTATTACTTGGATGTCCCATTCGTGCGTGCCAGATGTCTTCGCTAGCACGATGTCTGGGTGAACGACGATACAGGTCGGAGTTGGAGTAAAAGGCGGTGGTGAAGTTGGCGCTTCTGTGAACTTCGCGAGGAGTGGGAGTTAGCTGCTGCGCAGGAGTCGGTGAAGTATTGTCGATGTGTGGCAATGTCGTTGAAGAACTCGCGACTGGTGTTGTAAGTGTTGTTGGTGTTGCCGATGTTTCTTCTGCTTCCAATGTTGTTTCTGCTGCTGCCGAGTGTTGAATCGTTGCTAATGCTCTTGTTCGTTCTGCTTTAGGGATGGTGTGCGAGTACCAGAAGCCTTCTGGACTGAAGTCGGGGTCAAGATCCGGTGGATGTGTCCAAGAAGTAAAGGTGACAATCCCGTCGCTGTCAGCAGTGCCGAGATCTGGGACGAAGTCGAGGACGAAGACGTTGTTTTTCAGGACCGCCTTGCCGATGTAAAGTCCTCCTCGACCGTGGAAGAGCTTGAACTCCTGTGTGGTGCTGTCTGCTTCAAGATGGATCCCCTTCGCCATTAGTTGGCTGACGCTTAGTAAGTTGTAGCCAAGTCCCTCTGCTATTAAAACCTTTGACATTTGCAGTATGACGTTTGTCTCTCGTGACTGAAGTTGCACTACGCCTTGTCGTTGTGTGCGCAGGTTCTGATTGTTGGCGACGGTGATGACAACTTCGCGTTGAAGTTGATGTTCACGTTGAACAAAACGTCCTGAAGAACACATGTGCTGTCCACAGCAGCTGTCCAAGAACCACGTATCTTTTCCGGACGGCTCGCTTTGAGCGATAGCTGCATACGTCGGATTTGGTTGAAGTGACTCGCGGCGAGGCGTGCTGTTGTCGAGTTGCTCTTCTGGTGAGTAATATGGTGGTGACTCTGTGATGCAGGAGTCGGTCAGTCGTGTCATGCAACTGACGATGTTTCTTGTTCCTTGCGCAGGTTGTCCCGTCGATGTCGTTGAGGCTTGTACTTGAGAAGTCGAACTCGCTTGCGTTGAGGCAACTTGACTGCTTGAAGGCCGAAGCTGCCGCTGCGTTGGTACTGACTGTTGTCGGTTAGGGCAGTGTGAGCGAGGATGCCCTGACATCTTGCAAAGGTGACAGAACGGAGGTACTGATTTCGGTTGATGCGGATTGTTGTTGTTGTAGCGTCGTTGAGTGTGGAATGCAAATTCGGGCACTGATGCCTTCTTCTTGTGTCGTTCCTCTTGCAGGTCCATATCTTGCTGCTCAGCATGGATTTCGGCGCAGAGTGCTGCTTCTGATATCTTTCCATGCGCTCGGAGTATGGCGCGGGTGGAGCGCCACTGAGGACCGATGCCGCCGATGATGACTGTGACGAAGGCGTCTTCTGAAATCGACCCTCCGCATCGAAGGAGTTTGTCGCGCAATTTGCGACAACGGCTGATATACGCCATCCCCTTTTCGCCTGGTTTCATTTCGACTGTTGTCAGTTGCTCCATTAACCGACTTTGGTTTACGCTGTCTGTTGCTTGATACAAGTTCTTCAGGTGGTTGTACGCGAGCTCTGCAGAGTTGCCGTAACCCCGGTAAGACCGTATGTTCTGCTGCTGACTTGGAGTGATATTTCTCAGCAGTATTGTGTACGCCATCATTGACTGATACGTGTACTGCTGCTTATCGTACTGTGTGCCGTGTGTTGGATATGGCAGGGACCCGTCGAAGAAGCCGAGGATCTGCGCGCCTTCCATCATAAGTTCGAACTCAAATGACCAGGTAAAGAAGTCCTTTCCATCGAAAGGCTTTGTCGTTTGTAGTTTTAAGACGTGCGCGAACTGCGTCTGAACTTGAAGTGCATCCAGTGACTTTTCTTGTCCGGATGCAGGCTGCGGGTGTGGCATAAAGCTGACGGAGCCACGTTGGGGCTCATACGGAGCAAAGGTAGGCCGTTGCTGTTGATTTCCACGTGCGTAGGATGAACCGTCGAGGCTCATCGGTGTTGCGTTGTTGTTGCTGTTGTTTGACTGTGCAGGTGCCTCTTGCTGGTGCTGTTCGTAGAAGGACATGAAGGAGAAGAACTTCTCCATCATGTCTGGATCGAAGGCCGCAGCTTGATTTGCGGGAGTTTCCGAAGACGATGCCCTTGGTCTTGTTGCCGTACCCTCCTCTGTCTGTAGGCCAGAGGCAGGAGGTGGAGTAGGAGTAGTGCCAGGAGAGCCGTTAGAGGAGCTTCTCTCCTTCTGCGTTGCCATGTCTTGTGATGTCGTAGATATCTTGATCGTAGTTGAATTTATCCTGACTGCTCTCATACCATGTTGGGCTGAGAAGGCCCTTAGGATCTTTGCAGGACAGAATTCAAGAGTAGGATGATGTAGTAGCGGAAGCGTTTAATAAAGACTTGTTGAACCACCTTGTACTGGTTTGTGAGAACAAAGTAAGTTGATTAAACAAAAGAGATACAAGCTTTTATAAGAATACAAAGGAATATGAAGAGATACAGTTAATAATTGTTTTACTGTTGCTGTTGCGGTTCGATACAGTGTCGACTTGGGCAACTGCTCAGTATCGAGACAGTTGTTTGTCCTTGCTGTCGCGCTGCATTTGTCAGGTCAAAGGTCGCTGACCTTTGACTTTCGCGTAACCTCCAGCAGTTGTTCAACCTCCGAGGGTTGACTCACCGATGTTTCGATACGATCCGCTTCGCTTCTGTCTTGGTGTTTCGACACGACAGAGGCGTTTTAAATCAGTTGTTTCCAACAGGTACAACCCAATTAGGGTTAATACTTGTACCCAACTCTTACATAGTTCATTCATTCTCGTTCATTCCTTTGACATGGTTTCAGAACAGGTCCTTCGTTAGGACCGTTTTTTAGGGCCCACCACAGTGCTGCCCCACTAGCCGCCCTGCTGGCTCACGCGCCGCCCTTTGCAGCCCTCGTGCTGCACCTTCTGCCCCGCGCGCCGCCCCTTTGCGGCCCGCCCGTCGACCCTAGGCCCCGCGCGCCCGTCGACCCTAGGCCCGGCCAGCCCGTCGACCCTAGGCCCCGCCCACCCGTCGACCCTAGGCCCCGGCCAGCCCGTATCCCTTGATGCCCCGCGCGACCGTCGACCCTAGGCCCGACCCGCCCGTCGACCCTAGGCCCTGCCTGCCCGTCGACCCTAGGCCCGACCCGCCCGTCGACCCTAGGCCCCGCCTGCCCGTCGACCCTAGGCCCCGGCCCGCCCGTCGCCCCTGCTGCCCCGCGCGCCCGTCGACCCTAGGCCCGGCCTGCCCGTCGACCCTAGGCCCGGCCCGCCTATCGACCCTAGGCCCCGCCCGCCCATCGACCCTAGGCCCCAGCCCGCCCGTCGCCCCTGCTGCCCCGCACGCCCGTCGGCCCTAGGCCCGGCCCGCCCGTCGACCCTAGGCCCCGCGCGCCCGTCGACCCTAGGCCCGGCCCGCCCGTCGCCCCTTCTGCCCCGCACGCCCGTCGACCCTAGGCCCGGCCCGCCCGTCGACCCTAGGCCCCGGCCCGCCCGTCACCCCTGCTGCCCCGCGCGTCGCCCCTTGCAGCCCGCCCGTCGACCCCAGGCCCAGCACGCCGCCCCTCCCGGCCCGCCCGTCGACCCTAGGCCCCTCGCGCCGCCCCTTGCGACCCGCCCCTAGCCCCTGCAGCCCGCGAGCCGCCCTTGCAGCCCCGCGCGCCGCCTCTGGTGGCCCTCTTGCCGCCCCTGCTGCCCTGCCCGCCGCCCCTTGCGGCCCTCTCGCAGCCCCTGCAGCCCCGCGCGCCAACCCTTGCGACCCGCCCGCCGCCCTTAGACCCGCCGGCCACCCCCAGGCCCCACAGCCGCCCCTCTTGCAGCCTGCGCGCCGCCACTTGCAGCCCGCTTGCCGCCCCTTGCTGCTGCCTGCCCTGTTCCTTGCGCTGCTAGGCTCCTGCCCGCCCTGCGTGCTGAGCCGCTATGGCTTCTCTCCGCGTTCTCGCGTTCGATCATGAGGGCCACCCGATCCAGTTTGACACGTGGCTCGACGACCTGCAGCTGTACCAACTGAGCGACTCTAGAGACAGTGTTTCGTTGTTTGACCACATGTCTGGAACCGCTCCCGCCCCTCCCGCCACAGATGACAGTGCGACTCGCTCACAGTGGCTTACTCTTGACGCTGCTGCTCGCTTAGCCATTCGCAACCACTTGCTGTTGGCCGAATGCGCTCACTTCGGAGAGCACAAGACTGCACAGGCACTGTACGACGTTGTAGTCGCCCGTTACTCCTCGCCTGCCACGGCTGCTCTAGGCCGTCTGCTACTGCCCTACATGTTTCCCGAGATGTCCGCCTTTGCCACAGTAGAGGATCTGGTTTCCCACCTTCGCACTAGCGACGCTCGCTAATGCGCTCCTCAGTCCTCAACACCACCCTCACTCCTCTCTCTGCACCTGTACCGGTCCGACTAGCTGACCCCTCAGGGGGCCCAGTCGTTGCCCGTTCCTCCACTGTTCTCCAGTTTCCGGCGGTTCCGTCCGGTTCACTGTCAGGTCTTCACCTCCCTTCATTCTCTACGAACTTGGTGAGTACCGCTGCCCTCGAGGATGCGATGGTCACTACCACCACTCCTGGGGGTCAGCGTGTGTCGATCTGCACGTGTACACGGACGGGCCGTCACCTGGCCACGTTCACTCGTCGACCTGGATCGAGTCTGTACACACTGGCTACCGAGCCTCCTCAGGTAGCTGCATCAGCCCAGGTGTCCGCGTCAGGTTCGGTAGCACCCCCTTGCTCGTGTCGCCTCCTGTCGCACCAGACTCTCCTATGGCACCACCGCCTTGGTCACCCCTCCCTGCCACGCCTTCGTGGCATGCACTCCCGCCTCCTTGTCTCTGGTCTTCCCCGGTCTCTGCCTCCCCTCCCGCCCTCGCCTGCCCCGCCCTGCCTTCCTTGCGTCGAGGGGCGGCAGTGCGCCGCTCCTCACTCCTCTTTTCCCCCGACGATTGCTCCCACATGGACGTGTGGGGCCCAGCCCGCGTCAGTGGACAGGGCCGCGAGCGATACTGTCCGCTGGTTGTTGACAACTACACGCGTTACACCACAGTCTTCCCATTGCGCAGCAAGGGTGAGGTCCCTGATGTCTTGATCCATTGGATCCGCGCAGTCCGTCTCCAGCTCCGCGAGTGGTTCCGCCAGGACCTTCCTGTCCTGCGTCTGCACTCTGACAGAGGTGGTGAGTTCTCCTCAAACCTCTTGCGGGAATTTTGTCGTGCGGAGGGCATTCTCCAGTCGTTCACGCTTCCAGCCTCTCCTCAGCAAAATGGGGTTGCTGAGCGCCGCATTGGCTTAGTCATGGAGGTCGCTCGTACCTCCATGATCCATGCGGCTGCTCCCCATTTTCTGTGGCCGTTTGCGGTCCGGTATGCTGCGCATCAGCTCAATGGCCCCGTGCCTCCTTGCCGGAGACCTCGCCTACACTGCGTTGGACGGGGAAGGTTGGCGATGCGTCGGTGTTCCGGGTCTAGGGTTCTCGTGCCTTTGTTCGCGATACGTCCGCGGACAATCTCTCCGCCCGCGCCATTCCCTGCGTCTTCCTTGGCTTTCCCCCTGACGCGCCTGGCTGGCAGTTTTACCACCCCACCTCGCGCCGTGTCTTCCCCTCTCAGGCTGTCACGTTTGACGAGTCGGTTCCCTTTTACCGTCTCTTCCCCTACCGCTATGCCCCTCCCCCACCCCCGCCGCTCTTCCTTGCTCCCGGTCCCCCTCCGGTAGACCCCCTCCCCCCCCAGGGTCCTGCTCCCTCAGGTGTGTCTCATGTAGACCCTCTCCCTGGTACTGTGCCTGTTGAGGTCGCTGTAGACCCAGGTGCTGCTAGAGGTGCTGCGTCTGGGGGTGCTGCGTCTGGGGGTGCGGAGCTTGGGGGTGCTGAGTCTGAGGGTGCCATGCCTGGGGGTGCTGTGCCTAGGGGTGCGGAGCATGGGGGTGGAGTCTGCGGGTGAGGAGCCTGGGGGTGCTGAGCTTGAGGGTGTGGAGCCTAGGGGTGCTGAGTCTGAGGGTGCGGAGTCAGGGGGTGCTGAGCCTCAGGGTACTGCTACTTCTGGAGGCCGTGCGGGTGCTTCGCCACGTCTATCTCCCCGACCGGAGCCTCTCTCCCCGCAGCAGCTGCGTGAGTGGTTTGCTCAGCGCACACGCCTTCGGAGTGGAGCTGCCGGAGCTGGAGCCTCTGCCGCTGGGGACCCTGGAGCTCGGGGTGCTGGAGTTACTGCTGGAGCTGGTGGTACCGGAGGTGCTCGTACCCGGGGTACTGGAGCTGCCGGGACTAGTCGTGTTGGGGGCGCTGGAGCTGAAGACCCTGCGGAGCCTAGAGGTGCTGGAGCTGGAGGCACTGGCGTTGGTGGCTTTGGAGCTGGAGGAGCTGGAGCTGGCGACACTGGAGCTATTGGCGCTGGTGGTGCTGGAGCTGGAAAAGCTGGAGCCGGAGACACAGGAGTTGTTGACCCTGGAGCTGGAGGTGCTGGCGCTGGGGGTGCTGTGTCTGGCGGTACTGGTACCGTTTTTCATTCCCCTGCTTCACCAGGTTCTTAGTCTCCCATCGTCTACTGGCCTTTCTCCTAGCTTACTGAGTCCACCGCCTCTCCAGTTGCAGCCACAGTTATCGCCAGGCTCCCAACTGCCTGCTCCCTCTCTGTACGCTGAGCAGACAGACTCTTTTACAGAGCATCGTGAGCCCGAGTCTCGTCCTACCTCGCCTGTACGCGCTATTCGCACTGGTTGTCGGGTTCCTCGTCCGCATCCTCCTCCTGTCCCCGGCACCCATGCTATGGCACTTCGTCCTTCCTCTATTCCACTGCGTGTTCCTCCACCTGCTCCTCCTGAGTCCTCTCTTCCTGCCGTCCCTGACCCTGAGTCTGAACTCTCTGGACTTCAGTACAGCTTTCTTGCAGGGCAGCCTGCACGAGGAGATCTGGCTACGCCGCCCACCTGGCTTCACTGGGTCGTTTCCTGCAGGTACCCAGTGGAGCCTCTGGCGGCCAGTGTACGGTCTCCGCCAGGCGCCTCGCGAGTGGCACGACACACTGAGGACTACACTTGCGGCTCTGGGGTTTACTCCTCCTGCTGACCCATCGCTCTTTCTACGCACCGACACGTCTCTGCTGCAGTTCTACGTCCTCGTCTACGTCGACGACCTGGAATTTGCCACTGCTTACACTGAGGCACAGACCCTTGTGAAGTCGGAGCTGTAGAAGAGACACACCTGCACTGACCTGGATGAACTGCGCATCTATCTTGGCTTGCAGATCACTCGGAACAGACCACAGCGCACCATCACCCTGACTCAGTCACACATGGTGCACCAGGTCCTTCAGCGCTTCGGCTTCCAGTTCTCCTAGCCATAGCCCACTCCTCTGTCTACCGGCCAATCGCTCTCAGCTCCACCTTCGGACGAGTCCGTAGAGCCGAGTGGTCCGTACCCTGAGCTTGTGGGTTGCCTCATGTACCTGATGACGTGCACACGACCTGACCTCTCAGCCTCCTGTCTCGCTAAGTGGCTCCTGGTAGGCACCGAAAGGTGCACTGGGATGCTGCAAAGAGGGTACTGCGTTACTTGTGCAGTACGCCGGGCATGGGGCTCCTGCTTGGAGACGGGGTCCAGTTGTCCTCACTGGTCACGCAGATGCTTCTTGGGTTGACGACTCAGCTACGCAGCGGTCATCACAGGGTTACACCTTCATCCTCGGTTCCGGCTCTGTTTCCTGGCGGTCTACCCGCTCGTCTTCGGTTCCCAGTTCCAGTTTTGAGGCTGAGATCAACGCTGGGGCCATGGCTGCACAGGAGTTACGCTGTGAACCTGTGACAAGTGCTGGGTCTCCCCCGCGTAGATCTCAGCTGAGAAAAAAAGACGAGCAGGTGGACCTCCAGGAGACAGAACCAGAGCCGAGACTGAAAATGTAACCCTGTGAAGACTGCTGGGTCTCCTGGTCGTCTGCCTAAGAAGCGTTTAAGTGCCTTGTGAGCACAACTCGACCCCGTCCTCCAAGCACTAGCCCCATGCCTGATGTACAGGCCATGTAGCGCAGTACCCTCTGTGCAGCCCGGTAGTGCTCAAGGCGGTGTTTCTCGGGCGCAACGAAGCGCGTCGGGATGCTGAGAGGGTGCGCAAGGTCAGGTCGAGTGCAAGTCATCAGGTATTTGATGCAACACACAAGCTCTGGATACAAACCACTCGGCTTTACAGACTCGTCCGAAGGTGAAGCTCAGAGCAAGTGGCTCGTAGGCAGAGGAGTGAGCTGTGGCGAGGAGAAACGAAAGCGGAAGCATTGAAAGACCTGCTGCACCATGCGTGACTGAGTCAAAGTGATGGTGCACGCTGCTCTGTCCCGGGTGATCTGAAAGCCAAGATAGCTGCGCAGCTCACCCAGGTCAGTGCAGCTGTGTCTCTTGCGTAGCTCCTGTCAAAAGAATGAACGAGAATGAATGAACTATGAAAGAGTTGGGTACAAGTACTAACCCTAATTGGGTTGTACCCCCTATGGGCTACCCCACTATAGCCTACAGAAATGTAAGCACTATAACATTTTGACACACCCCCATAAGCAAAGTGGGGGAGAACAAGTGGTCACAAGACCAGTCAAGAAAAGCAAAGCAAGCTCCGGGTGGATCACAGAGTTACCATACAGTCTGAGCACAAGCAAATGGCCACAAGGTCAGTTCACATGCAGAGTCATATAAAAGAGAACAAACAATACAGTGATCATACCCTAGCAAGTGCAAACATGCATGTATATATATAGATCACAGTACAAGGAAATTCAAGAAGTGAGTAAGTGAGCCAAAGTAGGCAAAAGGCCTAACACAGTAGTAAAACGCTGATGATCACCAGGCGGAAGTGCCTTGGTGTAGACATCAGCAGTGTTGGCCCGAGTGGCCACATACGCAAGACGAAGCTGGCCACGCTGCTGCAACTCTCGAGTAAGGAAGTATCGCAGAGTGATGTGCTTCGTTTGGTGCTCCAGTCTGTGCTCCTAACACAAGGCAATCATGGCCTTGTTGTCTACGTACAGAACTGGAGGCGAACGAGGCTGCACTCCCAAGTCAGTCAGCAGGTAGGTGAGCCAGCGTAGCTCCTGTGCAGCCATGGCCCCTGCGTAGATCTCAGCCTCACAACTAGAGCTGAGAACCGAAGACGAGCGGGTAGACCGCCAGGAAACAGAGCCGGAATCGAGGCTGAAGGTGTAATCCTGTGACGACAGCTGTGTAGCTTAGTCGTCAACCCAAGAAGCGTCTGCGTGACCAGTGAGGACAACTTGACCCGTCCACCAAGCACGAGCCCCATGCCCGACGTACTGCACAAGTAATGCAGTACCCTCTTCGCAGCATCCCAGTGCACCTTTCGGTGCCTACCGGGAGCCTTGTAGCGGGCCAGAAGGCTGAGAGGGTACGCGAGGTCAGGTCGTGTGCACGTCATCAGGTACATGAGGCAACCTACAAGCTCTGGGTACGGACCACTCGGCTCTACGGACTCGTCCGAAGGTGGAGCTGAGAGCGATTGGCCGGTAGACAGAGGAGTGGGATGTGGCGAGGAGAACTGGAAGCCGAAGCGCTGAAGGACCTGGTGCACCATGTGTGACTGAGTCAGGGTGATGGTGCGCCGTGCTCTGTCCCGTATGATCTGCAAGCCAAGATAGCTGCGCAGTTCACCCAGGTCAGTGCAGGTGTGTCTCTTCTGCAGCTCCGACTTCACAAGGGTCAGTGCCTCAGTTTCAGTAGTGGCAAAGACCAGGTCGTCGACGTAGACGAGGACGTAGAACGGCGGCAGCGAGGTGTCGGTGCGTAGAAACAGCGACGGGTCAGCAGTAGAAGGAGCAAACCCAAGAGCCGCAAGTGTAGTCCTCAGTGTGTCGTGCCACTCGCGAGGTGCTTGGCGAAGACCGTAGACTGGCTGCCGGAGACTCCACTGGGTACTTGCAGGAAACGACAAAGTGAAGCCAGGTGGGCGGCGCAGCCAGATCTCCTCGTGCAGGCTGCCCTGCAAGAAAGCTTTACTGAAGACCCGCAATTGCCTCTGCGTAAGAGCGCGGGGTCAGGATGTCTGGAGCATCCAGGTCTCCCTCAGGGGCAAGCAGCATGGAAGCGAAACGAGGTACAGCAGCTGCAAGACACTCAAAGTCCTCCTGCCTGTCCTCAAGGACGTTCATGCCAAGAGCACACTCACCCCCGACGGACAGAGGATTGGCAGACTCAGACTCAGCAACAAGAGCAGTAGCGTAGTCTACACGACAGGCAGCAGCAAAGTCAACCAGCTCAACAACGAGGGCAGACACAGCAGTGGACTCAAAAAGAAGGGTCAGCGACAACAGTGGCTAGGAGACAAGAGACAGTGGGACTGGCAGCACGAGCGAGGTTAGACTCAGGGTCAGGGACGACAGGAAGAGAGGATTCAGGAGGAGGCGGCAGAGGAACACGCAGTGGAACAAAGGAAGGACGAAATGCCATAGCGTGAGTGCCAGGGACAGGAGGAGGACGCGGACGAGGAACCCTACGACCAGTGCGAACAGCGCGAACAGGCAAGGCAGGAGGAGACGCAGGCTCACGACGCTCGGTAAGGCCTCCAGTCTGCTCAGTGTAAGGAGAAGGAGCAGGCAGTGGGGAGGCTGGCAGTAACGGCGGCTGCGACTGGTCAGGCGGTGGACACAATAGGGGAGGAGGAAGGCTAGTAGAAGACGGGACACCAAGAACGTGCTGAAGCAGGGGAACGAAGTACGGTCGCGGCCGCACAGTGCTTCCAGCACTAGTACCACCAGCACCCCCAGCTCCAGGGTCAAGAGCTCCAGCTCCTCCAGCTCCAGCGCCTCCCGCGCCAGTGCCTCTACCTCCAGCTCCTCCATCCCCAGCGCCACCAGCGCTAGTGCCTCTAGCTCCAGCGCCTCCAGCCCCAGCAGCTCTAGGCTCTGTCGGGTCTCCACCTCCAGCGTCCCCAACACCACCAGTCCCGGCAGCTCCAGTACCCCTGGTACGAGCACTTCCAGGACCAGCAGTCGCAGTACCTCCAGCACCACCAGCTCTAGTAGAAACACCAGCACCTCCAGCTCCAGTGGCTCCAGCTCCGGCAGCTCCACTCCGAAGGCGTGCGCGCCGAACAAGCCACTCATGCAGCTGCTGCGGGGAGAGAGGTTCCGGCTGGGGAGACAGTCGTGGCGAAGCACCAGCAGGACCTCCAGACAAAGCAGCACCCCGAGGCTCAGCACCCCCAGACTCCGCACCCTCAGACTCAGCACCCCCTGGCTCAACACCCTCAGGCTCAGCACCCTCAGGCTCCACACCCGCAGGCTCAGCACCCCCAGGCTCACCACCCCCAGACCCGGCACCCTCAGACTCAGCACCCCCAGGCTCCGCACCCCCAGGCTCCGCACCCCCAGACGCAGTACCTCGAGCAGCACTTGAGTCGCCAGCTACCTCAAGAGGCACAGTACCAGAGAGAGGGTCTACCTAAGACACACTTGAGGGAGCAGGACCCTGGGGCGGGAGGGTGTGGAGCCTGAGGGTGTGGAGCCTGGGGGTGCTGAGCCGCAAACGGCCACAGAAAAAGCAGCACCCTGAGGCTCAGCACCCCCAGACTCCGCACCCTCAGACTCAGCACCCCCAGGCTCAACACCCTCAGGCTCAGCACCCTCAGGCTCCACACCCGCAGGCTGAGCCTGGGGGTCTACCGGAGGGGGACCGGGAGCAAGGAAGAGCGGCGGGGGCGGGGGAGGGGCAGAGCGGTAGGGGAAGAGACGGTAAAAGGGAACCGACTCGTCAAACATGACAACCTGAGAGGGGAAGACACGGCGCGAGGTGGGGTGGTAAAACTGCCAGCCAGGCGTGTCACGGGAAAAGCCAAGGAAGACACAGCGGATAGCACGCGCGGAGAGCTTGTCCGCGGACGAATCGCGACCAAAGGCACAAGAGCCCCAGACCCAGAACACCGACGCATCGCCAACCTCCCCCGTCCAACGCAGTGTGGGCGAGGTCTCCGGCAAGGAGACACGGGGCCAGAGGTTGAGCTGATGCGCAGCGTACCGGACCGCAAACGGCCACAGAAATTGGGGAGCAGCCGCATGGATCATGGAGGTACGAGCGACCTCCATGACTAAGCCAATGCGGCGCTTAGCAATCCTATTTTGCTGAGAGGAGTCCGAAAGCGTGAACGACTGGAGAATGCCCTCCCCACGACAAAATTCCCGCAAGAGGTCGGAGGAGAACTCACCAGCTCTGTCAGAGTGCAGACCCAGGACAGGAAGGTCCTAGCTAAACCGCTCGCGGAGATGGAGACGTACAGCGCAGATCCAAGGGATCAAGACATCAACGACCTGACCCTTGCTGCGCAAGGGGAAGACCGTGGTGTACCGCGTGTAGTCGTCAACGACCAGCAGAAAGTAGCGCTTGCGGCCCTGTCCACTGATGCGGGCTATGCCCCACACGTCCATGTGGAGAGTCTGCAGGGGAGCAGTCGTCGGGGGAAACGAGGAGTGAGGAGCGGCGTGCTGCCGCCCCTCGACGCAAGGAAGGCAGGGCGGGGCAGGCGAGGGCAGGAGGGGAGGCAGAGACCGGGGAAGACCAAAGACAAGGAGGCGGGAGTGCATGCCACGCAGGCGTGGCAGGGAGGGGTGACCGTGCCAGAGGAGAGTCCGGTGCGTCAGGTGGCGACACGAGCAAGGGGGTGCTACCTGACCTGACGCGGACACCTGGGCAGATGCAGCTACCTGAGGAGGCTCGGTAGCAAGTGTGTACATACTCGACCCTGGCCGACGAGTGAACTTGGCCAGGTGACGACCCGTCCGTGTACAGGTGCAGATCGACACACGCTGACCCCCAGGAGTGGTGGTAGTGACCATCAAATCCTGGAGGGCCGCAGTACTCACCAAGTTCGTAGAGAACGAGGGGAGGTGAAGACCTGACAGTGAGCTGGATGGAACCGCCGGACACGGGAGAACAGTGGAGGAACGGGCAACGACTGGGCCCCCGGAGGGGTCAGCCAGTCTGACCGGAATAGGTGCAGGGAGAGGAGTGAGGGTGGTGTTGTCACGAAAGAAACAGCGTGAGGCACCTGAGTCCAGCGTGAAGGTGTGCAAGGCCTCAGCAGGCGCAGTACCAGGGAGAGAAGACTCACTAGCACCTAGAGCAGCAACCTCTATACCTGGGTCAGGCGGCACACACCGATAACAGTCACCCTCAGCACTAGCAGACAAACCATACATAGCAGAAAGCATAGCATCATAGTCTAGGTCAAAGATCGCAACTCTAGACCTAAGCAGCTCTGCCCAGTGGGGGCGCTCGACCTCGTCACCAAACTCAGCGCGCCAAGCGTCGTCGAGGCGGGAGAAGCAGCGGTGCTGAGTGTGAGGCTTCCCGCATGTCTGATCAGCACGATCACCCGTGCGAATGACATACGGGCAGCTCACACTACCCCCAGACGCCCCACACTGAAACAACCACTCACGAAGCTGCTGGGGCGATGGGGTCTCGCTCCGACGCTGCTGCCGCTGCCGCTGGCCTCCTCCATAACCTCCACGCTGAGCTCTAGTCCTACCGCCACCACTCCCACCGCTGCCACTACCGCCACTCCCACCGCTGCCTCCACCGCCGCCACCAAAGCCCCCACTCCCGCCACCACTCCCACCGCTGCCACCACCTCCACTGCCTCCACCACCTCCACTGCTGCCCCCACCACCACTCCCGCTGCCCCCGCCACCACCCCTGCCACCCTTGCCCTTGCTGCTGTGGCGCTTCGCACTACCAGAAGCAGCCCTGACGTCCTCAGTACTAGGGACGTCTACAGCAGCAGCAGAGGCGTAGGAGGGGGCAAGGGGGGAGGGGAGCACCCCTCAAAGAAGAATGCCACGAGCAGCACCTACAGCGACTATACTAGTCTCACCTGCAAGGAGATGCTGCTCGAGTAGGTCAATAACGAGGACTGTGGGGTCGAGGGAGAGAAAGTGGTCCATGACAGAGCGAAGAGAGTCAGGGATGCGAGTGACTATAAAGTAGAGAGTGATGAACATCGGGGGCTGGTTCCTGTCAAGGAGCTCAGCTGGGGTGGCAGCATGGTAGCGAGCGTCGCTACTGCGAAGGTGGGAAACGAGGTCCTCTACTGTGGCAAAGGCAGACAGCTCGGGGAGCAGGTAGGGCAGTAGGAGGCGGCCTAGAGCAGTAGTGGAAGGCGAGGAGTAGCGAGCGACGACAGCGTGGTACAGTGCCTGTGCTGTCCTGTGCTGTCCGAAGTGAGCGCATTCGGCCAACGGGAGGTGGTTGCGAATGGCTAAGCGGGCAGCAGCGTCGCGAGTCAGCCACTTTGAGCGGGTCGCACTGTCAGCTGTGGCGGGAGGGGCGGGAGCGGCGCCAGACGTGTGGTCAAACAACGAAACACTGTCCCTAGAGTCGCTCAGTAGGTACAGCTGCAGGTCGTCGAGCCACGTGTCAAACTGTAGGGGGAGTCCCTAATGATCGAACCCTAGCACGCGGATAGAAGCCATAGTGGCGCAGCACGCAGAGCGAGGAGAAGCAGGGCAGCGCAGAGCACAGGGCAGGCAGCAGCAAGGAGAAGTGAGAGGGCCGCAAGGGGCGGCTAGCAGAGCAGCAGGGGCAGCAAGAGGGCCACCAAGGGCGGCTCGCGGGGCTGTAAGGGCGGCTCGCGGGCTGCAGGGTAGAGGGGCGGGCCGCAAGGGGCAGCTCGCGGGGCCTGTGGTCGACTGTCGGGTCGAGGCCTAGGGGCAACGGGCTCTGGGCGACGGGCGACGGGTGACGGGCCGGGGCCGGGGCCTAGGGGCGACGGGCCTAGGGGCGACTGGCGTCGGGCCGGGGCCTAGGGGCGTTGGGCGACGGGCCGGGGCTAGGAGCGACGGTCGATGGGGCCGCGGCCTAGGTGCGTCGGTCGCGGGCCTAGGGGCGTCGGGCGACGGGCCGGGGCGACTGGCCTAGGGGCAACGGTCCGGGCGTAGGGGCAACGGGCCGGGGCGACAGGCCTAGGGGCGACGGGCCGGGCTAGGGGCGACGGGCCTAGGGGCGACGGGCCGGGGCGACGGGCCTAGGGGCGACGGGCCTGGCTAGGGGCGATAGGCCTGGCTAGGGGCGACGGGTCTACGGGCCAGGCTAGGGGCGACGGGCCTACGGGTTGGGCTAGGGGCGACGGGCCTACGGGCCGGGCTAGGGGCGACGGGCCGGCCTAGGGGCGACGGGCCTAGGAGTGACGGGCCGGGGCGACGGGCCTAGGGGCGATGGGCCGGGGCGACGGGCCTAGGGGCGACGGGCCGGGCTAGGGGCGACGGGCCTACGGGCCGGGCTAGGGGCGACGGGCCGGCCTAGGGGCGACGGGCCTAGGGGCGACGGGCCGGGCTAGGGGCGACAAGCCGCGCGAGGGCGGCGCGCTGGGCAGCAGGTGCGGCACGAGGGTCGCTAGGGGCGGCTAGTGGGGCAGCGCAGTGGTGGGCCCAAGGAAAAAAAAAGGTCCTAGCGAAGGACCTGCTCTGAAACCATGTCAAAAGAATGAACAAGAATGAATGAACTAAGAAAGAGTTGGGTACAAGTACTAACCCTAATTGGGTTGTACCCCTTATGGGCTACCCCACTATAGCCTACACAAATGTAAGCACTATAACATTCTGACAGCTCCGCCTTCACAAGGGCCAGTGCCTCAGTGCCAGCAGTAGTGAAGACCAACTCGTCGACGTACACGACGATGTAGAATTTGGCAGAGAAGGGTCGGTGCGTAGAAACAGCGACGGGTCAGCAGTTGAAGGAGCAAACCTAAGAGCTGCAATTGCAGTCCTCAGTGTGTCGTGCCACTCGCGGGGCGCCTGGCCAAGACCGTGGACTGGCCACCGGAGGCTTCATTGGGTACCCTCAGGAAATGACCCTGTGAAGCCCGATGGGCAGCGCAGCCAGATCTCCTCGTCAAGGCTGCCCTGCAAGAAAGCTGAGGAGAAGTCAAGCGAGTGGAGCTCATGGTCACGCTGTACTGCAACGTGCAGTAACATTCGAAGAATGGTCATATTCGGGGTGGGGGAGAAGATATGGAAGTAGTCGACTCTCTGTCGCGTACTGAAGCCTCGTGCAACGTAACGTGCCTTAAAGCCAGGCCTCTTCACCCCGAAAATCCACATGCCATTGACTGTGTTCGCCCCAGAAAGGGGAAATGTATCGACATAGGTGCCTCTGGACTTCTTGGAAGCCATCTCTGCATCCATGGTTGTCTGCCACTGAGAGGAGTATGGACCTGAGATCGCCTCTGCGTAAGAGCGCGGGGTCGGGATGTCTAGTGCATTCATGTCTCCCTCAGAGCAAAGCAGCATGGAAGCAAGATGAGGTACAGCAGCCGCTAGGCACTCGAGCTAAAACTGCTTGTCCTCAAGGTGTCAAACATATATGCCTAGTTATATCTAGGCTTAGTTTATGTGTTTATAGTTGTCTAGGCCATAGTGGGTTTAGCCTTAGGGGGTACAAAGTTTCTCTCGACATTCTACTTGTACCCCTTCCCTTTTCCTAGTCAAACATTCTCGCCTAAGATTCTAACATGGTATTAAGAGCAATTAGTCCTAGGACCTAATGCTAATGGGCCCACCACCTACTGCCCTGCTAGCCTAGGCCCCGGCCCGTCGCCCCTTGGCGTCGCCCCTAGCCCCTAGGCTCGGCCCCTTGGCCCCGTCGCCTCGGCCCCGCTGGCCCCGTCGACTTCGTCGCCCGCGCCCGGCCCGTACCTAGCCCGTCGCCCGGCCCGTACCTAGCCCGTCGCCCGGCCCCGTCTCCTGCCCGCGCCCGGCCCGTACCTAGCCCGACGCCCGGCCCGTACCTAGCCCGTCGCCCGGCCCGTACCTAGCCTCGCGCCCGGCCCGTACCTAGCCCGCACTCGGCCCCGTTCCTAGCCCCACGCCCGGCCCGTACCTCGCCCGCGCCTGGCCCCGTACCTAGCCCGCGCCCGGCCCGTACCAAGCCCGCGCCTGGCCCCGTCCTTCGCCCAGCGCCCGGCCCCGTCTCTTGCCCGCGCCCGGCCCCGTACCTAGCCCTGCGCCCGGCCCCATTCCGCGCCCAGCGCCCGGCCCCGTACCTGCCCAGCGCCCGGCCCCGTACCTGCCCAGCGCCCGGCCCCGTACCTGCCCAGCGCCAGGCCCCGTACCTGCCCAGCGCCCGGCCCCGTACCTGCCCAGCGCCCGGCCCCGTACCTGCCCAGCGCCAGGCCCCGTACCTGCCCAGCGCCCGGCCCCATACCTGCCCAGCGACCGGCCCAGTACCTGCCCAGCGCCTGGCCCCGTACCTGCCCAGCGCCCGGCCCAGTCCCTGCCCAGCGCCTGGCCCCATTCCTGCCCAGCGCCCGGCCACGTACCTGCCCAGCGCCCGGCCCAGTCCCTGCTCAGCGCCTGGCCCCGTACCTGCCCAGCGCCCGGCCCCGTCGCCCCTAGCCATGGCCCCGTCGCCCCTAGCCATGGCCCCTCGCGACCTGCCGCCCCTAACCGCGGCCCCGGTGCCCTGTTGCGCCATGGTGGGTGAGGGGGTGGCAAGAGGGGGTTCCTCCTGCCCGCGTGCCCTTCAGTCGCACGCGCAGCTCCGCCCCCGGCCCCCTCCCCCCCCCTCCCCCCCCTCCATGGGGATGGCGGGGAGAGGGGGAGAAAACTTGGAGGTTCAGGGGGAGGCAGGAGGGGATCTGCAGCACCAGGTCCCCCACCTTTCTCCTACCTCCCCCTGCTGCGGGAGCAGCAGAGGGGGGGAGGGGACCTGCAGCACCTGCCCCCCCCCCCCCCCCCCCCCCCCCCCTTCTCCTCCATCTCTCTGCTGCGGGTGCAGCAGTGGGGGGGAGGGTATGGGGGTGGCGGGTGTGGCCAACCTGCTGTCGCCCGAGCGGCTCCTGCACCGCCCCTTCTCCTACCTCCCCCCTGCTGCACAGGGGATCTGCGGCACCAGCCCCCCCCCCCCCCCCCCCCCCTCCATGGGGATGGCGGGGAGAGGGGGGGGAAGCTTGGAGGTTCAGGGGGAGGCAGGAGGGGATCTGCAGCACCAGGTCCCCCACCCTTCTCCTACCTCCCCCTGCTGCGGGTACAGCAGTGGGGGGGAGGGGATTTGCCATCCCCCTGCTGCGGATGCGGCAGTGGGGGAAGGGGACCTGCAGCACCAGCCCCCCCCCCCCCTCCTCTCCGCCCTTTTCTCCTCTCCCTCCCCCTGCTGCGGGTGCCGCAGTGGGGGGGAAGGGATCTGCCATCCCCCTGCTGCGGATGCAGCAGTGGGGGGAGGGGACCTGCAGCACCAGCCCCCCCCCCCCGCCCTCCCCCCCCCCCCCCCCCCCCCTTCTCCTCCACCCTTGCTGCGGGTGCAGCAGTGGGGGGAGGGGATCTGCATCAGCAGTGGGGGGAGGGGATTTGCAGCATCAGCCCCCCCCCCCCCCCCCCCCCCCCCTCTCCGCCCTTTTCTCCTCTCTCTCTCCCTGCCGCACCCTGTGTTGGGAAGGGGGGGAGCTTGGAGGTGCAGTGGGGGGGAGGGGATCTGCAGCACCAGCCCCCCCCGCCCCCCCCCCCCCCCCCTGCTGCGGGTGCAGCGGTGGGGGGAGGGGATCTGCAGCCCTGCGCGCCCTATGCGCCCTGCTGTCCTGCTGCCCTGCAGCCCTGTGCGCCCTACTGCCCTGCTGCTGCCGCTACAGCCCTTGCTGCTGCCCTGCGCGCCCCGCGCGCCCTGCAGCCCTGCTGCGCCCTGTGCGCCCTGCTGCCCTGTGCGCGCCCTGCTGCCCTCTGCACGCGCCATGCACAGCCCCCCACCCCCCCCCCCCCCACCCCAACCCCCCCCCCCCCCTCCCTTCTTCTTCCTTCCCCTGCTGCAGGTGCAGCAGTGGGGTGGGGGTATGGGGGTGGCGGGTGTGGGTGCAACTGCGGGGTGGCGGGTATGGGGGTGGCGGGTGTGTGAACCATCCCCTCCTCCTCCTCCACCTTCGTCTCCCACTGCTGCAGCTGCCGCTGAGGGGGGTGGGTGTGTGGGAGCCGAGGGAGTGGTGCTAGGGGGGTGACGTGGGAGTGGAGCTAGGGGTGCAGCAAGGGGTGTGTGAAAGGGGGGTGGGACAGTTATGGGGGAGGTTGAGCGGAGGTAGCCGTTGTGTCGCCAGCAGCGCCAGTAGTCCGGAGGCTACAATCTCCGGTAGCCCAGCGAGCCTGCTGCGCTAGTCGCCTGTGGGTCCGTTGCTCCTGCCGCTCAGAGTTAGCCGCAGAGCCAGTTACTCCTGTAGTCCGGGGATACGGCCCCGGTAGCCACAGTGCGCACCGCTCCTGTTGCCCGTGTGTCTACAGCATCAGCAGTCGCCTCCTATCTCCTTTCCTCTCACAGTCCAGCCTCCTCTTCACTTGCCCTTTGTGAATGCCCCTAGCTCTGCCTGTACTGTGATCTATCTATATACCTGCATGCTTGCACTTGTTAGGGTATGATCACTGTATTGTTTGTTCTCTTTATATAACTCTGCATGTGAACTGGCCTTGTGGCCCTTTGCTTGTGCTCGGACTGTGTGGTGACTTTGTGATCCACCCTGAGCTTGCTTTGCTTTGCTTCTTCTCTTGACTGGTCTTGTGACCATTGCTTGTTTTGGCTATCCCCCACTTCGCCTATGGGGGTGTGTCAAACATATATGCCTAGTTATATCTAGGCTTAGTTTATGTGTTCATAGTTGTCTAGGCTATAGTGGGTTTAGCCTTAGGGGGTACAAAGTTTCTCTCGACATTCTACTTGTACCCCTTCCCTTTTCCTAGTCAAACATTCTCGCCTAAGATTCTAACACAAGGACGTCACTGCCAAGAGCAAGCTTACCCCCGATGGACGGAGGACAGTCTGACTTAGACTCAGTAACAAGAGTTGCGAAGTAGTCAAGTCGTCACGTAGCAGCAAAGTCAACGAGCTAAGTGACTAAGGCAGACGTGGCAATAGACTCAAATGTAGGGTCAGTGACAACAGTGTCCAGGAGACGCGTGATAGTAGAACTAGCAGCACGAGCAAGGTGAGAC
This sequence comes from Closterium sp. Naga37s-1, assembly GCA_947471745.1. Classification (NCBI taxonomy): domain Eukaryota; kingdom Viridiplantae; phylum Streptophyta; class Zygnematophyceae; order Desmidiales; family Closteriaceae; genus Closterium; species Closterium sp. Naga37s-1. Next base: position 1,386,994 of record CANJKZ010000861.1, read on the forward strand.
TCAGGGTCAGAAACATCAGGAAGAAAGGACGCCGGAGGAGACGACGAGTGAACATGCTGTGGAACAGAGGAAGGACGAAGTGCCACTGTGTGAGTGTCATGGACTGGTGGAGCACGAAAACGAGAAACACGACGACCAGTGCAAACAAGCGAGGTCGTACGAGACGCAGGCTCACGACGCTCTGTCAGGGAGTCTGTCTGCTCAGTGTAAGGAGGAGGAGTAGGCAATGGTGAGGAAGGCTGTATTGCAACTGTGACGTGTCAGGTGGATGACACAGGAGAGGTAGAGTAAGGCGAGTGGAGGACGGAAGACTAAGAACCTGGTGGAGCGCCGAGCAAGTTTGTGGAAGCGACGACTACGCCTGAGGCAAGAAAAACGGTCGCTGCTTTGCAGTACCTCCAGCACCTCCGGCACCAGCACCTCTAGCACCTCCACCTCCACCACCTCCAGCACCTACAGCTCCAGTACCTCCAGCACTGCTAGCTCCAGTACCTCAACCATCAGCACCTCTAGCACCAGCATCCCTAGCACCAGCACCTCCAGCTCCAGCACCAGCGCCTCCAGTATCATCACCAGAGCAGCCTTGCCTAACAAGCCACTCACGAAGCTGCCGCGGCGAGAGAGGCTCCTACCGGCGAGGCTGCTTCTGCTGTCCACCCCCAGAACCTCCAGCAGGAGCACCCACGACTCCATTAACACCAGGACGCTCCACTCCCCCTGAACAAGCACCCCCAGACTCAGCACCCGTAGAACCAGCACCACCAGAGTCCGCACCTCCAATCTCACCACCCCCAACAGCACCGGAGTCCACACCAGCAGGCTGCAGAGGCGGCGAAGACGTCCAAGATGGAAAACCAGGAGGGGTCTCCAAGCGCGGTGAGCGGCGAGTGGTTACTGTGCTGTCAGCAGTGTGGTCACCCCCCCTCAGCTGGGCCAGAGGTATCAGAGGAGACCTCCAAAGGCTCAACCAAGGGGAGCGGGTCAACATGAGACACACATGAGGGAGCAGGGCCCTGTGGGGGAAGGGGGTCTATTGGAGGAGGACCTAGAAGCAGGAAGAGAGGCGGCGGGGGGACAGGAGAAGACACGTGGGGGGAAAGACGGTAGTAGCAAACCGACTCATCAAAGGTGACGTCATGGGAGGACAGGACGCGAAGCATGGTGGAGTGGTGGTCAGGTGCATAGGTGGGGAAAGCCAGGCGCGTAGGTGGGAAAGCCAAGGAAGTCGCAGCGAATGGTGCGAGAAGAGAGCTTGTCTGATGTGGCATCGCAGACAAGGGCATGCGAAACCAAGACCCGGAACGCCAACGCATCGCCAACCTCCCCCGTCCAACGCAGTCTAGGCGAGGTCTGTGGCACGGAGACACGGGGCTAGAGGTTGAGCTGATGCATGGTGTATCAAACTGCAAACGGCCACAGAAAATGGGGAGCAGCTGCATGGATCATGGAAGTGCGAACAACCTCCCTCCATGATCAAGCCAATGCGGCGCTCAGTAGTCCCATTATGCTGTGGAGTGGCCGGAAGCGTGAACGACTGGGCGATGCCCTCCACAAAAGTCCTCAAGGAGGTGGGAGGAAAACTCACCACCTCTGTCAGAGTGCAGACGCACGACCTGAAGGTCTTGCCGGAATCGTGCGCCCAGCTGGCAACGGATAGTGCGGATCCAAGGGATTAAGACACCGCGGACATCCGCCTTGCTCTGCAAGGGGAAGACCTTGGTGTAGCGCGTGTAGTTGTCAACAAGCAGAAAGTAGCGCTCGTTGTCCTGTCCACTGACACGGGCGGGGCTCCACACGCCCATGTGGAGAGTCTACAGAGGAGCAGTGGTCGGTGGAAACGAGGAGGAGTGAGAAACGGTGCGCTGCCGCCCCTCAACGCTGAGAAGGCACGGCGGCGTAAGCGACCAAGGGAGCGGGGGCAAGGACCTAAGGAGGCCAGCGACAAGGAGATAGGAGTGCATGCTACGCAGACGCGGCAGGAGGGGTGACCTAGACGGTGGTGCCAGAGGAGAGACGGGTGGGTGAGTACCCGACACGTGCAACATGCAGCTACGTGACCGACGCAGCTACATGTGCGAACTCAGTGGTCAGTGTGTACAGGCCAGACCTGGGTCTCCGTGTGAACGTGACGAGGTGGGCGCTAGTCCGTGAGCCCGTACAGATCGTCACAAGCTCACCTCCAGGAGTAGTGGTAGTGGCCAATTGTTACTAACCAAGTTTGTAGCAAACGAGGGGAGGTGGAGACCTTTGAGTGAGCCAGAGGGGGCTGTCGGACACGGGAGAACAAAGTCTGACCGACGTCACCTGACAAAAGTGGTCCCTCTGGTCGACCGGCAGGTGAGCTCGGACGGCAAGCTGTGTGACAGCGTCGTGCTCCGTCCACTGTGTGTAGGCAAGGCTGTCCGTCCGATACCGCCACTAAGGCCATGATGGGCAGCGGGAGTCAGCAGCAGCGGAGCAAGGGCAGCAGTGGTAGCTATAGCTGCAGCGGGGCGGCAGGCGCGGCTCGGGGGGCTGCACACGGGCAGGGCAGGGCAGCGCACGCGGGCATGCGCAGCACGCAAGGCAGCAGATGGGCAAGGCAAGCAGAAGTGCTAGCAGGGGCTGTAGCGGCAGCAGCAAGGAGCCATAGCGGCAGCAGCAGGGCTGTAGCGGCAGCAGCAGAGCTGTAGCAGCAGCAGCAGCAGCAGGGCTGTAGCGGCAGCAGCAAGGGCTGTAGCGGCAGCAGCAGGGGCTGTAGCAGCAGCAGCAGCAGGGCTGTAGCTGCAGCAACAGGGCTGTAGCGACGCTAGCAGGGGCTGTAGCGACGACAGCAGGGGCTGTAGCCGTAGCAGCAGGGTTGTAGCGGCAGCAGCAGGGGCTGTAGCGGCAGCAGCAGGGCTGTAGCGGCAGCAGCAGGGTTGTAGCGGCGCTAGCAGGGGCTGTAGCGACGACAGCAGGGGCTGTAGCCGTAGCAGCAGGGCTATAGCGGCAGCAGCAGGGCTGTAGCGGCAGCAGTAGGGCTATAGTGGCAGCAGCAAGGGCGGCAGCGGCAGAATCAGGGCTGTAGCGGCAGCAGCATCGGCTGTAGCGGCAGCAGCAGGGCTGTAGCGGCGCTAGCAGGGGCTGAAGCGGGGACAGCAGGGGCTGGAGCGGTAGCACATGCTGCAAAGTTGCCGCACATGCTGGCGGCACACGCCTGGTGTTAGCACGGGCCCGGTAAGGAAAGGAGAGAGAGACAGGGGGACAGATGGAGACTGTAGGTGGAAGAGATGCAGATCACCGCTGAGGTGCCGACTAGAGCAAAGTTTCCGCACATGCTGGCAGCACACGCCTGGTGCATTGGAAATGGGAGGAAAGAGAAGAGGGGAAGCCAAGAGTGGGCTGTATTGGTGCTTCTCTGACTGGTACGTCACACGGTGCCGTGGTGACTGTAGGTGGAAGAGATGCAGATGACCCGCTGATGTCCCGGCTAGGGCAAAGTTGCCACACATGCTGGCAGCACACGCCTGGTGTTGGAGGGGAAGGGCACAGAGGAGGGGGAGTGAGGACGCATTTTCTTCCACTGGTACGTCACGCGGTGCCGTGCTGACTTCGGGTCGAAGAGATGGAGATGACCCGAGGAGGTGCCGACTAATGCAAAGTTGCCACACATGCTGGCAGTACACGCCTGGTGTTGGAGGGGAGGGGAGGAGAGAAACAAGGGGCAGCTAAACACAAATTGTTCGTGCTGACTGGTAGGCCACTCGGTGTTGTGGTGCTGACTGCAGGTGGAAGAGATGGAGATGACTGGAAGAGGTGCCTACGAGGGCAAATTTGCCACACACACGCTCACTCGCTCGCTGCATTATGATCCGAAACACGCTCGCTACAAGGGCAAAGTTGCCACACACACGCTTGCTGCCCCACACGCACGCACGTCTGAATCATGACCTGACTATTCAGGCCAAAAACAAAAATGGATTGAATAACGAGGATGCCATCAAATAAGGATGCCACAGCGTAGTAAACGGTTATATTCAAATTGTATCCGAATGAAAGCGACACCTGGGGATGGATGGAGGAAAGAAGAAAAGGACCAGGTGGGAGTTGAACCCACAATCATGCAAGTTGATTAGAGGATTGTGCTACTAGTCCTGTAGATTATTACAAATTAATTTTATAAGTAAAATTAAATTCGTCCGACATGGTGCCACTCGGCATTTGCCTTTCATGCTCGTTTGCCGGCATAGAATTGCACATGGGTCGCGGAAAGCGCGAGGCGGAGGGCAATCGGAGTGGTAATGGAGGTCGGGGCAAATCGAAGCGCCACAAGTCGCGATACCTGAACGCTGTGAGCCATTAGAATTATGTCGCGACACATTAGTAACCAAAAACCGCCAGGCGTGTAACGATGCGTTCTGTGGCGCTGAGACGAATAACGACGCTCATAAGCGACGATTCTCCAGTCGCGTTTCAGGCGCGTTTCAGTCGCTTAGCAGTCGCGAGTCACGGCAGCATCCGTTCCGCGTCGCCTCTGTGATCTCGGCGGCGAGCGCGCACGGGTCCGATCCGCTCCACTTCCCACCCTTCCGCTTCCCCCCTTTCCCCTTCCCCCCTTTTTCCTTTCGCGCCCTTTCCTCCCCGTCCGGCACACACCTCCGTCTTCCCTCCCTCCTTCTCGACTCCTCCTCCCACCACGGTCTCTCCTCTGGTCCTGAGATCGCTTTTTGAGCACTTCGTTTTACACAGAGCGGAATTTACCGCTGTCGCCTCTCTCCTCTGGTCCTCACCTGTCCGGCTTGGGTCGCCCGCTGTCCCCCTTCCCCCCCCCGCCCCCGCCGTCTCTCTTCCCTCCCCCCCCCCCTTCCCGGTCCACGAATCTCGGTTGCCAAGCAACCAAAACCCGAAACCCTTTTTGAGGCGCCTCAAAAAGCGGCGGCAGCAGCAGGCAGGGAGGCGAGAGTGCAGGTGAAGGAGCAGGCGAGAGTGCAGGCGCAGGTGAGAGTGCAGGTGAGAGTGCAGGTGCAGGTGAGAGTGCAGGTGAGAGTGCACGTGAGAGTGCACGTGAGAGTGCAGTCGCAGGTGCCGCCCATCCTGCTGCTGCTCCTCCCCCCCTTCTGCTCCCCCCCTGCTCCTGAGTGGTGCCCATCGCGAATGGCAGCAAGGGGTGGCTGGTGTGGAGTGTGACAGGCAGGGAGGGGAAGTGCGGGTCAAAATGATTCCTCCTCATCCTCTCGATTCTCCTCCTCTCCCTCCTGCTGCTCCCCCTTCCCGCCCCCCTCAGAGGGTGGGGGGGCGCGGGCCCTATCGCGAATGGCAGCAGGGGGTGGCTGGTGTGGAGTGTGACAAGCAGGGAGAGAGAGTGCGGGCTTGTTGTCGTTTGAGTCAAAACAAAGTAATTTCTTCCTTTTTTTCCTCGTCCTTCCCCCTTCTGCTCCTCCCTCTCGTGCCCCTCAGAGTGGAGGGGGAGCGGGCCCCATCACGGATGGCAGCTGGGGGTGGCTGCTGTCGAGTGTGACTGGCAGGGAGAGGGAGTGCAGGTCAAAATGATTCCTCCTCATCCCCTCTTCTCCTCCTCTCCCTTCTCCTCCTCTCCCTTCTCCTCTCCCTTCTCTTCCTCTCCCTTCTCCTCCTCTCCCTTCTCCTCCTCTCCCTTCTCTTCCTCTCCCTTCTCCTCCTCTCCCTTTTCCTCCTCTCCCTTTTCCTCCTCTCCCTTTTCCTCCTCTCCCTTTTCCTCCTCTCCCTTTTCCTCCTCTCCCTTCTCCTCCTCTCCCTTTTCCTCCTCTCCCTTTTCCTCCCCCACCTTCTGCCCCTCAGAGCAGGGGAAGAGCGGGCCCAATCACGAATGGCAGCAGGGGGTTGCTGCTGTCGAGCGTGACTGGCAGGGAGAGGGAGTGCGGGCGAGTTGATGTTTGAGTCGAATCAAAGTAATTTCTCCCTTTTGTTCCTTCCCCCTTCTGCTCCTCCCTCTCGTGCCCCCCAGAGTGGGGGAGGAGCGGGCCCTATCGCGAATGGCAGCAGGGGATGGCTGCTGTCGAGTGTGACTGAGGGAGTGCGGGCAAGTTGACGTTTGAGTCGAATCAAAGTATTTTCTCCCTTTTGTTCCTCCTCCTTCTGCTCCTCCCCCTCGTTCCCCTCCCCCTTCTGCTCCCCCCCCTCGTGCCCCTCAGAGTGGGGGAGGAGCGGGCCCTATCGCGAATGGCAACAGGGGCTGGCTGGTGTCGAGCGTGACTGGCAGGGAGAGGGAGTGCGGGCGGGAGATTGTGAACGTGCTCGATGAGGTGAGGCAGGAGCACACAGTGAGGGGGGGGGGGGGGGGGGGGGGGGGGGTAAGAGGTTAAAGGTGTGTGACTGGCAGGGAGAGGGTGCGGGCGGGAGATTGTGAATGTACAGGATGAGGTGAGGCAGGCTGAGGTGAAACAGGATGAGGTGAGGCAGGCTGAGGTGAAACAGGATGAGGTGAGGCAGGCTGAGGTGAAACAGGATGAGGTGAGGCACGCTGAGGTGAAACAGGATGAGGTGAGGCGCACAGGCAAATGATGGGGGTTTATTGTCAAGGGTTCACAGTGTACATCGCATGGCACCGTATCGAACGGTTTACATCGCATGGCACCGTATCGAACGGTGTAAATCGCATGGCACCATATTGAACGGTGTACATCGCATGGCACCATATCAAGGTGACGTTTGAGTCGACTGAAAAATTCACGGGAGGTTGTGAACGTGCTCGATGAAGTGAGGCGCACAGGAGGTGAGGCGCACAGGAGGTGAGGAGCACAGGGGGTGAGGAGCACAGGAGGTGAGGAGCACAGGAGGTGAGGAGCACAGGAGGTGAGGAGCACAGGAGGTGAGGAGGACAGGAGGTGAGGAGCACAGGAGGTGAGGAGCACAGGAGGTGAGGCGCACAGGAGGTGAGGCGCACAGGAGGAGGTGAGGCACACAGGAGGTGAGGAGCACAGGGGATCAGCAGGTTTAGAGCTTAGGGTGAAATGGAGGATCGCAGATGCTTCAGTGAGGGGGTGGGTGGTGTGGAGTGTGAGTGGCAGGGAGAGGGAGTCGGGTGGGGGGAGAGAGACGGTGAACATGCTCCATGAGGTGAGGTGAGGGGGTGTAGGAAGTTGAAGGTGTAGTACGGTTCCAGGAGGTTCCAGTTCCACTCTCATGGGGTTCCTTCCAAGAGTAGTACGATGTGTGTGTGTCCCATGAGGTCCACTCTCGTGGATTGTCAACTTGCTGGACGATCTGTGGTGAGCCTGTGGGGTGAGCCTGTGGGGTGAGGCACACATGGACGATGTGGGGTGAGCTGTGAGGCACACATGGAAGGGAAACTACGGTTTGGGGTTTAGGGACAAGGGGTTGAAGTGATGACTGTATATTTTCGACTTCTGACCGAAATATAGGATACACAATCTATTGAGCTGTATAGAGTCCTGTTTGATGGATTTTTTTTCAAGAGCCCCTAGTCAAGCAGGGTTTCTGTTGCAGGGAGGATCGGGTCAAGAAGTCTGCTAGCACATCGTGGGGCATGAGATACGTTCGTAGATTTTAGGGTTTGGACACAGCCTTCAAAGGTTCTGAGTGCAGGGAGGAGGGAGGATCGGGTCAGAAGTCTGCAAGCACATCGTGCTTTAAGCGCATGGGATACGTAGACACGATCGTAGAGTTTAGAGTTTGGTTACAGCCGTCACTTGGCAGATCTTTCTGTTGATTCTTAGCCGGAGACACTGGTTGAGTCAGAAGGCCCTACCCTGTCAGGGGACGTGCTCACGAGAAGCATGTCCCCTCCCCTTTTCGCCCCACAGTGGTGCTCACGAGAAGCATGTCCCCTCCCCTTTTCGCCCCACAGTGGTGCGGCAAGCTGGAGGCAGGCAAGGCGCAGGGGGAGGGAGGGGGGGAGGCAGCGACTGGAGAAGGTGCATCTGTGGGGAAGGCGAAGGGAGGGTCGTCCATTGATGCTCTGCTGGCGAATGAAGTGGCGGCACTCAAGAAGCAGGTGCGTGTGGAGAGGGGGGTGAGGAAGCAGGTGCGTGTGGGGAGGGGGAGCCTCACAGGTGCGTGCGCGTGTTGAGGGAATGGAGGGGAAGGCGAAGGGAGGGTCGTCCATTGATGCTCTGCTGGCGAATGAAGTGGCGGCACTCAAGAAACAGGTGCGTGTGGAGAGGGGGGTGAGGAAACAGGTGTGTGTGTTTTGCAGCGGCTCACAGGTGCGTGGGATGGGTAGGTGGTGCACTGTGGTGCTTTCCCCTCCTTTCCCCTCCTTTCCCCTCCTTTCCCCTCCTTTCCCCTCCTTTCCCCTCCTTTCCCCTCCTTTCCCCTCCTTTCCCCTCCTTTCCCCTCCTCTCCCCTCCTCTTCCCTCCTCTCCCCTCCTCTCCCCTCCTCTCCCCTCCTCTCCCCTCCTTTCCCCTCCTTTCCCCTCCTTTCCCCTCCTTTCCCCTCTCTTTCGCCTCCTTTCCCCTCCGTTTCCCTCCGTTCTTCTCCTTTCCCCTGCTTTCCCATTTTTTCCCCTTCTTTCTCCTCCATTTCCTTCCTTCCACTTCTTGCCTCTGATCCCTATCCTCCTTCCCTTTCTACTCCCTATCCTCCTTCCCTTTCTACAAAGGTCCACTGTTCGTGAGGCAGCATTCCCGTTTGCGTTCCTTCACCCTCCTCTTATCTCCCTCCCACTCCTTCTCTTCGTATCCCTCCCACTCCTTCTCCTCGTATCCCTCCCTCTCTCTCCCACTTGTTTCCTCTCCCTGTGTCCCCCAGCCTCGTTTGCAGTCGTCGGCTCAGGCTCCCAGGTGCCTCTGTTTTGTTCCCCTTGTGCATCCCCCCCTCCGCGTGTCCTCCTTTCCCTTCTCCCTTCCTTCTGCATGCCCCTCAGAGCCTCGGTTCATGAGTGTGGAGTCTGGCTGCATGCCCCTCTGGCTGCAAGGTGCTGCTGTTCGCAAAAATGCCGCAGCACAAACACCCATCTCTCCGCCTCTCCCAATCCTCTTTTCCCTCCCTCTTCCTCTCCTTGCCCCTCGTCTTGTCCCTCCCCTTGTCCTGCCCGTTCCCACCTGGTCTAACTTCGTGAGTGTTCATTAAGGCTGCAAGGCGCGGCTGCAAGGCGCTGCTGTTTGCGAGAATGCTCACTGAAAATCCCTATGGCTCCTCCTCTCTCTCCCATCGTCTTTCTCCCTCCCCTTGCCCCTACCGTTCGCCCTCCCCTTGCCCCTACCGTCCGCCCTCCCCTTGCCCCTACCGTCCGCCCTCCCCTTGCCCCTACCGTCCGCCCTCCCCTTGCCCCTACCGTCCGCCCTCCCCTTGCCCCTACCGTCCGCCCTCCCCTTGCCCCTACCGTCCGCCCTCCCCTTGCCCCTACCGTCCGCCCTCCCCTTGCCCCTACCGTCCGCCCTCCCCTTGCCCCTACCGTCCGCCCTCCCCTTGCCCCTACCGTCCGCCCTCCCCTTGCCCCTACCGTCCGCCCTCCCCTTGCCCCTACCGTCCGCCCTCCCCTTGCCCCTACCGTCCGCCCTCCCCTTGCCCCTACCGTCCGCCCTCCCCTTGCCCCTACCGTCCGCCCTCCCCTTGCCCCTACCGTCCGCCCTCCCCTTGCCCCTACCGTCCGCCCTCCCCTTGCCCCTACCGTCCGCCCTCCCCTTGCCCCTACCGTCCGCCCTCCCCTTGCCCTACCGTCCGCCCTCCCCTTGCCCCTACCGTCCGCCCTCCCCTTGCCCCTACCGTCCGCCCTCCCCTTGCCCCTACCGTCCGCCCTCCCCTTGCCCCTACCGTCCGCCCTCCCCTTGCCCCTACCGTCCGCCCTCCCCTTGCCCCTACCGTCCGCCCTCCCCTTGCCCCTACCGTCCGCCCTCCCCTTGCCCCTATCGTCCGCCGCCCTCTCCTTGACATTCCTCAGCCTCGGTTCGTGAGTGTGGAGTCTGGCTGCAAGGCGCTGCTGTTTGAGAAAAGAGTTTTTTTTCCTTTGTCCCTCGTCTTGTCCCTCGTCTTGTCCCTCGTCTTGTCCCTCCCGTTCTTCTCAGCCTCGGTTCGTGAGTGTGGAGTCTGGCTGCAAGGCGCTGCTGTTCGTGAGGATTAGAGAGGATGCCAGGAAGGGGGGGAAGGGAGAGAAGGGAGGAAAGCAGTTGGAGGAGGGAGAGGAGAAGGAGGTGGAGGGTGAGAAAGAGGAGGTGGGGAAGAACGAGGAACGGGGAAAGGAGGAGGAGAAGGGTGAAGGCGACAAGGAGGGTAAGGAGGGAGATAATGGCGGGGATAAGGGCGGAGAACAGGAGCAGGAGAAAGAGCAGGAGAAAGAGGTTACAGGAGGAGGAGAGAAGGAACCGGAGAAGGAGGAACGGGGAGGGGAGGGGGAGAAAGGGGAGGCAGGGGGAGAACAGGGAAGGGTGTCGCCGTGTGAGTTGGCAGAGGCGGTGCTGCGGCATGCCAAGGCAACCCAGCAGTCAGCAACTCGGTGGGTGTGAGGCTACTTGAGTTGAGGCATGGGATGAGAGACAAGGAGGGCGCAAAAGGGAGGAGAGAATGGAGGGGATGAGTGTGTGAGTTGGCATGGCAGAAGTGTTGTTGAGGCATGTCAAGGCCACCCAGCAGTCAGCCACTCGGTGCTTGTTGAGGCATGAGGTAAGGAGGGCAAGAGAGGCGGTAGTGATGCGTGTGAGCCTGTGGGTCACTCGTGTCGTGTGTGTGAGGCATGTCAAGGCCACCCGGCAGTCAGCCACTCGGTGCGTGCAGGTGCAGGGCGGTGGGTGTTAGACGGTGGGTGTGAGACGGTGGGTGTGAGACGGTGGGTGTGAATTACCCTCCGTTCGCTGTCTGTTGCCAGGGGCAACCACGTCTCACGCCTCCCAGGAGGAACAACCCTGCAGAGCCACTCAGACTCCCCCCTCTCCCCTCTGAACCTTGATTCAAATTCCCCCACCTCCGCCAGCTGCTGCCAGTGGAAGCCATGTCGCACGCCTCCCAGGAGGAGCAAACCTGCAGAGCCACCCACTCAGCCTCCCTTCCCTTCTCCCTGTGTACCATTCACACACTTCCCGCCCCCCCACCACCCCCTTCTTCTCCCCGCCGCTGCACCTTCACCTCACCCTCTCTCTGCTGCCTGCTGCCAGTGGAAGCCATGTCTCAAACCTCCCAGGAGGAGCAACCGTGCAGAGCCACCCACTCAGACTCCTCTCCCTTCTCCCCTGCCCTCCACTCAACTCTCCAGCTTCACCCCTATGATGGATTATACGCGTTTAGCGTATATATGCGTATCGTATATACGCTAGCGTGTATACGCCATACGCTTGAGGGTCGGATCAGGCATACGCTTTTTCGGGCAGGGAAAAAACATTTCGGGCAGGGTGGAAAAAAATTACCCCCTATCTTATCTCACTAAGACGTGCCCTAGCATTTTCCTGAGTCTGATCGGCGGGTGGGGTGGGGCGGGGAGTAGACATCATAGCTAGAGGGAGTAGTGTTGGAGAGGCTGTTCAAGTTGGAGTGCGTGGGGACACTGCTGCAAGCGGGAATGCAAGGTAGGAAATGACGGGTTAGGAGTTGGGTTGGCTGGTAAGTAGTGTGAGATTTGTTGGGGGTTCGATTTTGATAGGTTGGGGTTCGTAGATAAGATGGTTTTCAATGCGGTAGAGGGGATGGGTTCAAATGCCTAGATGGGACCTGAAATTCGACATTTGAATAGCCAGATGTGCCTGAAAAAATCCAAGTCAGATCCCACCTTGCAAGACCGCGGATTTGCATTTCGACTTCGGCGAAATGCTCACCAAGAAAATCCGCTCACCCGAAATTTTTTATGGCTGCGTATCGCGTATTCGCTAGCGTTTAGCGTATTGCGTGTACACGCTAGCGTGGATACGCTAAGCGCAAAGGGTCTAGAGCGTATAGTCCGTCATAGCTTCACCCTCCGTCTGCAGCAAGTGAAACCCTACAGAGCCATTCAGACTCCTCTCCCTTCTCCCCTGCCCTCCATCCACTCAACTCTCCAGCCTCACCCTCTGTCTGCAGCATGTGAAATCGACCTGCTACGCCTCCCATTCACCTTCCGAATATGTGCCTCTCAGCCTATCCCTCTCCTTCCTCTCCTGTGCACTATCCACCACCTGCTGCCCTCCATTCACCTCCCCCATCTTCACCCTCCGTCTGCTGCCAGTGGAAACCACATGCCATGCCACGTCTGTCTGGAGGAACCAAACAGAGCCATTCAGTCTCCTCTCCCCTCTCCCTTGTGCACCCATTCACAAACTTCCCCTCCCCCCCAACACCCTTCATCTCCCCACCGCTGCAGCTTCTCCCAGACAGAACCCTACAGAGCCATTCAGACTCCTCTCTCTCCCTTCTCCCTTGCACACCATTAACACCCCCCTCCCCACCCACTCGTTCCCCCCACCTCCCCAGTTTCACCCTCCGCCTGCTGCCAGTGGAAACCACGTGCTACGCCTCCTAGGAGGAGATTGGGAGGGCATGCATCCTCTCCCTCCACCTTTTGCCAACCAGCCTCCTCTCCCTTCTCCCCTCTGCACCATTCAACCCTCCCCTCCCCCACCCCAGCTTCACCCTCCGCCTGCTGCCAGTGGAAACCACGTGCTACGCCTCCCAGAAGGAGATTGATCCCTTCCCTTCCAGCCGACTTCTGAGTAGACTCAAAAGTCAACTCGCCTCCCAGAAGGAGATTGATCCCTTCCCATCCACTGATACCATTCCCGTTACCAATACCGTTACCATTACCTCTACCATTACCGTTACCATTACCATTACCATTACCATTACCATTACCATTACCACTACCATTACCATTACCATTACCAATGCCATTAGCATTGCTATTACCATTGCCCTTACCATTGCCATTGCCATTACCATAACCGTTACCATTACCGTTACCATTACCGTTACCATTACCGTTACCATTACCAGTACCACTACCATTACCATTACCATTACCATTACAATTACCATTACCGTTACCATTACCAGTACCACTACCATTACCATTACCATTACCGTTACCATTACCGTTACCATTACCAGTACCACTACCATTACCATTACCATTACCATTACCATAACCATTACCATTACCATAACCATTACCATTATCATTACCATTACCATTCACATTACCATTACCATTACTATTACCATTACCATTATCATTACCATTACCATTACCGTAACCGTAACCATTACCATAACCATTACCATTATCATTACCATTACCATTCACATTACCATTACTATTACCATTACCATTCACATTACCATTACCACTACCATTACCATTACCATTACCATTACCATTACCATTACCATTACCATTACTCAAAAGTCAACTCGCCTCCCAGAAAGAGATTGATCCCTTCCCAAGTAACTTTTGAGTTGACTCAAAGTCACCACGTGCTACGCCTCCCAGGAGGAGATTCATCCCTTCCCATCCAGCCGCTTCATTGCTACTAATTGCCTCCCTTCTCCCCTCCGCTCCATTCACCTCTCCGCAGCTTCACCCTCCGCCTGCTGCCAGTGGAAACCACGTGCTACGCCTCCCAGGAGGAGATCGCCTCAGCCATCAAGCCTCTCATTGCCGCCCACTTCCCCCCGGTCGGCCAATCAGCAAGCGACACGTCAGAGGCCCAACCCAAGGGATCAACGGTATGTATGAGTATGGTCGATTGGTAGGGGGTTTGCTTTGCGATAGGTCACTGTTCATCCTCGGTACGGCGTTGCTCGCGTTCTTTCCGCTTCAAGGTGTGTGTTCAGGCTTTAAGGCTTTGATGCTTTGATGCCCACGCCCTTTTGTAAGTCGACTCAAAAAGAGTGTGTTGATGACCACATGATCCCTGTAGGCGCACATCCCCCCTATGCACATCCTCCCTATAGGCGCATAACACATCCCACCCATTATTTGCGTCCTGTGCACTTAGTCATCATAAAACCAAAGATAAACAGGAAAATCAGAAAATGAGGTCTGCATAGGTTGATGAAGCGCATATCAGAGAGAAGATCCTTCCCTTCGTTAAACTACACATCACTAATACCAAACGCCGGAGCTATTTTTACTTATGATATTCTTCCTCTGAGCTTTACTTTCCAGTTTGTACAGCTTGAAATTCTGGTTGATACAGAGCTTGACCTTTCCCTTGCAGGCTCACCTCTGTTCATCCTCGACACACTGAAACCCACTATCAAACTCACTCTGCTTTCCCTTTGTACATATTTTGTGCGACCAACTTATTAAAGTGATGCAACGACAGCCTTGACCTTTCCCTTCTGGGTTCAGTGTGCATCCTCTTTATAGGCACCCCTTGCATCCCGTTACATGCTTTCTCCTTCCTGTACAGTTCGGAATCATTTTTGAGAAGCGAGCCAACGAAGGGCTTGAGAGAGCAGGCGTGATCGACACTGTAGCCAACCTGGTGCCCGGTCCGCATAAAGTGGACCTCCGGAACCCAGACAAGACCATCATGCTGCAAGTGGTGAAGGTATGTCGTGCATGCACCGGGCTGTGCATCTGTAGGCATGGTATACCAAGCTGGTGCCTGCTCTGCATATATTGGATCTTGGGAACCCAGACAAGTCCATCATGCTGCAAGTGGTGAAGGTATGGCGTGCACCATTCTGTGTGCTTATCAATCGTGGTATGGTTTATCTTGTGCTGCCTGCTCTGCATAGAGCGGATCTCCGCCGTCCTGACAAGTCCATCATGCTGCAAGTGGTGAAGGTATGACGTGCATGCATGCTATGTGTTCATTGACCATGGTATGCCAAGCTGGGGCATGTACCCCATATAGTGGACTTAAACAACTTGGGCAAGACCATCATGCTGCAAATGGTGAAGGTATGACATGCATGCATGTACACGCTGTAAATTCATTAACAAATGGTATGCCAATCAGGTGCCTGTACCCCGTATATCTGGTTTTGCGAGGTTTGACATGGCGTATGTTACTGATGTAGTCTGCTTGGTGAATAGTTTGCCTCTTGCCAAATGCGCCGTTGTTTTTGTTTTTGTTTTCGTTGGCTTCTTTGCATTGCAGTCTCATTTCCTCCTTAAGATGAGGTGTTTTAATCCTTCATGTGGTTTCGTGGTGTAGTTGGTTATCACGTTAGTCTAACACACTGAAAGTCACCGGTTCAAGTCCGGGCGAAGCCATTTTTTTATGGAGTTCGTCATCCAAGTTTTCTAGGCTATCTGACGCCATTCACATTTTCCTTCTTACTCTTCTTATCTCCACTGCCCTCTCTCTCACTCAATTCATGTTCTCAGTATCCCCCATTCCACCCCTGCACTCCCTCTTCCCCAGACCATCTGTTTCATCTCCATCCTCGCAGACTTTAAGGCCCTAGCCAAGTACAACCTGCGCCAGTTGTGCCTCCCCCAGGAGGAAGCCAAACCCGGTGCTGCTGGGGAAGCAAAGCCAAGCCTCTCCCTCACTGAAATCATTCTCTCAGTCTCCCCTATTCCACCCCTCCATTCCCTCTCTTCCCCAGACCATCTGTTTGCCAAGTGCACAATGTTTACCCCATATTACTCTTCCCCCTCTTCCTCCCCCACCCCACCCTGTTCTCTCCCTCCCTCCCCCCCAGACCATCTGTTTCATCTCCATCTTAGACGATTTCAAGGCCCTTGCCAAGTACAACCTGCGGCAGTTGTGCCTCCCCCAGGAGGATGCCAAGCCTGGTGCTGCTGGGGAAGCCAAGCCTGTTGCTGCTGGGGAAGCCAAGCCTGATGATGCTGCTGATGCTAGAGCTAGTGATGATGGGGGCGATGGTAATGCTGGTGAGGGCTGAACAGGCTGCTCTGGGAATTAATCGAAACTTGGAATCAGTGAGTAGTAAGGATAGTAATGATAGTGTTTGCAACCCAAAAAAAAAATCAACTGTAGCCGAGCATAACGAAATGATACAATATGCACGGAAAACTTTACGGTAACGGAAACAAGCTTCTGAATCCAAATCTTTTGCAAGCATGTCTATAACTACACACGATCCACGAAGGATACGGTATAAAGTTCATTGTGGCAGGTGCTCCTGCAGCCCCGCGCCCGCCCGCTATTGTTCCTGCAGCCCCATCTGCTGCCATCCGCACCAAATCAGGAGCTGCCGCTTCTGTAGCAGCTCCTAAGGCCCGTCCTGGTGCTTCTTCAGCCCCATCCGCAGCAGCACTTGTCGTTCCCGGTGCGGCTCCTGCTGCTGCCCCTTCTTCAGACGGCCACTGCCATTCCTGCTACGGCTGTCAAAATGTTATAATGCTTATATTGTGTAGGCTGTAGTGGGGTAGCCCATAAGGGGTACAACCCAATTAGGTTTAGTACTTGTACTCAGTTCTATCTCAATTCAATCATTCTTGTTCAAATTCTTGACAGCGGCATCCGCCACTCCTGCTGCGGCCTCTGCCGCCCCCAATGTGGCCTTTGCTGCCCCTGCTGTGGCTTGTGCCGCCCTTTCTGGCCGTGCTTTCCGGCTCGTGCATGCAGCCCTATCCTCTGCAGCTCCTTTAGCCCCAGTTTCTGCCATCCCTACCTACTCAGGAGCTGCCCAGCTACCATGCCATAACCAGTTGTACATTAATTAAATTAATATAAAATAACTTTACATCGCAGAATTCGCGACTCCATGGCCCAATGGATAAGCCGTCGGTCTACGGAATCAGAGATTTTGGGTTCGATCCCTAGTGGAATCGTTGCCCCACACAGAAAATTCCATGTTCATATCTTTCAGAAACAACGATTTTTGTGTGCTACAACCCTACAAAGTTCCTTAGGCAGCAATCTGCGCGATGCCGAGGCTATCTTCAACAAACAGCAAAGCAGGGCATGAATGACAGGGAAATTCAGGATCATCGACGGCCTTGTGCCCAAACAAGGTGCCGCAGACTTGTGGGGCATATTGTGTCCAGCACAACATCGATAATCTTCTTGGGATTCGTCCAAGGGCCGGCCCTCCGCATGACGAGCACCGATGGTGATTGACCGTCCCCTCACTACTGGAGCACCCGATTTTACTCCAAGCGCCAACATGATCAGCTTGCCTAGGTGCTGCACTTGGGGTGGGTGCAGTCCCACCCGACCATGACACGACCAAGGATCGGGTGAGTTCCTCAAAAAGGTCGCATGCACGATCAACCGCGGAGCTTATAGCGGATGCTATGTTTTCGACCATAGCATTTGCAATGGCCATGCCCGGCCCGCCCATATCTAGCGCTGTGTTAATCATGTCAGAATCCCAACCACTAGACCATTGGGATAAAAGGGTTTGTTAAGTAGCGGGTCAGTGCGCCCATAACCCCCCAGGACAACGAGCCTGTAACCCTTCCCTAGCATCAATCGGGGATCACCAGTGGACCTCTGACACCCCCCCGCACTGGGATGCCCGAAGTGCACACACTGGGATTCAAACCCGAGACCTTCGCTCTGATACCATGTCAGAATCCCAACCACTAGACCATTGGGATAAAAGGGCTTGTTAAGTAGCGGGTCAGTGCGCCCATAGCCCCCAAGGACAACGAGCCTGTAACCCTTCCGTAGGATCAATCGGGGATCACCAGTGAACCTCTGACAAATCAAGCGTGTGTTTTGTGTCGGCACTGCTTTGCTGGAGGCGTCCTCACCCCAGTCTTGGAACTCAGGCTCCCTTGGAACTCAGAACTATTGGGGGCGTGGAGGCAGCAAGAGGGCTCGATGGCGCACATGTATAAGAGATGGCAATGCGAGGGGTCAGCGGTGCATCAACCGTAGTGTTGCGTAACACCTTCCCTAAGATTCTTGCTGAGCTGGGCGCTCCTTAGCGCTGCCCCACCCTCTGGTGTGACAACGCCATCACCATCCATCTCACCCAGGACCCTGTCTACCACGCCCGCTCCAAGCACATCAAAGTGTGCTACTTCTTCATATGCGAGCTTGTTCAGCAGGGACTTCTTGCTGTTTGGAAGATTGCAGCCGAGACCAATCTCGCCAACATCTTCACCACGGCTCTCCCTTGCCCTGTGCACTCTGCCCTGGTCCGCCTCATTGGCCTTGCTCGCCCGGGTGCCCCTTGATTCAGAGGTTGTCTTGTTCTTGTCTTCGCATGATAAGGGGTTGTGTTAGAAAATATATTATAGCATGCTTAGACTTTTATCACTGTACACCAATTGTGGTGTACACTGTCAAACATATATGCTATAGTCTGTCTAGGCTGTAGTGGGGTAGTTCATATAGGGTACAACACTTTTAGGTTTCCTACTTGTACCCACCTGCTTGCTAGTTCAGTCATTCCTTCCTTCAATATTCTGACATGGTATTCAGAGCAGGTTCCCTCGTGGGAACGTTTTTTTTTTAGGGCCCACCACGATTTTTTTTCCTGCCCTGCCCGAAGCGCGCCTAGCGCCTGCCTCACCTGCGCCGTCGCGCGCCCTGCCCTAGTGCCGCCTGTCGCGGCCCTGCCTTCGCTGGCCCGTCGCGGACCTGTCTTCGCCGCCAGTCGCTGGCCCGTCCCAGCCCGTCCCGGCCCGTCGCTGGCCCGTCTCGGCCCGTCGCCACCCGTTGCCGGCCCGTCGCGGCCCGCCGCTGGCCCGTCTCGGTCCGTCCCGGCCCAGCCCGTCCCGGCCCGTCGCCAGCCTGTCGCGGCCCGTCGCCACCCGTCGCCGACCCATCGCGGCCCGTCACCGCCCGTCGGTGGCCCGTCCCGGCCCATCCCGGCCCATTGCCGGCCCGTCGCGGCCCGTCGCCGCCCATCGCTGGCCCGTCCCGACTCGTCCCGGCCCGTCGCCGGCACGTCCCGGCCCGTCCCGGCCCGTCGCCGCCCGTCGCTGGCTCGTCGCCGCTCGCCGCGGCCCTGACTTCGCCGCCTGTCGCGGCCCTGACCTGCAGCCGCCCTGTCCCAGCCCTGCTCTGCTGCCGCCCAGTCGCGGCCCTGCCCTGCAGCCGCCCTTACGCGGCCGTGCCCTGCAGCCGCCCTGTCGCGGCCCTGCCCTGCTGCCGCCCCAGTCGCGGCCCTGATCTAACCGCCAGCTGCTGGTAAGCACCCTTGCCGCCCGGCCGAGCCGCGCCACCCTACCGAGCCACGCCGCCCAGCCGAGCCGCGCCGCCCTGCCGAGCCGCGCCGCCCTACTGAGCCGCACTGCACTGCCTGCACTGCTCTTGCTGCTACTGCTGCTACTGCTGCTCCTGCTGCTGCTGCCGCTATGGCTAGCCCTACTGTTCTTACCTTTGATGCTGAGGGGCGTGCGGTTGACTTTGACGTGTGGGTTGACGACCTGCAGCTCTTTCTTCAGTGTGACTCTAGGGACGGGGTATCCCTTTTCGATCACACGTCTGGTGTCTCTACTGCACCTGCTGCTACTGCTGATAGTACGGTTCGCTCGCAGTGGACCACTCGTGACGCTGTTGCTCGCCTTGCTGTTCGTAGTCACCTGCCGTCTGCTGAGCGCGCGCACTTTGGCCAGTACAAGACTGCTCAGTCTTTGTATGACGCTGTCGTAGCGTGCTACTCCTCCCCTGCCACTGCTGCCCTCAGCCGCCTCATGCTGCCGTACCTTTTCCCTGACCTTGCCGCCTTTGCCACAGTCGCTAACCTCATTACTCACCTCCGCACTAGTGACGCCCGCTACCGAGCTGCGCTTCCCACTGAGTTCTGTGCCAAGAACCCCCCCCCCATGTACATCACCCTTTACTACCTAGTGACCCGCCTCCATGACTCCCTTGCTTCAGTCAGGGACCACTTTCTCTCCCTTTGCCCCACCGAGCTCACTGTCGACCTGCTAGAGGAGCGCCTCACTGTATCTGAGAAGAGTATCGTTGCTGTAGGTGCTTCTCACGGTGACCCTCGCGCCCCTTTCTTTGAGGGGTGTTCCCCTGTCCCCCTTCTCCCCTCTGTTGCTTCTGCTGCTGCTGTCGACCTCGTTGGCACTGAGGAGGTCGGGGCTGCGTCTGCTCCTAGTGGGAGGCGCCGCAACAGCAAGGGCAAGGGGGGCAAGGGTGGTGGAGGGGACGGTGGGGGCGGCGGTGTAGGCGGCGGAGGAGGCGGAGGGGGTGGCGGTGGAGGTGGGGGTGGTGGCGGGAGTGGGGGCTTCGGTGGCGGCAGTGGGGGTGGTGGAGGCAGCGGCAGCGGCGGTGGAGGCAGCGGCAGCGGTGGTGGAGGTGGCGGCGGCGGTAGTGCTGGTCGAGGTGGAGCCGCGCAGCGTGGAGGCTTTGGTGGTAGCCAGCGCCAGCAGCAGCCGCGTTCCCGTGAGACCCCGTCGGCCCAGCAGCTTCGTGAGTGGTACGCTGGGCGTGGGAGGTCTGGGGGTGTTGGTCCCTGCACTTACGTTCTTCGCACCGGCGGGCGCCGTGGGGAGACGTGCCGGCTGCCACACACTGCGCAGCGCTGCTTCGGTCGCCTGACTGACGCCTGGCGCGCCCAGTTTCCTGCCGCTGTTGAGCTCCCTCGCTGGGGTGATCTGCTTAGGCAGAATGTTGGTATCTTTGATCTTGACTTCGATGCTATCCTTGCTGCCATGTATGCTGTGACTGATAGTGCTGAGGGTGACTGCTACCTGTGTGTTCCCCCTAACCCGGGCATTGAGGCTGCTGCTCTAGGTGCTAGTGAGTCTGCTGCTCCAGGTACTGGTGAGTCTGCTGCTCCAGGTGCTGGTGAGTCTGCTCTCTCTGGTACTGCACCTACTGAGGCCTTGCACACTTTCACACTTGACTCTGGTGCTTCGCGCTCCTTCTTTCGCGACAGCACCACGCTCACGCCGCTTTGTTGGCCTGTCGCACTCTCCCTGGCTGACCCCTCTGGGGGCCCAGTCCTTGCGCACTCTTCCACGGTTCTACCGTGTCCTGCGGCCCCGTCGGGCTTGCTGTCCGGACTCCACCTCCCCACGTTCTCTACGAACTTGGTGTGTGGAGCTGACCTCCAGGACGCGTGGGTTGACCAGTTCACCCCTGAAGGTCAGCGTGCGACCCACTGCACTTGCTCTCGGACGGGCCGCCACCTGGCCACGTTCACCCGTCGGCCTGGGTCGAGTCTGTACACACTGACTACTGCGTCTCCTCCGGTTACTGCGTCTAGTCAGGTAGCCGCGTCTGGTCAGGTGTTTTCTGCCGCGTTCAGGTCTAGTCCAGCGTCGGCCCCCTGCTCGTGTCGTCCTCTGTCACACGAGACTCTCCTTTGGCACCACCGCCTTGGTCACCCCTCCCTGCCTCGTCTTCGAGGTATGGCCTCCCGTACCTTTGTCTCTGGTCTCCCCCGGTCCCTCCCTCCCCTTCCTCCGGGGCCTGCCCCCACCTGTGTTCCTTGTGTCGAGGGCCGGCAGCGCGCCGCTCCTCACTCCTCCGAGTTCCCTTCGACAGAGGCTCCCCTGCAGACTCTTCACATGGACGTGTAGGGCCCAGCCGGCGTCCGTGGACAGGGTCACGAGCGTTACTTCCTGCTGGTCGTTGACGACTACTCGTGTTACACCACAGTCTTCCCCTTGCGCCGCAAGGGTGAGGTCACTGAGGTGTTGATCGACTGGATCCGCAGTACCCGTCGCCAGCTCAGCGAGCGTTTCGGCTCGGACCTCCTGTTCTGCGTCTGCACTCAGACAGAGGTGGTGAGTTTTCCTCTGACCTCCTGAGGATTTTCTGTCGTGCGGAGGGCATCCGCCAGACGTTCACGCTTCCGGCCTCCCCACAGCAAAATGGGATTGCTGAGCACCGCATTGGCATGGTCATGGACGTCGCTCGTACGTCCATGATCCATGCGGCTGCTCCCCATTTTCTGTGGCCGTTCGTGGTTTAGTACGCTGCGCATCAGATCAACCTTCAGCCTCGTGTCTCCTTGCCGGAGACCACACCTACTCTGCGGTGGACGGGGAAGGTTGGCGATGCGTCTGTGTTCCGTGTCTGGGGATCTCGAGCTTTTGTCCGCGATGCTTCCGTGGACAAGCTGTCCTCTCGTGCCGTTCCCTGCATCTTCCTTGGCTTCCCCTCTGACGCACCTGGGTGGCAGTTTTACCACCCCACCTCGCGTCGTGTTCTGTCCTCTCAGGACGTCACGTTTGATGAGTCGGTATCTTACTACCGTCTCTTTCCCTACCGCACTGCCTTTCTCCCCCCCCCGCCACTCTTCCTAGCACCAGGTGCTCCTCCGGTAGACCCCCTCCCCCCTCAGGGTCCTGCCCCCTCAGGTGTGTCTCAGGTAGACCCTGTCGAGCCTGTCGAGGTAGCTGTCGACTCAGGTGCTGCTAGGGGTGCTGAGCCTGCGGGTGCGGGGACTGAGGGTGCTGAGCCTGGTGTTGCTGTGTCTGAGGGTGCGGAGCCTGGGGGTGCTGAGCCTGAGCGTGTGGAGCCTGGGGGTGCTGAGCCTGGGAGTGCTGTGTCTGGGGGTGCTGAGCCTGAGCGTGCTGCGTCTGGAGGTCCTCCGGGTGTCCTGTCACGGCGGGAGCCCCTCTCTCCGGAGCAGCTACGTGAGTGGTACGCTCGGCGCTGTAGCCGTGCTGCTGGGGCTACTGGGCCTGCAGCTGGAGGTGCTTCTGGAGCTGGAGCTGCTAGAGGTGCTGCTGGTGCTGGAGCTGCTGGCGGTGCTTCTGGAGCTGGAGCTGTTGGAGGTGCTGCTAGTGCTGGAGCTGCTGGAGCTGCTGGTCGTGGAGGTGCTGGTGCTGTAGGTACTGGCGCTGTTGGAGGTCTAGCTAGTGTTGGGGCTGCTGGAGGTGCTGGAGTAGCTGGTCCCGGAGGTGCTCGTACTGGAGGTACTGGAGCTGCTGGGGCTGGTGGTGCTGCAGGAGTTGGAGCTGTAGGTGCTGCTGGAGCTGGAGGTGTTGGAGGTACTGGAGCTGTGCCTTCTGGAGGTGCTGCTGGAGCTGGAGCTGTTGGAGGTATTGGAGCTGGTGGTGCTGTGGGAGTTGTAGTTGGAGACCCTGGCGCTGAGGGTCCTGGTGCTGTCTCTGCTGTTTCTAGAGGCGCTGCGCGGCCGTGGCCGTACTACGTTCCGCTTCTTCAGCAGGTTCTTGGTCTCCTGCCTTCTACTGGTCCTACTCCTCCTTTACTGAGTCCACCGCCTGTCCTGTCACAGTCACAGTTACAACCAGCCTCTCCACTGCCTGGTCCTTCTCCTTACTCTGGACCGACTGGAGGTCTTACGGAGCGTCGTGAGCCTGAGTCTCGTCCTGGGGCGAACATCGTCAGTGGCATGTGGATTTTGAGGGTGAAGCGGCCGCCGGGCTCTCCACCTGTCTTCAAGGCGCGTTACGTTGCACGAGGCTTCAGTCAGCGACAGGGAGTTGACTTCTTCCAGACCTTCTCCCCTACCCCAAAGATGACCACTCTTCGGGTGCTGCTGCACATCGCCGCTCAGCGTGACTACGAGCTACACTCTCTCGACTTCAGCACAGCCTTCCTACAAGGCAGCCTGCACGAGGAGATCTGGCTGCGACGCCCACCTAGCTTCACTGGGTCGTTTCCCGCTGGTACCCAGTGGAGCCTCCGGCGGCCAGTCTACGGTCTCCGCCAGGCACCCCGTGAGTGGCACGACACACTGAGGACGACTCTTGCTGCTCTTGGTTTTGCTCCTTCCACTGCTGACCCGTCGCTGTTTTTACGCACCGACACCACTCTTCCGCCGTTCTACGTTCTCGTGTACGTAGACGACTTAGTCTTTGCTACTGCTGACACTGAGGCACTCGCCCACGTGAAGTTGGAGCTGCAGAAGAGACACACGTTCACAGACATGGGTGAGCTGACAAGCTATCTTGGCTTGCGGATCATCCGGGACAAAGCACAGCGCACCATTACCTTGACTCAGTCACACATGGTGCAGCAGGTCCTTCAGCGCTTCGGCTTCACGTACTCCTCGCCACAGTCCACTCCTCTGCCTACCGGTCACTCGCTCTTAGCTCCACCTTCGGACGAGTCCGTAGAGCCGAGTGGCCCGTATCCAGAGCTTGTGGGCTGCCTCATGTACCTGATGACCTGCACTCGACCTGACCTTGCCTACCCTCTTAGCATTCTAGCACGCTATGTCGCTCCTGGCAGACACAGGAAGGAGCACATGGATGCAGCTAAGAGGGTGTTGCGCTACTTGTGCAGTACGTTGGGCATGGGGCTCGTGCTTGGAGGACGGGCTTGAGTTGTCCTCAGTGGTCACGCAGACGCTTCCTGGGTTGACGACTTGGCTACGCAGCGGTCGTCACAGGGTTACACTTCAGCCTTGGCTCCGGCTCTGTCTCTTGGCGGTCTACCTGCTCGTCTTCTGTTCTCAGCTCCAGTTGTGAGGCTGAGATCTACGCTGGGGCCATGGCTACACAGGAGTTACGCTGGCTTACCTACGTGCTGACCGACTTGGGAGAGGCGCCTCGTTCTCCTCCAGTTCTGTACGTCGACAACAAGGCCATGCTTGCCTTGTGTCAGGAGCACAGACTGGAGCACAGAACGAAGCACATTGCTCTTCGCTACTTCCTTGCTCGAGAGTTGCAGCAGCGTGGTCAGCTTCGTCTTGCTTATGTGGCCACTCAGGCCAACACTGCTGATATCTTTACCAAGGCACTTCAGCCTTGTGATCATCAGCGCTTTTGTACTACGCTAGGACTTGTGCCTACTTGGCCTCACTTGCTCACTTCTTGACTCTTCTTGTACTGTGATCTCTATACATATACCTGCATACTTACACTTGCTAGGTTGTGTTCACTGTATTGCTTGTTCTCCTTTATATAACTCTGCATGTGAACTGGCCTTGTGGCCATTTGCTTGTGCTCAGACTGCGTGGTGACGTCGTGATCCACCCTGAGCTTGCTTTGCCTTTCTTGACCGGTCTTGTGACCTCCTGTTCTCCCCCACTTTGCCTATGGGGGTATGTCAAACATATATGCTATAGTCTGTCTAGGCTGTAGTGGGGTAGTTCATATAGGGTACAACACTTTTAGGTTTCCTACTTGTACCCACCTGCGTGCTAGTTCAGTCATTCCATCCTTCAATATTTTGACATACAGTTGGGTTGGGACTACACCCAACATTGGGTGTAGCCTTGCATGTTGGGGTGCCAATCCAACCCAAGGAGCCTCCAAATGCACCCATTGGTCCTTAAAGGTGGCAACAATTTGGGAATGTTGCCAACCTAACCCAATGGGCCATAGGTTGGCCCACTCCACCAAGTTCCACCTTCCTCGTTTTCCCTTCCAAGCTTCTCCCCTCAACTATGTATGCACTCTTCTCATCTAACAAAATCAATCTTTTACCTTCAGTTCTTGATCTTACACTATCAACACTTTTGGGGGGACAATAATTGCACCTTGCCTTTTCCTTGCTATCAATCTTTGAGAACATTTCCCAAATCTTGGAGGTTCTTGCGGAGATAACTACTACAGCGGGAGCTAGACTACGGGGAAGGCACGGGGTAGGAGTGATCGTAGCGTTCCTTGCCTGTTTGCTCGTGTTCTCTCTAGGCACTCATTCACGGGGAGAATTCGCAAGAGTTTCACTAGCAAAGTTCACAACAATGATTTCAAAAGCATTGGCAACAATGACTACATCAGGAGCTAGCATGCAAGCAGGTCAACCTCCAGCGCAGCATGGTCGACCGCGTTCTAGCGCTGCAAAGTCCGCACCGCTCCAGCGCTGCAGAAGCGCGGCTTGCCAACGTTGCAGGTCGACGGCGTGCCAATGCTGCAGTAAGGCAGCTGCACAGCGTTGCACCCGCATGACAGCAGTGCACCCCCTTCGCAGGTGCTCGCAGTTGGTTGGCGTGCTTTGCCCCGTCACATGCACAACGCCGACGCCAAGCCGACCACGTGCCAACGACTACACCTGATCAGCCACGTCGATCTCGGGATACCACACCGAGATCGACTTCGCAAGAACCTCCCGAGCGACTCTCGCGCACCCCGCAATGCCCGTCGCTCGGGCAAATAGGTCGACCAGGCAACTAGGTTGACGCCACCAGGTCGGCGTCCTCCCAGGTCGGCGTCCAGGCGCCCAGGTCGGCGTCCAGGCGCCCAGGTCGGCGTCCTCCCTCCTCCCAGGTCAACGACTGCCTTCGTCGACCTCGGTTGAAGTCGGCCACCGGCCCCCGGCGTCGGTGGCTCCGGAGTGGCACCCATTCAGTTCGACCAAGCCATTGGCCTGCGCGCCCAAGTCGGTGTTGCCCACTGCAACAAATCCGTTTCACCTCCCGTAAACCCGACCACGACGTCGGCTCCGCCGAAGCGAGGACGGGGCCAACACACAACTCCCGTTGACACTCCCCTGTCGCGTTCACGCTTGGGCCTCCAGCCTACATGGTAGCACCACTCGGAGAATAGCTCGTCGGCGTGCACACAACACACAGTACGCCGTCACCGCTCTTGCCATGCAAAGGGCACCGGTTGAAGGCCGGGTAGTGCAGTGCCTTCGTCAGGAAGTCGGCCGGCTGCTCGGTGGTCGGGATGTACTTCAGCGTGAACTTCATGCGCTTCACCATGTGCTGCAGCCCGGCATACTGCCGCTCCATGTGCTTGAGGTTGCCCTGCAGCCCCAAGCCCTCGGCGACCGTGATGGCCGACATGTTGTCCACCCGAAGGACGGTCAGCGTCCTAGCGTCCAGCAGCTGGAACTCTGCAAGAAGGAAGCGAAGTTGGCGTCCCTCCTTGACGGCCTCGGTGGCTGCCAGGTACTCCGACTCGGTCAACGACAGTATCGCACACTTGATGCGCTTGCTCGACCAAGAGATGGTGGCCCCTCCGTAGACGAACACGTAGCCGCCCGTGCTCGTCCGGTTCTGCTTGTCGCCGGCGTTGTCGGCGTACACGTAGCCGACCAGCTTCGGCGAATCTGGTCCTCCGCCGAACTCCACGGCGGTGTCACGGGTGTTAGCAAGGTAGGCGAGGCAGCGGTCGACCTCGCGCCAGTGCTGGTCGCTCCTCACCGTGAGGCCGCTCCCTAGCTTGCTGCAAGCGAACATGATGTCCGGCCTTGTCGTTGTCGCTGCGAACTGCAGCGAGCCGACCTTCTGCCGGTACTCCTCCTCCTCGCGCTCATGGGCTTCCTCGTCATCGAACGTCAGTTCGGCATAGGCATCGACGAGGACTGGCGTCTTCGGGACTCGACCGCCCTGCTCCTCGTCGATGAAGTGCCTGCGCAGCTTGTCGGCGTAGCCCTGCTAGTGCAGCGACATCTTCCTCGCCGACCTGTCGCGCACAATCTCCAGCCCGAGGTACTTCTCCACCGGTGAGATCTCGCGCATCTTGAAGGCGGCCTCTAGCAGCTCCTTCAGCTTCTTCAGCATCGCGGTACTGCTGCTGGCGGCGAGCAGGTCGTCGGCGTAGACCAGCACCCAGCAAGCCACTCCGTCGACGCCGACCTTGAAGTAAAGGACCTCGTCGACTTGGCTCTTCTTCTAGCCAGCGCCGACTAGCACGTCGTTGAGCGCCTTGTACCACAGCAGCGATGACTGCTTGAGCCCGTACATGCTCTTCAGCAGCTTGCACACCCGGCCGGTCCCATCGTCGTAGTATTCCGGCTGGTACATATACAACACCCTGTCGAGCTTGCTCTGCATGAAGGCGTTCTTCATGTCGAGCTGCATCAGGTTGAGGTTGAGGATGGCGACGATGCTGAGGAAGATCCTCAGCGTGACGTAGCTGCTCACCGGCGCGTACGTCTTGTCGTAGTCGGCGCCATGCACCTGCGTGAAGCCCTTCACGACCAGCCTTGCCTTCTCCTGGGCGAATGTATCGTCGATGTGGTACTTGGTCATCAGGATCCACCGGTTCTTCATGATGTTCACCCCGCATGGGCGGTCGACCAGCTCCCACGTCCCCATGCCAACGAGGCTGCGGATCTCCTCGTCCATGGCAGCCTTCACCGCCTTGCCCTTCCAGCCCGCCAACGCCTCTTTCACCGTCATCGTCGCGATGTCCCAACGGTGCTCGGGGTCGGCGTGTATGTCCGGGTCGAGCTCCGGCAAGTCGACTTCATCCTCGACGTCGACGTACAGCGTGGTGAAGGCGGCCGGGGGGAGGCAGACGTGGTAAGTCAGCCGCTCAGGTGGCTCCCGAAGTCGGCCGGAACGCCGTGGTCCAGGCTTGTCAACCTGGACCTCCACCACGTCGCTGTCGGTGGATTCCTCGGCGCCCGATTGCTCCCCTTCCTTGTGGCCGGCTTCGCTGTCTTCACCGGCCTGCTGCACCAAAGTTGGCGTCCCTGTCAACTTCTCCCCTGTCGTCGGCTCCCCTGCCGACTGCCCGGTCGCCGACGGCTCCCCTGTCGGCTTCAATGCGGGCTGCTCCCCTGTCGGTGGCTTCCCTGCTGTCATCTCCTTCACCGGCTTCAGCAATGTCCGTTGTCTCCTCTCCACCCGCTGCTCCCCTGTCGTCGGCGGCTTCTCTCCCACACCGAATTTATTGAAACTAGGAAGATCTTGCATGTAGAGTTTCAGCAATATTGGAGTCGATGACGATTCCGCACCTAGGCTCGAAAGTGTAGGATTGAAAAGAGGGATGGACTACCTCAAGGAGCAGGGGTTCGAGGTGGAGGGAATTGTTACCGATGAGGGCAGTCGATTTCGAGGTGCAGCTGTAGAAAGAGGGATCCATCATCAGATAGACTAGTGGCATAAAAGACGATCGGTGGTGAAAATATTTGAAAACGTGTCAAACATATGTGTGTACATTTCTCTAGGCTGTAGTGGGTTTAGCCTTAGGGGGTACACAATTTCTCTCGACATTCTACTTGTACCCTTCCTTGCTTCCTAGTCAATCATTCTCGTCACTTTTTCTCACATGGTATTAGAGTAGGTTCCTATTGGGCCCAACACCTACTACTGCGCTTACCTAGTTCCTAGCCCGCCCCCCGTCGAAACTCGCGCCCGGCCCGTACCTAGCCCGTGCCCCGTCGACACCCGCGCCCGGCCCGTACCTAGCTCGCGCCCCGTCGACACCCGCGCCCGGCCCTTTCTCTTGCCCTCGCCCGGCCCGTACCTAGCCCGCGATCGCCCCGTCGACACCCGCGCCCGGCCCCGTACCTAGCCCGCGCCCCGTCGACGCCAGCGACCGGCCCCGTACCTAGCCAGCGCCCCATCGACACCCGCGCCCGGCCCGTACGTAGCCCGCGCCCCATAGACACCCGCGCCCGGCCCGTACGTAGCCCGCACCCCGTAGACACCCGTGCCCGGCCCGTACCTAGCCCGCGCCCCGTCGACACCCACGCCCGGCCCATACCTAGCCCGCGCCCAGTCGACACCCGCGCCCGGCCCGTACCTAGCTCGCGCCCCGTCGACACCCGCGCCCGGCCCCTTCTCTCGCCCTCGCCCGGCCCGTACCTAGCCCGCGCTCGGCCCTGTCTTACGCCAGCGCCCGGCCCAGTACCTGCCCTGCGCCCGGCCCCGTACCTTGTTTGGCCCCTCGGCCCCTTGTTTGGCTCCTTGGCCCCCTAGGCCTCTTGGCCCCCCCTAGGCCCCTCGCCTCATCGGCCCCTCGGCCCCGTACCCAGCCCGCGCCCGGCTCAGTACCTGCCCAGCGCCCGGCCCCGTACCTTGTTTGGCCCCTCGGCCCCTTGTTTGGCCCCTCGGCCCCCTAGGCCTCTCGGCCCCCCCCTAGGCCCCTCGGCTCATCGGCCCCTCGGTCCCGTACCCAGCCCGCGCCCGGCCCAGTACCTGCCCAGCGCCCGGCCCCGTACCTTGTTTGGCCCCTCGGCCCCTTGTTTGGCCCCTCAGCCCCCTAGGCCTCTCGGCCCCCCCTAGGCCCCTCGGCTCATCGGCCCCTCGGCCCCGTACCCAGCCCACGCCCGGCCCAGTACCTGCCCAGCGCCCGGCCCCGTACCTTGTTTGGCCCCTCGGCCCTGCCCCTAGGCCCCTCGGCCCCTAGCCTCGGCCCCTAGACTCGGCCTCCTCGGCCCCTAGGCTCGGTCTCCTCGGCCCCCCCCCAGGCCCCTCGGCCCCGTACCTTGTTTGGCCCCTCGGCCCCCTAGGCCTCTCGGCCCCCCCCTAGGCCCCTCGGCCCATCGGCCCCTCGGCCCCGTACCCAGCCCGCGCCCGGCCCAGTACCTGCCCAGCGCCCGGCCCCGTACCTTGTTTGGCCCCTCGGCCCCGTTCCTGGTTTGGCCCCTTGGCCCCCTAGGCCTCTCGGCCCCCCCACTAGGCCCCTCGGCCCATCGGCCCCTCGGCCCCGTACCCAGCCCGCGCCCGGCCCAGTACCTACCCAGCGCCCGGCCCCGTACCTTGTTTGGCCCCTCGGCCCCGTTCCTTGTTTGGCCCCTTGGCCCTGCCCCTAGGCGCCTCGGCCCCTAGCCTCGGCCCCTTGGCCCCTCGGCCCCTAGCCTCGGCCCCTAGGCTCGGCCTCCTCAGCCCCTAGGCTCGGTCTCCTCGGCCCCCTAGGCCCCTCGGCCTAGTACCTGCCCGGCGCCCGGCCCCTTGTTTGGCCCCTCGGCCCCTAGCCTCGGCCCCTAGGCTTGGCCTACTCGGCCCTCGTGTTTGGCCCCTCGGCCCTCTTGTTTGGCCCCTTGGCCCCCTAGGCCTCTAGGCCCCTAGGCCCTCTTGTTTGGCCCCTCGGCCCCTAGGCCCCTCGGCTCTGCCCCTTTGCTACTGCTACTGCTGCCCCTGAGCCCTGCGCCACTATGGCTTCGCTTAGAGTTCTTGCGTTCGATCCGGAGGGCAGGCCTATAGCATTTGACACGTGGCACGACGATCTGCAACTGTACCTACTGAGCGATCTTAAGGACAGTGTCTCACTGTTTGACCACGTGTTCGGTGCCGTTCCAGCCCCTCCCGCCACAGCTCACGTTTCGACTCGTTCCCAGTGGCTGTCTCGTGACGCTACTGCCCGCTTAGCCATTCGCAACCACCTGCTTGCGACCGAATGTGCTCACTTTGGAGAGCACAGGACAGCACAGGCCCTGTACGACGCCGTCGTTGCTTGCTACTCCTCCCCTGCCACTGCTGCTATTGGCAGGCTGCTACTGCCCTACCTGTTCCCTGAGCTGTCGGCTTTAGCCACAGTAGCGGACCTGGTTACCCACCTGCGCACTAGCGACGCTCGCTACCGCGCTACCGTCCCTGCTGAGTTCCTTCCCAAGAACCAGCCCCCCATGTTCATCACCCTCTACTTCATAGTCACTCGCCTCCCTGACTCCCTTCGCTCTGTCAGGGACCACTTCCTCACCCTCGACCCCACCTCCCTCACTGTTGACCTCCTCGAGCAGCATCTCCTCGCAGCTGAGACTAGTGCAGTTGCTGTAGGTGCTGCTCGTGGCACTCCGCGCTCGCCCTTCTTTGAGGGGTGCTCCCCCTCCCCCCTTCCCCCCTCCTTCGCCTCTGCTGCTGCTGCAAACGTCTCAGTTCCTGAGGACGTCGGTGCTGCTTCGACTAGTGCGAAGCGCCGCAACAGCAAGGGCAAGGGTGGCCGGGGTGGTGGAGAAGGCAGCGGTGGTGGTGGAGGTGGCAGTGGGAACAGTAGTGGGGGCGGCGGTAGAGGAGGTGGAGGCGGTGGCGGTGGTGGCGGCGGTGGGACTAGTGGCGGCGGTGGAAGCTCTGGTGGCGGCGGTGGCGGCAGCGGAGGGAGTGGCGGCAGTGGAGGTGGTGGGACCCGTGGTGGTAGGTCTGGACCTCGGCGCACAGGCCCTAGTGGTGGTCGGGGCCAGCACCAGCAGCGTCGGAGAGAGACCCAGACGCCCCAGCAGCTCCGTGAGTGGTTGGTTCAGCGTGGGGCGGGTGAGGGTAGTGAGACCTGCCCGTATGTCATTTGCACGGGTTTCCGTGCGGGCCAGACATGCGGGAAGTACCACACTGAGCGCCGCTGCTTTGCCCGCCTTGACGATGCCTGGCGTACTGAGTTTGGTAACGACGTCGAGCGCCCTCACTAGGCGGAGTTGCTTAGGTCGGGAGTTGCTATCTTTGACCTAAACTATGATGTTATTATCTCTGCCATGTATGCTTTGTCTTTTAGTGCTGAGGGTGACTGTTACCGGTGTGTGCCGCCTGACCCAGGTATAGCCGCTGCTGCTCTAGGTGCTAGTGCGTCTGGTACTCCCCCTGGTATTGCGCCTGCTGAGGCCCTGCACACCTTCACGTTGAACTCCGGCGCCTCGCGCTGTTTCTTTTGTGACAGCACCACTCTCACTCCTCTTCCTGCACATGTTCTAGTCAGACTCGCTGACCCCTCTGGGGGCCCGGTCGTTGCCCGTTCCTCCACTGTCCTCCCGTGTCCGGCGGTTCCGTCGGGCTCACTGTCAGGTCTTCACCTCCCCTCGTTCTCTACGAACTTGGTGAGTACCGCTGCCCTTCAGGATGCGATGGTCACTACCACCACTCCTGGAGGTCAGCGTGTGTTGATCTACACGTGCACATGGACGGGGCGTCACCTGGCTACGTTCACTCGTCGGCCAGGGTCGAGTCTGTACACGCTGGCTATCGAGCCTCCTCAGGTCGCTGCGTCTGCTCAGGTGTCTTGGCTACGTTCACTCGTCAGGTAGCCGCCTCTTGCTCGTGTCGCCGCCTCCTATCGCACCAGACTCTTCTTTGGCACCAACGCCTGGGTCACCCCTCCTTGCCACGCCTTCGTGGCATGCACTCCCGTCTCCTTGTCTCTGGTCTCCCCAGGTCTCTGCCTCCCTTACCGCCCTCGCCTGCCCCGCCCTGTCTTCCTTGCGTCGAGGGGTGGCAGCGCGCCGCTCCTCACTCCTCCTCGTTTCCCCCGACGACTGCTCCCCTGCAGACCCTCCACATGGACGTGTGGGGCCCAGCCCGCGTCAGTAGAGAGGGCCGCGAGCGCTACTTTCTGCTGGTAGTTGACGACTACACGCGGTACACCACAGTCTTCCCCTTGCGCAGCAAGGGTGAGGTCTCTGCTGTCTTGATCCCTTGGATCCGCACAGTCTGTCTCCAGCTCCGCGAGCGGTTCGGCCAGGACCTTCCTATCCTGCGTCTGCACTCTAACAGAGGTGGTGAGTTCTCCTCCGACCTCTTGCGGGACTTTTGTCGTGGGGAGGGCATCACCCAGTTGCTCACGCTTCCGGACTCCCCTCAGCAAAATGGGATTGCTGAGCGCCGTATTGGCTTAGTCATGGAGGTCGCTCGTACCTCCATGATCCATGCGGCTGCTCCCCATTTTCTGTGGCCGTTTGCGGTCCGGTACGCTGCGCACCAGCTCAACCTCTGGCCCCGTGTCTCCTTGCCCACACTGCGTTGGACGGGGAAGGTTGGCGATGCGTCGGTGTTCCGGGTCTGGGGTTCTCGTGCCTTTGTTCGCGATACGTCTGCGGACAAGCTCTCCGGTAGACCCCCTCCCGCCCCAGGATCCTGCTCCCTCGGGAGTGTCTCAAGTCGACCCTCTCCCTAGTCCTGCGCCTGTTCAGGTAGCTTTCGTCTCAGGTGCTGCTCCAGGCACTGCGTCTGGGGGTGCTGCGTCTGGGAGTGCTGCGTCTGGGGGTGCGGAGCCGGGGGGTACGGGGTCTGAGGGTGCTGGGTCTGGGGGTGCTGAGCCTGAGGGTGTTGAGCCTGGGGGTGCTGAGTCGGAGGGTGCGGAGCCTGGGGGTGCTGAGTCGGAGGGTGCGGAGTCTGGGGGTGCTGAGCCTCGGGGTGTTGCTTCGTCTGGAAGTCCTGCTGGTGCTTCACTGCGATTGTCCTCGCAGCAGCTGCGTGAGTGGCTTGTTCAGTGCGCATACCGTCGGAGTGGAGCTCTCGGAGCTGGCGAGCCTGGAGACACTGGAGCTGGAGGTGCTGCTGTTACTACTCAAGCTAGAGACCCTCTGGAGTTGGAGGCCCTCGCGCAGGAGGCGCTGGAGCTGCAGGAGCTGGAGCTGTTGACCCTGGAGCTGGAGGTGCGGGAGGCACTGTGCGCCCGCGTCCATACTTCCTTCCCCTGCTTCAGCAGGTTCTTGGTGTCCCGTCTTTGACTGGTCTTCCTCCTCCCTTCCTGTGTCCACCGCCTCACCAGTCGCAGCCGCCGCTACAGCCAGCCTCCCCACTGCCTGTTCCCTCTCCTTACACTGAGCAGTCCGGAGGTCTTACAGAGCGTCGTGAGCCTGCGTCTCATCCTGTCTCGCCTGTTCGCACTGCTCGTCGCGCTCCTCGTTTGCGTCCTCCTCCTGTCCCAGGCACGCACACCATGGCACTCCGTCCTTCCTCTCTTCCACTGCGTGTTTCTCTGCCTGCTCCTCCTGAGTCCCCTCTTCCTGAGGTCCCTGACCCTGAGTCTGACCGAGCGCGTGCTGCCAGTCCCACTGTCGCTCGTCTCCTTGCCACTGCTGTCACTGACCCGTCCTTTGAGTCTGCTGCTGCCTCTGCTCTCGTTGCTGAGCTGCTTGACTTTGTTGCTGCCTGCCGTCTCGACTACGCCTCTGCTATAATTGCTGAGTCCGTACCTGCCAGTCCTCCGTCCGTCGGGGGTAAGTGTGCTCTTGGAACGGACATCCTTGAGGACAGGCAGGAGGACTTTGAGTGTCTTGCAGCTGCTGTACCTCGTTTCGCTTCCTTGCTGCTTGCCCCTGAGGGAGACCCGGATGCACCAGACATCTCGACCCCGCGCTCTTACGTAGAGGCGATTACGGGTCCTTACTCCTCTCAGTGGCAGGCAGCTATGGATGCCGAGATGGAATCCTGGAAGTCCACAGGCACCTACGTCAACGAGGTTCCCCCACCTGGGGCGAACATAGTCGACGGCATGTGGATTTTCAGGGGAGTCACTGAAGCTGGCTGGCTACGTGGACGCCGACGACGCCGGCGACAAGCAGAACCGGACGAGCACGGGCGGCTACGTGTTTGTCTTTGGAGGGGCCGCCGTCTCTTGGTCCAGCCATCAAGTGCGCGACGCTGTCGTCGACCGAGTTGGAGTACGTGGCGGCAACCGAAGTGGCCTTCGCTTCCTCCTTGCAGAATTCCGACAGCTGGACGCCGGGACGCCGACTGTCCTTCGGGTGGACAACAAGTCGGCCATCACACTCGCCGAGGGCATGGGGTTGACGGGCAACCTCAAGCACATGGAGCGGCAACAAGCCTGGCTGCAGCACATGGTGAAGCGCGGGAAGTTTTTGCTGAGGTACATCCCGACCGCTGAGCAGCAAGCCGACTTCCTGACGAAGGCGCTGCACTACCCGACCTTCAACCAGTGCTCCGTTGCAATCGGCCAGGTGCGCCTAGTCGACGTGGGCGACAGTGACAACGACGTGCAGCAATAGGTGCCATGCCCTCTTGCATGGCTGGTGCGGTGACCGTCGTGCTGTGTGTTGGGTGCACGCCGACGAGCTATTCTCCAAGTAGTGCTGCCGTCTAGGCTGACGACCCAAGCGTGAACGCGGCAAGGGAGTGTCAACGGGAGTTGTTGTTGGCCCCGTCCTCGCTTGGGCGGAGCCGACCTCGGGGTCGGGTGTGAGGAGTGCAGCCGACCTGCAACAGTGGGCGAGCTGGTCGACGGGCCTGGTCGACCTGCACAAGGGCCACTCCAAGGGCGTCGACTTTGGAGGGCGCCAACTTCGGCCGGTCGACTTGGGAGGTCGACCAGTGGAGGGCGTCGACTTGGGTGTCGCCGACCAGGGGAAGCCGACTGGGTGTGGTCAGCTTACAGGTGTACTGGTCGACCTGGAGTTGGTCGACCAGGTGGGTTGTTGACCTGGAGTTGGTTGACCAGGGGAGTGGTCGATCTGGTGTGGTCGATCTGGTGTGGTCGACATGTGGTGGTCGTCGACCTGGGCGGTCGACGGGCCTGGGATGACACATCTGGTCAACATGGTTGCCTGGTTGACCAGGTTACCCGGACGACGAGGTCTGCGAGGTTCGCGACTGTCGCTCAGGTAGATTGGCAATGTTGACCTGCGGTTCGGTGGCACGTGGTCAACAGGACTCCTCAGGTGCAACCGTGGACATGTGGTCGACTTGGCACCTGCGCAATGTGCGTGGCGGTGCATGTCGTTACCGTCACCTTGCACCTGCGAAGTAGGTGCGCGCACATGAGCACATGTGGTGACCTGTGGTGGCCTGTTGTTGGTGTGCTGGCACGCCAGCCTTGCAGGTCGACTGAGGACGCCTGAGGACGCGTGAGGTCGACCAGCTGGCAAGTCGCCTTCGTGCTGAGCTGGTGGTCGACTTGTATGCTAGGCTTCTGATGTAATCTACCTTGCCAATCTAGTTGCTACCATTGTTCTCAACTTTTGCTAGAGAAACTCTTGCATTTTTGCCATGTGAGTGCATAAGTGCTAGAGAACGACTAAGGGAACGAACGCAGAGATCCCTCCTACCCCGTGCCTAGCCCGTAGCCTAGCTCCCGTTGATAGAGTTATCTCCGCACACAACACCCACTGTTTTTGCTAACACTATTCCCATCTCCACACACCACCCACTGTTTATGCTAATTCCATTACCGATTCACCACTCCACCCACTGTTATTGCTCATTCCGTTTCCATATTAACACACCACCCACTGTTTAGGCTCACTCTATTACCACATCACCATACCAAGCATTGTTTTAGCTCACTCCCCTCCCATCTCTCCACACTACCAACTGTTTTTGCTCACTCCATACTCATCTCACCAAACCACCCACTGCTGTTGCTCACTCCATTACCATACCACCACACCACCCACTGTTTTTGCTCACTCCATTCCCATCTCACCACACCACCCACTGTTTATGCTCATTCCATTACTGTTTCACCACACCACCCACTGTTTTGGCTCACTCCATTACCTATTCAACACACCACCCACAGTTTTTGCTCATTCTATTACCATATCACCTCACCATCCATTGCTTTTGCTCACTCCTTTACCATATCACCTCTCCAATCAATTTAACCTATCGTCACACTCTTCTACATTTGTGACAATTTGCAGGAAGCCGACCAGAAGTTTCCATCGATGGCTGCAATGAGCTGCAACGGTGGCACCCACGTAGCAATAAGAAATGGGCACTCTCTGCAATGAGAGAGTGGCGGAAGCAGAAGGTTGGAATATTCGGTTGTGCAACGCGTCAGCGTGCATTTCAGGCATGTCATGATGCGATGTGCACTGAAGGCGTGCGGAGGGAATGCGATGACAAAGGAGGAGGTGTCTGGGGAGTTAGGACTGGCTCCAGATCACCCGTGCGGTGCGCCACACCTCCAAGCACTGGCAAGCCGCTAAACGGGTCCTCCGCTATCTTCGCGGGACGAAGGACCATGTCCTCACCCTTGGCGACCCCTCCCCTCCTTTGCTTTCGCAGGTACGCGCAGGGGTTGGATGTGCGACGAGCGTGCGTGAGCGACGAGCGTGTGTGTGATTCGAGCTGAATGCAATCGACATGAGAGCTGGTGGAAGACGAGACTGGTTTGAAGGTGAACGGAAAGGTTGAAGACCTTCGACAAAGCACTTTTCACGCCCACAAGCATCGCTTTATGGACATCGCGTCATGCCTTTCCTGCAGTCCACACCTACGACGGCTTATATTTATGACAGTTGCGAGGCACCGAGAAGACATTGATGTTACACCCATACGTAACCGTTGAGACCTTCCTCACCGCCGAGGCTGTCTACACTATTTTAATAAAAATGGTCGTATGCTGGCTCTATTGTTATTCCGTGCCTGGCATTGCGGACGGCGAGTAAGGAATGAGCCTACAAAGGGCTGATTAGTAATCTTGCTTTGTTCGCGTGAAGTGTGTTGCCCCTTCCCCCTAGCTTCACTCGGTGGTTGAACTACAAAAGTCCCAAATTGTGGGGCTGTTGGCTTCAAGGTGAGTATTGGGAGCCTGACTAGTGATTGGACCAAGGATGCAATTTTTCGCATGGCACATCCCAGCCAATCGCTGCAATTGGGAACTAGTGTTGTCGTATCAATCACTCGGGTAACCAACTTCCGAGGACATCAAGATTAGTAATCTTGATAGCCGCGGCTTGCAATTTGGGCCTTGAGATTTAAGCTCTATACCATGTGAGAACAAGAATTTAAGGTAAAAAAATTGATTTGATTAGATGAGAAGAGTGCATACACAGTTGAGAAGAGAAGCTTGGAAGGGAAAGGGAGGAAGGTGGAACTTGGTAGAGTGGGCCAACCTATGACCCATTGGGTTAGGTTGGCAACACTTGGGGGAGTGGGCCAATCTATGGCCCATTGGGTTGGGTTGGCAATACCCCAATGAAGAAAGGATGAAGTGAGAATGATTGCACTAGCAAGCAGTTGAGTACATATAGGAAACCCTAGATTGGGCTGTACTCACTATTGAGTACCCCACTGCAGGCTAGACAAATATAACATTCTGACACCAACAATCTTAAGTTCTACGTGAGGCGTAGCATTTCTGCTTGGAACATGAGCCCCAGTCGTACACCGTCCAGGTATCCTTCTCATTCCGTCGTAGACCGTGTAGGTCACTGTCGCATTCACCTGCTCGCGGTCCAGATAGCATTTACTCACGCAGATGACAGGTAAGCGAACGATACCGGCATCGTTACGCTACCCCGGCGTAGGAAATGCAAGGCAGCGTTTTACCTTACGTAGGGTAATCTACGGTAGCCAAAGCAACCGCCGGTGGCCGAGAGTCCCCCTCAAGTGTCTCTCGGGTTGCCCTCTCAGGTGTCCTCTCAGGTGTCTCTCAGGTGTCTCTCAGGTGCCCATCTCAGGTGTCCATCTCGGGTGCCCCTTTCAGGTGCCTCTCTCAGGTGTTCCTCAGGCGCCCACCTCAGGTGTCTCTCAGGTGCCCCGCTCAGGTGTTTCTCAGGCGCCCATCTCAGGTGTCTCTCAGGCGCGCCTCTCAGGTATTTTCTCAGGGGTCCCTCTCAGGCTTCCCTCAGGTGTCCCCTTCAGGTGCCCCTCTCAGGTGTCTCTCAGGCTCCCCTCTCAGGTGCCCATCCCAGGTGTCTCTCCGGTGTCTCTCAGGTGCTTTGACAATCATACGAGGTCTGATATGAAGCCCGGAGTGTCTCGTCTCGGTCGCAGAGGTGAACCAGCAGACTTTTGAGTCGACTCAAACGTCAACTCAGGTGCTTAGTACGATCATACAAAGTCTAGTATGAAGCCCGGAGTGTCTCAGTCACATAGGTCAACCAGCATGGGTTCATGCGAACACGCGTGTGATGGCCGGCGTCTGCATTGAGTGTGTGAGTGTATGTATACACGTGCATTGCATACATGTATAAAAATATACATTTATATATCTATGTGTGTTTAAACCCTGACAAATTGCTTCGTATCCGGTCCATGCGCCAGAACTATGCGGGTGGGCAACAAGGTGGACGTGTTCCCCTGGCAGCTGCTGGGATGCGAATGGCATGCTTACCATTCAAGGCCGCCTGTATGTGGGATGCTGTGTCCCCTGTCCGTGCTCCGGAATTCTTGAGAGAAACCCCAATGTATGTGGGCAACAGCAAGGTGTCGCATTCCACCCTGCAGCTGCGCTGATCCGAAGGGCGTGCTCATGGCCCAACAGAAACCCTAAAAGAAATCCTGAGAGAAACCCTAAATCCAGTGTACCCCTGTTGGCTGCCCATGCAGCAGGGCTATGTGGGCAACAAGGCAGCCGTGTTCCCCCTGCAGCTGCTGGGCTTCGAATGGCGTGCTCATATGATCCAAAAGGAACCCCGAGAGAAACCCTGAGATAAATCCTGCGAGATTCCCCTCGGTACCCTGTGTTGGTGTGGCAGGGCTATGTGGGCAACAAGGCGGCCGTGTTTCCCCTGCAGCTACTGGGCTTCGATGTGGACCCCATTAACTCCGTGCAGCTCTCCAACCACACTGGTGAGTCGTGTGGTAACCACACTTGTGCGCGCACTGGTGCATGCGGTAACTGCACACTGGTGAGTCGTGTGGTAACCACACTTGTGCGCGCACTGGTGAGAGTGGTAGGGTAACCCCTTCTCACGCTGCAGGCAGCTGCTGGGCTTCGATGTGGACCCCATCAACTCCGTGCAGCTGGATACCTAGTAACCGCACTGGTGCGATGGTGTTGGATACCTGGTAACCACACTGGTGCGATGCTGCTGGTTACCTGGTAACCACACTGGTGAGAGTGGTAAGCTCTCCCCACCCTGCTGGGCTTCGATGTGGCCCAAACCTCTCCAACCACACTGGTGCGAATGCTGGTAGCCGCACTGGTATGTGTAGTGGTAACCACACTGGTGCGAATGTTGGCAACTGCACTGGTGCAGGACGGTCACTTGTCCATCCCATCTGTGTGCCTGCTGTCCCAGAGTCCGTCCCACCTCACCTCACCACCTCACCACACACCCCATGCCTCCCATGCGTGCTGCTGCTGCAGGGTACCCCACGTGGAAGGGGCAGATACTGGACGGGGAGCAGCTGTGGGCGCTGATAGAGGGGCTGGAGGCCAATGGGCTGCTCTTCTACTCGCACCTGCTCACTGGTGGGTATGCTTGGTTGATGTGCATGTCACATGTGTGCACACCTGCACTCATAGGAGGGCCTGGAGGTCAATGGGCTGCTCTTCTACATGCACCTGCTCACTGGTGGGTGCACCTGTGGGTGGATGTGTGTTGACTCCTCTCCCATGTGTGTTGACTCCTCTCCCATGTGTGTTGACTCCTCTCCCATGTGTGTTGACTCCTCTCCCATGTGCCTTGATGCCCATGACTTGTGGAGGATCATTGATAGAGGGGCTGGAGGCCGACGGGCTGCTTTTCTAAACGCACCTGCTGAAACCGTGCATCCGGATGTGCTGGTTCTTTCTTATCTCCTCGCCCATCCGTGCATTGTCGTGCTTTCACATCTACTTCTAGATGTCATTGGTGTTTCGGTTTCTACACGCACCTGCTCACTGAAGTGTGATTTTCTTCCACACGCACGCTGATGTGCCTATTCTAGCTGACCTCCTCACATCGCATCGCGTCGCGTCGCGTCCCGTCACGTCACATCACATCACATCACATCGCATCGCATCGCATCGCATCGCATCACATGACATGACATGACATCGCATCGCAGCGCATCGCATCGCATCGCATCGCATCGCATCGCATCGCATCACATCACATCACATCACATGACATCACATGACATCACATCACATCACATCACATCACATCACATCACATGACATCACATCGCATCGCATCGCATCGCATCGCATCGCATCGCATCGCATCACATCACATCACATCACATCACATCACATCACAATTATGGTTCAATCACATCACAATTATTGTTCCATCACATCACCTCCTCTCTCTTTTTCTCTACCCTTGGCTCTCCCTTTTTCTCCCCTCCCCTCCCACGAAGCAACGTCGGGCCGTCCTGGAAACTGTTCTGTTCTGAGGGTTGTGGAAAAGCTAATACCAATCAACACCCACCTGACACTGATGCGCCTAACATCACCTCCTCACATCTCAATCACTGTTCCACTAGTCAACCTCTCTCCTCCCTCTTCCCTCCCACCAGGCTACATCGGATCACTCTCCTTCCTGGAAACTGTCCTGAGGGTCGTAGAGAAGCTCAGATCAGGCAACCCTAATTGGACACGGATGCGCCTAACATCACCCCCGCATATCGCAATCACCGTTCCATGATCAACCTCTCTCCACTCTTTTATGCTCACAGGCTACATCGGATCGCTCTCCTTTCTGTTCTGAGGGTCGTTGAGAAGTTCATATCAATCAGCATCAAGTCAGCTCTCTCCACCAACCCCCTCTATCCCCCTTTCCCCCTCTCTACCCCTCTCTACCCCCGCCCCCTCGTTCCCCCTCACTCCCCCTCCATCCCGCTCCCCGCTCTCTCCCCTGTCCCCCCACAGGCTGCATCGGATCGCTCTCGTTCCTGGAGACTGTTCCAAAGTTCGTGGAAAGCTCAGATCAGGCAACCCCAATCTGACACTGATGCGCCAAACATCAACTCCCCCATGGTTCCATAGTCCACCTCCCTCGCCTCTCTTTCCCTCCCACCAGGCTACACCGGATCCCTCTCCTTCCTGGAGACTGTTCTGAGGGTGGTGGAGAAGCTCAGATCAGTCAACGTCAACTCGACTCTCTCCATCTCTACCCCTCTCTACCCTCCTCGCCCCCTCTCCTCTCTTCCCTCCCACCAGGCTACATCGGGTCGCTCTCCTTCCTGGAAACTGTTCTGCGGGTCGTGGAGAAGCTCAGATCGGTCAACCCCAACCGAATATATGGTACTTTCTGGGATTCACCCTAAAAGGATGTGTGGTAGTCTATGACTCATCATAAACTGATTAAATATGGGTTTTCTTGTTTGTTTAAACTGATAGTGTATATTAATTCTTGAGTGAACCCTAACCTTAGTATGCCTACTTGTTGTGTTAACCCTAACTTGATATGTGGAACTTTTCTGTATTAACCCCACCTTGATATATGGTACCTTTTGAGTCATTATTTTGTCCTCTTCTTATCGAATTTACCGTGCCGTGCAATGATGCACCAGCGTGCAGAGTTGATTCATTTGTGTGTATATCATCCTTTTTTTTTTTTTTGTGGTATCTCAAAGATCGCCCACACCCCCTTCCCCACACCCGTTTTCCCTTCATCCCTCCCCTCAGTGTGTGACCCAGTGATAAGGGGCATTGGCTGTTTCTACACGGCAGCTACTCCTTGCTACCGCTTATCCCACCTCTCCTTGCTAAAGTTTCCCATCTCCCACCATCTCTCTTTCCCTCCCCTTGCAACATGCAATTCGACTTGACTTTTGAGTCGACTCAGAAGTCATCTCCCACCATCTCTCTTCCCCTCCGCCACATCTTCACCCCTCCCCTTCCAACGTGCGATTCAGTGATGGGGGACGTCAGCCATTTGAGGCTGCTTGAATCTGGCCTGCTGCCCTTCCAACCTTGCCACCCCTTTCCCTCTACCTCTCCCCCAACCTCTCCATCCCATCTCTCCTCCGCTCCCCTCACAGTGTGCAATCCAGTGATGGGGAACGACTCCTGTTTGAGGCTCTTCAAGTAAGGCCAGCTGCTCCCCACTTCCCCCATCACTGAACCACTACATTGCTGCTTCTCCGTGTCACCACTACCCCCACCTTTCCTCACACTTCCCTCCCCCTTCCCCCCATGTCTAACCTCCCCTCGCAGTGTGCGATCCACTGATGGGGAATGACGGCCGTCTCTACATTGCTGCTTCTCCATGTCACCTTCTCCCCCAACTCTCCTTACTCTTCCCTCTCCCTTCCCCCCATCTCCCCGCCTCCCTCCACTTTGCTCTACCCTTCCTCCCTTCTCCCCACCTCCCCTCCCCTACCCCCCACTCACAGTGTGCGATCCAGTGATGGGGGACGATGGTCGTCTCTACATCCGCCCCGAGCTCGTCCCCATCTACCGCCACCAGGTGCCACCTACACGCATGCCCTATTCACTCCGTAAGGGTGCTATGAGAATTCTGAGAATCGCCACCAGGTGCCACCTGCACACCCACCTGCCTTATCCACACTCTAAGGATGTTATGAGAATTCTCAGAAAGGCCACCAGGTGCCATCTACCGCCACCACGTTCTATCTCCTCTCTCTGTAAGCTCGTTCTGAGAGGACTCACACCTGCCATCAGGTGCCATGCCATGCTACTACCCACACCTGCCCTATCCACGCAGTGATCGTGTCTTGAGATAAAAAGAAAAAAAAAGAAAGAAAGAAAGAAAGAAAGAGAAAAAAAAAAGCGCATCAAGTGCCCCTTGACACCTGCCCTGCACACCTGCCCTCCACGCATCCCCACTCTATGCACCTGCAGTTCTTGTTCTCCCTATGACGAATCTGACTACCCCAAGGTTGGGAGTGCACCTTCCCGCAACTCAGCATCCATCTAGCGGCCGACTGACAGACATGGAATTATGCCGACAGACACCCAATCTCTCAACATCTGTGTATCGTTCTGGGCGCTCATCCCCGTTGCTCAGTGCGTGCTGCTGTGCTGCCTGTCTGGCAGGTGGTCCCAGTGGCGACGCTCATCACACCAAACCAATTTGAAGCAGAGCAGCTTACAGGCCTCAGGTGAAT
This sequence comes from Closterium sp. Naga37s-1, assembly GCA_947471745.1. Classification (NCBI taxonomy): domain Eukaryota; kingdom Viridiplantae; phylum Streptophyta; class Zygnematophyceae; order Desmidiales; family Closteriaceae; genus Closterium; species Closterium sp. Naga37s-1. The sequence continues at coordinate 1,430,753 of CANJKZ010000861.1, forward strand.
GGCTCAGTACTCTACCAGGTTCCTACTTAGGAACTTGTTCTTTGCATTATATTGCGCTCAGGTTTGAAGTGGATTGGTGCGATGAGAGTCTCTCAACTGCTTTTGGGTACAGCAAATCACAGGCCTCACAACCCTGAGCAGGTCTTAACTCAAAGGCTTCAGGTGAATTGATATGCTCTTGCTACCTGCTCCTCTCCATGCCTTGTTCTCCTCGCCTTGTTTCTCCTTACCTTGCTGAGAATCATGAATGTCGCTATTGATGACTCAAAAAGCATATCTGATCCAGCATTTGTTTTGCCGTGCTGTGCCGTGCTGTGCTGTGTTGTGCTGTGCTGTGCTGTGCTGTGCTGTGCTGTGCTGTGCTGTGCTGTGCTGTGCTGTGCTGTGCTGTGCTGTGCTGTGCTGTGCTGTGCCGTGCCGTGCTGTGCTCTGCCGTGCCGTGCCGTGCCGTGCCGTGCTGTGCTCTGCCGTGCTGTGCTGTGCTCTGCCGTGCTGTGCTGTGCTGTGCTCTGCCGTGCTGTGCTGTGCTGTGCTGTGCTGTGCTGTGCTGTGCTGTGCTGTGCTGTGCTGTGCTGTGCTGTGCTGTGCTCTGCCGTGCCGTGCCGTGCCGTGCCGTGCTGTGCTCTGCCGTGCTGTGCTGTGCTCTGCCGTGCTGTGCTGTGCTGTGCTGTGCTGTGCTGTGCTGTGCTGTGCTGTGCTGTGCTGTGCTGTGCTGTGCTGTGCTGTGACCTGCATCCAATCACATGCTTCAATCTTTAGGTGCCTCAACACTCGCCCACTCACTAACCAAACTCCCTGCAAACGTGGCGTTTAGGCATTGCCAGTGCACCCTATCTCCCTCCCCCCCTCCCTCCCAGCGGCCAAACTAAGCAGCTGCCATCACTGCATGAGACATGCTGCATGTTGCAGGGCTCAGGAAGGTGAATGTGCATGGCATGGCCACAGGGGGGAGCGAATGGTAGAATTGCTGATACTGGCACTGCATGTGCACCCCCTCTCCCCTCCATTTCCATCCTCCCCTGCCTCCTTCCCTACCTCCCAGCATCCGGACTCAAGCAGACGCCATCACAGCATGTGACATGCTGCACGCTGCAGGGCCCAGAAAGGTATGGATGGCTACAGGGGAGGAAGAACAGTGGGTAGGTAGGTAAGGGGGACTTTCGGGGATCTCTTTAGTGTTTAAAACAAAGGCGTGACAGTGGATTAGCATGATGCTTGATGCTGCAGGGCCTAGAAAGGTATGGATGGCTACAGGGGAGGAAGGACAGTGGTCTAGGGACTTTCGGGGATTTCAAAAGTGTTTTGAATGCAAGTATGATAACGGTGTGGATTGGTATGATGATGCCCGCTGTATGGCCCAGAAAGGAATCACATTGAGTCGGTTCAGAAAGGAATCACATTGAGTCGGTTCAGAAAGGAATCACATTGAGTCGGTTCAGAAAGGAATCACATTGAGTCGGTTCAGAAAGGAATCACATTGAGTCGGTTCAGAAAGGAATCACATTGAGTCGGTTCAGAAAGGAATCACATTGAGTCGGTTCAGAAAGGAATCACATTGAGTCGGTTCAGAAAGGAATCACATTGAGTCGGTTCAGAAAGGAATCACATTGAGTCGGTTCAGAAAGGAATCACATTGAGTCGGTTCAGAAAGGAATCACATTGAGTCGGTTCAGAAAGGAATCACATTGAGTCGGTTCAGAAAGGAATCACATTGAGTCGGTTCAGAAAGGAATCACATTGAGTCGGTTCAGAAAGGAATCACCATGTGCTTACCTTGTGCTTACCTTGTGCTTACCTTGTGCTTACCATGTGCTTACCATGTGCTTACCATGTGCTTACCTTGTGCTTACCATGTGCTTACCATGTCCTTACCTTGTGCTTACCATGTGCTTACCATGTGCTTACCATGTGCTTACCATGTGCTTACCATGTGCTTACCATGTGCTTACCATGTGCTTACCATGTGCTTACCATGTGCTTACCTTGTGCTTACCATGTGCTTACCATGTGCTTACCATGTGCTTACCATGTGCTTACCATGTGCTTACCATGTGCTTACCATGTGCTTACCTTGTGCTTACCATGTGCTTACCATGTGCTTACCATGTGCTGACCATGTGCTTACCATGTGCTTACCATGTGCTTACCTTGTGCTTACATTGTGCTTACCATGTGCTTACCATGTGCTTACCATGCGCTTACCATGCGCTTACCATGCGCTTACCATGCGCTTACCATGCGCTTACCATGTGCTTACCATGTGCTTACCTTGTGCTTACCTTGTGCTTACCTTGTGCTTACCATGCGCTTACCATGTGCTTACCATGGGCTTACCATGCGCTTACCATGCGCTTACCATGCGCTTACCATGCCCTTACCATGTGCTTACCATGTGCTTACCATGTGCTTACCATGTGCTTACCATGTGCTTACCATGTGCTTACCATGTGCTTACCTTGTGCTTACCTTGTGCGTACCTTGTGCTTACCAGTGGCTATGAAACAGGACATGTCACGTGCCTTACGACATGCCATTCAACATGGCACCTGCAAATTCCCCATGCAGCTTGATATGCCATGCTACATGCCATTCGACATGCCATTCCGCATGCCATTCCGCATGCCCCAAAATATGCGATCCCACATGCCGCCCACATGAACGGCACACATGCAGGGAACGGGAGATCTGATGACCGCATTGCTGCTTGGATGGTCACATGTGAGTCGCACAGTCACATGTGAGTCGCACAGTCACATGTGAGTCGCACAGTCACATGTGAGTCGCACAGTCACATGTGAGTCGCACAGTCACTTGTGAGTCTCACAGTCACTTGTGAGTCGCACAGTCACATGTGAGTCGCACAGTCACATGTGAGTCGCACAGTCACTTGTGAGTCGCACAGTCACTTGTGAGTCGCACAGTCACTTGTGAGTCGCACAGTCACTTGTGAGTCGCACAGTCACATGTGAGTCGCACAGTCACTTGTGAGTCGCACAGTCACTTGTGAGTCGCACAGTCACTTGTGAGTCGCACAGTCACTTGTGAGATCGTATTCCTATGCAGTCTGGACACCTAGAGGTATTCTCATGCTACGCCTACTCCCCTTAACATTTCCTTACCTAGGCAACTAGCCACTGTTCATACAACACTAAGAGATCCACTCAAACTTAGGGACGATGTGAGAACACCGCACGCCACACGCGTCAGTCAGGGAGTTGATAAAGCACAGCTGACTGAGTCCAACTAGTAATCATCAAGACTACACAGCATTCTCTAGCATAGGTTTGGGTTCGAGCATCCATCAAACCTTCAAAACTACAAGGTATCGTGACATTTAGACCTTCATTTGAAAACAAACTGTGTGCTGCTCGAGGTGTCCTAACTCCGGATGGTGCCCCTTTGTAACGATCTGAGTCGCACAGTCGCATGTGATTTGGGCAGTGACGTTTCATTCTTGCTCCCCCCCTTCCGTTCTCTTCCTAACTCGCTCTCTTCCTCCTCCCTCCCTCCCTCCCTCCCCCCGTCCTCCCTCCCTCCCTCCCTCTTTCATCAGAAGTATCCGCACGACTTGGCTAGAGCAGCGGAGCTGGCAGTGGCATCCCTACAGGTGAGCCACTGCTGTTGCGCCTCGTGCTTCTGTTTGTTGCTGCTCTGCTGTGTTTCCAATGTTCGTCTAGCTTTTCTGTTGCAGCATCAGAGCCGTCAGTGGCATCCCTACAGGTGACCAGCTGCTGTTGCGCCTCGTGCTACAGTTTGTTGCTGCTCTGCTGTGTTTCCAATGTTCGTCTAGCTTTTCTGTTGCAGCATCAGAGCTGGCAGTGGCATCCCTACAGTTGAGCAGCTGCTGCTGGTCCTGGTGCTATTGTCTGTTGCCGCTCTGCCATGCTTTGAGCCAAGCTATATCAGCAGAGCTGGCATTGGCAACCCATGGCAGTGCAACCTTCCTGACCTGATTGCTCCTCTCCTCCCATTCTTTCTCCCTACAGGCTGTGCTCGCACGAACCTTGCAGCACCACTCTCCACCTCTGGACGGCACCGATTCCTCTCTCACTCCCCGCACCCCCAAGCGCCTGGAGCTCTGCCTTGTTCAGAGCCGCGATGACATTATAAACCCGCCTGTGGCGTTACGTGCACAAGCGGTTGAAAGCGGTGTAGATGGTTTAGATGGGTTGCAAGATGGTGAAAGTGCCTTGGTGAGCAGTGACAGTGTAGGGGTGCTGCAGGATGAGGGAGTTGATGCTCAGCTGAGAACTGAGAGCTGAGTTGAATAAACTGTAAAAAGAGAACGCTCAACTGTTCTTGGCATCAACGTACGTTTTATGCTTAAAGCCAGGGTCTCAAGTAAGCTAAGGAGCCGTCACCTGCAAAGCAGTTGAAGCTAGGTTACCTAGTTATTGCAGACGAAGTTCTCTCTGGTTGGGTTGAAAAAACAGCTTGCGACACACCCCGTCATTTCCACACAAGCGATTGCACAACAATTTTGGGTACTCGAGACTTTAGATGAATTGGGGGCATTTTAGGTTTGGCGCCGAGCCAAGTTTCCAAGCCTAGAAGGTTTGGGTACACCCAGCGAACACTTGTATTACTTGAGAACCTGGCTTTAAGTCAGGAACATCTCAGAGCACAACAACGTAAAACATTTTGAAACCAGGTGGGTATTGAACCCGCAGGATACAACGCTTCATCGTGAGGATCGAAAGAGTTACGCTCTGATTGTCTTTAGGGCCTACTGATTTAAGCTTGGCCATGATGAGCTCTCTTGTCAAGCAGCATGGAGGACGCAGAGCCGCTGCGCGCGCTCTCCGCCCACATCGCGTAAAAACGGACCAGGCGGGTTCTGAACCCGCGAATCTTTAAAGCCCGTACTTAGATAGTTACCCTCACCTTTCCGCTCTATCGCCGCGTACCTTCGGTCCCTAGTCCCTCCCCGCGCTGCGCGCGCTCTCCGCCCACAGCACGTGACGCGGGTCGTACTGATCTCCCGCCGAGTAGCGTGAGGTCGCAGAGGTGCGCCGCTCTCGAATCACTTACTGAGCTCCGCCAGCAGTGTTTCAAGCCGGGCCGTCGCGAGTAGCATGGAGGACGCAGAGGCGCGCCGCTCTCGCCTGCGCGGCATGCGCGATTCCGCGGTGAAGCAGCAGGCGGCGTCCCCCGGCGCGCCCACGCCTTCCGTCGCCGTCTCCGTTCTCCCCTCCCCCAACTTCTCCCCCGCCGTTCATCCGCACGCATCCGCGCCTGCGCCATCCGGGGAAGGCGGACCTGGGGGAGGTAGATCTGCTAGACGGCCAGCAGGGGCAACAACAGCAGGCTCGGGGGGATTCTCTTTCTACACGGATCCTATGGCAGCGTATAAGCAGCAGCCACGTGTAGGGCCAGGATTGGGGCCACCTTCCGCGGATCCCCCAAGCGCGGGACCATTCAGTGCGCCCATCCTCCGCCATCCACCCCCGGGTGGCGGAATGGGGGTGGCGTTCTCCCCCCTGCCCGCGACCATGCGCCAGGCCACCCCTCCCTCCGCGCCACTGTACCAGTCAACGCCTTCCCCGGGTATGACCCCCCCTGGCTCGCTTGGTGGTGCTGCGGGTGGCGCCTCCCCCATGCACCTCCCCCCTGCCTCGTGGGGCGGTCCCCCTGGCGAGGCAGGGTACCAGCCACAGGGTTACAAAACGCAACAAAGTTGCCAGCAGCATGGTTATCAGCAGCAGCAGGGTTACCAGCAGCAGTGCTATCAGCAGCAGGCGGGCAAAGGGTGGGATGGCGGAGGGAGAGGGGGATGGGGGCAGGACAGAGGAGGGAGAGGGGGAGGGGGTAGAGACAGGGAAGGAGATTTTAGAGTGCGGTGGGGTGGGCGAGGGGACATAGATGGCAGGAAGAGGCCTTGGGAGGGGCAGGGCGGAGGGAGCGGCAGTTACAATAGAGGAGGGGAGGGTGCAAGTCTGAGTGCGGGTGGAGGGAGAGGGGGGTGGAATAGGGAGGAGAGGGCGAGTGGAGGAGGGTGGGATGGGAATAGAGGGGCGGGAGGAAGGGGAGGAGGAAGAGGAGGCGAAGGGAGAGGAGGGAGAGGAGGGAGGGGAGGTGGATCCAAGGGGGGTGTATCCAGGGCTGACGTTTCATTTTAAGCTTCCCTGATTCCGGGGAAAATTTTCCCCCTCTATTATGGGTGCACATTTTCCAGAAAAGCAGTACCCTGATTGCTCAGGGTTGTAAAGTAGTTAACACTGATTGTTCAGGGTCGAGAACTGAACATCAGAGTAGTAACGCGCGCTTTGTTACCGGGGAAAATATCCCCACTCTCCATAAAGTCTCGAAGTTTCGATAAAGCGGGAAGGGGGGGGATTACGCACATGTGGGGGGATCACTGCGATCAATCCAAGGCGGGGTCATCGGAAGGAAACTTCCGAGAAACTTCCTCTCGATAAGTCAGGGTCCACACAGTCGATACTCTGTTAAGTCAGGGTCCACTAACAGCCTAGTCTGTTACACTGTACTCAAAATCAGGGATAGCTAAACTACCGTATTACCCCGGATATAGGCGCATATGTGCCTATAATAAAATCATTTTTTTTAGGGGTGGCGCTTGTAATTGAATAACGGCCATAAGCGCCGGCGCTTATATCATGGCAAAAATGAATTTGTTATTTTTATGTACCAAATCGAAGCCCGCAATAAGGCGAACACAATTGAGTAACGTGCGCGTGGGATAATGCTTGCAATCCCGCCGAAAACTGCTGCGCTTCGATTCCCGACCGCACAAATCCCGTCCACGAGCAGCGCACCTGCCAGCGCTGACGTGAAAGTTGCCTTGCGGCCCAATCAGGCTTTCATGCGCTGGCAGGCAGCTGCATTTCACCCGAACCATCGAGAAGGGGCTGGAATGCCTTGCCAGCGCAGCATCTTCGTGCCGCGATAACCTCCTCTCCGGGTTCAGACAGGGGGTACCCGTCTCTCCCCGACGAGGACCTCGAGGCGCTAACCAGAAGGGGTCCCTTTGAATCTCTCATTTGTTCTCCATCTCTCTCAGTTTCTCGTTCGGGTTCTTGGTAGTTCTCGCCTGGCTGCCGCCGCCATGGCGGAATTCAGCGGCACCCACTTCTTGTTCAAGAAAAAGCCTACGCGAAGGCCCGCGTTTAGAGTAGACGCTGACGGGCGGTACTCCCGTATCCCACCAGAACCACCAGAGCCACCACGGCCTCCTGCGCCTCCTGCGCCTCCTGCGCCTCCTGCTCCTCCTTCGCCTCCTGCACCTCCTGCGCCTCCTGTTCCTCCTGCTCCTCCGCCTCTGGGTCCTGTGTCTCCGCAACTCACTGGCAATCAGCCCGTGCTCACGATACTGCTCCCATCGGCGTTCGACGAATACCTCTCCGAACCGGAGTCTAACAAGGCGCAAGATGAGTACGTGGAAGTGGAACACTTTCCTGGACGACGTTGGGGACAGCCCGACGATTGCCCTTGGGACAAATCTGCGGTCGGCGCCGACGATGATGTTGCTGACGCAGAGGAAGCGAGCGGCGCTGACGGCGCCGAGGGTGGCACGGAGGCTTCCGCCGGGGGCGGCGCCCAGGGCGGCACCGCTGACGATGTGTTTCCAGAAGGTGTTACGGGCGACGCTGACGACGACGGCGTTGAGTACTGGTCACGCGACGGGCTACCCGAGAAACTGCCCATACCAACCTATCCTCCGAATAATCGCAAGCGACCCCACCCCTCTTCACAGAACCGTGATGCCCGCCCCCCCTCTCCCAGGCACAAGCTCACCGACCACAAGCGGCAAGGTTACACCGCCGCGGAGAAGTTGAAGTGGGTTGCTCTGATGGACTTGGCGGTGTCGGTGCGCGCCTTGGCTCGCGAGAGCGGAATCCACCGGAAGTGTCTCGCCAACTGGAAGCGGGCGGCGGAATTCCTCAAGGATGTTCACTCCTCTCGGAAGCGCATGCACGGCCGCGGGCGAGCGTCGTGGTACCGGCCGATGGAGTTGAAGGTGTACGAGAAGCTACTCGAGTGGCGCCGCAAGGGAACCGCCGTGTCAGTCGGCCGCTTGCAGGAGTGGTCGCGGGAGTTCATGAAGCTTCTGTACCCGGACAAGAAGTGGAAAGGAAGCCAGAGGTGGTCGGAGCGCTTTCGGCGGCGATGGAATCTGAGCGTCCGCATGAAGACCCGGGTTGCCCAGAAAACCGCAGCGCGTGAGAATTACCCCGTTCAATTTGGCACGTTGATTTTCTTTAATTGTACTAACGCCCTCCGTCTGTGTCCGACGTCTCTTCCACCGCCGTGCAGATGTCGCTGATCAGTGCAAGAGCTTCTGGCAGTTCGTGCGTGCCAAGCGTCGTGAGCGCGGCATCGACACCGCGTGGATCATCAACGCGGACCAGACGCCGCTCTGGCTGGAGATGCCCGCCACCACCACCGTGGAGGAAACGGGTGTTCGCTCGGTGCCTATCAGGAGCGCGGGGTATCAGAAGCAAAGAGTGACCGTGATGTTGGCGTGCACGGCGGACGGAAGGAAGCTGAAGCCGTGGGTGTTCTTCAAGCGCAAAACCTTGCCGAAGGGCGATTTCTCTGCTGGTAAGTAAAGAGGTGCACGGCTCGGTCACTGCGTTCTTTTCAGAGTTCGAATTCTAACCACCCGTGCGTGTTTCATGCAGATGTGGCCGTGGCTTGCCACGAGAACGGGTGGATGGACTCCCCTGGCGTCGTTCGCTGGCTTGAGGAGTGCGTGAAGCCGTTCCTCAAGCCTCGGTTCGGCAGACACGCCAAGAGCTCGATGCTGGTGCTGGATTCTTACCGCGGTCACCTCACCGAGGAGGTGAAGGAGAAGCTCCGCGAGATGAACTGCGTGCCGGCGATCATCCCGTCGGGCTGTACGGCGGAGGTACAGCCGCTCGATGTCTGCATCAACAAGAGCTTTAAGGCGTCGGTCCGCCAGCAGTACCAGAGGTGGTTTGAGGCAGAGGGGCAAGAGCAGCTGACGGCAGCAGGTATGGCATGAGTACAGTATTCCCCCCCCCCCCCCCCGAATTCTTTGTTGTTGCACTAACTGCTTTCCACCGTTCTCCCGTAATGTTTCAGGGAACCTGAAGAATCCTTCACCAGAGGTCGTCCTGCGGTGGGTATCACAAGCCTGGAAGGCAGTGACCGCCGACCTCATCAAGCATGCCTTCCTCACCTGTGGCATCAGCAACCAGCTTGACGGCAGTGAGGACGGACTCGCCATGGCGCACAGGCGGAGCCAGCTGACAGCTGAAGTGGATGTCGACGATGACATCATCGCTGATGGTTTTTTTGGCAACAACTGCCAGGAGCCCGAATCTGACGAGGAGGAGTAGGAGGGTTACTGTATGATCCATGTTACCATAGGTAGAAGTACCCCGGCTAAACTTGTTAGGAGATCTAGCTTAATTTGATGCTGCTTAGAAAAAGTGACAATTGAGTAAATTCTTTTGTAATGCCTCCAATGAAATGTTAAGGGATGCGCTTATAATAAGGATAGAATTTTCAGGGGGTGCGCTTATAATCGAGTTCCGGCCATAAGCGCCATGCTCCAGATAGAGGTGCCGGCGCCTTTAATCGGACGGCGCCTATATCCGGGGCCATACGGTATTACTCTGATTGGATCAGGGCTGGAGATTCAATAACTCTGAAATTTCAGTCTCCACGAAGTGGAAAGCCTGAAATCACCCTGAAATCAGGGTAATTACCCTGATAAAATCAGCCCTGGGTGCAGGGCTGACTATTCAAAAATATCCAGTCTGATGTTCTGGGGGCTCTGAAAATTTTTAGTCTGAGGCATATTTCCCAGAGAATGGCCACTCTGATTTTTCAGGTTCCGCAAAAACACAAGTCTGAAGTACTCAGAACACACTACAACCACTGCAGTACAGTACTGCCACAAATGTAGCACGTGGGGCGCAACGCTAACCAGTTTCCCTCGCTGACACCGCGTAGCTGCAGTGATGGTCCCGCGTGAGTGGAAGAGTGAGCCAAGTTGGCAGATTTCTAAGGGAAAAGGGTGGCAAAAGTTGCCAAGGACAGATTCTGCGCGTGACAGCGCCATGAAGTGTGTTCGTACACTGGCAACATATGACGTAGCGGAATGTACGTAGAAATCACAGATCCGCATTTCAGGATCCGTACTCCCTGTAGTATGAAGACCCATTATCGGCTAAGTCAGTACTCTGAAAATCTCAGGATCCAAAACCAAGTAATTCTGAGGCACTCATGTTTGAAAATCTTACAAGTCTGAAAAATCAGGATCCGTAGGAAAATACCCTGAGATTTCAGACAATCAGACTATTTTAGTCTGATAAAGTCAGCCCTGCCTGGGTGTATCGGCACGAGAGCAGCTGAAAGCGTTTTTCTCCCCTAGATTCTTAGAGGATCCATGGAAGCACTTAACCCTAACTGTGTGTTGAGAGTTTGGGTTCGGTTATGTGCATGTCACCATCCTCAGGAATCCTTGGTACCTGTAATTCAACCACAGTTATATGTGGAAGCCTAAACGAAACAGGAAACCTCCGAATTATCTACCGGGTCATACAATATGGAGATACAATATCCGCACGAGCAGTCACCCCTACGGGCCTAGGGGATGGACTGAAAAACTCCACCATTTCAATTACTACCTTTCTACCATAATCCCCGGGGATAATTAGTGTTGAGAGATGTAGGTCTCTTAACATTTCTGAAATTCCCAGTTAGACTATACAGTATCGAAACAGTACAATAGTGGGTCTATCGGACTTGATGACGTCAGCATTCGGATTCAGCTGACTAGTCAAAGTAGCTCTAGGCCTAGGTCAACAAACAGCCACTTTCATAAGTGTCTACAGGTCAACAACCCTAGAGTGACGAATAGGTACATTCGTCTACAGTATACGAACAGGTACTTTTGCTAGGACTATAAGATTGTTGATCTTCTAGACCATGTACACATATATAACTTTAAACATATATATAATTTTTATATACAAGCTTGATTCCACACAAGTTGGACAAGCCACAAGTCTTCCACTGCCAATACTTAGTCTTTAATCCAAGATACTACGATCCTGAAAAGGGCTACGTCCCTTAACCAATTCTACGGGTTTCCAACCCATTCCATCAATTAGAACCCCTGGCCCCCGGGGCTTTATTCTAGGAGATTATAGTATTGCACATGCTCCATCATAATGTCTCACACCATGCATTGTGCATGATGCTCCAAGTTCCACGCAAGTTCTACCACACACCGATAAGTAACCCCACATGTTGTGAATATGTTAGTACGCTTTTATTATTAAGTGCACTGTTCGAAGTGTGCTTACAGGGGCTCGCCATATCGAAGAGTTTGACCCTGGTGGCGAGTCAACGGGCGCAACGGAATGAATGAGCTAGGAAAGTGGGTGATACAAATAGCAAACCTAGAAAGTGTTGTACTCTATACAGTGCTACTCACTACAACCTATTATAATAATGTTCAACATTTGACACACCCCCATAGGCTAAGTGAGGGGCATCAAAGCAAGCAGGGTGAACAAATGGTCACAAGACCAGTTAAGACAAGGAGCAAAGCAAGCTCAGGGTGGATCTCAAGACGACGCCCCAGACGACGCCCGGGTAGACCTCCACGACATAGCACTAGCACCCAGACTAAAGCAGTAACCCTGAGTCGAGCGCCGAGTCTCCACGTCGTCAGCGTAGGAAGAGTCGCAGTGACCGGTCAACACAACTGGTTGTGTCCCTCCAAGCACAAGCCCCATGCCTGATGTAATCGCCAAGTACTTCGCCACCCTCACAGCCGCTGTCCAGTGAACTGGACGGTGTCTCCCAGTCGCAACAAAGCGAGAGAGGACACTGAGGGAAAATGCGAGGTTCGGCCGAGTACAAGTCATCAGGTACATGAGGCAGCCCACAAGCTCTGCGTAGGGGCCACTAGACTCAAACGGCTCGTCGGGAAAAGGGCCAGTGAGTCGGTGGTCAACGGCAAGAGGAGCGGGCTATGTCGTGGAGAACTGAAACCCGAACCGCCAAAGGACCTGCTGCACCATGTGTGACTGAGTCAGTGTGATGGTGAGAGCGGCTCTGTCCCTAGTGATCTGCATGCCAAGGTAGCGCTGCAGTTCACCGAAGTCAGTGCACTTGTGTCTCTTCTGCAGTTCGGATTTCACCTCAGTCAGAGCTGCCTTGTCAGCTGTAGCAAAGACCAAGTCGTCGACGTACACTAGTATAAAGAAAGGAGTGGAACCAGTACGAACAAGCAACGACGGGTCGGCAGAGGAAGGACGAAACCCAAGGTCAAGAAGCGTGGAGCGAAGAGTGTCGTGCCACTCACGAGGCGACTGGCGGAAACCATAGGCTGGCCGCCTCAGGCTCCACTGGGTCCCAGGTGGGAAGGTGTCATTGAAGCCAGGAGAACGGCGCAGCCAGATCTCCTCGTGTAGTTGGTCCTGGAGAAACGCAGTGGAGAAGTCAAGGGAGTGCACCTCGTAGTCTCGCTGTGCTGCTACGTGCAGTAACACCCGAAGAGTAGTCATCTTCGGGGTCGGAGCGAAGGTATGGAAGAAGTCAACTCCCTCACGCTGACTGAAACCCCTAGCCACGTAGCGTGCCTTGAACACAGGCGGTGAACCAGACGGCCGCTTCACCTTGAAGAGCCACATGCCATCGACAACGTTCGCCCTGGGAGGGGGAACTGCGTCGACGTACGTGCCTGTAGATCTCAAAGACGCTAACTCTGCATCCATAGCCGCTTTCCACTGAGAGGCCCACTTCCCTGACACTGCCTCACGGTATGTGCGAGGTGTCGGTATGTCAACGGCGTCGGGGTCTCCCTCAAGGGAAAGCAGCATGGCGCAGAGAGAGGGGGAAGCGGCTGCTAAGAACTCCAGCTCAAACTGCCTGGCTGCTAGGGGCAAGGCGCACGGGCAACGCGACGGGCTGGGGCAGGGCGTACGGGCTACGCGCGACCTAGGGGCAGGGCGCACGGGCAACGTGACGGGCTGGGGCAGGGCGCGCGCTGCTGGGCTGGCAAGGGCGCGTGATGGGCTGGAGTAGGGCGCTCGCTAGGCTAGGGCGCGGGCTAGGCTAGGAGGGTGCGGAGGCGCGGAGGGTGCAGTGGCGCGGTTTTAGGCGCAGAGGCACGAAGGGCGCGGAGGCGCGAGCTAGGCGCGGAGGGCACGGAGGGTGTGCTAGGGGAGGGCGCGGAGGCGCGAGCTAGGCGCGGAGGGTGCGGAGGGTGCACTAGAGGAGGGCACGGAGGCGCGGGTGCGCGCTAGGCTAGGAACAGGCGAGAACGAACCTACTCGTGATACCATCTTAAGAGTAGCTAGCAACGGAATGAATGAACTAGGAAAGTGGTTGATACAAATAGCAAACCTAGAAAGTGTTGTACTCTCTACAGTGCTACTCACTACAGCTTAGCAGAGGGACTGCGTAGAACTCTGCAACAGAGGGAGTTTGGAGAAGCAGAACGCGGGTTTTGCTGCAGAAGAGTGCGCATCTGCAGAAGAGTGTGCATTTGCATAAATTGTTCTGCAGAGGAGGGCGCGTCTGCAGAAGCGAATTTCTGCAGAGAAGCACTTCCGAAAATGTTTCGACGAACCTCTCCGACACGAAAGTGCGATCGTTTTGGAACATTTTCGGAAGAATTTCGGACATTGGGAAATTGACCCCGGGAAATAGTGCGTGAACTTGGGCTGTTAAATCTGGGGGCGAATTGAACCACTTGCACAATCTGAACCTGGCGCACGTTTTCGTTACATAAGTTGTTTAAAACAACCTGAATAGTTAAAAGAACTACTTCTAGGTAGGTAAAAATTACCAACTAAGCATGTGTTGTAATTTTCACCTGCCGATGCTGACTTGGCAAAGCGCAGCTAAGTGGTAGTTATCTAAACGTTCTGGTGTGAACGTTCTCTTGTGAGGTTCAGTAGTTGGGTAGTTCTTTACCCCTTGTATTCTATCTTTCATTCCATTCTAGTGAATTTTCTTTGTGTGCCAACTCTATGCCTTTTTCAAGACTTAAACAAATTCCATCTCCTTGGTGAACAACAAAGTTTGCGTGGCTGCGGAGAGGCGTTTCGTAGAGCTCGACCGTTAGTACAGAAATCTCTGCATTCTCTCCTATATTCGCCTCACCACGCTTGCCCATAATTCCATTCTGCCTGTTCCGGCGCCCATGTATTGCATCCGTTGCATTTTTCGCGCCTATCGCGTCACTCCCATTTCTCAAGGTTCGTCCATCCATCGCATTTATCACCGTCGCTGTCAATTTTCGCTGGCGGGTCTCGGAGCGGTGACCAGCTCGCGACATCATAAAAAAACTACAAAGCGGCAGAGTTAGGCGGACAGAAGAAGAATATACAGCAGGGGTACGCTACCGTAAGCCCCCAGATATAAGCGCAGGCCTCGGATAAGCGCCGTCGCTTATAAAAGGATGACGGCGTTTATATCCGGTCCTCGATTATAAGCCCACCCCTGAAGGCTTACGGATTATAAGCGCCACCCTCTGTTTGTTTTGCTATAATTGTACTGGAATCGTTGTAACGAAACTCACATTTTCCATTCCCACATGATTGAATTTCGAAGCCCTTCACCTCGCTCGGCTCAGTGCCTGCGCGTCCAGTCAGAATGAGCTGTCGGCAGTGTAAGTTGACTCATTCTGACTGTGTGTGTTGGCAGGGAATCATTCCCTGCCAACTGGCGCGAGATTCTCAATTCCAGCCCTGTATAGTTTCGACTCGATTCAAATTGCAAGAACGTGATCTACAATTTGGTGTAAGAAATACGCATTTCCTAAATGTCATTATATAAGCGCCGGTTCTTATAAAAATCCTCGATTATAAGCGCACCCCCTAAAAAACAGTGTTTTTTTATACCCCCAAGGGCGCTACTATCTGGGGGCTTACGGTAGCAACGGAGGATGTGCCGATTCTTCCAGGCAGTGACACACTAATCGCCAGCTGCAATACGAGAAATTGGTTGTTTCACGTTGGTGCAGCTGACAATTGCGGAGATTCACTCTACAACGGTTGTGAACTAGACTACGGGGGTTGGCACGAACTACTAGGAGTGATCGTAGCTTTGCCTAGTTCCTTAGTGCTTGCACAATCACGGGAGAAATCGGCAAGAGTTTCCACTAGCAAAGTTGGAATTACATAATTGTTGAACAAGCAATGACAACAATGACTACATCAGGCACCTAGCAACTCTGCAGCTAGCCTGGTCGATCGACAGCACAGCATGGTCGACCGCCCACCAGCGTTGCGTAGAGGAGCCGCGCCAGCACTGCAGAGGGCGACCTGCCAACACAGCAGGTCGACGGTGTGCCAACGCTGCAGCAGAGCGGCTGTCTAGCGTTGCCCCGTAGAAGACAGCAGTGCGCACGCTCGCAGGTGCGCGCAGACGATTGGCCAGACTTGCACCGGTGTGCATCCGTCGGCTGTTGTCGACGCATGACGAGCCACATCGACTTCGGGATACCAACCCGAAGTCGCCTTCGCCATCGCGACCTCGACGACGTTCGCATGCCTCCGCAGAACTCGCCGAGCAGGTTACCCGGTCGACCTGGACAACCCCATGTGCTCTGGTCGACCACCAAGTGCCTCTGGTCGACCACCGGGTCCCTCTGGTCGACCACCAGGTGCCCCTGGTCGACCACAGCTCCCGTCGAGCTACCCCCTGGTCGACGGACCCCTTCTGTTGACCAGAACTGTCAGCTGTTGTCGCCGAGCTCCTCTCGTCGATCGCTGCTCACTTGTCAGGTCGACGGACTGCTCCGTCGACCTCCCGGTCGAACTGCCCCTCCTGGTCGACGGCCCACCCGTCGCCCAGACCAGTCAGTTGCAGCTGTCGAGCTCCCTGGTCGACAGCAACACCACAGCGGTCCCCTGTAGCTCGACGAAGCCTGTCAAGCAGCTCTCCCACTGTGAACGGTCGGCTGCTACTCCCGTCCATCTGACCAAGTTGTCGGCGTTGCCCAAGCGAGGGCGGGGCCAACACTCCATTCCCGTTAACACTCCCCTGCCGCGATCACGCTTGGGCCCCCAGCCCACACGGCAGCACACTACGGAGAAAACTTGTCGTCGGCGTGCACCCCACACACAGCACGACGTCACCGCACCAGCCGTGCAGAAGGGCACCGCACCTATGGCTGCACATCATCGTCGCCGTCGCCGACGTCGGCCAGAAGAACTTGGCCAATGGCGACACAGCACCGGTTGAAAGCCAGAAAATGCAGCGCCTTCGTCAGGAAGTCTGCCGGCTGCTCGGTGGTCGGGATGTACTTCAGTACGAACTTCCCGCGCCTCACCATGTGCTGCAGCCAGGCATAGCGTCGCTCCATGTGCTTGAGGTTGCCCGTCAGCCCCAAGCCCTCAGCAACCGTAATTGTTAAGCTCTTAGGCAAGGTTGCATTGGACTATCGAGAGATTGGTACAAAAGGAAAAAGCTAAGGGGTTGTACCCCACAGTGAGTACCCTAGTAAAGCCTACCTAAACTATAACATATAAACATATGTTTGACACACCCCCATAGGCAAAGTGGGGGAGAACAGAGGGTCACAAGGCCAGGCAGGAAGTGCAAAGCAAGCTCAAGGTGGATCACAACGTCACCACGCAGTCTGAGCACAAGCAAAAGGCCACAAGGCCAGTTCACATGCAGAGATATATGTGTAACAACAACAGCACAGTGATATCTACCTACAAGAGCAAGCATGCAGGTATACATATAGATCACAGTACAAACAAAGCCTACAACAAGTGAGGAAGCGTGGGAACAAGGCCTAATAAAGTGCAGAAACGTTGATGATCACCAGGTGGAAGCGCCTTGGTGAATATATCAGCAGTGTTGGCCCGAGTGGCCACGTAAGCAAGACGAAGCTGGCCACGCTGCTGCAGCTCTCGAGCAAGGAAGTAACGTAGAGCGATGTGCTTCGTTCTGTGCTCCTGACACAAGGCAATGGCAGCCTTGTTGTCGACGTACAGAACTGGAGGAGAACGAGGCCGCTCTCCCAAGTCTGTCAGCAGGTAGGTGAGCCAGCGTAGCTCCTGTGCAGCCATGGCTGTTGTGTAGATCTCGGCCTCACAGCTGGAGCCGAGAACTGAAGACGAACGTGTAGAACGCCAGGAAACTGAACCAAAACCAAGGCTGAAGGTGTAACCCTGTGACGACCGCTGCGTAGCCTGGTCGTCAACCCAAGAGGCGTCAAAGTGACCAGTGAGGACAACATCACCCCGTCCTCCGAGCACGAGCCCCATGCCCGATGTACTGCACAAGTAGCGTAGTACCCTCTTAGCAGCATCCATGTGTACCTTTCGGTGCCGACCAGGAGCCACGTAGCGAGCCAGAAGGCCAAGAGGGTACGCAAGGTCAGGACGAGTGCAGGTCATCAGGTACATGAGGCAGCCCACTAGCTCTGGGTAAGGACCACTCGGCTCTACGGACTCGTCCGAAGGTGGAGCTGAGAGCAAGTGACCTGTAGCCAGAGGAGTGGCCTGTGCTGAGGACCAGGTGAAGCCGAAGCGCTGAAGGACCTGCTGCACCATGTGTGACTGAGTCAGTGTGATGGTGCGCCGTGCTCTGTCCCGGGTGATCTGCAAGCCAAGATAGCTGCGTAGCTCACCCAGGTCTGAGCACGTGTGTCTCTTCTGCAGCTCCGACTTCACCAGGGCGAGAGCCTCAGTGTCAGCAGTGGCAAAGAGCAAGTCGTCGACGTACACGAGGATGTAGAGCGGCGGCAGCGAAGTGTCGGTGCGCAGAAACAGCGACGGGTCAGCAGTCGACGGAGCAAACCCAAGAGCCGCAAGTGTGGTCCTCAGTGTGTCGTGCCACTCACGTGGCGCCTGGCGGAGACCGTAGACCGGCCGCCGGAGGCTCCACTGGGTACCAGGAGGGAACGACCCAGTGAAGCCAGGAGGGCGGCGCAGCCATATCTCCTCGTGCAGGCTGCCCTGTAAGAAGGCTGTGCTGAAGTCAAGAGAGTGAAGCTCGTAGTCACGCTGAGCGGCAACGTGCAGCAGCACCCGAAGAGTGGTCATCTTCGGGGTGGGGGAGAAGGTCTGGAAGAAGTCAACTCCCTCTCGCTGACTGAAGCCTCGAGCCACGTAACGAGCCTTGAAGACAAGCGGAGAACCTGGCGGCCGCTTCACCCTGAAAATCCACATGCCACTTACAATGTTCGTCCCAGGAGGGGGAACCTCGTCGACGTAGGTGCCTGTGGACTTCCAGGATGCCATCTCTGCGTCCATGGCTGTCTGCCACTGAGAGGAGTACTCACCGCAATTGCCTCAGCGTAAGAGCGCGGGGTAGGGATGTCTGGTGCATCCGGGTCTCCCTCAGGGGCAAGCAGCATGGCCACGAGATGAGGCGCAGCGGCTGCAAGACACTCAAGGTCCTCCTGCCTGTCCTCAAGGACGTCCGTGCCAAGAGCACACTCACCCCCGACGGACGGAGGACAGACAGACTCAGTCTCAGCAACAAGACTGGCGGCGTAGTCGAGACGACAGGCAGCAGCAAAGTCAACAAGCTCAGCGACTAAGGCAGACGCAGCAGCAGACTCAAACGACGGGTCAGTGACAACAGTGGCAAGCAGACGCGTGACAGTAGAGTGCTCAGCACGAAACTAGTCAGACGCAGGGTCAGTAACGACAGGTAGAGAGGACGCAGGGGGAGACGGCAGAGGAACACGCAGCGGAGGAGAGGAAGGACGACGAACTACAAGGTGAGGGCCGGAGACAGCCGGCTGCCGCTGACGAGGAACACGACGACCGGAACGACCAGAACGGACAGGTGAGACAGGACGCGACGCATGCTCACGACGCTCAGCAAGGCCCCCAGTCTGCTCTGTGTACGGAGAAGGAGCAGGCAGCGGTGAGCCAGGCTGTAACGGAAGACCAGTAGACGAGGGAAGACTGAGAACCTGGCGAAGTGCAGAGTCAGGTGGTGGCTGAGACGACGGAGACGGCGGAGCGAAGAACAAACACGGCTGAGCAGTGCCACCAGCACCAGCACCTCCAGCACCTCCAGCAGCTCCAGTACCTCCAGCAGCTCCAGCACCTCCAGCAGCCCCAGTACCCTCAGCAGCTCCAGCACCGCCAGCACCTCCAGCAGCTCCAGTACCTCCAGCAGCTCCAGCACCCTCTGCAGCTCCAGTACCCTCAGTCACAACACCGCCAGCCCCAGCAGCTCCAGTACCCCCAGTTCGAGCACCTCCGGGACCAGCGACACCAGCAGAAGAACCCCCAGCAGTAGAGCCCTGAGGGGCAGAAGCGCGACGCTGACGGCGACCGTACCAGTCGTGCAGCTGCTGGGAGGTGAGGGGCACACGCGGACGAAGACGGCTACTCCAAGGAGACCGCGTAAAAGCAGTCTCAGAACCCTCAGGCGACTCACCCCCAGACTCAGCACCCCTAGGCTCCGCACACGCAGGCTCAGCACTCCCAGACGCAGCACCTCCAGACGTAACACCCCCAGACGCAGCACCTCCAGGCTCCTCACGCGCAGGCTCAGCACCTCCAGGCTCCACACGCTCAGCGCCCCCAGACTCAGCACCCCCAAGCTCCGCACCCCCAGGGACAGCACCACTCCCAGCAGGACCGGAGTCACCAGTGACCTCAACAGGCGCAGGCGCGGGGGGGTCTACCTGAGAGACACCTGAAGGAGCAGGACCTGGCGCGGGGAGGGGGTCTACCTGGGGAGGACCTGGGGCGAGAAAGAGCGGCGGGGGGGGGGGCGAGGAGCAGTGCGGTAGGGGAAGAGGCGGTAAAAGGGGACCGACTCGTCAAAGGTGACGTCCTGAGACGCAAAGACACGGCGCGAGGCGGGGTCGTAAAACTGCCAGCCAGGCGCGTCAGGGACAAAGCCAAGGAAGACGCAAGGAATGGCGCGAGGGGAGAGCTTGTCCGCGGTGGTATCGCGGACAAAGGCACGAGCACCCCAGACCCGGAAACGCGACGCGTCGCCAACCTTCCCCGTCCACAGCAGTGTGGGCGAGGTCTCCGGCAAGGAGACACGGGGCCAAAGGTTGAGCTGATGCACGGCGTACCAAACCGCAAACGGCCACAGAAAATGGGGGGCAGCCGCATGGATCATGGAGGTACGAGCGACCTCCATGACTAAGCCAATGCGGCGCTCAGCAACCCCATTATGCTGCGGAGAGGCCGGAAGCGTGAATGTCTGGCGGATGCCGTGCTCCGCACAGAAGGCTGTCAAGAGGTCTGAGGAGAACTCACCACCTCGGTCAGAGTGCAGACGCAAGACAGGAAAGTCCTACTGGAACCGCTCGCGGAGCTGGAGACGAGCAGCGCGGATCCAGGGGATCAGAACAGCAGGGACATCCCCCTTGCGCTGCAAGGGGAAGACCGTGGTGTAACGCGTGTAGTCGTCGACAACCAACAGGAAGTACCGCTCGTGGCCCTGTCCACGGACGTGGGCTGGGCCCCACACGTCCAGGTGGAGAGTCTGCAGTGGAGCCTCTGTGGGAGGGAACGAGGAGGAGTGAGGAGCGGCGCGCTGCCGCCCCTCGACGCAAGGAATGCAGGGCAGCGCAGGCGAGGGAGGGAGGGCAGGCAAAGACCTGGGAAGACCAGAGACCAGGAAGCGAGAGTGCATGCTACGAAGGTGAGGCAGGGAGGGGTGACCAAGGCGGTGGTGCCACAGGAGAGTGTCATGCGACAGCCGGCGACACTCACACTGTGTAGCTACCTGAGCAGACGCGTGTAGCGAGGGAGACAAAGGGGCGGAGCGCGACGCAGTGGTGAGGGTGTACAGACTGGACCCTGGCGCACGAGTGAACGTGGCCAGGTGGCGGCCAGTCTGGGATCACGTGCAAATCGCCACACGCTGCCGGCCAGGGGTGAAGGTGTCAACTACCGCATCCTGGAGGACAGCATTACTCACCAAGTTCGTAGAGAACGAGGGGAGGTGGAGACCAGACAGCTCACCAGACGGGACCGCCGGACACGGAAGCACAGTGGAAGACCGTGCAAGCACTGGGCCCCCAGAGGGGTCAGCCAGTGAGACAGGAACAGGTGCAGGGAGGGGAGTGACTGTGGTACTGTCGCGAAAGAAACAGCGGGAAGCACCAGAGTCAAGTGTAAAGGTGTGCAAGGCCTGTGCAGGCGCAGTACCAAGGGGAGCAGACTCACAAGCACCTAGTGCTGCAGGGGCTATACCAGGGGCTATACCAGGATCCGGCGGCACACACAAGTAGCAGTCACCCTCAGCACTAACAGACAATGCATACATAGCAGCAAGAATTGCCTCATAGTCAAGATCAAAGATAGGTACATCACGCCTAAGCAAGTCTGCCCAGTTGGGGAACTCAGGAGCATAAGGAAACTTGGCGCGCCAGGCGTCGCTAAGCCGAGCGAAGCAGCGCTGCTCAGTGTGAAAACCTGTGCACTGGCGACCAGCGCGGGGACCTGTGCGGATGATATAGGGGCAGCGACCAGAACCCCTAGAAGCCCCACGCCCGGCATACCAGTCAAGAAGTTGCTGGGAAGTGGGGGTCTGGCGCTGACGCTAATGCTGCTGCTGCTGCTGCGGCTGCTGTTGGCCCTGACCACCACTGCCACCACCGCTCCCTCCTCCCCCACCGCCGCTGCTGCCCCCACCACCGCTCCTAGTGCCTCCGCCGCCCCCACCACCACCTCCACCGCCTCCACCCCCACGACCACCCCCACCACCTCCACCTCCCCCGCCACCTGCACCACCGCCACCTCCACCTCCACCCCCACCGCCCCTGCCACCCCTGCCGCCCCTACCGCTGCGACGCTTCCCACTAGGAGCGGAAGCAGCTCCGACCTCCTCAGCACCAAGGTAGTCATGAGCAGCAGCTGCGGAGGCGTAGGAGGGGGTGAGAGGGGAGGGGGAGCACCCCTCAAAGAGGGGAGAGCGAGGAGTGCCACGAGCAGCACCTACAGCGAGGATGTTCTTCTCTGCTGCGAGGAGGTGCTTCTCGAAGTCGTCGACAGTGAGAGTGGTGGGGTCTAGCGCTAGGAAGTGGTCCCTGACAGAGCTAAGAGTGTCAGGGAGGCGGGTGACGAGGAAATAGAGAGTGAAGTACATCGGGGGGGGGGGGGGTTTGCGGCGCAGAACTCGGCTGAAAGGGCGGCACGAAAGCGAGTGTCAGTAGCGGGCAGGTGGGAAATGAGGTCCTCAGCAGTGGTGAACGAGGAAAGGTCGGGGAACAGGTAGGGTAGCATGAGCCGACCTATGGCTGCAGTGGCCGGGGGGGAGTAGCGTGCAACTACAGCGTCGTACAGTGTCTTAGCAGTTTTGTGCTGGCTGAAATGCGCGCGCTCAGTAATCGGCAGATGGTTCCTAATAGCTAAGCATGCAGCAGCATCGTGAGTCTGCCACTGCGAGCGTTCAAGAGCAGGAGCATCGGCAGCAGGAGCAACGGCAGTGCCAGACACGTAATCGAACAGTGAAACGCCCTCTTTGGCATCGATCAGAAGGAACAGTTGGAGGTCGTCTAACCACACAGCGAACTCTATGGGGCGACCGTCAGGCTCGAACGCGAGAACGTTAGGCGTCGTCATAACGGCAGCAGGCAAAGGCAGTAGGCAGTAGGCAGCAGACAGGAGGCAGTAGGCAGCAGGCTGCAGGCAAAGACAGAGACAGCAGGCAGTAGACAGGAGGCAGCAGGCAGTAGACCGCAGGCTAAGACAGAGGCAGTAGTTTGCCGCACTCAAGCTCCTAAGGCGGCGTGCTAGATAGTAGCAGGCCGCGTGCTTTCTAAGGCAGCGGGCTAGGCAGCAGCGGGCCGCGCAGGCAGGCACACGAGTAGGGCACGCTCGGCTGCTGGCTGCGTGCGGCTGAGGGCTGCGTGCGGCTGAGGGCTGCGTGCGGCTGCTGGCTGCGCGTGGCGACGGGCTGCGTGCGGCTCCTGGCTGCGCGTGGCGACGGGCTGCGCACGGCTCCTGGCTGCGCGTGGCGACGGGCTGCTCGCGGCTGCGGGCTGCGTGCGGCGGCGGGCTGCGCGGGCGTGGCCTAAGCAGGCTGCGCGCGGGCGGCGTAAGTGGCGCGCGGGCGGGGCCTAAACGGGCTGCGTGGGCGGGGCCTAAACGGGCCGCGCGGGCTGCTTAAGAGGCGCGCGCGGGAAAAAAAAAAAGAAAGGGCCGCGCGCGTGCAGCCGAGGCGCGCGCGGGCAGTAGGCAAGGCAGGTAGGCAGGTGAGGTAACATAGTAACCGGTGGGCCCTAATCCTAGGTCCTAAGGACCTATGCTCTAGATGCCATGTTAAGCTCTTAGGCAAGGTTGCATTGGACTATCGAGAGATTGGTACAAAAGGAAAAAGCTAAGGGGTTGTACCCCACAGTGAGTACCCCACTAAAGCCTACCTAAACTATAACATATAAACATATGTTTGACAGTAATTGCCGACTTGTTGTTGACGCGGAGGATGGTCGGCTTCCCAGCGTCGAGTAACTTGAATTCCGCAAGAAGGAAACGAAGTCGACGTCCCTCCTTGCCTGCATCCGTGGCCACCACGTACTCGGATTCTGTCGATGACAATGTCGTGCACTTGATGCGCGAGCTCAACCAGGAGACGGCGGCCCCTCCGTAAACGAACACGTAGCCTCCCGTGCTCGTCCGGTTCTGCTTGTCACCCGCGTCTTCGGCGTCCACGTAGCCGATAAGCTCCAGCGACTCTGGTCCACCGCTGAACTCCAGGGCGGTGTCGCGGGTGTCAGCAAGGTAGGCGAGGCAGCGGTCGACCTCGCGCCAATGCTGGTCGCTCCTCACCGTGAGGCCGCTCCCCAACTTGCTGCAAGCGAACGCGATGTCCGGCCTCGTCGACGTCGCTGCGAACTGCAGCGAGCCAACCTTCTGCCGGTACTCCTCCTCCTCGCGCTCCTGCGCCTCGTCGTCGTCGAATGACAGCTCGGCGTAGGCATCGACCGAGACTGGCGTCTTCGGGACTCGACCGCCCTGCTCCTCGTCGATGAAGCACCTGCGCAGCTTGTCGGTGTAGCCCTGCTGGTGAAGCCACAGGTTCCTCGCTGGCCTGTCGCGCACGATCTCCTGCCCGAGGTACTTGACGACCGGCGAAAACTCGCGCAGCTCAAAGGCAGCCTTCAGCAGCTCCTTTAGCTCCTTCAGCATCGCGGGGCTGCTGCTGGCGGTGAGAAGGTCGTCAACGTAGACCAGCACCCAGCAGATCACTCCGTTGTCGCTGGCCTTGAAGTAGAGCGCCTCGTCGATCTGGCTCTTCTTCCAGCCCCGGTGGACTCTTCTCCTGCCGACAGCTCCCCTTCTTTGTCGACGGCCAAGTCTTCTGCTGACTTCGACAGCTTCCCTGTCGACTGCACCTCTGCTACTGCCTCCTGTTTGACCGGCACCACTGCTGCTGCCTCCTGTTCGACCGGCTCCCCTGCTGCTGCCTCCTATTCGACCGGCTCCCCATCTTGGTCGACGAGCTTGGTGCCTTGTCGACTGCCGGCGATGCCACGGGCCGGCGCCACAGGTGACACCTCAAGGCTCCCCTCATTGCCGGTGGCTGACACAAGTGTCGACGCAGGCCGCCTTCGTCGACGAAGACCGCCTTCGTCCCCATCAGGTGGTGGGAGCAGCCGCTGACGAGCAGCACCGCCATCAGGTTTGCCTGCACAGCTGCCGCCACCGCCTGGAAGTCCTTGCCAGCCTCCAGCGCGAGCGAGACCGTTGGCTCCACTACGCCGACCATCGAGCACGACGCCTCCCTGTCGCCTCGGCTCTTGTCGCTGGAGTTGTTGACGTCCTTTGTCGACGACGTCTTCTTCGACGTCTGCTTCTCCTTGCTCGGCTTCGCATCTCGACGTGGGAAAACGGCTGGTCGATCGACTGCAGCCTCCCTTGGTGTCGTCCTCGTCGCTGTCATCGCGGTCGGGACACTCGTAGGAAAGGTGGTCGAGGTCGTGGCAGATCTAGCACTCCTGCCGTCGACCACCACCTCCACGGCCCTTGTCCCGCGTCGACCTCTTCTCGTCCACGTCCTTCGTCGACCGCCCACTTCCCCTACCACCTCCGCCTGGCTTCCTGCGCTGCCCTTGCTGCTGATTCAGCTTCGTCGGTGCAGCATAGTTTGCCTGAGGAAGGAGCTCCGTGGGCTGTTCGGCCTCCTGCATCGCCTCGTCTTGAAGGATGTAGCTGGTGATGTAGTCCTCGTCGAGAGACTCACGCGTGCCGGGTACCATCATCATCCTCTTCATGAGGTTATAGCCGCGCGAAAGGCCCTTGACGATGTGGGAGATGTAGGACACTGTCGAGTATTCGGCGCCCGCCATCCGCATCTCAGCGAGGATCCGTCGAGCACGGTTGCAGTAGTCCGTCGCCGACTCCTGCTCACCCATCCGAATGTGTGTCATCTTCTCCTCCAACTGTCCGATGTACAGGTCGTCCCTGACCTGGTACGTCGACACGATGAAGTGCCATGCCTGGTGACCAGCATCCAATCGCTCTCGACAGCTCCTGAGCGCCAGCTGCACCACCGGCGAGCAGCACCTCGAGATGACCATGAAGGTGAGCAAGTGAGCCGCACGAAACTCCCCGCGTAGCCCGACATCGTCCACGGGCGGAATTGGCACTGGTTCATCGGCGAAGCCCTTCAGCCCGGCGACCTCCAGCTAAGGTTCTATCGACTCCCTCCAGGTGATGAGGTCCCGTCGACCTTGCAGTGGTGCGACGGTAATTCGGTCCGGCGAGAACTTGAAGTAGCCATACGTTGGTGCAACCCCGCCCGCCGTCACATGCGTCGTCGCCGAGAGCCCTCCACCGCTTCGTAGAGGAGAGCGACATCGACCATCGTCGTCGGCACACAAGCTGCATGCAGTCGCCGTCGACCGCTGCACTCGCGCCTGACTCCTGTCGACACAACCGTCGACATTGATTACTCCTCTCGGCTTCGTGCCATTGTTGCCGTTGACTCGTGCATCGCCGTCGACCTCGTCGTCGACGCGACCTTCGTTTCGCACCGGTCGAGGTGAAACAAGACGGGAAGGGTGTTCCGTCGCCCACTACGACTGGATGCCCAACTCGACGATCGGCAAGGGGATCGTCCCGTACTTGCCATCCATGTGGCGTTTCCTTGCATCAGCCAAGCGTGCCTCCAAGGTGTCCGCTACGCCCGCATTAGCTACGGGGTCGACCATGGTGACTATCGCTGCTGCCGGCCTACGAACGACTTAGTAGGTGCAGAATTCGGCTCTTATCTGAAGGTAATCTGCAAGGCCGTCCAAGCTCACCGCACCATGCGGAGATTCACTCTACAACGGTTGTGAACTAGACTACGGGGGTTGGCACGAACTACTAGGAGTGATCATAGCTTTGCCTAGTTCCTTAGTGCTTGCACAATCATGGGAGAAATCGGCAAGAGTTTCCACTAGCAATGTTGGAATTACATAATTGTTGAACGAGCAATGAAAACAATGACTACATTAGGCACCTAGCAACTCTGCAGCTAGCCTGGTCGACCGACAGCACAGCATGGTTGACCGCCCGCCAGCGTTGCGTAGAGGAGCCGCGCCAGCACTGCAGAAAGGCGACCTGCCAATACAGCAGGTCGACGGTGTGCCAACGCTGCAGCAGAGCGGCTGTCTTGCCCCGTAGAAGACAGCAGTGCGCACGCTCGCAGGTGCGCGCAGACGATTGGCCCGACTTGCACCGTTGTGCATCCATCGGCTGTTGTCTGCGCCTGACGAGCCACATCGACTTCGGGATACCAACCTGAACTTGCCTTCGCCATCGCGACCTCGACGACGTTCGCGTGCCTCCGCAGAACTCGCCGAGCAGGTTACCCGGTCGACCTGGACAACCCCAGGTGCTCTGGTCGACCACCAAGTGCCTCTGGTCGACCATTGAGTCCCTCTGGTCGACCACCACGTGCCCCTGGTCGACCACAGCTCCCGTCGAGCTACCCCCTGGTCGACGGACCCCTTCCGCCGACCAGAATTGTCAGTTGTTGTAGCCGAGCTCCTCTCATCGACCGCTGCTCACTTGTCAGGTCGACGGACTTCTCTGTCGACCTCCCGGTCGAACTGCCCCTCTTGGTCGACAGCCCACCCTATCAAAATAGAGAACGAATGAATGACTGAACTAGCAAGCAGGTGGGTACAAGTAGGAAACACAAAAGTGTTGTACCCTATATGAACTACCCCACTACAGCCTAGATAGACTATAGCATATAAGCTTGACACACCCCCATAGGCAAAGTGGGGGAGAACAAGAGGCAAGACCAGTCAAGAAAGGCAAAGCAAGCTCAGAGTGGATCACAAAGTCACCACACAGTCTGAGCACAAGCAAATGGCCACAAGGCCAGTTCACATGCAGAGTTATATATAAAGGAGAACAAACAATACAGTGAACACAACCTAGCAAGTGTAAGCATGCAGGTATATGTATAGAGAGTACAGTACAAGCAGAGTCAAGAAGTAAGCAAGTGAGGCACAGTAGGTACAAGGCCTAGAATAGTACAGAAACGCTGATGGTCAAAAGGCTGAAGTGCCTTGGTGAAAACATCAGCAGTGTTGGCCTGAGAGGCCACGTAAGCAAGACGAAGCTGACCACGCTGCTGCAACTCTCGAGCAAGGAAGTAGCGCAGAGCAATGTGCTTCGTTCTATGCTCCAGTCTGTGCTCCTGACACAAGGCAAGCATGGCCTTGTTGTCGACGTACAAAACTGGAGGAGAACGAGGTGCCTCTCCCAAGTCAGTCAGCAGGTAGGTGAGCCAGCGTAACTCTTGTGCAGCCATGGCCGCAGCGTAGATCTCAGCCTCACAACTGGAGCTGAGAACAGAAGAAGAGCGGGTAGACTGCCAAGAGACAGAACCGGAGCCAAGACTGAAGGTGTAACCCTGTGAGGACCGCTGCGTAGCCAAGTCGTCAACCCATGAAGCGTCTGCGTGACCAGTGAGGACAACTCGAGCCCGTCCTCCAAGCACGAGCCCCATGCCCAACGTACTGCACAAGTAGCGCAACACCCTCTTCGCATCATCCCAGTGCACCTTTCGGTGCCTACCGGGAGCCACGTAGCGTGCCAGAAGGCTGAGAGGGTATGCGAGGTCAGGTCGTGTGCAATTCATCAGGTATATGAGCCAGCCCACAAGCTCTAGATACGGGCCACTCGGCTCTACGGACTCGTCCGAAGGTGGAGCTGAGAGCGAGTGACCGGTAGGCAGAGGAGTGGACTGTGGCGAGGAGTACGTGAAGCCGAAGCGCTGAAGGACCTGCTGCACCATGTGTGACTGAGTCAAGGTAATGGTGCACTGTGCTCTGTCCCGGGTGATCCGCAAGCCAAGATAGCTTGTCAGCTCACCCAGGTCTGTGCACGTGTGTCTCTTCTACAGCTCGGACTTCACGTGGGCGAGTGCCTCAGTGTCAGCAGTAGCAAAGACAAAGTCGTCTACGTACACGAGAATGTAGAACGGCGGCAGAGTGGTGTCAGTGCGTAAAATCAGCGACGGGTCAGCAGTGGAAGGAGCAAAACCAAGAGCAGCAAGATTCGTCCTCAGTGTGTCGTGCCACTCACGGGGTGCTTGGCGGAGACCGTAGACTGGCCGCCGGAGGCTCCACTGGGTACCAGCAGGAAACGACCCAGTGAAGCCAGGTGGGCGGCGCAGCCAGATCTCCTCGTGCAGGCTGCCCTGTAGGAAGGCTATGCTAAAGTCAAACGAGTGTAGCTCGTAGTCACGCTGAGCGGCGACGTGCAGCAGCACCCGAAGAGTGGTCATCTTCGGGGTAGGGGAGAAGGTCTGGAAGAAGTCAACTCCCTGTTGCTGATTAAAGCCTCGTGCACCGTAACACGCCTTGAAGACATGTGGAGAACCCGGCGGCCGCTTCACCCTGAAGATCCACATGCCACTGACGATGTTCGCCCCAGGCGGGGGAACCTCGTCGACGTAGGTGCCTGTGGACTTCCAGGAAGCCATCTCGGTGTCCATGGCTGCCTGCCACTGAGAGGAGTAGGGACCCTCTATCGCCTCTGCGTAAGAGCGCGAGGTCGGGATGTCTGGTGCATCCGGGTCTCCCTCAGGGGCAAGCAGCATGGACACGAGATGAGGTACAGCAGCGGCAAAGCACTCAAACTCCTCCTGTCTGTCCTCAAGTACGTCCGTGCCAAGAGCACACTCACCCCCGACGGACGGAGGACAGACAGACGCAGACATAGACTCATCAACAAGACTAGTGGCGTAGTCTAGGCGACAGGCTGCAGCAAAGTCAACAAGCTCAGCAACGAGAGCAGACGCAGCAGAGGACTCAAACAGAGGGTCAGTGACAGCAGTGGCCAGGAAGCTCGTGACGGTAGGACTAGCAGCACGAAGGGAGTCAGACTCCGAGTCCGGACCGTCAGGAAGAGAGGACGCAGGAGGAGAGGGAAGAGGGACACGCTGTGGAGCAGTGGAAGGACGCAAGGTCATAGAGTGAGTGCCAGGGACAGGAGGAGGACGCGGATGCGAAACACGACGACCAGCGCGAACAGTACGGACAGGCGACGCAAAATGAGACTCAGGCAACACAGGATGCGACTCAGGCTCACGACGCTTGGTAAGACCTCTAGTCAATCCGGAGTAAGGAGAAGGACCAGGCAGTGGAGAGGACGGCTGTAACGGCAGACGCATCAGTGGACTCAAACAAAGGGTCACTGACAGCAGTGGCCAGAAAGCGCGTGACAGTAGGACTAGCAGCACGAAGGGAGTCAGACTCCGGGTCCGGACCGTTAGGAAGAGAGGACGCAGGAGGAGACAGAAGAGGGACACGCTGTGGAGCAGTGGAAGGACGCAGCGTCATAGAATGAATGCCGGGGACAGGAGGAGGACGCTGACGCGGAACACGACGACCAGTGCAAACAGCGCGGACAGGCGACTCAGAATGAGACTCAGGTGACGCAGGACGCGACTCAGGCTCACGACGCTCCGTAAGGCCTCTAGTCGGTCCAGAGTAAGGAGAAGGACCAGGCAGTGGAGAGGCCGGCTGTAACTGCGACTGTGACTGGAGAGGTGGTGGACTCAGTAAAAGAGGAGGAGGACCAAGAACCTGCTGAAGGAGCGGAACGTAGTACGGCCGCGGCCACGCAGCGCCTCCAGAAACAATAGAGACAGCACCAGTACCCTCAGCTCCAGGGTCTCCAGCTACAAATCCCGCAGTACCACCAGCTCCAGTAACTCCAACAGCTCCAGCTCCAGCAGCACCTCCAGTAGCAACAGCTCCAGCACCTGCAGCTCCAACTCCTGAAGCACCACCAGCCCCAGCAGCTCCAGTACCTCCAGTACGAGCACCTCCGGGACCAGCTGCTCCAGCACCGCCAGCAGCTCTAACAGCACCAGTACCTCCAGCACTGGTACCTCCAGCTCCAGCAGCACCTCCAGCAGCTCCAGCTCCAGACGCACCTCCAGCAGCCCCAGAAGCACCTCCAGCACCTCCAGCACCAGCAGCACGGCGACAGCGCAGAGTGTACCACTCACGAAGCTGCTGCGGAGATAGGGGCTCCCGCCGTGACGGGACACCCGGAGGACCTCCGGACTCAGCACGCTCAGGCTCAGCACCCCCAGGCTGAGCACTCCCAGACTCAGCACCCCCAGGCTCAACACCCCCAGGCTCCACACACTCAGGCTCAGCACCCCCAGGCTCCGCACCCTCAGACACAGCAACCCCAGGCCCAACACCCCTAGTCCCAGCACCCGCAGGCTCAGCAACCCTAGCAGCACCTGAGTCGACAGCTACCTCGACAGGCTCAACAGGGTCTACCTGGGACACACCTGAGGGGGCAGGACCCTGAGGGGGGAGGGGGTCTACCGGAGGAGTACCTGGTGCTAGGAAGAGTGGCGGGGGGGGGGGAGAGAGGCAG
This sequence comes from Closterium sp. Naga37s-1, assembly GCA_947471745.1. Lineage (NCBI taxonomy): Eukaryota > Viridiplantae > Streptophyta > Zygnematophyceae > Desmidiales > Closteriaceae > Closterium > Closterium sp. Naga37s-1. The sequence continues at coordinate 1,461,550 of CANJKZ010000861.1, forward strand.
TGCGGTAGGGAAAGAGACGGTAGTAAGACACTGACTCATCAAACGTGACGTCCTGAGAGGACAGAACACGACGCGAGGTGGGGTGGTAGAACTGCCACCCAGGTGCGTCAGGGGGGAAGCCAAGGAAGACGCAGGGAACGGCACGCGAGGACAGCTTGTCCGCTGAAGTATCGCGGACAAAAGCTCGAGATCCCCAGACACGGAACACAGACGCATCGCCAACCTTCCCCGTCCACCGCAGAGTAGGTGTGGTCTCCGGCAAGGAGACACGAGGCTGAAGGTTGATCTGATGCGCAGCGTACTGAACCGCGAACGGCCACAGAAAATGGGGAGCAGCCACATGGATCATGGACGTACGAGCGACGCCCATGACCATGCCAATGTGGCACTCAGCAATCCCATTTTCCTGTGGGGAGGCCGGAAGCGTGAACGTCTGGCGGATGCCCTCCGCACAGCAGACGGCCCTCAGAAGGTCGGAGGAAAACTCACCAGTCGATCAACACCTCTATGACCTCACCCTTGCTGCGCAAGGGGAAGACTGTGGTGTAACGCGACTAGTCGTCAACGACCAGCAGGAAGTAACGCTCGTGACCCTGTCCACGAACGCGGGCTGGGCCTCACACGTCCATGTGAAGAGTCTGCAAAGGAGCCTCTGTCGGAGGGAACTCGGAGGAGTGAGGAGCGGCGCGCTGCCGGCCCTCGACACAAGGAAAACATGTAGGGGCAGGCCCCGGAGGAAGGGGAGGGAGGGACCGGGGGAGACCAGAGACAAGGGTACAGGAGGCCATACCTCGAAGATGAGGCAGGGAGGGGTGACCAAGACGATGGTGCCAAAGGAGAGTCTCGTGTGCCAGAGGACGACACGAGCAGGGGGCAGACACTGGACTAGACCTGGACGCGGCAGAAAACACCTGACTAGACGCAGCTACCTGACTAGACGCAGCAACCGGAGGAGACGCAGTAGTCAGTGTGTACAGACTCCACCCAGGCCGACGGGTGAACGTGGCCAGGTGGCGGCCTGTCCGAGAGCAAGTGCAGTGGGTCACACGCTGACCTCCAGGGGTGAACTGGTCAACCCACGCATCCTCGAGTTCAGCTCCACTCACCAAGTTCGTAGAGAACGAGGGGAGGTGGAGTCCCGACAGCAAGCCCGACGGGGCCGCAGGACACGGTAGAACCGTGGAAGAGTACGCAAGGACTGGGCCCCCAGAGGGGTCAGCCAGGGAGACTGCGACAGGCCGACTAAGCGGCGTGAGTGTGGTGCTGTCGCGAAGGAAAGAGCGCGAAGCACCAGAGTCAAGTGTGAAAGTGTGCAAGGCCTCAGTAGGTGCAGTACCAGAGAGAGCTGACTCACCAGCACCTGGAGCAGCAGACTCACCAGTACCTGGAGCAGCAGACGCACTAGCAGGTAGAGCAGCAGCCTCAATGCCCGGGTCGGGCGGAACACTCAGGTAACAGTCACCCTCAGCACTATCAGTCAAAGCATACATGGCAGCAAGGGTAGCATCAAAATCAAGATCAAAGATAGCCACATTCTGCTTAAGCAGATCACCCCAACGAGGGAGCTCAACAGCGTCAGGAAACTGGGCACGCCAGGCGTCAGTCAGGCGATCGAAGCAGCGCTGCGCAGTGTGTGGCAGCCCGCACGTCTCCCCACGGCGCCCGCCGGTGCGAAGAACGTAAGTGCAGGGACCAACACCCCCAGACCTCCCACGCCTAGCGTACCACTCACGAAGCTGCTGGGCCGACGGGGTCTCACGGGAACGCTGCTGCTACTGGCGCTGGCTACCACCAAGGCCTCCACGCTGCACGGCTGCACCTCGACCAGCACCACCGCCGCCGCCACCTCCACCACCACTGGCGCTGCCTCCACCGCCGCTGCCGCTGCCTCCACCACCCCCACCGCCGCCATCGAAGCCCCCACTCCCGCCACCACCCCCACCTCCACTGCCACCCCCTCCGCCTCCTCCACCGCCTCCACCGCCGCCCCCACCGTCCCCTCCACCACCCTTGCCCCCCTTGCCCTTGCTGTTGCGGCGCCTCCCACTAGGAGCAGACGCAGCTCCGACCTCCTCAGTGCCAGCGAGGTCGACAGCAGCAGCAGAAGCAACAGAGGGGAGAAGGGGGACAGGGGAACACCCCTCAAAGAAAGGGGCGCGACGGTCACCGCGACAAGCACCTACAGCTAAGATACTCTTCTCAGCCGCAGTGAGGCGCTCCTCTAGCAGGTCGACAGTGAGCTCGGTGGGGCAAAGGGAGAGAAAGTGGTCCCTGACTGAAGCAAGGGAGTCAGGGAGGCGGGTGACTAGGTAGTAAAGGGTGATGTACATGGGGGGGGGGGTTCTTGGCACAGAACTCAGTAGGAAGCGCAGCGCGGTAGCGGGCATCACTAGTGCGGAGGTGGGTAATGAGGTCAGCGAACGTGGCAAAGGCGGCAAGGTCAGGGAAAAGGTACGGCAGCATGAGGCGGCTGAGGGCAGCAGTGGCAGGGGAGAAGTAGCGCGCGACGACAGCGTCGTACAAAGACTTAGCAGTCTTGTACTAACCAAAATGCGCGCGCTCAGCCGACGGCAGGTGACTACGAACAGCAAGACGAGCAACAGCGTCACGAGTGGTCCACTGCGAGCGAACCGTACTGTAAGCAGTGGCAGTAGGTGCAGTAGAGACACCGGACGTGTGATCAAACAGGGATACCCCATCCCTAGAGTCACACTGAAGAAAGACTTGCAGGTCGTCAATCCACACGTCAAAGTCAACTGCACGCCCCTCAGCATCAAAGGTGAGAACAGTAGGGCTAGCCATAGTAGCAGTAGCAACAGTAGCAGCAGTAGCAGTAGTAGGAGCAATAGCAGCAGTAGCAGTGCAAGCAGAAGGGCAGCGCGGCTCAGCAGGGCGGCGCGGCTCGGTAGTGCGGCGCGGCTAGGCTGGGCGGCGCGGCTCGGCAGGGTGGCGCGGCTCGGTTCGTGGCGGCGTGGCACGGCAGCAGGCGGCGCGGCGCGGCAGGGCGGCACGGGTGCTTCCTTGGGGCGGGTGCAGGGCAGGGCCGCAGCTGGCGGTGTAGGTCAGGACCGCGACCGGGGCGGCAGCAGGGCAGGGCCGTGACAGGGGCGTCTGCAGGGAAGAGCCGCGACTGGGGCGGCAGTAGGGCAGGGCCGCGACAGGGCGGCTGCAGGGCAGAGGCCGCAACTGGGGCGGCAGTAGGGCAGGGCCGCAGCGGGCGGCAAAGGCAGGGCCGCGACTGGGGCGGCGGCAGGACAGGGCCGCGACAGGGGCGGCTGCAGGGCAGGGCCGCGACAGGGTGGCTGCAAGGCAGAGGCCGCGACAGAGCGGCTGCAGGGCAGAGGCCGCGACGGGCGGCGAAGGCAGGGCCGCGAATGGGATGGGCCAGCGTCGAGCGGCGACGGGCCGGCGACTGGCGGCAACGGGCCGGGACGGGCCGGCGACGGGACGGGACGGGCCGGGTCGGGCCGGGATTGGCCAGCGACGGGCGGCGAAAGGCAGGGTAGGGCCGCAGTGGGCGGCTAAGGCAGGGCCGCGACGCGTGGCGACGGGCCAGCGACGGGCGGCTACGGGCCAGGACGGGCCGGGACGGGCCAGCGACGGGCGGGCCGCGACGGGCCAGCGAAGGCAGGGCCACGACGGGCCAGCGAAGGCAGGGCCGCGACGGGCCGTACTAGGGCAGGGCGTGAGGCGCGCTTCGGGCAGAGCGAGAGGCGCGCTTCGGGCAGGGCAGGAAAATATTTCGTGGTGGGCCCTAAAAAAAAAACGTTCCCACTAGGGAACCTGCTCAGAATACCATATCAAAATAGAGAACGAATGAATGACTGAACTAGCAAGCAGGTGGGTACAAGTAGGAAACCTATAAGTGCTGTACCTTATATGAACTACCCCACTACAGCCTAGATAGACTATAGCATATAAGGTTGACACACCCGTCGCCCAGACCAGTCAGCTGTAGTTGTCGAGCTCCCTGGTCGACAGCAACACCACAGCGGTCCCCTGTAGCTCGACGAAGCCTGTCGAGCAGCTCTCCCACTGTGAACGGTCGGCTGCTACTCCTGTACATCCGACCAAGTCGCCGGCGTTGCCCAAGCGAGGCGGGGCCAACACTCCATTCACGTTAACAACAACATGGTAGGGAAAGACTTTGCTTGGTTGTGCAGTGCAAGCACAAACGAGGGGAAATTAGCTGCTGGAATGTTGCTGACTTGCTACTATGTGGGGGGGGGGGGTGGTAGTGCCGAGGTTTGTCAAGGTCGTGTTCACGAATAGGATGGAAACCAAGTCGAGGAAATGACTCTGCTAAGGGCGCGCCCAAATTAAAATTGACAGGTTTCTACATAATATATTTTTGGTGAGCTATTCTTCATTGTAACGAGTGGCGTAAGTTTCGCGAGAGGATCACGATTGTGAAAGTTCGTGCACGTTCGAACTTGTGCTGATTTTGACTTTGAATGTAACGCGGCCTAAGTGGGATATTTTCCTTGCCCGCTGGTTAGAGTCTGTACTCCACCATTTTGGTGTGCCTTTTCGCAAATCAACACGCCTTCAGATGACTTTGCCGAAGCGCAATTTCAACAAGGAGATGGAGTTTGAAATTCCAAAATTGTGTCCTTGCTTTTGTGAGCCTTTACCTATTCATATAGTACTCTAGAACTCACACATTTGTGAGAAACATACTTGAGGGAATGATTGACTAAGGTTGGAAATGTGTACAAGTACTAGAACTACAGTGTGGAAATCAACTAGCTCGGGATGCAAGTACGGTTGCATGAGACGGCCTAGGGCAGCAGTAGCTGGGGAGGAGTAGCAAGCGACTACAGCGTCATAGAGGGCCTTGGCTGTTTTCTGCTGGCTAAGTGCGTGCGCTCAGCTACGAGCAGATGGTTGCGGACAGTATGGCGGGCAGTGGCGTCACGCATGAGCCACTTCGAATGATCCTCTACCGCTGTAGCAGCTGGGGCTGGGAGGGTTCCTTTGGTACGCACGAACAGTGAAATTCCGTCCCTAGCCTCGCTCTACAGGTACAGCTGGAGATCATCGAGCCAAATATCAAAGCTAATCGTGCGACCCTCAGTGTCAAAAGTAAGAACTGAGAAGTTAGCCATAGCTGCAGTAGCAGTAGCAGCAGCAGCAGCAATAGGAGTAGGAGTTGCAGCAGCAGTGGCAGTAGCAGCAAAAGCAACAGCATCAAGGAGCAGCAACTGCAGCAAGTAGCATCAGCAGGAGCAAGTAAGAGCAGCTGCAGCAAGGAGCAGCAGCAGCAAGGAGCAGCAGCAACAAGGAGCGACACGGCTCAAGCTGGGCAGGGCGCAGCAGCAGTAGCAGCAAAAGCAGCGACAGCAAGGAGCAGCAGCAGCAAGGAGCAGCAGCTGCAGCAAGTAGCAGCAGCAGCAGCAGCAGCAGCAAGTAAGAGCAGCTGCAGCAAGGAGCAGCAACAGCAAGGAGCAGCAGCTGCAGCAAGTAGCAGCGGCAGCAGCACGTAGGAGAAGGCGCACAGCAGAAGCAGCAGCAGCGCGCGGGCTGGGTGCGTGCAGGCAGCGCGGGTAGCGTTCAGGCTGGGCGCGAGCGGGTAGCGCGCTGGTGCGTTGGCGAGCAGCGCGCGCGCGTAACATAAGTAGCGTGCGGGTAGGAGGAGGGCCGGGCGCAGGGGCTAGCGGGCAGCGCGAGCGGCGCGCTGGGCAGCTGGGGTGCGGGCAGGGGGGGTTTCGCGACAATGCGACGAAAAACGCACGGGCAGGTGGGGGGGTCGCGACAGTGAAAAAACTGCGCCACCGCGCTAGCAGTAAGGTAGCGCTAGGCGCTTTGAGTAGGGCAGGGGAAGGAGGCAGCGCTAAGGCGCTTCGGTATTGCGGAACGGTGGGCCCTAGTAGGATCGACTTCCTACTTTGAAACCATGTGAGAAACCTACTCGAGGGAATGATTGACTAAGGTTGGAAATGTGTACAAGTACTAGAACTAATTGGGGTTGTACCCCTTTGTCAGAGGTCCACTGGTGATCCCCGATTGATCCTTGGGAAGGGTTACAGGCTCGTTGTCCTGGGGGGTTATGGGCGCACTGACCCGCTACTTAAACAAGCCCTTTTATCCCAATGGTCTAGTGGTTGGAATTCTGACATGGTATCAGAGCGGTCTCGGGTTCGAATCCCAGTGTGTGCACTTCGGGCATCCCAGTGCGAGGGGGTGTCAGAGGTCCAGTGGTGATCCCCGATTGATCCTAGGGAAGGGTTACAGGCTCGTTGTCCTGGGGGGTTATGGGCGCACTGACCCGCTACTTAAAAAGTCATTTTATCCCAATGGTCTAGTGGTTGAGATTTTGACACCCTTATGGTGTACCCAGGCCCTCAGATTCGCTTATAGGGACCTTGATGCATCAGGGTCCCTATGAAAAAAAAAGGCTGATTGTCAGTGTTCCTAAAAACAAAAGCCTGAAATTTCAGGGTTCCTAAAAAAAAAAAAGCATGATACCGTATCGCCCCTGATATAACCGCAGGCCTATTAAAAGCGCATGCGCTTATATCTGGAGCAATGCGCTTATGGCCGATCCTCAATTAGAAGCGCACACCTTATAAATTCGTTACTTATTATAAGCGCACCCTTTTTAATAAAAAAAATACACTTTGAATATATCATAATCTTTAGAGCTAAAGCAAGGCTAGCCTTCAATAGGAAATTTTGCACTACCTAAAAGTTTTGCACATACAATAGGGTGACTATTGTCCTAGCCTAAACACCATCTTGCCTAGTCTAGCCTTAGGCCTCCACTTCCTCCACGTCCGATTCAGGCTCCGTGGAGTTGTTGCCCCAGAACCCGTCTGCTTGGATGTCGTCGTCTACCTCTACCTCGTGGCTCAGCTGGCTTCTCCGGTGCGCCATCACCATATGGTCCTCGCTCCCGTCGAGGGCATTGCTGATGCCGCACGTGAGGAATGATTTCTTAATCAGGTCGGCGGGCACGGCCTTCCACGCCCGTGAAATCCACTTGAGCACCACCTCCGGGGGTGGTTTCTTGATGTTCCCTGCACCACATGAAAGGGAGTGGAGACATTAGAACACAAGCAGGCAGACAAGCACACGAAGGGGAGACGGGAGGACATGTCCTCGCTCACCTGCAGGTGTTAGGATGTTCATGCCGTCGGCCTCAAACCAGGACTGGTACTGCTGGCGAACACTTGCTTTGAAGCTCTTGTTCACCGACACATCGAGCGGCTGCACGTCTGCCGTGCATCCCGCCGGGATGACCGCCGGCACGATGTTGAGCGCCGCGAATCTCGCCTTGACTTCCTTGGTAAGGTGACCATAGTAGGAGTCGAGTACTAGCATGGCGCTCCGACTCTGCACGCCGAATTTGGGTTTCAGGAACGGCACCACGCCCTCATCGAGCCACTGGATGACGCCCGTGGCTTCCATCCACCCGTTCGCTTGGCAGCCGACCACGAAATCTGTCAGAATGTTATTGTTCTCTAGCCTGCAGTGGGGTACTCTATAGCGAGTACAACCCCCTAGGGTTTCCTATATGTATCCTGCTGCTTTCTAGTGAACATCCTCCTTTGCTTATTCTCTCTTGCCTAGCTAGGGCTTACCTAGCTATGGCTCCTACTCATTCCTCGTTTCATTTTCACATGGTATCAGAGCACTCACGCTCCTAGCCTGTGGGCCCTACTGCTGCTTCCGCTGCTACTCTGTGTGTTGCACGCCCCGTGGCGTGCGACGGATTTCTCTTCCCGCCGCGCGCTCGGAGCGTGCGGCGGTTTTCTGCCCGCCGTGCGCCCCGAGGCGCGCGGCGGTTTTCTGCCCGCCGTGCGCCCCGGGGCGTGCGGCGGTTCTCTGCCCGCCGTGCGCCCCGAGGCGCGCGGCGGCCTTCTGCCCCGTCGGTCCGCGCGTCGCCCCCGGGGGGCGCTTCGACGGGCGACGGGGACCAGCCCGTCGTCCCCCGTCGCCCGTCCTGGCCAGCGCGGGCTGCGCCAGCCCCGAGCGCGGCGCGTACGGGCTGCGCCCGGCCCGCGCGCGGCCCGTACGGGCTGCGCCAGGCCCGCGCGCGGCCCGTACGGGCTGCGCCAGGCCCGCGCGCGGCCCGTACGGGCTGCGCCAGGCCCGCGCGCGGCTCGGGCCGCCTGCGCGCGGTTCGTCGGGCTGTGCCAGGCCCGTGGGCGGCCCGTTCCTCTCTGTCCCTGAGCTGCTCGCTGTCCCCCGTGCTTCTGACGGTGCCCCACCCCTACTGCTGCCCGTTCTCCTGAATTAGGGTTTGGGGGTGAGGAGTGTGGGGGTGGCGGTTGTGTGTTACTCCCCTTGCTCCTCCTCCTCCCTGGTCTCCCACTGCTGCAGCTGCCGCTGAGGGGGGTGGGTGTGTGGGAGCCTAGGGTTTAGGGTTTAAGGGGGGTGCTGTAGGAGTGGAGTTAGGGGTTCAGCAGGGGGTGTGTGTCGAGGGTGTGGGGCAGTTGGAGGAGGTTGTGTGGAGGTAGCGGTCGTGTCGCCTGCAGCGCCTGTAGTCCGTCGCCCTTGCTTCGGTAGCCAGTGAGCCTGTTGCACCAGTCGCCAGTGGGTCCGTTGTTCCTGCCGCTCGTCTATAGCCGCGGAGCCAGTTACTCCAGTAGTCCGTCGCCCTTGCTTCGGTAGCCACTGAGTCAGCCGCTCCTGTGCCCGTGCCTCTGCAGCTTCAGTCGTTGCCTCCCATCTTCTCTCCTTCCACAGTTCCTCCTCCTCCTCACTTGCCCTCTGCGACTGCCCCTAGCTTTACTTGTGCATGTGAACCTGCTCTGGGACTACTTGCTCTGCTGATTATACCCCACTTTGACTATGGGGGTGTGTCAGAATGTTATTGTTCTCTAGCCTGCAGTGGGGTACTCTATAGCGAGTACACAAAATCTGGACACAAGCAAGCGGTGGTAAGTCCCTTTTTTTTTATAACGTCCAGAACACGCACAAGAACATGTGCTTACCGTTCGGGAAGTCACCCTTAGGGAGTGTCTTGCGCTTGAAAAACACCCTCGGCTTCAACTTCTCGCCCGTCGCTGTGCACGCCAGCATCACGACGACTCTTTCTTTCTGGTAACCAGCGCTGCGGATGGGCACCGACTTCACGCCCGTCTGCTCCACGGTGGTAGTGGCCGGCATCTCCAACCAAAGAGGCGTTTGGTCGGCGTTGATTATGTATCGATTGTCGATCGCGTACTCGTTGCGTGCGTCGCGGACGAACTGCCAAAATTCTTTGCATTGCGTCGCCACGTCTGCGCACGGGGAGGGAAGGACAGATAGGAAGAAGGATGAGTACAACTCATAAACCATGCGAATTCGCTAGAGGTAAGCGGGAAACAAGGCACTTACGCTCCTGCGTTTTCTGCGCCACCTTAGTTTTCATGCGCACGCTGAGGTTCCACCGCTTGCGGAACCGCTCCGACCACCGCTGACTCCCTTTCCACTTGACTTCCGGGAACAGCACCTTTATCACTTCGCGTGACCATTCTTGGAGCCGGCCAACTGAAACTGCAACACCGCGGCGTCGCCAATCGAGTAGTTGAGCGTACACCTTTAACTCCATGGGTCTGTACCAAGAAGACCTCCCGCGACCATGAAGTCGACACCGTGCGGCGTGTGAAGCCTTGAGCTCCTATGCTTGGCTTTTCCACTCCGTCAGGCATTTGCGGTGTATGCCGGACTCCCGCGCGACCTCCCTTATCGATGCCGCCAGCTCCAGCCGCACGAGCCACCTGAGTTTCTCCTGGGAGGTGTAGGCCTGCCGTTTATGTTGAGACGGCTTGTGCCTGGGAGAGGGGGGGCGGGCATCTCGGTTCTGGGAGGAGGGGTGGGGTCGTTTTTTGTTAATCGGCGGATACGTCGGTGTCGGCATCTTCTCGCGTGGTGCGTCGCGCCACCATGACTCCACACCGTCGTCGTCCTCGGCACTTGCACCACGATCTGGGAACACGTCCTCCTCGGCGCCCGCTTCACCGTCGCCGACACCGTCGACGTCGCCGTTGTATTGTTTATCGGCGGCACGTCGGCGCCCACAGCCGACTCGTCCCACGTGCAGGCTTCGGGCTGTCCCCACCGTGGTGCAGGCGGCGGAGCCTGGATGAACACATCAGGGGCCTTGGGTGTGTCCGGGTTCAGACAGCCACTCGTCGAAAGCGGCTGGTAAATATAGCTGGAGCACGGGCCGTTGGTGAGCACTGGCACCGATATCAGGCGGATTTGGAGGAGCGGGAGGTGCGGGAGGAGCAGGAGGAGCAGGAGGTGCAAGAGGAGCAGGAGGAGCAGGGGGCGCTGGGGGTTCAAGTGGCACTAGAGGCGCTGCGGGCTCACGGGTATACCACCCGTCGTCGGTAAGTCGCCATGGGCGAGCTCTCTTGTTCTTGAAGAGGAAGTGCGTCCCGCTGAATTCCGCCATGGCTTCGCCAGCCAGGTGGCCTACACTGTAATCTTGAATGAAAAAAATGAAAGAGACGGTGCACAAATGGGCAACGAAGGGGACCCCGTAAGGTTGCGCCTCGGGGTCCTCGTCAATGACAGGCGGGAAACCCCCGCCTACCCCCGTAGAGGACCCTGCGTGGCAGCATAATCGCTGCGCTGGCAGGGAATATTCGCCACCCTTCGAGGGGGTTCGGGGGAAATGCACATGCCACGCAATGCATGCGACTGTGATTGGGCCGCACGGCAACATCCCCGTCACTACTGTCACGATCGATGGTTCTAGACAAAACTGTGCGGTGGGAAACCGAACCGCTGCTGTTTTTGTCTGAAAACCATGCACGATCCCACGTGTTGCATGGTCGGTTGAATTCGCCTTATTGCGGGCTTCAATTTGGTATGTTACAAGCGCATGCGCTTATAAAAATGACTCGATTAAAAGCGCACCCCCCTAAAAAACACTGCTTTATTATAAGCGCACCTGCGCTTCTATCCGGGGTAATACGGAATCATATAATTAATATTAGAGGTTACGGTACAAGTTCAGGCCCAACCAGACATGACGATACATGGAATCGAACAGGGGGCCTTCCCTATCGGCAGGAATTACAAAACGACTGGGACAGTTCAAGCTGTCGAAGGCAAATGTTTTTTTTGTCATATGTACGCGTTTGATACGAAATGTTGGAGTCCCGATAATCTCGGGTGTTTTACAGGAAGGATGTGGAATCTGCATTCAGTGTACACGTTCGATAAAAGGCTGAAAAATCAGTCCCCTTCCACAAAAAAAAGGCTGAAATTTCAGGGTTGCAAAACAAAAAAGGCTGAAAGTTCAGGGTTGGTACAGAAAAAAAGGCTGAAAATCAGTCAAATCAGGGTACCGTATTCTCCCGGACATAGCACCCTAGGGTATAGCTAAAAATACAGGGAAAAAATGGGGGGGGTCTCCTCATAGGAAAAAAATACATAATACCCGGGTCTTTACATATGGTATATTTTAGTGTTAGTGTTTATTTAATTAGACAATGTGGGTGTTTTGATTTTCATTTTAACATCACTGTCTGAGGCGCGAATGTGGGTTTCGGCCACGAGCTTCATCACCCCCACGAAAATGCCATGTGGCACCTCTCTTGCCACTTGCAGCGGAAGATTCGCCTGCACGTGGTCACAGCGAAGTAGTGCGAGGGGGGAAATCTCGGTACCGTCATCACCCGGATATAAGACAGTGTTGAATAGTAGACAGGGGTTGTCTACTATACGGGTGTCTCTTATAAACAGGCTAGCCTCATTATAAGACACCTATTTGTGTGTATGAGATAAGACATATATGTCTTATAATCGAAACTTCAATAAATTATAGCGAAAGTTGAAGTACCGCGTACTTTTTTACCCTTGCGAAGCGCGAATTCTTCCACGCGCTGACCCAGGACCTACCAAATTTGCCCCTGCAGGTGTTCTCCATAACGTGGCGTCTCGGGCAGAGGTTGTCGAAGTGGCACCTTCGCAACATCCACACGCATTATGAGAAACTCTTTTTAAAGAAGTACGAAAATATTTCCAAGTAGTTTAAAAAGTTTCCATTTATAAGACTTATAAGACACCCTAAACCATCCCGTTTACAAGATAACTCAAGCATTTTTGCCAGTGTACGAGATAAGACATATATGTCTTATATCCGGGCGATGACGGTAGATTGTAAGTGAATGTACCGCGAAATTTCAAAGAGGGAGAAATTTTCGCGATATTCTTCAATATTGCAGCTACTCGTTAACGACTATTATAACGAATTCGTAAGAAAAGGGGGGTGTTATAGAAAATCAGCAAAAAAGGGGGGTATAGTAGAAACGAGGCTCCCCATAACACCCACCCCGCACAAGCTACCCGGGGGTGTACAATTATGGGGGGGTGTTTTGTCCGGGAGAATACGGTAAAAAACCTGATATCTGAGGGTCTGGGTGTACCCCAGGACAGCCTAGCAAGCACAAATGCAATTTGACAACATTCACGAAACAAGCAGAATCTATACGAACAGGGCAAATCCAGCACGGCATAAATGTATTGCACAATACCGTTGATTAGCAGGAGTGGAGGCTGAAGTACCTTGTGAAGGAAATCTTGACTAGGATGTGCAGGGGGAGTAGCCCAGTTGGGTAGGTATGTTTTTATTAGATTTTGTTCTTTGTTTGATGCATAGTAAAAATTTCTGATGTGTTACCACCAGCCGAATACCTACTTGGATCCCCAGAAGTAGGGGGTGCTACGGTATGTAGGTTTCTAAGAAAAAGTGGGAAGAGGTCAGCATGCATATGTTACGTCCTGGGGTTTTTTCAGATTGAGGCATTAGAATATGAATCGAGCTGCATTGCAAGCAGCCTAGTATCCCCACCCCAATGTCTATATTGGAAATCAATCCACCTTACACAAAGGCTTTTACATACGCCTTAGGCTTGTATGGTACGGTACTAGTGTTCCGTATGAAAGCCCATGGGCTAAAACAGCGGCATTCCTGCTTACCAATCGCACTTTAGCAGCAAGCCCCAATGCCCCATGCAAGTCACCCCTTAGTAGCCCACGGAAGCCCAGCCATACTTCTGCAGCTCCACCCGCAGCGCCTGCCGATGCAAGTGAGGGGCATGGGAGAGAGGGAGGACATGGGAGAGGGGCGTGGGAGAGACGATGGAGGGCAAGGAGGGGGGAGGAGGGTTCGAGAGGCAAGAATGAGACAGTCTGCCCACTCTAGTAGCCCACGGACGCCCAGCCATACTTCTGCAGCTCCACCCACAGGGCCTGCCAATGCATGTGAGATGTGGGAGAGGGATGGGAGAGTGGCAAAGGAGGGATAATGATTGATGGTGATCAAGGAGAGAAGGGTTTGACATAAGCAAGAATGAGTCACCCCTTGGTAGCCCACTGAAGCCCAGCCATACTTCTGCAGCTCCACCCACAGCGCCTGCCGATGCAGGTGAGATATGGGATGGGCAGGGAGTGGGGCAGTGAGATGGGAGAGGGGCGGTGAGAGATGGGAGAGGGGCGGTGAGAGATGGGAGAGGGGCGGTGAGAGATGGGAGAGGAGCCGGGAAGGGAGAATGGTAATGGATGCTTGTGGGGAAGGTGAAGAGGGTTTGAGAGGCAAGAACAGGTCTAACTTATAAGATGTAGTGTTGAGACCAATGAAGTCCACCCTGGCCACCCACACTTCTGTAGCTCCTCCTCATGCCTTGGGGTTGCATGAGATAGAAGTGATTTTTTGAGACATAAAAAATCCACTTTTATCATGTTCTGCAGCTCAGGGCTTTATTCACCTCAGGGATTGGGGATGCATGGAATGACAATGGAAGGATAAATCAACAGGAGGGTGCACAGGGAGGCATGGGAGCATGACAAGCCCTCCCATTCCTCCTGTTCGATGTACAGTTAAGAAGATCGTTGCGTTGCAAAAGGTATTCGAACGTTTCGAACAAAAAGCCCATGCTCCACCTGGGTCTCTCAGGTTTACGTTAAACGGCAAGCACGCAAGCCAGCACGAACACCCCAGCTCGCGAGCGCCAGCACGCACGAGCAAGCGCACCCACCCCACCCATTCGCCTCCCACCCACCCCACCCATTCGCCTCCCACCCACCCCACCCATTCACCTCCCACCCACCCCACCCATTCGCCTCCCACCCACCCCACCCATTCGCCTCCCACCCACCCCACCCATTCACCTCCCACCCACCCCACCCATTCGCCTCCCACCCACCCCACCCATTCGCCTCCCACCCACCCCACCCATTCACCTCCCACCCACCCCACCCATTCACCTCCCACCCACCCCACCCATTCACCTCCCACCCATCCCACCCATTCACCTCCCACCCACCCCACCCATTCACCTCCCACCCACCCCACCCATTCACCTCCCACCGACCCCACCCATTCACCTCCCACCCACCCCACCCATTCACCTCCCACCCACCCCACCCATTCACCTCCCACCCACCCCACCCATTCACCTCCCACCCACCCCACCCATTCACCTCCCACCCACCCCACCCATTCACCTCCCACCCACCCCATCCATTCACCTCCCACCCACCCCATCCATTCACCTCCCACCCACCCCATCCATTCACCTCCCACCCACCCCATCCATTCACCTCCCACCCACCCCACCCATTCACCTCCCGTCCTATTCCACCAGGGAAGGCGCATGTTGCCCGGAGGGGAACCAGACCCCCCACCAAACCCCACCAATTCCCCTCCCGCCCACGATTAACCCCTCTCACCCACCTCCCCCCATTCCTCCCCACCAACACACCTTGGTGCGCTTGCGGTTGGCGTCCAGGTCGCTTTCTCCCAGCCGGAAAGCTCTACGGTACTTTTGAATCGACTAAAAAATCACCTCCTACAAGCCTGCCCCATCCCATCACCTCCCACACCCTCCCACCCCCCTCCACCAGCCCCCTTCCCCTCACCTTGATGCGCTTGCGGTTAGCATCGAGGTCGCTCTCCCTCAGCCTCCTCCCCCCCCACCCTCCCCCTTCCACAATCACCTTGATGCGCTTGCGGTTGGCGTCCAGGTCGCTCTGCCCCAGCCGCGACGCACTGTGGTACTCCACCAGGGAGCGAGCGGCACAGAGGGAATATAGAACTCCCTGGCCTATCCACCCAATACACACCCACCCAAGACCAAACCCCCCACCCCTTCTCCCCCTTCTCCCCACCAACGCACCTTGATGAGCTTGCGGTTGGCGTCGAGGTCACTCTCCCCAATCCGGGACGCACTGTGGTACTCCACCAGAGAGGGGGCATGTTGCCCCGGGGGGAACCAGAACACCCAGCCCACTCCACCCATTCACAACCCACCCACGATCAAACCCCTCCCCCCCCCCCCCCCCCCCCTCTCTTCCCCACCTTGATGCGCTTGCGGTTAGCATCGAGGTCGCTCTCCCTCAGCCTCCTCCCCCCCCACCCTCCCCCTTCCACAATCACCTTGATGCGCTTGCGGTTGGCGTCCAGGTCGCTCTGCCCCAGCCGCGACGCACTGTGGTACTCCACCAGGGAGCGAGCGGCACAGAGGGAATATAGAACTCCCTGGCCTATCCACCCAATACACACCCACCCAAGACCAAACCCCCCACCCCTTCTCCCCACCAACGCACCTTGATGAGCTTGCGGTTGGCGTCGAGGTCACTCTCCCCAATCCGGGACGCACTGTGGTACTCCACCAGAGAGGGGGCATGTTGCCCCGGGGGGAACCAGAACACCCAGCCCACTCCACCCATTCACAACCCACCCACGATCAAACCCCTCCCCCCCCCCCCCCCCCCCTCTTCCCCACCTTGATGCGCTTGCGGTTGGCATCGAGGTCGCTCTCCCCTATGCGGGACGCACTGCGGTACTCCACCAGGGAGCGGCTGCCCTTGGGGAACCAGAACTCCACATCGTCCACATACTGGCGCGGGGAGGGAAGGGGGGTCGAGGGGGAGGGTAGGAGGGGAGGTAGAGACCTTGAAAGCAACTTAAACACTCCACCAGGGATCGGCTGCCCTGGGGGAACCAGAACTCCACGTCGTCCACGTACTGGGGGGAGGGGGAGAGGAGGGGGGGAGCAGGGGGTTTAGGGCGGAATAGGGGGTTCAGGGGGGGCGGAATAGGGGGTTCAGGGGGGGCGGAATAGGGGGTTCAGGGGGGGCGGAATAGGGGGTTCAGGGGGGGCGGAATAGGGGGTTCAGGGGGGGCGGAATAGGGGGGAAGGTAGGGAGAAGAGGTGAGCACACAGTTGAGAGCGGCACGCACTGCTGTACTCCACCAGGGCGTGGCTGCCCGCGGGGAACCAGAACTCCACATCGTCCACGTACTGGGGGGTGGGAGAGGGGCAGTGGGGAGGGTTGCGGTGGGGTTGGGGGGATGGGTAGGGAGAAGACAGATGAGGTCTGGATGCACTGGTATACTCCACCAGGGATCAGCTGCCCAGGGGGAACCAGAACTCCAGATCATCCACGTACTGGGGGGGGAACGGTCATGGGGGGGGGTGAGGTGGGGGTGGGGTAGGGGAGGGGGGTAGGGGTAAGAGGAGAGCAGACAGGCGAGTGAGACCCGGATGCACTGAGGTACTCCAAGGGATCGGCTGCCCGGGGGGAACCAGAACTCCACGTCGTCCACGTACTGGGGGAGGGGGGAGGGTAGGAGGAGAGGGGGGAGGGAGGGGGAGCCTCCCTCCCCATGCCCGGGGGGAACCAGAACTCCACGTCATCCACGCATTATCCCACTCACACCCCTCACATGCCACCCATCGCACTCACCCCCATCGCACTCACCCCCATGAGAGCCTCTCATGCACATGCCATTCACATGCCATTCAAGGCCATTAAAAGCCACTAACCCCCATGAGCGGGCTCTCATTCCACATAGAGGTAGTCGGGGCGGCGAGTGATGATGGTGGCTCTGGTGGCACAAGACAACCTTTCACATGCACTATCCCACTCACCCCCATGCACTATCCCACTCACCCCCATGCACTATCCCACTCACCCCCATGCACTATCCCACTCACCCCCATGCACTATCCCACTCACCCCCATGCACTATCCCACTCACCCCCATGCACTATCCCACTCACCCCCATGCACTATCCCACTCACCCCCATGCACTATCCCACTCACCCCCATGCACTATCCCACTCACTCCCATGCACTATCCCACTCACCCCCATGCACTATCCCACTCACCCCCATGCACTATCCCACTCACCCCCATGCACTATCCCACTCACCCCCATGCACTATCCCACTCATACCATCCACATCCCGTTCAACGCCACCCATCCATGGCACCCATCCAGGGCACTCACCCCCATCCAGGGCACCCATCCAGGGCACTCACCCCCATCCAGGGCACTCACCCCCATCCAGGGCACCCACGCGCCTTACTCACTCACCCCCATGCGCCTTACTCACTCACCCCACGCGCCTTACTCACTCACCCCCACGCGCCTTACTCACTCACCCCCATGCGCCTTACTCACTCACCCCACGCGCCTTACTCACTCACCCCCACGCGCCTTACTCACTCACCCCCACGCGCCTTACTCACTCACCCCCACGCGCCTTACTCACTCACCCCCACACGCCTTACTCACTCACCCCCACGCGCCTTACTCACTCACCCCCACGCGCCTTACTCACTCACCCCCACGCGCCTTACTCACTCACCCCACGCGCCTTACTCACTCACCCCCACGCGCCTTACTCACTCACCCCCACGCGCCTTACTCACTCACCCCCACGCGCCTTACTCACTCACCCCACGCGCCTTACTCACTCACCCCCACGCGCCTTACTCACCCCACACGCCTTACTCACTCACCCCCACGCGCCTTACTCACTCACCCCCACGCGCCTTACTCACTCACCCCCACGCGCCTTACTCACTCACCCCCACACGCCTTACTCACTCACCCCCACGCGCCTTACTCACTCACCCCCACGCGCCTTACTCACTCACCCCCACGCGCCTTACTCACTCACCCCACGCGCCTTACTCACTCACCCCCACACGCCTTACTCACTCACCCCCACGCGCCTTACTCACTCACCCCCACGCGCCTTACTCACTCACCCCACGCGCCTTACTCACTCACCCCCACGCGCCTTACTCACTCACCCCACGCGCCTTACTCACTCACCCCCACGCGCCTTACTCACTCACCCCCACGCGCCTTACTCACTCACCCCCACGCGCCTTCCTCTCCACCATGAGTGGGCTCTCATATTCCACGTAAAGGTAGTCAGAGCGGCGAGTGATGATGGTGGCACCTGCACTCACCCCTGTTCACATGCCATCCAAGGCCACTTCAGACTCACCCCCACGCGCCTTACTCACCCCCATGAGCGGGCTCTCATATTCCACGTAGAGGTAGTCGGGGCGGCGAGTGATGATGGTTGGCGTGAAGCCATCGGGCTTGGTGGCCGTCACCTGGGGAAAGCAAGGTTGAAAGGAGCACGGATGGGGATGGAAAAATGGGGGGGAGAGGGGTGAGGAACAAGCAGGGGTGAGTGGAGAGTAAAACGCGGGTGATGAAGGTAAGCGTGAAGCCATCAGCCTTGGCGGACGTCACCCGAGGAGGCGCGCAAGGGGGGTGAAAAGAATAGGAGGATGGAGGGGTGGCTGGCGGGTGGGAAGGGTGTTGGGGCAGGGGGGGAGTTGGGGAAAAGGGGGGTTTTGGGATGGAGAAGAACGGAATGGGTGGACAGCGGGTGCATGGGCGTTGATTACAGTGCTAAGAGTAATCGAGAGCGTGAAACGGGAAGAATCGGGAAAAATGCAATGCGAGGGGAGAGATGCGAGGTGGGAGGGAAGGGAAGGCAGGTTGAGTAGGGAGTAACGAGTGGGAACACAAACGAGGGGCAGTGAGGACGAATGGGGAACACAAACGAGGGGCAGTGAGGACGAATGGGGAACACAAACGAGGGGCAGTGAGGACGAATGGGGAACACAAACGAGGGGCAGTGAGGACGAATGGGGAACACAAACGAGGGGCAGTGAGGACGAATGGGGAACACAAACGAGGGGCAGTGAGGACGAATGGGGAACACAAACGAGGGGCAGTGAGGACGAATGGGGAACACAAACGAGGGGCAGTGAGGACGAATGGGGAACACAAACGAGGGGCAGTGAGGACGAATGGGGAACACAAACGAGGGGCAGTGAGGACGAATGGGGAACACAAACGAGGGGCAGTGAGGACGAATGGGGAACACAAACGAGGGGCAGTGAGGACGAATGGGGAACACAAACGAGGGGCAGTGAGGACGAATGGGGAACACAAACGAGGGGCAGTGAGGACGAATGGGGAACACAAACGAGGGGCAGTGAGGACGAATGGGGAACACAAACGAGGGGCAGTGAGGACGAATGGGGAACACAAACGAGGGGCAGTGAGGACGAATGGGGAACACAAACGAGGGGCAGTGAGGACGAATGGGGAACACAAACGAGGGGCAGTGAGGACGAATGGGGAACACAAACGAGGGGCAGTGAGGACGAATGGGGAACACAAACGAGGGGCAGTGAGGACGAATGGGGAACACAAACGAGGGGCAGTGAGGACGAATGGGGAACACAAACGAGGGGCAGTGAGGACGAATGGGGAACACAAACGAGGGGCAGTGAGGACGAATGGGGAACACAAACGAGGGGCAGTGAGGACGAATGGGGAACACAAACGAGGGGCAGTGAGGACGAATGGGGAACACAAACGAGGGGCAGTGAGGACGAATGGGGAACACAAACGAGGGGCAGTGAGGACGAATGGGGAACACAAACGAGGGGCAGTGAGGACGAATGGGGAACACAAACGAGGGGCAGTGAGGACGAATGGGGAACACAAACGAGGGGCAGTGAGGACGAATGGGGAACACAAACGAGGGGCAGTGAGGACGAATGGGGAACACAAACGAGGGGCAGTGAGGACGAATGGGGAACACAAACGAGGGGCAGTGAGGACGAATGGGGAACACAAACGAGGGGCAGTGAGGACGAATGGGGAACACAAACGAGGGGCAGTGAGGACGAATGGGGAACACAAACGAGGGGCAGTGAGGACGAATGGGGAACACAAACGAGGGGCAGTGAGGACGAATGGGGAACACAAACGAGGGGCAGTGAGGACGAATGGGGAACACAAACGAGGGGCAGTGAGGACGAATGGGGAACACAAACGAGGGGCAGTGAGGACGAATGGGGAACACAAACGAGGGGCAGTGAGGACGAATGGGGAACACAAACGAGGGGCAGTGAGGACGAATGGGGAACACAAACGAGGGGCAGTGAGGACGAATGGGGAACACAAACGAGGGGCAGTGAGGACGAATGGGGAACACAAACGAGGGGCAGTGAGGACGAATGGGGAACACAAACGAGGGGCAGTGAGGACGAATGGGGAACACAAACGAGGGGCAGTGAGGACGAATGGGGAACACAAACGAGGGGCAGTGAGGACGAATGGGGAACACAAACGAGGGGCAGTGAGGACGAATGGGGAACACAAACGAGGGGCAGTGAGGACGAATGGGGAACACAAACGAGGGGCAGTGAGGACGAATGGGGAACACAAACGAGGGGCAGTGAGGACGAATGGGGAACACAAACGAGGGGCAGTGAGGACGAATGGGGAACACAAACGAGGGGCAGTGAGGACGAATGGGGAACACAAACGAGGGGCAGTGAGGACGAATGGGGAACACAAACGAGGGGCAGTGAGGACGAATGGGGAACACAAACGAGGGGCAGTGAGGACGAATGGGGAACACAAACGAGGGGCAGTGAGGACGAATGGGGAACACAAACGAGGGGCAGTGAGGACGAATGGGGAACACAAACGAGGGGCAGTGAGGACGAATGGGGAACACAAACGAGGGGCAGTGAGGACGAATGGGGAACACAAACGAGGGGCAGTGAGGACGAATGGGGAGCAGTCACCAACTCCGCTCCATTTTCTTTCCTTCCTCCTCATTGGCTTTGGCGTTCACTATCCCACCTATTCCCCCCATCCCGGTAACCTTCCTCCCTCCCCTACCCAAACCCTCCCAAGCTGGTTCTCCCTCCCTCCCTCTTCTCTTCTACACCTCGTGCACTTCCCCTTCGTTCCCACTTCTGTTCCATCCCCCCTCTCCAGCACTCAGCCCCCCCACCATCCCTCCATCCTCTCCTCTCTCCACCAGTCACCACCACCACCAGAACTCACCACCCCCACTATCCCTCCACCCACTCCTCTCCACCCACTCCTCTCCACCACTCACCACCGCCACGAGCTCCTCCATTGCCTGCTCCTGCGAGGCGGGGTTCTTCCTGCCGCGCCCCTCCTCGGGGTTGTACGTCCTGAGAGGCACGGGAGAGAGGCACAGCAGAGAGGCACGAGAGTGAGGCACGGGAGAGAGGCACGGCAGAGAGGCACGGGAGAGAGGCACGGCAGAAGGCAGGAGACGACGGGAAAGCACAACGGGTAAAAACGGGAGATGGCGGGAAAGAGAGAGGAGCAGCGGGGCGCACAAGCAACAATCAAACAAACAACAACCAGGGGGCCTGAGAACGAGTGGGCTCACCAGGGGGCCTGAGAACGAGTGGGCTCACCAGGGGGCCTGAGAACGAGTGCTAAGGCGCTTCAAAAGGTGATGCACGCACCAACAGGCACTGCCAGTGGCAACTCTGCAGATTGCTTTGCTCTGTACGAAGGGGGAGCTTATCTCCTCCCTCCTGTGGTCTCACCAGGTGGCACGTAGTGGTCTGTGCGCTCACCAGGTGGCACGTAGTGGTCTGTGCGCTCACCAGGGGGCACGTAGTGACGCGGGTCGTTAATCTCCTCGGACGTGCAAATGCAGTTGGGCGACGCGGGGCAGTACAGAACAGCCCGGCTCTGTTGGGCACCGCACTCTGATATGCGCGCACCAAGGCTGCACTGTATGCTACTCTGGGCTGCGCTCACCAGGGAGGCACATAATGGCCGGGGTCGTTGATCTCCTCGGATGTGGAGATGCAGTTGGGCGACGCGGGGCAGAGGGCCAAGGCGGGCGGGTCGCGGGCCACGCCCAGAAACGACGGGCGCGTGCCGCTGCAAGGCGCAAGGGGGTGAGGGGTGAAGAGGGGGGGGGGAGGAGGAAGGGGGGGGTGGGAGAGTGAGGTAATCAGGTTGCCAGCGCGGGCGGGTTGCGTGCCACGCCCAGGAACGACGGACGCGTGCCGCTGGCGAGGGTACAGCGGGGTGGGGGAGGGTTGGTGCGGGTGTGGAGGGGATGGGAGGGTTGGTGCGGGTATGGAGGGGATGGGAGGGTTGGTGCGGGTATGGAG
Source organism: Closterium sp. Naga37s-1 (assembly GCA_947471745.1). Classification (NCBI taxonomy): domain Eukaryota; kingdom Viridiplantae; phylum Streptophyta; class Zygnematophyceae; order Desmidiales; family Closteriaceae; genus Closterium; species Closterium sp. Naga37s-1. The sequence goes on from CANJKZ010000861.1 coordinate 1,483,785, forward strand.
GGGATGGGAGGGTTGGTGCGGGTATGGAGGGGATGGGAGGGTTGGTGCGGGTATGGAGGGGATGGGAGGGTTGGTGCGGGTATGGAGGGGATGGGAGGGTTGGTGCGGGTATGGAGGGGATGGGAGGGTTGGTGCGGGTATGGAGGGGATGGGAGGGTTGGTGCGGGTATGGAGGGGATGGGAGGGTTGGTGCGGGTATGGAGGGGATGGGAGGGTTGGTGCGGGTATGGAGGGGATGGGAGGGTTGGTGCGGGTATGGAGGGGATGGGAGGGTGCATGAAGATAATCACAGCGCCAGCGCGGGAGAGTCGCGGGTCACGCCCAGGAAGGATGGGCGCGTGCCGCTGTAAGGGCAGCAAGGGGGTGTGGGGGTTGGTGTGGGTGTGAGTGTGGGTGTGGGTGTGGCAGAAGGGGGTGTGGGATGGGGACGATGGCAGAACACTTGGAAGGGTTGGGAGAGCATGAGGATATCAGAGTGTCAGCAGCGAGAGCGGGGCGGGCGCGTGCTGCTGCCGAGTGGACGGGGGGAGGAAGGGGCGGCGGGCAGGTGTGGGAGAAGGGAGAGAAAAGGAGAGGTTGCGGGGCGAGGTTGGGGCCACGGCGGGGAAAGGTGAAAGCACGATGATTATGACAGTAAGAGGCAGCAATTGAAAGTCGCGCCGCCTCGCGGCCAGCAGCGACGGGCGCGGTTGAGTTGGGACGCGATGAATCACAGGATGATTCCATGGCGTGAATGCGACCATGCAAAACGAAATTGACCACACAATGCGTGTAGACTTGCAAACAGTGCGTGCATGCAACTCGCCGCGGCACAACAGTGCCAGCTTTGCCATGCCACATCATGCCACGTCATCCCACACAATTAGATCGGTAAGAATCGCCATCAGCGATTCAATTCGACCTCGCAATGCTTCTTCTGCCGCCTTCCGCAAGCGAAGCCGATCGCGACGGCATTCGTAGCCAGACACGCCGTTCACAATCACAAATCCCAATCGTTGTGATTACCGTCGCACATAATCACAACCTTATGGTCAGTGACTAATGCCGACCCACCCAACGATCCTCCTACACACGCGCACACCCCTTGATAGATAGGCCCCACCCACCTGAAGTGGAAGAGCGCGGCGAGCATGGCGGCCGACGACGAGCGAAGCATCAGCTCCCTGCGAGTCGTCGCCTTGCCGTCGCTCGACTCGTCGCTCGAGGCCTTGGCGACGACATGCGATAGACGGCGCGACGGTGCGACGCAGGGAGAGCGCGCCGCGACAAGGGCTCGCGAGGAGGAGGCGAGCGTGGCGCTGCGGGGATTGCGACGAGGAAGGACACGGGGGGAGAGAGTAAGGGAGAATGAAGGAGGAATAAAGAGAATGCAATGGATCGAGGCAGGGAAGGCACTACAAGCCACAACGTAAAGGCATCAAATCCAGACTTGGCTGGAAAGACGTGGTTGCGGAGAGAGACCTGCTGGCCAGAGTCTGTTTTTTTAGAATCTCAAAAAACAGATTCAGCTAAGAATTCTAAAAAAAAAACAGATTCGGCTGAGAATTCTTAAAAAACAGAGGCGCGGCTGCAGAAAGAGACCTGCTGGCCAGAGAGGCAGCCTCGAGGGAGGCGCAGAGGGACGCCATGGCTGGTGAATGCTGGAGAGCGATAAATGGTGTTGGAGAAATGAGGAACAACGAATTGTTTGTGAAAATATTCACATTTTGAATGTGGGATGGGATGGGAAGGAAGATGGACAGGAGAGCAGTTGCTTCTGTTGACGCAGCGAGATTTGCGACAGTAACTTGCGTCAGCGATTTTCCAGAGAACTGGATGACAAATCGAACCTAGACTTAGCGAACTGGCAAGCACTGCCACGTCGACTCCTGATGACGTGGACGGATGAGTACGACCAATTCTGACCGGGACCCATGGCTTCTGGAAGCTTCATGCTGTGAAATTTAAATTTAATCAAGTCAAAGGATCAAGTGAAATTTAAATTTAATCAAGTGAAATTTAAATTTAATCAAGTCAACTCATGGTTTCGTGGTGTAGTTGGTTATCACGTCAGTCTAACACACTGAAGGTCTCCGGTTCAAGTCCGGGCGAAGCCACTTTTGACCTTCTCCAGAGACTTGTGTTTTAAAACCGGGGTGCACATTCAGCTGAATGTGCATCAAAGGTTAACCCTTGACTGAGTGGGTTACGAGGTGTGCTTTCAACCCCTTCAAGTCGAAATTCGTTTCCCCCCTCCCCCGCAATTTCGTTTCCCCACGCCCCCGCAATTTCATTTCCCCCTCCCCGTCGAAATTCGTTTCCCCCCTCCCCCGCAATTTTGTTTCCCCCCTCCCCCGCAATTTCGTTTCCCCCCCCTCCCACCAATCTGTTTCATCCCTCCCGCCATTCGGTTTCACCCACTCCCGCCATTTCACCCCCTCCCGCCACCTACGAAATGCCCGAAGCTCTAGCGGAATCATTTTTTTGTCGCCCCTCGTGAGCCAATCACTGTTTTTCTCCAAACCCCCTTCCCAACATCTCAAGCCGAACCGCGTTGAATGTGCACCCTGGTTTTAAGCCCTGGTAGCTTCTCTTTTTGGCCCTGGAGCTGGTGGTGGGCATGTGAAAGTCAGTCAAATCTGCCTGGATGCGTTTATGATGCATGCATAACCAGCATACTGATCAATCTTCCACAAAGCTGTTGAACACAATAATCCACTTACATTTTCCTATCTGCTTGCTACTCATTTCAGGAGCACGATTTCTTCAGAAAACGTGCTCATTGCGCAATTACCCCCCTGCATGGACATTTTCCATCCTTGGCCTGGTTCAAGACGCCCCTGCTTGAACTGCCCTCGGTCCTGTTCAGGTGAACCCTTCCCTGCCCTTGGTCAGGTTCAAGACGCCCCTGCTTGAACCCTTTGCTGCCCTCAGTCCTGTTCAGGTGAACCCTTCCCTGCCCTTGGCCTGGTTCAAGACACGCCTGCTTGAACCGCTGCCTCGCCCTTCTCTGTGTCGCCTTGTTGCAGGTCCCAGGAGGAAGCACACGGCACTCGGTAGCGCCTCAGGATCTGAGCGCTGGCCTGAAGTGGAAGAATATGCAGATGAAGAGAGCAATGGGGGAGAGCGCAACATGAGCATGCAGAGGAAGCCAGTGACGGGAGAGCATGCAGATGAAGAGAGCAATGGGGGAGAGCGCAACATGAGCATGCAGAGGAAGCCAGTGACGGGAGAGCAGAAACGGGGGAAAGGACCAAAAAAAGGAGGCGAGTGGGAGAGAGAGGAAGAGATGGGAAGAAGCTGAGGCACGCTGCAGCAGCACTGCAGGATTTGAATGACTGTTTAAAGGCACCGTTTGGGTGCACACAGAACATAGAGTTTCAAGAGTTTCAACTGAATCTGGCAGGAAAGACTTGAGCGAGCAAGGGACAAGCTGGCTCTCGCCTTAAAGCAAGCTGTACCCAGTTCCTCGGACTCACGAGCTCAGAGCTGTCCAGCTCATACTTACTGTGGGAGCTGTCCAGCTCATACTTACTGTGGGAGCTGTCCAGCTCATACTTACTGTGGGAGCTGTCCAGCTCATACTTACCGTGGGAGCTGTTACCTTCTTGAGGGTTAGCTGCTTGGCACTTCCCCACCAACCAAGGAGTGTTCTTCACTGAGAGTGTGCTCTTACCTTCAAGGGGTGCTCTTACCTTCAAGGGGTGCTCTTACCTTCTTGGCAGCAGAGACGCTGACAGCAATCACACGGTCGTCGTCCAAATCAAATCGGACAAAGCCGTCCGTGCACTGCAGCACTTCGTCCCGTAGCTGCCTCAGGTTCTCCACCTCCTTGCCGTTGACTCGCTTGACCTGGAGGGAAGAGGATGGTTGGGACCAACACAAAGGGAATTTTTTTTTTAGGATTCGCAAAGAAAAGCCTCAAGCTGTCACCTCCTTACCGTTGACTCGCTTGACCTGGAGGGAGGGAACAAAGGGTGGTCGAGAGCAACACAGATGGGTATACTTGGTGGGGAAAGAAATAAAAGGGCGACATGAGCATGTCTGAAGCTAGTGAAGGGGACAAGAAAGGTCGACCAGGAGTGCCTTTGCTAGCGCGGATGCCTTTGCCTTTGAAAAGAGTAACGCCAGAGTTCTCCGGTCGACCATTCCTCTCCCTTTGCCCACTCTACTCGCCTTCTGAAACACATTCCAAAAAGGTCCCTTCCTGCCTGAACCTCATTTCAGTGGTTTCTGCAATCCTGCTTCCCTAACTCTCTAAAACGCATTTCAACTCCGTCCTTACCTGAGAGCTCTCAGCTCCCTGATGTGGCATGGCTGCTGCTGCCACTGAAATGGTTGTTCACGGAAACTCGCATGTCTGCTGTCTCAATCCCTTTATCCTTCGTCACTCCAGGCCACTGAAATGCCGCGAACAACCTCTTCATGTACACATCCCTTCTTCCCATGTGCACATCCTCTCCATTACCCTGTCATTCCTCATTGGAAGTCCTCCTCCTCACCTACACCTCTGCGGTTCAAATCTGGTCGCCAGACCCCTTGCATAATGCTTCCCCCCGTTCAAACCTTTGCACAGCCCGCCAGACCCCTTCAAACCTTTGCACAGCCCGCCAGACCCCTTCAAACCTTTGCACAGCCCCCCTCTCCTCTCCTCACCTGCAATTCCGCCAGCCGCTCGAAACCCGAGTTCACCTCATCTGCCAGCACCTGCCGTGGTGAGGTGAGGGGGAATGCGCGGGAAGGGAATAGGGAGGGGAGGGAAGGGAAAGAGTGGGGGGTGAGTGGGAAGGGGAACGAGACACGAGTTCACTTCATCTACAAGCACGTGCCGTGGTGAGGGGGAATGGGCATGAGACAGAGAACAGGAGATGGGGGAATGAGTGGCAATGGGAAGGGGGGGAGGAGGGAACGAGTGGGAGATGAGTGGCAATGGGAAGGGGGGGAGGAGGGAACGAGTGGGAGATGAGTGGCAATGGGAAGGGGGGGAGGAGGGGACGAGTGGGAGATGAGTGGCAAGGGGAAGGGGGGGAGGAGGGGACGAGTGGGGGATGAGTGGCAAGGGGAAGGGGGGGAGGAGGGGACGAGTGGGAGATGAGTGGCAAGGGGAAGGGGGGGAGGAGGGAACGAGTGGGAGATGAGTGGCAATGGGAAGGGGGGGAGGAGGGAACGAGTGGGAGATGAGTGGCAATGGGAAGGGGGGGAGGAGGGAACGAGTGGGAGATGAGTGGCAATGGGAAGGGGGGGAGGAGGGAACGAGTGGGAGATGAGTGGCAATGGGAAGGGGGGGAGGAGGGAACGAGTGGGAGATGAGTGGCAATGGGAAGGGGGGGAGGAGGGAACGAGTGGGAGATGAGTGGCAATGGGAAGGGGGGGAGGAGGGAACGAGTGGGAGATGAGTGGCAATGGGAACGAGACATGAGTTCACTTCATCTGCCAGCACCTGCCGCGGTGCGGGCAGGCGCAGGGCCAGCGAATGAGACAAGAACGACAGTTGAGTGGACATGGCATGCTGAGAGAGGGGAAGGAATAGAGGGAATGAGTGGATGTTGAGTAAGAAGGGAACCGAGATGCCAGCGCACTTCCCCAAGCCTTTTCCTCCAACTTATTCGTGAATGTCTGATGGCTGGCACACACTGGCTGGCACACACACAGACGCACACCCACCCTCATAAATGTCCCTCAACACCCGCTCGCACACACACACGCACACCCACCCTCTCCTCCCTCCCTCCCTCCCTTCCTCCCTCCCCCTCCCTCCCTCCCCTCCCCCCCCCCCCTCCCTCCCCTCTCTCACATACCCGTGAGAGGATCACGATCTGCTGGCTGGGCTTAGACGGAATGTCTCTCAGTGCGCGCTCGCACAGCCGGCGGGGGCTGCTGTTAAACCAGTCGGGGCCGTACTCGTGCAGGTAGGGCTGGGAGAGTGGCACGAATACGAGACCAGCAAATATGAAGTAGGAGGGCGAGATGTCGAACTGCTGCGCTGGCACCAGTGCTGGGATCTGGTGGGGGAAGGAGGGGGAAGGGGGGGAAAGGATGGGAAGGGAGGCGAAAAGGGGAAATGTGGGGGAAGGTGCGGAAAGTGGGGGGAAAGGAGGAGGGCATATGAAAGGGAATAAGCACGATATGGGTGAGCACTCGTGCAGATAGGGCTATGCAAGCGGCACGAACGAACACGAGGCCCGCGAATATGAAGCAGGAGAGCGAGATGTCGAGCTGCTGCGCTGGCACCAGTGCTGGGATCTGGTGGGGGGAGGAGGGGGAGGAGGGGAAGGGTTGGCGGGGGGAAGGAAGAGGGGAGAGAAAGAGTGATATAGGTTTGCCATATGGAAGGGGGAACGCATGGCTCGGATTGGGTGAGACACTTGTGCAGGTAGGGCGGGGTCGGCGGCACGAAAACAAGGCCAGCAAATATGAAGTAGGAGGGGGAGATGACGAATTGCTTCACTGGTACCAGTGCTGGGACCTGATGGGGGGAAGAGGGGGGGAAGGGCGAAGAAGTGGGGGAAGGGGGGGAAAGGTGGGGCAAAGGGGGGAAAAGAGGGGGAAGAGGAGGAAAAGTGGGGGAAGGGGGGGGAGAGGGGAGGAAAAGGGGGGGAAGGAGGAGAAAGGGGGAAGAGCATATGGGAAGGTTTAGAGTTTAGGGTAACAGACGCCCTTGCTCTGCATGCACGCATCACTACCTCACCGCCTCACAGGCACTTGTCAAGCCAGCAGAACTCGGTGGGTTTGCTCTGCATGCCTCACCGGGTTGAGGCGGATGTGGAAGTCCATGGGCTGCCCATGCCGCAGCACCAACACTCTAGCATTCAATTCAACCACTAATGCAGCTACCTGGCAGCTCCTTTCATCCTCTCTCTGCGCGCCTCACCGGATTCAGCCGGATGTGGAAGTCCATGGGCTGCCCATGCCGCAGCACCGACACGCGGGCGGTCTCCCCCACCGGCTTGAGCGACACGAGGTAGTCAAAGGGGAGGCGCTCCCTCTTGCGGAACGTGACTGGCGGGAGAGAGGGAGAGAAGGGAGAGAAGGGAGGAATGAGAGAGAGATGATATCAACTGCATGTCTTGAGCGACACGAGTTAGTCGAAGGGCAGATGCTCCCTCTTGCGGAACGTGACTGGGGAGGGAGAGGTGGGGAGAATGGTGGAGAGGGGGAGACAGGTAAGTTTCCGTAGTTTCATATCAGAGACACGAGACAGTCACACTCCCTCTTGTGAAGCGTGACAGGAGGGGGGGAGGGGAGCTGGTGGGGTGTGGCGGGGAGGAAGAGGGGGTGAAGGGGGAGAAGGGAGAGCACGAGGGGGATTGGGGAGACTCCATAGCTCCCTTGGTCAGCTCGTCAGTGGACACTGGTGATGACTCTGCAGCTTGATGGGATTCAAGACTCTCCAGCTTGATGGGATTCAAGACTCTCCAGCTTGATGGGATTCAAGACTTGGCAGCTTCAACAGCTGAAAGGCACATAACAGTCCAAGTGGGGCAAGGTGCTGAGGGGCAGTAACTAACTGGAGCCATCAGTAGATATCAGAGGGTTGTCCAACGCCATGAGCACGTCATTATTTCGTTAAGGTGACTTCTGAGTCGACCAAACAAGTGTGTAGTAGCATGTTTAAAATATGTCTAAAAACCCACTAAGGGTTTTGTAGCATGTTTGAGTCAGACTAAAAAACCACCAAGGATGTAGCATGTACTTACTGGAACCGTCCTTGGCTATCGGAGGAACCTCGTCAAACGCCGTCAAACCCCGTCAAACGCCGTGAGCACGTCGTCATTCCGCAGCTCGAGTCGACTCAACGAGCACGCTGTAGCATGTTTTGACAGAGACCAAACCATAAGCTCAACAAGAACTCACTTGACCCGTCATTGGCGATGGGAACCCCATCGAACGCCGTGAGCACGTCATCATTCCGCAGCCAGCGGCTGGAGTCGCTCAGCGGCTGCACCGCGTTCACGACCACTCCCGTGGCGCCACGTGGCATCTTGAGGTGCGCCCGCAGCTGCCAGTTCTCGAGCGGCTGGCAGGACACGCCCAGCGAGGCAAAGCCCGGGAAGCGGCGGTGACCCAGCGATGCGTCTGCTAGGAAACGACGGATGATGGGCACTGGGACGATATAGCTGGGGGGGGAGGGGGAGGGTGGGGGAAGCAGGGTGGTGGGGTTGCGTAAAAAGAACGGGTTGTGAAGGGAAGCTTGAGGTGCGCCCCTGCTCCCAGAGAAGCCTGGGAAGCGGCGGCGGCGGTGACCCAATGCGGCATCTGCTAGGAAGAGACGGATGATGGGCACTGGGACGATGTAGCTGGGGGGGGGCGGGGAGGGAGGGAGAGGAGGAGAGGAACCTGCAAAGGACGATGCTGCTGGGAGCCTAGGGGTGGGCAGCGGAGTGAACATGGAGGATGCAGGTGAATGTGGCAGACGAATGGATGGGCGGGATGGGAGGGAATGGGCTCAAGAGAGGCGTGAGGATGGGGAGGGGAACAGGACAGGGAGGGAGTAGCCTTGGCTTGCGTGAGCAGGTGGTTTGGCAGGGGGAGGGAGGGGGAACGGGAGAGGAAGGGGAGGACGAGGGTTTGCGGGAGAAGGAAAGGGTTCTGGAAAAGAGACGGGTTGAAAAGGATGGGTGGAGGGGAGGAGGGTGAGAATGGGGCAAATAGATGGGTATAACACTGCAAGGGCCGCGCATAAAAACCTGAGAAGCGCTGTAGCAGATGGTCAATCTGCTGGGCCCCCTCGCTGGCTACCCTACCTTTGCACCAGTGATCGCATGCAATGCAACTCAGCGGTTTGCTCTTACAGCACAGCAACTCACCCGATGTTCTCTGCTCCTGACAGGTTCTGAAACGCCAGCCCTGCCACGCGATACTCCATCTGCTGCCCCCCCTCCGCCCCCCTGCTCCCCCTTACCCCCCCCTCCCCCCACACCCCTCTCCCCATCCCTCCCCCCCCTGCTTCCCCACCACTCCCCCATCCTCCTTCCACTCCTCCCGCTCCCTCTGCCATCCGCCCTTCTACTCCTTCCCCTCCCACATCAGAGGAGGCAGGGGCGGCAGGAGGGGCGGCAGGAGGGGCGGCAGGGGCCATGATGAGGGCGGGGCCACCGCTGTTGCCGGGGTTGATAGCGGCGTCGATCTGAATGGCCAGCAGGTGCGCCGCGCTGTGCACGTATTGGGTGGGCTCGACTCTCGATACCACGCCCATGGTGATGCTGATGTTGTCCCCCCCTGACACGGGGTGGTAAGGTGGGTGGGGGAAGGCATTGGGAAAGGAAGGGAGAGGTGAGTGAGGGAACAGTATGGATGGGCAGCAAGTGAGCCGCACTGTGCACCACGCCCATTGCAATGCCGATGTTGTCCCCCCATGAGAGAGTTTGTGAAGGGGCGGGAGGGGTGCGTGGGTGGGCATTGACCTCGTTGACCTTGTTGACCTCATTCCCAGAGTCACGCACCTTGTGGGTATCCCACCACGGCGATCGACTCCTGCAGCAGCGGCACGTCCCCCAGTTCCAGTGCGCGCATGCCCTCCCAGAACTCCTCGCTGTCCGCGCGCGCATCCCCGCTCCCCCCGCCGTTGATCCCCCCCTCCCCGCTCCCCACGCTCGCGGGGTCCTTCACAGACAGCAGCGCCAGGTCGCAGTCGTGCGCCACGGCCTCCACTGTAGCGAGGAACTTCTTAGGGGATCCGTGCCTTCTAACGAGTACAAACGTGTGGTCCGCGACGACGTGCGCGCTCGTGAGGATTCGCCGTCCCGATACTACGAATCCGGACCCGGTCACCTCGCGCTGCGGTTTGCTCTGCCACGGGAGCCAGTAGTTAGGGCTGCTCGCGACGGCGAACACTTTAATTACCGAGTCTAAAGCCGCTTCGCGATCGTCCGGCATGCCGACTATTCCCGGACTATGCTGGTGGCTCCCCGAGTTTCCCACCGCGCCGTCCGCTGCTGCGGTGAAGCTCCTTGCGGCGTTGATGCCGAAGCTGGAGGTTCGGACGGGTGAGGAGAGGACCGAGGCTGCCGAACCTCGGTAGGTTTGAGGCCAGGTTCGGCATGGAAATATGCCTTGCGGTTGTGATTGTAGCGGGGGGAGCGCGGAAGCAGACGGGGCTAGAATAGAGGGGATGGCGGAAGTCGAGGCGGAAGTGAGCTGGGAAGGAGCGTCAGGCGAGCGCTGGGCGGAATGAGGAATGCAGACGGCTGCGCGCGCGGGTGGAGCAGACGGCGGAAGGGGGAGCAGCGGAGAGGGGGAGGGAGAGGCGAGAAGGCGGAGAGTGGCGGAAGGGGAAGCGGCGGAAGGCGGGGGGACGCAAGAATGGCGGTGAATGGTGCGGAGAAGAAGGTAGGAGAGACGGTACGCGGAGGGAAGACACGCGGAGACTGTCCGCTCGCGCGCCAATGCCATGATGGCCATGACGAAGTTATGTCGCACTATTTTATCCTCGGTATAAGATAAGTTCGGAACTATGCTGAGGCGAGGTGCTCTAATGGGTGGATGAATGGCTAGAACCGAGGTTTCTAACGAGAAGAATCCGAGGTTTCGAATTAGAAGGTTTCTAAGGAGAAGAAACTCAAGGAAACGGTATCGAACGGATGGATCTACAAATGTCGCGAACTCCGTTGACTCAGATATTCCTCCCTGCGGCTGTCACTGCTGCTGTCAACTATTAAGGTAATCTCCTGCGGCTGTCACTGCGGTTTTCACTGCTGCTGTTTTGGTTCATCGCAATGGGTATCGAGCTTGAATCTGTTCTTTATCAAACCCAATCACTAGAACCCTTCGTTTTAAGAACGCTGCCTGCCCTTGGAGGCTAAGCCCTGCTCAGATCCGCTTGCACCGAGAAACACTCAGGAACAGCGCTACCACCGAGAATCCAAGGAACAAGCGGCTTGAGGATCGCGGAGCAATATACGGACGACTGCGGAGCTGAATCTGTTGGTTCTCTCCACTCCGCTCCCTGCTCGCTTTCACGGAGCGATAAGGGCGTGGAACCTTTGCAGCGGGTTGCGGAAACCGGTTGCAGAGTTGCGCAACTCAGGGTGGTTACCAACGTAGCGCAATGTTCGTAGAGTCGGCTAACGAAATCGCGAAAGTGGTTTGTCCGATTCGCCACGGAACTGCATCGGGGTCTCAGAAGTTCGGAGTCGGAACACCCTGCATTCTAATTGCCCATGGGTTGCGCATCTCACGTGAAGGCCCAACGAACGATTTCGCAATCCACGTTCCAGAACTGTCTTGGATTGCGTTACCTGATTTTCGCTGAAACCGCAACTCTCGAACTGGTTTCCGCAACTGTTCCACGCCCCAAGGACGATATGTAGGTGGTACAGAAAAGCACCTCGTTTTCCTCGAGTGAAATGACTGTTCCCTTCCCCCCGCCTGCCATAACGGCAAACGACAGGTTGATAGAACCGTTTGACTTGGTGAAACTCGAACGCGCAAAGGGGTGGTTCAAGAAGAGAAAGGGGCACGGACATACGTAGTGTTATGAATGAGCTAACAGAGTGCACGGAATTAGTGAATAACGAGACTCTACTCAAACAGACTGACGATACAATGAAGGTGAGGGGATTTTATAGGGGAAACCCCAACTAGGCCTGGACGTCTGGTAGATAGAGCATGGATGAGTGGCGAGTGGTGTGAGGGCGGCTCGGGAATGGTTTGGGGCCAGATTATAGGCCGAACCAGCTAACGCAAGATGCTTTAAATCCCGTGTACAGCATGATAATTTTCAAGTTCAAGATTCTTGAACTTGAAATCGCCAAAATAGGGTTACCCTACTTTGTTTAAGAGAACTCTCACGACTCTGGGACAATGCCTAGCGACAACCTCTCCTGATTGGATTGTGTCCAGTCGCAAAACTGAGGCGCTCGTCGCTCAAGTTGGATCATTGATTACCTCTCACATATCTTGAACAGCCAACTCCCTCGCGTAAGGGCGCATCATTTCCCCACACACTTGCAAAATTGGCTTTTGGCCACTTTTTCGTCGACCATTTTGGTCGACATTTCTTTCGCGAAAACACCCAAATGGTCGACTTCATGACGACACGGAGTCGGCCTGCTTTTGCAACAACTGCAAATTTGACAGGTTTGCTGGCCGATTTGCAGGCCGCAATACCGAAACTGTAAAATGTGCAGTCGCCCAACTGGCCGGGTTCGTACGACTCTATCGCACACATGAACTCCGTACACGTGTCTCACGTTCAGTCGCTAGTAACCGAGTGCGACGTGCCAGATCTCTGTCGCACAGACCCGTCGGAATCGTGGCCGGTTTGCAGTCGACTCGGCGTCGTTTCCGAGTCGTCTAATTAAAACGGCCATGAAATCGGCCATCAAATTCGCTAAAATTGCGATAATCGCCAATTATCATGCGAGCATCGCATATTGGTTTCTGTCGCCAAACCGGCCCGACGGATTTCCCAAATTTTGAATGTCGCGCGAATTGACGCGCCCTAAGTAGAAAGCGCTAGCCAAAGCGGCAACAGCTAGTTCCCCAAACGACATTTATTACGGCAACCCACGTCACTCACGCTGTCTCGCCAATAGCAGGCAGCTCAAGTTCGCTGTCGCACACGGTATTTTTTTACCGTGTCGCGTTAATCACACGGAACGTGTGTCACAAAGGAGTGGTTCGCCAACGAGCCCACGTTTATCGCGCTTCGCGACCTGCGCTCCCCCTCACCGGCCGCGCCTGCCCTCGTCACTCGCGCCTTCCTGGGATTCTGTTTCCCCTTTGTCACGCGCTCGTCCCTTTGTCACGCGCTCGTCCATTTGTCATGCGCGTTTCCCTTCGTCACGCGCGTTTCCCTTCGTCACAAGCATTCCCCCTCGTCACGCGCGCTTCCCTCCTTCACACGCATTTCCCCTAGTCACGCCCGCTTTCCCTCGTTACGCGCCCTCCTCCCCTCGTCACGCGCGCTTCCCCTCGTTACGCTCTATCCTCCCCTCGTCACGCGCGCTGCCCCTCGTTACGCGCACTCCTCCCCTTGTCACGCGCTCAACCATTCACTCGCGCTCTTCCGTATATCACTAGCTGAAGCCGATACCACACGCGCTGGGCCTCGTCACGCGCACGTGTCGTTGCCCCAGTTGCTCCTCTAGGCCCTCGCCTCCCGTCGTCGCTTCCGCCACCCCAATCGAACAGTGTTTGTCCTTATCGCCAGCGCCTACCCACGTCACCATTGAGACCATCGTGTGTAGCAACTCCCCCATACGCCTTCGCTCCTTCCAGTCACAGTGAGTGCATACAGATGTGAGGGGCAGAGGGGGATAGACAGCTGAGGGGGGGATGGTGTCATGGTGAAAGAATGATTGATGGGCAGGGGACAGGAGGGGAATGGGGGGGGGAGATGAGAACCTTCATATCCCCCCACACACCACCCTCCTTCCCCCTTCATATCCACCTCCATATCCCCCCAAACACCACCCGCCCCCCCCCCCCCCCCCCCCCCCCACCCATATACACCTCCATACCCCCCCACACACCACCCTCCTTTCCCCCCCATATCCACATCCATATACCCCCACACACCACCAACCCCTCCCCCCCCCCCCCACATATACACCTCCATATCCCCCCACACACCACCCTCCTCCCCCCCCCCATATCCACCTCCATATCCCCCCACCCACCACCCGCCTTCCCCCCCCATATCCATATCCATATTCCCCCACGTGTTCTCACTTCCTTTACTCCCTCCCCCCTCCTCCCACCTCCCCACTCCTTCCTCCCCTCCCTTCCTTCCCCTACCCTCCCGCACTCGTCTCCCCAGACCATTCGAACCGTCACATATCAAGTGTGCCCTTACCAGCGGCTTGCTGTTAACCTCGTCTCCACTAACCCTCAAACCCACAACTCCTCCTCCTCCTCCTCCTCCTCCTCCTCCTCCTCCTCCTCCTCCTCCTCCTCCTCCTCCTCCTCCTCCTCCTCCTCCTCCTCCTCTTCCGCTTCATCCGCGTCTTCCTCCTCCACAACCACCACTCCACCTCCCTCTCATCGAATCTCGATCACAGCAGTATAGCGAGCCAGGTAAGATTCGGTTCGGTGTGGTGTGATGATGTGTGGTGTATTGAGGTGTAGTATGGCGGGGGACAGTGAGAAGAATTGCTTAGTTAGAGTGTGGTGAAGGGCATCGCAGACACCAGGTTCCATAGCAGTGCCTTGGGTGTGATGGCGTGATGGTGTGCTGGCTTCCTCGTTGCCTCTTTAGATCCTCCGAGCCAAGACTAGCATAACACACGGACGCCATTCACACCCCTGCACCGTTCCCTTTTGAAGCGCTTCAAAGTGCTCCATTCCCTCAACTAGCGCATCACCGTAGTCTATCCCTCACTCCCATCTGCTTCTGTCCCGCAATCTCACGGGATGTGAGTGCGCTCGCCAGCAGAGCAGTTGCACAATGCTATTGTGCCGGAACGTGTGTCCCCCCCCCCACACCATTCCCAAATTCAACAGACCTCTTGTTTCCCCCGCTTGCACACCTCTCCCACGCCCCCCGTCACCACCTGATTCCGTGCCCCGCTCCTCCACATGCATCCACTTCCTTCCCCCCTTCCCTCCACAACCCTCCTTCATCCTCTTCCTTCCCCCGAACCCACTCAAGATCTAAGTGTGCCGGTTAGCAGCAGCACGATACTGCTGTTGAGAGAGGTGCAGTCTTATGCCCTTCCGATCGTCCCCTCCCTCCCCCGACCATTTCCTCCTCCAACAAACAGTTCCCGCCCCACCATCATCTCTCCCCTTCCCCGCCCAAAAACTCTCAGGATGACTGTGCCCTCGCCAGCAGCGGCATGGTGCTGGTGTTCAGGGAGGTGCATCCAGATGCCCTGCCACTCTTCCCTTGACTCTCTGGGAAATTGCCCTCATCCAACGCACGCTGCTCCCCTCCCCCCTCCTCCTCCCCCCCCCCTCCCTCCTCTGCTCCCCCCTCCTCCCCAAACCTTCCCATTTTTCACCTTCCTACCCCACCCTATCAGGATCTGAGTGCCCTGGCCAGCAGCAGCACAGTGCTGGTGTTGAGGGAGGTGCACCCTGACGCCCTGCCGCTCTTCCCTTATCGCACCACACCATTCCTTCGCTCGCCCTGACTGGCTTGCCGCCGACGACATTGCTGCATTTGTATGCCGCCCAGCCACAATCACTCCTAACTCCACTTTTTTTCAATTCTTTCCCCATGTGCTACCATACAGAAGCATGAGGACCAAAACACTCGCAGGCAGCGACAACACTGGTGGCTAATGGAGTTGGCATTATTATAACCTGTCGCTTGCAGGGAGGTATTGTAGTAGTTCACCAAGCTAACTTTAGTCGCATGTGTAACTGACTAAATTGTCTATTGCAACTATAGTACCATATCGCCCCGGATAGTAGCGCCATCCTATTAAACGCGCCGGCGCTTCTATGTGGAGCCATGCGCTTATGGCCGGTCCTCAATTATAAGGGCACCAGGGCTGACGCTATCAGACGATTTACGGTATTCTGATTGTTGGGCTGAGTGCCCCTTAGGATCTTTGGTAGGGTTAAACTCTGGGTAGAGTGATGTAGTAGCGGAAGCGTTTAAATGAAGTCCTTGAACCACCTTGCGCTGGTATGTGAGGGCAAAGTAAGTTGATTAAAACAAGCAAGTACAAAGGTTTATATAAGAGTACAAAGAATACGAAGAGATATAATTAAACTGTTTTACTGTTGCGGTTCGATACAGTGCGACTCGGGCAACTGCTCAATGTCGAGTCAGTTGTGTGTCCTTGCTGTCGCGCTGCATTTGTCAAGTCAAAGGTCGCTGACCTTTGACTTTCGCGTAACCTCCAGCGGTTACTTCAACCTCCGAGGGTTGACTCGCTTGTGCCTCGATATGCTCTGCTTCGCTTGTGCCTTGGTGTTTCGACACGACAGAGGCGCTTAAGATTGTTTGTTCCCAATACTCCCCTTCGCTTCTGGAGTGTCGCTGCTGGTGACGTGGCTTTGTCCAGTCAGCAGCATGCAGTACTCGAACTTCTGCTTTCCGAGCTTCTTGGTCAAGTAGTCAGCTGCCATCTCGGACGTGGGACAGTAGGATAGTTCAAGTCTCCCCTTCTCAATCTCGTCTTTCACGAAGAAATATCGCAGAGCGATATGCTTCGTTCTGTTCGCGAATCCATTTTTGTTGGCGATGCGAATTGCAGATTGGTTGTCGCAGAACAGAGTGAAGTTGGGTAACTCGGCTAACTTCGCTTCTTCCAGCAGCTCGCGAAGATAGAGTCCTTCCTTGGTGGCTGAGCAGAGTGCAATATATTCTGCTTCAGCTGACGAGAGAGCAATTAATTCCTGCTTGCTCGATTGCCAGGAGATCGGTCCGATAGGTTCGAGGCGGTAGATGTAGCCGGTGCGGGAGCGCCTGTTGTCGGAGTCGCCAGCGTGATCAGCGTCGACGTAGCCGATTAATTTAGTCGGTGTAGTTGTGTTCTTGTAGTAAGTTAGGCCGATCGTTGAGGTACTGACGAAGTAGTGGAGAGCGCGGTCGAGCTCCGCCAGGTGTTCTGCTTCAGGCTTCTTGAGGTAGGTGGCGAGCTGGCTTGCGGAGTATAAGAGGTCGGGGCGGCAGGTGTCAGCTGCGAAGAGAAGGCATCCTAGCTTTCTCTGGTAGTCGCGTATCCCGGCGGATTTGAGTAGAGAGGATCCTTCCTTGTGGTTTCCTGTCGCGTAGCGGTAGGGCGTAGAGATGGTGGTAGGTGTGAGCGCGAAGCGTTTGGCGATGGTGTCGGCGTACTTAGCGGCGTTGAGGTAGATCGCGCCTTCTTCTTCCCGAATGTTCAAGCCGAGGTACTGTGTGACGGTAGAGGAGACCGTGAGTGTGAGGTCCCTCTGTAGCTCCCTTTCGAACCAGGTGGTGATGTCGTCAGTGGAGCCGATGTAGAGTAGGTCGTCTACGTAGACGATCAGCAGAATGTAGTCGGTGTCTTTAGTGAGTCAGTACATTCCTTGGTCGTGAGGTAGTTGGCGGAATCCGATGCGAATGAGGCGAGCGTGTAGGTACTGTTGCCATTAGCCGCGGAGCTTGCTTGATCCCGTAAAGTGATTTCAGCAGTTGACATACTTGGTTAGGTTCCCCGTTGGTACCGTGTGGGAGCTCGACGAAGATTTCCACGTCGACAGGTGCGTAGAGGAACGCGTTGGCGACATCGATTTGCCGTAGCTTCCTTTTCTTCATGGCGGCGATCGCGAGGAGGATTCGAAGTGAGGTATGTCGGCTAACCGGGGCGAATGTCTCGGTGAAGTCCCGTCCGTGCTCCTGATCGAATCCACGCACAACCCAGCGTGCTTTGAACTTCTCAATTGTGCCGTCTGCTTTTGTTTTAACGCGGAAGACCCATTTCCCGGTGAGAATGGTCTTGTTCCTTGCCACGCTGATGGGGACAACTTTCCAGGTGTTCCGTTCCTCCAGCGCCTTTAACTCTCTGTCCATGGCTTCACGCCATTTTTCCCTATGTTCCCCCCCCAGAGCCTGCTGAACCGTCGCAGGCTCCTTAGGAAGAGTGTTGCCGTGGACTGCGGTGACGAGTCCGAGAATCTGCAGTCCAGTCTGTGAGTAGCGGGGAAGAGTTGCATCCTCGGGATAAGCTGCTTCATCTCCCGCTTCTGGATCAGGTATGAAATTCGGTCCTACTCGTTCTGCTTCGTTGGTGTTGACTGTCGCAGGTGTTACGTAACCGTTGTCGGCGAAGTAGTAGAAGGTTTCGGCGTTGACACTTTTGCGAGGGTTATCTTCGTCCATGGGGACGTCGACGGAGCAGAACGGAAGGGGTCCAGCTTCTTCTGATGCGTTGGCCACATTCTGCTCGTCCCAGTCAGCTTCGTCTGCTGCCGAGGCGAAGGCTCGGTCACCACGAAAACCACCTGTGGGATCTTGGTCCTCTTGCAGGTTGGCAAGGTATGTCTGGAGCGTGAGTCGTTCGTAGAAAATGACGTCGCGTGCTGCTACTGTTTCCTTGGAGTGGACGTCAAAGATTTTCCACGCGTTGTAGTTCTTTTCGATGCCGAGGTGTAGT
Source organism: Closterium sp. Naga37s-1 (assembly GCA_947471745.1). Lineage (NCBI taxonomy): Eukaryota > Viridiplantae > Streptophyta > Zygnematophyceae > Desmidiales > Closteriaceae > Closterium > Closterium sp. Naga37s-1. Next base: position 1,501,778 of record CANJKZ010000861.1, read on the forward strand.
CCCCACTGTGCGCGTTGTGAAAATCGGCCCGCTCGTGCTGCTGGGGGTCGGTACTGTACCATGCATCCGAACACTCGTAACATTTTTGTGCTGCCCTGTTTTCCTGTCCACAGCAGATGCGGTGATGCGTTGTTCGGTAGTGATGAAGATGAGAGCAAGTTGTGCAGCATGACAGCGTGGTCCATCGCGTCAGGCCACTGGTGGTTGGGTAGCCGCATGCCACGCAACAGTTTGCGCATGCTGTTCTGCAGAGTCCTGTTCATTCTTTCTGCTACACCTTGCTGCTGATGGGCGTAGGGAAGAGAGAGGAGCTGCTTGATTCCCCTTTCCGCCAGGTACTGCTTGAATCGCTGAGAGGTGTATTCTCCTCCTCCGTCAGACTGGAAGCTTTTCAGCTTTACGCCCGACTCTCTTTCTGCTACTGGTAGCCAAGCAGCGAATGCTTCGAGGACCATGTCGCGGCTGGGTAGGTTTAGATGCCAGACGTAACGGGTGGCGGCGTCGATGAAGGTGATTGTGTAGTTGTATATTACTTGTCCTGGTTCCCGATTGTACAGGATGTCGCTATACACCTTTTCGAGTGGTGCGACGCGGGTGTGCTCGGGTTGTGATGAGGAGTGAACGGCCGATGTGGTAAGTCGGCTTCGGGGCAGGTAAGACATGTTCCTCGTGCCCGTTGAAGTTCTCTGCCGTCGAGTAGTAGTAACGAGTCCTTGTCAAGGACTCCTGCTCTTATTGTGTTGTTTAACACAGTGTTGCTTGGGTGTCCCATGCGTGCGTGCCAGATGTCTTCGGAGGCGCGGTGTCCGGGTGAGCGTCGATACGCGTCGGAGTTGGAGTAGAAGCTGGCGGTGAAGTTTGCGCTTCTATGGACTTCCCGTTGAGCCGGATTCAGCTGCTGTGCGGGTGTTGGTGGTGCTTCGTCAACGAGGAGTGGTGTCGTTGTTGCTGCTACTGTTGTTGTTCCTGCTACTGCCGATGATGTCTCTGCTGCTGCCGATGATGTCTCTGCTGCTGCCGATGTTGTCTCTGCTGCTGCCGATGTTGTCTCTGCTGCTGCCGATGTTGTCTCTGCTGCTGCCTATGTTGTCTCTGCTGCTGCCGATGTTGTCTCTGTTGCTGCCGATGTTGTCTCTGCTGCTGCCGAATATTGTATTGTTACTAACGCACGTGTTCGTTCTGCTTCAGGAATGGTATGTGAATACCAAAAGCCTTCCGGACTGAAGTCGGGGTCGAGATCCGGCGGGTGCGTCCAAGATGTGAAGGTGACGATCCCGTCACTGTCTGCGGTGCCCAGGTCTGGGACGAAATCGAGAACGAAGACATTGTTCTTCAGGACCGCCTTTCCGATGTAGAGGCCGCCCTTCCCGTGGTACAGCTTGAACTCCTGGGTGGTACTGTCGGCTTCCAGATGTATGCATTTCGCCATCAACTGACTGACGCTCAGTAAGTTGTAGCCAAGTCCTTCTGCTATTAGGACTTTGGGCATTTGCAGTATGACATTCGTCTCTTGTGACTGAAGTTGCACTACTCCTTGTCGTCGTGTGCGCAGGTTCTGATTATTGGCGACAGTGATGACGACTTCTCGTTGAAGTTGGTGCTCGCGTTGAACGAAACGTCCTGAAGAGCACATATGTTGTCCGCAGCAACTGTCCAAGAACCATGTATCCTTCCCGGACGGCTCGCTTTGAGCGATGGCGGCGTACGTCGGGTTCGGTTGAAGTGACTCGCGGCGAGGCGTGCTGTTGTCGAGTTGTTCTTCTGGTGAGTAATATGGTGGTGACTCAGTTACGCAGGAGTCACTCAGCCTTGCCATGCAGCTGACGATGTTTCTTGTTCCTTTCGCAGGTTGTCCCGTCGATGTTGTTGAGACTTGTACTGAAGTTGTCGGATTTGCTTGCGTTGAGGCGACTTGACTGCTTGAAGGGCGAAGTTGGCGTTGCGGCGACGTTGACTGTTGTCGATTCGGGCAGTGCGTACGAGGATGCCCTGAAGTCTTGCAGAGGTGGCAGAACGGAGGTACGATTTTCGGTCGATTGTTGTTGTTGTTGTGGCGCCGTTGAGTGTGAAACGCGAATTCGGGCACTGATACCTTTCTCTTGTGTCGTTCTTCTTGCAGGTCCATGTCTTGCTGCTCGGCGTGGATTTCGGCGCAAAGTGCTGCTTCCGAAATTTTCCCGTGGGCTCGTAGTATGGCGCGAGTGGAGCGCCAGTGAGGACCAAGACCGCCGATGACAACCGTGACGAAGGCGTCCTCTGAAATCGATCCTCCACATCGAAGAAGCTTGTCGCGCAGCTCGCGGCAACGACTGATATACGCCATTCCCTTCTCGCCTGGTTTCATTTCGATTGTTGTCAGCTGCGCCATTAACCGACTTAGGTTTACACTGTCTGTTGCTTGATACAGGCTCTTCAAGTGATTGTACGCGAGCTCCGCGGAGTTGCCGTAGCCTCGGTAAGACCGTATGTTTTGTTATTGAGTTGGAGTGATGTTCCTCAGTAGTATCGTGTACGCCATCATCGATTGATAGGTGTACTGCTGCTTCTCATACTGTGTGCCGTTTGTTGGGTATGGCAGGGACCCGTCGAAGAAGCCAAGGATTTGCGCTCCTTCCATCATCAGCTCGAATTCGAACGACCAGGTAAAGAAATCCTTCCCGTCGAAGGGTTTTGTCGTTTGCAGTTTTAGAACGTGCGCGAACTGCGACTGAACTTGTAGTGCGTCCAGCGTTCTCTCTTGTCCCGGTGCAGGTTGTGGTTGTGGCATGAAGCTGACGGAGCCGCGCTGGGGCTCGTACGGAGCGAAGGTAGGTTGGTGTTGTTGATTCCCGCGTGCGTAGGATGAGCCATCGAGACTCATGGGCGTCACGTTGTTGTTGTTGTTGCTGTTGTTTGATTGCGCAGGTGCTCCTTGCTGATGCTGCTCGTAGAAGGACATGAAGGAGAAGAACTTCTCCATCATGCTTGGATCGAAGCCCGCGCCTTGGTTTGCGGGTGTTTCAGTAGACCCAGCTGCCGGTCTCGTTGTTGTGCCTTCCTCTGTCTGTAGGCCAGAGGCAGGAGGTGGAGTAGGAGTAGTACCAGGAGAGCCGTTGGAGGAGCTCCTCTCCTTTCTGGTAGACATGTCTCTTGGTGTATTAGGTGTTAAGGAGAAATAATTTTAACCCTAACCAGCTCTCATACCATGTTGGGATGAGTGCCCCTTAGGATCTTTGGTAGGGTTAAACTCTGGGTAGAGTGATGTAGTAGCGGAAGCGTTTAAATGAAGTCCTTGAACCACCTTGCGCTGGTATGTGAGGGCAAAGTAAGTTGATTAAAACAAGCAAGTACAAAGGTTTATATAAGAGTACAAAGAATACGAAGAGATATAATTAAACCGTTTTACTGTTGCGGTTCGATACAGTGCGACTCGGGCAACTGCTCAATGTCGAGTCAGTTGTGTGTCCTTGCTGTCGCGCTGCATTTGTCAAGTCAAAGGTCGCTGACCTTTGACTTTCGCGTAACCTCCAGCGGTTACTTCAACCTCCGAGGGTTGACTCGCTGGTGCCTCGATATGCTCTGCTTCGCTTGTGCCTTGGTGTTTCGACACGACAGAGGCGCTTAAGATTGTTTGTTCCCAACACTGATTAGTATGACGAATCAGACCTTGCACTTGGTGGAAAATGGATTCTCAGGCTAGTCTAATTTTCATCACTGAATGCATCAGACTTATTGCTTTGGAGCCCCTGATTACCGTACATGTAATATGCTTCAGACTTGGTCGTTTCTGGAGTCTGACTGTGTTGGGCTGAGGATTAGCCCTTAGGATCTTTTCAAGGCTAAGATCTGTTGAAGTAGGAATGTTGTATTTGCGGAAGCGTTAATAAAGATTTACTTGAACCACCTTGCACTGGTATGTGAAAACAAGATAAGTTGATAATAGCAGAGATATACAAAGCTATTATATGATTACAAAGGAATATGAAGGGTTATATTTTAACTGTTTTTGCTGTTGCGGTTCGATACAGTGACGACTCGCGTAACTGCTCAGTATCGAGTCAGTTATGTGTCCTTGCTGTCGTACTGTATTTTTCGTCGAGTCAAAGGTCAGCGACCTTTGACCTTCGCGTAACCTCCAGCGGTTGCTTTTGTTGACTCGTGTGTTGCTTCGCTGTAGTCTGCTCTGTTTCGTGTCGATACTTCGATAGTTCAGAAGCGTTTAAGTTACTTGTTTCCAACACTCCCCTTCGCTTCTGGAGTGTCGTTGCTGATGACGTGTCCTTGTCCAGTCAGCAGCATGCAGTACTCGAACTTCTGCTTTCCGAGTTTCTTGGTCAAGTAATCGGCTGCCATCTCGGATGTGGGACAGTAGGATAACTCGAGTCTTCCCTTCTCGATTTCGTCTTTTACGAAGAAGTACCGAAGGGCGATGTGCTTCGTTCGATTCGCGAACCCATTTTTGTTCGCTATGCGAATGGCCAATTGGTTGTCGCAGAAGAGGGAGAAGCTAGGTAACTAAGCCAATTTTGCTTCTTCGAGCAGTTCGCGAAGATATAGTCCTTCCTTGGTGGCTGAGCAGAGTGCGATGTATTTTGCTTCGGCCGAGGAGAGAGCGATTAGCTCTTGCTTGTTCGACTGCCATGCGATAGGGCCGATAGGTTCGAGTCGGTAGATGTAGCCAGTTCGAGATCGCCTGTTGTCAGAATCTCCAGCGTGATCGGCGTCGACGTAGCCGATTAACTTAGGTGTCGTAGTTACGGTCTTGTGGTAGGTTAGTCCGATCGTCGGGGTGCTGATGAGGTAGTGGAGTGCACGGTCGAGCTCCATCATGTGTTCTGCTTCGGGCTTCTTGAGGTAGGTGGCGAGTTGACTAGCTGAGTAAGATAGATCCGGTCGACAGGTAACGGCTGCGAAGAGTAGACAGCCTAGCTTTTGTTGGTAGTCGCGAATGCCGGCGGGTTTGAGTAGGGTGGAGACTTTGCGATTTCCGTCGGTGTAGCGGTATGGCGTGGCGATGGTAGCTGGAGTAAGTCCGAATTGTTTAGCGATGGTGTCCGTGTATTTTTCGGCGCTGAGGTAGATTGCGTTGTCGCCGTCTTGTATATTGAGTCCCAGGTACTGTGTCACGGTAGTCGCGACGGTGAGTGTCAGATCCCGCTGCAGCTCCCCTTCAAACCAGGTCGTTATGTCGTCGGTGGAGCCTATGTATAGAAGGTCGTCTACGTAGACGATGAGTAGGATGTAGTTGGTCTCCTTACTAAGCCGGTACATCCCTTGGTCGTGAGGTAGTTGGCAGAATCCGATGCGGATTAGACGGGCGTGAAGATGCTACTGCCATGGTCTCGGGGCTTGTTTGATTCCGTACAGCAACTTTTGCAGTTGACAGACTTGGTTGGGATCTGCATTAGACCCATGTGGGTGTTCGACGAAGATCTCAGCATCGACACGGGCGTAAAGGAATGCGTTGGCGACGTCGATTTGTCGAAGTTTCTTCTGGTTCATGGCGACTATCGCGAGGAGAATCCGCAGTGAGGTATGTCGACTAACTGGTGCAAATGTTTCTGTGAAGTCTTGTCCATGCTCTTGGTCGAAGCCGCGCACGACCCAGTGTGCCTTGAATTTGTCGATTGTTCCGTCGGCTTTTGTTTTCACGCAGAAAACCCATTTTCCCGTGTGAATGGTCTTGTTGCGTGCCACTCTGATAGGCACGATTTTCCAGGTGTTGCGTTCTTGCAGCACCTTTAACTCTCTGTCCATGGCTTCGCGCCATTTTTCCTTGTGTTCCCCCCCCAGAGCCTGCTGAATGTTGGCAGGCTCCTTAGGTGGTGCTGCTCCGTGGACAGCGGTGACGAGTCCCAGTATCTGCAGTCCACTCTGTGTGTAGCGGGGGAGATTTGTGTCCTTGGGATAAGCTAATTCATCTCCCGCTTCTGGATCTGGGAGGAAGTTGGGTCCTATGCGTTCGGAGACGTTGGTGTTGACCGGTTGGGGTGTAACGTAACCGGTGTCGGCGAAGTCGAAGTAGGTTTCGGCGTTGACACTTTCGCGAGGGTTGTCGTAGTCCATGGGGATGTCCACTGAGCAATACGGAAGAGGTCCGGCTTCCTCCGAAGCCCCGTCCACGTTCTGCTCCTCCCAGTCAGCTTCGTCTGCTGCTGAAGCGAAAGCTCGGTTGCCACGGAAGCCGCCCGTGAGGTCTCGATTTGCTGCCAGGTTGTCCAGGTACGTTTGAAGTGTGAGTCACTTGTAGAAAATGACATCACGTGCCGCTACTGTTTCCTTCAAGTGGATGTCGAAAATCTTCCATGCGTTGTAATGCTTTTCGATGCCCAGGTGTGGCCCCCACTGTGCGCGTTGGGAAAATCTTCCGGCTCTTGCAGTGTGCGGTCGGTACTGTACCATGCACCCAAAAATTCGTAACATTTTTGTGTTGCCCAATTTTCCTGTCCACAGCAGGTGCGGTGATGCATTGTTCGGGAGCGATGATGATGAGAGCAAGTTGTGCAGCATGACAGCGTGGTCCATCTGTCAAACTTATATGCTATAGTGTGTTTAGGCTGTAGTGCGGTAGTTCTTATAGGGTACAACACTTTTAGGTTTTCATACTTGTACCCACCTGCTGCCTAGTTCATTCATTCCTTCTGTTGATTCTGACATGATATTCTGAGCAAGTTCCCCTGTGGGAACGTTTTTTTTTAGGGCCCACCGAATAGTAACAATTGTTTTTTTCCTGCCCTGATCGCAGCGCGCTTCGCGCCTGCCCCTTACTGCCGTCGCGGCCCCTTACTGCCGTCGCGGCCCCTAGTGCCTACGCGGCCCCTGCGACCGACGCGGCCCCTGGTGCCTACGCGGCCCCTTGTGCCTACGCCCCTAGGGCTGGCGCGGCCCCTAGTGCCTACGCGGCCCCTAGTGCTTACGCGGCCCCTAGTGCCTACGCGGCCCCTAGTGCCTACGCGGCCGACGCGGCCCCTAGTGCCTACGCGGCCCCTGCGGCCGATGCGGCCCCTAGTGCCTACGCGGCCCCTGCGGCCGATGCGGCCCCCTTCCTGCCGTCGCGGCCCCTACGGCCGACGCGGCCCCTACTGCCAGTCGTGGCCCCTGCTGCTGTCGCGGCCCCGTTTGCCGCTGCGGCCCCTGCTGCCGTCACGACCTCTGCCGTCCCGGCCCCTGCTGCTGTCGCGGCCCCTACCGTCACAGCCCCTGCTGTCGCGGCCTCTGCACTTGCGCCCCCCTCCCCCCCCCTACTGTCGCGCCCCCCCCCCCCCCAGCTGTCGCGGCCCCTCTGCTGGAGCGGCCCCTCTGCTGCAGCGGCCCCCCTACTGTCGCGCCCCCCCCCCCAGCTATCGCGGCCCCTCTGCTGGAGCGGCCCCTCTGCTGCAGCGGCCCCTCTACTATCGCAGCCCCTCTGCTGCAGCGGCCCCTCTACTGTCGCGGCCCCTCTGCTGAAGCGGCCCCTACTGTCGCGCCCCTGGTAAGCCCCGCGCCCAACCCCCTGCTGTGCCGAGCCGCCCAACCGAGCCGCGCCGCCCAGCCGAGCCGCGCCGCCCACCGAGCCGCGCAGCTCTGTCGAGCCGCGCCGCCCACCCGAGCCGCGCCGCGCCTACCAAGCCGCGCTGCCCTGCCGAGCTGTGCCGCGCTGCCCCTTTTACCTGCTCTGCTTCTGCTGCCAATGCTGCTACTGCTGTTTCTATTGCTACTGCTCTTACTGCTGTTACTGCTACTATGGCTAGCCCTACTGTTCTCACGTTTGATGCTGAGGGGCGGGAAGTTGACTCTGACGTGTGGGTTGACGACCTACATCTCTTCCTTCAGTGTGACTCTAGGGATGGGGTATCCCTTTTCGATCACACTTCCGGTGTCTCTACTGCACCTGTTGCCACTGCTGACAGTACGGTTCGCTCACAGTGGACCACTCGTGACGCTGTTGCTCGTCTTGCTGTTCGCAGTCACCTGCCGCCTGCTGAGCGCACGCATTTTGGCCAGTACAAGACTGCTCAGTCTTTGTACGACGCTGTAGTTGCGCGCTACTCCTCCCCTGCCACTGCTGCCCTCAGCCGCCTCATGCTGCCGTACCTTTTCCCTGACCTTGCCGCCTTTGCCACAGTCGCTGACCTCACTGCTCACCTCCGCACTAGTGACGCCCGCTACCGCGCTGCCCTTCCCACTGAGTTCTGTGCCAAGAACCCCCCCCCCCATGTACATCACCCTTTACTACCTAGTCACCCGCCTCCCTGAATCCCTTTCTTCAGTCAGGGACCACTTTCTCTCCCTTTGCCCCACCGAGCTCACTGTCGACCTGCTCGAGGAGCGCCTAGCTGCAGCTGAGAAGAGTATCTTAGCTGTAGGTGCTTCTCGCGGTGACCGTCGCACCCCTTTCTTTGAGGGGTGTTCCCCTGTCCCCCTTCTCCCCTCTGTTGCTTCTGCTGCTGCTGTCGACCTCGATGGCACTGAGGAGGTCGGCGCTGCGTCTGCCCCTAGTGGGAGACGCCGCAACAGCAAGGGCAAGGGAAGCAAGGGTGGTGGGGGGGACGGAGGGGGCGGCGGCGGAGGCGGTGGAGGAGGCGGAGGGGGTGGTGGTGGAGGTGGGGGTGGTGCCGGGAATGGGGGCTTCAGTGGCGGTGGTGGCGGTGGTGGAGGCAGCGGCGGAGGTGGTGGAGGCAGCGGCAGCGGTGGTGGAGGCAGCAGCGGCGGTGGCGGAGGTGGCGGTGGCGGTGGTGGTGGTGCTGGTCGAGGTGCAGCCGCGCAGCGTGGAGGCTTTGGTGGTAGCCAGCGCCAGCAGCAGCCGCGTTCCCGTGAGACCCCGTCGGCCCAGCAGCTTCGTGAGTGGTACGCTGGGCGTGGGAGGTCTAGGGGTGCTGGTCCCTGCACTTACGTTCTTCGCACCGGCAGTCGTCGTGGGGAGACGTGCGGGCTGTCACACACTGCGCAGCGCTGCTTCGGTCGCCTGACTGACGCCTGGCGCGCCCAGTTCCCTGACGCTGTTGAGCTCCCTCGCTGGGGTGATCTGCTTAGGCCGAATGTTGCTATCTTTGATCTTGATTTCGATGCTATCCTTGCTGCCATGTATGCTTTGACTGATAGTGCTGAGGGTGACTGTTACCTGAGTGACCCGCCCGACCCGGGCATTGAGGCTGCTGCTCTAGGTGCTAGTGCGTCTGCTGCTCCAAGTACTGGTGAGTCTGCTGCTCCAGGTGCTGGTGAGTCTGCTCTCTTTGGTACTGCACCTACTGAGGCCTTGCACACTTTCACACTTGACTCTGGTGCTTCGCGCTCTTTCTTTAGAGACAGCACCACGCTCACGCCGCTCAGTCGGCCTGTAGCAGTCTCCCTGGCTGACCCCTCTGGGGGCCCAGTCCTTGCGCACTCTTCCACGGTTCTACCGTGTCCTGCGGCCCCGTCGGGCTTGCTGTCGGGACTCCACCTCCCCTCGTTCTCCCCTGGAGGTCAGCGTGTGACCCACTGCACTTGCTCTCGGACGGGCCGCCACCTGGCCACGTTCACCCGTCGGCCTGGGTCGAGTCTCTACACGCTGACTACTGCGCCTCCTCCGGTCTCTGCGTCTGGTCAGGTAGCCGCGTCTAGTCAGGTGTTTGCTGCCGCGTCCAGGTCTAGTCCTACGTCTGCCCCCTGCTCGTGTCGTCCTCTGACGCACGAGACTCTCCTTTGGCACCACCGCCTTGGTCACCCCTCCCTGCCTCGTCTTCGAGGTATGGCCTCCCGTACCCTTGTCTCGGGTCTCCCCCGGTGCCTTCCTCCCCTTCCTCCGGGGCCTGCCCCCACCTGTGTTCCTTGCGTCGAGGGCCGGCAGCGCGCCGCTCCTCACTCCTCCTCATTTCCTCCGATAGAGGCTCCCCTGCAGACTCTTCACATGGACGTGTGGGGCCCAGCCCGCGTCCGTGGACAGGGTCACGAGCGTTACTTCCTGCTGGTCGTTGACGACTACTCTCGTTACACCACAGTCTTCCCCTTGTGCAGCAAGGGTGACGTCACTGAGGTGTTGATCGACTGGATCCGCGGTGCCCATCGCCAGCTCAGTGAGAGTTTCGGCCCGGACCTTTCTGTTCTGCGTCTGCACTCAGACAGGGGTGGTGAGTTTTCCTCCAACCTCCTGAGGGCCTTCTGTCGTGCGAAGGGCATCCGCCAGACGTTCACGCTTCCGGCCTCCCCACAGCAAAATGGGATTGCTGAGCGCCGCATTGGCATGGTCATGGACATCGCTCGTACGTCCATGATCCATGCGGCTGCTCCCCATTTTCTGTGGCCGTTCGCGGTTCAGTACGCTGCGCATCAGATCAACCTTCAGCCTCGTGTCTCCTCGCCGGAGACCACACCTACTCTGAGGTGGACGGGGAAGGTTGGCGATGCGTCCGCGTTCCGTGTCTGGGGATCTGGAGCTTTTGTCCGCGATACTTCAGCGGACAAGCTGTCCTCCCGTGCCGTTCCCTGCGTCTTCCTTGGCTTCCCCCCTGACGCACCCGGGTGGCAGTTCTACCACCTGACCTCGCGTCGTGTTCTGTCCTCTCAGGACGTCACGTTTGACGATTCGGTGTCTTACTACCGTCCCTTTCCCTACCGCGCTGCCTCTCTCCCCCCCCCCGCCACTCTTCCTCGCACCAGGTACTCCTCCGGTAGACCCCCTCCCCCCTCAGGGTCCTGCCCCCTCAGGTGTGTCTCAGGTAGACCCTGCCGAGCCAGTCGAGGTAGCTGTCGACTCAGGTGCTGCTAGGGGTGCTGAGCCTGCGGGTGCAGGGACTGGGGGTGCGGAGCCTGGGGGTGCTGTGCGTGAGCGTGTAGAGTCTGGGGGTGCTGAGCCTGTGGGTGCGGAGCCTGGGGGTGCTGAGTCTGGAGGTTCTCCGGGTGTCCCGTTGCGGCGGGAGCCCCTCTCTCCGCAGCGGCTTCGTGAGTGGTACGCTCTGCGCTGTCGCCGTGCTGTTGGTGCTGGAGCTACTGGAGGTGCTGCTGGTGCTGGAGCTGCTGGAGGTGCTGCTGGTGCTGGTGCTGCTGGAGGTGCTGCTGGTGCTGGAGCTACTGGAGGTGTTACTGGTGCTGGTGCTGCTGGAGGAGCTGGTGGTGCTGGAGATGCTGGAGCCGCTCGTCCTGGAGGTGCTCGTAGTGGAGGTACTGGAGCTGCTAGGGCTGGTGGTACTGCAGGCGTTGGCGTTGCAGGTACTAAGACTGGTGGTGCCACGGAAGTTGTTACTGGAGACCCTGGAGCTGAGGGTACTGGTGCTGTCTCTGCTGTTTCTGGAGGCGCTGCGCGGCCGCGGCCGTACTACGTTTCGCTCCTTCAGCAGGTTCTTGGTCTACCACCTTCTCCTGGTCCTCCTCCTCCTTTACTGAGTCAACAGCCTGTCCAGTCAGAGTCGCAGTTACAGCCGTCCTCTCCACTGCCTGGTCCTTCTCCTTACTCTGGACCGACTAGAGGTCTTACGGAGCGTCGTGAGCCTGAGTCGCGTCCTGTGTCGCCTGTGTCTCGTGCTGCGTCGCCTGTCCGCACTGCTCGCGCTGGTCGTGTTTTGCGTCCGCGTCCTCCTCCTATCCCTGGCACTCACTCTATGACACTGCGTCCTTCCACTGCTCCACAGAGTGTCCCTCTGCCCTCTCCTCCTGCGTCCTCTCTTCCTGATGGTCCGGACCCGGAGTCCAAATCCCTTCGTGCTGCTAGTCCTACTGTCACTCGCTTTCTGGCCACTGCTGTCACTGACCCTCTGTTTGAGTCCTCTGCTGCGTCTGCTCTCGTTGCTGAGCTTGTTGACTTTGCTGCAGCCTGTCGCCTCGACTACGCCTCTAGTCTTGTTGCTGAGTCTGCGTCTGCGTCTGTCTGTCTTCCGTCTGTCGGGGGTGAGTGTGCTCTTGGCACGGACGTTCTTGAGGACAGACAGGAGGAGTTTGAGTGCTTTGCCACTGCTGTACCTCAACTCGTGTCCATGCTGCTTGCCCCTGAGGGAGACCCGGATGCACCAGACATCCCGACCCCGTGCTCTTACGCAGAGGCGATAGAGGGTCCCTACTCCTCTCAGTGGCACGCAGCCATGGACGCTGAGATGGCTTCCTGGAAGTCCACAGGCACCTACGTCGACGAGGTTCCCCCGCCTGGGGCGAACATCGTCAGTGGCATGTGGATCTTTAGGGTGAAGCGGCCGCCGGGTTCTCCGCCTGTCTTCAAGGCGCGTTACGTTGCACGTGGCTTCAGTTAACGACAGGGAGTTGACTTCTTCCAGACCTTCTCCCCTACCCTGAAGATGACCACTCTTCGGGTACTGCTGCACGTTGCCGCTCAGCGTGACTACGAGCTCCACTCGCTTGACTTCAGCACAGCCTTCCTACAGGGCAGCCTGCACGAGGAGATCTGGCTGCGCCGCCCACCTGGCTTCACTGGGTCGTTTCCTGCTGGTACCCAGTGGAGCCTCCGGCGTCCAGTCTACGGTCTCCGCCAAGCACCTCATGAGTGGCACGACACACTCAAGACGACTCTTGCTGATCTTGGTTTTGCTCCTTCCACTGCTGACCCTTCTCTGTTTTTACGCACTCACACCACTCTGCCGCCGTTCTACGTTCTCGTGTACGTAGACGACTTGGTCTTTGCTACTGCTGACACTGAGGCACTCGCCCACGTGAAGTCGGAGCTGCAGAAGAGACACATGTGCACAGACCTGGGTGAGCTGACAAGCTATCTTGGCTTGCGGATCACCCGAGACAGAGCACAGCGCACCATTACCTTGACTCAGTCACACATGGTGCAGCAGGTCCTTCAGCGCTTCGGCTTCACGTACTCCTCGACACAGTCCACTCCTCTGCCTACCGGTCACTCGCTCTCAGCTCCACCTTCGGACGAGTCCGTAGAGCCGAGTGGCCCGTATCCAGAGCTTGTGGGCTGCCTCATGTACCTGACGACTTGCACACGACCTGACCTCGCATACCCTCTCAGCCTCTAGGAGTTGCAGTAGTCAGTGTGTACAGACTCGACCCAGGCCGACGGGTCAACGTGGCCAGGTGGTGGCCCGTCCGAGAGCAAGTGCAGTGGGTCACACGCTGACCTCCAGGGGTGAACTGGTGAAGCGACGCGTCCTGGAGGTCAGCTCCACTCACCAAGTTCGTAGAGAACGAGGGGAGGTGGAGTCCCGACAGCAAGCCCGACGGGGCCGCAGGACACGGTAGAACCGTGGAAGAGTGCGCAAGGACTGGGCCCCCAGAGGGGTCAGCCAGGGAGACTGCGACAAGCCGACTGAGCTGCGTGAGTGTGGTGCTGTCGCGAAAGAAAGAGCGCGAAGCACCAGAGTCAAGTGTGAAAGTGTGCAAGGCCTCAGTAGGTGCAGTACCAGAGAGAGCAGACTCACCAGCACCTGTAGCAGCAGACTCACCAGCACCTGGAGCAGCAGACTCACCAGTACCTGGAGCAGCAGATGCACTAGCACCTAGAGTAGCAGCCTCAATGCCTGGGTCGGGCGGAACACTCAGGTAACAGTCACGCTGAGCACTATCAGTCACAGCATACATGGCAGCAAGGATAGCATCGAAATCAAGATCAAAGATAGCAACATTCTGCCTAAGCAGATCACCCCAACAAGGGAGCTCAACAGCGTCAGGAAACTGGGCGCGCCAGGCGTCAGTCAGACGACCGAAGCAGTGCTGCGCAGTGTGTGGCAGCCCGCACGTCTCCCCATGACGCCCGCCGGTGCGAAGAACGTAAGTGCAGAGACCAACACCCCTAGACCTCCCACGCCCAGCGTACCACTCACGAAGCTGCTGGGCCGACGAGGTCTCACGGGAACGCGGCTGCTGCTGGCGCTGGCTACCACCAAAGCCTCCACGCTGTGCGGCTGCACCTCGACCAGCACCACCGCCGCCGCCACCTCCACCACCACTGCCGCTGCCTCCACCACCGCTGCCGCTGCCTCCACCACCCCCACTGCCGCCACCGAAGCCTCCACTCCCGCCACCACCCCCACCTCCACCGCCACCCCCTTCACCTACTCCACCGCCTCCACCGCCGCCCCCACCGTCCCCTCCACCACCCTTGCCCCCCTTGCCCTTGCTGGTGCGCAGCCTCCCACTAGGAGTAGACGCAGCCCCGACCTCCTCAGTGCCAACGAGGTCAACAGCAGCAGCAGAAGCAACAGAGGGGAGAAGGGGGACAGGGGAACACCCCTCAAAGAAAGGGGTGCGACGGTCGCCGCAAGAAGCACCTACAGCTAAGATACTCTTCTCAGCCGCAGTGAGGCGCTCCTCTAGCAGGTCGACAGTGAGCTCGGTAGGGCAAAGGGAGAGAAAGTGGTCCCTGATTGACGCAAGGGAGTCAGGGAGGCGAGTGACTAGGTAGTAAAGGGTGATGTACATGGGGGGAGGGGTTCTTGGCCCAGAACTCAGTGGGAAGGGTAGCGGGCGTCACTAGTGCGGAGGTGAGTAATGAGGTCAGCGACTGTGGCAAAAGCGGCAAGGTCAGGGAACAGGTACAACAGCATGAGGCGGCTGAGGGCAGCAGTGGAAGGGGAGGAGTAGCGCGCTACTACAGCAGTCTTGTACTGGCCAAAGTGCGCTCGCTCAGCAGGCGGCAGGTGACTGCGAACAGCAAGGCAAGCAACAGCGTCCCGAGTGGTCCACTGCAAGCAAACCGTACTGTCAGCAATGGCAGCAGGTGCAGTAGAGACACCGGACGTGTGATCGAAAAGGGATACCCCGTCCCTAGAGTCACACTGAAGAAAGAGCTGCAGGTCGTCAATCCACACGTCAAAGTCAACTGCACGCCCCTCAGCATCAAATGTAAGAACAGTAGGGCTAGCCATAGCGGCAGTAGCAGCAGTAGCAACAGAAGTAGCAGTAGCAGCAGTGGCAGCAGAAGCAGCAGTAGCAGCAGGAGCAGTGCAGGCAGGGCAGTGCGGTTCAGTAGGGTGGCGCGGCTCGGCAGGGAGGCGCGGCTCGGCTGGGCGGCACGGCTCGGCTGGGCGGCGCGGCTCAGCTCCTGGTGGCGCGACGCGGTAGGGCGGCGCGGGTGCTTACCAGGGACGGGTGTAGGGCAGGGCTGCGACAGCAGGGGGGGGAGGCCTCGTCAGCAGGGGCCGCGACTGCAGGGGCCGCGACAGAAAAGGGGCCGCGACGGCAGGGGCCGCGACTGCAGGGGCCGCGACGGCAGGGGCCTCGACGGCTGGGGCCGCGACTGCAGCAGAGGCAGCGACGGCAGCAGGGGCCGCGACGGCAGCAGGGGCCGCGACGGCAGCAGGGGCCGCGATGGCAGCAGGGGCCGCAGCGGCAGCAGGGGCCGCAGCGGCAGTAGGGGCCGCGACGGTAGCAGGGGCCGCGACAGCAGGGGCCGCGACAGTAGGGGCCGCGACAGCAGCTGGGGCCGCGATAGCAGCAGGGGCCGCGACTGCAGCAGGGGCCGCAACGGCTGCAGGGGCCGCAACGGCAGCAGGGGCCGCGACAGGCGGGGGCCGCGACAGCAGCAGGGGCCGCGACAGGCGGGGGCCGCGACAGCAGCAGTGGCCGCGTCGGCAGTAGGGGCCGCGACGGCAGTAGGGGCCGCGACGCCAGCAGGGGCCACGACGGGCGGTAGGGGCCGCGACGACAGGGCCGCAACGGGCCGTACTAGGGCAGGGCGCGAGGCACGCTTTGGGCAGGGCGCGAGACGCGCTTCGGGCAGGGCAGAAACAATTCGTGGTGGGCCCTAAAAAAAACGTTCCCACTAGGGAACCTGCTCAGAATACCATGTTAGAATAGTGACCGAATGAATGACTAAATTAGCAAGCAGGTGGGTACAAGTAGGAAACCTAAAAGTGTTGTACCCTATAAGATCTACCCCACTACAGCCTAAACAGACTATAGCATATAAGTTTGACAGTTGAGGTTCGTACGGAGCAAAGGTAAATTGTTGTTGATTTCCGCGTGCATAGGATGAACCATCAAGGCTCATTGGAGTAGCCCTGCTGTTGTTGTCACTGTTGTTTGATTGCGCAGGAATTGCTTGCTGGTGTTCCTCGTAGAAGGACATGAAGGAGAAGAACTTCTCCATCATGTTTGGGTCGAAGCCTGCTGCTTGATTCCCGGGAGTTTCGGTCGAAACTTCGCATCATAAAAAATTCGCATTGGCAAAGCGAATTCGCGCCGTACGGAGCAATGAATTTGCCCAATCACAACGAAATGGCCGTGATACAACAGATTTGAGATGTCAGAGCACAAAGGTTCTGACCAATCACATTCAAATGTATCTGACATTGCAGATTCACCCTTTCACATAACAGATCCGCCATGAAAGTTCAGTTTCAACAATGCACAGCGCGTTACTACCTTGATCCTGACTTCTTGAACCTGAACAATCAGACAGTAAAACTTCCCAGCACCTAGCAATCAGGGTGCTGCTTTTCTGGAAAATATGACTTCAGGGTTAAAAAAAAAAAAAAAACAAGAGGCGACGAAATCGTCTTAGGGTTGCGAAGCATTTTGCATAAATAACTTATTTTGTTCAGGTTCTATTACTTAGTATTGATCTCATTTTGCATTATTTTCCTTTCTAGGTAAACTCTCTATACCGAGTACGAAACTCAGAGACTTGCAAAACGCTTCCTTCGGGCTCAAACCTCAGACCATTCGATTCCTACTCCTAGTTCAATCGTCTGCGGTACCGCTGATATTGGAAATGAAGCAAAACACATATATGTAAATTTATAAAAACAGTTCTTCCCCGTCTAGATTCGGTCTTCTGGTCTCCGCGACATATCGCAACTTTGAAACCACTGCACTAAACAACATAACAACTTCCAGTATCGTGTCTGACAAGTTGTGTCTCAAAGCTATAATCGTCAATCTCTAGGGTTTCGTGAAATTTATTTTCTCTCGCTTCTCTTCCAACCACATACTCCTACTCCCGCCACTCACGCCAGTCCAGCTCTTTACGTCAGCACTAGTATCTCTATTCTCTCTAGTATATCCATTCCTTCTATCTCCTTCGGTTATGCTATCTCTTTATCAATTCTCCCTCCCTTATTCGTCTCCGTTCTTTGATTTCCGTTTTTAATCTTCTCATAAATGTCGTTCTGCTGGTGCAAGTCGCGCTGGCGTCTTTTTTAATGGTGCCAGACGGGCTAGATGCGATTGCATCATGCTCAGCGTCATGTGCGTTATCCATTTACATATTCGGTTTTCTGATTTTCATGTTCCGTTTCTTGTTTCTCTCTAATCTCTTCTCTTCTTCTTTCAGTCCTCTATCTCTTCCTTATTTTCCATTTTCCGGTTCACGTCCTCTTATTCTAGTCATCTACTTCTTATTCTTAGTTAGCCCTTGTTAAATTTAGAAGAAAGAAGAGGATTGCACTAGCAAGAATGGGGATACAAATAGCAAAACCCTAGAAGAGTTGTACTTGCTATAGAGCACCCCACTACAGGCTAGAGCATAATATTCTGACACACCCCCATAGCCAAAGTGGGGTGTAATCAGCAGAGCAAGCAAAAGAAAACAAGCTCAGGGTGGATCACAATGTCACCACACATTCTGAGCACAAGTACAAGAGGTAGCAGTTTTATAGTTAACAAATATAAGCAAAGCTAGAGGCTATCACAGAGGGCAAGTGAGGAGGAGGAGAGACTGTGGGGGAGAGAAGATGGGAGGCGACTGCTGACGCTGCAGACACACAGACGAGCTGCTGGCTCAGTGGCTACCGGAACAGCGCTCCGGACTACTGGGGTAACTGGCCCCGCGGCTAAAAGTAGCGGCAGACGAGCAACGGACCCACGGGCGACTGGCGACTACCGGAGATTGTAGCCTCCGGACTGCTGCTGCTGCTGACGACACGACGACCGCCTCCATTCAACCTCCCCCAACTGTCCCACCCCCATTTCACACACCCCCTGTTCAAACCCTAGCTCTACTCACACTCCACCCCCCTAGCACCACTCCGTACACTCCCACACATCCACCCCCCTCAGCGATAGCTGCAGCAGTGGGAGACGAAGGAGGAGGAGGAGCAGGCGACGCCACACACCCGCCTCCCCCCAACCGCCACCCCCCAACCGCCACCCCCCAAACCCTAAAAACAGGGTAGGGAGGTAGGGGGGGGGGGGCAACGCGCGGCCCCCTGTAGACTCCCCTCCCGTCGCCTGTCGAGGCGACCCTGGGGGGGGCCGCTTGCGGCACAGAGAGTAGCAGTAGCAGTTGCAGCGGAAGCAACAAGGTGGTGAGCCCACCCACAGGATCGATCCAAGGGGATCGACCTGCTCTGATACCATGTTAAATTTAGAAGAAAGAAGAGGATTGCACTAGCAAGAATGGGGATACAAATAGCAAAACCCTAGAAGAGTTGTACTCGCTATAGAGCACCCCACTACAGGCTAGAGCATAATATTCTGACAGCCCTCCCTCTCCTACTTCCTCTCGTTCTGCTGACGGGCTACAGGACTTTCGCTAGGTAAGCTCCTAACTTGCAACGTAAACTCGTTCGATCTGTATGTTTGTTAGGTCGACTTGATTCTAACCTAGGACGACTTAGATCTAAACTAGGTCGGCTTAGATCTTGTTTCAACACATGTTTACGGCCAGTCAAGAAAGGCAAAGCAAGCTCAGGGTGGATCACAAAGTCACCACGCAGTCTGAGCACAAGCAAATGGCCACAAGGCCAGTTCACATGCAGAGTTATAGAAAGGAGAACAAACAAAACAGTGAACACAACCTAGCAAGTGTAAGCATGCAGGTATATGTATAAAAAGTATAGTACAAGCAGAGTCAAGAAGTAAGCAAGTGAGGCACAGTAAAAGGAGAAAGAGGGAAATGGGTAGAGAGGGGTTAGTGCTAAGATGAATGGCGAGAATGTCAATGGGAAGGGTGATTCGAGGTGAAGGACTTGTTGGGAAGGGTGTCGTTAAGAAAAAGTTATATGGCGGCGAAGCACATCCCAGGAGGGGTGAGAGAGCAACGAATAAGGGAAAGGGGAAGGACGGGGAGATTGAAGGTGATGGTGTTCGAATGTGAGCGAATGAATGATGGAATTAGGAAGCAGGTGGGTACATATGGGAAACCTAAAAGTGTTGTACCCTGTAAGAACTACCCCACTACAGCCTAAACAGACTATGGAATATAAGTTTGACACACCCCCATAGGCAAAGTGGGGGAGAACAAGAGGTCACAAGACCAGTCAAGAAAGGCAAAGCAAGCTCAGGGTGGATCACAAAGTCACCACGCAGTCTGAGCACAAGCAAATGGCCACAAGGCCAGTTCACATGCAAAGTTATATAAAGGAGAACAAACAATACAGTGAACACAACCTAGCAAGTGTAAGCATGCAGGTATATGTATCAAGAGTACAGTACAAGCAGAGTCAAGAAGAAAGCAAGTGAGGCACAGTAGGTACAAGGCCTAACACAGTACAAAAACGCTGATGATCACAAGGCTGAAGTGCCTTGGTGAAAACATCAGCAGTGTTGGCCTGAGAGGCCACGTAAGCAAGACGAAGCTGGCCACGCTGCTGAAACTCTCGAGCAAGGAAGTAGCGCAGAGCATTGTGCTTCTTTCTGTGCTCCAGTCTGTGCTCCTGACACAAGGCCAGCATGGCCTTGTTTTCGACGTACAGAACTAGAGGAGAACAAGGCGCCTCTCCCAAGTCGGTCAGCAGGTAGGTGAGCCAGCGTAGCTCCTGTGCAGCCATGGCCCCAGCGTAGATCTCAGCCTCATAACTGGAGCTGAGAACAGAAGAAGAGCGGGTAGACCGCCAAGAGACAGAACCGGAGCCAAGACTGAAGGTGTAACCCTGTGACGACCGCTGCGTAGCCAAGTCGTCAACCCAAGAGGCGTCAGCGTGACCAGTGAGGACAAGTCGAGCCCGTCCTCCAAGCACGAGCCCCGTGCCCGATGTACTGCACAAGTATCGCAACACCCTCTTCGCAGCATCCCAGTGCACCTTTCGGTGCCTGCCGGGAGCCACGTAGCGAGCCAGAAGGCTGAGAGGGTATGCGAGGTCAGGTCGTGTGCAAGTCATCAGGTACATGAGGCAGCCCACAAGCTCTGGATACGGGCCACTCGGCTCTACGGACTCGTCCGAAGGTGGAGCTGAGAGCGAGTGACCGGTAGGCAGAGGAGTGGACTGTGGCGAGGAGTACGTGAAGCCGAAGCGCCGAAGGACCTGCTGCACCATGTGTGACTGAGTCAAGGTAATGGTGCGCTGTGCTCTGTCCCGGGTGATCCGCAAGCCAAGATAGCTTGTCAGCTCACCCAAGTCTGTGCACGTGTGTCTCTTCTGTAGCTCGGACTTCACGTGGGCGAGTGCCTCAGTGTCAGCAGTAGCAAAGACGAGGTCATCTACGTACACGAGAACGTAGAACGGCGACAGAGTAGTGTCAGTGCATAAAAACAGAGAAGGGTCAGAAGTGGAAGGAGCAAAACCAAGAGCAGCAAGAGTCGTCCTGAGTGTGTCGTGCCACTCACGGGGTGCCTGGCGGAGACCGTAGACTGGCCGCCGGAGGCTCCACTGGGTACCAGCAGGAAACAACCCAGTGAAGCCAGATCAGCGGCGCAGCCAGATCTCCTCGTGCAGGCTGCCCTGTAGGAAGGCTGTGCTGAAGTCAAGCGAGTGGAGCTCGTAGTCACGCTGAGCAGCAACGTGCAGCAGTACCCGAAGAGTGGTCATCTTCGGGGTAGGGGAGAAGGTCTGAAAGAAGTCAACTCCCTGTCGCTGACTGAAGCCAGATGCAACGTAACGTGCCTTGAAGGCAGGCGGAGAACCCGGCGGCCGCTTCACCTGAAGATCCACATGCCACTGACGATGTTCACCCCAGGCGGGGGAACCTCATCGACGTAGGTGCCTGTGGACTTCCAGGAAGCCATCTCGGCGTACATGGCTGCCTGCCACTGAGAGGAGTAGGGACCCTCTATCGCCTCTGCGTAAGAGCGCGGGGTCGGGATGTCTGGTGCATCCAGGTCTCCCTCAGGGGCAAGCAGCATGGACACGAGATGAGGTACAGTAGCGGCAAAGCACTCAAACTCCTCCTGTCTGTCCTCAAGAACGTCCGTGCCAAGAGCACACTCACCCCCGACGGACGGAGGACAGACAGACGCAGACGCAGACTCAGAAACAAGACTAGTGGCGTAGTCTAGGCGACAGGCTGCAGCAAAGTCAACAAGCTCAGTAACAAGAGCAGACGCATCAGTGGACTCAAACAAAGGGTCAGTGACAGCAGTGGCCAGAAACCGCGTCACAGCTGGACTAGCAGCACGGAGGGAGTAAGACGCAGGGTCCGGACCGGTAGGAAGAGAGGACGCAGGAGGAGACGGCAGAGGGACACGCTGCGGAGCAGTGGAAGGACGCAGAGTCATAGAGTGAGTGCCAGGGACAGGAGGAGGACGCGGACGCGAAACACGACCAACTTGAACAGTACGGACTGGCGACACAGAACGAGACTCAGGCGACACAGGACGCGACTCAGGCTCACGACGCTCCGTAAGACCTCTAGTCGGTCCAGAGTAAGGAGAAGGACCAGGCAGTGGAGAGGCCGGCTGTAACTGCGACTGGGACTGGACAGGCGGTGGACTCAGGAAAGGAGGAGGAGGACCAGGAGAAGGCGGGGAACCAAGAACCTGCTGAAGGAGTGGAACATAGTACGGCCGCGGCCGCGCAGCGCCTCTAAAAACAGCAGAGACAGAACCAGTACCCTCAGCCCCAGGGTCTCCAGTCCTAGCAGCACCTCCAAACCTAGCAGCACCTCCAGCAGCTCGAGCAGCTACAGCACCAGCAGCACCTCCAGCAGCTCCAGCAGCTCCAGCACCAGCAGCACCTCCAGCACCAGCAGCACCGCCAGCAGCTCCAGCAGTACCTCCAGCAGTCCAGTAGCTCCAGCACCAGCAGCACCTCCAGCACCAGCAGCATCTCCAGCAGCTCCAGCAGCACCTCCAGCAGCTCCAGCAGCACCAGCACCAGCAGCACCTCCAGCACCAGTAGCACCTCCAACAGCTCCAGCACCAGCAGCACCTCCAGCAGCTCCAGCAGCACCTCCAGCAGCTCCAGCAGCACCAGCACCAAACGCACCTCGACAGCGCCGAGAGAACCACTCACGAAGCTGCTGTGAAGAGAGGGGCTCCCGCCGCGACGGGACACCTAGAGCACCTCCAAGCTCAGCACGCGCAGGCTCAGCACCTCCAGTTGCAGTACCCTCCGGCTCCACACGCCCAGGCTCAGCACCCCCAGGCTCAGCACGCCCAGACTCAGCACCCCCAGACTCAGCACCCCCAGGCTCCACACGCTCAAGCTCAGCACCCCCAGTCCCCGCACCCCCAGTCCCCGCACCCGCAGGCTCAGCACCCCTAGCAGCACCAGAGTCGACAGCTACCTCGACCGGCTCGGCAGGGTCTACCTGGGACACACCTGAGGGGGCAGGACCCTGGGGGGGGAGGGGGTCTACCGGGGGGGTTCCTGGTGCTAGGAAGAGCGGCGGAGGGGGGAGAGAGGCAGTCTGGTAGGGAAAGAGACGGTAGTAAGACACCGACTCGTCAAACGTGATGTCTTGAGAGGACAGAACACGGCGCGAGGTGGGGTGGTAGAACTGCCACCCGGGTGCGTCAGGAGGGAAGCCAAGGAAGACACAGGGAACGGCACGGGAGGACAGCTTGCCCGCTGATGTATCGCGGACAAAAGCTCGAGATCCCCAGACACGGAACGCAGACGCATCACCAACCTTCCCCGTCCACCGCGGAGTAGGTGTGGTCTCCGGCAAGGAGACACGAGGCTGAAGGTTGATCTGATGCGCAGCGTATTGAACCGCGAACGGCCACAGAAAATGGGGAGCAACCGCATGGATCATGCACGTACGAGCGACGTCCATGACCATGCCAATGCGGCGCTCAGCAATCCCATTTTGCTGTGGGGAGGCCGGAAGCGTGAACGTCTAGCGGATGCCCTCCTCACGACAGAAGGCCCTCAGGAGGTCGGAGGAAAACTCACCACCTCTGTCTGAGTGCAGACGCAGAACAGGAAGGTCCGAGCCGAAACTCTCGCTGAGCTGGCGACGAGTA
This sequence comes from Closterium sp. Naga37s-1, assembly GCA_947471745.1. Classification (NCBI taxonomy): domain Eukaryota; kingdom Viridiplantae; phylum Streptophyta; class Zygnematophyceae; order Desmidiales; family Closteriaceae; genus Closterium; species Closterium sp. Naga37s-1. The sequence continues at coordinate 1,524,741 of CANJKZ010000861.1, forward strand.
CCGCGGATCCAGTCGATCAACACCTCAGGGACCTCACCCTTGCTGCGCAAGGGGAAGACTGTGGTGTAACGCGAGTAGTCGTCAACGACCAGCAAGAAGTAACGCTCGTGACCCTGTCCACGGACGCGGGCTGGGCCCCACACGTCCATGTGAAGAGTCTGCAGAGGAGCCTCAGTCGGAGGGAACGTGGGGGAGTGAGGAGCGGCGCGCTGCCGGCCCTCGACACAGGGAACACAGGTAGGGGCAGGCCCCGGAGGAAGGGGAGGGAGGCACCGGGGTACACCCGAGACAAGGGTATGGGAGGCCATACCTCGAAGACGAGGCAGGGAGGGGTGACCAAGGCGGTGGTGCCAAAGGAGAGTCTCGTGCGACAGAGGACGACACGAGCAGGGGACGAACGCAGGACTAAACTTGGACACAGCAGCAAACATCTGACTAGATGCAGCTACCTGACCAGACGCAGAGACCGGAGGAGGCGCAGTAGTCAGTGTGTACAGACTCGACCCTGGCCTATGGGTGAACGTGGCCAGGTGGCGGCCCATCCGAGAGCCAGTGCAGTGGGTCACACGCTGACCTCCAGGGGCGAACTGGTCAACCCACGCGTCCTGTAGGTCAGCTCCACTCACCAAGTTCGTAGAGAACGAGGGGAGGTGGAGTCCCGACAGCAAGCCCGACCGGGCCGCAGGACACGGTAGAACCGTGGAAGAGTGCGCAAGGACTGGGACCCCAGAGGGGTCAGCAAGGGAGATTGCGACAGGCCGACTAAGCGGCATGAGTGTGGTGCTGTCTCTAAAGAAAGAGCGCGAAGCACCAGAGTCAAGTGTGAAAGTGTGCAAGGCCTCAGTAGGTGCAGTACCAGAGAGAGCAGACTCACCAGCACCTGGAGCAGCAGACTCACCAGTACCTAGAGCAGCAGACGCACTAGCACCTAGAGCAGCAGCCGCAATGCCCGGGTCGGGCGGGACACTCAGGTATCAGTCACCCTCAGCACTATCAGTCAAAGCATACATGGCAGCAAGGATAGCATCGAAATCAAGATCAAAGATAGGCACATTTTGCAGAAGCAGATCATGCCAGCGAGGGAGCTCAACATCGTCAGGAAACTGGGCATGCCAGGCGTCAGTCAAGCGACCGAAGCAGCACTGCGTAGTGTGTGGCAGCCCACACGCCTCCCCACGACGACTGCCGGTGCAGGTGACTGCGAACAGCAAGACGAGCAACAGCATCATGAGTGGTCCACTGCGAGCGAACTGTACAGTTAGCAGTGGCAGCAGGAGCAGTAGAAACACCGGACGTGTGATCGAAAAGGGATACCCCATCCCTAGAATCACACTGAAGAAAAATCTGCAGGTCGTCAACCCACACGTCAAAGTCAACTGCACGTCCCTCAGCATCAAAGGTGAGAACAGTAGGGCTAGCCATAGCAGCAGTAGGAGCAGTAGTAGCAGCAGTAGCAGCAGTAGCAGCAGTAGCAGCAGAGGCAGTAGGGCAGTGCAGGGCAGTGTGGCTCAGTAGGGCGGCGCGGCTCAGTGGGCGGCACGGCTCGGCTGGGCGGCGCGGCTCGGCCAGGCGGCGCGGGTGCTTACCAGGGGCGGGTGCGGGACCGGGCCGTGACAGCAGGGGCCGCGCGAGTAGGGGTGGCGACGGCAGCGGGGCCGCGACAGCAGGGGGCGCGCCAGCAGAGGGCCGCGTCAGCAGGGGCCTCGCTAGCAGGGGGCCGCGTCAGCAGGGGGGGCCGCGTCAGCAGGGGGGGCCGCGTCAGCAGGGGCCACGCCAGCAGGGCCGGGACTTGTCAGCAGGGGGGCCGCGACAGCAGGGGGCGCGCCAGCAGGGGGCCTTGCCAGCAGGGGGCCGCGTCAGCAGGGGTCGCGCTAGCAGGGGCCGCGCCAGCAGGGGCCCGCGTCAGCAGGGGTCGCGCCAGCAGGGGCCGTGCCAGCAGGGGGCCGCGTCAGCAGGGGTCGCGCCATCAGGGGCCGCGTCAGCAGGGGGCCGCGTCAGCAGGGGGCCGCGTCAGCAGGGGTCGCGTCAGCAGTGGGGCCGCGCCAGCAGGGGCCGCGTCAGCAGTGGGGTCGCGACAGTAGGGGCCGCGCCAGCAGGGGGGCGCGTCAGCAGGGGCCGCGCCAGCAGGGGCCGCGAAAGCAAGGGGGCGCGTCAGCAGTGGGGGCGCGCCAACAGGGGCCGCGTCAGCAATGGGCCGCGTCAGCAGGGGGGGCGCGCCACCAGGGGCCGCGACGGGGTAGGGGTCGCGTTGGCAAGTGGGGTCGCAACGGTAGTAGGGGTCGCGTCAGGCAGTAGGGGCCGTGACGGGCGACAGAGGGGCCACGACGGGCAGGGCGCGATGCGCGCTTCGGGCAGGGCAGGAAAAGAAAAATCATAACGTTCCCACTAGGGAACCTGCTCAGAATACCATGTTAGAATGTGAGCGAATGAATGACTGAACTAGAAAGCAGGTGGGTACATATAGGAAACCTAAAAGTGTTGTACCCTGTAAGAACTACCCCACTACAGCCTAAACAGACTATAGCATATAAGTTTGACATCTCATGCTCTCGCTCTCCATTGTTCTCGCTCTCCGTATTTCGTTATATTCTCTTCTGTCGTCTACTGTCTCGTTATGTGTTTTCCCCTCTGTTCCCGTTCCTTACTTTTGTTTTATGCATTGGTACGTTCTTCTCATTGCTATTTGTCAGCACTAACCCTTCAATACTCACGGTGTTTTTCTTAGCCCTTGTATTGTTTCATTCGTTTCTTTGTTATTCCTTTTTCTCGTCATTTCATCACACCTCATACCCTTATTTGTTTTTTTTTTTTTTTTTTTTTTTTTTTTTTTACCGACTATTTCTTTCCGATCCTCCTTTCCACTTCCTAAACCTGTTTCTCAAGAGCCTTGCTGGTCAGGAATGCGATTTCAATATGGAAAATGTGTATTGGTCACTGATAGGGATTTATCGTATTGTCCTTTTTGAGAAGAAACGAGGAATGAAATGACTAAGGGAAAGTTGGGTACAAAATGCAAACCCTAGGAAAACTGTACCCCATATGCGCTACCCCACTATAGCCTACAGTAGCTATGTCATATAAATCTGACACACCCCCATAGGCAAAGTCGGGGAGAACATGTTGGTGCAACCCTACGGTTTGCACTCGGCTTGTTGTCCGTGTGCGTGAATGTGTGTGTGTATCGAATGGTATGAGGGCATGGGATAATATATATTTCATGCTTATAATTGTGTGCGAATGTTGAGTCATGATGTCGAGTGTGTGTGTCGAGTCAATAGCGAGTTATCGCTAGACGCGTGTTACGCGGTCGTTTGTGTCTCGCGCGCGGTTTCTATTTTGTCGTGCGCGGTTTCTGTTTTGTCCTGTGTCGAACGTTCGGCGTGTCGCAGGTGTGTGCAGCAGACCCATCAAGAACTCAAGGATGAGTTTGTGATGAAGAGCCCGAGCCTTGGTGTCAAGCCTCAAGTGATTTCGAAGCTCGCCAAAAAGGGTACACCTCAAGATATTGAAGATAGTTACATTACTTTGTGTAGTGTAACATTTCACTTGGTGTAGGCCCTAGTGAAGGGTAGTTTCGAGACCCTTCGTGGTTGGGGACAGTGTGGCACTGTTCCACATCACTGTATCTCGGCTCTTGGGGTTTGTAGGAGCTGGGAGTCATTCCCAACTCGTAACTCTTCCTATCTTGTGTTCTAAGACTATAGTGGCTGCCATAGTACCGTTCGTTCAAACCGACGCTGTGTCGTCAATTCTTCATCAAATCGTGCAATCTAAATTGCTAATTGTAGAAGACGTGAAGACGCTCCAGATCCAATTTGAATCAAGTCATTTGCAGCTGTGAGCAGAACGCTATCAGCGTTTGAAGCCGCTGTGCAGAAATCCGCCTGTGCTCTCTATCTTTCGTTTTAGGCACATTCAAGCCTATTGTGACTATAACAAGTGGTATCAGAGCCCCTTGGAGCAGTTTCGACAATGTCTGGACCTGAGGAAAGGGGTGGCAGAGGTGCTGGTGGCAGTGGAGAAGCTCAAGCTCAAGGCCAACCCCGTGATTCAGCCATGGCGCCCATGCAACCAAGTCTTGGCCCACCTAGGGATGAGCCTAGGGTGTTTGGGCTTGACAAGTTCAACGGTGACAACTTTGCTGAATGGTCCTTCAAGATGGAGAACATCTTTGACCACTATGACCTGCTGGAGGTGATGGAAGGAACGGAGAAGCGCCCCGAGAACGACCCGGAGAAGAGCCCGTGGGTGCGGAAGAGCGCACAAGGCTATCTCTTACTTGGGCAAGCGTTGGGGAGCAGTCAGATCCGCCACATCAAGCCATTCCAGCGTGAACCAGAGAAAGGACCAAAGGCATGGGCTGCTCTCAAGGGTGTACATGCTCCTGCAACAGCGGCGGTAGCGGTGGTGTTGGAACGGCAAATGGCGGCACTACGAATTGAAGAAGACGAAGCGGTTGAAGAAGGGGTGCAGAAATTCTTCGACTTGTTGACGCGGCTTGAGGGAGCTGATTTGAACTACAGTGAGCTCCAAAAGAAGACCAAGTTGCTGGCCTTACTCCCAGAGTCATGGTCCTCGCTCATCATCAACCTTAATCGCGACTTGCCCCGCCTCTCGCTTGAAGACGTGAAGCGAGCTATCCTTCAAGAGGATTTCCGCCGCCGTGAGTTGGCGAGTGCGGATGGCGCTGGGGCAGCGAGCATCGGCCGTGGATATGGTCGAGGAAGAGGCAGAGGACGAGGGGGAGGAAGGTTTGGTGGCAGCAACTTCGGCGGAGGCCGCAGGAGTGGCGGTTACGGCAGCGACGACAAGAGCTACGGACGCGGTCGCGGCCGATTCGACGGCGAGTGTCACTATTGCCACAAGAGCGGACACATGTGGCGCGACTGCTACAAACTTCCTGATGGTTGGACCCCTGCTCAAGGCCAAGAGGGTAGAGGAGCAGGAGGAGGGAGAGGACGAGGCCGTGGAGGCCGTGGCGGTCGCGGTGGCGGAGCTGCAAACATGAAGAGCGGAGACAACGACAAGGACCCGAGCGACGATCGATACCCGGGTCTATTCTACTTCGTGTCGACGCAAGTACCGGCTGGTCCAGAGAAGGATGAAGGCTTTGAGGAGCCAGCAGTTGTGGGGAAGGTGACCCTACACCCCCTGGACTATTGGGTGATTGATAGTGGCGCTACCTATAGCATGACACCTCGCCCGGACTTGCTCACCGAACTCGAGCCGTCACCGGTGAAGCATGTCACATCGGCTTTGGGGCAGCGAGCAGAGGTGAAAGGCATGGGCAAGGCCATGTTCAAGGGTGCTGATGGGAAGATGGTGGGCCTCAAGTACGTGCTTTGGGTGCCCAGCCTTGCTGCAAACCTGATTTCCGTGCGGCGGTTGGCAAAGGCCGGCATGGACACGAACTCGAAGGGAGCCAAGACCTACACCGCAAGGCTTGGCGATCGAATTCTTTGGGACCTTCATGAGGACAGGGATGTCTACAACGAGATGTGGCAGATCCCAGTGGTCCCTATGCCTAAGGAGAGGCAAGTGGCAGCAAGCATCAGCACCAAGGATGGAGCGGTCGGTAGCGACGATGGCGCGAACAGTCGCGCTAAGGAGAATGAGCTCAAGAAGAGCAAACCTGGAGGGACCAGCAAGTTCATTGAACCTAAGGAGAGTGGTGCAGCAACCAAGGAGCAGCAAAAGGGTGAGGAGAACCCAGAGGCAGCAGCGGAGGAGGACTACGGAGAGAGTATGTGGGGCGCTATTGCGAGCGCGGCATTCTCCAATCCAACTTCGGCTACGGGGGAGTGTGATTGGCTCACCTTGCATCGGCGCATGGGGCATGTGGCCCTGCCCATCTTGCAGCAGCTAGTGAAGAATGAGATGGTTGCTGGCATACGTGTGAAGGGGGAGCCCGATGAGGCGCTTGGCTGCCCGACGTGCATTCAAGCCAAGTTCACCCGGTTTCCGTTCCCTAGTTCGGAGGCAACGGCAAAGGCACCGCTTGATGAGGTGGTGATGGACGTGGTGGGCCCCCTGAAGCTTGGAGCTGCTGGAGCTGAGTATTTTCTCACCATTGTCGACGTCTACACCCGCATGACTTGGGTGTACGTGCTGGCCAAGAAGAGCGACGTGGCTGAAACGTTGAAGACGGATTGGTTCCCGATGGTGGAGCGGCAACAAGACCGTCTAGTCAAGTCAATCCGCACCGATCGAGGGGGAGAGTTCCTGAGCAAGGAGTTTGGGTTGTGGCTGAAGAAGAATGGTATTCGGCACTCCCTCACCATGCCATACTCCCCTGCAATGAACGGCATCGCCGAGCGAGCGAACCGCACAATCACGGAGGCGGCACGCGGGTTGCTCATTGAAGCCGGGCTACCCGACTATTTCTGGCCTGATGCGGTGCGGAGCGCGTGTGTGGCCAAGAACAGAGCCTTGACTCATGTGGGAGCAGACAAATGGGTGCCCTATGTGGAGTGGCTAGGAAAGAAGCCAAAGGTGGATATGCTTCGGGTGTTCGGATGCATGTGCATGGCGCTCGTGCCTAAGCATCTTCGGCACAACAAGCTTGGTGCCAAGGCGGTGTGGGCCGTGCACTTGGGCATGGCTCAAAACAGCAAGGGATGGCTTCTTTGGGACCCATTCACCAAGAAGTTCCTTGTGAGCAGGGACTGCAAGTTCATGGAGAACTTCATGTACAAGGATTGGAAGGCGGAGAATGAGGCGAAGATAGGCGTGCGGTTTGGGGAGGTGAAGAGTTTCGGTTTGGAGCATGTGGAGCTGCCTTTGGAGCTGAGCAGCGGCAGCACAACCACAAGGCAATCCTCCCTTGTGAATGGGGGAGAGGAGGCCAATGATGCAGAGGAAGAAGAGGAGGAGGTGCAGCAAGTGAGCGAGCGTGCACCGTCACTCCCTTCCCGTACTACGAGTGCTCCACGGATTCGAGCCACACCGCAGCAACGCCAAGGCCTTCAAGTCCCTGCAGCTGAGGAGGAAGGAAGGGGGAAGAGGAGAGTTCAACCCCCTAATAGGCTGACCTATGATGCGCCGGGAAAGCAGGGCAAGACAGCCCTGGCCGGAGCGGCAATGATGGTCGGAGACGACGAGGAGAGTGACTACGAGGAGTGTGCCTTCGCGTTCTTCTCTCCGGTGGAGATGCTGGGAGAACCAGCAACTCTCAAGGAGGCTTTGGAGAGTAGTGATGCTGAGGAGTGGAAGAAGGCCATGGAGAGTGAGCTGAAGAGCATCGAGGAGAATGACACGTTTGAATTGGTGGAGCTACCGGAGGGGCGTACGGCGATAACGTCCAAGTGGCTCTTCAAAATCAAGTCGGATGCCGACGGCAAGATCGAGCGCTACAAGTCTAGGCTTGTAGCCAAGGGGTACCAGCAGAAGGAGAAGGTGGACTTCAAGGAGCTGTTTGCCCCTGTGGTGAAGCCGACGACGCTGCGAACCCTATTCGCGGGAGCCGCCATCAAAGGATGGGTAGTAAAGCAAATGGACATCGTAACGGCATTCCTTAACGGCATCCTTGAGGAGGAGATTTTATGGCGCAGCCAGAGGGGTTTGATGATGGTAGTGGCAGAGTGTGGAAGCTGAAGAAGGCCCTCTATGGGCTGAAGCAGGCCCCTAGGCAATGGTACATGAAGCTGCGCGAAGTGTTGGAGGGGATCGGCTTCACTCCCTCAACGGCCGATCACTCCTTGTTCATGCTTGGCGAGGGGGAGCAGAGGAGTTTCATGGTGGTTTATGTGGATGACATCCTCATTTTCTCACCCTCTTCTGACCTTGTGAAGGAGATGATGCTGAAGCTTCAAGACAAGTTCAAGTGCAAGGCCCTTGGTGACGTGAGCTTCTACCTTGGGCTCCACATCGAACGAGATGTGGAGAAGCGGTGCATGCGGGTGCATCAACGAAAGTACCTGGAGGCATTGGCTGCCAACTTTGGGCAGAGTGAAGGCCATGTGGCTACACCCTTTCCCTCTGGGTTCAAGTGTGTGAAGGGACCAGAGGAGGAGAGCGTTGGTGAAGAGGAGAGGCGCCGATTTCACTCGTTGGTGGGCAGCCTCATGTATGCGGCGGTAAACACCCGACCGGACGTCGCGTTTGCTACCGGGCAGCTGGCTAGGGTTGTGCAATGCCCTAATGAGGAGCAGGTAGCAGCTGGAATGAGGGTGGCCAAGTATCTTGGCCAAACACCGACCGTTGGGCTGCAATACTCGGCGGCGGCACAAAGGCGCCAAAAGGGCGCGGATGGTGTTGAACCCGGGCGTTTGTTCCTCACCGCCTACTCGGATGCTTCATATGCATCAGAACCAGAGGACATGACAAGTGTGGGAGGCTTCATATGCTGTGTTGGTGGAGGCCCAACTGCTTGGGAGAGCAAGAAGCAGGTTGACCAAGCTTTGAGCTCGGTGGAGTCCGAGTACATGGCACTCTTCCGTGCCGTACGGGAGATTGTGTGGCAGCGGCGTTTGTTGGCTGAATTGGGGGAGGAGCAGCAAGGACCTACCCCACTGTACTGTGACAGCCAGGGTGCCATTGCTCTTGCTAAGAACCCTGTGTTGCATGGACTCACGAAGCACATGAGGGTGAAGTGGCATTGGACGAGGAGCATGGTAACCGCGGGTGAAGTTGAGTTGCGCTACGTGAAGACCACGGGGCAGCCGGCTGACATGATGACCAAGAGGCTGGTGGAGCAGCAGCATTGGAAGTGTTGCAAGCTGGCTGGGATGGCTCTGAACTGAGAGAGCAACATATCCTAAGGCCAACAATCCGAGGGGGAGTTTGTTGGTGCAACCCTACGGTTTGCACTCGGCTTGTTGTCCGTGTGCGTGAATGTGTGTGTGTATCGAATGGTATGAGGGCATGGGATAATATATATTTCATGCTTATAATTGTGTGCGAATGTTGAGTCATGATGTCGAGTGTGTGTGTCGAGTCAATAGCGAGTTATCGCTAGACGCGTGTTACGCGGTCGTTTGTGTCTCGCGCGCGGTTTCTATTTTGTCGTGCGCGGTTTCTGTTTTGTCCTGTGTCGAACGTTCGGCGTGTCGCAGGTGTGTGCAGCAGACCCATCAAGAACTCAAGGATGAGTTTGTGATGAAGAGCCCGAGCCTTGGTGTCAAGCCTCAAGTGATTTCGAAGCTCGCCAAAAAGGGTACACCTCAAGATATTGAAGATAGTTACATTACTTTGTGTAGTGTAACATTTCACTTGGTGTAGGCCCTAGTGAAGGGTAGTTTCGAGACCCTTCGTGGTTGGGGACAGTGTGGCACTGTTCCACATCACTGTATCTCGGCTCTTGGGGTTTGTAGGAGCTGGGAGTCATTCCCAACTGGTAACTCTTCCTATCTTGTGTTCTAAGACTATAGTGGCTGCCATAGTACCGTTCGTTCAAACCGACGCTGTGTCGTCAATTCTTCATCAAATAGTGCAATCTAAATTGCTAATTGTAGACGACGTGAAGACGCTCCAGATCCAATTTGAATCAAGTCATTTGCAGCTGTGAGCAGAACGCTATCAGCGTTTGAAGCCGCTGTGCAGAAATCCGCCTGTGCTCTCTATCTTTCGTTTTAGGCACATTCAAGCCTATTGTGACTATAACAGAACAAGGGGTCACAAGACCAGTCAAGCAAAGCAAAACAAGCTCAGGGTGGATCACAAAGTCACCACACATTCCGAGCACAAGTTCAAGGCCACAAGGCCAGTTCACATGCAGGATTACATATATATATAAGGCTAGACAAGCAAGAGCAGGTGTATATATATATGCAACAGTACAAACAAGGTCAAGGGGTGAGCAAGTGAGGCAAGGTAGGCACAAGACCCAGCTGAGTACAGAAGCGCTGATGATCACAAGGCGCAAGTGCCTTGGTGAAGATATCAGCAGTGTTGGCCTCAGAGGCCACGTACGCAAGCCGCAGCTGACCACGCTGCTGTAGCTCACGAGCAAGGAAGTAGCGGAGAGCAATGTGCTTCGTTCTGTGCTCCAGTCTCTGCTCTCGACACAAGGCCAGCATGGCCTTGTTGTCTACGTACAGTACTGGAGGAGAACGAGGCGGCTCTCCGAGGTCAGTCAGCAGGTAGGTGAGCCAGCGAAGCTCCTGTGCAGCCATGGCACCGGCGTAGATCTCAGCCTCACAACTGGAGCCGAGAACAGAAGACGAGCGGGTAGACCGCCACGAAACAGAGCCGGAACCAAGGCTGAAGGTGTAACCCTGTGACGACCGCTGCGTAGCCTGGTCGTCAGCCCAAGAAGCGTCTGCGTGCCCAGTGAGGACCACTGGACTCTGCCCTCCAAGCACAAGCCCCATGCCCGACGTACTGCACAAGTAGCGCAACACCCTCTTCGCTGCAGCCATGTGCTCCGGTCTGTGTCTCCCAGGAGCAACATAGCGTGCAAGAATGCTAAGAGGGTATGCAAGGTCAGGTCGAGTGCAGGTCATCAGGTACATGAGGCAGCCAACAAGCTCTGGGTACGGGCCACTCGACTCTACGGACTCATCCGAAGGCAGAGCTGAGAGCGAGTGACGAGTAGGCAGAGGAGTGGCCTGAGGCGAGGAGTACGTGAAGCGGAAGCGCTGAAGGACCTGCTGCACCATGTGTGACTGAGTCAGGGTAATGGTGCGGCGTGCTCTGTCCCGGGTGATCTGCAAGCCAAGGTAGCTGCGCAGTTCACCCAGGTCTGTGCACGTGTGTCTCTTCTGCAGCTCGGACTTCACGTGGGCGAGTCCAGCAGTGTCAGCTGTGGCGAAGACCAAGTCGTCGACGTACACGAGGATGTAGAACGGCGGCAGAGAAGTGTCGGTGCGCAGAAACAGCGACGGGTCGGCAGTAGAGGGAGCAAACCCAAGAGCCGCAAGTGTAGTCCTCAGTGTGTCGTGCCACTCACGCGGTGCCTGGCGGAGACCGTAGACTGGCCGCCGGAGGCTCCACTGGGTGCCAGGAGGAAAGGACCCAGTGAAGCCAGGTGGGCGACGCAACCAGATCTCCTCGTGCAGGCTGCCCTGCAAGAAAGCAGTGCTGAAGTCAAGAGAGTGCAGCTCGTAGTCGCGGTGAGCAGCAATGTGCAGCAGTACCCGAAGAGTGGTCATCTTCGGGGTGGGAGAGAAGGTCTGAAAGTAGTCAACTCCCTGCCGCTGACTGAAGCCACGAGCCACGTAACGCGCCTTGAAGACAGGCGGAGAACCCGGCGGCCGCTTCACCCTGAAAATCCACATGCCACTGACGATGTTCGCCCCAGGCGGGGGAACCTCGTCAACGTAGGTGCCTGTGGACTTCCAGGAAGCCATCTCTGCGTCCATAGCTGCCTGCCACTGAGAGGAGTAGGGACCCTCTATCGCCTCCGCGTAAGAGCGCGGAGTCGGGATGTCAAGTGCATCCGGGTCTCCCTCAGGGGTAAGCAGTACGGACACGAGATGAGGTGAAGCAGCAGCCAAACACTGGAACTCCTCCTGCCTGTCCTCAAGGACGTCCGTGCCAAGGGCACACTCACCCCCGACGGACGGAGGACAGACAGACTCAGACTCAGCAACAAGACTAGCAGCGTAGTCTAGATGACAGCGAGCAGCAAAGTCGACGAGCTCAGTAACTAGGGCAGACGCAGCAGTGGACTCAAAGGAAGGGTCAGTGACTACAGTAGCAAGGAGACGCGTGACAGTAGGACTGGCAGCACGAAGAGAGTCCGACTCCGGGTCAGGAAGAGCAGGAAGAGAGGACTCAGGAGGAGAAGGCAAAGGGGCACGCAGAGGAGCAGTGGACGGACGCAGAGACATCCGGTGCGTGCCAGGGACAGGAGGAGGACGCTGACGCGAACCACGACCACTAGTGCGAGCAGCACGGACAGGCGACGCAGGGCGAGATGCAGGCTCACGACGCTCAGCAAGACCTCCAGTAGGACCAGTGTAGGGAGAAGGAGCGGGCAGTGGGGAGGCCGGCTGTAACTGTAACTGTGACGGGACAGGCTGTGGACACTCTAAGGGAGGAGGAGGACCAGTAGAAGGCGGGAGACCAAGAACCTGCTGAAGGAGCGGAACGAAGTACGGCCTAGGCCGCGCGGCGACTCCAGACACAGCAGGGACAGCACCAGTACCCCCAGCGGCAGTACCAGCGCCAGCAGCACCTCCAGCTCCAGTACCTCCAGCAGCACCAGTAGCACCCCCAGCAGGACCGCCTCCAGGACCGACAGCAGTAGCCTCAGCGCCAACACCCTCAGCAGCTCCAGCTCCAGTCGTACCCGCAGGCCCAGCAGCTCCAGTACTCCCAGTACGAGCACCTCCGGGACCCGCGGCACCAGCACCCTCAGCAGCCGACGAACCTCCAGCTCCAGCAGCACGCCTCCAGCGCCGGGCAAACCACTCGCGCAGCTCCTGTGGAGAGAGTGGCTCCCGCCGAGACGAAGCACCCGGAGAACCTCCATGCTCAGCACCGCCAGACGCCACACGAGCAGGCCCAGCTCCCTCAGGCTCCGCACCCCCAAGCTCAGCACCTCCAGGCGTGGCACCCCCAGGCTCAGCACCCCCAGGCGTAGCACCCCCAGGCTCAGCACCCCCAGGCTTTGCACCCCCAGTAGTAGCACCCCCAGGCTCAGCACCCCCAGGCTCAGGACCCCCAGTAGTAGCACCCTCAGGCTCAGCACCCCCAGGCGTAGCACCCACACGCTCAGCACCCCCAGAGTCAGCACCCCCAGGCTCAGCACCCTCAGCAGCACCAGAGTCACCAGTAACCTCGACAGGCTCGACTGCGTCTACCTGGGACACACCTGAAGGGGCAGGACCCTGAGGGGGGAGGGGGTCTACCGGGGGGGGACCTGGTACAAGGAAGAGCGGTGGCGGGGGGAGGGACGGAGTGCGGTAGGGGAAGAGGCGGTAGTAGGGGACCGACTCGTCAAACGTGACGTCCTAGGAGGACAGAACACGGCGAGAGGTGGGGTGGTAGAACTGCCACCCTGGCGCGTCAGGGGGGAAGCCAAGGAAGACGCAAGGAGCAGCACGAGGGGACAGCTTGTCCGCAGACAAGTCGCGGACAAACGCCCGAGATCCCCAGACACGGAACGCAGACGCATCGCCAACCTTCCCCGTCCACAGCAAGGCTGGGGAGGTCTCCGGCATGGAGACCCTGGGGTGAAGGTTGATCTGATGCGCCGCGTACCGAACCGCAAACGGCCACAGAAAATGGGGGGCAGCCGCATGCATCATGGACGTACGGGCGACGTCCATGACCATGCCAATGCGGCGCTCAGCAATCCCATTTTGCTGTGGAGAGTCCGGAAGCGTGAAGGTCTGGCGGATGCCTCGTGCACGACAGTAGGCTCGCAGAAGGCCAGAGGAGAACTCTCCACCTCTGTCAGAGTGCAGACGCAGAACAGGAAAGTCCGAGCCGAAGCTCTGCCTGAGCTGGAGACGAGCTGCGCGGATCCAGTCGATCAACACCTCAGTGACATCACCCTTGCTGCGCAAGGGGAAGACTGTGGTGTAACGCGAGTAGTCGTCAACCACCAGCAGGAAGTAGCGCTCGTGACCCTGTCCACGGACGCGGGCCGGGCCCCACACGTCCATGTGAAGCGTCTGCTGCGGGGCCTCTGTCGGAGGAAACTGGGAGGAGTGAGGGGCAGCCCGCTGCCGCCCCTCGACACAGGGGACGCAGGTAGGGCCAGGCCCCGGAGGAAGGGGAGGGAGGGACCGGGGAAGACCAGAGACAAGGACACGGGAGGCCATGCCTCGGAGACGAAGCAGGGAGGGGTGACCAAGGCGGTGGTGCCAGAGGAGAGTCTCGTGAGACAGGAGGCGACACGAACAGGGGGCAGACTCAGGACCAGACCTGGACGCTGCAGCAAACACCTGATCCGACGCAGCTACCTGACCAGACGCAGTGACTGGAGGAGACGCAGTGGTCAGGGTGTACAGGCTCGACCCCGGCCGACGGGTAAACGTGGCCAGGTGTCGGCCAGTCCGAGCGTCCGTGCAGTGGGTCACCCGCTGACTCGCAGGAGTGAACTGGTGAACCCCCGCATCCTGTAGGTCAGCACCACTCACCAAGTTCGTAGAGAACGAGGGGAGGTAAAGACCAGACAGGGTGCCAGAGGGGGCCGCCGGACACGGGAGGACAGTGGAGAAGTGAGCAAGGACAGGACCCCCAGAGGGGTCTGCCAGAGAGACCGCAACTGGCCGGCCAAGTGGCGTGAGTGTGGTGCGGTCTCGAAAGAAGGAGCGAGAAGCCCCCGAGTCAAGGGTGAAGGTGTGGGAGGCCGAAGCCGACGCAGAACCTGAGAGAGCAGACTCACCAGCACCTGAGGGAGCAGACGCACCTAGAGCAGCAGCCTCGCTAGCACCTAGAGCAGCAGCCTCACCAGTACCTAGAGCAGCAGTCTCAATGCCCGGGTCGGGCGGAAAACACCGGTAACAGTCACCCTCATCACTAATAGTCACAGTATACATGGCAGCAAGAATAGCATCAAAGTCAAGGTCAAAGACAGCGACACCCGCCCTAGACAGCTCACCCCAGCGGGGGATCTCAGTGGCCTCAGGGAACTGGTGACGCCAAGCGTCCGTCAGGCGGCCAAAGCAGCGCTGGGTGGAGTGCGCACCCCCGCACTGGTCACCCGCGCGGTCGTTGGTGCGTAGGACGTAGGTGCACAGACCAGTACCCCCACCCCGCTGGCGTGCAGCGTACCACTCACGGAGCTGCTGAGGGGGGGGGATGTCACGAGTGCGCTACTGCCGCTGCTGCTGCTGCTGCTGGCGCTGACCACCACCGGAGCCGACCCTCTGCGCAGCGCCACCCCGACCAGCTCCACCTCCTCCGCCGCCGCCTCCTCCACCGCCGCCACCTCCGCTCCCACCGCCACCGCCGCCGCCGCCTCCGCCTCCACCGCCGCCACCGACACCTCCACCCCCACCACCACCCCCACTGCCACCCCCACCCCCTCCACTGCCTCCACCGCCGCCTCCACCACCCCCGCTAGCTCCTCCAGTGCCCCTGCCCCCTTTGCCCTTGCCAGGGCGGCGTCTCCCGCTAGGGGTAGACGCCGCACCGACCGACTCAAGCCCAACGAGGTCGGCCGCAGCAGCAGAGGCAACAGAGGGCAAAAGGGGGGAGGGGGAACACCCCTCAAAGATGGGGGTGCGAGGGTCACCACGAGAGGCTCCTACAACTACTATGCTCTTCTCTGCTGCTAGGAGGGACTTCTCGAGGAGGTCAACGGTGAGAGTGGTGGGGCAAACTGAGAGGAAGTGGTCCCTGACTACGCGAAGGGAGTCAGGGAGCCGGGTGACTATGTAGTAGAGGGTGATGTACATGGGGGGGGGGTTCTTGGCGCAGAACTCAGCAGGAAGCGCAGCGCGGTAGCGAGTGTCACTAGTGCGGAGGTGCGTAATGAGGTCAGCGACTGTGGGAAAGGCAGCAAGGTCAGGGAAGAGGTACGGTAGCATGAGGCGGCTCAGTGCAGCAGTGGCAGGGGAGGAGTAGCGCGCAACTACAGCGTCGTACAAAGTCTGAGCACTCTTGTACTGGCTAAAGTGCGCACGCTCAGAGGTAGGCAGGTGGCGACGCACAGCAAGACGTGCAGCAGCATCGCGCGTGGCCCACTGTGAGCGAACAGTGGCGTCAGCATCAGCAGTGGGGGCAGGAGAGGCACCAGAAGTGAGGTCAAAGAGGGAGAGGCCGTCTGCTCTGTCGCACTGTAAGAAAAGCTGCAGGTCATCTATCCAGACGTCAAAGTCAATGGCCCGACCCTCAGCGTCAAAAGCGAGGACACTAGGGGTAGCCATGACAGCAGTAGACTAGCAGCGCAAACAGTAGGGTGAGGGCAGTGCTGTGAAAGAGGCGCTGCTCTTACCGGACAGGGCGGCTCGGGTGGTTCGGCTGCAGGGCGGCTCGGCGGCTCGGCTGCTGGGCGGCTCGGCGGCTCGGCTGCTGGGCGGCTCGGCGGCTCGGCTGCTGGGCGGCTCGGCGGCTCGGCTGTTGGGCGGCTCGGCGGCTCGGCTTCTGGGCGGCTCGGCTGCTGGGCGGCTCGGCGGCTGGGCGGCTCGGCTGCTGGGCGGCTCGGCGGGGCCGCTGAGAGGGCGGCGTCCGGGGCCGCTGGGAGGAGGCGGCGGGGCCGCTGAGAGGAGGCGGCGGGGCCGCAAAGGTAGGTGGCGGGGCCGCAGGTAGGTGGCGGGGCCGCTAGTAGGTGGCGGGGCCGCAGGTAGGTGGCGGGGCCGCTGGTAGGTGGCGGGGCCGCAGGTAGGTGGCGGGGCCAGTAGGAAGGTGGCGGGGCCGCACAGGTAGGTGGCGGGGCCGCGGGTAGGTGGCGGGGCCGCTGGTAGGTGGCGGGGCCGCAGGTAGGGGGCGGGGCCGCACAGGTAGGTGGCGGGGCCGCACAGGTAGGTTGCGGGGCCGCGGAGGGCGGCGACGAGCCGTAGGGGGCCGTGAGGGGCTGCGGGAGGGGCCGTAAGGGGCGTAAGGGGCCGCGCGAGGGGCCGTAAGGGACGGCGCGAGGGGCCGTAAGGGGCGGCACGAGGGGCCGTAAGGGCGGCACGACGGGCGCGACGGGCCGTAAGGGCGGCACGAAGGGCCGTAAGGGCGGCGCGAAGGGCCGTAGGGGCGGCGCGACGAGCCGGGAGAGGGCCGCTAAGGGCGACGCGACGGGGCCGTGAGGGGCCTAGCGAGGGCGCGACGGTAGGGAGAGCACACAGGGCGCGACTTGGGCCGGAGCGAAGCGCGCTCCGGGCAGGAAAAAAAAAATCGTGGTGGTGGGCCCTAGGAATCGTTCCCACTAGGGAACCTGCTCGATACCATGAGAAGAAACGAGGAATGAAATGACTAAGGGAAAGTTGGGTACAAAATGCAAACCCTAGGAAAACTGTACCCCATATGTGCTACCCCACTATAGCCTACAGTAGCTATGTCATATAAATCTGACACTTTTAACGTTGATTTGCATGTTATTTATTATCGCGCGTTTTTTGCTGGTTTGCCGGTGTTCGTGCTTTTGATTATGTGAATGTGTTTGCTTGTGTGAGTAACTATGTTTGGTATATGCGTTTGTAAGTGTGTGTCTATACGTATACATACGTATGTGAGGCTGTATGTATGTATGTACGTATTTATGTGTCTATTTGCGTGTGTATGTATGTGTAAATTTATACATTGCAATAACAATGCATGTCTGTGATTTTTAACAAAAAATCTCAGGCCTATCATTTCACAAAAGGCTCATTGGCGCACTCAGTGACTCGTGTGTGACCACTTCGAACTGGATTTGATATGGCTGATATTTTTTTTAGACTTCACAGATTGTGTTGTTTCATGTGACTGTTGATTATTCAAAATATTTGCTATTGACCTCCCCCCCATGCTAGGCAGGGGATGGCGATAGCTTAGTTTTTGGGTCGTTAACTGTTACGCATGTTATTATGTGCATGCATGTGCATCATGATTCATGGCATTATATTAAATATTATGCATCCTATAGCACTATTTATGCATCATGCATCTATTTATCATTACCACAACATCATTTCATAATAAAACATACTAATACAAACAGTACAGCATATCTGCACAAAACCACTCACAAAGAAAGATCACATGGTTTAATGTACTGTGAACAGTATTCAAAACTACTCAACAGTTTGGGAAGGGTACTGTAGTTCACGAAATTTATTTTCATATTTTATTAAAAAATATGAAAATAAATATGAAAATAAAATTTGGCAAAATCGATCGTAAAGGGTTGCTTCGCAACTAAAAAAAAAAAGGTGGACATCAGTGTACCTAAATTTGAAATGTCAGCCTCGACGCGCACCCCCTTAGAATTCCTGTACTGTCAAACATATATTTACTATAGTCTGTTTAGGCTGTAGTGGGGTAGTCCTTAGAGGGTACAACACTTATGTGTTTCCTACTTGTACCCTTCTCATTTTCCTAATTCCACTCATTCTTTCGTCTATCTTTCTCACATGGTATAGAGCTAGTTTCGAGAATTGTTAAAAAGGGTATACCACATGGTATACCACTAAAATTCTTTACTGCCTACTTGACGCGCGCGTCGCGCTTTCCCTTTCGAGAATTCTCACATGGTATACCACTAAAATTCTTTACTGCCTACTTGACGCGCGCGTCGCGGTTTCCCTTCGAGGCCCGTCGCGGCCCCTGCGCCTGCCCTCAGAGCCAGCGCCCGCCACGTAAGGCCCTGTAAGGCCTCGTTATGCCCCGTAAGGCCCCTTAAGGCCCCGTTTACGGCCCCGTTTAAGGCCCTGTAAGGCCCTGTAAGGCCCCGTAAGGCCCCGTTAGAGGCCCCGTAAGGCCCCGTCAGGCCCCGTTAGAGGCCCCGTAAGGCCCCGTCAGGCCCCGTTTGGCCCCGTTTAAGGCCCCGTAAGGCCCCTTTTGGCCCCGTTAGAGGCCTCGTACGGCCCCGTCAGGCCCCGTTAGAGGCCCCGTACGGCCCCGTCAGGCCCCGTTAGAGGCCCCGTAAGGCCCCGTCAGGCCCCATTTGGCCCCGTTTAAGGCCCCGTAAGGCCCCTTCCGGCCCCGTTAGAGGCCCCGTAAGCCCCGTCAGGCCCCGTTAGAGGCCCCGTACGGCCCCGTCAGGCCCCGTTAGAGGCCCCGTGAGGCCCCGTCAGGCCCCGTTTGGCCCCGTTTAAGGCCCCGTAAGGCCCCGTCAGGCCCCGTTAGAGGCCCCGTAGGCCCCGTCAGGCCCCTTTAGAGGCCCCGTCGGCTCCGTCAGGCCCCGTTAGAGGCTCAGTACGGCCCCGTTAAAGGCCCCCTTCAGGCCCAGCCGGCCCTACTGCGGCTCTGTCGCAGCTCTGCCCCGGCCCTCGCCCCGACCCTGTCTCCGCCCTGCCCCGGCCCTGCTCCTGCACTGCCGCGGCCCGGCCCCGACCCCGCCCCGGCCCTGTCGCGACCTCGCCCCGGCCCTGTCCCAGCCCTACTCCGACCCTGCCCCGGCCCTGCCCAGGCCCTGCCCCGGCCCTGCCCCGGCCCTGCATCCTGCCCCGGCCCTGCCCCGGCCCTGCCCCGGCCCTGCATCCTGCCTCTGCCCTGCCCCGGCCCTGCCCCGGCTCTGCCTCGGCCCTGCCCCCTGCCCCGGCCCTGCATCCTGCCTCGGCCCTGCCCCGGCCCTGCCCCCTGCCCCGGCCCTGCATCCTGCCTCGGCCCTGCCCCGGCCCTGCCCCCTGCCCCGGCCCTGCCCCGGCTCTACCCCGGCCCTGCCCCGGCCCTGCCCCCCTGCCCCGGCCCTGCCCCGGCTCTGCCTCGGCCCTGCCCCGGCCCTACCCCTGCCTTGTCACTGGAAAGAGCGCCGCGCTGCCGAGCCGCGCCGCCCTGCCTAGCCTGCCCTGCCGAGTTGCACTGCTGCTGCTGCTAGCCTGCTGCTGCTCCTGTCATGGCTAGTCTCAATGTTCTTACCTTTGATGCTGAGGGTCGAGCTGTTGACTTTGAGGTCTGGCTAGATGATCTGCAGCTTTTCCTTCAGTGCGATAGCAAGGATGGCCTATCACTGTTTGATCTCACGTCTGGCGCCTCTACTGCCCCTGCTGCTGATGCTGACAGTACTGTTCGCTCGCAGTGGCTCACGCGCGATGCTGCTGCTCGTCTTGCTGTGCGTAATCACCTGCCGTCTACTGAGCGCGCGCACTTTAGTCAGTACAAGAGTGCTAGGGCTCTGTACGACGCTGTAGTTGCACGCTACTCCTCCCCTACCACTGCTGCCCTCAGCCGCCTCATGCTGCCGTACCTCTTTCCTGACCTTGCCGCCTTTGCCACTGTTGCTGACCTAGTTGCTCACCTCCGCACTAGTGACGCTCGCTACCGCGCTGCCCTTCCCACTGAGTTTCTTCCCACGAACTCCCCCCCCATGTACATCACCCTTTACTACCTAGTCACCCGCCTCCCTGACTCTCTCTCCTCGGTCAGGGATCACTTCCTCTCCCTTTGCCCCACCGCGCTGACTGTCGACCTGCTAGAGGAGCGCCTTGCTGCAGCTAAGAAGAGTATCTTAGCTGTAGGTGCTTCTCGCGGCGACCGTCGCACCCCCTTCTTTGAGGGGTGTTCCCCTGTCCCCCTTCTCCCCTCTGTTGCCTCTGCTGCTGCTGTCGACCTCGTTGGCACTGAGGAGGTCGGCGCTGCGTCTGCCTCTACTGGGCGACGCCGCCCCGGCAAGGGCAAGGGCAGCAGGGGTGGTGGAGGGGGCGGTGGGGGAAGCGGTGGGGGCGGTGGAGGAGGTGGAGGTGGTGGTGGGGGTGGTACCGGGAGTGGGGGAGTCGGTGGCGGCAGTGGAGGCCGTGGCGGCGGTAGCGGAGGGGGTGGAGGCGGCGGCAGCGGTGGTGGAGGTAGCAGAGGAGGTGGTGCTGGTCGCGGTGCAGCTACGCCGCGTGGAGGCCTTGGTGGCAGCCAGCGCCAGCAGCAGCAGCGCACCCGTGAGACCCCGTCGGTTCAGCAGCTTCGTGAGTGGTACGCTGGGTGTGGGAGGTGTGGGGGTGCGGGTCCCTGCTCTTACGTTCTTCGCACCGGCACTCGGAGTGGGGAGGTGTGTGGTCTCCCACACACCACGCAGCGCTGCTTCGGCCGCTTGACTGACGCTTGGCGTGCCCAGTTTCCTGACGCTGTTGAGCTTCCTCGTTGGCATGATCTGCTTCTGCAGAATGTGCCTATCTTTGATCTAGACTTTGATGCTATCCTTGCTGCCATGTATGCTTTTGCTGATATTACTGAGGGTGACTGTTACCTGCGTGTCCCGCCCGACCCGGGCACTGTGGCTGCTGCTCTGGGTGCTAGTGCGGCTACTGCTCTAGGTGCTAGTGCGTCTGCTGCTCCAGGT
The DNA here is from genome assembly GCA_947471745.1 of Closterium sp. Naga37s-1. Lineage (NCBI taxonomy): Eukaryota > Viridiplantae > Streptophyta > Zygnematophyceae > Desmidiales > Closteriaceae > Closterium > Closterium sp. Naga37s-1. The sequence continues at coordinate 1,545,535 of CANJKZ010000861.1, forward strand.
GCTGGTACGTCTCCTCTCTCTGGTACTGCACCTACTGAGTCCTTTCACACCTTCACACTTGACTCTGGTGCTTCGCGCTCTTTCTTTAGAGACAGCACCACGCTCACGCCGCTCCGTCGGCCTGTTGCGGTCTCCCTTGCTGACCCCTGCGGGGGCCCAGTCCTTGCACACTCCTCCACGGTTCTACCGTGTCCTGCGGCCCCGTCGGGCTTGCTGTCGGGACTCCACCTCCCCTCGTTCTCTACGAACTTGGTGAGTGGAGCTGACCTCCAGGACGCGTGGGTTGACCAGTTCACCCCTGGTGGTCAGCGTGTGACCCACTGCACTTGCTCTCGGACGGGCCGCCACCTGGCCACGTTCACCCGTCGGCCAAGGTCGAGTCTGTACACACTGACTACTGCGCCTCCTCCGGTCCCTACGTCTGGTCAGGTAGCTGCGTCCAGTCAGGTGTTTGCTGCTGCGTCCCGGTCTAGTCCTGCGTCTGCCCCCTGCTCGTGTCGTCCTTTGGCGCACGAGACTCTCCTTTGGCACCACCGCCTTGGTCACCCCTCCCTGCCTCGTCTTCGAGGTATGGCCTCCCGTGCTCTTGTCTCAGGCCTTCCCAAATCCCTCCCTCCCCTTCCTCCGGGGCCTGCCCCCACCTGTGTTCCTTGTGTCGAGGGCCGGCAGCGCGCCGCTCCTCACTCCTCCTCGTTTCCTCCGACTGAGGCCCCTCTGCAGACTCTTCACATGGACGTGTGGGGCCCAGCCCGCGTCCGTGTAACCGGGTCACGAGCGTTACTTCCTGCTGGTCGTTGACGACTACTTGCGTTACACCACAGTCTTCCCCTTGCGCAGCAAGGGTGAGGTCACTGAGGTGTTGATCGACTGGATCCGCGGTGCTCGTCGCCAGCTTAGTGAGAGTTTCGGCTCCGACCTTCCTGTTCTGCGTCTGCACTCAGACAGAGGCGGGGAGTTTTCCTCCGACCTCCTGAGAGCCTTCTGTCGTTTGGAGGGCATCCGCCAGACGTTCACGCTTCCGGCCTCCCCGCAGCAAAATGGGATTGCTGAGCGCCGCATTGGCATGGTCATGGATGTCGCTCGTACGTCCATGATCCATGCGGCTGCTCCCCATTTTCTGTGGCCGTTCGCGGTTTAGTACGCTGCGCATCAGATCAACCTTCAGCCTCGTGTCTCCTTGCCGGAGACCACACCTACTCTGCGGTGGACGGGGAAGGTTGGCGATGCGTCCGCGTTTCGTGTCTGGGGATCTCGAGCTTTTGTCCGCGATACTACAGCGGACAAGCTGTCCTCCCATGCCTTTCCCTGTGTCTTCCTTGGCTTCCCTCCTGACGCACCCGGGTGGCAGTTCTACCACCCCACCTCGCGTCGTGTTCTGTCGTCTCAGGACGTCACGTTCGACGAGTCGGTGTCGTACTACCGTCTCTTTCCCTACCGCACTGCCTCTCCCCCCCCCCCCCGCTGCTCTTCCTAGCACCAGGTACTCCCCTGGTACACCCCCTCCCCCCCCAGGGTCCTGCCCCCTCAGGTGTGTCCCAGGTAGACCCTGCCGAGCCGGTCGAGGTAGTTGTCGACTCAGGTGCTGCTAGGGGTGCTGACCCTGCGGGTGCGGGGACTGGGGGTGCTGAGTCTGGGGGTGCTGAGTCTGGGGGTGCTGAGTCTGGGGGTGCTGAGACTGGGCGTGCTGAGACTGGGCGTGCTGAGCCTGGGGGTGTGGCGCCCGAGGGTACTGTGTCTGGAGGTGCTGAGCCTGCACGTGCTGCGTCTGGAGGTGCTCTGGGTGTCCCGTCGCGGCGGGAGCCCCTCTCTCCACAGCGGCTTCGTGAGTGGTACTCTCGGCGCTGTCGGATTGCTGCTGGGGGTGCTGCTGGTGCTGCTGGTGCTGGAGCTGCTGGAGGTGCTGGTGCTGCTGGAGGTGGTGCTGGTGCTGGAGCTGCTGGAGGTGCTGCTGGTGCTGGAGGTGCTACTGGGGCTACTGGAGGTGCTGGCGCTGCTGGAGGTGGTGCTGGTGCTGGAGCTGCTGGAGGTGCTGCTGGTGTTGGAGCTGCTGGAGCTGTTGGAGGTGCTGGTGCTGCTGGAGGTGGTGCTGGTGCTGGAGCTGCTGGAGGTGCTGCTGGTGCTGGAGCTGCTGGAGCTGCTGCTGGTGCTGGAGCTGCTGGAGGTGCTACTGTGTCTGGTGGTGCTGGTGCTGGAGCTGCTCGAGGCGCTGTGCGGCCGCGGCCGTACTACGTTCCGCTCCTTCAGAAGGTTCTTGGCTCCCCGCCTCCTCCTGGTCCTCCTCCTCCTTTCCTGAGTCCACCGCCAGTCCAGTCCCAGTCGCAGTTGCAGCCGGCCTCTCCACTGCCTGGTCCTTCTCCTTACTCTGGTCCGACTAGAGGTCTTACGGAGCGTCGTGAGCCTGAGTCTCGTCCTGCGTCGCCTGTTCGTACTGTTCGCGCTGGTCGTGTTTCGCGTCCGTGTCTTCCTCCTGTCCCAAGCACTCACTCTATGACACTGCGTCCTTCTACTGCTTCACAGCGTGTCCCTCTGCCCTCTCCTCCTGCGTCCTCTCTTCCTGACGGTCCGGACCCGGAGTCTGACTCCCTTCGTGCTGCTAGTCCTACTGTCACCCGCTTTCTCGCCACTGCTGTCACTGACCCTCTGTTTGAGTCCTCTGCTGCGTCTGCTCTTGTTGCTGAGCTTGTTGAATTTGCTGCAGCCTGTCGCCTAGACTACGCTACTAGTCTTGTTGCTGAGTCTGCGTCTGCGTCTGTCTGTCCTCCGTCCGTCGGGGGTGAGTGTGCTCTTGGCACGGACGTCCTTGAGGACAGACATGAGGACCTTGAGTGTTTTGCTGCTGCTTCACCTCATCTCGTGTCCATGCTGCTTGCCCCTGAGGGAGACCCGGATGCACTAGACATCCCGACCCCGCGCTCTTACGCAGAGGCGATAGAGGGTCCCTACTCCTCTCAGTGGCAGGCAGCCATGGACACAGAGATGGCTTCCTGGAAGTCCACAGGCACCTACGTAGACAAGGTTCCCCACCTGGGGCGAACATCGTCAGTGGCATGTGGATCTTCAGGGTGAAGCGGCCGCCGGGTTCTCCGCCTGCCTTCAAGGCGCGTTACGTTGCACGTGGCTTCAGTCAGCGACAGGGAGTTGACTTCTTTCAGACCTTCTCCCCTACCCCGAAGATGACCACTCTTCGGGTACTGCTGCACGTTGCTGCTCAGCGTGACTACGAGCTCCACTCGCTTGACTTCAGCACAGCCTTCCTACAGGGCAGCCTGCACGAGGAGATCTGGCTGCGCCGTCCACCTGGCTTCACTGGGTCGTTTCCTACTGGTACCCAGTGGAGCCTCCGGCGGCCAGTCTACGGTCTCCGCCAGGCGCCCCGTGAGTGGCACGACACGCTCAGGACGACTCTTGCTGCTCTTGGTTTTGCTCCTTCCACTGCTGACCCTTCTCTGTTTCTACGCACTGACGCTACTCTGCCGCCGTTCTACGTTCTTGTGTACGTAGACGACCTTGTCTTTGCTACTGCTGACACGGAGGCACTAGCCAACGTGAAGTCCGAGCTGTAGAAGAGACACAGGTGCACAGACCTGGGTGAGCTCACAAGCTATCTTGGCTTGCGGATCACCCGGGACAGAGCACAGCGCACCATTTCCTTGACTCAGTCACACATGGTGCAGCAGGTCCTTCAGCGCTTCGGCTTCACCTACTCCTCGCCACAGTCCACTCCTCTGCCTACCGGTCACTCGCTCTCAGCTCCACCTTCGGACGAGTCCGTAGAGCCGAGTGGCCCGTATCCAGAGCTTGTGGGCTGCCTCATGTACCTGATGACTTGCACACGACCTGACCTCGCATACCCTCTCAGCCTTCTGGCTCGCTACGTGGCTCCCGGCAGGCACCGAAAGGTGCACTGGGATGCTGCGAAGAGGGTGTTGCGATACTTGTGCAGTACATCGGGCATGGGGCTCGTGCTTGGAGGACGGGCTCGAGTTGTCCTCACTGGTCACGCTGACGCCTCCTGGGTTGACGACTTGACTACGCAGCGGTCGTCACAGGGTTACACCTTCAGCCTTGGCTCCGGTTCTGTCTCCTGGCGGTCTACCCGCTCTTCTTCTGTTCTCAGCTCCAGTTGCGAGGCTGAGATCTACGCTGGGGCCATGGCTGCACAGGAGCTTCGCTGGCTCACCTACCTGCTGACCGACTTGGGAGAGGTGCCTCGTTCTCCTCCAGTTCTGTACGTCGACAACAAGGCCATGCTGGCCTTGTGTCAGGAGCACAGACTGGAGCACAGAACGAAGCACATTGCTCTGCGCTACTTCCTTGCTCGAGAGTTGCAGCAGCGTGGCCAGCTTCGTCTTGCTTACGTGGCCTCTCAGGCCAACACTGCTGATGTTTTCACCAAGGCACTTCAGCCTTGTGATCATCAGCGTTTCTGTACTGTGTTAGGCCTTGTACCTACTGTGCCTCACTTGTTGACTTCTTGACTCTGCTTGTACTGTACTCTATATACTTATACCTGCATGCTTACACTTGCTAGGTTGTGTTCACTGTATTGTTTGCTTTCCTTTATATAACTCTGCATGTGAACTGGCCTTCTGGCCCTTTGCTTGTGCTCAGACAGTGTGGTGACTTTGTGATCCACCCTGAGTTTGCTTTGTCTTTCTTGACTGGTCTTGTGACCCCTTGTTCTCCCCCACTTTGCCTATGGGGGTGTGTCAAACATATATTTACTATAGTCTGTTTAGGCTGTTGTGGGGTAGTCCTTAGAGGGTACAACACTTATGTGTTTCCTACTTGTACCCTTCTCATTTTCCTAATTCCACTCATTCTTTCGTCTATCTTTCTCACATGTACTTATCATAAGAGCATCCCTTTCCCCATAGATGGTCATCGTTTCATTTCTTTTAAATTTGAACATGATTACAATGTCAATACCGTCACAAGATTATTTGATGTAAACATATCGAGCCGTGGCTATACATTTCAAAGTTTACAATTTCTAGCTAGAATCTAGTCCTCGTCGTACCGTCATCGCCCGGATATAAGATAGTGTCGAATTGAAGACATGGGGTGCCTTTAGAACGGGTGTATCTTATAAATGGGTGTTCCTATTTATAAGACACATGTGGATGTGTACGAGTTAAGCCAGTGTAGGGGTTAGGGGTAATCTTATGACAAGGGGGTATCTTCTAAATGGTTCTTTGTCCATTTATAAGAATTATAAGACACCCTAAACCACCCCAATTACAAGACAACCCACACATTTTTTCTAGTGTATAAGATAAGACACATATGTCTTATATCCGGGCGATGACGGTGCTCGCGCTCATCGCAGTTGTTGCCCTAGAAGCCATTGACGATGATCTCATCATCGACGTCCACTTCGTGGGTCAGCTGGCTCCGCCTGTGTGCCATGGCGAGCCCATCCTCACTCCCTTCAAGCGCGTTGCTGATGCCACAGATGACGAAGGCCTTCTTGATGAGGTCGGCTGGCACTGCCTTCCAGGCCCGTGAGATCCACCTTAGCACCACCGCAGGTGGCGACTTCTTAATGTTCCCTGCACCACAAGATAGAGAAGAGGGGAAGCCGTTAGATCAACAAAGGGGGGGAATAAAAAAATGTGCACATATTGTCAACGGCGGGTACTGTACTTGCAGGTTTCAGCCTCTCATGGCCCACCTCTTCAAACCAGCTCAGGTATAGCTGGCGGATGGAGGCCGTGAAGCTCTTGTTGATCGAGACGTCGAGGGGCTGAACCTCCGCCATACAACCCCCAAGGATCACCGCCGGCACGATGTCAAGCTATGCGAACTTCGCCTTCACGGCGTCAGTAAGGTGACCGCGGTAGGAATCCAGCACGACCATCGTGCTCCTCGCCTGCCTGCCGAACCGGGGTTAGTAAATCACAAGTAATACAAGACACTTTCCATAAAATAATAGACGATTCTTAGGGGCGGCAGTTTTCTAGGCAATCTTTGTGTTCATGCGCACGCTCAGATTCCACTGCTTCCGAAACCGCTCCGACCACCGTTGGCTCCCCTTCCACTTCACGTCGGGGAAGAGTACCTTCATGTACTCCTGTGACCACTCCTGCAGACGACCGACAGAGACGGCAACTCCCTTGCGGCGCCAGTCGAGGAGCTTCGCGTACACTTTAATCTCCATCGGCCGTTCGCTCTCCCGTGACCGTGCATGTGCTTCTGTGCGTAATGTGCTTCCTTGATCGCGACTCTCTTCTACTCCGTGAGACACTTGCGGTGGATGCCAGATCCACGAGACAACCCGTGCACCGAAACCGCCACATCCAGGCGCGCGAGCCACTTCAACTTTTCTTGGGCGGTATAAGCGTTATGCTTATGCTGTGAGGGCTTGGGCCTGGGAGAGGGGGGGCGGGAATCACGGTTCTCAGAAGAAGGGTGGGGACACGTGCGGTTAGTAGGCGGATACGACAGTATTGGTGGTAGTTTCTCGGGAAGGTCGTCGCGCGACCAATACTCGACGCCGTCGTCGTCATCACCGCCTGGGGCACCCTAAAAAAACACATCACATGCAGTGCCGTCCTCCGTGCCAGTGTCGGTGCCGGCCTCGGTGCCAGTGTCGGTGCCGGCCTCAACGCCAGCACGCCAGTTCTCATCAGCGTCGGCCACATCGTCGTCAACGCCTACAGCAGATTCGTCCCACGTGCAATCTTCATACTGGCCCCAACGTGGTGCCGGGTCCGGAGCTTCTGCGTACTCATCTCGGGGCTTGTTGCTTTCAGGTTCCGAGAGGTACTCATCGAACGCCAATGGGAGCAGGAGCGTGAGCACGGGGGCTGAGTGCCCGTGCCTTCACACAACAGCGGATTTGGAGGAGCAGGAGGAGCAGGAGGCGCAGGAGGAGTTGGCGGCGCAGGTGGCGTGGGAGGCTGTGTTGCTCTGGTGGGACACGGCTATACCAGCCATCAGTGGTAGCTCGAAAGGCAGGCCTAGACTTCTTCTTAAACAGAAAGTGAGTGCCGCTAAATTCCGCCATGGATTTCGCAGCTAGGCAGCCGAAACATGGGAAACTGAATCTGAAACTGCAAGAATGGGAGAACAAATGATGTTCAGAGGGGACCCCTTCTAGTTAGCGGCTTGGGGTCCTCGTCAATGAGAGACACATACCCCCTTGCTTGAACCCGCAGAAGAGGGTTCATGGCACCACACATGCTGCGCGTGCAAGGGATTTTTGACCCCCTTTTAGAGGGTTCCGATGAGATGCTCCTACCTGGCAACGCATGAAAATCTGATTAGGCCGCACGACAGGTTTCGAGTCAACGGTGGCAGGTGCGTTGCTTCGGGACGGTTTTTGTGCGGTGGGAAAAAGTCACGGCTGTTTCTGCCTGCATTCCATGCACGCTCCTACGTGAACGTTACACGGCCGTGTTCGCCTTATTGAGGGCTTCAACTTGGTACCCTTAAAATTCGATTATACGCGCATGCGCTTATGCCCGGGCAGGCAGGGCACGGGTAGGGCATGCCTTGAGGGAGGGTCAAAGGGTGGAGCGGGGCATGACAGGGAAGGGCAGGGCAGGGCATGGCATGGTGTGTCTGGATGGAGCAGACCAGGGCGGGGCGGGCCATGACAAAGCAGGGCAGGACATGGCCCCTCTAGGCAAGGCATGGCATGCATAGAGAGTGCAGACAAGGGCGGGGCGGGTTAGGAAAGGGCAGGGCAGGGCAAGGCAGGGCAGGAAAGGGCTGGGCAGGGCATGTTCTAACATGGCATCACATGTTTAGAGGGAGCAGACAAAGGCGGTGCGTGGCTGGACAGGGAAGGGCATGGCATGGCATGCTTACATGCTTGCACACAAGGGCGGTGGGGGGGGGGCGGGGGGGGGGGGGGGGGGGGGGGGGGGGGGGGGGGGGGGGGGGGGGGGGGGGGGGAGGTGGGTCATGGCAGGGTCCAAGCATGGCATGACATGGAGTGGCTAGCCTAGAGGGAGCAAACAAGGTCGAGGTGAGACAAAACAAGGCAAGGCAGGGAATGGCAGAGCATAGCAGGGTAAGTTAGAACATGGTTGTGCAAATTTTAGATATGGGGAGGCATAGGCCGTGGGGTGTTAGTCAAATACCTTTGGGGGTGTCGATTGTTGTGGTAGGTGTTGTGATTCTGCGTGATGCCGGGCAAGCCTCGCATGGGTTTGAAAGCTCGCTGGATGTTCGCCGTAGACGCTTAGCGTGGGAGGTTCGACACATCCCCTATAAGCAACATAAAGATGGAGCGGAAAGCGCTGATTGGTGAACATCTTACGTTGGATAGAATGTTGACCTCGAGTATGAGCCATAATGAGAAATAAAAAGTATCACATTGCGCTCTCGTTGCTTACCCAAATGACGGCGTGCGGATCCACGAGACGTGCCGCACTCTCGACCGATCCCGCCTTAGCGCACTGGCGTCACGGGCTCAAGAACAGATGACATGGGCCATGCGATCGAGGCATCGACCAGCTGCGCAGCCATTGCTGAGGTGTCAGGCGTCTCGTCAACGTCCTCACTATCTCCAAATTGCAGTGTTCATCGCCATTCCTCCATGATGTGATCAACCCAACCCCAATCCATTGGGGTCAAACTGCGTTTCTTAGATCCACGCCTTATCCTCGTCACCTGCCGGACTCTCGTGCGATAGGCGGTCACCAAACGATCCATGCCGTGATTCCAATGAAGAATCGCGAGACCGACTCGTGCCGGGAAACTGCCCTAAAACCTAATCCGCTTTGGTGCGTATTTGAGGATCAAAGAAGGGAAGGACTCATTGAGCGAACTGGATGCGCCATGCACAAACGACTTCACCTTCTTAGAGCTTAAGCGTTTGGAAAACCATGCACGAACCATCTCAAAGTCATATAGGGCATGCTCCCTGCCCCACCCCTCTCTGACGGAGCGAGGTGGGGTATTTCCTACTCCCGAGCAACCGGAGTGGTCACTTGCCCAGTGGTTGGGTGGACTCCCAAAATCTCTTGCCACCTCGGCGGGGGTCATAGGGTGCCCCTCTTTCTTCTTCGCACCACACTGCACCATGACGTGATAAAAATGAGAGGAGAAGTGTTGTGCCACAGTTTGTTCCCGCTTGCCGTAATCGATATGATTTTCACCTTGTTTCCGCTTTCGGCGACCAGTCCACCGAGGTAGTGTCTCGGGCTCGCAGAAAGCATTATGGGTCTGCATTTCGAAATTGGCAGAGAAGCCTTCGACTCTTTCACCAACCCCCATCCTTTCAGCCATTGCCGTAGCCCGTCTACAGTCGCAAGCCATAGATCCTCAATACACCTCGCTTTGTCCACATCCACTGGTGCACGGACGTGATCCTGAAGTATTGTGGACGTCCCGCAACGTGGATTACTAGGCACTTTTGAGCCCAGTATACGGGAGCATTGCCCTGAAACCGTCGACCTAAGCGCTGCCGGTGGCAATCGATTTGCCTAATGCAACACGAAGTACTCCCATATCGCGCGGTGTCGAGCTCTACTCAGCTCCTTCATGCAACCCTGCCTGTACATGTTATGGCGCGTCACCTATGTTTGCACGTTCTGTTATTGTTAGCTCCTGCGGTTATTTCACACGTGAAGTAGTTAGCTTGATTGATCGTGGAGTTTTCTTCTGCTCACTCGTTCTAAGGTTGTTGGTGCTTCCCCTTTCGTTTTTGCTGGTAGTTTCATTGTGCGTGGACATTCTCGCCTACTTGAACCTGATTTGGTGAATGACAATCCTTGCGACACTCCTTCCAATTGCAGTTCTTTGCTCAGGAAAATTGATTAGCTGTACAGTATCGTTCAGCTTCCGAGTCACGTTTGGCGAGATCCCTTTCCCCCTCGTCAATCAATCTCTTTGTCCCTACACTGAATTTGCCCAAATTCTTGTTTACAAGGTTTTGCAAGCACTATTTCAACCTCACATAACTTGGTAAATTACCATGCTGTCCTCGGGCTTTAAAGTCTGAATACGATTAGGATTTATAATTCCTTATACTAGCACCATCCTCAAGGCGACCTTCCTTATGAGAGTGCGCAAACGTCCCTAAACTTTTTGCTTCAAAGGTAGGCGGAGGAATGGGTGGCTCACGATTTTATCCAGAAGCAACCATTTGACTTTTGCTTGTGTTCAGTATTTCCATTCGATCATGTGAGAAATTCAATGCAATGAACCCGTCATGGGTCACGCCAATCGATGGGACCTTATAGCTGACAGTAGAAGGACCTTTATATGTAAAAGTCGATAGGGGTGGTGTGTCAAAATGTTGTATAGCTTATATTGTGTAGGCTATAGTGGGGTAGCCCATAAGGGGTACAACCCAATTAGGGTAAGTACTTGTACCCAACTCTTTCCTAGTTCATTCATTTTTGTTCATTCTTTTGACATGGTTTCAGAGTAGGTCCTTCCCTAGGACCGTTTTTTTTTCTTTGGGCCCACCACATCGCTACCCCGCTAGCCGCCCTCTGCAGCCCTCGTGCTGCCCCTACTGCCCGTCGACCCCTAGACCAGGCTCCTAGGCCCGTTGCGACCCGTCACCCGTAGGCCCGTCGCCCCTAGGCACGTCGCCCCTAGCCCGGCGCCCCCTAGGCCCGTGACCCCCGGCCCGTCGCCCCTAGACCGTCGACCCCCGGCCCGTCGCCCTAGGCCCGTCGCCCCGGCCCGTCGCCCCTAGCCCGGCGCCCCTTAGGCCCGTCGAACCCCGGCCCGTCGCACTAGGTCCTTCCCTAGGACCGTTTTTTTTTCCTTGGGCCCACCACATCGCTACCCCGCTAGCCGCCCTCTGCAGCCCTCGTGCTGCCCCTACTGCCCGTCGACCCCTAGACCAGGCTCCTAGGCCCGTTGCGACCCGTCACCCGTAGGCCCGTCGCCCCTAGGCACGTCGCCCCTAGCCCGGCGCCCCCTAGGCCCGTGACCCCCGGCCCGTCGCCCCTAGACCGTCGACCCCCGGCCCGTCGCCCTAGGCCCGTCGCCCCGGCACGTCGCCCCTAGCCCGGCGCCCCTTAGGCCCGTCGAACCCCGGCCCGTCGCACTAGGCCCGTCAACCCCCGGCCCATCGCCCTAGGCCCGTTGCCCCAGCCCGTCGCCCCTAGCCCGACGCCCCTAGGCCCGTCGACCCCCGACCCGTTGCCCCTAGCCCGTCGCCCTAGGCCGGTCGCCCCGGCCCGTCGCCCCTCGCCCGACACCCCTAGGCCCGTCGGCCCCCGCTAACGGCTCGCCTGCCGCCCTTACTGTTAGAGACTAAGGACGGGGTCTATGAAGATTAGGGGCTGAAATATCTCAAAATCGTCAACTACAATTCTGGACAGAAAAGTCGTCGTCACAAGAAACGTTGTCGACGAAACGTCCACTGTTAGAATTCTTTCAAACTCAAGTATGTTGTAGCCCTTGACCGTGGCTATCTTTCCCAATTTGAATAGTATCAAAATATGGAGTATAACTCGAGTTATGAACTTCGGCGCACTAGGGGGTATGCTGCCATAGAAAACGTAACTCAATCACAATTATCTCACAAGTTCACACAAGAAAGTTAGAGTAGCAATTGAACCAGGTAGGAGGGGATGAGGAGGACGAGAGGGAAGGTCCCAAGGGAGTCCCCAACCAAGGAAACCCCATAAGCACACCAAATCCCTTCCCTATAGGAACCCCACTTTTACTTTTGTCACTTTCCAACCCATGCCATCCACCTCACCCAACTTGACCACACTTGCCAACCTGGTTTGGCACCTCCCAACCACTTGGCAGCATCTACAGTGATGTTGACGAATTTCCCAACCCCCAAGAGTCTGTACTCCTTATGGAGTCAACACCACAACTTCCCATAGTCACCACAACCAAATATCAAAAGCATACGAACTTCCAACGTTCGTAACTTTCTTGTTCGTGCTCCGATTGAAGCGATACTTGGTTCGTCGGAAAGCTCTTGAGCAGAGGAGTCACTTCAGATATCTGCTCAAGCCAAATAACATTCACACACACTCAGAAAAACTAAACCGCACAAAACACAAATTCTTGCATACGCTCACACCACGCATGCAACGCACGAACACATGATGGGAGGCAGACAGACGTGAATGCATATGATTGCATCACACAACACTTACCGCCCTCGCGAAGCCCGCGATAGGCCTGCCAGCTGCTGCTGCCGCCTGCGCGCCTCTCGCTTTAGGCCCGCCCGCCGCCCCTGCCGCCCGCGAGGCCTGCGATAGGCCCGCCAGCTGCTGCTGCCGCCCGCGTGCCGCTCGCTTTAGGCCCGCCCGCTGCCCCTGCCGCCCGCGAGCCGCCTGCTCTTGGCCCGCCAGCTGCCCCCGCCGCCAGCGCGCCGCCCGCTATCGGCCCGCCTGCCCCCCCCCCCCCCCCCCCCCCCCCCCTGCCGCCCGCGCGCCGCCTGCTTACGGCCGCCAGCCGCCCCTGCCGCCCGCGCGCTGCCTATTAACGGCCCGCCAGCCGCCTCTGCCGCCTGCGCACCGCCTGCTCACGGCCTGCCAGCCGCCTCTGCCGCTTGCTCGCCACCCGCTATTGCCGCCCGTGCGCCGACCCTTGCAGCCAGCTTGCTCCCCCTCCTCTGCACTGCCCGGCTTCTGCCCGATCTGCGTGCTGCACCAATATGGCGTCTCTCCGCGTGCTCGCGTTTGATCAAGAGGGACGCCCCTTGCAGTTTGACACATGGCTCGACGACCTGCAGCTGTACCTGCTGAGCGACTCTAGGGACAAAGTTTCGTTGTTTGACCACACATCTAGCGCCGCTCCCGCCCCTCCCGCCACAGTTGACAGTGCGACTTGTTCACAGTGGCTGACTTGCGATGCTGCTGCCTGCTTAGCCATTCGCAACCACCTCACTTTGGACAGCACAGGACAGCGTAGATACTGTACGACGCTGTAGTCGCTTGCTACTCCTCGCATGCCACTGCTGCTCTAGGCCGCCTCCTCCTGCCCTACCTTTTCCCCGAACTGTCCACCTTTGCCACAGTCGAGGACCTGGTTTCCCACCTTCGCACTAGCGACGCTCGCTACCGCGCTGCCCTCCCGGCAGAGTTCCTTGACAAGAACCCGCCCCCGATGTACATCACTCTCTACTTGATAGTCACCCGCCTCCCTGACTCTCTGCGATCCAACAGGGACCACTTCCTCTCCCTTGACCCCACCTCCCTCACTGTTGACCTCCTTGCAGCTGAGACTAGTGCAGTAGCTGTAGGTGCTGCTCGTGGCACTCCAAGCACGCCCTTCTTTGAGGGGTGCTCCCCCTCCCCCCTTGCCCCCTCCTACGCCTCTGCTGCTGCTGTAGACGTCCTTAGTACTGAGGATGTCGGGGCTGCTTCTGCTAGTGCGAAGCGCCACAGCAGCAAGGGCAAGGGTGGTAGGGGTGGTGGAGGGGGTAGTGGGAGTGGTGGTGGGGGCAGCAGTGGAGGCAGTGGAGGCGGTGGAGGTGGAGGCAGCGGTGAGAGTGGTGGAGGGAGTGGGGGCGTTGGTGGCGGCGGTGGAGGCAGCGGTGGGAGTGGCGGTAGTGGCAGCGGTAGTAGTGGTGGCGGTAGGACTGGAGCTCAGCGTGGAGGTTCTGGAGGAGGCCAGCGGCAGCGGCAGCAGCGTCGGAGCAAGACCCCTTCGCCCCAGCAGCTTCGTGAGTGGTTGTTTCAGCGTGGGGCGTCTGGGGGTAGTGTGAGCTGCCCGTATGTCATTCGCACGCGAGACCGTAAACGCCAGACATGCGGGAAGGCGCACACGCAGCACTGTTGCTTCTCCCGTCTCGACGACGCTTGGCGCGCTGAGTCTGGTGACGAGGTCGAGCTCCCCCACTGGGCAGAGCTGCTTAGGTCTGGTGTTGCGATCTGTTACCTAGACTATGATGCTAATCTTTCTGCTATGTATGCTTTGTCTGCTAGTGCTGAGGGTGACTGTTACAGGTGTGTGCCGCCTGACCTAGGTATAGACGCTGCTGCTCTAGGTGCTAGTGAGTCTGTTCTCCCTGGTACTGCGCCTGCTGAGGCCTTGCACACCTTCACGCTGGACTCAGGTGCCTCACGCTTTTTCTTTCGTGACAGCACCACTCTCACTCCTCTCCATGCACCTGTCCCGGTCCGACTAGCTGACCCCTCCGGGGGCCCGGTCGTGGCCCGTTCCTCCACTGTCCTCCCGTGTCCGGCGGTTCCGCCCGGCTCACTTTCAGGTCTTCACCTCCTCTCATTGTCTACGAACTTGGTGAGTACCGCTGCCCTCTAGGATGTGATGGTTACTACCACCACTCCTGGGGGTCAGCGTGTGTCGATCTGCACGTGTACACGGACGAGTCGTCACCTGGCCACGTTCACTCGTCGGCCAGGGTCGAGTCTGTATACACTCGCTACCGAGCCTCCTCAAGTAGCTGCGTCTGCTCAGGTGTCTGCGTCAGTTCCGGTAGCACCCCCTTGCTCGTGTCACCTCCTGTCGCACCAAAATCTTCTGTTGCACCACCGCCTGGGTCACCCCTCCTTGCCACGCCTTCATGGCATGCATTCCCGTCTCCTTGTCTCTGCCTCCCCTGCCGCCCTCGCCTGCCCTGCCCTGCATTCCTTGCGTCAAGGGGCGGCAGCGCGCCACTCCTCACTCCTCCTCGTTTCCCCCGACGTCTGCTCCCCTGCAGACTCTTCACATGGACGTGTGTTGCCCAGCTCGCGTCTGTGGACAGGGCCGCGAGCGCTACTTTCTGCTGGTTGTTGACGACTACACGCGGTACGCCACGGTCTTCCCCTTGCGCAGCAAGGGTCAGGTCGTTGATGTCTTGATCCCTTGGATCCGCGCAGTCCGTCTCCAGCTCCGCGAGCGGTTCCGCTAGGACCTTCCTGTCTTGCGTCTGCACTCTGACAGAGGTGGTGAGTTCTCCTCCGACCTCTTGCGGGACTTTTGTCGTGGGGAGGGCATTCTCCAGTCGTTCACGCTTCTGGACTCCCCTCAGCAATATCGGATTGATGAGCGCCACATTGGCTTAGTCATGGAGGTCGCTCGTACCTCCATGATCCATGCGGCTGCTCCCCATTTTCTGTGGCCGTTTGCGGTCCGGTACGCTGCGCATCAGCTCAACCTCTGGCCCCGTGTTTCCTTCCCGGAGACCTCGCCTACACTGCGTTGGACGGGACAGGTTGGCGATGCGTCGGTGTTCTGGGTCCGACGTTCTCGTGCCTTTGTTCGCAATACGTCCGCGGACAAGCTCTCCGCCCGAGCCATTCCCTGCGTCTTCCTTGGCTTTACCCCTGACACGCCTGGCTGGCAGTTTTACCACCCCACCTCGCGCCGTGTCTTCCCCTCTCAGGACATCACGTTTGACGAGTCGGTTCCCTTTTACCATCTCTTCCCCTACCGCTCTGCCCCTCCCCCGCCCCCGCCGCTCTTCCTTTCTCCAGGTCCCCCTCCGGTAGACCCCCTCCCCCCTAGGGTCCTGCTCCCTTAGGTGTGTCTCAGGTAGACCTTCTTCGAGGTGCTGCTACTGGGGGTGTTGCGTCAGGGGGTGCGGAGCCGGGGGTTGCGGAGTCTGAGGGTGCTGGGTCTGGGGGTGCTGAGCCTGGGGGTGAGGAGCTTGGGGGTGAAGAGCCTGCGGGTGTGGAGCCAGGGGGTGCTGAGCCTGAGGGTGTTGAGCCTGGGTGTGCTGAGTCGGAGGGTGCGGAGTTTGGGGGTGTTGAGCCTCAGGGTGCTGCATCGTCTGGAGGTCCTGATGGTGCTTCGCTGAGACTGTCTCCGCAACAGCTGCGTGAGTGGCTTGTTTGGCGAGCACGCCTTCGGAGTTGAGCTACCGGATCTGGAGGCGCTGGAGACGCTGGAGCTGGAGGTGCTGGAGTTACTGTTGGAGCTGGTGGTACTGGAGGTGCTGCGTCTGCTGGTCATGGAGGTGCTCGTTCCAGGGGTACTGGAGCTGCCGGGGCTAGTGGTGATGGGGACGCTGGAGTTGGAGACACTACAGAGCCTGGAACTACTGGAGCTGGAGGCTCTGGTGTTGGTGGCGCTGGAGCTTGAGGAGCTGGAGCTGGTTGCACTGGCGCTGGAGGCGCTGGACTTGGAGGAGGTGGGCTTGGAGTCACTTGCGCGGGAGGCGCTGGAGCTGGTGGCACTGGCGCTGGAGGCACTGGCGCGGGAGGCGCTGGAGCTAGAGGAGTTGGAGCTGTTGACCTTGGAGGCACTGTGCGGCCGCGACCGTACTTCGTTCCCCTGCTTCAGCAAGTTCTTCGTGTCCCGTCTTCTACTAGCCTTACTCCTCCCCTCCTGTGTCCACCGCCTGACTAGTCGCAGCTATCGTTACCGCCGGCCTCCCCACTGCCTCCTTCTTCTCCTTACACTGAGCAGTCCGGTGGTCTTACAGATCGTTGTGAGCCTGCGTCTCGTCCTGTCTCGCCTGTTCGCACTGCTAGTCGCGTTCCTCGTTCGCGTCCTCCTCCTGTCCCTGGCACGCACACTTTGACACTTCGTCCTTCCTCTGTTCCACTGCGTGTTCCTCTGCCTGCTCCTTCCGAGTCCTCTCTTACTGCAGTCCCTGACCCTGAGTCTGACCGCGCTCATGCTGCCTGTCCCACTGTCTCTCGTCTTCTCGCCACTACTGTCACTGACCCTTCCTTTGAGTCTGCTGCTTTGTCTGCCCTCGTTGCTGAGCTGCTTGGCTTTGCTGCTGCCTGTCATCTAGACTACGCCACTGCTGTTGTTGCTGAGTCTGCGTGTGCCAGTCCTCCGTCCGTCTGGGGTGAGTGTGCTCTTGACACGGACGTCCTTGAGGACAGGCAGAAGGACTTTGAGTGTCTTGCAGCTGCTGTACCTCGTTTCGCTTCCATGCTACTTGCCCCTGAGAAAGACCCGGATGCACCAGACATCCCGACCCCACGCTCTTACGCAGAGGCGATTACGGGTCCTTACTCCTCTCAGTGGCAGGCAGCCATGGATACAGAGATGGCATCATAGAAGTCCACAGGCACCTACGTCGACGAGGTTCCCCCACCTGGGGCGAACATAGTCGATGGCTTGTCGATTTTCAGGGTGAAGCGGCCGCCGCGTTCTCTGCCTGCCTTCAAGACGCGTTACGTTGCTCAAGGCTTCAGTCAGCGACAGGGGTTTGACTACTTCCAGACCTTCTCCCCCACCCTGAAGATGACTACTCTTTGGGTGCTGCTGCACGTCGCTGCTCTGCGTGACTATGAGTTGCACTCTCTGGACTTCAGCACAGCTTTCTTGCAGGGCAGCCTGCACGAGGAGATCTGGCTGCGCCGCCCACCTGGCTTCACTGGGTCGTTTCCTACAGGTACCCAGTGGAGCCTCCGGCAGCCAGTTTACGGTCTTCGCCAGGCGCCCCGTGAGCGGCACGACACACTGAGGACTACACTTGCGGCTCTTGGGTTTGCTCCTTCTACTGCTGACCCATCGCTGTTTCTACGCACCGACACCTCGCTGCTGCCGTTCTACGTCCTCGTCTATGTCGACGATCTCATCTTTGCCACTGCTGACTCCGAGGCAGAAGAGACACACCTGTACTGACCTGGGTGAACTGCGAGGCTATCTTGGCTTGCAGATCACCCGAGACAGAGCACGGCACACCATCACCCTGACTCAGTCACACATGGTGCACCAGGTCCTTCAGCGCTTCGGCTTCCAGTTCTCTTTGCCACAGCCCACTCCTCTGTCTACCGGCCACTCGCTCTCAGCTCTACCTTCGGACGAGTCCGTAGAGCCGAAATGTCCGTACCCAGAGCTTGTGGGTTGCCTCATGTACTTGATGACGTGCACACGACCTGACCTCGCGTACCCTCTCATCCTTCTTGCTCGCTACGTGGCTCCCGGTAGGCACCGAAAGGTGCACTGGGATGCTGCGAAGAGGGCACTGCATTACCTGTGCAGTACGTCGGGCATGGGGCTCGTGCTTGGAGGACGGGGTCCAGTTGTCCTCACTGGTCACGCAGACGCTTCTTGGGTTGACGACTCAGCTACGCAGCGGTCGTCACAGGGTTACACCATCAGCCTTGTTTCCGGCTTCTTTTCCTGGCAGTCTACTCGCTCTTATTCGGTTCTCAGCTCCAGTTGTGAGGCTGAGATCTACGCAGGGGCCATGGCTGCACAGGAGCTACTCTGGCTTACCTACCTGCTGACTGACTTGGGGAGAGCAGCCTCGTCCGCCTCCAGTTCTGTACGTAGACAACAAGGCCATGATTACCTTCTGTCAGAAGCACAGACTGGAGCACAGAACAAAGCACATCGCTCTGCGATACTTCCTTGCTCGAGAGTTGCAGCAACGCGGCCAGCTTCGTCTTGCGTACGTGGCCACTAGGGCTAAAACTGCTGATATATTCACCAAGGCACTTCCGCCTGGTGATCATCAGCGCTTCTCTACTGTGTTAGGCCTTGTGCCTACTTTGCCTCACTTGCTCACTGCTTGACTCAGCTTGTACTGTGATCTATATATATACCCGCATGCTTACACTCGCTAGGGTATGATCACTGTATTGTTTGTTCTCTTTATATCACTCTGCATGTGAACTGGCCTTGTGGCCCTTTGCTTGTGCTCGGACTGTGTGGTGACTTTGTGATCCACCCTGATCTTGCTTTGCTTTTCTTGACTGATCTTGTGACCCCTGTTGTTCTCCCCCACTTTGCCTATGGGGTTGTGTCAGAACATTATAGTGCTTACATTTGTGTAGGCTATAGTGGGGTAGCCCATAAGGGGTACAACCCAATTAGGGTTAGTACTTGTACCCAACTCTTTCCTTGTTCATTCATTCTCGTTCATTCTTTTGACATGGTAGTTGCAGTCAAAGAAGGGCGGGCAGTGGGTGCAAGTTATAGTGTTCAAAAGTGGTGGGCGGGATCAAGGGCGAAGCAAAGTTGGATATACAGGAATTTGTGGTCGGATCGGGTTGCACAGCTCAAATTGTCTCTGTTACAACTGTTAAACAAGGTGGGGCCCTGTGGTATTAAAGCCGAGGGTATGGGAAAGTGCAAGAGAAGAAGGGTGTAGCCAAGTGAACCCCGTTTAGTGAACCCCCCCTACATTCAAGACCCCGGGGTCCACTAGACGAGAAGATCCTCTATTTGTTTTTACCTGGTGTTAAGACCCCACTTTTGGGGCATTATATGTTCAGACACCCCAACCTTCGCGTGTATGTTATCCCTACGGATTTAGATTATATACCCCAAATCCGCGTACGAAAACTTCAAATTTTCTCCAAATTCGTGTTACACATGCCTCGCACTGGTTGTCGAGTGAGCCCAGCGATGATTTGTTTGCAGATGGTGCGTATTTCTGTGTGATCAGCACAGAAATATACCCTTGGGAGTTAGGAGTGTTGTACGATCGCACGAAACCTAGCACAATTGCTTCTCGTAAAACAATCACGTCTAAGAATGTGACGACTAGGAAGTAAGAACCTTTCATATCACATGTTGAATTTGAAAAACTACAATTATATGTGTGTGTGTGTTTAGACTCCGGCCCTGGGTCTTATTTTTTCCAACCCGGTGAGAAGACATTAAAAAAAATCACATGCTTTGATAAGCCTCTGGTGTCTACTAAACGGGGTTGTACGGTAATTTGAGTGGGGAGATATAATACGCTGGTACAGCTTGCGCGGCGGCGGAGCTCGTTGTAAGGTCGAGCGGGACCGGAAATCTGATTATGGGTCGTTTGAGTTGGCGAAATCCATTGTTTTGTTGTGAGAGTCGGCAATTTTCAATCAATTTGGTCATTGTATCGACAACATCTTTTGTTCGGTGGAATGCGCAGCAAAGACGAGCAACTAGTGGCGGAATAGGTGAGGCCGAATGTATTTTCTGCGAGCGTGGCAAACAAGTTACAGTTGTTTTTGTGATAGGATCCAACAGGAGCATCTAGCAACGATGTTGTTCTTGTCGTTGTCGATCGCCTAACAAAAATAGCATATTTCGCGCCTTGTCGCACGACAATCAGTGCCGAAGAAACAGCGTTACTATTCATCTTACCAGTTGCTAGTCTCCATAGCATTCCATTCGGTGAATATTAACGACACTGATCCACGATTCAGCTCAAAATTTTGGAAGGAGATGTGAGCACAATACGGGTGATAACTTCACTTCCGGATGGACCCTACATTAACGCCTGCCCATCCCGACAACCCGGTCCCCATCATTGTTGAGTTGTAGGACATATGCGAAAAGGCCATCGAGGCTACTTGCAAAGCCAACACCACCGTTCGTAAATATTAAGATCTTCGGCAATACGAAATTGTCACGATTGCAGGGCATTTTGTTCTACTCGATACAGTCAAGACTCGTTAAAAAAACAACACATGTGCATACCAAGGACGTATAGAGTGCGCGTGCATTTTATGTACCAAGTGACATTCCAACCGTGTCATTCCTAATTGCACGCATTTGCCATTTTTATGTAGAAACAACCCAAAATCAGGTTACAAAAGCACTAGTGAAAGGTTTCTGTACCCCTAAGGAGGGCAGGTTGTTGGTGCAACCCCATGGTTTGCAATCAAATTTTGTCGTTGTGCGTGCTTGTGTGCTTGGTGTCAGAATGTTATAGTGCTTACATTTGTGTAGGCTATAGTGGGGTAGCTCATAAGGGGTACAACCCAATTAGGGTTAGTACTTGTACCCAACTGTTTCAGAGCAGGTCCTTCGTTAGGACCGATTTTTTTGGGCCCACCACAGCACTGCCCCACTAGCCGCCCCTGCTGCCCCGCGCGCCTGCCCCTTGTGGCCCGCCCGTCGACCCTAGGCCCCGCGTGCCCCGTCGAACCTAGGCCCCGGCCCGCCTCGTCAACCCTAGGCCCCGCGCGCCCTGTCGAACCTAGGCCCCGGCCCGCCCCGTCCACCCTAGGCCTCACGCGCCCCGTCGAACCTAGGACCCAGCCCCTCCCGTCGACCCTCGGCTCCGGCCCGCCCCGTCGACCCTAGGCCCCGGCCCCTCCCGTCGACCCTAGGCCCCGGCCCGCCCCGTCGACCCTAGGCCCAGCGCGCCCCGTCGACCCTAGGCCCCGGACCCTCCCGTCGACCCTAGGCCCCGGCCCGCCCCGTCGACCCTAGGCCCAGCGCGCCCCGTCGACCCTAGGCCCCGGCCCGCCCCATCGACCCTAGGCCCCAGCGCGCCCCGTCGACCCTAGGCCCCGGCCCCTCCCGTCGACCCTAGGCCCCGGCGCGCCCCGTCAACCCTAGGCCCCGGCGCGCCCCGTCGACCCTAGGCCCCGCCCCCCCACCCCCCCGGCGACCCTGCTGCCCCGCGCGCCCGCCCGTCAACCCTAGGCACGGCCCGCGCGTCGACCCTAGCCCGGCCCGCCCGTCGCCCCTAGGCCCCGGCCCGCTAGTCGGCCCTAGGCCCAGGCCCGCCCGTCGCCCCTGCTGCCCCGCGCACCCGCCCGTCGACCCTAGGCCCCGCCCCCCCGCCCCCCCCGGCGACCCTGCTGCCCCGCGCGCCCGCCCGTCAACCCTAGGCACGGCCCGCGCGTCGACCCTAGCCCGGCCCGCCCGTCGCCCCTAGGCCCAGGCCCGCTAGTCGACCCTAGGCCCAGGCCCGCCCGTCGCCCCTGCTGCCCCGCGCACCCGCCCGTCGACCCTAGGCCCGGCCCGCCCGTCGACCCTAGGCTCCGGCCCGCCCGTCGCCCCTAGGCCCCGGCCCGCCCGTCGAACCTAGGCCCCGGCCCGCCCCTCGCCCTTGCAGCCCGCGAGCCGCCCTTGCAGCCCAGCGCGCCGCCCCTGGTGGTACCCTAGCCGCCCCTATTGCCCTGCTAGCAACCCCTCTTGCAGCCTGCGCTGCCCGGCCTCTGCCCGCCCTGCGTCCTGCACCACTATGGCTTCCCTCCGTGTTCTTGTGTTCGATCATGAGGGCCGACCGATCTAGTTTGACACGTGGCTCGACGACCTGCAGCTGTACCTACTGAGCGACTCTAGGGTTAGCGTTTCGTTGTTTGACCACATGTCTGGCGCCGCTCCCGCCCCTCCTGCCACAGCTGACAGTGCGACTCGCTCACAGTGGCTTACTCGTGACGCTGCTGCTCGCTTAGCCATTCGCAACCACCTGCCGTTAGCCGAATGCGCTCACTTCGGACAGCACAGGATAGCCCAGGCACTGTACGACGCTGTCGTCGTCCGTTACTCCTCGCCTGCCACTGCTGCTCTAGGCCGTCTTCTACTGCCCTACCTGTTTCGCGAGCTGTCCGCCTTTGCCACGGTAGAGGACCTGGTTTCCCACCTTCGCACTAGCGACGCTCGCTACCGCGCTGCTGCCCCAGCTGAGTTCCTTGACAGGAACCAGCCCCCGATGTTCATCACTCTCTACTTAATAGTCACCCGCCTCCCTGGCTCTCTTCGCTCTGTCAGGGACCACTTTCTCTCACTTGACCCCACAGTCCTCACTGTTGACCTACTCGAGCAGCACCTCCTTGCAGCTGAGACTAGTGTAGTCGCTGTAGGTGCTGCTCGTGGCACTCCGCGCACGCCCTTCTTTGAGGGGTGCTCTCCCTCCCCCCTTGCCCCCTCCTACGCCTCTACTTCTGTTGTTGACGTCCTTGGTGCTGAGGATGTCGGGGCTGCTTCTACTTGTGCAAAGCAACGCAGCAGCAAGGGCAGGGGTGGCCGGGGTGGTGGCAGTGGCAGCGGGGGTGGTGGTGGGGGCATCAATGGAGGTGGTGGTGGCAGTGGAGGTGGTGGCGGTAGTGGGAGTGGTGGTGGGAGTGGGGGCTTTGGTGGAGGCGGTGGTGGCAGCGGTGGGGGTGGCGGTAGTGGCGGCAGTGGGAGTGGTGGCGATCGGGGTGGAGCTACTCAGCGTGGAGGTTCTGGCGGTGGCCAGAGGCAGGACCGGCAGCGTCGAAGCGAGACCCCGTCGCCCCAGCAGCTTCGTTAGTGGTTTGCTCAGCGTGGGGCGTCTGGGGGTAGTGGTAGCTGCCCGTATGTCATTCGCACGGGTGACCGTGCTGATCAGACACGCGGGAAGCCTCACATTCAGCACCGCTGCTTCTCCCGGATCGACGACGCTTGGCGCGCAGAGTTTGGTGATGAGGCCAAGCGCCCCCGCTGGGCAGAGCTGCTTAGGTCTGGAGTTGCTATCTTTGACCTAGACTATGATGCTATCCTTGCTGCTATGTATGCATTGTCTATTAGTGCTGAGGGTGACAGTTACCTGTGTGTGCCGCGTGACCCAGGTATAGAGGCTGCTGAGGCCCTGCACACCATTACGCGCGACTCAGGTGCTTCACGCTGTTTCTTTCGCGACAGCACCACCCTCACTCCTCTCTATGCACCTGTACCGGTCAGGCTGGCTGACCCCTCGGGGAGCCCGGTCGTTGCCCGCTCCTCCACTGTTCTCCCGTGTCCGGCGGATCCGTCCGGCTCACACTCAATTCTTCACCTCCCCTCGTTCTCTACGAACTTGGTGAGTACAGCTGCCCTCCAGGATGCGATGGTCACTACCACCTCTCTTGGGGGCCAGCATGTGTCGATCTGCACGTGTACACACTGGCTACCGAGCCTCCTCAGGTAGCTGCATCTACCCAGGTGTCCGCGTCAGGTCAGGTAGTACCCCCTTGCTCGTCGCCTCCTGTCGCACCAGACTTTCCTGTGGCACCACCGCCTGGGTCACCCCTCCCTTCCACACCTTCGTGGCATGCACTCCCGCCTCCTTGTCTCTGGTCTTCCCAGGTCTCTGCCTCCCCTCCCGTGCTCGCCTGCCCCGCACTGCCAACCTTGTGTCGAGGGGCGGCAGCGCTCACTCCCGCTCCTCACTCCTCCTCGTTTCCCTCGACGGCTGCTCCCTTGCAGACTCTCCACATGGACGTGTGGGGCCCAGCCCGCGTCAGTGGACAGGGCCGCGAGCGCTACTTTCTGCTGGTTGTTGACGACTATACGCGTTACACCATGGTCTTCCCTTGCACAGCAAGGGTGAGGTCCCTAATGTCTTGATCCCTTGGATCCGCGCAGTCCGTCTCCAGCTCCGCGAGCGGTTCCACCGGGACCTTCCTGTCCTATGTCTGCACTCTGACAGAGGTGGTGATTTCTCCTCCGACCTCTTGCGGGACTTTTGTCGTGGGGAGGGCATTATCCAGTCGTTCACGCTTGCGGCCTCCCCTCAGCAAAATGGGATTGCTGAGCGCCGCATTGGCTTAGTCATGGAGGTCGCTCGTAATTCCATGATCCATGTGGCTGCTCCCCATTTTCTGTGGCCGTTTGCGGTCCGGTAGGCTGCGCATCAGCTCAACCTCTGGCCCCGTGTCTCCTTGCCGGAGACCTCGCCCACACTGTGTTGGATGGGGAAGGTTGGCGATGCGTCGGTGTTCCGGGTCTGGGGCTCTCGTACCTTTGTTCGCGATACGTCCTCGGACAAGCTCTCCGCCCGCGCTATTCCCTGCGTCTTCCTTGGCTTTCCCCTTGACGCGCCTAGCTAGCAGTTTTACCACCCCACCTCGCGCCGTGTCTTCCCCTCTCAAGACGTCACGTTTGACGAGTCGGTTCCCTTTTACCGTCTCTTCCCCTACCGCTCTTCCCCTACCCTGCCCCCGCCGCTTTTCCTTGCTCCCGATCCCCCTCCGGTAGACCCCCTCCCGCCCCAGGGTCCTGCTCCCTCTGGTGTGTCTCAGGTAGACCCTCTCCTTGGTAGTGTGCCTGTTGAGGTAGCTGGCGACTCAGGTGCTGCTCGTGGTGCTGCATCTGGGGGTGCTGCGTCTGGGGGTGTGGAGCCTGGGGGTGCGGAGCTTGGGGGCACTGAGTCTGAGGGTGCCGAGTCTAAGGGGGCTGAGCCTGGGGGTGCTGAGCCTGGGGGTGTGGAGTCAGGGGGTGCTGAGCCTGAGGGTGTTGCGCCTGGGGGTACTGAGTCTGAGGGTGCGGAGTCTAAGGGGTGCTGAGCCGAGGGGTACTGCTTCTTTTGGAGGTCCTGCGGGTGCTTCGCCTCGACTGTCTCCCTGGCCGGAGCCTCTCTCCCCACAGCAGCTGCGCAAGTGGTTTGCTCAACGCACACGCCGTCGGAGTGGAGCTGCAGGAGCTGGAGACTCTGCCGCTGGTGACATTGGATTTGGGGGTGTTGGAGTTACTGCTGGAGCTGGTGGTACCGGAGGTACTGCGGCGGCTGGTCCTGGAGGTGCTCGTACCAGGAGTACTGGAGCTGCCGGGACTGGTAGTGTTGGGGGCACTGGAGATGGAGGAGATGGAGCAAGAGACCCTCCGGAGCTTGGAGGTGCTGGGGTTGGAGGCACTGGAGCTGGAGGTACTGGCGATGGTGGCGCTGGAGCTGGAGGAGCTGGAGCTGGAGGCACTGGCACTGGTGGCGCTGGAGTTGGAGCTGGAGACACTGGAGCTGTTGACCCTGGAGCTGGAGGTGATGGAGCTGGGGGTGTTGTGTCTGGCGGTACTGGTGCTGGGGGCACTTTGCGGCTGCGACCGTACTTCGTTCCCCTGCTTCAGCAAGTTCTTGGTCTCCCGTCTTCTACTGGCCTTACTCCTCCCTTACTATGTCCACCGCCTGACCAATCACAGCCGCCGTTACCGCCAGCCTACCCACTGCCTGCCCATTCTCCTTACACTGAGCAGACTGGAGGTCTTACAGAGCGTCGTGAGCCTGCGTCTCGTCCTGTCTCGCCTGTTCGCACTGCTCGTCGCGTTCCTCGTCCGCGTGCTCCTCTTGTCCTCGGCACCCACACTATGACACTTCGTCCTTCCTCTGTTCCACTACGAGTTCCTTTGCCGCCTCCTCCTGCGTCCTCTCTTCCTTCCATCCCTGACCCTGCGTGTGACCTCGCCCGTGCTGCCAGTCCCACTGTCTCTCGTCTCCTCGCCACTGTTGTCACTGACCCTGCCTTTGAGTCCACTGTTGCGTCTGCCCTTGTTGCTGTGCTGCTACCTGTCATCTAGACTACACCACTGCTCTTGTTGCTGTGTCTGAGTCTGCCAGTCCTCCGTCCGTCAGGGGTGAGTGTGCTCTTGGCTCGGACGTCCTTGAGGACAGGCAGGAGGACTTTGAGTGTCTTGCAGCTGCCGTACCTCGTTTCGCTTCCATGCTGCTTGCCCCTAAGGGAGACCCGGATGCTCCAGACATCCCGACCCCGCGCTCTTACGCAGAGGCGATTACGGGTTCTTACTCCTCTCAGTGGAAGACAGCCATGGATGCCGAGATGGCATCCTGGAAGTCCACAGGCACCTACGTCGACGCAGTTCCCCCGTCTGGGGCGAACATAGTCGATGGCATGTGGATTTTCAGGGTGAAGCGGCCGCCGGGTTCTCCGCCTGCCTTCAAGGCGCGTTACGTTGCTAGAGGCTTCAAACAGCGACAGGGAGTTGACTACTTCCAGACCTTCTCCCCCACCCTGAAGATGACTACTCTTCGGGTGTTGCTTCACATTGGTGCTCAGTGTGACTACGAGTTGCACTCGCTGGACTTCAGTACAGCTTTCTTGCAGGACAGCTTGCACGAGGAGATCTGGCTACGCCGCCCACCTGGCTTCACTGGGACGATTCCTGCAGGTACCCAGTGGAGCCTCCGGCGACCAGTCTACGGTCTCCGCCAGGCGCCTCGCGAGTGGCGCGACACACTGAGGACTATACTTGCAGCTCAAGGGAGCACTAGTGGTGACGAGGTGGTGGCAGCAGTACCGTCGTGGCTGCACCACCAGTGGCAGCCGCAAGACAGGTGGCACCGGCAGCAGCGGTGGCGGCCGCAGCAGGGGTGGCGGCAGCAGCAGAATGGACAAGGCAGCAATTCTCGAGGAGCACAACAAGGCGCGGCGGGCAGTGGGAGTGCCGGCCCTCTCATGGGACCACAGTGTAGCAGCAGCAGCGAAGTAGTGGGCCGATGAGCTCGCCTCCAAGGGATGCAAAATGAAGCACGGAGGGGCAAAGGGGCTTGGCCAGAACCTGTACTGGAATCGCCCCGCGAAGCTGAACAGTGACGACGACCGGGCGGCGGTGCGGTCGTGGGTGGCGGAGAAGAAAGTCTGGAGGTACATAGCCGTGCCCAAGGGGTGTGCGGGCGGCAAGATGTGTGGGCACTACACGCAGGTGGTGTGGAAGGGTACCCAGCGTGTTGGCTGCGTTGCTGCCATGTGTGCGGATGGGGGGGGCATGTGGGTTTGCGACTACTCGCCGCAGGGCAACACGGTGGGGTCGACTCCGTATTAGCTACCGTAGCACCCGTATGCAGGGGAAAGGTGCTGATAGATCTTGTTAGTATGCAGGGTATAGTGTGCGAGTGGGCTGTGCTTGTGTGGGGGTATGCTGCATGCATGAGGAACCAAGAAAAAATAAGTGAGGTGTCTAAAATATTTATGTACGGTGTGTTATTTACAGAATGATATGGTTTCATACTGGTAACATTGAGAACGAAGTGGTTAAAATCACAGGAGCTGGTGAATAGGGGGGAGTCAGGAGAAGGGGAGAAACAAAGCGAGATACTTCACTGCCCTAAGGAATCCATTAACATAACCGAGTTGGCAGATGAACCTTGCTAGGTTGGTGATACATGACTGCCTCAACAGCAGTACATACATTGAAATAAGCTGGTAACAGACATTCCTAGCAGTTCCGTCTCTTCAGTGAGGAAATTAAAACTTGTACGGTAATCTATTTGTATTAATATTGTTATCACCTGAAAGGTCCTGTTACAACAACCCTCTCCCCCCTTTGTCGGGGAGCTGGGCCTCCTCCCATTCTCCCCCATCACCCCCCCGTACTCCACACCCTCCTTCTCCTCCTCCCTTGATCCCATCCCCACTCCTGCTCCCTCTTCCCCTTTCTGCACCGGCAGCAGCGGCAACCCCTCCTTCCCTCCCTTGCCCTCCTTCCCGCCCTTCTCCCCCTTCTCTTTCTCCACAGCCCAGCTATACAGCAGCATGCCCACAATAGCCATGAGCATGCCGCTAAAGTTCTTGAGAGTGAAGGGGTCCTTGAAGACGGTCCACCCCAGGATGAGCACCACCACCGTCTTCATGTGCCCCAGCACATGGAAGGAAGTTGCTAAGAACTTTCCGAAGCACAGGTAGACAGAGAGGTTGCAGCCGGTGGCAAAGGCGCATGAGAGGGCGATGAAGAACTGGAGGGGTGGGGATGGGTGGGGAGGGGTGGGGGAGGGCTGTAACTCCAGAGCGGTGTCGCGGGTGTCATCGAGGTAGGCGAGGCAGCAATCGACCTCGCGCTAGTGATGGTCGCTCCTCACTGTGAGACCACTCTCCAGCTTGCTGCAAGCAAACGTGATGTCCGGCCTCGTTGTCGTCACTGCGAACTGCAGCGAGCCGGCCTTCTGCCGGTACTCCTCCTCCTCGCGCTCCTGGGCCTCCTCGTCGTCGAACGTCAGCTCTGCGTAGGCGTCGACGGAGACCCACGTCTTTTGGGTCCGACTTCCCTGCTTCTCGTCGATGAGGCGCCTGTGCAGCTTGTTGCCGTAGCCCTGCTGGTGCAGCCACATCTTCCTTGATGGCCGGTCGCGCACGATCTCCAGCCCGAGGTACTTGACGACCGGCGAGATCTCACGCAGCTCGAAGGCGGCCTCCAGCAACTCCTTTAGCTCCTTCAGCATCGCGGTGCTGCTGCTGGCGGCGAGCAGGTTGTCGACATAGACCAGCACCCAGCAGGTCACTCCATCGCCGCCGACCTTGAAGTAGAGCGCCATATCGACCTGGCTCTTCTTCCAGCCAGCGCCCCAGCAGCACGTCGTCGAGAGCCCTGTACCATAGCAGCGGTGACTGCTTCAGCCCGTAGATGCTCTTCAACAGCTTGCACACCCGGCCGGTCCCGTCGTCGAAGTAGTCTGGCTGGTACATGTACAGCACCCGGTCAAGCCTACCCTCCACAAGGGCCTACACCAAGAGAAATGCTACACTACACAAAGTAATGTAACTATTCTCACTATCTTGAAGTTTACCCTTTTGGAGAGCTTCGAAATCACTTGAATCTTGAAACCAAGGCTCTGGTTCTTCAAGATAAACTCTTCCTTGAGTTCTTGGAAGTCTGCTGCGCACACCTGCGACACGCCGAACGTTCCACACACGACAAAATAGAAAAACCGCACACGACACGCAAACAACGACGTGACATGCGACTAGCGATGACTCGCTATTGACTCAACACACACATTCAAAAAAACATCATGCCTCATCATTCACACACTATTGTCAGCATGAAATATATATTATCTCATGCTCTCATACCATTCCATGCACACACGCATGCACGCACACAGACAACAAGCCGAATGCAAACCGTAGGGTTGCACCAACAAACTCCCCCTCGGATTGTTGGCCTTAGGATCTGGTTCTCTCAGTTCAGAGCCATTCCAGCCAGCTTGCAACACTTCCAATGCTGCTGATCCACCTGCCTCTTGGTCATCATGTCAGCTGGCTGCCTTGTCGTCTTCACGTAGTGCAACTCAACTTCACCCGCGGCCACCATGCTCCTTGTCCAATGCCATTTCACCCTCATGTGCTTCGTGAGGCCATGCAACACAGGGTTCTTAGCAAGATCAATGGCACCTTGGCTGTCACAGTAGAGTGGGGTAGGTCCTTGCTGCTCATCCCCCAATTCAGCCAACAACTCCACTGCCACACAATCTCCCGTACGGCACGGAAGAGTGCCATGTACTCGGACTCCATCAAGCTCAATGCTTGATCCACCTGCTTCTTGCTCTCCCAAGCAGTTGGGCCTCCACCAACACAGAAAATGAACCCTCCAACACTTGTCATGTCCTCTGGTTCCAATGCATAAGAAGCATCCGAGAATGCGGTGAGGAACAAACGCCCAGGTTCAACACCATCCGCGCCCTTTTGGCGCCTTTGCGCCGCCGCCGAGTATTGCAGCCCAACAGTCAGTGTTTGGCCAAGATACTTGGCCACCCTCATTCCAGCTGCTACTTGCTCCTCATTAGGGCATTGAACAACCCTAGCCAGCTGCCCGGTAGGAAAGACGATGTCCGGTCGGGTGTTTACCGCCGCTTACATGAGGCTGCCCACCAACGAGTGAAAACGGCGCCTCTCCTCTTCTCCAACACTCTCCTCCTCAGATCCCTTCACACACTTGAACCCAGAAGGGAATGGAGTAGCCACATGGCCTTCAATCTGCCCAAATTTGGCATCCAAGGCCCCCATGTACTTCCGTTGATGCACCCACATGCACCTCTTCTCCACATCTCGTTCGATGTGGAGCCCGAGGTAGAAGCTCACGTCACCAAGGGCCTTGCACTTGAACTTGTCTTGAAGCTTCAGCATCACCTCCTTCACAAGGTCAGAGGAGGGTGAGAAAATGAGGATGTCATCCACATAAACCACCATGAAACTCCTTTGCTCCCCCTCGCCAAGCATGAACAAGGAATGATCGGCGGATGAGGGAGTGAAGCCGATCTCCTCCAAGACTTCACGCAACTTCAAGTACCACTACCTAGGGGCCTGCTTCAGTCCATAAAGACCCTTCTTCAGCTTCAAAACTCTGCCACTACCATCATCAAACCCCTCTGGCTGCGCCATGAAAATCTCTCCTTCGAGAATGCCGTTGAGGAATGCTGTTGTCACGTCCATTTGTTTCACCACCCATCCTTTGATGGTAGCTCCCGCGAGTAGGGTTCGCAGCGTCGTCGGCTTCACCACAGGAGCAAACAACTCCTTGTAGTCCACCTTCTCCTTCTGCTGGTACCCCTTCGCCACAAGCCTAGACTTGTTGCGCTCGATTTTGCCGCCGGCGTCAGACATGATCTTGAAGAGCCACTTGGACGTAATCGCCTTACGCCCCTCCGGTAGCTCCACCAATTCCCACGTGCCATTCTCCTCAATGCTTTTCAGATCACTCTCCATTGCCTTCTTCCACTCCTCAGCATCACTACTCTCCAAGGCCTCTTTGAGAGTTGCTGGTTCCCCCGGCATCTCCACCGGAGAGAAGAACGCGAAGGCACACTCCTCGTAGTCACTCTCCTCGTCATCTCCAACTATAAGTGCCGCTTTCCCAATGCATCATAGGTCAGCCTATTAGGGGCTTGAATTCTCCTCTTGCCCCTTCCTTCCTCCTCACCTGCAGGGACATGAAGGCCTTGGCATTGCTGCGGGGTTACTCGGATCCGTAGAGCACTCGTAGTGCGAGAAGGAAGTGTCGGTGCACGCTCGCTCACTTGCTGCACCTCCTCCTCTTCTTCCTCTCCATCCTTGGCTTCCTCTCCCCCATTCACAAAAGAAGATTGCCTTGTGGTGGTGCTGCCGCTGCTCAGCTCCAAAGGCAGCTCCACATGCTCCAAACCGTAACTCTTCACCTCCCCAAACCGCATGCCTATCTTCGCCTCATTCTCCGCCTTCCAATGCTTATACATCAGGTTCTCCATGAATTTTCAGTCCCTGCTCACCAAGAATTTCTTAATGAATGGGTCCCAAAGAAGCCACCCCTTGCTGTTTTGAGCCATGCCCAAGTGCACAGCCCATATCGCCTTGGCACCGAGCTTGTTGTGCCGAAGATGCTTAGGCACGAGCACCATGCACATACACCCGAACACCCGAAGCATATCCACCTTTGGCTTCCTTCCAATCCACTCCACATAGGGCACCCATTTGTCTGCTCCCACATGACTCAAAGCTCTGTTCTTGGCCACACACGCACTCTGCACCGCATCAGGCCAGAAGTAGTCGGGTAGCCCGGCTTCAATGAGCAACCCGCGTGCCGTCTCCGTGATTGTGCAGTTCGCTCGCTCGGCGATGCCGTTCATTGCAGGGGAGTATGGCATGGTAAGGGAGTGCCTTATGCCATTCTTCTTCAGCCACAATCCAAACTCCTTGCTCAAGAACTCTCCCCCTCGATCGGTGCGGATTGACTTGACTAGCCAGTCTTGTTGCCGCTGCACCATCGGCAACCAATCGGTCTTCACCGTTTCAGCCCCGTCTCTCTTCTTGGATAGCACGTACACCCAGGTCATGCGGGTGTAGACGTCCACAATGGTGAGGACGTACTCTGCTCCAGCAGCTCCAAGCTTCAAGGGGCCCACC
Organism: Closterium sp. Naga37s-1; assembly: GCA_947471745.1. Lineage (NCBI taxonomy): Eukaryota > Viridiplantae > Streptophyta > Zygnematophyceae > Desmidiales > Closteriaceae > Closterium > Closterium sp. Naga37s-1. Next base: position 1,577,433 of record CANJKZ010000861.1, read on the forward strand.
ACATCCATCACCACCTCATCAAGTGGTGCCTTAGCCGTTGCTTCCGAACTAGAGAACGGGTAACGGGTGAACTTGGCTTGCATGCACGTCGGGCAGTCAAGTACCTCATCGGGCTCCCCTTTCACACGTACGACAGCAACCATCTCATTCTTCACAAGCTGCTGCAAGATGGGCAGGGCCACATGCCCCATTCGCCGATGCAAGGTGAGCCAATCACACTCCCCCGTAGCCGAAGTCGGATTGGAGAATGCCGCACTCGCAATAGTGCCCCACATGCTCTCTCCATACTCCTCCTCCGCTGCTGCCTTGGGGTTCTCCTCACCCTTGTGCTGCTCCTTGGCTGCTGCACCACTCTCCTCAAGCTCACAATGCTTGCTGGTCCTTCCAGGTTTGCACTTGTTGGACTCTTTCGCCTTGGCGCCATCGTTCGCGCCGTAGCCGCTATCAACCGCTTCACCCTTTGTGTTGACGCTTGCTGCCACTTGCCTCTCTTTAGGCATAGGGACCACAGGGATCTGCCACATCTCGTTGTAGACATCCCTATCCTCATGAAGGTCCCAAAGAACCCGCTCGCCAATCCTTGCGGTGTAGGTCTTGGCTTCTTCGAGCTCGTGTCCATGCCGGCCTTTTGCAACCGCCGCACGGAAATCAGGTTCGCAGCAAGGTTGGGCACCCAAAGCACGTTCTTAAGGCCCACCATCTTCCCATCAGCGCCCTTGAACATGTCCTTGCCCATGCCTTTCACCTCTGCTTGCTGCCCCAAAGCCGATGTGACATGCTTCACCGGTGACGGTTCAAGTTCGGTGAGCAAGTCCGCACGAGGTGTCATTCTATAGGTAGCGCTGCTATCGATCACCCAATAGTCCAATGAGTGTAGGGTCACCTTCCCCACAGCAGCAGGCTCCTCAAAGCTTTCATCCTTCTCTGGTGCAGCCGGTGCTTGTGTCGACACGAAGAAGAATTGACCCGGAAAGCGATCGTCTCTCGACTCGCTCTCATTGTCACCGTTCTTCATATTTGCAGCGCCACCTCCGCGACTGCCACGGCCTCTACAGCCTCTTCCTTTCCCTCCCCTTGCTCCTCTACCCTCTTGGCCTTGAGCAGGAGTCCATCCATCAGGGAGTTTTTAGCAATCGCCGTTGAACCGTCCGCGACCGCGTCCATAGTTCCTGTTGTCATTGCCATAGCTACCACTTCCGCGGCCTCCATTGCAGTCGTTGCTGCCAAATCTGCATCCCCCTCGTCCTCTGCCCCTTCCACGGCCATATCGTTGGCCGATGCTTGCTGCCCCGGCGCCATCCGCACTCGCCAACTCACGGCGACGGAAGTCCTTTTGAATGATTGCTCGCTTCACGTCTTCAAGCGAGAGGCGGGGCAAGTCACGATTGAGGTTGATGAGCGAGGACCATGACTCTGGGAGTAAGGCCAGCAACTTGGTCTTCTTTTGGAGCTCACTATAGTTCAAATCAGCTCCCTCGAGCCACGTCAACAAGTCGAAGAATTTCTGCACCCCTTCTTCAACCGCTTCGTCTTCTTCAATTCGTAGTGCCGCCATTTGCCGTTCCAACACCACCGCTACCGCCGCTTTTGCAGGAGCGTGCACACCCTTGACAGCAGCCCATGCATTTGGTCCCTTCTCTTGTTCACGCTGGAATGGCTTGATGTGACGGATTTGGATGCTCCCCAATGCTTGCCCAAGAAGGAGATAGCCTTGTGCGCTCTTCCGCACCCACTGGCTCTTCTCCGGGTCGTTCTCAGGGCGCTTCTCCATTCCTTCCATCACCTCCAGAAGGTCATAGTGAACAAAGATGTTCTCCATCTTGAAGGACCATTCAGCGAAGTTGTCACCGTTGAACTTGTCAAGCCCAAACACCCTAGGCTCATCCCTAGGTGGGCCAAGACTTGGTTGCATGGGAGACATGGTGGGATCACGGGGTTGGCCTTGAGCTTGGTCTTCTCCGCTGCCACCAGCACCTCTGCCAACCCTTTCCTCAGGTCCAGCCATTGTCGAAACTGCTTCAAGGGGCTCTGATACCACTTGTTATAGTCACAATAGGCTTGAATATGCCTAAAACGAAAGATAGAGTGCATAGACGGATTTCTGCACAGCGGCTTCAAACATTGATAGCGTTCAGGTCACAGCTTCAAATGACCTAATTCAACTTGGATCTGGAGCGTCTTAACGTCGCCTACAACAAGCAATTTAGATTTCACGATTTCATTAAGAATTGACAACACAGCGTTGGTTTGAACGAACGGTACTATGGCAGCCACTATAGTCTTAGAACACAAATTAGGAAGAATTACGAGTTGGGAATGACTCCCAGCTCCTACAAACCCCAAGAGCCGAGGTACAGTGATGTGCAACAGTGCCACACTGTCCCCAATCACAAAGGGTCTCGAAAATACCCTCCACAAGGGCCTACACCAAGAGAAATGTTACACTACACAAAGTAATGTAACTATTCTCACTATCTTGAAGTTTACCCTTTTGGAGAGCTTCGAAATCACTTGAATCTTGAAACCAAGGCTCTGGTTCTTCAAGAAAAAATATTCCTTGAGTTCTTGGAAGTCTGCTGCGCACACCTGCGACACGCCGAGCGTTCCACACACGACAAAATAGAAAAACCGCACACGACACGCAAACGACGACGTGACATGCGACTAGCGATGACTCGCTATTGACTCAACACACACATTAAAAAAAACATCATGCCTCATCATTCACACACTATTGTCAGCATGAAATATATATTATCTCATGCTCTCATACCATTCCATGCACACACGCATGCACGCACACGGACAAACAAGCCGAATGCAAACCGTAGGGTTGCACCAACACGTTGTGCATCTGTCGGCTGTGGTCTACCCCTGACGAGCCACATCAGTTTCGGGATACCAGCCCGAAGTCGCCTTCGTCACCGCGACCTCGACGACGTTTGCGTGCCTTCGCAGAACTCGCCGAGCAGGTTACCGAGTCGATCACCCCGTGCTTTGGTTGACGCCTCCCTCGTCGACCACACCTCCCGTCGACGGCAACACCACAACGATCCCTGTAGCCCGACTAAGCCCGTCGAGTAGCTCCCTCTCTGTGTACGGTCGGCTGCTTCTCTTGTGCATCCGACCAGGACGTGGACATAGCCCAAGCGAGGGCGGGGCCAACACTCCATTCTCGTTAATACTCCCCTGTCGCGCTCACGTTTGGGCTCCCCAGCCCACACGGGAGTGATCCCATGTGCTCCAAACTGTTTCAGGTGGCCGCTAGCTGAAAACTGAACACCAGCAGATCTTGTTGCTCCGAGGTAGCGCACCAAGTGCTTTGCCACCTCCAACTGCTCCTTAGTGGGCCGCTGCACAACTCTGGCCAACTGCCCCACTCCGAATGAAGCATCAGGTCGCGCATGCACAGCAGCATACATCACACTCCCAATGAGTGACTGATACTCATTCTGCTGCTCATCCTCAAGCACATCATCCTCCTCAGCTGCTTTCTTTAGTTTGAAGCCTGCACGGAACGGTGTCATCACAGTGCAACCCCCAGTCACACCATAGCGCTCCATGACACCAGAGATGTAGTGTGACTGGTGCACCTTCAGCCACCTCCTCTCAACATCCCTCTCAATCTGCAGCCCCAATTAGTAGTGGACATCCCCCAGCATCTTGCTCTTGAAGTTGTCCATCAACAGCAGTATGTCGTCGACATACACCAGCAGCAAGAGCAACTGCTCACCTTCTCCAAGCAGAAACAAGCTGTGATCTGCTTGGGACGTCTTGAAGCCTCCACCCAACAGCATCTCCTCCAGCTTCTTGTACCAGAACTTGGGCGCTTTCTTAAGGCCATAGATGGCCTTCTTGAGCTTGCATACCCGGCTGGTCCTATCCTCATAGACGTCGGGCCGCGCCATGTAGATATCCTCCAGCAACACTCCATTGAGGAATGCAGTGGTGATATCCATCTGCTTCACATGCCATCCCTTCACAGCTGCGCCAGCCAGCAAAGTCCACAATGTCACTGGTTTAGCAACAGGAGCGAATATCTCCCCAAAGTCGACCTTCTTCTTTTGCCGAGACCCCCTAGCGACCAATCGGCTCTTGAACCGCACCAACGCACCATCAGCTCCACTCTTCACCTTGAAGATCCACATGCGGCTGATCGGCCGTCGCCCCTCGGGTAACTCAACAAGCTCCCAAGTCCCATTCTCATTGAGACTGTTGAACTCTGCATCCATGGTAGCCTTCTGCTCCTCCTTCTAGGGTCCACTCAGTGCCTCCTCCAATGTGGTTGGTTCTCCTAGCAAGGGTGTGAAGAAACAGAAGGCCATCTCCTCATCATCTCCCTCATCCGCCTGAACTGCCATGGCCTTTTGCTTGGGTCCTCCCAAACGGCTATACTTCTGCCTTGAAGGTGGTGCTGCCACTCTCTTCTTGCGGGTTGCAATCTGCTGCCCATGTGGTGAAGCTTCTCTCTGCACACACCTCTTGGTGACCTTGGCGGTTACAGAAGGCTCAGGCTGATATGGTGAGTCCACACGTGCCGACTCATCCTACAACCCCTCCTCCGCAGTAGGACCAGAAACTTGCTGCTCACCACCGCCACTGTGGTCACTGGTCAGCTCTGACCCAGGGAGATCCTCAAGGTGCAGTTGAACCTCCTCCACTGCAGACCGCTCAATCTCCTGCAGACGCAAGCCAATCTGCACCTGTTGCTGCTGCTGCCAGTCCTTGTACATGACGTCCTCTACAAACTTGACGTCACGGCTGACCAGCGTCCTCTTGCTCTTGGGGTCCCACATCAGCCACCCCTTCGAGTCAGGAGCCATCCCAAGATGGACAGCCCACACAGCAGCAACTTCCCGCTTGTGCCTCTACTCGTTAGGCACCATCACAAGCCCCATGCAACTCCACACCGGCAGCATATCAATGGCTGGCCTCTTCCCAAGCCAGCACTCGTATGGCACCCAGTGCTTGTCGCCAACATGTGTCAAGACCATGTTCTTGACCGTGATGACATGGCGGACAGCATCAGACCAGAACTTGTAGGGCATGCCAGCAGCCCCCAACATGGTCTTAGCCGCCTCGCCAATGGTCCGGTTGGCACACTCAGCAATGCCGTTCTGCTGCGGTGTTCTAGGGCAGGTCGGCTGGTGCCGGATGCCGTTCCTCTTGAGGAACTATGTGAAATATGCTCCAAGGAACTCTCCACCTCGATCACTCTTCAGCACCTTCACCAACTGCATCGACTGCCGCTCCACCATCGGCAACCGCTCCACCATCGGCAACCAATCCTCCTTGATCGCCACTGTAGCGTCGCTCTTCTTGGACAAGGGACGAGTCCATGTGAATCTGCTCCATTCATCCACCATGGGGAGGAAGTACAGCACTCCCCTAGTCCCCTCCGTCCTCATAGGACCCACCAGGTCCATGTGCACCACCTCCAATGGTGCCTTGGCTGATCCCTCCGCACGTAGAAACGGGAACCGCGCAAACTTGTTTTGCATGCACGCCTTGCAGCTGCCAAAGGGAGCGCCATCTCCATGCAGTTGCAGGTCGTGCACGCACTTCTCCTTATGCATCACCTCCAGTGTAGATACAGCCATGTGTGCAAGTCGCCGATGCTAAGTCTCCCAATTTGCTTGGCCAGAGGTAGCCGACGCCTTCAACACCGCACTTGCTCCAATCAGCTCATCTCCTTGCACACCTTTGCCGCTCCTCCTTGGTGACGCTCTCCTCCATGGATGCCGCAGCTTCCGCCTTGCCCGAATTCCACCAAGGGAGGACCAGGATCTGCCACATGCGCTTGTGGACATCTCCCTTCCGCTGCAAAGGTTCATAGCAATACAAAGTACTGCTTTGGCACGAAGCGAGAAACAATTCAAGCGGGGGAGAGGACGGGTGGTTGCTACCAAATACACTTAGGTAACACTTGCCTGCAGGACAGATCGATGCTTGAATGCCACCACTTGGGCGTCGGACACGAAGTACGTGGATTTGGGGAGCCGCAGATGAGCCATGCGAATGCCCTCTCTTGGAGTTTTCAAGCGCCTGAGCATGACACGAGTGAACATGGGTAGGGAATACACAACAAACTTACGATGCACTGCCCCACTTCCCTGTAACAGCAATATGAAAACAGTCCCATAGCTATGCCAGCCGCTATAAGTGTGTAAACAGCAACCTACACTCACCCGTCAAACAAGGGAAGAAACCCGCTGTAGGTGGAGCGGATGGTGGCGACAAGGTGATGAAGAATCCCCAGATCCGCTTGATGCATTATGTCGGGCAATATGACGAGGTAAGGATTTCCCCACGGTTTGCCCCAAACGTCTTACAGCCACAAGGAAGACTGCAATTATAGGAAAAGAGTGACTAGAGTGAGGGTAGTGTTGCAGATCAAGGACCCAATGTGGTAGGTGAGTGCATTGGGGGGGAGTGTCATGGCATGGGAGGGCAGCCAGTATGATGAAGCATGTGAGGGCAGTGAGTTTGATGTGGGTCATTAGGCGTCGTTGATCAGAATCACATCCACGTCGAATGTCGAACACTCCATCCTCACCGTTTTCCACGGTTTGACCATGTTCTACCAGTTTTCCTTAATCCATCACTGTTGCACAGGAGTGCGGGTAACGTTGGGGGCTGACACGGCACACAAGTGGTCCTGCACGATTGAGAGTTAGGTCGAATGAGTACACAAATGATCCAAGACAAAGAAAACCAGTTCCATGTCTTGGGATCAGTGATTTCATTATCATAAACACCCAATCGCCATGCCACATACCCTGTGAGCATAGCATATGCTGCACGGCCAAAACATCGAACCCGAGAAGGGTGCAAGTAATTTTGGAGCTCTCCATATACTCACAGACCTACGTGTACAACTTGGTATCACAAGGTGCTCGACGCCATTCGGATCCTTCATCATGAAGCCACTGCAATGTACGGATACAAATGATCTTAGGAGAATGAGAGCATGCGAGGGCGGTACATTTGGTGAGTGGAACAGAAGGGCATTTAGAGACTCGAGGTCATGACAAGGCAGCGAGGACATTGTGAGCATGGTTAGACAGCGACAGTTATGCCGATGGAAATGCAGAGAGGAAATCAAAGTTAGTGAGCGCACATTACATTTTCAGCCTGTCAAGGATGGGCTGCAGCATGAGCTCCACGACTTTGTGAAACATCTCTATGCTTTGTGCCGAGCTCATGCCATGCGGTGGTATCGGGAGATTCCCCAAAAGCACGTGGCCAGAAGACGCCCAGCGTTTTCTCTGAGAGATGTTGATGAGGTTCATCATCACCGGATGAGCCTTCTTCCTGCCGTTGTTGCTGAGGTGTGTGAGGTCCATGTACAGAATAATCCCAGCAATGACTACGTCCGGTCCAACATGAGCATGACGTATAAGGTAAACACAACCACAAATAGGGAAGTAACAAAGAATAAGGCAACATGGGTAGCACAGTCCCTCGCACGCCGAGGGAGTGGGGGAGGAATAGGGGTATGAGAGCAAGAGTGGAGCAGTGAGAAGCGTGAGGATGCATCTTACACACCTCCTCTCCTATGTCCGCCCACCTCTGTTCCTCTCCTGGCTGCAAGTGGGAGCGACGAGTAGAGGGAGTGGGGGAGGAATAGGGGTATGAGAGCAAAAGTGGAGCAGTGAGAAGCGTGAGGATGCGTCTCACACACCTCCTCTCCTATGTCCGCCCACCTCTGTCCCTCTCCTGGCTGCAAGTGGGAGCGACAAGCAGAGGGAGTGGGGGAGGAATAGGGCTATGAGAGCAAGAGTGAAGCAGTGAGAAGCGTGAGGATGCATCTCACACACCTCCTCTCCTATGTCCGCCCACCTCTGTCCCTCTCATGGCTGCAAGTGGGAGCGACAAGCAGAGGGAGTGGGGGAGGGATTGGGGTATGAGAGCAAGAGCGAAGCAGTGAGAAGCGTGAGGATGCATCTCACACACCTCTCCTCTGTCCTCCCACCTCTGTCCCTCTCCTGGCTGCAAGTGGGAGCGACAAGCAGAGGGAGTGGGGGACGGATAGGGGTATGAGAGCAAGAGTGGAGCAGTGAGAAGTGTGAGGATGCATCTCACACACCTCCTCTCCTCTGTCCGCCCACCTCTGTCCCTCTCCTTACCATTTCCCGTTGTTGTTTGTGCTCTCACCTGCGCCTCATGCCACCATGTCACTGTCTCCTACATTTCGAAAAAGTTTGAAATTCAAAGTCGAGTGTGTGAGTGAGTGCCCTGGAAGACGACATGGCGGCGCATGAATGATTTGAACTCGCTGTTGGGTCACGCGAAGTACGGTTGAGTAGTGTCCCATGTTTGTAACGTAGTTGACAAAAACTTAGTAGTGTGATGCAGGTGTTTGTGTAGTTTATGAGTTCAGATTACTGTTTTCCTTTCTAACAACAACACCGCATGAATTATTGGTCATGCCTGAGTGCTCTTAAAGGGGGAGACCCAATTTACAACGTCGGAATTGTTGGTACCCTAAACCAAAGAAGTAGGTTCTGCGGACACATTTCGGACTGCTTAGGAACATCAACGCCGCCGATTTGCGGACACTTACGATGCAGGCGCATTAGTAGCTTCGGTTCGCATCACACCCGTTAGCGTCGGCACTGCCGACTATTCGATGGCGTTGGGCATGTGATTAAGCGGTTGCAGGCCCATTACGAGGCAAGACTGCCGAAAAATGGAAAGGGAAAATGTAAGGGGGGTGGGGGTGGGGGGTGCGAGTGGCGGAAGGGGGGTAGGGGAGTGGAAGGAAGAAGGGGGTGGGGGGGAGGAGGGGGGGGGTGGGGTGAGAGGGGGGAGGTGGGTAAAGATGGGGAGGGGGGGTGAGAGGGGAGAGGTGGGTAAAGATGGGGAGGGGGGGTGAGAGGGGGAGGTGGGTAAAGATGGAGAGGGGGGATGGGGTGCAGGGTGCGGTAAGGAAGGGGGAAACATTCCTCATCTCCTCCCTCTCTCCTCTTCCCCTCCTCCCCCCTCGCTTTCTCCTCATCTCTCCCTGCTCTTTCTGCGCATCTTCCTCATCTTCTTACCCCTGACCCCTCATCTCCCCTCCGCATTCCCCTTCATCTTTCCCCGCTCTCCTCTCATCTCCCCTCCGCATTCCCCTCATCTTTCGCTGCTCTCCTCTCATCTCCCCTCCACATTCCCCTCATCTTTCCCCGCTCTCCTCTCAATCTCCCCTCCGCATTCCCTCATCTTTCTCCGCTCTCCTTCCAAATCGCCAATCGTCTCCCCCGGTCTCCCCTCGCTCGGCTCCCCCCACCTCTCGGCTCCCCCCACCTCTCATTCCTCCCCAAGTTACCCCTCATTTTTATTTCGACCTCCCGTCATCCCTCCGCCATTCCCTGCTCCATTTTCTTGTTAGAAGCTAGTGAGAAGGATCATGGATTAGGTAAGGGGGGGGGGGGATACAAAAGTGTCGAGAAATATTGTGCACCCTCTATGGATAACCCCTACATAGCCTAGCAATCTAGAAAGCATATAATGTTTTGACACACCCCCATAGGTGAAATAGGGGATAGCCAAACCAAACAGTGGTCACAAGACCAGTCAGGAGAAGCAAACAAAGCAAAGTCCAGGGTGGATCTCAAGATCACCACGCAGTCCGAGCACAAGCAAGCAGCCACAAGGCCAGTTCACATGCAGAGTTATAAAAACACAAGCAGTACAGTGATCACAACCTAGCAAGAGCAAGCATGCAGGTATATATATAGAGACCACAGTACAAGGCAAGTCAAGCAACCAGCAGGTGAGGCAGAGTGGGCAGAAGCCCAAGAGAAGTGCAGAAACGCTGATGATCACCAGACCCAAGGGCCTTGGTGAAGACATCAGCAGTGTTGGTCCGAGAGGCCACGTAGGAAAGGCGGAGCTGACCACGCTGCTGCAGCTCTCGAGCAAGGAAGTGGCGAAGAGCAATGTGCTTTGTTCTGTGCTCGAGTCTCTGCTCCAGACACAAGGCAAGCATGGCCTTGTTGTCAACGTACAGAACTGGAGGAGAACGAGGCCGCTCCCCCATGTCGGTCAGCAGGTAGGTCAGCCAGCGTAGCTCCTGTGCAGCAATAGCCCCAGCGTAGATCTCGGCCTCACAGCTGGAACCAAGCACAGAAGACGAACGAGTGGACCTCCATGAGACAGAACCAGAGCCAAGACTGAAGGTGTACCCCTGTGACGACCGCTGAGTCGCCTGGTCATCGACCCAGGATACGTCTGAGTGACCTGTGAGTACCACTGAGTCCCGTCCTCCAAACACAAGCCCCATGCCCGATGTACTGCACAAGTAACGCAGTACCCTCTTCGCAGCTTCCCAGTGCACCTTTCGGTGTCTACCGAGAGCCACGTAGCGAGCCAGGAGGCTGAGAGGGTGTGCGAGGTCAGGTCATGTGCATGTCATCAGGTACATGAGGCAACCCACTAGCTCTGGATACGGACCACTCGGCTCTACGGGCTCGTCCAAAGGTGGAGCTGAGAGCAAATGGCCTGTAGGCAGAGGAGTGGGCTGTGGCAAGGACCACGTGAAGCCAAAGCGTTGAACGACCTTGTGAGGATCTGGGATCGAGCTCAGAAAAGAGAGTTTCAATTGAATGATCCACCTAGGTACAACAAGAGGCTATATATAGTCTCGACACAAGGCCAGTAACCCAGGTGTTACGCTAAGGTTCTGAGGGTCGCGAAGCGTCCCAAACAGAACCTTCCCGAATTCGGTAGGAGGCAATTCGGTGGCAACCGAAAAGCCTAGAATTCAGTGCACGCAACCTGGTTCGGTGCTATAACTAGAATATCATATAGGAATGCACCTAACCTAGGAAATCAAGCATAACTAAGCATGATAAATCAAACCCAAGCTAGTAATGGCATAATAAAGTTCAGGCAAGCTAGCAAAGCCAGCATAAGCCGGCGTACTCTCACATGTCCCCCCCTCAAAGCTAGGTGGCGTGAGATACACCCTGCTTGACAAGATAGTCCTTGAGAGCACGGCGTGCATTGCCTATATCAGCTTCTGCAACCCAACTGTCCTCAGTGGGGTCATAACCTTTCCATCGTATCAGGAACTTGAGGGTCTTGCCGTCGCGGCTCCGATGAGTCAGAACGCGCTCCACTTCGTACTCTGGTTCATCCTGTACTAGAACAGGTGGTGGTGGCGGTAGTTGCCGTCCCTGGAACTGCTGGTTGGGATCTTTGTAGGGCTTCAGTAGCTGAAAATGGAAAGCATTGTGAAGATTCCACGTAGTAGGTAAGCGCAAGCGGAATGTTACTGGTGTCACTTGTGCCTCAACGTGAAAGGGACCACAGAAGCAAGGCCGGAGCTTGGACGGTAGGTGAGACAGGTTCAAGTTGCGCGTGTCGACTGCTACCATGTGATTACGTCGCTGGCGATCAGCATACTGCTTCTGGGAGTTCTGCTTCGTGGTAAGACGTCGCTGGGTCTTCTCCCATAGCTGCTGCATGGTGGTGACGAAGTCATGTGCGGCTTGGACGTGTGCCGGTGTGGTTGGCTGCTGTGGTGTAAGTGGTTCCCGTCCGTAGCACAGGAAGAAAGGATATTTCCCTGTGGCCGCATGTGATGCGTTGTTGTAAGCGAACTCTAGGGTCGGTAACTATTGATCCCAGTGGCTGACGTCGTCTTTGCAAGCTGTGCGCAGCAACTGTCCAACCACCTGATTGAGTCGCTCTGTCCGGCCATCAGTCTGGGGGTGGTATGCTGAAGACATTGCAAATTTTGTCCCCAACAATCCCATGAGCTCCTTCCAGAACTTACTTGTGAATTTGGGGTCTCTGTCTGAGATGAGTGTAGCGGGGATGCCATGGATGGTGATGATGCGGTCAAAGAAGAGGCGAGCAGTTGCTTCAGCTGTAGCCGTGGCGTTGGTCAGGATGAAGTGACCCATTTTAGAGAGCTTGTCGATCACCACGAGTATAGCGTCATGCCCTCTTAGGTCGAAGGAAGTCCCGTGATGAATTCGAGGCTAACGACTTGCCATGGCTGCTCCCGTACGGGTAGAGGCTGAAGTGACCCTGCTTTTTTTTGCTTGCTTCTCTTCATCCACTAGCACATGTTGCATGAGGTGATGAACTGCTGCACGTCTGCTGCCATCCCAGGCCAGTAGTAATACTTCGCTATCCCTGCTAACGTTTTAATGCTCCCAAAATGTCCCGCGTACTGTACGTCGTGAAACTCCTCCAGTCGGATTTGTCGGAGCGGGGCATAGTTCGGTACCCAAATCTTTCCTGTGCCCTTCCTTACCGCTAAGTTTTTGCTTCTGTTTCTCTGCCGTAGCAATCTCTGCGTCCACGGAGAACCCATGTTGGAATAGACCCTTGAACAGAGGGTTCATCCCCTCGAGCTGGATGCCTGCTACATGACCGGGCCGGCTTAACGCGTCTGCTTTGCTGTGTAGCCCAGGCTTGTAGACGATGTCGTAGTGGAAGTGAGTTTCCAAGAAGTCCACCCACCGCATTTGTCGTTGTGAGAGCGTCGGCTGCGACTTCAGATATTTGAGACTACAGTGGTCAGTATAGACTGTAGTCTTTGCTCCCTCTGGGTAACTCCTCCACGCCTTGAAGGCTATTACTATCACTAAGGCTTCCTTGTTATGGATGGGGTAGTTCAGTTCTGCTCCGTGTAACTTCTTACTGAGGTAGGCGATGGGCTGCAAACCGAGTCCGTGATCCTGCATCAGTACTGCTCCAACTGCTTGGTCACTAGTGTTTGCTTCCGCCACGCAGTCCTTGTCTGGGTCTGGTAAGATGAGTACTGGCGCTGTAATCAGTGTTGTCTGTAGCTGCTCCATGGCTTGCTGATGAGGAGTATCAAATTTGTAGGGCGTATCCTTTTTCATTAGGTTGGTCAGTGGCGCTGCTATCTTAGAGTACTGCGGCACGAACCTGTTGTAGTAGTTGGCGAAGCCTAGGAACTGCTGCAACTCCTTCAAGTTCTCTGATACTTTCCATTTCTTGACGGCTTCAATCTTCCGCGGGTCCACGTGTACGCCCTCGGCACTCACCATGTGCCCAAGAAACTGCACTTTCTTCAGGGCGAAGTCGCTCTTTGACAGCTTCACGTAGAACTTCCTTTTCCGCTGGATCTCAAACACCTTCCGCAGATGTTCCATGTGCTCTTTCATGTTCTTAGAGTAGATGAGAATGTCGTCCAGGTACACCACCATGCACTCGTCCAGCAAGGGCCGTAAGATGTGATTCATCTCCACCTGAAACGTTACTGGTGCGTTGCAGATCCCGAACCGCATCACCAAGTATTTGTAGGAGCCGTATCTGGTACGAAACGCCGTCTTGTGGATCGAGCTGTCCGCCATCTTGATCTGCCAATAACCCGACCGTAGGTCTAGCTTCGAAAATACTGTTGCACCACACAGTTGGTCCAGTAGGTCGTTAATGCGCGGTATGGGGTATTTGTTTTTTACTGTCTGTTTGTTCAGTGCGCGGTAGTCGATGCACATCCGTGAACTGCTGTCTGGTTTAGGAGTGAAGAGAACTGGTGCACCGTAGGGAGAGGTGGATGGGCGGATCAGTTGTCTATCTAGTAGATACTCTATCTGCTTCTTCATGTCTGTCAGTTCAGTCGGACTAAGGCGGTATGGTACACGTGAGACGGGTTTCGCACCTGGTTCCTCCACGATCTTGTGCTCGTGGGTGCGCGCTGGAGGTACTCCTGTAGGTAGGTCGTCTGGCATGATGTCTTGGTACTGCTCCAACACCTCCTTCACTGTTGCAGGTAGCTCTGCGTTCGGCTTCTCCTCCTCTGCTGCTGCCATAACCAATGCTAAGTAACCCGTGTTACTCTCATTCACCGTCCGTTTGAAACGTGCCAGTGTCATTTCAGGAACGTTCCCTGTATCCGTCCAACTTCTTAGCTCTACTCGTTTCCCGTTGTTGTAGATGCACGCCTTCCGGTTGACCCAATCGATCTCGGGGTTGAACCGCTTCAGGAAATCTCGCCCCAAGATGAAATCTAAACCCTTGATGTTCGTGATCGGCAACGTCGGCTTCCACCTCAGCGCCCCTATCTGCAGCTGCAGTGATGCTTTGTCGTGGATGGTAAGTTTCGTACCGTCCACCATCGTTGCCGTGAACTTGGTCTCTCCAAAGGTGCTCCAATTTTCTCCAACGTCCCACGGTCGCACACCGAGTGGGACGCACCACCGTCCACCATCGCGTGGAGGCGTTGCCCTTTGCAGATCACCTCGAGCAGTAGTGGTTGTTGCCACTCCGAGTAGCCGTGGATGGTCTCGCTTATAGCATCATAGGGTACGTCGAATTAATCACCCCTAGGTCCTACGCTCGAAGCTGCTGCCTCAATATAAGTTTTCAACTGGGTAGGGTATTAGAAGGATTTATTCGAGGCCGATTCAGCTTGGTCTGGGCCTGGAACCTTCCCCTAAGCCTTTGCAGCTGTGTAGGCTTCACCTGTGGGCAATTGGGAGCCTTAATACTGTGCTGCGGGGAGAGAATATTAACTCCTCGAAATGCACGACCCTTTTCAACGCCCCGGAGTGGTTTGCCCAACTTCTCAGGTACCTAAATAATCTCCAAGGGCTTTTTCTTACCCTCTAAATCTCCCCTGAATTTCTCAAAGGCTTGAAGATCACGAGAAGTATTCTTAGTTAAAGTATCTTTATATGATAACTTTAACGGATTCTTACTTTCGTGGGTGTTCGTCCAGAGTTTCCCGGTCGGTGCAGAGTCTTGTTTCACGGAGACTCCATTTGTCTCGGCGATTTCCCCTATTGCCGGCCGGTCGTGTCGTTTTAAATTCACGCCATCATGATCTCATTTTTTCGCCCGCTCCGAAGTCGCCACGTCGTCGCCTTTTCGCCTTTTCCTGGTGTTTTCGTGATCGCCAGGTTGATCCGCGGCTACTAGCAATTCCCATTTTGACTTCGGGGGTGCCGTACTATTGTTGCCTTGCAGCTCCGCTCGTGCCTTCTTCATTTTCCAACACACCAAGAATCGATGTCCTACTTCGCCACAAAATTTGCATTTCTCATATTTTGTCGATCGCTACTTCGCATCGATCTTGTCGATATCCATTGGGTCGGCGGTCGTGGGTGGTGCCGATCGCTCCGTGCCGAATGATCTGTTCGGCACGTGTCATCGTGTTTCGGGTTGACCTCGAGTCAACGCATTGAATCTCTCTGCTGCACATACCATGTCATGGTAGTTGCTATAGTTCGCGGCAATCACCTGTCGGCGGCCTTCCAATTTTTAGCCCCTCAGTATACGCTTGGATTTTTTCCCCTTCGGTCAGGTCGGTAATTCGATTGAAGAGGCTCTCCATCTGTTGCGTATACTGTGTTACACTGCCATACTCTTTGTGCCGATGAATCTGCTGCCGCGCCATGTAGCTCGAATTAATCGGTTCGAAACGTTGAATTAAAGCTGCCCGAAACTGCGTCCATGACCTCTCGCCTCGGATCTCATTAAAGTTGTAAATCCACTCGAGCGCTGGGCCTCGCAACAGTGTCACTGTGAGCCGAATCCGCATTGCATCATGTGTCGGGGTCGTACAGCCAAATGCCTCGAAGTAAATTTCGAGGGTCGCAATGAATTGACGGAGGTCGGTGTCTCTCGCATTTGGATTGAACGTCTCTGGTAGCCTCGGATGTGCCGCCTCAAGATTCACTGTAGCTGCTGCTGCGTGAAATGTCGGTGTCGCCGCAGCTGCTGCTGCTGTCCCTGCTGCATTCGCTGTTGCGTTCGCTGCTGCGTTCGCTGCTGCCGTGGCGTCTGCCGACTGGTTCGCGAGAAGCTCCTCTTTTCGCTGGAGTTGTCAAACTTATATACTATAGTCTGTTTAGGCTGTAGTGGGGTAGTTCTTCTAGGGTACAACACTTTTAGGTTTACTACTTGTACCCACCTGCTTGCTAATTCAGTCACTCATTCGTTCACTAGTCTAACATGGTATTCTGAGCAGGTTCCCTAGTGGGAACGTTTTTTTAGGGCCCACCATGATTTTTTCTGCCCTGGCCGAAGCGCGCCTCGCGCCCTGCCCAAAGCGCTACTCCACCCCTTCCACTGCTGCCCTCAGCCGCCTCATGTTGCCGTACCTGTTCCCTGACCTTGCCGCTTTTGCCACAGTCGCTGACCTCATTACTCACCTCCGCACTAGTGACGCCCGCTACCGAGCTGCGCTTCCCACTGAGTTCTGTGCCAAGAACCCCCCCCCCATGTACATCACCCTCTACTACCTAGTCACTCGCCTCCCTGACTCCCTTGCGTCAGTTAGGGACCACTTTCTCTCCCTTTGCCCCACCGAGCTTACTGTCGACCTGCTAGAGGAGCGCCTCACTGCGGCTGAGAAGAGTATCTTAGCTGTAGGTGCTTCTCGCGGCGACCGTCGCACCCCTTTCTTTGAGGGGTGTTCCCCTGTCCCCCTTCTCCCCTCTGTTGCTTCTGCTGCTGCTGTTGACCTCGTTGGCACTGAGGAGGTCGGGGCTGCGTCTACTCCTAGTGGGAGGCGCCGCAACAGCAAGGGCAAGGGGGGCAAGGGTGGTGGAGGGGACGGTGGGGGCGGCGGTGGAGGCGGTGGAGGAGGCGGAGGGGGTGGCGGTGGAGGTGGGGGTGGTGGCGGGAGTGGAGGCTTCAGTGGCGGCAGTGGGGGTGGTGGAGGCAGCGGCAGCGGTGGTGGAGGCAGCGGCAGTGGTGGTGGAGGTGGCAGCGGCGGTGGTGCTGGTCGAGGTGCAGCCGCACAGCGTGGAGACTTTGGTGGTAGCCAGCGCCAGCAGCAGCCGCGTTCCCGTGAGACCCTGTCGGCCCAGCAGCTTCGTGAGTGGTACGCTGGGCGTGGGAGGTCTAGGGGTGCTGGTCCCTGCACTTACGTTCTTCGCACCGGCGGGCGTCGTGGGGAGACGTGCGGGCTGCCACACACTGCGCAGCGCTGCTTCGTTTGTCTGACTGACGCCTGGCGCACCCAGTTTCCTGACGCTGTTGAGCTCCCTCGCTGGGGTGATATGCTTAGGCAGAATGTTGCTATCTTTGATCTTGATTTCGATGCTATCCTTGCTGCCATGTATGCTGTGACTGATAGTGCTGAGGGTGACTGTTACCTGAGTGTTCCGCCTGACCCGGGCATTGAGGCTGCTGCTCTAGGTGCTAGTGCGTCTGCTGCTCCAGGTACAGGTGAGTCTGCTGCTCTAGGTGCTGGTGAGTCTGCTACTCCAGGTGCTGGTGAGTCTGCTCTCTCTGGTACTGCACCTACTGAGGCCTTGCACACTTTCACACTTGACTCTGGTGCTTCGCGCTCTTTCTTTTGCGACAGCACCACACTCACGCCGCTCAGTCGGCCTGTCGCAGTCTCCCTGGCTGACCCCTCTGGGGGCCCAGTCCTTGCGCACTCTTCCACGGTTCTACCGTGTCCTGCGGCCCCGTCGGGATTCCTGTCGGGACTCCACCTCCCCTCGTTCTCTACGAACCTGGTGAGTGGAGCTGACCTCCAGGATGCGTGGGTTGACCAGTTCACCCCTGGAGGTCAGCGTGTGACCCACTGGACTTGCTCTCGGATGGGCCGCCACCTGGCCACGTTCACCCGTCGGCCTGGGTCGAGTCTGTACACAGTGACTACTGCGTCTCCTCCGGTCACTGCGTCTGGTCAGGTAGCCGCGTCTAGTCAGGTGTTTGCTGCCGTGTCCAGGTCCAGTCCAGCGTCTGCCCCCTGCTCGTGTCGTCCTCTGTCGCACGAGACTCTCCTTTGGCACCACCGCCTTGGTCACCCCTCCCTACCTCGTCTTCGAGGTATGGCCTCCCGTACCCTTGTCTCGGGTCTACCCCGGTGCCTCCATCCCCTTCCTCCGGGGCCTGCCCCTACCTGTGTTCCTTGTGTCGAGGGCCGGCAGCGCGCCGCTCCTCACTCCTCCACGTTCCCTCCGACAGAGGCTCCCCAGCAGACTCTTCACATGGACGTGTGGGGCCCAGCCCGCGTCCGTGGACAGGGTCACGAGCGTTACTTCCTGCTGGTCATTGACGACTACTCGCGTTACACCACAGTCTTCCCCTTGCGCAGCAAGGGTGACGTCACTGAGGTGTTGATCGACTGGATCCGCGGTGCCCGTCGCGAGCTCAGCGAGAGTTTCGGCTCGGACCTTCCTGTTCTGCGTCTGCACTCGGACAGAGGTGGTGAGTTTTCCTCCGACCTTCTGCGAGCCTTCTGTCTTGCAGAGGGCATCCGCCAGACGTTCACGCTTCCGGCCTCCCCACAGCAAAATGGGATTGCTGAGCGCCGCATTGGCATGGTCATGGACGTCGCTCGTACGTCCATGATCCATGCGGCTGCTCCCCATTTTCTGTGGACGTTCGCGGTTCAGTACGCTGCGCATCAGATCAACCTTCAGCCTCGTGTCTCCTTGCCGGAGACCACACCTACTCTGCGGTGGACGGGGAAGGTTGGCGATGCGTCTGTGTTCCGTGTCTGGGGATCTCGAGCTTTTGTCCGCGATACTTCAGCGGACAAGCTGTCCTCCCGTGCCGTTCCCTGCGTCTTCCTTGGCTTCCCCCCTGACGCACCCGGGTGGCAGTTCTACCACTCCACCTCGCATCGTGTTCTCTCCTCTCAGGACGTCACGTTTGACGAGTCGGTGTCTTACTACCGTCTCTTTCCCTACCGCACTGCCTCTCTCCCCCCCCCCGCCACTCTTCCTAGCACCAGGTACTCCCCCAGTAGACCCCCTCCCCCCTTAGCGTCCTGCCCCCTCAGGTGTGTCCCAGGTAGACCCTACCGAGCCGGTCGAGGTAGCTGTCGACTCAGGTGCTGCTAGGGGTGCTGAGCCTGCGGGTGCGGGGACTGGGGGTGCGGAGCCTGGGGGTGTTGAGCCTGAGCGTGTGGAGCCTGAGGGTGCTGAGTCTGGGGGTGCTGAGTCTGGGCGTGCTGAGCCTGGGGGTGCTGAGCGTGAGCGTGTGGAGCCTGGGGGTACTGCGTCTGGAGGTGCTGAGCCTGCGTGTGCTGAGTTTGGAGGTTCTCTAGGTGTCCCGTTGCGGCAGGAGCCCCTCTCTCCGCAGCAGCTTCGTGAGTGGTACGCTCAGTGCTGTCGCGGTGCTGCTGGAGGTGCTACTGGTGCTAGAGCTACTGGAGCTGCTGGAGGTGCTGCTGGAGCTGCTGGAGGTGCTGCTGGTGCTGGAGCTGCAGGAGGTACTGCTGGTGCTGCTGGAGCTGCTGGAGGTGCTGGAGCTGCTGGAGCTGCTGGAGGTGCTGGAGCTGCTGGAGCTACTAGAGGTGCTGCTGGAGCTGCTGGTGGTACTGGTGCTGTTGGAGGTCCTGGAGGTGCTCGTACTGGAGGTACTGGAGCTGCTGGGACTGGTGGTGCTGCAGGAGTTGTAGCTGGAGACCCTGCAATGTCTGGAGGCGCTGCGCGGCCGCGGCCATACTACGTTCCACTCCTTCAGCAGGTTCTTCGTCTCCCGCCTTCTCCCGGTCCTCCTCCTTCTTTACTGAGTCCACCGCCTGTCCAGTCCCAGTCGCAGTTACAGCCGGCCTCTCCACTGCCTGGTCCTTCTCCTTACTCTGGACCGACTAGAGGTCTTACCAAGCGTCGTGAGCCTGAGTCGCATCCTGTGTTGCCTGAGTCTCATTTTGCGTCGCCTGTCCGTACTGTTCGCGCTGGTCGTCGTGTTTCGCGTCCGCGTCCTCCTCCTCTCCCTAGCACTCACTCTATGACTCTGCGTCCTTCCACTGCTCCACAGCGTGTCCCTCTGCCGTCTCCTCCTGCGTCCTCTGTTCCTGACGGTCCCGACTCTGAGTCTGACTCCCTTTGTGCTGCTAGTCCTGCTGTTACGCGCTTTCTGGCCACTGCTGTCACTGACCCTTTGTTTGAGTCCACTGCTGCGTCTGCTCTTGTTGCTGAGCTTGTTGACTTTGTTGCGGCCTGTCGCCTAGACTAAGCCACTAGTCTTGTTGCTGAGTCTGCGTCTGCGTCTGTCTGTCCTCCGTCCGTCGGGGGTGAGTGTGCTCTTGGCACGGACGTTCTTGAGGATATACAGGAGGAGTTTGAGTGCTTTGCCGCTGCTGTACCTCATCTCGTATCCATGCTGCTTGCCCCTGAGGGAGAGCCAGATGCACCAGACATCCCGACCCCGCGCTCTTACGCAGAGGCGATAGAGGGTCCCTACTCCTCTCAGTGGCAGGCAGCCATGGACGCCGAGATGGCTTCCTGGAAGTCCACAGGCACCTACGTAGACAAGGTTCCCCCACCTGGGGCGAACATCGTCAGTGGCATGTGGATCTTCAGGGTGAAGCGACCGCCGGGTTCTCCGCCTGCCTTCAAGGCGCGTTACGTTGCACGTGGTTTCAGTCAGCGACAGGGAGTTGACTTCTTCCATACCTTCTCCCCTACCCTGAAGATGACCACTCTTCGGGTACTGCTGCACGTAGCTGCTCAGCGTGACTACGAGCTCCAATCGCTTGACTTCAGCACAGCCTTCCTACAGGGCAGCCTGCACGAGGAGATCTGGCTGCGCCGTCCACCTGGCTTCACTGGGTCGTTTCCTGCTGGTACCCAGTGGAGCCTCCGGCGGCCAGTCTACGGTCTCCGCCAGGCACCCCGTCAGTGGCACGACACACTGAGGACCACTCTTGCTGCTCTTGGTTTTGCTCCTTCCACTGCTGACCCTTCGCTGTTTTTTCGCACTGACACCACTCTGCCGCCGTTCTACGTTCTCGTGTACGTAGACAACTTGGTTTTTGCTACTGCTGACACTGAGGCACTCGCCCACGTAAAGTCCGAGCTGCAGAAGAGACACACGTGCACAGACCTGGGTGAGCTGACAAGCTATCTTGGCTTGTGAATCACCCGGGACAGAGCACAGCGCACCATTACCTTGACTCAGTCACACATGGTGCAGCAGGTCCTTCAGCGCTTCGGCTTCACGTACTCCTCGCCACAGTCCACTCCTCTGCCTACCGGTCACTCGCTCTCAGCTCCACCTTCGGACGAGTCCGTAGAGCCGAGTGGTCCGTATCCTAAGCCTGTGGGCTGCCTCATGTACCTGATGACTTGCACATGACCTGACCTCGCATACCCTCTCAGCCTTCTGGCTCGCTACGTGGCTCCCGGTAGGCACCGAAAGGTGCACTGGGATGCTGCGAAGAGGGTGTTGCGCTACTTGTGCAGTACGTCGGGCATGGGGCTTGTGCTTGGAGGACAGGGTCCAGTTGTCCTCACTGGTCATGCAGACGCTTCCTCGGTTGACGACTTGGCTACGCAGCGGTCGTCACAGGGTTACACCTTCAGTCTTGGCTCCGGTTCTGTCTCTTGGCGGTCTACCCGCTCTTCTTCTGTTCTCAGCTCCAGTTGTGAGGCTGAGATCTACGCTGGGGCCATGGCTGAACAGGAGCTACGCTGGCTCACCTACCTGTTGACCAAATTGGGAGAGGCGCCTTGTTCTCCTCCTGTTCTGTACGTCGACAACAAGGCCATGCTGGCCTTGTGTCAGGAGCACAGACTGGAGCACATAATGAAGCACATTGCTCTGCGCTACTTCCTTGCTCGAGAGTTGCAGCAGCGTGGTCTGCTTCATCTTGCTTACGTGGCCTCACAGGCCAACACTGCTGATGTTTTCACCAAGGCACTTCACCCTTGTGATCATCAGCGCTTCTGTACTGTCCTTGGCCTTGTACCTACTGTGCCTCACTTGCTTTCTTCCTGACTCTGCTTGTACTGTACTCTATATACATATACCTGCATGACCAGTGAGGACAACTCGAGCCCATCCTCCAAGCACGAGCCCCATGCCCGATGTACTGCACAAGTAGCGCAACACCCTCTTCGCAGCATCCCAGTGCACCTTTCGGTGCCTACCGGGAGCCACGTAGCGAGCCAGAAGGCTGAGAGGGTATGCGAGATCAGGTTGTGTGCAAGTCATCAGGTACATAAGGCAGCCCACAAGCTCTGGATACGGGCCACTCGGCTCTATGGACTCGTCCAAAGGTGGAGCTTAGAGCGAGCGAGCTTAGAGCGAGCCAGAGGAGTGGACTGTGGCGAGGAGTACGTGAAGCCGAAGCGCTGAAGGACCTGCTGCACCATGTGTGACTGAGTCAAGGTAATGGTGCGCTGTGCTCTGTCCCGGGTGATCCGCAAGCCAAGATAGCTTGTCAGCTCCCCCAGGTCGGTGCACGTATGTCTGTTCTGCAGCGTGGACTTCACGTGGGGGAGTGCCTCAATGTCAGCAGTAGCAAAGACAAGGTCGTCTATGTACACGAGAACGTAGAACGGCATTAGAGTGGTGTCAGTGCGTAGAAACAGAGAAGGGTCAGCAATGGAAGGAGCAAAACCAAGAGTAGCAAGTGTGGTCCTCAGTGTGTCGTGCCACTCATGAGGTGCCTGGCGGAGACCGTAGACTGGCCGCCGGAGGCTCCACTGGGTACCAGCAGGAAACGACCCAGTGAAGCCAGGTGGGCGGCGCAGCCAGATCTCCTCGTGCAGGCTGCCCTGTAGGAAGGCTGTGCTGAATTCAAGCGAGTGGAGCTCGTAGTCACGCTGAGCAGCTACGTGCAGCAGTACCCGAAGAGTGGTTATCTGCGGGGTAGGGGAGAAGGTATGGAAGAAGTCAACTCCCTGTCGCTGACTGAAGCCACGTGCAACGTAACGCGCCTTGAAGGCAGGCGGAGAACCCGGCGGCCGCTTCACCCTGAAGATCCACATGCCACTGACGATGTTCGCCCCAGGTGGGGGAACCTCGTCTACGTAGGTGCCTGTGGACTTCCAGGAAGCCATCTCGGCGTCCATGGCTACCTGCCACTGAGAGGAGTAGGGACCCTCTATCGCCTCTGCGTAAGAGCGCGGGGTCGGGATGTCTGGTGCATCCGGGTCTCCCTCAGGGGCAAGCAGCATGGACACGAGATGAGGTACAGCCGCGGCAAAGCACTCAAACTCCTCCTGTCTATCCTCAAAAACGTCCGTGCCAAGAGCACACTCACCCCCGACGGACGGAGGACAGACAGACGCAGACGCAGACTCAGCAACAAGACTAGCGGCGTAGTCTAGGCGACAGGCTGCAGCAAAGTCAACAAGCTCAGCAACGAGAGCAGACGCAGCAGAGGACTCAAACAGAGGGTCAGTGACAGCAGTGGCCAGGAAGCGCGTGACGGTAGGACTAGCAGCACGAAGGGAGTCAGACTCCGATTCCGGACCGTCAGGAAGAGAGGACGCAGGAGGAGAGGGAAGAGGGACACGCTGTGGAGCAGTGGAAGGACGCAAGGTCATAGAGTGAGTGCCAGGGACAGGAGGAGGACGCGGATGCGAAACACGACGACCAGCGCGAACAGTACGGACAGGCGACGCAAAATGAGACTCAGGCAACACAGGATGCGACTCAGGCTCACAACGCTTGGTAAGACCTCTAGTCAATCCGGAGTAAGGAGAAGGACCAGGCAGTGGAGAGGACGGCTGTAACGGCGACTGTGACTGGACAAGCGGTGGACTCAGTAACGGTGGAGTAGGACCAGGAGAAGGCGGTAGACCAAGAACCTGCTGAAGGAGCGGAACGTTGTACGGCCGCGGCCGCGCAGCGCCTCCAGAAACAGCAGAGACAGCACCAGTACCTCCTCCAGCAGCTCTAGCACCAGTAGCACCTCCAGCAGCACCAGCACCAGCAGCACCTCCCGTAGCTCTAGCACCAGCAGCACCTCCAGCAGCTCCAGCACCAGCAGCACCTCCAGCAGCACCAGCACCAGCAGCACCTCCAGTAGCTCCAGCACCAGCAGCACCTCTTGTAGCTCCAGCACCAGCTGCACCTCCAGCAGCTCCAGCACCAGCAGCACCTCCAACAGCACCAGCAGCTCCAGTACCGCCAGTACGAACGCCTCCAGGACCAGCGGCTCCAGCAACAGTCGCACTAGTAGCACGGCGACAGCGTCGAGCGTACCACTCACGAAGCCGCTGCGGAGAGAGGGGCTCCCGCCGTAACGGGACACCCGGAGAACCTCCAGACTCAGCACACGCAGGCTCAGCACCCCAAGACGCAGCACCCCCAGAGTCAGCACCCCCAGGCTCCACACGCTCAGGCTCAGCACCCCCAGTCCCCGCACCCGCACGCTCAGCACCCCTAGCAGCACCTGAGTCGACAGCTACCTCGACCGGCACGGCAGGGTCTACCTGAGACACACCTGAGAGGGCAGGACCCTGAGGGGGGAGGGGGTCTACCGGAGGAGTACCTGGTACTAGGAAGAGTGGCGGGGGGGGGAGAGAGGCAGCGCGGTAGGGAAAGAGACGGTAGTAAGACACCGACTCGTCAAACGTGACGTCCTGAGAGGACAGAACACGACGCGAGGTGGGGTGGTAGAACTGCCACCCGGGTGCGTCAGGGGGGAAGCCAAGGAAGACACAGGGAACGGCACAGGAGGACAGCTTGTCCGCTGAATTATCGCGGACAAAAGCTCGAGATCCCCAGACACGGAACGCAGACGCATCGCCAACCTTCCCTGTCCACCTCAGAGTAGGTGTGGTCTCCGGCAAGGAGACACGAGGCTGAAGGTTGATCTGATGCGCCGCGTACTGAACCGCTAACGGCCACAGAAATTGGGGAGCAGCCGCATGGATCATGGACGTACGAGCGACGTCCATGACCATGCCAATGCGGCGCTCAGCAATCCCATTTTGCTGTGGGGAGGCCGGAAGCGTGAACGTCTGGCGGATGCCCTCCGCACGACAGAAGGCCCTCAGGAGGTCGGAGGAAAACTCACCACCATTGTCTGAGTGCAAACGCAGAACAGGAAGGTCCTAGTCGAAACTCTCGCTGAGCTGGCGACGGGCACCGCGGATCCAGTCGATCAACACCTCAGTGACGTCACCCTTGCTGCGCAAGGGGAAGACTGTGGTGTAACGCGAGTAGTCGTCAACGACCAGCAGGAAGTAACGCTCGTGACCCTGTCCACAAACGCGGGCTGGGCCCCACACGTCCATGTGAAGAGTCTGCAGAGGAGCCTCGGTCGGAGGGAACGAGGAGGAGTGAGGAGCGGCGCGCTGCCGGCCCTCGACACAGGGAACACAGGTGGGGGCAGGCCCCGGAGAAAGGGGAGGAAGGCATCGGGGGAGACCCGAGACAAGGGTACGAGAGGCCATGCCTCGAAGACGAGGCAGGGAGGGGTGACCAAGGCGGTGATGCCACAGGAGAGTCTCGTGTGTCAGAGGACGACACGAGCAGGGGGCAGACGCAGGACTAGACCTGGACGCAGCTGGAAACACCTGACAAGACGCGGCTACCTAACCAGACCTAGAGACCGGAAGAGACGCAGTAGCCAGCGTGTAGAGACTCGACCCAGGCCGACGGGTGAACGTGGCCAGGTGGCGGCCCGTCCGAGAGCAAGTGCAGTGGGTCACACACTGACCTCCAGGGGCGAACTGGTCAACCCACGCGTCCTAGAGGTCAGCTCCACTCACCAGGTTCGTAGAGAACGAGGGGAGGTGGAGTCCCGACAGCAAGCCCGACGGGGCCGCAGGACACGGTAGAACCGTGGAAGAGTGCGCAAAGACTGGGCCCCCAGAGGGGTCAGCCAGGGAGACTGCTACAGGCCGACTGAGCGGCGTGAGCTTGGTGCTGTCTCTGAAGAAAGAGCGCGAAGCACCAGAGTCAAGTGTGAAAGTGTGCAAGGCCTCATTAGGTGCATTACCAGAGAGAGCAGACTCACCAGCACCTGGAGCAGCAGACTCACCAGTACTTGGAGCAGCAGACGCACTAGCACCTAGAGCAGCAGCCTCAATGCCCGGGTCGGGCGGGACACTCAGGTAACAGTCACCCTCAGCACTATCAGTCAAAGCATACATGGCAGCAAGGATAGCATCGAAATCAAGATCAAAGATAGCAACATTCTGCCTAAGCAGATCACCCCAGCGAGGGAGCTCAACAGCGTTAGGAAACTGGGCGCGCCAGGCGTCAGTCAGGCGACCGAAGCAGCGCTGCGCAGTGTGTGACAGCCCGCACGTCTCCCCACGACGACTGGCGGTGCGAAGAACGTAAGTGCAGGGACCAGCACCCCCAGACCTCCCACGCCCAGCGTACCACTCACGAAGCTGCTGGGCCGACGGGGTCTCACGAGAACGCGGCTGCTGCTGGCGCTGGCTACCACCAAAGCCTCCACGCTGCGCGGCTGCACCTTGACCAGCACCACGGCCACCACCACCTCCGCCACCGCTGCCGCTGCCTCCACCACCAGTGCCTCTGCCTCCACCACCTCCGCCGCTGCCTCCACCACCTCCACCGCCGCCACTGAAGCCCCCACTCCTGGCACCACCCCCACCTCCACCGCCACCCCCTCCGCCTCCTCCACCGCCTCCGCCGCCGCCCCCGCGGTCCCCTCCACCACCCTTGCTCCCCTTGCCCTTGCTGTTGCGGCGTCTCCCACTAGGGGCAGACGCAGCTCCGACCTCCTCAGTGCCAACGAGGTCGACAGCAGCAGCAGAAGCAACAGAGGGGAGAAGGGGGACAGGGGAACACCCCTCAAAGAAAGGGGTGCGCCGGTCGTCGCGAGAAGCACCTACAGCTAAGATACTCTTCTCAGTTGCAGCTAGGCGCTCCTCTAGCAGGTCGACAATGAGCTCGGTGGGGCAAAGGGAGATAAAGTGGTCCCTGACTGAAGTTAGGGAGTCAGGGAGGCGGGTGACTAGGTAGTAAAGGGCGATGTACATTGGGGGGGGGTTCTTGGCACAAAACTCAGTGGGAAGGGCAGCGCGGTAGCAGGCGTCACTAGTGCGGAGGTGAGAAACTAGGTCAGCGACTGTGGCAAAGGCGGCAAGGTCAGGGAAAAGGTATGGCAGCATGAGGCGGCTGAGGGCAGCAGTGGCAGGGGAGGAGTAGCGCGCAACTACAGCGTCGTACAAAGACTGAGCAGTCTTGTACTGACCAAAATGCGCGCGCTCAGCAGACGGCAGGTGACTACGAACAGCAAGACGAGCAACAGCGTCACGAGTGGTCCACTGCGAGCGAACCGTACTGTCAGCAGTGGCAGCAGGAGCAGTAGAGACTTAGGACGTGTGATCGAAAAGTGATACCCCATCTCTAGAGTCACACTGAAGAAAGAGCTGCAGGTTGTCAACCCACACGTCAAAGTCAATTGCACGCTCCTCAGCATCAAAGGTGAGAATAGTAGGGCTAGCCATAGCAGCAGTAGGAGCAGTAGCAGCAGTAGCAGCAATAGCAGCAATAGCAGCAGTAGCAGCAGTAGCAGCAAAGGCAGTAGGGCAGTGCAGGGCAGTGCGGCTCGGTAGGGCGGCGCGGCTCGGCAGAGCGGCGCGGCTCAGTGGGCAGCGCGGCTTGGCTGGGCGGCGCGGCTCAGCTGGGCGGCGCGACTCGGCTGGGCGGCGCGGGTGCTTACCAGGGTCGGGTGCAGGGCCGGGCCGTGATAGCAGGGGCCGCGCCAGTAGGGGTGGCGACAGCAGTGGGGGGGGCGCGACTGCAGGGGGGGCCGCGCCAGTAGGGGCCGCGCCAGGAGGGGCCGCGCCAGGAGGGGGGGCCGCGTCAGCAGGGGCTGCACCAGTAGGGGCCGCGCCAGCCGGGGGGGCCGAGTCAGCCGGGGGCCGGGTCGTTACATTAGGGGCCGCGCCAGTAGGGGTGGCGACAGCAGGGGGGGGGGGGGGCGCTACTACAGGTGCCGCGCCAGTAGGGGCCGCGCCAGTAGGGCTGGCGACAGCAGGGGGGGGCCGCGACTGCAGGGGCCGCGCCAGTAGGGGCCGCGCCAGCAGGGGGCCGCGTCAGCAGGGGCCGGGCCGATAGGGGTGGCGACTGCAAGGGGGGCCGCGACTGCAGGGGGCCGCGTCAGGAGGGGCCGCGCCAGCTGGGGGCCGCGTCAGTAGGGGCCGCGCCAGCAGGGGGCCGCGTCAGCAGGGGGCCGTGCCAACAGGGGCCACGACGGGCTAGGGCCGCGACGGCAGTAGGGGCCGCGTCGGCAGTAGGGGCCGCGACGGGCTAGGGGCCGCGACGGGGTAGGGGCCGCGACGGGCTAGGGGCCGCGACAGGCAGTAGGGGCCGCGACGGGCTAGGGGGCCGCGACGGGCTAAGGGCCGCGACGGGCTAGGGGTCGCGACGGGCTAGGGGCCGCAACAGGCAGTAGGGGCCGCGACGGGCTAGGGACCGCGACAGGCAATAAGGGGCCGCGATGGGCGTTAAGGGGGGGCCACGACGGGCAGGGCGGGATGCGCACTTCGGGCAGGAAAAAAAAAATTAGTGGTGGGCCCTAAAAAAACGTTCCCACTAGGGAACCTGCTCAGAATGCCATGTTAGAATGTGAGAGAATGGAATGAGTGAACTAGGCAGTCGGTGGGTACAAGTATGAAAACCTATAACTGTTGTACCCTATAAGAACTACCCCACTACAGCCTAAACAGACTATAGCATATAAGTTTGACAAACTTGCTGCGAATTGAATCGACTGTAGAAGAGACGAGCGCTGATTCTGTACGTCGCGTAATTCTCCCTTAGTCGATTTTTTCGTCCGATCTCAGCCGTTGAGAGGCAATTAGATCCGACACTCCAAATTCCAACGTTTTTTTGCTAAATTCCCAGGGCCGTTGAGATTCGAATCGATGTGACGGTCGAAATTCCAACTTCTTCACCGATAATCATGAGTGTTCGAAAACCGGCTTGAGGGGGCGTTTAAAAAATTGCAGAACTGGTTAACATACCCGAAATCGGCGCTTTTCGTCGTCACCCCCGCGGTTTGAAAATCTAGGTTTTAGCGGTCGAAAAACTTCGCGTGTAAACAAGCTCTCATTACCAAGTGTGAGGATCTAGGATCGAGCTCAGAAAAGTGGGTTTGAACTGAATGGTCCACCTGGGTTCAAGACAAGGCTATATATAGTCTCAACACAAGCCAGTAACCCAGGTGTTACACGAAGGTTCTAAGGGTCGCGAAGCGTCCCGAACAGAGCCTTCCCGAATTCAGTGGCAACCGAAAAGCCTAGAATTCGGTGCAAGCAACCTGGTTCGGTGCTATAACTATAATAACATATAGGAATGCACCTAACCTAGGAAATCAAGCATAATTATGCATGATAAACAAAACCCAAGTTAGCAATAGCATAATAAAGTTCAGGCAAGCTAGCAAAGCCAGCATAAGCCGTCGTGCTCTCACAGACCTGGTGCACCATGTGAGACTGAGTCCAGGTGATGGTGCGCCGTGCTCTTTCCCGGGTGATCTGCAAGTCAAGATAGCTCCGCAGCTCACCCAGGTCAGTGCAGGTGTGTCTCTCCTGCAGCTCCGCCTTTACTAGGGCCAGCGCCTCAGTGTCAGCAGTAGCAAGAACCAAGTCGTCGACGTATACGAGAACGTAGAATGGCGGCAGAGAAGTGTCGGTGCGTAGAAACAGCGACGGGTGAGCAGAGGAAGGAGCAAACCCAAGAGCCGCAAGTGTCGTCCTCAGTGTGTCGTGCCACTAACGGGGCGCTTGGCGGAGACCATAGATTGGCCGCCGGAGGCTCCACTGGGTACCCGCAAGAAACGACCCAGTAAAGCCAGGTGGGCGGTGCAACCAGATCTCCTCATGAAGGCTGCCCTGCAACAAAGCTGTGGAGAAATCGAGGGAGTGCAGCTCGCAGTCACGTTGTGCTGCAATGTGCAACAACACCCGAAGAGTAGTCATCTTCGGGGTGGGGGAGAAGGTCTGGAAGAAGTCAACCTCCTGTCGCTGACTGAAGCCTCGAGCAACGTATCGCGCCTTGAAGGCAGGCGGAGAACCCGGCAGCCGCTTCACTCTGAAAATCCACATGCCATCGACTATGTTCGCCCCATGAGGAGGAACCTCGTCGACGTAGGTGCCTGTGGACTTCCAAAAAGAAATCTCTGCGACCATGGCTGTCTGCCACTGAGAAGAGTACTCGCCCGCGATCGCCTCAGCGTAAGAGAGCGGGGTAGGGATGTCAAGTGCATCCGGGTCTCCCTCAGGGCAAAGCAGCATGGATGCGAAACGAGGGAAAGCGGCCGCAAGACACTCAAGCTCAACTTGCCTGTCCTCAAGGACGTCACTGCTAAGGGTAGGCCCACCCTCGACAGACGGAGGACTGACAGACTCTGACTTAGTAACAAGACTCGCGACGTAGTCAAGACGACTCCTAGCTGCAAAGTCGACTAGCTCAGTGACTAGGGAAAACGCAGCAGTAGACTCAAAGTCGGGGTCAGTGACGACAGTAGTGAGGAGATGAGTGACAGTAGGACTGGCAGCACAAGCAAGGTCAGACTCAGGGTCAAGAACGTACAGAAGAGAGGATGCGGGAGGCTCAGGCAGGACAACACGCTGTGCAACAGAGGAAGGACGAAGTGCCATACCGTGAGTGCCTGGGACAGCCCGAGGACGAGGACGGGCGACACGACGAGCACGAACAGGTGTGGAAGCACGAGTCTCAGGCTCATGACGCTCAGTCAGGGACTTAGTCACCTCAGTGTGAGGAGCAGGAGCGGGCAGCGGGGAGCCAGGCATAAGCTGTGGCTGAGACTGGTCTGTCGGTGGAGACAGGAGAGGTGGAGTGAGGCCAGTGGAAGACGGGAGACTAAGAACCTAGCGGAGGGCCGAGTCAGGCGGTTGTAGAGACGACTGCGGCTGCGGGTAGAAAAATGGTCGGCTCGGCGCAGTACCCGTACCGTCAGCAGCTCCAGCATCTCCAGTACCTCCAGCTCCAGCACCTCCAGTAGCACCTCCAGCACCAGCAGCACCACCAGCTCCGGCAGCTCCACCACCTCTAGTACGAGCACCTCCAAGACCAGCAGCTCCAGCACCTCCAGTACCTCCAGTACGACCAGCTCTAGCACCTCCAGTACCTCTAGCTCCAGTACCTCCAGCTCCAGTACCTCCAGCTCCAGTACCTCCAGCACCAGCAGCACCACCAGCTCTGGCAGCTCCAGGACCCCTAGGACCTCTAGTACCACCAGCTCCAGCACCTCCAGTACCACCAGCTCCAGTGCCTCCGACACCTGCAACACCTCCAGCACCAGCAGCTCCAGCACCTCCAGCACCACCAGCTCCAGGAGAACCTCCAGTAGTACCTCTAGCACCACCAGCTCCAGCACCTGCCGCACCTCCAGTAGTACCTCCAGCACTAGCAGCTCCAGCGTCTAGGTAACTCCAAGCTCCAGTACCAGAGTGGCCTGTCCGAACGACCCACTCACGAAGCTGCTGCGGTGAGGGTGTCTTGAGTTGACTAGGTGGCTGGTGCTGTCCAACACCAGGACCTTCAGCAGGAGCACCCACGACCCCTCCACCACTAGGACTCGCAGCACCCCCAGTCTCAGCACCCCTAGAACCCTCACCCCCAGAAACAGCACCCCCAGTCTCAGCACCCCCAGTCTCAGCACCCCCAGTCTCAGTACCTCCTGCGTCCTCACCCCCAGTGTCACCACCCCCAGCAGCACCAGTGTCCACAGCTATAGGCCGCAGAGGTGGTGACGACGGTCGAGGCGGAAAACCAGGAGGGGTCTCCAAGCGTGGAGAGCGACGAGTGGCCACCGCGTCGTCAGCGGCAAGGTCACCCCCCTCAGCCGGGCCAGAGGAGTCAGAAGAGATCTCCAAAGGCTCAACCAAGGGGGGCGGGTCTACCTGAGACACACCTGAGGGAGCAGGACCCTGTGGGGGGAGGGGGTCTATTGGGGGGGGGAACTGGTACCAGGAAGAGAGGCGCCAGGGGGACCGGGTGGGACTCGTGCGGGTGGAGCCTGTAGAAACAGACCGAATCATCAAAGGTGACGTCTTGGGAGGAGAACACGTGACACGAGTGAGGGTTGTAAAACTGCCACGGTGGGGCGCCGGTGGGGAAGCCCAGGAAGGCGCAGCGGAGAGTGCGAGGAGAGAGCTTGCTCGCGGTGGTATCGCGAACAAGGGAGAGCGCGCCCCAGACCCGAAACACCGATGCATCGTCAAACTTTCTCATCCAACGGAGTGTGGGCGAGGTCTCTGGCAAAGAGACATGGGGCCAGAGGCTGAGCTGATGCACGGCGTATCGGACCGCAAATGGCCACAGAAAATGGGGAGCAGCCACATGGATCATGGAGGTACGAGCAACCTCCATGATCAAGCCAATGCGATGCTCAGCAATCCCATTTTGCTGTGGAGAGGCCGGAAGCGTGAACGACTGGATGATGCCCTCGTCTCGTCAGAACTCCGCAAGGAGGCCGGAAGAGAACTAACCGCCCCTGTCAAAGTGCAGACGCAGGAGTGGAAGGTCCCGCCGAAACCGCTCGCGCAGCTGGTGACGAGTAGCGCGGATCCAGGGGATCAAAACACCGCTGACGTCCGCCTTGCTGCGCAAGGGGAAGACCGTGGTGTAGCGCGTGTAGTCATCAACGACCAGCAAGAAGTAGCGCTCCTGGTCCGTCCCATACGTCCATGTGGAGAGTTTGCAGAGGAGCAGTGGTCGAAGGAAACGAGGAGGAGTGAGGAGCAGCGCGCTGCCGCCCCTCGGCGCAGGGAAGGCACAGCGGGGCAGGCAAGCATGGGAAGGGGGGTAGGGACCTGGGAAGGTCAAAGATAAGGAGACGTGAGTGCATGCTACGAAGGCGCAACAGAGAGGGGTGACCGATTTGGTGGTGCCAGAGGAGAGTCTGGTGGTAGAGTACCCGACACGAGCACGACGCAGCGAACTGACCAGATGCAGACACCTGACCCAACGCAGCCACCTAAGCAAACGCTATGGTGAGGGTGTACAAACTGGACCCAGGCTGACGAGTGAACGTAGCAAGGTGACTGCAAGTCTGGGAGGACGTACAGATCACCACACGCTATCCTCTAGGAGTAAAGGTGTCAACCCATACATCCTGAAGGACGGCGTTGCTCACCTAGTTCGTCGAGAACGAGAGGAGGTGGAGACCTGGAAGTGAGCCAGAAGGGATTGCCAGACACGGGAGGACAGTGGAGGCTCGTGCGACAATTGGGCACCCAGAGGGGTCAGCCAGTGAGACTGGGACCAGTGCAGCGAGCAGTGTGACTATAGTGCAGTCTCAAAAAAAGCAACGAGATGCACCTGAGTCAAGTGTGAAGGTGTGCAAGGCCTCAGCTGAGGCAGCAGACTCACTAGCACCTGTGACAGCAGATGCACTAGCACCTAGAGCGACAGCAGAATCACTAGCACCTGGGGAAGGGGCAGCGATACCATCAGCGCAAGGCACACATGAGTAACCAGTACCCTCATCACTAATAACATCAACATACATAGCATAGAGTGCCTGGTTGATCTTAACAAAATCAAGAACAAACATATCTACTCTCTTCGCCATCAGCTGCGCCCAGTTGGGAACAGCCTGCTCATCACCATACTCTGCCACTCAGGCATCCTCAAGATGGCCGAAGCAGCGATACTCTGTGTGCCCAGTCTTCCCGCAGGTCTCACCCTTACGGAGGCCCGTGCGCTGACATAGGAGCATCGAACAGTGCCCCCAGGGGAACCACACTGGACAACCCACCCACGAAGGTGCTGAGGGGTGGGGTTGTCCGGGAGGCATGGCAGCTGTGGACCACTACCATAGCCTCCGCCGCCATAAGGTGAACCCCCATAGCTTCCACCCTTGCCAGCTCCACCCCGACCGCCTCCACCACCCCCGCCGCCTCCACCACCCCCGCCACCTCCTCCACCCCCGCCACCTCCTCTGCCTCCACCTCCGGTGCCATTGTCAGAGGTCCACTGGTGATCCCCGATTGATCCTAGGGAAGGGTTACAGGCACGTTGGCCTGGGGGGTTATGGGGGCACTCACCCACTACACAAACAAGCCATTTTATCCCAATGGTCTAGTGGTTGGGATTCTGACATGGTATCAGAGCGAAGGTCTCGGGTTCAAATCCCAGTGTGTGCACTTCGGGCATCCCAGTGCGGGGGGGTGTCAGAGGTTTACTGGTGATCCCCGATTGATCCTAGGGAAGGGTTACTAGCTCGTTGTCCTGGGTGGTTATGGGCGCACTGACCCGCTACTGAGCAAGCCCTTTTATCCCAATGGTCTAGTGGTTGGGATTCTGACAGCCACCTCCACCGCCTCCGCCCCTGCCACCACCAGCCCCGCTACCACCACCGCTAGTGCCACCCCCACCACCCTTACCCCCCTTGCCCTTGCCGCTGCGGCGCTTCCCACTAGGAGCAGACGCAGCGCCGACTTCCTCAGCACCAAGGAGGTCGACAGCAGCAGCAGTAGCAACAGAGGGTATGAGAGGGGAGGGATCACACCCTTCAAAAAGGGGGAGCGGAGAGTGCCACGAGAGGCAGCGACAGCAACAGTACTGGTCTCAGCCTCGAGAAGGGACTTCTCCAGCGAGGCAAGTGTGAGCTCAGTGGGGTTGAGGGCGAGGAAGTGGTCCCTACTGGTGCGGAGGGAGTCAGGGAGGCGTGTGACGAGAAATACAGGGTGATATTAAGTGGGGGGGGGGTTCTCAGCGAGGAAGGTCGGCTTGAGGGTGGCGCGGTAGGGAGTCTCACTAGAGCAAAGGTGGGTCATGAGATCAGCAACAGTGGGGAAATCTGCGAGCTCAGGAAAGAGGTACGGCAGCATGAGACGGCCTAGGGCGGCGCGGCTCAGTAGGATACAAAGCAGCAGCCTGCGCGGCAGCAGCAGCTTGTTTGGCAGCAGCTGCGCAGCAGCAGCAGTGCTGACGGATAGGGGCGCTTGGGGGCAGGCAGCACGCGCGCAGGCAGGGGAGAGCGCAGCTGCAGCAGCAATAGTAGCAGCAGCGTGCTTAGCAGCAGTAGCGCGTGCAGCAGCAGTGGCTGCGTAAGTGGCAGCAGTAGTGGCTGCGTAAGTGGCAGCAGCAGCTCAGGCGGCAACAGCAGCCTAGCTGCAGCAGCAGCGCAGCAGCAGCAGCACAGGTGGCAGCAGCAGCACATGCGGTAGTAGCAGCTGAGGTGGCAGCAGCAGCGCAGCAGCAGAAGCACTGGTGGCAGCAGCAGCGCAGGCGAGTAGAGGCTCGGCAGGGCAGAGCACAGCTGCAGTAGCGTGTGTAGCAGCAGCAGTAGCAGCAGCGCTTAGCAACAGCAGCAGCGCATGCAGCAGTAGCAGCTGCGTAAGTGACAACAGCAGCAACACGCAACAACGCGGACAGGCAGGGCACAGGTAGGGTGCGCGTGGTCAGGGCATAGGCCGGGCGCAGGCTGCTGGCGGGCAGCGCAAGCGGGCAGGGGCGCAGTGGCGCTCGCGGGCAGGGGCGCAGTTGCGCTTGCGGGCAGGCAGAGCACTCGCGGGCAGGCAAAGTGCGCGGGTAGGGGCGCAGGCTCGCGGGCGGGCAATGCGCTAGGCAGCAAGCGGGCAGATCGCTCTTGCAGCAGGCAGCGTGCGTGCAGCAGTAAGTGCTCAGATCGCGCGCTAGGCAGCAAGCGGGCAGCGCGACTGGCAGGGCAGGGCAGAACGTACGAGTATGCGGAATTTCAACGGTGGGCCCTTTTAAAAACTAGGTCCTAAGGTCTAGGAACGGCCTAGTCTCTGAAACCATGTTAGAATCTAGTGAGAAGGATGATGGATTAGGTAAGGGGGGGGGGGGGATACAAGAGTATCGAGAAATATTGTGTACCGTCTAAGGATAACCCCTACATAGCCTAGCAATCTAGAGAGCATATAATGTTTTGACATTTCTCCCCTCATCTCCCCATCGCACCCCTCATTTTACCCCATCCTCCATTCACCCATCTGCTCTCCCCCCCTCAGCCCTCCTTTCCCTTCCAATCACCCCCATTTCCCCCATCCATCCCCTATCCCCGATCATCTCCACCCCCGCTCACCCCTCATATTTCACCCCACCCATCCCCTCACTCTCCTCCCTCTCTCCCCCCTTCCACCAACTGACCTCTCATCTTCCCCACACTTACCGTAAGTTCCTTCCTAGCACACGCCCTCTACGCCCTCCGAGCCTTAGCCTCCGCGCCCTCTCCGTGCCTTAGCGCCCTCCTCCTCCGTGCGTCAGCGCCCTCCGCGCCCCTAGCCCGTCGCCCTAGCCTGTCGCCCAGGCCCACGCCCTAGCCCGACGCCCAGGCCAGCGCCCTAGCCCGTCGCCCAGGCCCGCGCCCTAGCCCGTCGCCCAGGCCCGCGCCCTAGCCCATCGCCCAGGCCCGCGCCCTAGCCCGTCGCCCAGGCCCGCACCCTACCCGTTGCCCTAGCCCGTCGCCCAGGCCCTTGCCCTAGCCCGACGCCCAGGCCCGCGCCCTAGCTCGTCGCCCAGGCCCGCGCCCCAGCCCGTCGCCCTAGCCCGTCGCCCAGGCCCGCGCCCTAGCCCGTTGCCCAGGCCCCCGCCCTAGCCCGTCGCCCTAGCCGGTCGCCCAGGCCCGCGCCCCAGCCCGACGCCCAGGCCCGCGCCCTAGCCCGTCGCCCAGGCCCGCGCCCTAGCCCGTCGCCTAGGCCCACGCCCTGGCCCGTCGCCCAGGCCCGCGCCCTACCCGTCACCCTAGCCCGTCACCCAGGCCCGCGCCCTAGCCCGACGCCCAGGCCCGCGCCCTAGCCTGTCGCCCAGGCCCGCGCCCTAGCCCGTCGCCCAGGCCCGTGCCCCACCCGTCGCCCAGGCCCGCGCCCCACCCGTCGCCCTAGCCCGTCGCCCAGGCCCGCGCCCCAGCCCGTTGCCAAGGCCCTCGCCATAGCCCATCGCCCAGGCCCGCGCCCTGCCCTCGCACCAGCCCGCGCCCCAGGCGGCGCCTAGCCCGCCCTCTGCCCATGCCCTTTCCCCCCGTTGGCACTAGCCTTCACCCCTCCACTGCCCTGTTCCCCGGGCCCGAACCGTCCCTACTGTCACTGGCCTTCTGCTCAGCGACTGGCAGCCGCTCCTCTCCCTAACGACCCTCTGTAGCCTAGTCTCTAGCCTAGCACCTAGCCTCCAGCCGCCTCTAGCCTAGCCTCCAGCATGGAGTCCCGCCGCCTTCGTTTCGATGCGGAGGGCCGCCCGATCGAGTTCAGTACCTGGCAGCGCCAGGCCACGCGCTACCTCACTAGTCAACGTCAAGACGGCGCCACCCTGTGGGCCCACGCTTCTGGTGCCCTCAAGGCGCCCCTGCCTCCCGACCCCCTCCCGACCGACCCGGAGCCGACTCCTACGGCGCAGGCAGATTACGACCGTCGTCTCTTGGCGAGGGACGTGTGGGACTCTCGCAACGCTGCCACTGCTCTTACGCTGACGGAGCTCCTCCCACCGACTGAGGCCATCCACTTTGCCCAGGTGGATACTGCGCAGAGGGTTTGGGATGCTGTTGTTGCGCGCTATTCCACCCCTTCCTCTGCCTCTCTCAGTCGCCTCCTCATGCCGTTCGTGTTTCCCGACCTTGGCTCGTTTTCGACTGTGTCCGAC
Organism: Closterium sp. Naga37s-1; assembly: GCA_947471745.1. Lineage (NCBI taxonomy): Eukaryota > Viridiplantae > Streptophyta > Zygnematophyceae > Desmidiales > Closteriaceae > Closterium > Closterium sp. Naga37s-1. The sequence continues at coordinate 1,614,669 of CANJKZ010000861.1, forward strand.
CTCGTGAGTCACCTGCGTTCACTTGACGCCGGTTTCCGTGCGGCCTGCACCGATGCCCAGCTTCTTGTTGCTCCCCCCCCCCCCATGTGGCTCACTGTGCACTGGTTAGTCACACGCCTTCCTGACCGCCTCGCTACTGCTCGCGCCGTGCTTCTCCAGAAGCACCCCACTGAGCTTACTATCGATCTCCTTGAGACCGCTCTCGGGAAGATCGAGAGTAACCTCCTCTCCGTTGCCTCCGCCACTGACGCAGTGCCCCCCCGTCGTTTTGCGGGGTGTGCCGCCCCTCAGCTTCCCACTTTCACTGCTACCCGCGCTTCTGCTACTGTGTCAGTTGTTGAGGACACTGCTGCCGTCTCTGCCGCTGACTGGCAGAAACGGGGCAAGAGTGGCAAGAAGGGCGGGAAGGGAGGTGGAGGAGGCAGTGGTGGTGGCGGTGGAGCTGGGAGCGGTGGTGGTGGTGGAGGCGGCGGTGGTGCCCCAGGAGGAGGGAGCCTTGGAGGAGGTGCAGGACAGACAGGCTCGCCTACTGGCGGTGTTCAGACCAGCGAGGTGTCGGACCTCAGCAGTAGGAGCCACAGCAGCACCAGCCACAGCAGAGATAGCACCATCAGCAGGGACAGCAGCAGCAGCAGGCACCGCAGCAGTTCCAGCCTTGGGGCCCCCACTGCAGTGGGGTCCGCAGCAACACTGGGGCCCCCCGCCGCAGTGGGGTCCGGGAGGACCAGGGAGCTCCAACCGCAGCAACAGCAGTTCCAGCTGGGCCCCTTGCCCCCCTCGCCGTGACACCGGCCCCTGTGACCACTGGTGCCTCACCGGACCACGCAGCCCTTGTGTCTGCGGCCACGACGACCACTCTGTCGCGCGGTGCTTCCGCCGCCTCCTATTAGCGTATACTTGTGCCTCTCTAGTCTAGGTGCTTGTGTTTCTGCTCTAGGTGCTTGTGTAGCTTCCACACCGGGCTCACCACAGGCTATGGCGTCCATGTCCTTCACGCTCGACTCTGGCGCATCGCAGTGCTTCTTCCGCGACCACACGACACTCACACCGCTCCATGCTCCAGTACCGGTTGCCCTGGCTGATCCTTCCTCAGGACCAGCCGTGGCATGCAGCTCTACCACCCTCCCGTTCCCTGTGGTCCCCTCTGGTGTCCTGCGCGGCCTCCACATCCCCTCGTTCACTCGGAACTTGGTGGGTGTTGGATACCTCCATGACAGGGGGATCACCGTTACCTACTGTGTTAGGCCTTGTGCCTACTTTGCCTCACTTGCTTTCTGCTTGACTCTGCTTGTACTGTGATCTTTATATATACCTGCATGCTTGCACTTGCTAGGGTATGATCACTGTATTGTTTGTTCTCTTATACATAACTCTGCATGTGAACTGGACTTGTGGCCCTTTGCTTGTGCTCGGACTGTGTGGTGACTTTGTGATCCACCCTGAGCTTGCTTTGCTTTTCTTGACTGGTCTTGTGACCACTTGTTCTCCCCCACTTTGCCTATGGGGGTGTGTCATAATGTTATAGTGCTTACATTTGTGTAGGCTATAGTGGGGTAGCCCATAAGGGGTACAACCCAATTAGGGTTAGTACTTGTACCCAACTCTTTCATAGTTCATTCATTCTCGTTCGTTACTTCTGACAGCTGTTCCCTCCAGTAAGTGGCCTTCGGGCCCTTGGTCTTCCTTCCTCTCCTCCTGTCCACTCACAGTCCCCTACCGCGTACGGCCCTACGTTTCCTCCTCCGTACTTGACTCCAGCTGTTTTCTCTCCTCCTCAGTCACAGTCATCTCCTCTTGTTGTCCCGCACGACTGGACCAGTCGTTGTCCTCCGCGTGCTCGTCCCTCGTCTTTTTATGCCGACCTCCCCACTGTCTTGTTTTGTTCTAGTCCTCGTTGTTCTCCGCCTGTGTCTATTCTCTCCTCACATCCTGAGTCGTCTCTCACCGTCTCCTCTCACCCTATCACTGACTATTACCGTGTTGCTTGCCCTGTTGTCTCCCGTATTCTTGCCACTCTTATCACCGACCCTCGTGCCTCTCCGTCGTCTGTCTCGACTCTTACGCTGTCTCTGACTTTGCTTCCACCCGCCGCCTTGACTACGCCACGCGTGTGGTGGCTGCTCCACCTCCCCGTCCTCTGTCCATCGGGGGTGAGTCTGCCCTTGGCTGTGACGTCCTAGAGGACAGGCAGTTTGAGCTGGAGTTCTTAGCCGCAGCTTCCCCCTCTCTCTGCGCCATGCTGCTTTCCCCTGAGGGAGACCCCGACGCCCTTGACATACCGACACCTCGCACGTACCGTGGGGCAGTGTCAGGGGAGTGGGCCTCTTAGTGGAAAGCGGCTATGGAATCCGTGTTAGGATCCTCCTGTGTCGAAAGCCTCGACTGGAGTGCAGAGTGAAGCATATAGACGTTAGGTACTTCCTCCTGCGAGAGTTGCAGCGACGCGGCCACGCACGCTTGGACTTTGTGGCCTCAGAGGCCAACACTGTCGACGTCTTCACCAAGGCCTTGGCGCCTGGAGACCACCACAGGTTATGTGTGCAGTTGGGGCTTGTTGAGGTAGGCCCTCGGTTGCTGTAGACTTGTTGTTTGCTATGCATGTTGTGTTTTGCTATATATCCTAGTGAACTCTTGAACTGACCTTGTGGCCGCTTGTTTGTGCTCGGAGTGTGTGGTGACTTTGAGCGCCACCCTGAGCCTTGTTTTGTTGCTTGCTCTTGTCTGGTCTTGTGACCGTTGTTTCACTTGCTAGTTGTTGGGTACCCCTTACTTAGCCTATGGGGGTGTGTCAAATGTTATTATTGTGATAGGCTGCAGTGAGGTACTCCATAGAGAGTACAACTTTGTTAGGCTTCCTATTTGTATTGCCTCCCTACCATAATCCAAGCATTCAGTTGCTAGCTACTCTTAAGATGTGCTTGTGTGCGTATGCATGAGAAACCAAGAGGAAATAAATGAGGCATAGGTACTGGTATCACGCATGGAGGCTGGTGGGCTGAATGTGTTACACTTTCCAGTTCATTTGCTAGCTTTTGCTTGTCTTGTCTTTCCAGTCCACACCGCCCGCAATACCCCCACACCTTTCCCGTGCTCCCCCATTACACAGAAAGTTAGTTTTATCACATCGATATTTTTTTTCAGAATAAAATTCACCTTTTCAAGACATCCTGGTCAGGGCAGTAAGACCAGGGCACTGTAATCCATGGGTGTGGCCAAGATCCAAATTTTGGGTTATGGAACTGAATTTAGAGTTCCTTACACATAACTAGGAAAGCCATTTGTCTTGTACGAATCGATATGTAGTAGGTGCTGGACGTTTTTCTTCGCAAGGAGCTCGATTGTTGCTGCGACGTGTGGGTATGACTATACAGAACCAGTTCTCTGCGCGACTTGTGTCAGTTTCACAGATCTGACCGACCAACCTCAATGAGCCCATACGCGTGGGAGCCCCTAGCTGCACCCACACCGATCAACAAGGCTGTGCGAACCGCGCCAAAGCTGAGCATCAGGCTTGCGGGGCTTCGCAAAACCCAGGAGCAGCCTTCGAGCTCCCATATGACCAAAGCGATCTACCAGGTTCGCCCTCCCTGGTTCAGGAGATGAAATCGAACCACACAAGAAGGTTCGGCCTTTATGTGGTCGGTGAAGCGCTTTGTGAACTTTGAAGCCAAACTTCACGCTCGGAAACACGTGTGGTTGGTTTGGGTACTCATCCGCACTTGACCCTCCCACACTCACGATTGTATTTATGAGTGTGCCTGTCAGCCTGCACGCCTCATGTCTCACCCACCCACCGCGATTCCTGCCATCACCATTGCTGCTGCGAGGTGGGTGCGAGAGGACTGCAGAGCAGAAACTTGAGATTCAGATCAATTAATGTGCTGTGCTGCTGAGGCAGCAGGGCATCTCATGTGCATTCAATCGTTGCCGTCTAGTCTCCGATCTGAGAGTCTCTGACGAACGTCGTGCGGACAGCTGAGGCCAGAACGGCTTGTGTACTTAAAATCACGTCTTTTCCAGTCCCATCTTACTGCGAATGCGACGACTTCGCGTCTCGCCGAGAATCGAGAATTCGCAGTCAACCACGACCTCGCAGCGGATGATTCGCCAACCAAGCACTCGCATCCACTCGCATTGAGCCACTCACAGTCAGCTATTCGCCGTCAGCTAGTTGCAACAAGCGATTCGCGATGTTCAACAATCCGCAGGCGATATCGCCGGGGGGCGCATGGGCGATGAACATCGTGAGCTCCGTGGGGCTAATCATGATCAACAAGGTCGTCATGTCCTCCTACCGCTTCCTCTTCGGTGCGTCTTCGTCTTAAGTACTTTTATTATCGCTCTATCAGGCGCATGTATTGCGGCATACCGCCGTAGATGCCGCGTATACGGCGTGTGGCTCGTCATGATCAACAACGTCGTCAGGTCCTTCCACCGCTTCGTCTTCGATGCGTCACTCATTCCTCATCAATGCGTCATAGAATCAACTTAGTTCGTCGCTCAATCGTCTATAATGCGTTGCTCATTCGTCGTCAATTCGTCTTCGATGCGTCGCTCGTCCAGCATTTTTATTCCGCTCGTCGTCCAAATCAACGATATGCCGACTTGCCCTCGGTACGTCTTAAACTACGTCTTAAACTTCTGTACGTGTTGAAAGCGCTCAACCGGGGTACGTTAGACAGCATTGCTCGTTTACAGATTCCGCATGGGTGCGACAAAGCTCGCGCTTTAACTAATATAGAAAGGGTGCCAGCTTTCACCAATCCGTTCGCTACGCAATCCGGGTTTCGTAGTTCTTCTACGCTCGCTCATCGTCGAACACGAGTCGATCCGCTCGCATTCGCGCGGTCAATCACAATGCGAGATGTGTCCTCAACTTACCCGAGAGCCGCCGAAGCGACAGCAGAGAGGAATGCTTCGCAAATCCGCGAGTGTACCGACTGGGGGGGCTCAAGCGCGTCTGAGCAGTCCCTCGCCTCGTATCCCAATGTTTAGTCAAGAGGGAGAGAGAGAGGACGGCCTCCTAATATTTCCCTCCTCACATGTCCCTCCTCACATTTCCCTCCCCACATTTCCCTCCCCACATTTCCCTCCCCACATTTCCCTCCTCACATTTCTCCCCCCACATTTCCCTCCTCACACCCACCTTCTAACATCCACAAGCCAGCACAGCCCGCGTGGCACCTGTCAGGGCAGGCCAACGTCCCTCTGTGCGACACACAATAACCCAGGTCCCTCCCCTCCCCGTTTCCCCCTCCCCTCGTTCCCGTTTCTTTCCACCCCCCACCCACTCACCTCCCCTCCCCACATCTCCCTCCCTCTTCCCCGACCAGCCACCACCCAGACGGTATTCCACCTCACGTCTGTGTGACAGGGGTACTCGTCCTTGAAGGCCAACATCTCAGAATGAGATACGCAAAGACTCGTGTGTGCGTGACCGGGGTGTTCTCTTTCTCTCCTTCCCGTCTCCCTCTCCACTTCTCCTTCCCCCATCAGCCACCTCACCTTAAAGGGGCTGTTTGGAGCTCTCTGCGTGTGGCTGGGGTGCCTGTCCTGTCCGGGCAGGCCAACAACCCTCTGTGACACACATATAGTCGCTTCTGTCAATCCCTTCTCTCCCCCATCCCTTAACACCCCCACCCAACCAGCCACCACCCTAAGGGCGCGTAGATTTTTTGCGTACCGTGAAATGTCCGGACCAAGCTGCCAAACCGTCCGTTTCTCGTCCGGACGTGGTCGGTCCGGACGAAAGCCCGTCTGGGGAAACGGTGGCGGTAGGGAAATCAAAACCCTTTTGGGGCAAAAATTGTCAGAACGGCCTGGACGCCTGCGACGCCGCATGAGGTCCTGCGAAGAAGCTCGCGACGTCTAGCGATAAAGGTAACCATGCTATCGTCCGTACCGACCATCGTCCAGACAATCGGTACGCAAAAACGTTACGCGCCCTAACGGGTTTCCACCTCACGTTCACGGGGCTGTTCGGGGCGCTGTGCGTGTGGCTGGGGTACCTGCCCGGGCAGGCAAACATCCCTCTGTGGGACACACGAAACCTCACCTTTTTCCTCCTTCCCGCCCCTCCCCCTCCTCCACCCCCCCGCCCCCTTCCCTCCTCTCCTCCCACCCCATCAGCCACCACACTGACTGGTTTCCACCTGACGTTCACGGGCCTGTTCGGGGCGCTGTGTGTGTGGCTGGGGTACCTGTCGGGGACGGCGAACATCCCTCTGTGGGACATCGGGTGGTTCGGCATGCTCGCCAACCTCTCCATCGTTGGCATGAACCTCTCCCTCATGTCCAACTCCGTGGGGTTCTACCAGGTGAGCAGGGGAAAATGGGGAGAGGGGGAGAGGGGAAGAGGGGGAGAGGGAATGAGGGAGTGTGAAATGGAGGGTGAGATGGAGGGTGAGATGGAGGGTGAGGGGGGGGGTTGAACCTCTCTCCCCGCATGCTCGCCGACCTCTCCATCGTTGGCATGAACCTGTCTCTCATGTCCAACTCCGTGGGGTTCTACCAGGTGAGAGGGGGATATGGCAGAGAATGAGGTGGTGAGAGAGAGCGGGAGAACAGTGGGGTTTCCTTAACCTCCACCCATGTCCCATTAACCCCCTCCCCACCCGCGTCCCCTTCCCCTCCTAAGTCCCATCTGTCCCCTCCCCCTGCCCCTGCCCCTCCCCTCCCCCCCACCCTGCCCACCCCCCACAAATTCCCCCATCAGATCTCTAAGCTCGCCATCATCCCAGTGACCTGTCTGTGTGAGACGCTGCTGCACGCCAAGGCCTACTCCAAGGAGGTCAAGCTGTCCGTGCTGGCAGTCATGCTGGGGGTGGGCGTGTGCACCGTCACTGACATCTCTGTCAACGCCTTTGGGCTCATCACTGCATCCGTGGCGGTGGTCTCTACGTCTCTGCAGCAGATTGTGAGTGCTCTTCATTCAGCAGCAGAGGTTGCCTGTAGGTTGATGGGGATGGCTGGCAATGTAGGGTTTCGGGTTACAGACATCTCTGTTAATGCCTTTGGCCTCGTTGCCTCTACTGTGGCGGTGGTTTCGATGTCTCTACAGCAAATTGTTAGTGCGATAATGTGGTTCATGGAGCAGTGCGTATGGGGGCTTTTTGGTGGCAGGGGGAGAAAGGGGAGGGGGTGGGGGGGGGATATGGCAGGTGTAGGGGTGTGGCGGTTGTAGGGTATGCGAGGTGTGGGGATGGGGGTGGTTGGGGTGGTTTGACCTGATGACGCAAAAACGAACTGTACAACTCATTCTCTTCTCACCTTCACTCCTCGCTTCTCCCACTCACCTGCATCCCCTGTGTCTTGCCTCCTTCAGTTCGTGGGCGAGCTGCAGAGGAAGCACAACGTGGGGTCGTTTGATCTGCTGCGCCAGACAGCGCCCATCCAGGCAGTGACCCTTGTGGTTGTCGGGCCCTTCCTAGACTACCTCCTCACCTCGCAGAACCTTCTTGAGTTCCCTGTCACCAGCAACGCTGCAGTGAGTGTCACCAGCAACGCTGCAGTGAGTGTCAACATCGCATCTACCACCTGCTCCCCGTTTACCAGAATCGGTCCTTGTCCTGTGCTCATGTTCCCCCTTTCCTCAAACCCCATTTCCCAACCCTTCACCGGCTCCTCTCTTGCTCTCCCTTCGCCCTCCTCCCTCCTCCCTCGACCCACCACTCCCCACCCCTTCCCATCTCCACTTGTTCATCTTCCTCTGCTGTGTCTTTGCTGTCAACCCCCATTGACCTCTCATATGTTTCACATCACTTTCCCCTTCTTATCCCCCTCCACCCTTTCCCACCCCTCCCCACTCCAGCTCTTCATATTCCTCTCCTGTGCCTTCGCCATCGAACCCCTTTGACCTTTGTCTCTTATGTTTTGCTTCCCTTTCCACATCTCCCCCTTATCCACCTCTACTCCTCTCCACCCCACCCCACTCCAGTTCTTCATCTTCCTCTCCTGCGCCTTTGCCATCGGCTGCAACCTCTCCGTCTACCTGTGCATCGGAAAGTTCTCGGCAACGTCCTTCCAGGTGCTGGGGCACATGAAAACGGTGGTGGTACTCATTCTCGGCTGGACCGTTTTCAAGGACCCATTTACTCTCAAGAATTTCAGCGGCATGCTCATGGCTATTGTAGGCATGCTGCTGTACAGCTGGGCTGTGGAGAAAGAGAAGGGGGAGAAGGGTGGGAAGGAGGTGAAGGGAGGGAAGGAGGGGCTGCCGCTGCTGCCGGTGCTGAAAGGAGAGGAAGGAGTGGGAGGGGGGATGGGGGAGGAGGGGAAGGGGGATGTGGAGTATGGCGGGGTGATGGGGGAGAATGGGAGGAGGCCCAGCTCCCCGACAAAAGGGGGGAAAGGGTTGTTGTAACAGGACCTTTCAGGTGATAACAATATTTATACAGATAGATTACAAGTTCTAATTTTCTCACTGAAGAGACGGAACTGCTAGGAATGCCTCTTAGGGGGTACCAAATTTGTCCGACCTTCTACTTGTACTCCTCCTTGACCTAATGCCATCATCCTTACTCATAGTTTCTAACATGGTATCAAAGCAGTTAGTTCCTTTAGGACCGCCCTTTAGGGACCTATTTTCCGGCTGCCCATTACCGCTACCCGTTACCGCTGCCCCTTCCGCTGCCCGTGGCACGTCCCGCTAGTGCGCCGTTTTTGTTTTCTGCCCTGCGCGCTAACGCTGCCCTGCCCTGCGTGTTAAGTCTCGCCCTCCCGCCAGTTGCGCACGCGGTTGGATTTGCCCCCACCACCCACACGCTGCACTGTGCGCGATCCGCACGCTGCCCTGCACACGATCCACACGCTGCTCAGCGAGCGACCCACATGCTACCTCGCGAGCGACCCGCTCGCTGCCTCGCACGCGCCCTATGCACGCCGCCCGCACGCTGCCTGCGCTGCTCACGCGTTGCAAGCGCGCTGCCCCTACTGCCCGTGCGCCGCCCGCGCTCTTCCAGCACAGCGCGCTGCCCCTGCTGTGCCGCCTGCCCGCGCCCTACCTGTGCTGCAGCTGCTGCTGCCGCCCTCGCCGAGCAGCCCTGCCCTGCCCTGCTCGAGCCGCGCTGCCTCTGCTGCCCGTGCGGCGCCCGCGCTCTGCCCGCACAGCGCGCTGCCCCTACTGTGCCGCCAGCCAGCGCCCTGCCTGCGCTGCAGCTGCTGCTACGCTGCTGCTGCCGCCCGCACCGAGCAGCCCTGCTCTGCCCTGCCCGAGCCGCGCCGCCCTGCCGAGCAGCGGCGCCCTACCGAGCCGCCCAGCCGAGCTGCCTCTACTGCCGCCCCTTCTGCTGCTGCTGCTGCTGCTGCTGCTGCTGCTGCTCCTGCTGCCGCTGCTGCTGCTGCTGCTGCTCCTGCTGCCGCTGCTGCTGCTGCTGCTGCTGCTGCTGCTGCTGCTGCTGCTGCTGCTGCTGCTTCTGCTGCTGCTGCCGCTGCTGCTGCTCCTGCTGCCGCCGCCGCTGCTGCTGCTGCTGCTGCTGCTGCTGCTGCTGCTGCTGCTGCTACCGCTACTGCTACTGCCTACTATGGCCACCATTACTGTCCTTGCATTGGACGCGAAGGGCCGCCCGATTAAGTTTGACACCTGGCTAGAGGATCTCCAGCTGTATATGCGGAGCGAATCTAGGGACAGTGTCTCACTGTTCGAGCATACGTCCGGGTCCCTTCTTGCCCAAGATGAGTCAGCCGATCGTGTAGTTCGCTCGCAGTGGCTCACGCGCGATGCTACTGCTCGCCTTGCTGTCCGCAACCACCTCCCACTAGATGAGAGGGCCCATTTTGGCCAGCATAAGACCGCCAAAGACCTCTATGACGCTGTCGTTGCTCGCTATTCCTCCCCCTCTACTGCTGCCCTAGGCCGTCTCATGCTGCTGTATATTTTTCCTGAGCTGTCAGACTTCCACACCGTCGCTGATCTCATTACCCACCTTCGCTCTATTGACGCTCGCTACCTCGCTACTCTCAAGCCGGCCTTTCTGACTGTGAACCCGCCCCCTATATACATCACTATTTACTTCCTCGTCACTTGCCTCCCTAACTCCCTCCGCGATGTTAGGGATCACTTCCTCGCCCTTGACCCAACTGAGTTTAAGCTGGACTTGCTACAGAAGCATCTCCTCGAGGCTGAGACCAGTGCCGTTGCTGTAGCTGCCTCTCGTGGCACTCCCCGCTCTCCCTTTCTTTAGGGGTGTTCTCCCTCCCTTCTCGCGCCCTCTGTTGTTGCTGTTGACTTCCTTCTGCGGAGAGTCACTACACAACGGGAGTGGACTATAGAGTAGGGCGCGGGGTTGTGCGGGTGATCGTAGCGTTGCACTAGTGTTCTCACTACTTGCTGTGTTCACAGGGAAATTTGGCAAGAGTTTCACTAAGAAGTTGAGAGAACATTAGATTACAATGAGGCATGCCATTCGATATAGCTAGAATGGCATTGCAACACCTAACAAGCTCTCTGCGAAGTGAAGTCTGCCAGCGCAGCAGAAGAGCGGCTTGCCAACGCTGCAGCAGAGAAGTCTACCAGCATTACACCGCAGCAGTCTGCCAGCGCTGCAGAGGCAAGTGAACTTCTGCGCATGTGCGCACCTACCAAGCAGATGTAGGTAGGCAGTCGCGCCGCCAGGTACGTTGCGCAGGTGCCAGGTATAACATATGGCGACGGTTTCTCCAGCCATGCACTGTCAAGCACGTGATGCCGTTCCGCAGGTTGACTTCGCGAAAACCACTTGGGCGACATTCGTATACGCGTCGGATTTCGCAGTCGACCGACTTTTGCGTCGACCAGCTCGACGAATCTCCGTCGAACAACATTCGTCTAGATGAGCACGTCAAGCAGAGCCCGTATACCAGCACCTCTCTACGGGCTTGTCGACCGCATCCTCTGCGAGCTCGTCGACAGCGTCCTCTGCAAACGCGTCGACCAGCGTCCTCTGGGGACGCGTCGACCAACGTCATCTGCGGACGCGTCGAGGTCGAACTCTGCAGACAGGTCGAGGTCGAACTCTGCGGACAGGTCGAGGTCGAAATCTGCGGGCAGGTCGAGGTCAAACTCTGCGCGCAGGTCGACGTCGAACTCTGCAGGCTGTCGACGTCGACTTCTGCGCGCCCCCGACTGCAAAGTCTGTTTTGCCCAAGCAAGGGCGGGGCCATTTCCCATCAACACTCCCCTGCCGTGCTCGCACTTGGGCACCCCACACACTAGGTCTACCCAGAACCCAAAGGGATAAAATACAAGGAAAAACTCTGTCTGCGTGCACCCACCACATAGCACGCATGTTACCGCACCAGCCGTGTAGAAGGGCAATGCACCTACTATTGCACCTCATCATCACCGTCGCCGATGTCGGCCAGACGCACTTGGCCGATGACGACGGAGCACTGGTTGAAAGCCGGAAAATGCAGCGCCTTCATTAGAAAGTCGGCCGACTGCTTGGAGGTCGGGATGTACTGAAGAGCAATCTTTCCGCGCTTCACCATATGCTGTAGCCAGGCGTAGCGTCGCTCCATGTGCTTGAGGTTGCCCTTGAGCCCTAAGCCCTCTGCGACCAAGATGGCCAACTGGTTGTCTACGTGCAGCACAGTCGGCGTCCCAGCGTCGAGTAGCTGGAACTCTACAAGGAGGAAGCGAAGACGACGGGTCTCCTTGCCAACTTCCGAGGCCGCGGCGTACTCCAACTTGGTCGATGAGAGCGTCGCGCAATTGATGTGCTGGCTCGACCAGGAGACAGCGACACCTCCAAAGATGAACACATAGCCGCCCGCGCTCGTCCAATTTTCCTCGACCCATTGGACTCGTCGTTCTCCCCTCAGTCGTGCTGTGTCCCCAGAGCCTCGCCGGTCCTGTTACCGTGCCGACGGCCCGTTTCACCTTGTTCTTCGCTCTCATGTTCCACCTCCTCCTGTCCTTCCATAGCCTCCCGAGTCATCCCTCACTGTGTTTCACGACCCGTTGTCCGACTACCTCCGTGCCTCTCGCCCTGTCATCTCCCGTATTCTGTCCGCGTTGGTCACTCACCCGACTGCCCCTCCGCTATCTATCTCGGCCCTTGTCAGTTCTGTCAGTGCCTTTGCCTCTTCCCACCGCCTTGACTACGCCGCTCACCTGGTGAGTGGCACTGCTCGTTCTCCGTCCTCTGGGGGTGCTCCTATTTTTCCCTTGGAGGTCCTGGAGGACAGGCAGTTCGAGATTGGTTTCCTTGCGGGTGCTGTTCCTCATCTCTGTGCCATGCTGCTTGCCCCTGAGGGGGATCCAGACGCCCTTGACATCATTCGCACTCACGCTGAGGCAGTCTCGGGACCCTGGGCTTCGTACTGGATAGCAGCTGAGGAGGCAGAGATGGCATCTTATAGGTCCATAGGCACCTACGTCGACGCCGTCCCGCCACCTGGGGCGAACGTTGTCAGTGGCATGTGGCTCTACAAGGTGAAGCGGCCGCCTAGAGCACCACCGGTGTTCAAGGCGCGCTACGTGGTGAGAGGCTTCAGTCAGCGAGAGGGGTTAGACTTCTTCCAGACTTTCGCTCCCACCCTGAAGATGACCACTTTTCAGGTGTTGCTGCATATTGCGTTGACCGGTCTACGGCCTGCGCCAGGCTCCCCGCGAGTGGCACGACACACTATGTATGACTCTTGCAGCGCTTGACTTCTTTCCGTCATTTGCCGACCCGTCGCTGTTCGTCCGCCGTGGCTCGACCTCCTTCTTTGTTCTGGTCTACGTTGACGACCTGGTCTTCGCCACTCCCGACCGACGCGCACTGGCCTCCGTGAAGGAGGAACTGCAGAGGAGACACATTTGCACTGACCTAGGTGAGCTGCAGCGCTACCTTGGCTTCCAGATCACCAGGGACAGGGCACCTCGCACCATTACGCTAACGCAGTCGCATATGGTCGAGCAGATCCTCACGCAGTGACGCTTCCCATTCTCCAAGGTACAACCCACCCCTCATGCTGTGGATCATGGGCTCACGGCTCCACCTTCGGACGGGCCATTTGAGTCCAGCGGTCCATATCCTGAGTTGGTGGGTTCTCTCATGTACCTGATGACCTGCACTCGCCTAGACCTAGCTTACCCTCTTAGCGTCCTTGCGCGCTTTGTTGCGCCTGGGAGACACTGACCTTCCCATTGGTACTAGGCTAAGAGGGTGGCGAAATATGTGGCGAGTACATCAGGCATGGGACTTGTCCTTGGAGGGAAGCAGCCAGTTACACTTACAGGTTACTCGGAGTCGTCGTGGGCCGACACAGAGTCGCTGCGGTCTACACAGGGTTACTGCTTCAGCCTTAGGACCGGAGCTGTTTCATGGAGGTTGACTTGGGCGTCGTCCGTCTCTAGTTCCAGCTGTGAGGCAGAGGTGTAAGCTGCGGCCATGGCCGCCCAAGAGCTTCGCTGGCTGCCTTTCCTCCTCACCGACCTTGGTGAACGGCCTCGCTCTCCCCCAGTCTTTTTCGCCGACAACATGTCTGCTATCCTGTTGTGCGAGGAGCCCCGAGTGGTTGGGAAGGCAAAACACATCCAGCTTTGTTACTTCCTTCTGCGAGAGTTGCAGCAGCGTGGCCAGGCACTCGTGCGACGTGTGGTCTCTGAGGCCAACACTGCAGATATCTTCACCAAGGCGTTGCCACCTTGTGACCACCAGCGTTTCTGCACCCAGCTTGGGCTTGTGTCTACAGGCCCTCACTTGCTTGCGTAGAGATGCTTTGTCTTGTACTCTTGCATCTCACTACATAACTTCTATCCGTGCTTGTGGACAGGCCTTGTGGCCCCTTGCTTCTGTAGAGATGCTTGTCATGCATGTCTTGTACTCTTGCATCTCTTATATCTGCTATATCGTTGCATGTGGACTGGCCTTGTCGCCCCTTGCTTGTTCTCGGACTGTGTGGTGATCTTGAGATCCACCCCGAGAGTTGCTTTGTTCTTGTGAACTGGTCTTGTGACCGTTGCTTGTTCTTGCTGACTGGTCCTGTGACCCTTGGTTGTTCTCAGACTGTGTGGTGACTTCGTGATCCACCCCGAGATATGTGTAGCTTTCCACAGGTCTGTTGTCACCTAGACTATGGGGGTGTGTCAAACTATAACAGTTATAGTTTGCATTGTTTAGTCTAGGTGGTGTGCACCTTGGTTAGTGCTAGGGTTAGGTTTGATATATCTACCCTTGTACTTGCTCATTCTAGTCATTCATTCTTCAAGTTCTATCTTTGACAGCGTGATCTACGGGCGCTACGGGGGCACGATCTACGGGCGCGATAGACGGGCGCTACGGGGCAAGGCGCTTCGGGCTACGGGGTAAGAGCGAGTTACGCTGTCAGGTTCACTTTAGGTTCACTTTGTAGCTTTTTGTCCAAACTGAACACACCTTAGGTTCAGTTAGGGTTTCCTCCTTCTCCTTCCAAAATGTCTCTGACACTTTTTTTTCTAATCCATGACTTCAACTTTTCGACCTCACCTTAGTCTCTCGCCATCCATGGCTCCTCTCACTTCCTTCACCGTCATGTTGGCAAGGTCAGAGCAATGCTCCGGATTGGCGTGCACGTCAGGGTTGAGCTCGGGCAGGTCGACGTCAGCCTGCGCGTCGTCGAGCAGAGCGCTGTAGGAGTTCGGTGGCAGATAAGCGTGGTAGATCAGCTTCTCTGGCGGCTTGCCGATGTTGGAACGGGTAGACCGTCGCGGTTTCGCCCCTTCAACCGGGACCTCCACCACGTCAGTGTCGTCGAACTGCTCCCCTTCCTTGCCGCCAAGGGCTTCTACGATGTCGCTTGACGCGTCATCATCGAGCTGGTCCTCTGCCGTTGGCTCCTCGACCAACTTCTCCTCTGCCGTCGGCTCCTTTGCCGATTTCGCCTCTGCCGACTCCTCTGCTCGGCGCTCCCCTGTCCTCGGCATATTCTGCACTTGGCCGACGAGATGCATCTTGTCATGTCGGCCGCCGGCGATGCCATTGGCCGGCGTCAAAGGTGACGCAGCAATGCTCCCCTCATTGCCGGTGGCCGAAGCGATGCCGTCTTCGGCAGATCAGCTGCAAGGGGCAGAGGGGAGGTAGAAGAGGGAGTAGAGGGAGGAGGGACGTTTTCGACGTCGTCATCTTCGACAGCAAGTACAGGGGTCGTCTTCGACGAGGGATCTGTCGGCGTGACAACGTTTTCCGCGTCGAAACTGGGCCGTGTTCTGCCTTCCACACCTTCAGCAACATTGCCTCGTAAAAGTTGGCCTCGACGGTCGTAACCACTTTGTTGTCGGTGAGGTCGAGAACCTCCCAGCCCTTGCTCTTCGGCGACACTCCGAGATGAAGGCCCCACCGGGCCTTCGGCGCCAGCTTCCCGTGGCGCTGCTGCTCCGGGACCATGAACTGCACTATGCAACCCCACACACGCGCCAGCATCAAGTCCGGTTTCTTCTCGAACAACAGCTCGTGCGGCGTCGTCCCCGAAGGCAGAGACGCCCGTTTGAGGCAGTTGCGCACCCAGATGGCCTGGTGCAGAGTAAGGTGCCACCAGTGGTGCTTGACGCCCATGTAAAGCAGCATTGTCCATACGGTCTTGACGATCGTACGCATCTCCCGCTCTGCCATCCCGTTCTGCTGCGGAGGATAGGGGCATGTCAGATTGCGGAGGATGCCCTTGTCTTCGACGAGGTCAGTGAAGGCTCGACCAAGGAACTCCCCTCCGCAGTCTTAGACCGTCTTCGACGTCTGCCGCTCCACCAATTTCAGCCACTTTTCGAAGATAGCCAGCGCGTTGCTCTTCTTCGCGATCGGCCTGACCTACACATAGAGAGTCTTCCTATCCTTCAGAAGAAGAAAGTAAAGGCTACCGTCGTTGGTGGCCACTCGAAACGGCCCGCAGAGGTTGATGTGTGTTATGTGATGCTATCATTTGCATTCACGTCTGTCTGCCTCCCATCATATGTTCGTGTGTTGCATGCGTGGTGTGAGCGTGTGCAAGAATTTGTGTTTGGTGCTGTTTGGATTTTCTGAGTGTGTGTGAATGTTATTTGGCTTGAGCAGATATCTGAAGTGACTCCTCTGCTCAAGAGCTTCCCGACGAACCGAGAATCGCTGCGATCGAAGCAAGAACGAGAAAGTTATGATCGTTCGAAGTTTTGATTGAGATGCGGCGACTATGGGAAATTGTGGGTTGACTCAATATGGGGTACAGACTTTTGGGGGTTGGGAAATTCGATACCATCACTGTAGATGATGCCAAGTGGTTGGGAGAAGCCAAACCAGGTTGGCAAGTGTGGCCAAGTTGGGTGAGGTGGATGGCATGAGTTGGGAAAGTGAAAAATGTCAAAGTTGGGGTGCCTATAGAGAGGGGAATTGTGTGGTATGGGGTTTCCTTGGTTGGGGACTCCCTTGGAACCTTCCCTCTCGTCCTCCTCATCCCCTCCTACCTGATTCTATTGCTACTCCAACTTTCTTGTGTGAACTTGTGAGATAATTGTGATTGAGTTACGTTTTCTATGGCAGCATACCCCCTAGTGCGCCAAAATTCATAACTCAAGTTATACTCCATATTTTGATACAATTCAAATTGGGAAAGATAGCCACGGTCAAGGGCTACAACATACTTGAGTTTGAGAGAATTCTAACTGTGCGTTAATCATCGACAATGTTTCTTGTGACGACGACGTTTCTGTCCAGAATTGTAGTTGACGATTTTGAGATATTTCAGCCCCTAATCTTCATAGACTCCGTCCTTAGTCTCTAACAATGTGAACCACATCGAGCGCATTCCTGGCATCCGATCCTTGGTCAGAAAATGTGTGCCGCGCCAGCTTGCCTCCGACGTAGGAGGCACATGGCAGATCCGTTGCGGTCGACCGACGGCAACCTCATGCTTCGCCGAGCTCTTGATCGTGTCGACGCCGACGTGCACGAACGTTGCGTGCCACATGTCCGGCGTAGACTTTGTTGCCGAGGCGATCGTGCGCAGAGCCACCACCTCGATCGTGGCCGACGTCGACTCCGTCGAGCAAGGTCGAAGGTTGGTGCAGAGAACCCGACCGGTATACTTCGCCCGTCTAAGAACGTCCCCTGTCGCCGACACGAGCAGCATTTCGTCGCCGCCGTCTTGCAGCTTCACGCCGCTTTCTTGTACCTGGCCTGCTGGCAGCAGGTTCGCCTGCACGCGCGGGACGTAGAGTACGTCGGGAACAACAATTTGCTTCTTAGTCTCCCCGCGCAAAGCGATGGTGCCACGGCATTCGACGTTTTGCAGCACCCCGTTGAATCCACGCACATGCTTGACGTCGCCTCCAGGCTTCATCTCGACGAACGCCTCCTTCGTCCCCATCAGATGGTGGGAACATCCGCTGTCGAGCAGCCTCACTGTCGAGTTCGTTTGCACGGTGGCCGCGACCGCCTTGAAGTCCTCGCTGGCCTCCGGTGCCAGAGAAACGGGCGACTCTACGACGCCGACCATCGAGCACGACGCCTCCCCATCGCCTTGACCTTTTCCGACAGAGGAGTCGACGTCCTTCGTCGACGTCGTCGACTTCGACGTCTGCATCTCCTTCCGCGGCTTGTTGTCTCGGCGTTGACGACCGCCGTCGGACTTACCGCGGCCTCCCTTATCGTCGTCGTTACTTTCTTCGCGGTCGGGGCATTCTTAGGAGAGGTGATCAGGGTCGCCACAGATCCAGCACTCCCGCTGTCGGCCACCTCCGCCTCTACCATTGTCCCGAGCCGACTTTGACCGGTCGGCGTCTTTTGCCGACTTCCCACCACCGCTACCACCTCCGCTCTGCTTCCGGTGTTGCCTCTGCTGACGATTCTCCTTCGTCGGGGCGAAGTAGTTCGCATGCGAAACGAGTTCACCGGGCCTCTCTGCCTCCTGCATAGCCTCATCTTTGATGATGTGGCTCGTCAGTGTATCCTCGTTCAACGACTCGCGCACGACGGGCATCGCCATCATCTGTAGCATCAGATTATAGCCGCTCGGCAGTCGCTTGATGATGTGCGTGATGTAGGACGCCGTCGAATAGTCGAGGCCCGCCATCCGCATGTTGGGAAGGATCCGTCGAGCTCGGTTGCAATAGTCCGTTGCCGACTCCTGCTCGCCCATCCTCACGTGAGTCAAGCGCTCCTCCAGCTGGCCGATGTAGAGGTCGTCAGTCGCCTAGTACGTTTACAAGATGAACCGCCATGCTTGGTGGTCGGCGTCCAGTCGAAGTTGACACGGCTTTAGAGCGATGTGCACCATCGGCGAGCAGCAGCGCGAGATGACCATGAAGGTCAGCAGATGAGCCGCGCGGAATTCTGCCCTCAACTCGACGTCGTCCTCTTCCGGCGTCACCACTTTGCCGTCGGTGAAAAACTTCAGCCCAACAATTTCCAGCTGGGGCTCGATCGACTCCCTCCACAAGATGAGGTCTCGTCAAACTTCCAGCGGTATAGTCACGACGATTTTGTCCAGCAAAATTTTGAAGTACCCGTAGGCTGTCACAATTCCGCCAGTAGTCACGAGCGTAGAGGAGCTCGGCCTCACTCCACTTCTCTGCGGGGAGCGACGTCGACCGTCGACGTCGCCGTGCAAGCTGCCCATGGCCGCCATCGACCGCTGCACTCGCGCATGTATCCCGCCGACCTTGCCGTCGGCAGCCCTGATCACTCCACTCATCCTCCTCGTGCCCTCGTTGCCGCTGACTTGGTCTCCTTCGTCGACTTCCTCGTCAACGACGCCTTTGTTGCGCACCGGTCGAGGAGAGGCAGGTTGGGGAGGGTGTTCCACCGCCCACTGCGCGCGGATCCCCAGGAGAACCACCTCCAAGGGGAGCACCGGCCTGAATTCGCCAGCCGTCTGGCGTCTCCTCGCATCAGCCTCTCAAGGTATCCTCTATGCTCACTTCAACCACGGGGTCGACCATGACGACTGTTACGACTGCCGGCGTGCTCACGAATGAGCTAATGCGGACCTAAGTCGGCTAATCTGAAGGTCCCGTGTTCGATCCACGCTCACCGCACCATGCGGAGAGTCACTACACAGCGGGAGTGGACTACGGAGTAGGGCACGTGGTCGTATGGGTGATCGTAGCGTTGCACTAGTGTTCTCACTACTTGCTGTGTTCATAGGGAAATTTGGCAAGAGTTTCACTAAGAAATTGAGAGAACATTAGATTACAATGAGGCATGCAAGTCGATATAGCTAGAACAGCATTGCAAAACCTAGCAAGCTCTATGTGGAGCAAACTCTGCCAGCGCAGCAGAAGAGCGGCTTGCCAACATTGTAGCAGAGTAGTCTGCCAGCATTGCACTGCAGCGGTCTGCCAGCGGTGCAAAGGAAGGTGAACTTCTGCGCATCTGCGCACCTACAAAGCAGGTGCAGGTAGGCAGTCGCGCTGCCAGGTACATTGCGCAGGAGCCAGGTAGAACACGTGGCGACGGTTTCTCTAGCCATGCACCGTCGAGCACGTGATGCCGTTCCGCGGGTCGACTTCGGAAAAACCTCCTGGGCGACATTCGCCTACTCGTTGGATTTCGCAGTCGACCGAATTTTGCGTCGACCAGCTCGACGAATCTCCGTCGAACAACATTCGCCTAGATGAGCACGTCGAGCAAGGCCCGTATACTAGCACCTCTCTACGGGCTTCTCGACCGCATCCTCTGCGAGCTCGTCGACCGCGTCCTCTGCGAGATCGTCGACCGCGTCCTCTGCGAACGCGGCGACCAGCGCCCTTTGCGGACGCGTCGAGGTCGAACTATGCGGATAGGTCCAGGTCGAACTCTGCGGGCAGGTCGACGGCCAAATCTGCGGGCTGTCGACGTCGACTTCTGCGCACCCCCGACTACAAAGTCTGTTTCGCCCAAGCAAGGGCGAGGCCATTTCCCATCAACACCTTCTTGCTGAGGAGGTTGGTGCTACGTCTGCTCCTAGTGGGAGGCATCGCAGTGGCAAGGGCAAGGGGGGCAAGGGTAATGGGAGTGGCACTGGCGAGGGTGGTGGCAAAGGTGGTGGCGGGGGTGGAGGTGGTGGTGGCGGCAGTGGAGGTGGCGGCGGAGGTGGAGGCGGTGGGATGGGCGGAGGGGACTCGGGTGGCGGTAGGGATTGAGCTGTTAAGGGTGGAGGCTTTGGGGCGGTAACTGGGGTGCAGCCCGTGGCGGCGGAAGTTTTGGGGGTGGAAAGCAGCAGCAGCCACGCCAGCAAGAGACACGCCCGCAGCTTTGTGAGTGGGTTGTCTAGCGTGGCTCCTCTGGGGGTAGTGGTCGTTGCCCGTATGTCAGGCGCACGGGTCCCCGGGCTGGTCACCCTTGCGGGAAGATTGGACACACTGAGTATCGTTGCTTCTTTCGTCTCGACAATGCCTGGCGTGCCGAGTACGGTGACGACGTTGAGATCCCCAACTGGTTAGGTTTGATCCAGAAGAAGGTTCATTTGTTTGATCTAAATTTTGACAAGATCAATGCTGCCCTGTATGCTATGTCTGCTGGTTTTATTAGTGTTGAGGGTGACTAATACTCGTGTGTGCCTCCCGCTACTAGTATAGAGGCTACTTCTCTAGGTGCTAGTGAGTCTGCTGCCCCAGGTGTAAAACTTATATGCTTTAGTCTGTTTAGGCTGTAGTGAGGTAGTTCATATAGGGTACAACACTTTTAGGTTTCCTACTTGTACCCACCTGCTTTCTAGTTCAGTCATTCATTCGTTCACTATTCTGACATGGTATTCTGAGCAGGTTCCCGAGTGGGCCCACCACGATTTTTTTTTTCCTGCCCTGCCCGAAGCGCGCCTCGCGCCCTGCCCAAAGCGCGCCTCGCGCCCTGCCCTAGTACGGCCCGTCGCGGCCCTGCCTTCGCCGCCCGTCGCTGGCCCGTCCCGGTCCGTCCCGGCCCGTCGCCGCCCGTCGCTGGCCCGTAGCCGCTCGTCGCGGCCCTGCTTTTGCCGCCCACTGCGGCCCTGCCCTGCAGCCGCCCTGTCGCGGCCCTGCCTTTCGCCGCCTGTCGCTGGCTCGTCCCGCCCCGTCCCGGCCCGTCCCGGCCCGTCGCCGGCCCGTTGCCGCCCGTCGTCGGCCCGTAGCCGCCCGTCGCTGGCCCGTCGCCGCTCGTCGCGGCCCTGCCTTTGCCGCCCTGTCGCGGCCCTACCCTGCTGCCGCCCTAGTTGCGGCACTGCCTTCGCCGCCCGTCGCGGCCCTGCCCTGCAGCCGCCCTATCACGGCCCTGACCTGCTGCCGCCCCAGTCGCGGCCCTGACCTAAACCGCCGGCTGCGGCCCTGCCCTGCACCCGCCCCTGGTAAGCACCCGCGCCGCCCTGCCGCGCCGCGCCACCAGGAGCCGAGCCGCGCCGCCCAGCCGAGCCGCGCCGCCCAGCCGAGCTGCGCCGCCCAGCCGAGCCGCGCCAACCAGTCGAGCCGCGCCGCCCAGCCGAGCCGCGCCGCCCTGCCGAGCCGCGCCGCCCTACCGAGCCGCGCCGCCCTACTGAGCCGCACTACCCTGCCTGCACTGCTCCTGCTGCTACTGCTGCTTCTGCTGCCACTGCTGCTACTGCTGCTACTGCTGCTATGGCTAGCCCTACTGTTCTTACCTTTGATGCTGAGGGGCGTGCAGTTGACTTTGACGTGTGGGTTGACAACCTGCAGCTCTTTCTTCAGTGTGACTCTAGGGACGGGGTATCCCTTTTCGATCACACGTCTGGTGTCTCTACTGCACCTGCTGCCACCGCTGACAGTACGGTTCGCTCACAGTGGACCACTTGTTAAAATATGGAGAATGAATGAAACAGAGAAGAGAGGTTTTTACTAGGAGGCAGTTGAGTACATATAGCAAACCCTAAATTGGGCTGTACTCACTATTGAGTACCCCACTGCAGGCTAGACAAATATAACATTCTGACACACCCCCATAGCCAAAGTGGGGTGTAATCAGCACAATAAGCAAGCAGAGCAATAGTTCACAAATATAAGCAAAGCTAGAAGCTATCACAGAGGGCAAATGTGGAGGAGGAGGGACTATGAGAGGAGAGGAGGTAGTGGGCAGCAGCTGAAGCTGCTGGCACATGGCGCAACTGGAGCAACTGGCACACAGGCAATTGGAGCAACTGGCACACTGGCAACTGGAGCAACTGGCACACGGACTACTGGAGTAACTGGCTCCGCGGCTAACTCTGAGCGGCAGGAGGAACGGACCCACGGGCAACTGGAGCAACGGGCTCACGGGCAACTGGAGCAACGGACTCACGGGCGACTGGCGCAACGATCTCACGGGCGACTGGAGCCGCTGGCTTCACGGCGGCCACCCCCCTTCAACCTCCCCAAACTGTCCCAACCCCCTTTCACACACCCCCTGCAGCACCTCTAGCACTGCTCACACGCCACACCCTTAGTACCACTCCGACGACTCCCACACATCCACCCCCC
The DNA here is from genome assembly GCA_947471745.1 of Closterium sp. Naga37s-1. Lineage (NCBI taxonomy): Eukaryota > Viridiplantae > Streptophyta > Zygnematophyceae > Desmidiales > Closteriaceae > Closterium > Closterium sp. Naga37s-1. The sequence goes on from CANJKZ010000861.1 coordinate 1,636,999, forward strand.
TCAGCGGCAGCTGCAGCAGCGGGAGACGGAGGAGGAGGAGGAGCAGGGGAGGCCGCACACACCCGTCACCCCCATACTCGCCACCCCCAAACCCTAGCACAGGCAGCACAGGGCGGGAGCGGGTGCGCGCACGGCAGGGCAGGTTCGCGCGGGCCTGGCGCAGGCTGAACGGGCCGCGCATGGGCCTGGCGCAGGCCGTACGGGCCGCGCGCGGGCCTAGCGCAGGCCATACGGTCCGCGCATGGGCCTGGCGCAGGCCGTACGGGCCGCGCGCGGGCCTGGCGCAGGCCGTACGGGCCGTGGGTCCCTGGGGCGCTTCGACGGGCGACGCGCAGGTCCCTGGGGGCGCTTCGACGGGCGACGGGGGGCGACTCGCAGGTCCCCAGGGCCGCTGCAACAGAGCAGCAGACCACCCCGGCAGGGCAGAAAACCGCCGCGCGCCCAGCAGGGCGGCGCGACGGGGCGCGCGGCGGGAAGAAAAAATGCCGCGCGCCATGGGCGCATGGTTTAGGGTTTAGGGTTTAGGGTAAGGCAGGCGCGAGGCGCGCTTCGGGTAGGGCAGGAATAAAAAATGTTCGTGGTGGGCCCTAAAAAAAACGTTCCCACGAGGGAACCTGCTCTGATACCATGTTAGAATATGGAACGAATGAATGAAACAGAGAAGAGAGCTTTTCACTAGCAGGCAGTTGAGTACATACAGCAAACCCTAAATTGGGCTGTACTCACTATTGAGTACCCCACTGCAGGTTAGACAAATATAACATTGTGACACCACTCGTGACGCTGTTGCTCGCCTTGCTCTTCTTAGTCACCTGCCGTCTGCTGAGCGCGCGCACTTTGGCCAGTACAAGACTGCTCAGTCTTTGTACAACGCTGTAGTAGCGCGCTACTCCTCCCCTTCCACTGCTGCCCTCAGCCGCCTCATGCTACCGTACCTGTTCCCTGACCTTGCCGCTTTTGCCACAGTCGCTGACCTCATTACTCACCTCCGCACTAGTGACGCCCGCTACCGAGCTGCGCTTCCCACTGAGTTCTGTGCCAAGAACTCTCTCCCCATGTACATCACCCTTTACTACCTAGTCACCCTCCTCCCTGACTCCCTTGCTTCAGTCAGGGACCACTTTCTCTCCCTTTGCCCCACCGAGCTCACTGTTGACCTGCTAGAGGAGCGCCTCACTGCAGTTGAGAAGAGTATCTTAGCTGTAGGTGCTTCTCACGGCGACCGTCGCGCCCCTTTCTTTGAGGGGTGATCCCCTATTCCCCTTCTCCCCTGTGTTGCTTCTGCTGCTGCTGTCGACCTCGTTGGCACTGCGGAGGTCGGGGCTGCGTCTGCTCCCAGTGGGAGGCGCCGCAACAGCAAGGGCAAGGGGGGCAAGGGTGGTGGAGGGGACGGTGGGGGCGGCGGTGGAGGCGGTGGAGGAGGCGGAGGAGGTGGCGGTGGAGGTGGGGGTGGTGGCGGGAGTGGGGGCTTCGGTGGCGGCGTTGGGGGTGGTGGAGGCAGCGGCAGCGGCGGTGGAGGCAGCCGCAGCGGTGGTGGAGGTGGCGGCGGCGGTGGTGTTGGTCGCGGTGGAGCCGTGCAGCGTGGAAGCTTTGGTGGTAGCCAGCGCCAGCAGCAGCAGCAGCTTCATGAGTGGTACGCTGGGCGTGGGAGGTCTGGGGGTGCTGGTCCCTGCACTTACGTTCTTCGCACCGGCAGGCGCCGTGGGGAGACGTGCAGGCTGCCACACACTGCGCACCGCTGCTTCGGTCGCCTGACTAACACCTGGCGCGCCCTGTTTCCTGACGCTGTTGAGCTCCCTCGCTGGGGTGATCAGCTTAAGCAAAACGTTGCTATCTTTGATCTTGATTTCGATGCTATCCTTGCTGCCATGTATGCTGCGACTCATAGTGCTGAGGGTGATTGTTAACTGTGTGTTCCGCCCGACCCGGGCATTGAGGCTGGTGCTCTAGGTGCTAGTGAGTCTACTGCTCCAGGTACTAGTGAGTCTATTGCTCCAGGTGCTGGTGAGTCTGCTCTCTCTAGTACTGCACCTACTGAGGCCCTGCACACTTTCACACTTGACTCTGGTGCTTCGCGCTCTTTCTTTCGCGACAGCACCACACTCACGCCGCTCCGTCGGCCTGTCGCGGTCTCCCTGGCTGACCCCTCTGGGGGCCCAGACCTTGCGCACTCTTCCACGGTTCTACCGTGTCCTTGCTGTCGGGACTCCACCTCCCCTCGTTCTCTACAAACTTGGTGAGTAGAGCTGACCTCCAGGACGCGTGGGTTGACTAGTTCACCCCTGGAGGTCAGCGTGTGACCCACTGCACTTGCTCTCGGACGGGCCGCCACCTGGCCACGTTCACCCGCCGGCCTGGGTCGAGTCTGTACACACTGACTACTGCGTCTCCTCCGGTTACTGCGTTTGGTCAGGTGGCCGCGTCTGAGCAGGTGTTTTCTGCCGCGTCCAGGTCTAGTCCAGCGTTGGCCCCCTGCTCGTTTCGTCCTCTGTCACACGAGACTCTCCTTTGGCACCACCGCCTTGGTCACCCCTCCTTGCCTCAGGTATGGCCTCCCGTACCCTTGTCTCTGGTGTCCCCCGGTCCCTCCCTCCCCTTCCTCCGGGGCCTGCCCCTACCTGTGTTCCTTGTGTCGAGGGCCGGCAGCGCGCCGCTCCTCACTCCTCCGAGTTCCCTTTGACAGAGGCTCCCCTGCAGACTCTTCACATGGACGTGTGGGGACCAGCCCGCGTCCGTGGACAGGGTCACGAGCGTTACTTCCTGCTGGTCGTTGACGACTACTCGCGCTACACCACAGTCTTCCCCTTGTGCAGCAAGGGTGACGTCATTGAGGTATTGATCGATTGGATCCGCGGTGCTCGTCGCCAACTCAGCGGGAGTTTTGGCTCGGACCTTCCTGTTCTGCGTCTGCACTCAGACAGAGGTGGTGAGTTTTCCTCCGACCTTCTGAGGGCCTTCTGTTGTGCGGAGGGCATCCGCCAGACGTTCACGCTTCCGGCCTCCCCACAGCAAAATGGGATTGCTGAGCGCCGCATTGGCATGGTCATGGACGTCACTCATACGTCCATGATCCATGCGGCTGCTCCCCATTTTCTGTGGCCGTTCGCGGTTCAGTACGCTGCGCATCAGATCAACCTTCAGCCTCGTGTCTCCTTGCCGGAGACAACACCTACTCCGCGGTGGACGGGGAAGGTTGGCGATGCATCTGTGTTCCGTGTCTGGGGATCTCGAGCTTTTGTCCGCGATGCTTCCGCGGACAAGCAGTCCTCCCGTGCCGTTCCCTGTGTCTTCCTTGGCTTCCCCCCTGACGCACCTGGGTGGCAGTTCTACCACCCCACCTCGCGTTGTGTTCTGTCCTCTCAGGACGTCACGTTTGACGAGTCGGTATCTTACTACCGTCTCTTTCCCTACCGCACTGCCCCTCCCCCCCCCCCCCCGCCACTCTTCCTAGCACCAGGTGCTCCTCCGGTAGACCCCCTCCCCCCTCAGGGTCCTGCCCCCTCAGGTGTGTCCCAGGTAGACCCTGTCGAGCCTGTCGAGGTAGCTGTCGACTCAGGTGCTGCTAGGGGTGCTGAGCCTGCGGGTGCGGGGACTGGGGGTGCTGAGCCTGGGGGTGCTGAGCTTGAGAGTGCTGAGCCTGGGGGTGCTGAGTCTGGGGGTGCTGAGCCTCGGGGTGCTGAGCTTGAGGGTGCTGAGCCTGAACGTGCTGAGTCTGGCGGTCCTCCGGGTGTCCCGTCGCGGCCGGAGCCCCTCTCTCCGCAGCAGCTTCGTGAGTGGTACACTCGGCGCTGTCGCCGAGCTGCTGGAGGTGCTGCTGGTGCTGCAGCTGCTGGAGGTGCTTCTGGAGCTGCTGGGGGTGCTGCTGGTGCTGGGGCTGCTGGAGCCGTTGGTCCTGGAGGTGCTGGTGCTGGAGGTACTGCTGGTGCTGGAGGTGCTTCTGGAGCTGGAGTTGCTGGAGGTACTGCTGGTGCTGGAGCTGCTGGTGCCGCTGGTGCTGGACGTACTAGTGCTGTTGGAGGTCCTGCTGGTGTTGCAGTTGCTGGAGGTGCTGGAGCAGCTGGCCCCGGATGTGCTCGTACTGGAGGTACTGGAGCTGCTGGGGCTGGCGGTGCTGCAGGAGTTGGAGCTGTAGGTGCTGGAGCTGTTGGAGGTACTGGAGCTGGTGGTGCTGTGGGAGTTGTAGCTGGAGACCCTGGAGCTGAGGGTATTGGTGCTGTCTCTGCTGTTTCTGGAGGCGCTGCGCGGCCGCGGCCGTACTACGTTCCGCTCCTTGAGCAGGTTCTTGGTCTCTCGCCTTCTACTGCTCCTCCTCCTCCCTTAATGAGTCCACCGCCTGTCCAGTCACAGTCGCGGTTACAGCCAGCCTCTCCACTGCCTGGTCCTTCTCCTTAATCTGGACCGACTAGAGGTCTTACGAAGCGTCGTGAGCCTGAGTCTCGTCCTGCGCTGCCTGAGTCTCGTCCTGAGTTGCCTGTTCGCACTGGTCGTCGTGTTCCGAGTCAGCGTCCTCCTCCTGACCCCGGCACTCACTCTATGACTCTGCGTCCTTCCACTGCTCCACAGCGTGTCCCTCTGCCGTCTCCTCCTGCGTCCTCTCTTCTTGCCCTTGCTGACCCTGAGTTTGACTCATTTCGTACTGCTAGTCCTACTGTCACGCGTCTCCTGGCTACTGTTGTCACTGACCCTTCCTTTGAGTCCACTGCTGCGTCTGCCTTAGTTGCTGAGCTTGTCGACTTTGCTGCTCACTGTCGTCTAGACTACGCTGCTAGTCTTGTTGTTGAGTCTGAGTCTGCGTCTGTCTGTCCTCCGTCCGTCGGGGCTGAGTGTGCTTTTGGCTCGGACGTCCATGAGGACAGACAGGAGGAGTTTGAGTGCTTTGACGCTGCTGTACCTCATCTCGTGTCCATGCTACTTGCCCCTGAGGGAGACCCGACCCCGCGCTCTTACGCAGAGGCGATAGAGGGTCCTTACTCCTCTCAGTGGCAGGCATCCATGGATGCCGAGATGGCATCCTTGAAGTCCACAGGCACCTACGTCGACGAGGTTCCCCCGCTTGGGGCGAACATCGTCAGTGGCATGTGGATTTTCAGGGTGAAGCGGCCGCCGGGTTCTCCGCCTGTCTTCAAGGCGCGTTACGTTGCACGAGGCTTCAGTCAGCGACAGGGAGTTGACTTCTTTCGGTCCTTCTCCCCTACCCGGAAGATGACCACTCTTCGGGTACTGCTGCACGTTTCCGCTCAGCGTGACTACGAGCTACACTTGCTTGACTTTAGCACAGCCTTCCTACAGGGCAGCCTGCACGAGGAGATCTGGCTGCGCCGTCCACCTGGCTTCACTGGGTCGTTTCTTGCTGGTACCCAGTGGAGCCTCCGGCGGCCAGTCTACGGTCTCCGCCAGGCACCCCGTGAGTGGCACGAAACACTGAGGTTGACTCTTGCTGCTCTTGGTTTTGCTCCTTCCACTGCTGACCCTTCACTTTTTTTACGCACTGACACCACTCTGCCGCCGTTCTACGTTCTCGTGTACGTAGACGACCTCGTCTTTGCTACTGCTGACACTGAGGCACTCGCCCACGTGAAATCGGAGCTGCAGAAGAGACACACGTGCACAGACCTGGGTGCACAGACCTGGGACAGAGCACAGCGCACCATTACCTTGACTCAGTCACACATGGTGCAGCAGGTCCTTCAGCGCTTCGGCTTCATGTACTCCTCGCCACAGTCCACTCCTCTGCCTACCGGTCACTCGCTCTCAGCTCCACCTTCGGACGAGTCCGTAGAGTCGAGTGGCCCGTATCCAGAGCTAGTGGGCTGCCTCATGTACCTGATGACTTGCACACGACCTGACCTCGCGTACCCTCTCAGCCTTCTGGCTTGCTACGTGGCTCCCGGCAGGCACCGAAAGGTGCACTGGGATGCTGCGAAGAGGGTGTTGCGCTACTTGTGCAGTACGTCGGGCATGGGGCTCGTGCTTGGAGGACGGGCTCAAGTTTTCCTCACTGGTCACACAGACGCGTCCTGGGTTGACGACTTGGCTACGCAACGGTCGTCACAGGGTTACACCTTCAGCCTTGGCTCCGATTCTGTCTCTTGGCGGTCTACCCGCTGGTCTTCTGTTCTCAGCTCCAGTTGTGAGGCTGAGATCTACGCAGGGGCCATGGCTGCACAGGAGCTACGCTGGCTCACCTACCTGCTGACCGACTTGGGAGAGGCGCCTCGTTCTCCTCCAGTTTTGTACGTCGACAACAAGGCAATGATTGCCTTGTGTCAGGAGCACAGACTGGAGCACAGAACGAAGCACATTTCTCTGCGCTACTTCCTTGCTCGAGAGTTGCAGCAGCGTGGTCAGCTTCGTCTTGCTTACGTGGCCTCTCGGGCCAACACTGCTGATGTTTTCACCAAGGCACTTCAGCCTTGTGATCATCAGCGTTTCTGTACTGTTCTAGGCCTTGTACCTACTGCGCCTCACTTGCTTACTTCTTGACTCTGCTTGTACTGTGATCTCTATACATATACCAGCATGCTTACACTTGTTAGGTTGTGATCACTGTATTGCTTGTTCTCCTTCATATATAACTCTGCATGTGAACTGGCCTTGTGGCCATTTGCTTGTGCTCAGAATGTGTGGTGACTTTGTGATCCACCCTGAGCTTGCTTTGCCTTTCTTGACTGGTCTTGTGACCTCTTGTTCTCCCCCACTTTGCCTATGGGAAAGTGTCAAACTTATTTTCTATAGTCTGTTTAGGCTGTTGTGGGGTAGTTCATATAGGGTACAACACTTTTAGGTTTCCTACTTGTACCCACCTGCTTTCTAGTTCAGTCATTCTTCGTTCACTATTCTGACATCAGGCACTGCTCCTGCTGAGGCCTTGCACACCTTCACACTTGACTCAGGCGCTGATTCTTCCGCGATAGCACCACAGTCACACCGCTCACTGCACCTGTCCCTGTCTCTCTGAAAGACCTCTCCGGGGGACCAAACGTTGCCCGTTGCCTCCACTCTTCTCCCATGTTTGGCAGTCCCCTCCGGCTCCCTCTCAGTTCTCCATCTCCCCTCGTTCTCTACGAACTTGGTGAGTAACGCTGTCCTCCAGGACGAGTTGGTCATTACCACTAATTTTAGAGGTGAGCGTGTGACAATCTGTACGTGCGCTCGGAGTGGCCGCAACCTCGCCACGTTTGCCACTGCATTTGCACAGGTGGCTGCGTCAGGTAAGGTGGCTGCGTTGGGTCAGGTGGCTGCGTCGCGTCAGTTAGCTGCGTCCTGCTCGTGTCGAATTTTCACGCACCAGACCCTCCTCTGGCACCACCGTCTTGGTCACCCCTCCCTGCCGCGTCTGCGTAGCATGCACTCCCGTCTCCTTGTCTCTAACATGCCCAGGTCCCTGCCCCGGCTTCTGCCCTTGCCTGCACCGCTGTGCATTCCCTGTGTCGAGGGGCGGTAGCGCGCCGCTCCTCACTCCTCGTTTCCTCCGACCATTGCTCCTCTGCAGACTCTCCACATGGACGTGTGGGGCCCCGCCCACGTCAGTGGACCGGACCGCGAGCGCTACTTTCTGCTGGCTGTTGACGACTACACGCATTACACCACAGTCTTCCCCTTGCATAGCAAGGCGGATGTCCGTAGTGTCTTGATCCCTTGGATCCGCGCTGTCCGTCGCTAGCTCAGCACGCAGTTCAGGCAGGACCTTCTGGTTCTGCGTCTGCACTCTGACAGAGGTGGTGAATTTTCCTCTCGTCTCCTTGAGGACTTTTGCCTTGCTGAGGGCATCGCCCAAACGCTCACGCTTTTGGCCTCTCCACAACATAATGGGATTGTTGAGCATCGCATTGGCTTGATCATGGAGGTTGCTCGCACCTCCATGATCCACGCGGCTGCTCCCCATTTTCTGTGGCATTTTGCGGTCTGATACGCCGCGCATCAGCTCAACCTCTGGCCCCGTGTCTCTGTGCCAGAGACCTCGCCTACATTGCGTTGAACATGGGAGGTTGGCAATGCGACGGCGTTTCAGGACTGAGGCACGCTCTCCCTTCTCCGCGATCCTACCACCGACAAGCTCTCTCCTCGCACTCTCCGCCGCGTCTTCCTTGGCTTTCCGACCGACGCACCACCCTGGAAATTTTACCACCCTGCCTCGTGCTACGTCTTGTCCTCAAAGGACGTCACCATTGACGAGTCGGTTTGCTTCTACCGTCTCCAGCCCCACATCACTTCCCTTGTCCCCCCCCCGCCTCTCTTCCTGGTTCCAGGCTCCCCCCGGGTAGACCCTCTCCCCCCACAGGGTCCTGCCCCCTCAGGTGTGTCTCAGGTAGATCCACCCCCCTTGGTTGAGCCTTTGGAGGTCTCCTCTAACACCTCTGGCCCAGCTGAGGGGGGTGACACTGCTGCTGACGACATCGCGGCTACACGCCGCTCACCGCGCTTGGAGACCCCTCCTGGTTTTCCACCTCGGCCATCTTCGCCGCCTCTTCAACTTGTTGCTGTAGACTCCGGTGCTGCTGTGGGTGGTGACACTGGAGGTGCGGCCTCTGGGGGCGGTGACACTGGAGGTGCTGGTCCTAGGGGTGCTGGTTCTGGGAGTGCCGAGTCTGGGGGTGCTGAGTCTGGGGGTGCTGGTTCTGGGGGTGCTGAGCGTCCTAGTGGTTGTGTAGTCGTTGGTGCTCCTGATGGAGGTTTTGGCGGTGGACAACAGCAGCAGTCTCGTCGGTAGGAGGCTCTCTCGCCACAGCAGCTTCGCGAGTGAGTTACTCGGCAGTTCGGCTTTGGTGGCGGAGCTGGAGGCGCTGGTGCTGGAGGTACTGGGGCTGTCAGTGCTGGCGGTACTAGTGCTGGAGGCGCTAGAGCTGGAGGTGCTGAAGGTGCTGGAGGCGCTGGGTCTGGAGGTACTGGCGCTCGAGGTGCTGGAGGCGCTGGAGCCGTATGTCCTGGAGCTGGAGCTTTTGGAGCTGCCGGTGCTAGAGGCACTGGAGCTGTAGGTACTGGTGCTAGAGGTGCTGGAGGTACTAGAGCTGGAGGCTCTGGTACTGTGGGTACGGCACAGCGGCGACCGTTTTTCTTGCTGCACCCGCAGACGTCACTACCACCACCTGGCTTGGTGCCTCACTAGGTTCTTGGCCTTCCATCTTCCACTGGCCTTACTCCTTCCTTACTGTGTCCACCACCTGACCCGTCTCAGACACAGTTACCACCAGACTCCCTACTGCGTGCTCCTTCTCCTTACACTGAGCAGACAGACTCCCTGACAAAGCAACATGAGCTTGCGTCTTGTCCTGCATCGCCTATTCGCACCGTTTGTTGTGCTCGTCGTGTTCCTCGTCCTCGTCCTCCACCAGTCCCCGGCACTCACACTATTCGCACCGTTCGTTGTGCTCGTCATGTTCCTCTGTTCCATAGCATGTCTCTCTACCGTCTCCTCCCAAGTCCTCCCTTCTTGACGTTCCTGACCCTGAGTCTGACCTTGCTCGTGCTGCTAGTCCTACTATCACGCGTTTCCTGGCCACCCTCGTCACTGACCCTTCCTTTGAGTCCACTGCCGCGTCTGCCTTAGTCACTGAGCTCGTTGACTTTGCTGCTACCTGTCGTCTAGACTACGTCGCGACTCTTGTTACAGAGTCTGAGTCTGACTGTCCTCCGTCCGTCAGGGGTGAGCTTGCCCTTGGCACTGACGTCCTTGAGGACTGGTAGTTTGGGCTCGAGTGTCTTGCGGCTACTGTACCTCATCTCGCTTCTATGCTGCTTTTCCCTGAGGGAGACCCGGATGCTCTTGACATCCCCACCCCGCGCTCTTCCGCAGAGGCGATCACGGGTGAGTACTCCTCTCAGTGGGAGACAGCTATCGATACAGAGATGGCTTACTGGAAGTCCACAGGCACCTATGTCGACGCAGTTCCTCCTCCTGGGGTGAACATAGTCGATGTCATGTCGATTTTCCGAGTGAAGCGACTGTGGGGTTCTCCGCCTATCTTCAAGGCGCGTTACGTTGCACGAGGCTTCAGTCAACGAGAGGGGATCGACTTCTTCCAGACGTTCTTCAGCACAGCGTGAGTACGAGCTTGACTCGCTTGACTTCGGCACGACTTTCTTGCAGGGCAGCCTTCACGAGGAGCGCCGCCCACCTGGCTTCACTAGGTCGTTTCTTGAGGGTACCCAGCCTCCAGCGGCCATTCTACGGTCTCCGACAAACGCCACGCGAGTGCCACGACACACTAAGGAATACGCTTGCGGCTCTTGGGTTTGCTCCTTCGACTGCTAACCCGTCGCTGTTTCTGCACACCGACTCTTCTTTGCCGCCGTTCTACATCCGCGTGTACGTCGATGACTTAGTCTTTGCTACTGCTGACACTGAGGCACAGGCCCTTGTGAAGGTGGAGCTGCAGAATAGAAACACATGCACTGACCTGGGTGAGCTGGGCAGCTATCTTGGCTTGCATATCACCTGAGACAGAGCACGGCGCACCATCACTCTGACTTAGTCACACATGGTGCACCAGGACCTTCAGCGCTTCGGCTTCCGGTTCTCCTCGCCACAGTCCACTCCTCTGCCTACAGGCCACTCGCTCTCAGCTCCACCTTAGGACGAGTCCTAGAGCGAGTGGTCAGTATCCAGAGCTTTTGGGTTGCCTCATGTACCTGATGACCTGCACTTGACCAGACCTCGCATACCCTCTTAGCATCCTGGCGCGGTACGTTGCGCCCAGGAGACACCGACCAAAGCACTGGCGGGCTGCTACGAGGGTGTTGCGTTACTTTTGCAGTACATCGGGCATAGGGCTCGTGCTTGGAGGACGGGGTTCTGTTGTACTCTTTGGACACTCAGACGCTTCAAGGGGTAGATGACCAAGCGACTCAGCGGTCGTCACAGGGTTACACTTTCAGTCTTGGCTCCGGTTCAGTTTTCTGGAGGTCTACCCACTCGTCTTCTGTTCTCAGCCTTATTTGTGAGGCTGAGATCTACGCTGGTGCCATGGCTGCACAGGAGTTACGCTGGCTCACCTACCTGCTGACCGACTTGGGTGAGCGGCCTCATTCTCCTCCAGTCCTGTACGTCAACAACAAGGCCATAATTGCCTTGTGTCAGGAGCAGAGACTAGAGCATAGAAGGAAGCATATTGCTCCGCCGTACTTCTTCGCACGAGATTTGCAGCAGTGTGGTCAGCTTCGCCTGCTTACATGGCCTCACGGGCCAAAACTGCTGATATTTTCACCAAGGCACTTGTGTCTTATGACCATTTGCTTGTCTTGGTCATTTTGATGCCTTTCACTAAGGCTATGGCGATGTGTCAAAGTTACATCATAATTCTTGGTTAGCCTATGGTGAGATGCATCTTAGGGGGCACCAAATTTCTCTCGACCTTCTACTTGTACTCCTTCTTGACCTAATGCCATTATCCTTACTCATAGTTTTTAACATTTTATCATCTTATTTTTATGTTTGTACAGTTGAGGTAGCCAGCTATGTATCACCAACCTAGTAAGGTTCATCCGCCAACTGATTATGCTAATAATTTCCTTAGTGTCAAATAATATTTTTATGTTTTGTTAGTTTGCTAGGCTATAGTGAGTTGCCTAGTATAGGGTACACATATACCCTCGACATTTCTACTTGTATCCCCTCCCCTACTACTCGATGCTTCACTTCTGCTAGTTACTACTTTGAGATGGTATCATAGGGTGTTCCTATGCCTAAGTTTCACCGTTGTCCTAACTTAATATCCCCCTCATCACTCCCTCCAGCCACCCAGCCACCCTTAGCCTGTTGTAGCGCCACCTGCCTGCCTGCCATCTCGTTTCCCTAAGTCGCGCGCCCCTAACCAGCAATGATGCGTGCCCTTAGAAGCAGTGCGCGCCCCACTGTATGCAGCGCGTATTTCGCCAGCAGTAGCGCAAGCCCCACCGTAGGCCACGCGCGCACTGCCATCACCATTGCGTGCCCCTCTGCAGGCTACTCACGCACAGCCAGCAGCAACGCGTGCATCGCTGCAACATCACGCGTTATTGCAGCAGCAGCGTGTGCATTACTACAGCAGCGCGCACATTGCAGCAGCAGCGCTTGCATTGCAGCAGCACTGCGTGCATTGCAGCAGCAGCGTGTGCATTGCAGCAGCAGCGCGCGCATTACTACAGCCTAGGCAGAAACGAGTGTTTTTGCAGCAGCACGGCTAGGCAGCAACGAGTGTTACTACAGCAACACGGCTAGGCAGTAGCGTGTGTTACTGCAGCAGCATGGCTAGGTAGCAGTGTGTATTACTGCAGCAACACGGCTGGGCAGTAGCGTGTGTTACTGCAACAGCCCACAGCCACTCCCGGCAGCCCACAGCCACTCCCAGCCGCCCACAACCACTCCCAGCCACCCACAACCTCTCCTAGCGCGCGCCCCAGCTAGAAACGCGCGTCCCAGCCAGGAACGCGCACCCCAGCCGGACGCGCACGCTCCTAGCCAGAACGCGCGCCCCAGCCAGAGCGCGCGCCCCTAGCCAGAACCACGCACAACAGCTGGAGCGCAGGCCCCAGAACCTCTCATACCCGCCCACCACCGCCTACTCCCACCTATTTTTTTGCCTCTTGGCACCCATAGCCACCCTCAGTACGCCTTGCGGTTTACCCCGCCCTTGCAGCCACCAGCCTCAGGCCGCCAGTAATGCCCCTAGCCATTGGCACCTCTAGCAGCGGCTAGCAGGCGTGGTAACTTTTCCTGACGTAGCTTCGGTTTTGTGGCCCGACTGGTGTTCCTAGCCCACCTTGCCTATATGACCGTTCATAGGCCGATGTTTCTTAGTAAGTAGTTACTTGTCTTACTCCAGCCGCTCCTAGCACCAGTAGTTCCTTGCCTGGCGCTTCTAGCTTGGGCCTAGTCTCGCTCCAGCCGTTCCTCATTCCAGCCGCTCCTAGCTCCAGTTGCTCCTAGATCCAGTTGCTCCTAGCTCCAGTCGCTCCTAGCTCCAGTCACTCCTAGCTCTAGTCGCTCCTGGCTCCAGACACTCCTAGATCCAGTCGCTCCTGCCTCCAGTCGCTCCTACCTCCTCTCGCTATTGGCTCAGGCCGTTTCCAGCTCCAGCAACTCCTAGCCTGCCACTCCTACTGTCAGAACATTATAGCTTTTACATTTGTGTAGGCTATAGTGCGGTAGCCCATAGAGGGTACAACCCAATAAGGGTTAGTACTTGTACCCAACTCATTGCTAGTTCATCCATTCTCGTTCATTACTTTCAACATGGTTTCAGAGCAGGTCCCTCGCTAGGACCGCCTTTCGTTCCTTGGGCCCACCACCTGCTGCCCTGCGAGTAGCCCCTTGGCCCCGGCCCCTTGGCCCGTCACACCCCTTAGGCCCGTCGCGCCCCTTAGGCCCCGGCCCCTTGGCCCTTCGCGCCCATTACGCCCGTCGCGCCCCCACGGCCCCGGCCCCTTGGCCCGTCGCCCCCCTTAGGCCCGTCGCGCCCCTTAGGCCCCGGCCCCTTGGCCCGTCGCGCCCCTTAGGCCCGTCGCGCCCCTAGACACCTAGGCCTCCAAGGCCCGTCACACCCCTTAGGCCCGTCGCGCCCCCACGGCCCCGGCCCCTTGGCCCATTGCGCCCCTAGGCCCGTCGCGCCCCTAGGCCCGTCGCGCCCCTTAGGCCCGTCACGCCCCCCCCACGGTCCCATTTCCTAGGACCGTCGCGCCCCTCGGCCCCTTCGCCCCTAGGCCAGTCGTGCCCCTAGGCCCGTCGCGCCCCTAGGCCCGTCGCGCCCCACGACCCCGGTTCCTGCCCGTTGCGTCCCTAGGCCTGTCGCGCCCCTAGACCAGACGCGCCCCACAGCCCCGTTCCTGCCCGTCGCGCCCCTAAGCCCGTTGCGCCCCAGGGCCCCGTTCTCTGCCCGTCGTGCCCCTAGGCCTAGGTCCCGGCCCTTCGCGCATCTAGGCCCGTCGCGCCCCTAGGCCCGTCACGTCCCGAGGCCCCGGTTCCGGCCAGTCACGCCCCCAGGTTCCTCGACCCGCGCCCTGTGACCTGCGACCCAGGCCCCTCGGCCCCTAGGCACCTCGGCCCCCAGGCCCCTCGGCCCCTCGGCCCCCACTCTTCATGTTTGGCCCCTCGGCCCCTAGGCCCCTCGGCCCCTTCTACTACTAGTGATACTGCTCCTGCTGCTAATGCGGCCACTACTACTGCTACTACTGCTGCTCCTGCATACTGTGCCACTATGGCCTCGCTTCGAGTTCTCGCATTCGATCATGAAGGTAGACCGGTTCAGTTTGACACGTGGCTCGACGACCTGCAGCTGTACCTACTGAGCGATTTTAAGGACGGTGTTTCCCTGTTTGACCACGTGTCCAGTGCCGCTACTGCCTCTCCCACCACAGCTGACAGTGCGACTCGCTCACAATGGCTTTCTCGCGACGCTGCTGCCCGCTTAGCCATTCGCAACCTCCTGCCGTTAGCCGAATGCGCTCACTTCGGACAGCACAGGACCGCACAGGCACTGTACGACGCTGTAGTCGCTCGCTACTCCTCCCCTGCCACTGCTGCTCTAGGCCGCCTGCTTCTGCCCTACCTGTTCCCCGAGCTGTACGCCTTTGCCACAGTCGAGGACCTGGTTTTCCACCTTCGCGCTAGCGATGCTAGCTACCGCGCTGCCATCCCTGCTGAGTTCCTTGACAAGAACCAGCCCCCGACGTTCATCACCCTCTACTTCATAGTCACTCGCCTCCCTGACTCTCCACTCTGTCAGGGACCACTTCCTCTCTCTTGACCCCACCTCCCTCACTGTTGACCTCCTCGAGCAGCATCTCCTCGCAGCTGAGACTAGTGCACTTGCTGTAGGTGCTGCTCATGGCACTCCGCGCCCGCCCTTCTTTGAGGGGTGCTCCCCTCCCCCCTTGCCCCCTCCTACGCCTCTGCTGCTGCTGCAGACATCTCTGTTGCTGAGGACGTTGGGGCTGCTTCTGCTAGTGCAAAGCGCCACAGCGGCAAGGGCAAGGGTGGCAAGGGTGGTGGAGGTGGCAGCGGGAGTAGTGGTGGGGGCAGCAATGGAGGTGGTGGTGGCGGTGGGACGGGTGGAGGGAGTGGGGGCTCTGGTGGCGGCAGTGGAGGCAGCGGTGGGAATGGCGGCGGTGGCGGCAGTGGGACTGGTGGCGGTGGGACTGGAGCTCGGCGTGTTGGTTCTCGAGGTGGCCAGCGTCAGCAGCAGCAGCGTCGGAGCGAGACCCAGTCGCCCCAGCAGCTTCGTGAGTGGTTTTTGCGTGGGGCGTCTGGGGGTAGTTGCCCGTATGTCATTCGCACGGGTGACCGTGCTGGTCAGACTTGCGGGCGGCTTCACACTCGGCACCGCTGCTTCTCCCGCCTTGACGACGCTTGGCGTGTTGAGTTTGGTGACGATGTCGAGCTCCCTCGCTAGGCAGATCAGCTTAGGTCTAGGATTGCTATCTTTGACCTAGACTTTGATGCTAGTCTTTCTGCTATGTATGCTTTGTCTGTTAGTGCTGAGGGTGACTGTTACCGGTGTGTGCCGCCTGACCCAGGTATAGCTGCTGCTGCTCTAGGTGCTAGTGAGTCTGGTACTCTCCCTGGTACTGCGCCTGCTCAGGCCTTGCACACCTTCACGCTGGACTCAGGCGCCACTGCTTGTTTCTTTCGTGACAGCACTACTCTCACTCCTCTCTCTACACCTGTCCCGGTCCGACTGGCTGATCCCTCTGGGGGCCCGGTTGTGGCCCGTTCCTCCACTGTCCTCCCGTGTCCGGCGGTTCCGTTCGGCTCACTGTCCGGTCTTCACCTCCCCTCGTTCTCTGCGAACTTGGTGAGTACCGCTGCCCTCCAGGATACGATGGTCACTACCACCACTCCTGAGGGTCAGCGTGTGACGATCTGCACGTGCACACGGACGGGGCGTCACCTGGCCACGTTCACTCGTCGGCCAGGGTCGAGTCTGTACACACTCGCTACCGAGCCTTTATAATGGCGTCCACTAGGGTTCTCCAGCAGTAGGGACAGCAGCAGCGGCAGTTTCAGCATTAGGAAACTCAGCAGCAGTGGCGCCCTCAGCAGCATGGCGCCCTCAGCAGTAGTGGTGCCCTCCTCAGCAGTGGCGCCCTCAGCAGCAGTGGGGGCCTGATGGTTCGGATAGCGTTGGCTGCAGCAGCGGCCCAGCCAGCTGGGGGGCTCGTCGCGGTGGTCGCGACGTCGGCCCCTGCCAGTACCGATCCTGACTGGCCCTGATGTTGGCACTACCTGCTGGCGTCCTGACCACCCTGCACAGCGCAGCTACAGTTGCCTCGACGACCTATACAGTGAGCGTTTTGGGCCTGACTCGAAGCCACCGATCTGTCCCGGTCTGTCTCGTAGTGGTTATCATGTGTTTGATATGTCTATGGATGCATCTTATTCTGTCACGTATGTTTCTCTTGGCTTGCGTGTACCTAGCTTAGGACCTTTGCCTGTTGCTAGTGTAGGTACTTGTGCTTTCAGTGTAGGTACTTGTGTAGTCACTAGACCAGCCGTGATGACTGCTGTCGCGTCGCTCTCCTTCACGCTGGACTTAGGCGCGTCTCAGTGCTTCTTCCGCAACCACACCACTGTCACACCTCTTTCGGCTCCAGTCCCAGTTGCCCTAGCTGATCCTACTTCAGGACCAGCAATCGCTCACAGCTCTACCATTCTCCCGTGCCCAGCTGTCCCTTCTGGTTTCCTCACTGGTCTCTACATCCCCTCGTTCTCTTGGAACTTGGTGGGTTTTGGATACCTTCAGAACCGTGGGATCACAGTCACATTTCCTGCGCACGGGAGAACAGCGATCTATACGAATGCTTCCACCGGGGCACTTCTTGTCACGTTCACCAGGGAGCCCCACTCAAGTCTCTTCGTTCTGCATACTGCGTCCCCCCAGGTAGCAGAGTCCGGCGAGTTTAGTGCGTCCCCTCAGGTTGTTGTGTCTAGTCAGGTTGCTGTGTCCGATCAGGTTGCTGTGCCTAGTTTGATTGCTGCGTCTTGCTCTTGTCGGTCCCTCAGACACCCAACAATCTTGTGGCACCACCGTCTTGGCCACCTGTCCCTCCCCTGCCTCTGTAGCATGGCTAGTCAGCGTCTTGTCTCGGATCTCCCATGCATCTTTGCGTCGCTCCCTCACTTGCGCCGTCGTGCACTCCTTGCGTCGAGGGTCGGCTGCGCGCCACTCCTCACTCCTCCTCCCTTTGTCCAGCCACAACTTTCTTCCAGACCCTCCACTTGGACGTCTGGGGCCCAGCCCGTCGACTTGGGCCGAAGCAGGAGCGCTACTTTCTGGTGGTCGTTGACGACTACTCCATGTACACCATGGTGTTTCCTCTTACGAAGAAGTCCGAGGTGACTTCTACGCTGATCCGATGGCTCCTTGCCACTAAGGGCACTCGTGGTAGCCATGTGCATTGTTTCCACTCCGACCGTGGGGGTGAGTTTCGCTCCGACGTGCTTGCCGGAATCTGCGGCGAACAGGGTATCACACAGTCCTCCATGATCCATGCCCGTGCGCCCCATTTTTTGTGGCCTTACGCAGTTCGCTACACTGTCCACCAGCTGAACCTCTGGCCTCGTGTCTCACGACCAGGGGATTCACCGACTAGTCTATGGACCGGGACCCCTGGTGTTGCATAGGAGTTTCGAGTCTGGGGCTGCCTTGCGCTTGTCTGCGACACCTCAGCGGATAAGCTCTCGAATTGCGCCATCCCCTGGCACTTCCCCTGGATGTGCTGGCACTCGAGGTGCTCGTTCTAGGGGTGATCATTATGGGGTTGCTCGTTTTGGGGGTGCTGGAGCTGGTGGTGCTGGCACTGGAGGTGCTGGAGCTGGAGGTGCTGGAGGTGGAGGTGCTGGAGCTGGCGGCACTGGAGCTGGAGGTGCTGGCACCGTAGGTGCTAGTTTTGGAGGTGCTGGTGCTCGGTTTCCTGACCTTGGAGGTTGTGGTTCTAGGAGTGCTGGCACTGGAGGTGCTAGCTCTAAGGGGTTAGAGCTGGAGGCACTCCTACTTCGACGCCTTCTTCGGATCCCCACCGTTACGACACACGTTACCAGGCTGCTTGTCGGCGTGTGCGCGAGGAGCAGGAGAGGTTGGCGCAAGAGAGGCAAGAGATGCAGCAGCTAGAAAAGTAGGAGCATCAGCAGGTGCAGCAGCAGCGGCAGCCGTGTTAAAGTCTAGAGTCCACTTAGGGGTCGCGGATGCCCATGAAACCGCCTAAGAAGAATCTGATGACTTCGAGCCGCCTCTGTTCAAAACGCCGTCACGATCAGCTCCAATATTATGCGAAGCTGAAAATTGCACAGAAGTTAGCTTCAGGGTTCTGCTTTCCAACGGTATATTGCTTGCTTTCATCGAAGGTGTATGCGCTACGCAGTGAACGAAAACATAAGCTCGGCTGAAAACGTGTAGTTTCATTGATGCAAGGAAGAGGTGAGTACAACATTGCCTAGGGGACTCTTAAGGGGTTGGGACCATTCTGGGAACTCAGAGAAGGTTGATTCCTAGGGGATAAAGGCTAGAGAAGGATGGGAAACGTCCTAGCTAGGTCAGCAAATCCACCCACACTTGGATTTTCAGAGCTGTACTCAAGGCTACCAATAGTGAGTCAAGCCAACCATGAGTCAGCTTGTCTTCCCACTTGCACCCTCTTGCAAGCTGCTTCCACGAAGACCACACTTCTCAAAAGGAGGGTGGTAGAGTCCCACTTGACCACCTGTACTTCTTGTCTCATTCTCTGTCCCTGCACCATTGGCATGACAACAATGAAAGGGTGGCAAGGGAAATGCTGCCAACGGTGCACCATGACTACGGAACAGTAACTTTCGACAGCTGTCACGTGCTGATCCGATGCTAGATTGTCCTGAACCTCGATGACCATCTGAGTAACACGGCAAAGGACTGCCACACTGATTTTCAGACCAATCAGAGCTTGGTAGATGAGTCAGCAGCCGAAATGGTGAACTTGGGTGTTACCAAAAAAGAGTAACACACACTTCCGGGATGCCATAAGTCTTGAAACAAAACACTGTTGCCATGCCTTGTAAACTGCTTCAAACATTATGAAACTTTGAGGGTTTAAAGAACACATGCCGAAGCACCTCCCCAAAAAAATTCAGAAGCTGAGCAAGCTTGTAGGCTGAATAGGAGTGCGATGACCGTGCCACTATAGTGCTTTGGAACAACAAACTCCCCCTCATCGTGCTCTCATTCATCCCTTAGCTGCTCCCTTAAGCTGCCTCCCTTAGTTGAAGGACATGCCAAACAAGGTGGCACAGCTCCAATGCTGATGCTCTGCAAGCCGCTTATTCAAGAAATTTGCAGGTTGCTTGGTAGTGTTGATGTAGTGCAAGGAGATGGTGCCCTTCTTCACCTCCTTCCTCACCCAATGCCACTTGATATGCATGTGCTTGTTCAGCCCATGGAGCACAGAATTCGCGCCATTGCAATTGCTCCTAGGCTGTCACAAAACACAGGTGTAGGACCCTCTTTCTCCTGCCCCAACTCCTCAAGCAACCTCCTCATCCAAACCACCTCCTTCGCTCCATGAAACAACGCCATGTACTCGCTCTCTGTTGATGAGTGAGCAATCTCTCATTGCTTCTTAGACTTCCTGCTCACTGGACTCCCTCCAACAAAGCATATATAGCCACCATGGGATGTAGCATCACTGATGTCACTTGCCCAGGCAGCATCAGTGAAGCACGAGAGGTACAAGTGCCCACGCCTTGCAGTAGCACCAGTCTTTGTGCTCACCTCCTCTACTCCCTTTTGCTTCAGATGCCCATGCACTAAATATTGCAGCTCCACCCTTGAGGTTGCCATGCAGTACCTCATCAGCCTCTCTGCTGCATCCAGGTGCTCTTGAAGGGGCCTAGACACCACACGAGCGAGCTGTGAAACTGAAAACGCAATGTCAAGGCGAGTGTTGACCGAAGCGTACATCAAGCTCCCCACCATTGACTGGAACCGACGCTGCAACTCGTACTCCAACACCTCACCCTCCTCTTCATCAAGGTGCAGCTGAAACCCTGAGGGTAGAGGAGTCTTCACACTCCTCCCTTCCTCCAGCCCATACTTCTCCCCCTTGGCTGCAAGGTACTTGTGTTGGTGAAGCCTCAACCATTCTTTCACCTCGTCCCGCTCCACGTGAAGACCAAGGTAATACCCCACAGGTCCAAGGGCCTTGCATTGAAAGGTCTCCTTCAGCTTCCCTTGCACCTCCTTGATCCTCTCCAGGGATGGAGAGAAGAGGAGGATGTCATTGACGTAGACAAGGAGAAATACCTTCTCCTCCTCCCCCTCGGTCGTGAAGAGACTCTCGTCGCACCCGCTAACTTTGAAGCCAAGAGCCTCCAACGCCTCCACCAGTCTTGCATATCAGCACCTTGGAGCTTGTTTGAGGCCATAGATGGCCTTGTTGAGCCTGCAAACACGTCCGCTCCCATCGTCATACCCCTCTAGCTGCTTCATGTAGATCTCCTCATCTACCACGCCATAGAGGAACACCGTCTTCACATCCATTTGCTCCAACTTCCAGCCACAAATGGCAGCGGCTGCTAGCAACACCCGGAGCGTAGGAGATTTGGCAACAGGAGAAAACACCTCTTGAAAGTCAATCCCCTCTCTCAGCTGAAAGCCCTTGATCACAAGCTTTGTCTTGCGCCTCTCCAACTTTCCCTCCGCATCGGTCTTCACACGTAACACCCACGTGCAGTCCAACGCCTTCCTCCTAGGGGCAGATTTGGAAGGGTCCACGTTTCATTCTCCATGTGGCTCTTGAACTCATCCTCCCTTGAAGCCAGCCATGCCTCTCGATCATCTCCAGCGAGAGCTTCCTCCATTGACGTCGGCTCAAGAGGTAAGTTGACGCCAAAGCAACAAATCTGCTCCATCTCCCCCTCGGCTCCCTTCTCCTCCTCCTGGACCAGCAATGCCTTGGGACCCCCAAGCCTTTCATACTTGAGGAAATCCATTGGGTGGGCAGCTCTCTTGGGCCTCTCCTTGGCTGCTCCTTCCTTGGCTCTCTTCCCTTGGGTTGTGCGCCTTGGTGGAATCTTAGGGGATGGTGTAGGCTGCTGCACCTCCTCCTCGGTATCACCTCTTTCAGCAACAGGGGCCTCCCCTTGCTGCAGTACTCCTTCCACATCTGCTGCCTCCTCTTCAGCACCTCCCAAGTCATGTGACACCTCTGTCAACTCTGAAGATGAGGACAACTTGATGGGAATGAGAAGTGGGTTGTTCGTTCCCACTTCTATTCCAAGCAGAATGGTGACCTTGCTCCTCCCCCGCTCCGACCACTCCTTGAACATGAGGCCCTCCATGAACTTGGCATCTGTAGTGGTGAAGATGGTGTTGGATTTTGGGTCTCACATGAGCCAGCCCTTGCTCCCCCGTGCAAGACCCAAATGAACAGCCGACACCGCCGCCGCTTGAAGCTTGTCACACTTCTCCTTAGGGACATGCACGAGCCCCATGCACCCGAAGACACGAAGCATATCCACCAAGGGCTTCTTGCCACTCCACTTCTCCATAGGGACCCAATGCTGACCTCCCACATGAGTCAACACCCGGTTCTTGATGACGGTAGCATGACGAATAACGAGGGGCTAGAACCACAAGGGCAGACCCGAGTCCACCAATATCGTTCTCCCGCCCTCTATGATGGTCCGGTTCGCTCTCTCTGCCACGCCGTTGGACTGAGGGGTGTAGGACATGGTGAGCTGCTGCTTGATGCTGTGCCGCTTCAACCAGCTCCGGAACTCCGCTCCCAAAAACTCCCCACCACGGTTGCTATGAATCGCCTTCACCCGCTTGCCGCTCTCTCGCTCCACCATGGGCAGCCACTCTTCAATGATGACCCTTGCAGCATCACTCTTCTTTGCAAGTGGAAACGACCAGGTGAGCCTTGTGTAATCATCCACCATAGTCATGGAATACAGGGCCCCACCATCTCCCTTAACCTTCATGGGCCCCACAAGATCCACATGCACGAGCTCCACCGGGTCACTTGACTGCCCCACCGCCGAATGGAAGGGAAACCGTGAGAGCTTGCTGGTCAAGCAAGTCTTACATGAGCCCACCTCCTTGGGCTCCCCTTTTATCCTTAGCCCCTTGACTCTTTCCTCCTTAAACAGCTGCTGTAACTGAGGTAGCGCCACGTGGCCAAAGCGACGGTGTGCGGTGAGCCAATCCGTCTCACCCGTGCTAGGAGTTACACTTGGTAGCGCACTCCCCCCATGCACAAGCAGTCCACCATCACTGCCATCACCACCTCCTCCACTGGTTACGTGGCTTGCATGCCCTCCTCTTACAGATTCAGCAGCCAAGCGCGCAGCCGCCTCCTTCCATGGCAGCACTGGTATCTCCCACATGGACCGGTGCATGTCCTTGCCGCCTCGGAGGTCCCACAACACGCGCCCATCCAGAGTTGCTCTGAACACCTTTGTGCCCATCATCTCCATCTTCATCCCTGCCTCACTCAATGCCTTGGTAGAGAGAAGGTTGGCACATAGTCCAGGGACAAGAAGAACACGCTTCAGCCCCACAAGCCTCCCATCCGCACCCATAAACATGGCTCTCCCCTCGCCAAGCACGGGTACAACTTGGCCGGTGGCTGAAACGACGGTGGCTGCCTTTGATGGCCTGACTTCATCCAGCAGATCCTCTCGGTTGGTTATGGTCATGAAGGATCCCATGTCGATGACCCAATGGGAGGAGCGGTGAAGAGCAACCTTGTTGGCCGGTACAACCATGTCCTCGGAGCATGCCTCTCCTATATGGTAGAACCTGCCGCCATGTCCGCCAGCACCTCCATCGCCCTCCTCACTGCCCATACCTTCTCCCATAGCTCCATGAACACCCTTAGAGCCTTCAATTGATGGCTGACCAGACCTCCAACCGTCAGGTAGCTTGCGACACTTAAACCACGGGTGACCTTCCACATGGCAATACCAACACTTGCCGCCACACCGCTTGCCTCCCTTGTTGCCACGCTTCCCTCCCGAACACTGCTCCCCTCCAAAGCCTTCCTTGGAATTGCCTTTCATGCTGCCATGCCCCTTGAAGCCTTTCATGCCGTAGGCAGAGCCTCCACCTTCACCGGCAGCGGCAGTCAGCTCCTTCCTCCGAAACTCCTCTTGAAGGACTTGAGCACGGATCCACTCAAGGGACCATGAGTCCTTCAAGCCATTGAGGTTGATCACCAAGGGGCCCCACGACTCCGACAGCAAGGAGAGAGACTTGTAGCACTTGATCTTCTCAGGGTAGTCCACACCGGCAGCAGAGAACTTAACATAGAGGTCCTGGAGTTGATCGAACGCTCCTTGCACGGCATCACCCTCGTTAATCTTCACCGCATGGAGTTGTTGGTTGAGCACCACCTCCATCGCTTCGCTGCTGGGGGCATGGACATCCTTCAATATTTTCCATGCCTTGGGACCACACTGGATATCCTTGATAAGATGCTTGACGTGGTGCAGCTTGTTTGATGAGAGGCATTGAGAGAGAAGGAAGAATCCATCCTTGGATCGGCGATCTCATTCCTTGGTCGCTCCTTCGCTCGCAGGCCTCTTCAATTCTCCATCCATCACTTCAAGCAGCCCATAATGGTTAAATAGGAGCTCCATCCTGAAGCTTCATGATGCCCAATCCTCCCCAGAGAACTTCTCCAGGTTGAATGCCTTCACATCATCCTTGGCTGGTGTTGAAACAGATACTCTTGGTATAATCCGCCTGCAACGCCTCTTCCCGCTTCCCTAGCGCCTCTCACGCCACCAATGCCACTAGGACCAGCTGGAGAAGAACCTTCAGCCTCCATATTGACCCAGGAACAGAGAAGAACCGCTCTGATACCACTTCTTATAGTCTAGAGTCCACTTAGGGGTCGCGGATGCCCCTGAAACCGCCTAAGCAAAATCTGATGACTTCGAACCGCCTCTGTTCAAAATGCGGTCACGATCAGCTCCAATTACATACGCGGCTGAAACTTAGACAGATATTAGGTTAAGGTGTTTGCTTTCCAATGTTATATTGCTTGCTTTCATCCGAGGTGAATGCGTTATGTAGTGAACAAAAACGTAAGCTTGGCTGAAAACATGTAGTTTTATTGATGCAAGGAAGAGGTGAGTACAACATTGCCTAGGGGACACTCAAGAGGTTGCGGCCATCCTGGGAACTCAGAGAAGGTTGAGTCCTAGGGTAGAAATGCTAGAGAAGGATGGGAAACGTCCTAGATAGGTCAGAAAAGCCAACCACACTTGGATGTTCAGAGCTGTACTCAAGGCTACCAATAGTGAGTCAAGCCAACCATGAGTCAGCTTGTCTTCCCACTTGCACCCTATTGCAAGCTACTTCCAGGAAGACCACACTTCTCAAAAGGAGGGTGGTAGAGTCCCACATGACCAACTGTACTTCTTGTCTCATTCTCTGTCCCTGCACCATTGGCATGACAACAATGAAAGGGTGGCAAGGGAAATGCTGCCAAAACTGCACCATGACTACGGAATAGTAACTTTCGACAGATGTCACTTGCTGCTCCGATGCTGGGTTGTCCTGAAACTCGGTGAACACCTGTAAAATACAACAAAGGACTGCCACACTGATTTTCAGACCAATCAGAGTTTTGTAGATGTGTCAGCAGCCGAAATGGTGAACTCGGATGTTACCAAAAAAGAGTAACACACACTTCCGGGATGCCATAAGTCTTGAAACAAAAAATGTTGCCATGCCTTGTACACTGCTTAAAAAATTCTGAAACTTTGAGGGGTTTAAAGAACACATGTTGAAGCACCTCCCCACAAATTCCAAAACCTGATCAGGCTTGTAGACTGAATGAGAGTGCGATGACCGTGCCACTACAGTGTTTTGGCACAACAAAGTTCAAGGATAAGGCCCTTGGTGACGTCAACTTCTACCTCGGGCTTCACATTGAACGCGATGTGGAGAAGCGGTGCATGCGGGTGCATCAACGGAAGTACTAGGAGGCATAGGCTGCCAAATTTTTGCACAGTGAAGGCCATGTGGCTACACCCTTTCCCTCTGGGTTCAAGTGTGTGAAGGGACCAGAGGAGGAGAGTGTTGGTGAAGAGGAGAGGCGCCGTTTTCACTCGTTGGTGGGCAGCCTCATGTACGCGGCGGTAAATGTTGAAAGTAATGAACGAGAATGAAATGAACTAGCAATGAGTTGGGTACAAGTACTAACCCTAATTGGGTTGTGCCCTCTATGGGCTAACCCACTATAGCCTACACAAATGTAAAAGCTATAATGTTCTGACACACCCCCATAAGCAAAGTGGGGGAGAACAAGTGGTCACAAGACCAATCAAGAAAGCAAAGCAAGCTCAGGGTGGATCACAAAGTCACCACACAGTCTGAGCACAAGCAACGGGCCACAAGGCCAGTTCACATGCAGAGTGATATAAAGAGAACAAACAATACAGTGATCATATCCTAGGAAGTGCAAGCATGCAGGTATATATATAGATCACAGTACAAGCAGAGTCAAGCAGTAAGCAAGTGAGGCCAAGTAGGCCCAAGGCCTAACACAGTAGAGAAGCGCTGATGATCACGAGGTGGAAGTGCCTTGGTGAATATATCAGCAGTGTTGGCCCTAGTGGCCACGTACGCAAGACGAAGCTGGCCACGCTGCTGCAACTCTCGAGCAAGGAAGTATCGCAGAGCGATGTGCTTCGTTCGGTGCTCCAGTCAATGCTCCTGACACAAGGCAATCATGGCCTTGTTGTCTACGTACAGAAATGGAGGCGAACGAGGCTGCTCTCCCAAGTCAGTCAGCAGGTAGGTGAGCCAGCGTAACTCCTGCGCAGCCATGGCCCCAGCGTAGATCTCAGCCTCACAACTGGAATTGAGAACCGAAGGCGAGCGGGTAGACCGCCAGGAGACAGGGTTGGAACTGAGGCTGGAGGTGTAACCCTCTGATGACCGTTGCGTAGCCAAGTCGTCAACCCAAGATGCGTCTGCGTGACCAGTGAGGACAACTGGACCCCGTCCCCCAAGCACGAGCCCCATGCCTGACGTACTGCACAAGTAGCGCAGTACCCTCTTCGGAGCATCCCAGTGCACCTTTCGGTGCCTACCGGGAGCCACGTAGCGAGCCAGAAGGCTGAGAGGGTACACGAGGTCAGGTCGTGTGCACGTCATCAGGTGCATGAGGCAACCCACAAGCTCTAGGTACGGACCACTCGGCTCTACGGACTCGTCCGAAGGTGGAGCTAAGAGCGAGTGGCTGGTAGACAGAGGAGTGGGCTGTGTCAAGGAGAACTGGAAGCCGAAGCGCTGAAGGACATGGTGCACCATGTGTGACTGAGTCAGGGTAATGGTGCGCCGAGCTCTATCCCGGGTGATCTGCAAGCCAAGATAGCTGCGCAGTTCACCCAGGTCAGTGCAGGTGTGTCTCTTCTGCAGCTCGGACTTCACAAGGGTCAGTGCCTCAATGTTAGCAGTGGCAAAGACGAGGTCGTCAACGTAGATGAGGACGTAGAACGGCGGCAGCGAGGTGTCGGTGCGTAGAAACAGCGATGGGTCAGCAGTAGCAGGAGCAAACCCAAGAGCCGCAAGTGTAGTCCTCAGTGTGTCGTGCCGCTCGCGAGGCGCTTGGCGGAGACTGTAGACTAGCCGCCGAAGACTCCACTGAGTACCTGCAGGAAATGACTCAGTGATGCCAGGTGGGCGGCGCAGCCAGATCTCCTCGTGCAGGCTGCCCTGCAGGAAAGCTGTGCTGAAGTCCAGAGAGTGCAACTCGTAGTCATGCTGAGCAGCAACGTGCAGCAACACCCGAAGAGTAGTCATCTTCGGGGTGTGGGAGAAGGTATGGAAGTAGTCAAATCCCTGTCGCTGACTAAAGCCTCGAGCAACGTAGCGCGCCTTGAAGGCAGGCGGAGAACCCGGCGGCCGCTTCACCCTGAAAATCCACATGCCATCGACTATGTTCGCCCCAGGTGGGGGAACCTCGTCGACGTAGGTGCCTGTGAACTTCCAGGATGCCATCTCGGCATCCATGGCTGCCTGCCACTGAGAGGAGTAAGGACCCGTAATCGCCTCTACGTAAGAGCGCGGGGTCGGGATGTCTGGAGCATCCGGGTCTCCCTCAGGGGCAAGCAGCATGGAAGCGAAACGAGGTACAGCAGCTGCAAGACACTCAAAGTCCTCCTGCCTGTCCTCAAGGACGTCCGTGCCAAGAGCACACTCACCCCCGATGGACGGAGGACTGGCAGACGCAGACTCAGCAACTAGAGCAGTGGCATAGTCTAGACGGCAGGCAGCAGCAAAGTCAAGAAGCTCAGCAACGAGAGCAGATGCAGCAGCAGACTCAAACGAAGGGTATGTGATAGCAGTGGCGAGGAAGGACGAAGGGTCATAGCGTGTGTGCCGGGGACAGGAGGAGGACGCAAACGAGGAACGCGACGAGCAGAACGAACAGGCGAGACAAGACGAGACGCACGCTCACGAAGCTGTGTAAGACAACCGGATTGCTTAGCGTAAGGAGAAGGAGCAGGCAGTGAAGAGGCCGGCAGCAACGGCGGCTGGGACTGGTCAGGCGGTGGACACAGGAGGGGAGGTGTAAGGCCAGTAGAAGACGGGGTACCAAGAACCTGCTGAAGCAGGGGAAAGAAGGACGGTCGAGGCCGCACAGTGCCACCAGGGGCAACAGCTCCAGCTCCTCCAGCTCCAGTGTCTCCAACTCCAGCGCCGCCTGCGCCAGTGCCTCCAACTCTAGCTCCTCCAGCTCCAGCGCCACCAGCGCCAGAGCCGTCAGCACCAGTAGCTCCAGACTCCGTAGGGTCTCCAGCTCCAGCACCCTCAACACCACCAGCCCCGGCAGCTCCAGTACCCCGAGTACGAGCACCTCCAGGACCAGTGGTGGCAGTACCTCCAGTAACACCAGCTCCAGCAACAACTCCAGCACCGCCAGCTCCAGAAGCTCCAGCACATTCAGCTCCGGTAGCTCCACCCCAAAGGCGTGCGCGCCGAACAAACCACTCACGCAGCTGCTGCAGAGACAGTCTTGATGAAGCACCAGCAGAATCTCCAGACAAAGCAGCACCCTGGGGCTCAGCACCTCCAGACTCCGCACCCTCCGACACAGCACCCCCAGGCTAAGCACCCTCAGGCTCAACACCCTTAGGCTCAACACCCTCAGGCTCAGCACCCCTAGGCTCAGCACCCCCACTCTCAACACCCCCAGGCTCAGCACCCCCAGTCTCAGCACCCTCAGACTCCGCACCCCCAGGCTTCGCACCCCCAGACGCAGCACCTGAGTCGACAGCTACCTGAACAGGCGCAAGACCAGGAAGAGGGTCTACCTGAGACACACCTGAGGGAGCAGGACCCTAGGGCGGGAGGGGGTATACTGGAGGGGGACCGGGAGCAAGAAAGAGCGGTAGGGGAAGAGACGGTAAAAGGGAACCGACTCGTCAAACGTGACGTCCTGAGAAGAGAAGACACGGCGCGAGGTGGGATAGTAAAACTGCCAGCCAGGCGCGTCGGGGACAAAGCCAAGGATGACACAAGGGATAGCACAGCTTGTCCGCTGACTTATCGCGAACAAAGGCACGAGAACCCGAGACCCAGAATACCAACGCATCGCCAACCTCCCCCATCCAATGTTGTGTGGGCGAGGTCTCCGGCAAGGAGACACGGGGCCAGAGGTTGAGCTGATGCGCAGCGTACCGGACCGCAAACCGCCATAGAAAATGGGGAGCAGCCGCATGGATCATGGAGGTACCAGCGACCTCCATGACTAAGCCAATGCGGCGCTCAGCAATCTTCTTTTGCTGAGGGGAGTCCGGAAGCGTGAACGACTGGAGAATGCCCTCACCACGACAAAAGTCCCGCAAGAGGTCCGAGGAGAACTCACCACCTCTGTCAGTTTGCAGACGCAGGACAGGAAGGTCCTGGACGAAACGCTCGCGGAGCTGGAGACGGACAGTGCGGATCCAAGGGATCAAGACATCAACGACCTGACCCTTGCTGCGTAAGGGGAAGACCGTGGTGTACCGCGTGTAGTCATCAACCACCAGCAGAAGCGCTCGCGACTCTGTCCACTGACGTGGGCTGGGCCCCACACGTCCATGTGGAGAGTCTGCACGGGAGCAGTCGTCGGGGGAAACGAGGAGTGAGGAGCGGCGTGCTGCCGCCCCTCGACGCAAGGAAGGCAGGGCGCCGCAGGCGAGGGCGGCAGGGGAGGCAGGGACCTGGGAAGATAAGAGACAAGAAGACGAGAGTGCATGCCACGAAGGCGTGGCAGGGAGGGGTGACCCAGGCGGTGGTGCCAAAGAAGAGCCTAGTGCGACAGGAGGCGACATGAGCAAGAGGCGGCTACCTGACCTGACGCGGACACCTGAGCAGATGCAGCTACCTAAGGAGGCTCGGTAGCGAGTGTGTACAGACTTGACCCTGGCCGACGAGTGAACGTGGCCAGGTGACGCCCTTTCCGTGTGCACGTGCAGATCGTCACACGCTGACCCCCAGGAGTGGTGGTAGTGACCATCGCATCCTGGAGGGCAGCGGTACTCACCAAGTTCGCAGAGAACGAGGGGAGGTGAAGACCGGACAGTGAGCAGGACGGAACCGCCGGACACGGGAGGACAATGGAGGAACGGGCCACGACCGGGCCCCCAGTGGGGTCAGCCAGTCGGATCGGGACATGTGTAGAGAGAGGAGTGAGAATGGTGCTGTCACGAAAGAAACAAGCAGAGGCGCCTGAGTCCAGCGTGAAGGTGTGCAAGACCTGAGCAGTCGCAGTACCAGGGAGAGTACTAGACTCACTAGCACCTAGAGCAGCAGCAGCTATACCTGAGTCAGGCGGCACACACTGGTAACAGTCACCCTCAGCACTAACAGACAAAGCATACATAGCAGAAAGAATAACATCAAAGTCTAGGTCAAAGATAGCAATCCTAGACGCAGAACTGCCCAGCGAGGGAGCTCGACGTCGTCACCAAACTCAGCAAGCCAAGCGTCACGAAGGCGGGAGAAGCAGCGGTGCTGAGTGTGAAGCCGTCCGCAAGTCTAACCAGCACGGTCACCTGTGCGAATGACATACGGGCAACTACCCCCAGACGCCCCACGCAAAAACCCCTCACGAAGGTGCTGGGGCGACTGGGTCTCGCTCCGACGCTGCTGCTGTTGACGCTGGCCACCTCCTAAACCAACACACCGAGCTCCAGTCCCACTGCCATCAGTCCCACTGCCACCGCCGCCACTCCCACCACTGCCTGCACTGCCGCCACCAGAGCCCCCACTCCCTCCACCCGTCCCACCGCCGCCACCACCTCCACTGCTGCCCCCACCACTACTCCCGCTGCCACCTCCACCACCCCTGCCACCCTTGCCCTTGCTGCTGCGGCGCTTCGCACTAGCAGAAGCAGCCCCGACGTCCTCAGCAACAGAGACGTCTGCAGCAGTAGCAGAGGCGTAGGAGGGGGAGCACCCCTCGAAGAAGGGTGGGCGCGGAGTGCCACGAGCAGCACCTACAGCAACAGCACTAGTCTCAGCTGCGAGGAGATGCTGCTCAAGGAGGTCAACAGTGAGGGAGGTGGGGTCAAGATAGAGGAAGTGGTCCCTGACACAGTGAAGAGAGTCAGGGAGGCGAGTGACTATGAAGTAGAGGGTGATGAACGTCGGGGGCTGGTTCTTGTCAAGGAACTCAGCTCGGTGTAGACCCTTGTGAAGGGTAGTTTCGAGACCCTTCATGGTTGGGGACCCTTGTTCCATATCACTGTACCTCGGCTCTTGGGGTTTGTAGAAGCTGGGAGTCATTCCTAACTCGTAACTCTTCCTAATTTGTGTTCTAAGACTATAGTGGCTGCCATAGTGCTGTTCGTTCAAACTGATGTTGTGTTATCCATTCTTAATGAAATCGTGCGATCTAAATTGCCTATTGTAGGCGACATTAAGACTCTCCAGATGCAAGTTGAATCAAGTCCTTTGCAGCTGTGACCAGAACGCTATTAATGTTTCAAGCCGCTGTGCATAAATTCGACTATGCACTCTATCTTTCGCTTTAGGCATATTCAAGCCTACTGTGACTAGAACATGATTGAATCAGTGGAGCACTCGTAGTGTGAGATGGAAGTGTTGGTGCACGCTCGCTTGCTTGCTGCACCTCCTCCCCCTCTTCCTCTCCATTCGTGGCCTCCTCTCCCCCATTCACAAGAGGAGATTGCCTTGTGATGGTGCTGCCGCTACTCAGCTCCAAAGGCAGCTCCACATGCTCCAAGCCTGAACACTTCTCCTCCCCAAACCGTACGCCTATCTTTGCCTCCTTTTCCGCCTTCCAATCCTTGTGCATCAGGTTTTCTATGAGTTTGCAGTCCCTGCTCACCAAGAACTTCTTGGTGACTGGGTCCCAAAGAAGCCATCCCTTGCTGTTTTGAGCCATGCCCAAGTGCACAGCCCATATCGCCTTGGCACCAAGCTTGTTGTGCCGAAGATGCTTAGGCACGAGCGCCATGCACATGCACCCAAACACCCGAAGCACATCCAAATTTGGCTTCCTTCCAATCCACTCCACATAGGGCACCCACTTCTCTGCTCCCACATGAGTCAAAGCTCTGTTTTTAGCCACACGAATCTGGCTGCTCCCCAACACTTGCCCAAGTAGGAGATAGCCTTGTGCGCTCTTCCGCACCCACGGGCTCTTCTTCGAGTCGTTCTCGGGGCTCTTCTCCGTTCCTTCCATCACCTCCAGCAGGTCATAGTGGTCAAATACGTTCTCCATTCTGAAAGACCATTCAGCAAAGTTGTCGCCGTTGAACTTGTCAAGCCCAAACACCCTAGGCTCATCCCTAGGTGGGCCAAGACTTGGTTGCATGGGAGACATGGCGGGATCACGAGGTTGGCCTTGGTCTTGGACTTCTCCACTGCCACTGGCACCTCTGCCACCTCTTTTCTCAGGTCCAACCATTGTCGAAACTGCTCCAAGGGGCTCTGATACCACTTGTTATAGTCACAATAGGCTTGAATGTGCCTAAAACGTAAGATACAGTGCACTGTCGGATTTCTTCATAGTGGCTTCAAACGTTGATAGCGTTTTGTTCCCAGCTCCAAATGATTGGCTGTAAATTGGATCTGGAGCGTCTTGACGTTGCCTACAATAAGCAATTTACATCACACAAGTTTATCAAGTATTGACGACGCAACGTGAGTTTGAACGAACGGCACTATGGCAGCCACTATAGTCTGAGAACACAAATTAGGAAGAGTTACGAGTTGGGAATGCCTCCAAGCCTCTATAAACCCCAAGAGCCGAGGTAATGTGATGTGGAAGATTGCCACACTGTCCCCAACCAAGAAGGGTCTTGAAAATACCCTCCACAAGGGCCTACACCAAGAGAAATGTTACACTACACACTATTCTCAATATCTTGAAGTTTACCTTTTTGGCGAGCTTCAAAATCACGTGTATCTTGAAACCAAGGCTCTTGTTCTTCACCATAAACTCATACTTGAGTTCTTGGAAGTTTGCTGCATGCACCTGTGACACGCCAAACGTTCGACACACGACAAAACAGAAAACGCGCACGACAAGCAAACGACGACGTAGCACGCGACTAGCGATAACTCGCTATTGACTCGACACACACATTTGACATCCTGACTCATCATTCACACACTATTATAAGCATGAAATATATATTATCTCATGCCCTCATACCATTCCATGCACACACGCGTGCACGTACATGGACAACAAGCCGAGCGCAAACCATGGGGTTGCACCAACACTGACTCCTCGACTTAGTACTCGGTAGAGTCGGCTCCTGCAGCATACAGGATTGCCTTCTCATTGAATTTCCTATCGTAACAGGGAGTTTTAAAGAAAAACAAACGACTTATACAATTTAGTAGTTCAAGCACTACACTACCATATAAGCATGTTACTGTAGCAAGTGTCGCTTCACATGAGTTATAGGTAGAAGCGCGAATAGTCTCATGACTGTTCGTGTGGAAGAGGAAAAGTACCACTTCAGTAGTCGACTTGATAAACAGCCTAGTTCACGAATAGGTACATTACTGAAACGGTCTTTGGTAGACTATAAATATCTTGTACTCTTTATTTATCATCAATTCCTGTTCTCATGTTCAACTACTACAGGAATTCAAAGACTTCTGCTGCAATAATTCTCTAAGACCAAACTCTAAAAGGCCCTAAGGATATTTTCCAGCCCAATATGGGCAATAGATGAAGAACGAGCTAGTTAATGCAATGCTGACAACGAGTATCGGGCTAGTCCTGAAATGTAGGCCAACTCGGCCAAATACAACAGTGCAGGGTTTGGTAAAATGACGTGTGAAGTTGCGAACACTGTGTATCGGTAATGGGCAAAGAATGGTTGAGTTCAGTACGCGACATGAGGGTGCGCAGTAAGGAATAAGGAAATCACTACCACCCTTAGCAAGAAGCCCTCCGCTAAGTTAATCTACGGAACTCCTAGAATACTCATGGAGGAAGGTGTTTATAGAAACTGCCCAAGGGTGCCAAGCCAGCCAAGGGCACCAAACAGGTTTTTTTTTTTTTTTTTTTTTTTTTTTTTCACTACTCGGATTTTCAGAGTTCTTTTTTTGGGAACTCTGAAAATCAGGGTTGATCATGAGCGTTAATCTGATTTGTCAGAGAAAACTTCACTTATGAAAATAAAACTCAGGGGAGTCAGTATATATGTTTTTCCAACACTGAATGACCTCTCAAGTAATGAACCCACGCCTTCCGCGCTCCTACAAAAGTGTGCTCCGTTGTGCTATCCGCTCACTAGAAATATGTGAGACGCAAACTATATTGCCAGTAAAAACTTCTACTAGCCATTTTCCACCAATTCAAGGGGGGGCACGGTCGAAATGCCTGTACCCTGTACAGAGAAAATTGCATTCACCAGAAATTTACACTAGTCTATCAGAGTAGCTAAAATAAAAACCCTGGCAAATCATAGAAACTTAGAGTGACCCCCGAAAAATCACTTTGGTTTTCAGAGGAACAGAGTAATTTACTCTGATAAAAAAAAACCCTGGCACCAAGCCTCCGTATGTAGGTGCTTCTGTTTCACAAATATTAATTTGTGGAATGCTGAGGATAGTTACACACATGCACACCAGGGCTGATTTTATCATACTAAAATAGTCTGATTGTCTGAAATTTCAGACTATTTTCCTCGTGATCCAGATTTTTCAGAGTCGTAAGATTTTCAAACATGAGTACTTCAGACTTAGCATTTTTTTAAACCTGTGAAAATCAGACCAGTGACTAAGCGGATAATAAGTCTTCAGACTATAAGGAGTACGGACGCTGAAATGCGAATATTGTCGGAAATGACTGAGAATAAAGTTGGTACAAGTACTAACCCTAATTGGGTTGTACCCCTTCTGGGCTACCCCACTACAGCCTACACAATACAAACATGAGAACAGTTTGACACATCCCCATAGGCAAATTGGGGGCGAACAGGAGGTCACAAGACCAGTCAAGAAAAAACAAAGCAAGCTCAGGGTGGTGTCAAAAGAATGAACGAGAATGAATGCATTGAGCAGAAGTTGGGTACAAGTACTAACCCTAATTGGGTTGTACCCCTTATGGGCTACCCCACTATAGCCTACACAAATGTAAGCACTATAACATTCTGACACACCCCTCTAGGCAAAGTGGGGGAGAACAAGTGGTCACAAGACCAGTCAAGAAAAGCAAAGCAAGCTCAGGGTGGATCACAAAGTCACCACACAGTCTGAGCACACGCAAAGGGCCACAAGGCCAGTTCACATGCATTGTTATATAAAAGAGAACAAACAACACAGTGATCATACCCTAGCAAGTGTAAGCATGCAGGTATATATATAGATCATAGTACAAGCAAGTCAAGCAGTGAGCAAGTGAGGCAAAGTAGGCACAAGGCCTAACACAGTAGAGAAGCGCTGATGATCACCAGGCGGAAGTGCCTTGGTGAATATATCAGCAGTGTTGGCCCTAGTGGCCACTACGCAAGACGAAGCTAGCCACGCTGCTGCAACTCTCGAGCAGGGAAGTATCGCAGAGCGATGTGCTTCATTCTGTGCTCCAGTTTGTGCTCCTGACACAAGGCAATCATGGCCTTGTTGTCTACGTACAGAAATGGAGGCGAATGAGGCTGCTCTCCCAAGTCAGTTAGCAGGTAGTTGAGCCAGCGTAGCTCCTGTGCAGCCATGGCCCCTGCATAGATCTCAGCCGCACAACTGGAGCTGGGAACCGAAGACGAGCAGGTAGACCGCAAGGAAACAGAGCCGGAACCAAGGCTGAAGGTGTAACCATGTGACGACCGCTGCGTAGCTGAGTCGTCAACCCAAGAAGCATCTGCGTGACCGGTGAGGACAACTAGACCCCGTCCTCCAAGCACGAGCCCCATGCCCGATGTACTGCACAAGTAACGCATACCCTCTTCGCAGCATCCCAGTGCAACTTTCGGTGCCTACCGAGAGCCACGTAGCGAGCCAGAAGGCTGAGAGGGTATGCGAGGTCAGGTCGTGTGCACGTCATCATCTCGGCATCCATGGCTGCCTACCACTGAGAGGAGTAAGGACCCGTAATGGCCTCTGCGTAAGAGCGCAGGGTCGGGATGTCTGGTGCATCCGGGTCTCCCTCAAGGGCAAGCAGCATGGAAGCAAAACGAGGTACAGCAGCTGCAAGACACTCAAAGTCCTCCTGCCTGTCCTCAAAGACGTCCGTGCCAAGAGCACACTCACCCCCGACGGACGGAGGACTGGCAGACACAGACTCAGCAACAAGAGCAGTGGCGTAGTCTAGACGACAAGCAGCAGCAAAGTCAAGCAGCTAAGCAACAAGGGCAGACGCAGAAGTGGACTCAAAATAAGGGTCAGTTACAACAACGGCGAGAAGACGAGAGACAGAGGGACTGGCAGCACGCATAAGGTCAGACTCAGGGTCAGGGACGGCAAGAAGAGAGGACTCAGGAGGAGGCGGCAGAGGAACACGCAGTGGAACAGAGGAAGGACAAAGTGCCTTTGCATGCGTGCCAGTGACAGGAGGAGGACGCGAACGAGGAACGCGACGAGCTTTGCGAACATGCGAGACAGGACGAGACACAGGCTCACGACACTCTGTAAGTCCGCCGGACTGCTCAGTGTAAGGAGAAGGAGCAGGCAGTGGGGAGGCTGGCTGTAACGGCAGCTGTGACTGGTCAAGCGGTGGACAGAGTAGGGGAGGAGTAAGGCTAGGAGAAGACGGGATACCAAGAACCTGCTGAAGCAGGGGAACGAAGTACAGTCGCGGGCGCACATGGCCTCCAGGGTCAACAACTCCAGCTCCTCCAGCTCCAGCGCCTCCCGTGCCACTGGCTCCAGCTCCAGCTCCTCCAGCTCCGGCGCCCCTTGCGCCAGTGCCACCAGCTCCAGTTCTTCCAGCTCCAGCGCCACCAGCGCCAGTGTCTCCAGCTCCAGTGCCTCCAGCCCCTACAGCTCCAGGCTCCGTAGGGTCTCCAGCTCCAGCGCCCCCATCACCACCAGTCCCGGCAGCTCCAGTACCCCTGGTACGAGCACCTCCAGGACCAGCAGCCGCAGTACCTCCAGTACCATCAGCTCCTGCAGTAACTCCAGCACCTCCAGCTCCAGTGTGCTCCTTGTTAGAATAAATGAGAGGAATGGGATGAACTAGAAAGGAGGTGGGTACAAGTAGCAAACACAAAAGTGTTGTACCCTCTAAGGATTACCCCACTACAGCCTAAAGAGACTATAGCATATATAAGCCTGACACACCCCCATAGGCAAAGTGGGGGAGAACAAGGGGCCACAAGACCAGCCAAGAAGGCAAAGCAAGCTCAAGGTGGATCACAAAGTCACCACGCAGTCTGATCACAAGCAAAGGGCCACAGGGCCAGTTCACATGCAGAGTTATAGAAAGCAAACAATACAGTGAACACAACCTAGCAAGTGTAAGCATGCAGGTATACGTATATTGAGTACAGTACAAGCAGAGTCAAGAAGTCAGCAAGTGAGGCACAGTAGGTACAAGGCCTAGAACAGTGCAGAAACGCTGATGATCACAAGGCTGAAGTGCCTTGGTGAAAACATCAACAGTGTTGGCCTGAGAGGCCACATAAGCAAGACGAAGCTGGCCACGCTGCTGCAACTCTCGAGCAAGGAAGTAGCGCAGAGCAATGTGCTTCGTTCTGTGCTCCAGTCTGTGCTCCTGACACAAGGCCAGCAAGGCCTTGTTGTCGACGTACAGAACTGGAGGAGAACGAGGCGCCTCTCCCAAGTCGGTCAGCAGGTAGGTGAGCCAGCGTAGCTCCTGTGCAGCCATGGCCCCAGCGTAGATCTCAGCCTCACAACTGGAGCTGAGAACAGAAGAAGAACGGGTAGACCGCCAAGAGACAGAACCGGAGCCAAGACTGAAGGTGTAACCCTGTGACGACCGCTGCAAAGCCAAGTCGTCAACCCAGGAGGCGTCAGCGTGACCAGTGAGGACAACTCGAGCCCGTCCTCCAAGCACGAGCCCCATGCCCGATGTACTGCACAAGTATCGCAACACCCTCTTCGCAGCATCCCAGTGCACCTTTCGGTGACTGCCGGGTGATCCGCAAGCCAAGATAGCTTGTCAGCTCACCCAGGTCTGTGCACGTGTGTCTCTTCTGCAGCTCGGACTTCACGTGGGCGAGTGCCTCAGTGTCAGCAGCAGCAAAGACGAGGTCGTCTACGTACACGAGAACGTAGAACGGCGGCAGAGTAGTGTCAGTGCGTAAAAACAGAGAAGGGTCAGAAGTGGAAGGAGCAAAGCCAAGAGCAGGAAGAGTCGTCCTGAGTGTGTCGTGCCACTCACGGGGTGCCTGACGGAGACCGTAGACTGGCCGCCGGAGGCTCCACTGGGTACCAGCAGGAAACGACCCAGTGAAGCCTGGTGGGCGGCGCAGCCAGATCTCCTCGTGCAGGCTGCCCTGGAGGAAGGCTGTACTGAAGTCAAGCGAGTGGAGCTCGTAGTCACGCTGGGCGGCAACGTGCAGCAGTACCCGAAGAGTGGTCATCTTCAGGGTAGGGGAGAAGGTCTGGAAGAAGTCAACTCCCTGTCGCTGACTGAAGCCACGTGCAACGTAACGCGCCTTGAAGACAGGCGGAGAACCCGGCGGCCGCTTCACCCTGAAGATCCACATGCCACTGACGATGTTCGCCCCAGGCGGGGGAACCTCGTCGACGTAGGTGCCTGTGGACTTCCAGGAAGCCATCTCGGTGTCCATGGCTGCCTGCCACTGAGAGGAGTAGGGACCCTCTATCGCCTCTGCGTAAGAGCGCGGGGTCGGGATGTCTGGTGCATCCGGGTCTCCCTCAGGGGCAATTAGCATGGACACGAGATGAGGTACAGAAGCGGCAAAGCACTCAAACTCCTCCTGTCTGTCCTCAAGAACGTCCGTGCCAAGAGCACACTCACCCCCGACGGACAGAGGACAGACAGATGCAGACGCCGACTCAGCAACAAGACTAGTGGCGTAGTCTAGGCGACAGGCTGCAGCAAAGGCAACAAGCTCAGTAACAAGAGCAGACGTAGCAGTGGACTCAAACAAAGGGTCAGTGACAGCAGTGGCCAGAAAACGCGTGACAGCTGGACTAGCAGCACGTAGGGAGTCAGACGCAGGGTCCGGACCGGCACGAAGAGAGGACGCAGGAGGAGACGGCAGAGGGACACGCTGCGGAGTAGTGGAAGGACGCAGAGTCATAGAGTGAGTGCCAGGGATAGGAGGAGGACGCGGACGCGAAACACGACCAGCGCGAACTGGACGGACAGGCGACGCAGAATGAGACTCAGGCGACACAGGACGAGACTCAGGCTCACGACGCTCCGTAAGACCTCTAGTCGGTCCAGAGTAAGGAGAAGGACCAGGCAGTGGAGAGGCTGGCTGGAACCGCGACTGGGACTGGACAGGCGGTGGACTCAGGAAAGGAGGAGGAGGACCAGGAGAAGGTGGGGAGCCAAGAACCTGCTGAAGAAGCAGAACGTAGTACGGCCGCGGCCGCGCAGCGCCTCCAGAAACAGCAGAGACAGAACTGGTACCCTCAGCCCCAGGGTCTCCAGTCCCAGCAGCACCTCCAGCAGCTACAGCACCAGCAGCTCCTCCAGCAGCTCCAGCACCAGCAGCACCTCCAGCAGCTCCAGCACTAGCAGCACCTCCAGCAGCTCCAGCACCAGCAGCACCTCCAGCAGCTCCAGCACCAGCAGCACCTCCAGCAGCTCCAGCACCAGCAGCACCTCCAGCAGCTCCAGCACCAGCAGCACCTCCAGCAGCTCCAGCAGCTCCAGCACCAGCAGCACCTCCAGCAGCTCCAACACCTGCAGCACCAGCACCAGCAGCACCTCCAGCAGCACCAGTACCAGCAGCACCTCCAGAAGCCCCAGCAGCACCCCGACAGCGCCGAAAGTACCACTCACGAAGCTGCTGTGGAGAGAGAGGCTCCCGCCGCGGCAGGACACCTAGAGCACCTCCAGAATCAGTACCCTCAGGCTCCACACGCCCAGGCTCAGCACCCCCAGGCTCAGCACGCCTAGACTCAGCACCCCCAGTCCCCGCACCCGCAGGCTCAGCACCCCTAGTAGCACCTGAGTCGACAGCTACCTCGACCGGCTCGGCAGGGTCTACCTGGGACACACCTGAGGGGGCAGGACCCTGGGGGGGGAGGGGGTCTACCGGGGGAGCACCTGGTGCTAGGAAGAGCGGCGGGGGGGGGAGAGAGGCAGTGCGGTAGGGAAAGAGACGGTAGTACGACACCGACTTGTCAAACGTGACGTCCTGAGAGGACAGAATACAACGCGAGGTGGGGTGGTAGAACTGCCACCCAGGTGCGTCAGGAGGGAAGCCAAGGAAGACACAGGGAACGGCACGGGAGGACAGCTTGTCCGCTGTAGTATCGCGGACAAAAGCTCGAGATCCCCAGACACGGAACGCGGACGCATCGCCAACCTTCCCTGTCCACCGCAGAGTACGTGTGGTCTCCAGCAAGGAGACACGAGGCTGAAGGTTGATCTGATGCGCAGCGTACTGAACCGCGAACGGCCACAGAAAATGGGGAGCAGCCGCATGTGTCAGAATATTATGTTTCTCTAGTCTGCAGTGGGGTACTCTGTAGTGAGTACAACCCTGTTAGGGTTTTCTATTTGTATCCCAATGCTTTCTAGTGAATTCATTCTCACTCTTTTCATTCTCGATTCTCACATGGTATAGAGCATATATCGATCCTTCCTAAGGGCCCACCACGTCACCACTGAATTTCTTTCCTACCCTAGGCGCGCGTCGCGCCTGCCCTTAACGGCCCTTCGCGGCCCCTCGTTAGGCCCCTTCGCGGCCCCTCGTAAGGCCCTTCGCGGCCCCTCGTTAGGCCCCTTCGCGGCCCCTCATAAGGCCCCTCGTAAGGCCCCTTCGCGGCCCCTCGTTAGGCCCCTTCGCGGCCCCTCGTAAGGCCCCTTCGCGGCCCCTCGTACGGCCCCCTTCGCGGCCCCTCGTTAGGCCCCTTCGCGGCCCCCTCGTAAGGCCCCCTTCACGGCCCCTCGTTAGGCCCCTTCGCGGCCCCCCTCGTAAGGCCCCTTTCGCGGCCCCCTCGTTAGGCCCCTTCGCGGCCCCCTCGTCAGGCCCCCTTCGCGGCCCCTCGTTAGGCCCCTTCGCGGCCCCCCCTCGTAAGGCCCCTTTCGCGGCCCCCTCGTAAGGCCCCTTCGCGGCCCCTAGTGAGGCCCTTCGCGGCCCCGTCAGGCCCCGTTTGCGGCCCCGTCAGGCCCCGTAAGGCCCGTCAGGCCCCGTTTGCGGCCCCGTTCGGCCCCGTCAGGCCCCGTAAGGCCCCGTCAGGCCCTGTTTGCGGCCCCGTTTGGCCCCGTCAGGCCCCGTAAGGCCCCGTCAGGCTCCGTTCGCGGCCCGTTAGGCCCCTTCGCGGCCCGCCCCGGCCCTTCCTCAGCCCCGTCCCGGCCCTGTCCCGGACCTGCCCCGACCCTGTCGCGGCCCGTTAGGTCCGTCGCGCCCCCCCCTTCGCGGCCCGTTAGGCCCCTTCGCGGCCCGCCCCGGCCCTTCCTCGGCCCCGTCCCGGCCCTGTCCCGGACCTGCCCCAACCCTGGCCCTGCCCCGACCCTGTCGCGGCCCGTTAGGTCCGTCGCGCCCCCCCCTTCGCGGCCCGTTAGGCCCCTTCGCGGCCTGCCCAGGCCCTTCTCCGGCCCCTTTCTCGGCCCGTTAGGCCCCGTCGCGGCTTGTCGCGGCCCCTTCGCGGCCCGTTAGGCCCCTTCGCGGCCCGCCCCGGCCCTTCCTCGGCCCCGTCCCGGCCCTGTCCCGGACCTGCCCCGACCCAGGCCCCGCCCTCATGCCGGTCGTGGCGCACCAGGGGCCCGTGCACCGCCCCCCGCGCGCCCCCCTTCTTCCGCCTGCTCTGGCGCCCTGGGAGGCCGCGCGTCGGCCCCCGTACTCCTTCCCCCCCCCCCCCCCTCAGGTCGCCTCAACAGGCGACGGGAGGGGCGACCTGGGGGGGGGGGGGGCCACGCGTCAGAGCAGCCGTCCCTGGTGCAGCCGCCCCTGGAGCAGCCGCTCCTGGACCTAAGCAGCCGCCCCTGGCCCCTGGCCTCTGGAGCAGCCGCCCCTGGACCCTGGCCACCTAAGCAGCCGCCCCTGGTCTCCGCCCTTTTCTCCTCTCCCTCCCCCTGCTGCGGGTGCAGCAGTGGGGGGGAGGGGATCTGCCATCCCCCTGGTGCGGATGCGGCAGTGGGGGGAGGGGACCTGCAGCACCTGCCTGCCCCCCCCGCCCCCCCCCCCCCCCCCCCCCCCTCAGGTCGCCTCAACAGGCGACGGGAGGGGCGACCTGGGGGGGGGGCCACGCGTCGGAGCAGCCGCCCCTGGTGCAGCCGCCCCTGGAGCAGCCGCCCCTGGTGCAGCCGCCCCTGGTGCAGCCGCCCCTGGAGCAGCCGCCCCTGGAGCAGCCGCCCCTGGTGCAGCCGCCCCTGGTGCAGTGTTGGCTGGGGGAGCAGCAGAGGGGGGGAGGGGACCTGCAGCACCAGCCCCCCCCCCCCCCCCCCTCCCCCCTTTTCTCCTACCTCCCCCTGCTGCGGGTACAGCAGTGGGGGGGAGGGGACCTGCAGCACCTGCCTGCCCCCCCGCCCTCCCCCCCCCCCCCCCCCCCCCCCCCCATCTCTCTGCTGCGGGTGCAGCAGTGGGGGAGGGTATGGGGGTGGCGGGTGTGGCCAACCCGCCAGCCCTGCTGCGCCCCGCGCGCCCTGCTGCCCTGTGCGCCCCGTGCGCCCTGCTGCCCTGCTGCCCTGTGCGCCCCGTGCGCCCTGCTGCCCTCTGCACGCGCCATGCACAGCACCCCCCCCCCCCCCCCCCTTTCTCCTCCATCCCCTGCTGCAGGTGCAGCAGTGGGGGAGGGTATGGGGGTGGCGAGTGTGTGGCATCCCCTGCTCCTCCTCCTACTCCGTCTCCCACTGCTGCAGCTGCCGCTGAGGGGGGTGGGTGTGTGTGAGTCGACGGAGTGGTGCTAGGGGGTGAAGTGTGAGTGAACCTAGGGGTGCAGCAGGGGGTGTGTGAATGGGGGTGCAGCAGTAGAGGGAGGTTGGGTGGAGGTAGCCGTCGTGTTGCTAGCAGTGCCAGTAGTCCGGAGGTGCGCTTCCGGTAGCCCAGTGATGCCGCTGCGCCAGTCGCCCGTGGGTCCGTTGCTCCTGCCGCTCGTCTTAGCCGCGGAGCCAGTTACTCCTGTAGTCCGGAGGTGCGCCTCCGGTAACTACAGTGCGCGCCGCTCCTGTTGCCCGTGTGTCTGCAGCTTCCGCCATTGCCTCCTCTCTCCTCTCCTATTAGTCCAGCCTCCTCCTCCTCACTTGCCCTCTGTGATAGCCTCTAGCTTTGCTTATTTATTGTGAACTTTAAACTGTTGCTTCTTGTACTTGTGCTCAGAATGTGTGGTGACATTGTGATCCACCCTGAGCTTGCTTTGCTTTGCTTGTTGTGCTGATCATACCCCACTTTGACTATGGGGGTGTGTCAGAAAATTATGTTTCTCTAGTCTGCAGTGGGGTACTCTGTAGTGAGTACAACCCTGTTAGGGTTTTCTATTTGTATCCCAATGCTTTCTAGTGAATTCATTCTCACTCTTTTCATTCTCGATTCTCACAGCATGGATCATGGACGTATGAGCGACGTCCATGACCATGCCAATGCGGCGCTCTGCAATCCCATTTTGCTGCGGGGAGGCCGGAAGCGTGAACGTCTGGCGGATGCCCTCCG
Source organism: Closterium sp. Naga37s-1 (assembly GCA_947471745.1). Classification (NCBI taxonomy): domain Eukaryota; kingdom Viridiplantae; phylum Streptophyta; class Zygnematophyceae; order Desmidiales; family Closteriaceae; genus Closterium; species Closterium sp. Naga37s-1. The sequence continues at coordinate 1,680,185 of CANJKZ010000861.1, forward strand.
AACGACAGAAGGCTCTCAGGAGGTCGGAGGAAAACTCCCCACCTCTGTCTGAGTGCAGTCGCAGAACATTAAGGTCCGAGCCGAAACTCCCGCTGAGTTGGTGATGAGCACCGTGGATCCAGTCGATCAACACCTCAGGGACCTCACCCTTGCTGCGCAAGGGAACGACTGTGGTGTAATGCGAGTAGTCGTCAACGACCAGCAGGAAGTAACGCTCGTGACCCTGTCCACGGACGCGGGCTGGGCCCCACACGTCCATGTGAAGCGTCTGCAGAGGAGCCTCAGTCGGAGGGAACGAGGAGGAGTGAGGAGCGGCGCGCTGCCTGCCCTCGACACAAGGAACACAGGTGGGGGCAGGCCCCGGAGGAAGGGGAGGGAGGGACCGGGGTAGACCCGAGACAAGGGCACGGGAGGCCATGCCTCGAAGACGAGGCAGGGAGGGGTGACCAAGGCGGTGGTGCCAAAGGAGAGTCTCGTGTGACAGAGGACGACACGAGAAGGGGGCAGACGCAGGACTAGACCTGGACGCGGCAGCAAACACCTGACTAGACGCAGCTACCTGACCAGACGCAGGGACCGGAGGAGGCACAGTAGTCAGTGTGTACAGACTCGACCCTGGCCGACGGGTGAACGTGGCCAGGTGGCGGCCCGTCCGAGAGCAAGTGCAGTGGGTCACATGGTGACCTCCAGGGGTGAACTGGTCAACCCACGCGTCCTGGAGGTCAGCTCCACTCACCAAGTTCGTAGAGAACGAGGGGAGGTGGAGTCCCGACAGCAAGCCCGACGGGGCCGCAGGACACGGTAGAACCGTGGAAGAGTGTGCAAGGACTGGGCCCCCGGAGGGGTCAGCAAGGGAGACTGCAACAGGCCGACTAAGCGGCGTGAGCGTGGTGCTGTCTCTAAAGAAAGAGCGCGAAGCACCAGAGTCAAGTGTGAAAGTGTGCAAGGACTCAGTAGGTGCAGTTCCAGAGAGAGCAGACGCACCAGCACCTGGAGCAGCAGACGCACCAGTACCTGGAGCAGCAGACGCACTAGCACCTAGAGCAGCAGCCGCAATGCTCGGGTCGGGCGGGACACTCAGGTAACAGTCACCCTCAGCACTATCAGCAAAAGAATACATGGCAGCAAGAATAACATCAAAATCTAGATCAAAGATAGGCACATTCTGCAGAAGCAGATCATGCCAGCGAGGGAGCTCAACGGCGTCAGGAAACTGAGCACGCCAAGCGTCAGTCAAGCGACCGAAGCAGCGCTGCGTAGTGTGTGGGAGCCCACACACCTCCCCACTACGAGGGCCGGTGCGAAGAACGTAAGTGCTGGGACCTGCAACCCCAGACCTCCCACGCCCAGCGTACCACTCACGAAGCTGCTGAACCGACGAGGTGTCACGGGAGTGCAGCTGTTGCTGGCGCTGGCTGCCACCAAAGCCTCCACGCTGCGTGGCTGCACCTCGACCAGCACCACCGCCGCCGCCACCTCCACCACCGCTGCCGCTGCCTCCACCACCGCCGCCACTGACGCCCCCACTCCCGGTACCACCTCCACCTCCACCGCCTCCTCCTCCGCCTGCTCTACCTCCTCCACTGCTTCCCCCGCCGCCCCCCCCACCACCCTTGCTCCCCTTGCCCCTGCTGTTGCGGCGTCTCCCACTAGGGGCAGACGCAGCTCCGACCTCCTCAGTGCCAACGAGGTCGACAGCAGCAGCAGAAGCAACAGAGGGGAGAAGGGGGACAGGGGAACACCCCTCAAAGAAAGGGGTGCGACGGTCGCCGCGAGAAGCACCTACAGCTAAGATACTCTTCTCAGCCGCAGCAAGGCGCTCCTCTAGCAGGTCGACAGTCAGCTCGGTGGGGCAAAGGGAGAGAAAGTGATCCCTGACTGAAGAGAGGGAGTCAGGGAGGCGGGTGACTATGTAGTAAAGGGTGATGTACATGGGGGGGGGGTTCTTGGCACAGAACTCAGTGGGAAGGGCAGCGCGGTAGCAGGCGTCACTAGTGCGAAGGTGAGCAACTAGGTCAGCAACTGTGGCAAAGGCGGCAAGGTCAGGGAAAAGGTACGGTAGCATGAGGCGGCTGAGGGCAGCAGTGGAAGGAGAGGAGTAGCGTGCAACTACAGCGTCGTACAAAGACTGAGCAGTCTTGTACTGGCCAAAATGTGCGCGCTCAGCAAGCGGCAGGTGACTACGAACAGCAAGACGAGCAACGGCGTCACGAGTGGTCCACTGCGAGCGAACTGTACTGTCAGCAGTGGAAGTAGGAGCAGTGGAAACACCGGACGTGTGATCGAAAAGGGATACCCCATCCCTAGAATCACACTGAAGAAAAAGCTGTAGGTCGTCAACCCACACGTCAAAGTCAACTGCACGTCCCTCGGCATCGAAGGTGAGTACGGTAGGACTAGCCATAGCAGCAATAGGAGCAGTAGCAACAGTAGCAGTCGTGCAAGGATGTAACAGTGGCCTAGCTACAGCAGCAGCAGTAGCAGCGCGACTCGGCAGGGTGGGGCGGTTCGGCAGGGCGGCTCGGCTAGGCAGGGCGGCGCTGGTGCAGCAGCAAGCAGGTGCGGCAGTGCACTTACCAGTGGCGGACGAGGTGGGCCGCTACTGGTGGGGCTGGGCCGGGGCGCGTCAGGCAGGGCGGCTGCAGGCTCGTCAGTGGCAGCAGGGCCGCTATGGTGGCAGCTGCTGCTGCAGCAGGGACGGCGATGGCAGCTGCTGCAGGGGTGGCGACGAGGCAGGGGCGACGCCGCTGGCAGGGGCGACGCCGCAGGCAGGGGCGACGCCGCAGGCAGGGGCGACGCCGCAAGAAGGGGCGACGCCGTGGGCAGGGGCGACGCCGCAGGCAGGGGCGACGCCGCAGGCAGGGGCGACGCCGCAAGAAGGGGCGACGCCACGCGAGTCCCGCAGGGGCGTCGCGACGAGGCAGGGGCGACACCCGGGTGGTGACGGGGCGGGGCCGCAACCAGCGACGGGGCGGGGCCACGAAGGGGCCGATAAGGGGCCGCAAAGGGGCCGATAAGGGCGGCCGCGAAGGGGCCGCTAAGGGGCTGCGTAGGGGCCACTAAGGGGGGGCCGCGAAGGGGCCGATAAGGGGGCCGTGAAGGGGGCCCCTAAGGGGGCCGCGAAGGGGCCGCGAAGGGGCCGATAAGGGGCCGAGAAGGGGCCGCGAAGGGGCCGATAAGGGGCCGCGAAGGGGCCGATAAGGGGGCCGCGAAGGGGCCGCTAAGGGGCCGCGAAGGGGCCGCTAAGTGGCCGCGAAGGGGCCGATAAGGGGCCACGAAGGGGCCGCTAAGGGGGGCCACGAAGGTTAGGGCAGAGCGCGAAGCGCGCTTCGGGCAGGTTAGGAAAAAAAAAAATTTAACGTGGTGGGCCCTTAGTAAGAAACGGTCCCACTAGGGAACCCGCTCTATACCATGTAAGAATAAATGAGAGGAATGGGATGAACTAGAAAGGAGGTGGGTACAAGTAGCAAACACAAAAGTGTTGTACCATCTAAGGATTACCCCACTACAGCCTAAAGAGACTATACCATATATAAGTTTAACACTCCTGACACAAGGCAATCATGGCCTTGTTGTCTACGTACAGAAATGGAGGCGAATGAGGCTGCTCTCCCAAGTCAGTCAGCAGGTAGGTGAGCCAGCGTAGCTCCTGTGCAGCCATGGCCCCTGCGTAGATCTCAGCCGCACAACTGGAGCTGGGAACCGAAGACGAGCAGGTAGACCGCAAGGAAACAGAGCCGGAACCAAGGCTGAAGGTGTAACCCTGTGATGACCGCTGCGTAGCTGAGTCGTCAACCCAAGAAGCATCTGCGTGACTGGTGAGGACAACTAGACCCCGTCCTCCAAGCACGAGCCCCATGCCCGATGTACTGCACAAGTAACGCAGTACCCTCTTCGCAGCATCCCAGTGCACCTTTCGGTGCCTACCGAGAGCCACGTAGCGAGCCAGAAGGGTGAGAGGGTATGCGAGGTCAGGTCGTGTGCACGTCATCATCTCGGCATCCATGGCTGCCTGCCACTGAGAGGAGTAAGGACCCGTAATCGCCTCTGCGTAAGAGCGCAGGGTCGGGATGTCTGGTGCATCCGGGTCTCCCTCAGGGGCAAGCAGCATGGAAGCGAAACGAGGTACAGCAGCTGCAAGACACTCAAAGTCCTCCTGCCTGTCCTCAAAGACGTCCGTGCCAAGAGCACACTCACTCCGACGGACGGAGGACTGGCAGACACAGACTCAGCAACAAGAGCAGTGGCGTAGTCTAGACGACAAGCAGCAGCAAAGTCAAGCAGCTCAGCAACAAGGGCAGATGCAGAAGTGGACTCAAAATTAGGGTCAGTGACAACAACGGCGAGAAGACAAGAGACAGTGGGACTGGCAGCACGCATAAGGTCAGACTCAGGGCCAGGGACGGCAAGAAGAGAGGACTCAGGAGGAGGCGGCAGAGGAACACGCAGTGGAACAGAGGAAGGACAAAGTGCCTTTGCGTGCGTGCCAGTGACAGGAGGAGGACGCGAACGAGGAACGCGACGAGCAGTGCGAACATGCGAGACAGGACGAGACGCAGGCTCACGACACTCTGTAAGTCCGCCGGACTGCTCAGTGTAAGGAGAAGGAGCAGGCAGTGGGGAGGCTAGCTGTAACGGCAGCTGTGACTGGTCAAGCGGTGGACAGAGTAGGGGAGGAGTAAGGCTAGGAGAAGACGGGATACCAAGAACCTGCTGAAGCAGGGGAACGAAGTACAGTCGCGGGCGCACATGGCCTCCAGGGTCAACAGCTCCAGCTCCTCCAGCTCCAGCGCCTCCCGTGCCACTGGCTCCAGCTCCAGCTCCTCCAACTCCGGCGCCCCTTGCGCCAGTGCCACCAGCTCCAGTTCTTCCAGCTCCAGCGCCACCAGCGCCAGTGTCTCCAGCTCCAGTGCCTCCAGCCCCTACAGCTCCAGGCTCCGTAGGGTCTCCAGCTCCAGCGCCCCCATCACCACCAGTCCCGGCAACTCCAGTACCCCTGGTACGAGCACCTCCAGGACCAGCAGCCGCAGTACCTCCAGTACCACCAGCTCCTGCAGTAACTCCAGCACCTCCGGCTCCAGTGTCTCCAGTGCCTCCAGCAATGGAAGCTCCACTCCAAAGGCGTGCGCGCCGAACAAGCCACACACGCAGCTGCTGCGGGGAGAGAGTCTCCGGCTGCGGAGACAGTCTCGGCGAAGCACCAGCAGGACCTCCAGACGAAGCAGCACCCCGAGGCTCAGCACCCCCAGACTCTGCACCCTCCGACTCCGCATCCCTAGGCTCAACACCCCCAGGCTCAGCACCCCAAGGCTCCCCACCCCCAAGCTCAGCACGCCCAGACCCAGCACCCTAAGACTCAGCACCCCGAGGCTCCGCACCCCCAGACGCAGCACCTTGAGCAGCACCTGAGTCGTCAGCTACCTCAACAGGCACAGTACCAGGGAGAGGGTCTACCTCCGACTCGTCAAACGTGACGTCCTGAGAGGGGAAGACATTGCGCGAGGTGGGGTGGTAAAACTACCAGCCAGGCGTGTCAGGGGAAAAGCCAAGGAAGACGCAGGGAATAGCACGGGCGGAGAGCTTGTCCGCGGACGTATCGCGAACAAAGGCACGAGAACCCCAGACCCGGAACACCGACGCATCGCCAACCTTCCCCGTCCAATGAAGTGTCGGCGAGGTCTCCGGCAAGGAGACACGGGGCCAGAGGTTGAGCTGATGCGCAGCGTACCGAACCGCAAACGGCCATAGAAAATGGGGAGCAGCCGCATGAATCATGGAGGTACGAGCGACCTCCATGACTAAGCCAATGCGGCGCTCAGCAATCCCATTTTGCTTAGGGGAGTCCGGAAGCGTGAACGACTAGAGAATGCCCTCCCCACGACAAAAGTCCCGCAAGAGGTCGGAGGAGAACTCACCACCTTTGTCAGACTGCAGACGCAGGACAGGAAGGTCCTCACGGAACCGCTCGAGGAGCTGGAGACGTACTGCACGGATCCAAGGGATCAAGACATCAACGACCTGACCCTTGCTGCGCAAGGGGAAGACCGTGGTGTACCGCGTGAAGTCGTCAACAACCAGCAGAAAGTAGCGCTCGCGGCCCTGTCCACTGACGCGGGCTGGGCCCCACACGTCCATATGGAGAGTCTGCAGGGGAGCAGTCGTCAGGGAAAACGAGGAGGAGTGACGAGTGGCGCGCTGCCGCCCCTCGACGCAAGGAAGGCAGGGCGGGGCACGCGAGGGCGGGAGGGGAGGCAGAGACCGGGGAAGACCAAAGACAAGGAGGCGGGAGTGCATGCCACGCAAGCGTGGCAGAGAGGGGTGACCAAGGGGGTGGTGCCAGAGGAGAGTCTGGTGCGACAGGAGGCGACACGAGCAAGGGGGTGCTACCTGACCTAACGCGGACACCTGAGAAGACGCAGCAACCTGAGGAGGCTCGGTAGCCAGTGTGTACAGACTCGACCCTGGCCGACGAGTGAACGTGGCCAGGTGACGACCCATCCGTGTACACGTGCAAGTCGACACACGCTGACCCCCATGAGTGGTGGTAGTGACCATCGAATCCTGGAGGGCCGCGGTACTCACCAAGTTCGTAGAGAACGAGGGGAGGTGAAGAGTTGACATTGAGCCAGACGGAACTGCCGGACAAGGGAGAACAGTGGAGGAACGGGCAACGACCGGGTCGCCAGAGGGGTCAGCCAGTCTGACCGGGACAGGTGCAGGGAGAGAAGTGAGGGTGGTGCTGTTATGAAAGAAACAGCTTGAGGCACCTGAGTCCAGCGTGAAGGTGTGCAAGACCTCAGCAGGCGCAATACTAGGGAGAGAAGACTCACTAGCACCTAGAGCAGCAGCCTCTATACCTTGGTCAGGTGGCACACACCGGTAATAGTCACCCTCAGCACTAGTAGACAAAGCATACATAGAAGAAAGGATAGCATCATAGTCTAGGTCAAAGATCGCAACTCCAGACCTAAGCAGCTCTGCCCAGTGGGGTCGCTCGACCTCGTGACCAAACTCAGCCCGCCAAGCGTCGTCGAGGCGGGAGAAGCAGCGGTGGTGAGTGTGAGGCTTCCCGCATGTCTGACCAGTACGGTCACCCATGAGAATGACATACGGGCAGCTCACACTACCCCCAAACGCCCCACCCTGAAACAACCAGTCACGAAGTTGTTGGGGCGACGGGGTCTCACTCCGACGTTGCTGCCACTGCCTCTGGCCTCCTCCTGAACCTCCACGGTGAGCTCCTGTCCTACCGCCACCACTCCCACCGCTGCCACTACCGCCACTGCCATCGCTGCCTCCACCGCCGCCACCAAAGCCCCCACTCCCGCCACCACTCCCACCGCTGCCACCACCTCCACTGCCTCCACCACCTCCACTGCAGCCCCCACTACCACTCCCGCTGCCACCGCCAGCACCCCTACCACCCTTGCCCTTGCTGCTGCGGCGCTTTGCACTAGCAGAAGCAGCCCCGACGTCCTCAGCACTAGGGATGTCTACAGCAGCAGAAGAGGCGTAGGAGGGGGCAAGGGGGGAGGGGGAGCACCCCTCAGAGAAGGGCGTGCGCGGAGTTCCACGAGCAGCACCTACACTAACTACACTAGTCTCAGCTGCAAGGAGGTGCTGCTCGAGTAGGTCAATAGTGAGGATTGTGGGGTCGAGGGAGAGAAAGCGGTCCCTGACAGAGCGAAGAGAGTCAGGGAGGCGGGTGACTATAAAGTAGAGAGTGATGAACATCGGGGGCTGGTTCCTGTCAAGGAACTCAGCTGGGGCGGCAGCGCGGTAGCGAGCGTCGCTAGTGCGAAGGTGGGAAACCAGGTCCTCTACCGTGGCAAAGGCGGACAGCTCGGGGAACAGGTAGGGCAGTAGGAGGCGGCCTAGAGCAGCAGTGGCAGACGAGGAGTAGCGAGCAACGACAGCGTCGTACAGTGCCTGTGCTGTCCTGTGCTGTCCGAAGTGAGCGCATTCGGCCAACGGCAGGTGGTTGCGAATGGCTAAGCGGGCAGCAGTGTCGCGAGTAATCCACTGGGAGCGGGTCGCACTGTCAGCTGTGGCGGGAGGGGCGGGAGCGGCGTCAGACGTGTGGTCAAACAACGAAACACTATCCCTAGAGTTGCTCAGTAGGTACAGTTGCAGGTCGTCGAGCCATGTGTCAAATTGTAGGGGGCGTCCCTCATGATCGAACCCTAGCACGCAGAGAGAAGCCATAGTGGCGCAGCACGCAGAGAGAGGAGAAGCAGGGCAGCGCTGAGCACAGGGCAGGCATCAGCAAGGGGTAGTGAGAGGGCCGCAAGGGGCGGCTAGCAGAGCAGCAGGGGCGGCGAGAGGGCCACCAGGGGCGGCGCGCGGGGCTGCAAGGGCGGCTCGTGAGCTGTATGGTCGAGGGGCGGGTCGGAAGGGGCGGCTCGCGGGGCCTGGGGTCGACTGTTGGGCCGGGGCCTAGGGGTGACGGGCGACGGGCGACAGGCCGGGGCCGGGGCTTAGGGCGTCGGGTGACGGGCCGGGGCTAGGGGCAACGGGCACGAGCCTAGGGGTGACAGGCACGGGCCTAGGGGCGACGGGCGACGGGCCGGGGCATAGGGGCGTCGGTCGCGGGCCTAGGGGCGTCGGGCGTCGGGCCGGGGCGCCAGGCCTAGGGGCGACGGGCCGGGCTAGGGGCGATGGGCCTACGGGCCAGGCTAGGGGCGACGGGCCGGCCTAGGGGCGACGAGCCGGGGCGACGGGCCTAGGGACGACGGGCCGGCCTAGGGGCGACGGGCCAAGGGGCAACGGGCCGGGGCGACGGGCCTAGGGGCGACGGACTGGGGCGATGGGCCAAGGGGCAATGGGCTGGGCTAGGGGCGACGCGCCTACGGGCCTAGGGGCCACGGGCCAGGCTAGGGGCAACAAGACTTACGAGGGCGGCGTGCTGGGCAGCAGGTGCGGCATGAGGGTCGCTAGGGGCGGCTAGTGGGGCAGCACAGTGGTGGGCCCAAGGAAAAAAACGGTCCTAGCGAAGGACCTGCTCTGAAACCATGTCAAAAGAATGAACGAGAATGAATGCATTGAGCAGAAGTTGGGTACAAGTACTGACCCTAATTGGGTTGTACCCCTTATCGGCTACCCCACTATAGCAAACACAAATTTAAGCAATATAACATTATGACAGGTGGATCACAAGGTCACCACACACTCTGAGCACAAGCAAATGGCCACAAGGCAAGTTCACATGCAGAATTATATAAACAAGAACAAACAGTACAGTGATCATAACCTAGCAGGGGTAAGCATGCAGGTATATGTATATAGATCACAGTACAAGCAAAGTCACGCAGTGAGCCGGAACCGAGGCTGAAGGTGTAACCCTCTGACGACCGCTGAGTAGCCAAGTCGTCAAACCAAGAAGCGTCTGCGTGTCCAGTGAGGACAACTGGACCCCGTCCTCCAAGCACGAGCCCCATGCCCGACGTACTGCACAAGTAGCGCAACACCCTCTTAGCGGCCTCCCAGTGCACTGGTCGGTGTCTCTTGGGCGCAACGTAGCGTGCCAAGATGCTAAGAGGGTAGGCAAGTTCAGGTCGAGTGCAAGTCATCAGGTACATGAGGCAGCCCACAAGCTCTGGATACGGGCCACTCAGCTCTACGGACTCGTCCGAAGGTGGAGCTCAGAGCGAGTGACCGGTAGGCAGAGGAGTGGACTATGGCGAGGAGTACCGGAAGCCGAAGCGCTGAAGGACCTGGTGCACCATGTGTGACTGAGTCAGGGTGATGGTGTGCTGTGCTCTGTCCTGTGTGATCTGCAAGCCAAGATAGCTGCGCAGCTCACCTAGGTCAGTGCAGGTGTGTCTCTTCTGCAGCTCCAACTTCACAAGGGCCAGTGCCTCAGTGTCAGCAGCGGCAAAAACCAAGTCGTCGAAGTACACGAGGATGTAGAACGGCGGCAGCGAAGTGTCTGTGCGCAGAAACAGCGACAGGTTAGCAGTCGAAGGAGCAAACCCAAGAGCCGCAAGCGTCGTCCTTAGTGTGTCGCGCCACTTGCGAGGCGCCTGGCGGAGACTGTAGACTGGCCGGCGGAGGCTCCATTGGGTACCTGCAGGAAACGACCCAGTGAAGCCAGGTGGGCGGTGCAGCCAGATCTCCTCGTGCAAGCTGTTCTGTAAGAAAGCTATGCTGAAGTCAAGAGAGTGAAGCTCGTAGTCACGCTGAGTGGCGACGTGTAGCACCACCCGAAGAGTGGTCATCTTTGGGGTAGGGGAGAAGGTCACACTGAGGAGGAACTTTCCGTAGAATGATACACACCCCCTGCTGTCACATGCAAAATCTGTAGGTCACGCCACCTGGTTTCCGTTGAGCGAGACAAAACTGCTGCTGCCAGCAGCAGATTTCGCCATTCAACAGCAGATCTACCACCCAGCAGCAGATTGCGCCACACCAGCAGCAGGTCGTTGTCAGGGCCTATTTTATCAGGGTATTTTACCCTTTTTTCCCTGACCATAGGCTTCTTTGTCCTAGTTACCCTTGCCAAATCAGCCAATGGAATTTTTTACCCTAGCATAAAAAGGCTAGGTTTATAAGTACACTAATAACGATTTCGGTTACCCTGCCGGTATCCGGGTGCACTGTACATTACACTGATACCGAATCCTCTTGTGCGAGGATATCCGTGCAAAGCCGCAAAACGTCGTAACTGCCACCGGGATTCGAACCTGCAACCGTCAGATACATAACCAATATCTAATCACTGAGCCATATCTTGTAATCATAACTGGATGTTCAATGCTAATATAGAGCGAAAACATTTTTACACTCTTATAATCTGTGTACAATTATTTTTAGGCTGTTTTTGGCATGGTATGAAAACTTTTACCCTACGAGTCAGGGTAGATCTGGCCTGAAACCCTGATAAGCCAGGGTGGGCCAAAACCAATTTTGGGCCCAGGTCGTTGTGCCACACCACCAGCAGTACCGTATCACCCTGGATATAAGTGCAGGCCTATTAAAAGTGCGGGGATAACTCTATCAACGGGAGCTAGAATACGGGCTAGGCACGGGGTAGGAGAGATCTCTGCATTCGTTCACTTAGTCGTTCTCTAGCACTTGTACGTTCACAGGGAAAAACCGCAAGAGTTTCACTAGCAAAAGTTGAGAACAATGGTACAATGAAGTTGGAAAGATAGACTACATCAGAAGCCTAGCATACAAGTCGACCACCAGCTCAGTGCGAAGGAGACTTGCCAGCTAGTCGACCTCAGGCGTCCTCAGTCGACCTGCAAGGCTGGTGTGCCAGCACACCAACAACAGGCCACCACAGGTCACCAGACGTGCTCATGTGCGTGCACCTACTTCGCAGGTGCAAAGTGACGGTGACGACATGTACCGCCACGCACATTCCGCAGGTGCCAAGTCGACCACATGACGACGGTTGCACTTGAGGAGTCCTGTTGATAACGTGCTATCGAACCGCAGGTCGACTTTGCCAACCTACCTGGGCGACAGTCGCGAACCTCGCAGACCTTGTCGTCCGGGTAACCTGGTCAACCAGGCAACCATGTCGACCAGGTGTGTCATCCCAGGCCCGTAGACCGACCAGGTCGACGACCAGCACATTTCGACCTCACCAGGTCGACCACTCCCCTGGTCGACCAACTCCAGGTCGACAACCCACCTGGTCGACCAACTCCAGGTCGACCAGTACACCTATCAGCCGACCACATCCAGTCGGCTTCCTCTGGTCGGCGTCACCCAAGTCGACGCCCTCCACTGGTCGACCTCCCAAGTCGACTACCCGAAGTTGGCGCCCTCCCAAAGTCGGCGCCCTTGCAGTGGCCCTTGTGCAGGTCGACCAGGCCCGTATGACCAGCTCGCCCACTGTTGTAGGTCGGCTGCACTCCTCAAACCCGACCCCGAGGTCGGCTCCGCCCAAGCAAAGACGGGGCCAACAACAACTCCCGTTGATACTCCCCTGCCACGTTCACGCTTGGGCCTCCCAGCCCAGGCGGTAGTACTACTTTGAGAATAGCTCGTCAACGTACACTCAACACACAGCACACCGGTCACCGCACAAGCCATGCAAGAGGGCATGGCACCTACTGCTGCACGTCGTTGTCACCGTTGCCCATGTCGACTAGGCGCACTTGGCCGATTGCAACGGAACACCAGTTGAAGGCCGGGTAGTGCACGCCTTCGTCAGGAAGTTGGCTGGCTGCTCAGCGGTTGGGATGTACTTCAGTGAAAACTTCCCGCGCTTCACCATGTGCTGCAGCCAGGCTTGTCGTCGCTCCATGTGCTTGAGGTTGCCCGTCAACCCCATGCCCTCGGCACTACGATGGCCGACTTGTTGTCCACCCGAAGGACAGTCGGCGTCCCGGCGTCGAGCTACCGGAATTCTGCAAGGAAGAAGCGAAGGCGACGTCCCTCCTTGCCGGCTTCGGTTGCCGCCACGTACTCCGACTCAGTCGACGACAGCGTCGCGCACTTGACGCCCTGGCTCAACAAAGAGACTGTGGCCCCTCCCTTAGATGAACACGTAGCCGCCCGTGCTCGTCCTGTTCCCGGTACTCCTCCTCCTCACGCTCCTGCGCCTCCTCCTCGTCGAAGGTGAGCTCGGCGTAGGCGTCGACCGAGACCGGCGTCTTCAGGGTGCACCCGGTCTGCTCCTCCTCGAGGAACCGCCTACGCAGCTTGTCGGCGTAGCCCTGTTGGTGCAGCCACAGCTTCCTCGCCTACCTGTCGCGGACGATCTCCAACCCTAGGTACTTCTGCACCGGCGAGATCTCGCGCAGCTCGAAGGCGGCCTCCAGCAGCTCCTTCAGCTCCTTCTGCATCTCGGTTCTGCTGCTGGCGGCAAGCAGTTCGTCGACGTGGACCAGTACCCAGCACGCCACCTTGTCGGCGCCGACTTTGAAGTAGGGCGCCGTGTCGACCTGGCTCTTCTTGTAAAACTAACGAACGTAAATGAATGCATTGAACAGATGTTGGGTACAAGTACTAACCCTACTTGGGTTGTACCCCTTATGGGCTACCCCACTATAGCCTACACAAATGTAAGCACTATGACATTCTGACACATCCCCATAGGCAAAGTGGGGGAGAACAAGTGGTCACAAGACCAGTCAAGAAAAGCAAAGCAAGCTCAGGGTGGATCACAAAGTCACCACACAGTCTGAGCATAAGCAAAGGGCCACAAGGCTAGTTCACATGCAGAGTTATAAAAAGGAGAACAAACAATACAGTGATCATACCCTAGCAAGTGTAAGCATGCAGGTATATATATACGTCACAGTACAAGCAAAGTCACGCAGTGAGCAAGTGAGGCAAAGTAGGCACAAGGCCTAACACAGTAGAGAAGCGCTGATGATCACCAGGCGGAAGTGCCTTGGTGAATATATCAGCAGTGTTGGCCCTAGTGGCCACGTACGCAAGACGAAGCTCGCCACGCCGCTGCAAATCTCGAGCAAGGAAGTATCGCAGAGCGATGTACTTCGTTCGGTGCTCCGGTCTGTGCTCGTGACACAAGGCAATCATGGCCTTGTTGTCTACGTACAGAACTGGAGGCGAACGAGGCTCCTCTCCCAAGTTAGTCAGCACGTAGGTGAGCCAGCGTAGCTCTTGTGCAGCCATGGCCCCTTCCTAGATCTCAGCCTCACAACTAGACCTGAGAACCGAAGACGAGGGGGTAGATCAACAGGAAACAGAGCCGGAACCGAGGCTGAAGGTGTAACCCTGTGACGACCGCTGCGTAGCTGAGTCGTCAACCCAAGAAGCGTCTGCATGACCAGTGAGGACAACTGGACCCCGTCCTCCAAGCACGAGCCCCATGCCCGACGTACTGCACAGGTAACGCATTACCGTCTTCACAGCATCCCAGTGCAACTTTCGGTGCCTACCGGGAGCCACGTAGCGAGCCAGGAGGCTGAGAGGGTACGTGAGGTCAGGTCGTGTGCACGTCATCAGATACATGAGGCAACCCACAAGCTCTGGGTACGGACCACTCAGCTCTACGGACTCGTACGAAGGTGGAGCTAAGAGCGAGTGGCCGGTAGACAGAGGAGTGGGCTGTGGCGAGGAGAACTGGAAGCCGCAGCGCTGAAGGACCTGGTCCACCATGTGTGACTGAGTCAGTGTGATGGTGCGCCGTGCTCTGTCCCGGGTGATCTGCAAGCCAAGATAGCTGCGCAGTTCACCCAGGTCAGTGCAGAAGTGTCTCTTATGCAGCTCCGACTTCACAAGGGTCAGTGCCTCAGTGTGAGTTGTGGCAAAGACCAGGTCGTTGACGTACACGAGGACGTAGAACGGTGGCAGTGACGTGTCGGCGTGTAGAAACAGTGACGGGTCAGCAGTAGAAGGAGAAAACCCCAGAGCAGCAAGTGTAGTCCTCAGTGTGTCGTGCCACCCGCGAGGCGCTTGGCGGAGACCGTAGACTGGCCGCCGGAGGCTCCACTGGGTACCTGCAGGAAAAGACTCAGTGAAGGCAGGTGGCTGGCGCAGCCAGATCTCCTCGTGCAGGCTGCCTTGCAAGAAAGTTGTACTGAAGTCAAGAGAGTGTAACTCGTAGTCACGTTGAGCAGCGACGTACAGCAACACCTGAAGAGTAGTCATCTTCGGGGTGGGGGAGAAGGTCTGGAAGTAGTCGACCCCCTGTCGCTGACTGAAGCCTCTAGCAACGTAACGCGCCTTGAAGGCAGGCGGAGAACCCGGCGGCCGCTTCACCCTGAAAATCCACATGCCATCGACTATGTTCGCGCGAGTCGGGGGAACTACGTCGACGTAGGTGCCTGTGGACTTCCAGGATGCCATCTCGGCATCCATGGCTGCCTGCCACTGAGAGGAGTAAGGACCCGTAATCGCCTCTGCGTAAGAGCGCGGGGTCGGGATGTCTGGTGCATCCGAGTCTCCCTCAGGGGCAAGCAGCATGGAAGCGAAACGAGGTACAGCAGCTGCAAGACACTCAAAGTCCTCGTGCCTGTCCTCAAGGACGTCCGTGTCAAGAGCACACTCACCCCCGACAGACGAAGGACTGGCAGACTCAGACTCAGCAACAAGAGCAGTGGCGTAGTCTAGACGAGAAGCAGCAGCAAAGTCAACCAGCTCAGCAACGAGGGCAGACGCAGCAGTGGACTCAAAAGAAGGGTCAGTGACAACAGTGACGAGGAGACGAGAGACAGTGGGACTGGCAGCACGAGCAAGGTCAGACTGAGGGTCAGGGACGGCAAGAAGAGAGGACTCGGGAGGAGACGGCAGGAAGAGAGGACTCAGGAGGACGCGAAACCCTATGACCAGTGCGAACAGCGCAAACAGGCGAGGCAACACGAGACGCAGGCTCACGACGCTCTGTAAGACCTCTAGTCTGCTTAGTGTAAGGAGAGGGGGCAGGCAGCGGGGAGGCTGGCTGTAACAGCGTCTATGACCGGTCAGGCGGTGGACACATCAAGGGAGGAGTAAGGTGAGCAGAAGAAGGGAGACCAAGAACCTGCTGAAGAAGGGGAACGAAAAACAGTCGTGGCCGCACAGTGCCTCCAGCACCAGTGCCGCCAGACACAACACCCCCAGCTACAGCTCCTCCAGCGCCAGCGCCACCAGCGCCAGTGCCTCCAGCTGCAGCGCCAACTGCTCCAGGGTCTCCAGCTCCAGCGCCACCAGCGCCAAAGCCTCCAGCTCCAGCGCCACCAGCGCCAGAGCCTCCAGCTCCAGCGCCCCCAACACCACCATTCCCGGCAGCTCCAGTACCCCTGGTACGAGCACCTCCAAGACCAGCAGCCGCAGCACCTCCAGCACCACCAGCTCCAGTAGTAACTCCAGCACCTCCAGGTCCAGTGTCTCCAGTGTCTCCAGTGGCTCCAACTCCGGCAGCTCCACTCCAAAGGCGTGCGCGCCGAACAAGCCACTCACGCAGCTGCTGCGGGGAGAGAGGCTCCGGCTGGGGAGCAGCACCTCCAGACAAAGCAGCACCCCGAGGCTCAGCACACCTAGACTCCGCACCCACAGACTCAGCACCCCCAGGCTCAACACCCTCAGGCTCGGCACCCCCAGTCGCCACACCCGCAGGCTCAGCACCCTCAGGCTCGGCACCCCAAGGTTCAGCACCCCCAGACCCGGCACCCTCAGACCCAGCGCCCCCAAGCTCCGCACCCCCAGGCCCCACACCCCCAAACGCAGCACTTCGAGCAGCACGTGAGCCGACAGCTACCTCAACAGGCACACTACCAGGAAGAGGGTCTACCTAAGATACACCTGAGGGAGCAAGACCCTGGGGCAAGAGGGGGTCTACCGGAGGGGGGCCTGGAGCAGCGAGGGTGGGGGAGGGGCAGAGCAGTAGGGGAAGAGACAGTAAAAGGGAACCGACTCGTCAAACATGACGTCCTGAGACAGGAAGACACGGAGCAAGGTGGGGTGGTAAAACTGCCAGCTAGGCGCGTCAGGGGGGAAGCCAAGGAAGACGCAGGGAATAGCGCAGACGGAGAGCTTGTCCGCGGACGTATCGCGAACAAAGGCACGAGAACCCCTGCCCCGGAACACCGACGAATCGCCAACCTTCCCTGTCCAATGCTGTGTAGGCGAGGTCTCCGGCAAAGAGACACGGGGCTAGAGGTTGAGCTGATGCGTAGCGTACCGGACCGTAAACAGCCACAGAAAATGGGGGGCAGCTGCATGGATCATGGAGGTACGAGCGACCTCCATGACTAAGCCAATGCAGCGCTCAGCAATCCCATTTTGCTGAGGGGAGTCCGGAAGCGGGAACGTCTGGAGAGTGCCCTCCCCACGACAAAAGTCCCGCAAGAGGTCGGAGGAGAACTCACCACCTCTGCCAGAGTGCAGACGCAGGACAGGAAGGTCCTGACAACTGCTCGCGAAGCTGGAGATGGACTGCACGGATCCAAGGGAACAAGACATCAGGGACCTCACCCTTGCTATGCAAGGGGAAGACCATGGTGTAACGCGTGTAGTCGTCAACAACCAGCAGAAAGTAGCGCTCGCGGCCCTGTCCACTGACGCGGGCTGGGCCCCACACGTCCATGTGGAGAGTCTGCAGGGGAGCAGACGTCGGAGGAAACGAGGAGGAGTGAGGAGCGGCGCGCTGCCGCCCCTCGACGCAAGGAAGGCACGGCGGGGCAGGGGAGGGCGGGAGGGGTGGCAGAGACCTGGGAAGACCAGAGACAAGGAGGCGGGAGTGCATGCCACGAAGGCGTGGCAAGGAGGGGTGACCAAGGTGGTGGTGTCACAGAGAGTCCTGGTGCGAGAAGAGGCGACACGAGCAAGGGGGTGCTACCAAACCTGACGCGGACACCTGGGCACACGCAACTACCTGAGGAGTCACAGTAGCCAGTGTGTACAGACTCGACCCAGGCCGACGAGTGAACGTGGCCAGGTGACGCCCCGTCCGTGTGCACGTGCAGATTGACACACGCTGACCCCCAGGAGTGGTGGTAGTGACCATCGTGTCCTGCAAGGCAGCGGTACTCACCAAGTTCATAGAGAATGAGGGGAGGTGAAGGCCTGATAGTGAGCTAGACGGAACCGCCGGACACAGGAAAACAGTGGAGGAACGGGCAAGAACTGGGCCCCCTGAGGGGTCAGCCAGCCTGACCGGTACAGGTGCAGAGAGAGGAGTGAGGGTGGTGCTGTCGCGAAAGAAATAGCGTGAAGCACCTTAGTCAATCATAAAGGTGTGCAAGGCCTCAGAAGGCACAGTACCAGGGAGAGAAGACTCGCTAGCACATAGAGCAGCAGCCTCTGTACCTGGGTCAGGCGGCACACACAGGTAACAGTCACCCTCAGCACTAACAGACAAAGCATACATAGCAGCAAGGATAGCATCATAGTCTAGGTCAAAGATAGCAAATCCAGACCTAAGCAGCTCTGACCAGAGGGGGCGCTCGTCCTCGTCACCAAACTCTGCGCGCCAAGCGGCTTCGAGGCGGGAGAAGAAGCTGTTATAGTCTAGAGTCCACTTAGGGGTCGTAGATGCCCTTGAAACCACCTAAGCAGAATCTGATGACTTCGAACCGCCACTGTTCAAAACGCCGTCACGATCAGCTCCGATAACAAACGAGGCTGAAACTTGGACAGACGTTAGCTTCAGGTGTCTGCTTTCCAACGGTATATGGCTTGCTTTCATCAGAGGTGTATGCGCTACGCAGTGAACAAAAGCGTAAGCTCGGCTGAAAAACGAGTAGCTTCATTGATGCAAGGAAGAGGTTTAGTACAACATTGCCTAGGGGACTCTTAAGGGGTTGGGACCATCCTGGGAACTCAGAGAAGGTTGAGTCCTAGGGGAGAAAGGCTAGAGAAGGATGGGAAACGTCCTAGCTAGGTCAGCAAAGCCAACCACACTTGGATGTTCAGAGCTGTACTCTAGGCTACCAATAGTGAGTCAAGCCAACCATGAGTCAGCTTGTCTTCCCACTTGCACCCTCTTGCAAGCTGCTTCCAGGAAGACCACACTTCTCAAAAGGAGTGTGGTAGACTCCCACTTGACCACCTGTACTTCTTGTCTCATTCTCTGTCCCTGCACCATTGGCATGACAACAATGAAAGGGTGGCAAGGGAAATGCTGCCAACAGTGCACCATGACTACGGAACAGTAACTTTCGACAGCTGTCACGTGCTGCTCCGATGCTGGGTTGTCCTGAACCTCGGTGACCACCTGCACAACATGGCAAAGGACTGCCACACCAATTTTCAGACCAATCCGAGCTCGGTAGATGAGTCAGCAGCCGAAATGGTGAACTCGGGTGTTACCAAAAAAGAGTAACACACACTTCCGGGATGCCATAAGTCTTGAAACTAAAAATGTTGCCATGCCTTGTAAACTGCTTCAAAAATTCTGAAACTTTTAGGGTTTGAAGAACACATGTTGAAGCACCACCCCACAAAATTCCAGAAGCTGAGCAGGCTTTTAGGCTGAATGGGAGTGCGATGACCGTGCCACTATAGTACTTTGGCACAACAAACTCCCCCTCATCGTGCTCTCATTCATCCCTTAGCTGCTCCCTAAATCTGCCTCCTTTAGTTGAAGGACATGCCACACAAGGTGGCACAGCTCCAATGCTGATGCTCTGCAAGCCGCTTAGTCAAGAAATCTGCAGGTTGCTTGGTAGTGTTGATGTAGTGCAAGGAGATGGTGCCCTTCTTCACCTCCTTCCTCACCCAATGCCACTTGATATGCATGTGCTTGTTCAGCCCATGGAGCACAGCATTACGTGCCATTGCAATTGCTCCTTGGCTGTCACAAAACACAGGTGTAGGACCCTCTTGCTCCTGCCCCAACTCCTCAAGCAACCTCCTCATCCAAACCACCTCCTTCACTCCATGAAACAACGCCATGTACTCACTCTCCGTTGATGAGTGAGCTATCTCTCCTTGCTTCTTAGACTTCCAACTCACTGGACTCCCTCCAACACAGCATATATAGCCACCATGGGATGTAGCATCACTGATGTCACTTGCCCAAGTAGCATCGGTGAAACACGAGAGGTACAAATGCCCATGCCTTGCAGGTGCACCAGTCTTTGTGCTCACCTCCTCCACTCCCTTTTGCTTCAGCTGCTCATGCACTGAATATTGCAGCCCCACCCTTGAGGTTGCCATGCAGTACCTCACCAACCTCTCTGCTGCATCCAGGTGCTCTTGAAGGGGCCTAGACACCACACGAGCGAGCTGTGAAACTGAAAACGCAATGTCGGGGCGAGTGTTGACCGAAGCGTACATCAAGCTCCCCACCATTGACTGGAACCGACGCTGCAACTCGTACTCCAACACCTCACCCTCCTCTTCATCAAGGTGCAGCTGAAACCCTGAGGGTAAAGGAGTCTTCACACTCCTCCCTTCCTCCAGCCCATATTTCTCCCCCATGGCTGCAAGGTACTTGTGTTGGTGAAGCCTCAACCATCCCTTCACCTCGTCCCGCTCCACGTGAAGACCAAGGTAATACCCCACTGGTCCAAGGGCCTTGCATTGAAAGGTCTCCTTCAGCTTCCCTTGCACCTCCTTGATCCTCTCTAGGGGTGGAGAGAAGAGGAGGATGTCATCGACATAGACAAGGAGAAATACCTTCTCCTCCTCCCCCTCGGTCATGAAGAGACTCTCGTCGCAGCCGCTAACTTTGAAGCCAAGAGCCTCCAACACCTCCACCAGCCTTGCATACCAGCACCTTGGAGCTTGTTTGAGGCCATAGATGGCCTTGTTGAGCCTGCAAACACGTCCGCTCCCATCATCATACCCCTCTGGCTGCTTCATGTAGATCTCCTCATCTACCACGCCATAGAGGAACGCCGTCTTCACATCCATTTGCTCCACCTTCCAGCCACAAACGGCAGCGGCTGCTAGCAACAACCGGAGTGTAGGAGCCTTGGAAACAGGAGCAAACACCTCTTGAAAGTCAATTCCCTCCCTCTGCTGAAAGCCTTTGATCACAAGCCTTGTCTTGCGCCTCTCCAACCTCCCCTCCGCATCGGTCTTTACACGTAACACCCACGTGCAGTCCAATGCCTTCCTTCCTGGGGGAAGATTGGTAAGGGTCCATGTTTCATTCTCCATGTGGCTCTGGAACTCATCCTCCCTTGAAGCCAGCCACG
Organism: Closterium sp. Naga37s-1; assembly: GCA_947471745.1. Lineage (NCBI taxonomy): Eukaryota > Viridiplantae > Streptophyta > Zygnematophyceae > Desmidiales > Closteriaceae > Closterium > Closterium sp. Naga37s-1. Next base: position 1,700,734 of record CANJKZ010000861.1, read on the forward strand.
CCTCTCGATCATCTCCAGCGAGAGCTTCCTCCATTGACGCCGGCTCATGAGGTAAGTTGACACCAAAGCAACAAATCTGCTCCATCTCTCCCTCGGCTCCTTTCTCCTCCTCATCTTCCTCCTCCTGGACCAGAAATGCCTTGGGAACCCCAAGCCTTTCATACTTGAGGAAATCCCTTGGGTGGGCAGCTCTCTTGGGCCTCTCCTTGGCTGCTCCTTCCTTGGCTCCACCACAGACAGCATCACGCTTCCCTTGGGTTGTGCGCCTTGGTGGAAGCTTAGGGGATGGTGTAGGCTGCTGCACCTCCTCCTCGGTATCACCTCTCTCAGCTACAGGGGCCTCCCCTTGCTGCATTACTTCTTCCACATCTGCTGCCTCCCCTTCAGCACCTCCCAAGTCATGTGACACCTCTGTCAACTCTGAAGATGAGGACAACTCGATGGGAATGAGAAGTGGGTCGTTGGTTCCCACCTCTATTCCAAGCGGAATGGTGACCTTGCTCCTCCCCCGCTCTGACCACTCCTTGAACATGAGCCCCTCCATGAACTTGGCATCTCTGGTGGTGAAGATGGTGTTGGATTTTGGGTCCCACATGAGCCAGCCCTTGCTCCCCCGTGCAAGACCCAAATGAACAGCCCACACCGCCGCCGCTTGAAGCTTGTCACGCTTCTCCTTAGGGACATGCACGAGCCCCATGAACCCGAAGACACGAAGCATATCAACCAGGGGCTTCTTGCCACTCCACTTCTCCATAGGGACCCAATGCTGACCTCCCACATGAGTCAACACCCGGTTCTTGATGACGGTAGCATGACGAATAGCGAGGGGCCAGAACCGCAAGGGTAGACCCGAGTCCACCAAAATCGTTCTCCCGCCCTCTATGATGGTCCGGTTCGCTCTCTCTGCCACGCCGTTGGACTGAGGGGTGTAGGCCGTGGTGAGCTGCTGCTTGATGCCATGCCGCTTCAACCAGCTCCGGAACTCCGCTCCCAAAAACTCCCCACCACGGTCGCTACGAATCGCCTTCACCCGCTTGCCGCTCTCTCGCTCCACCATGGGCAGCCACTCTTCAATGATGACCCTTGCAGCATCACTCTTCTTTGCAAGTGGAAAAGACCAGGTGAGCCTTGTGTAATCATCCACCATAGTCATGGAATACAGGGCTCCACCATCTCCCTTCACCTTCATGGGCCCCACAAGATCCACATGCACGAGCTCCACCGGGTCACTTGACTGCCCCACCATCGAATGGAAGGGAAATCGTGAGAACTTGCTGGTCAAGCAAGTCTCACAAGAGCCCACCTCCTTGGGCTCCCCCTTTATCCTCAGCCCCTTGACTCTTTCCTCCTTAAACAGCTGCTGTAACTGAGGTAGCGCCACGTGGCCAAAGCGACGGTGTGCGGTGAGCCAATCAGTCTCACCCGTGCTAGGAGTTACACTTGGTAGAGCACCCCCCCCATGCACAAGCAGCCCACCATCACTGCCATCACCACCTCCTCCACTGGTTACGTGGCTTGCATGCCCTCCTCTTACAGCTTCAGCAGCCAAGCGCGCAGCCGCCTCCTTCCATGGCAGCACCGGTATCTCCCACATGGACCGGTGCATGTCTTTGCCGCCTCGGAGGTCCCACAACACGCGCCCATCCAGAGTTGCCTTGAACACCTTTGTGCCCATCATCTCCATCTTCATCCCTGCCTCACTCAATGCCTTGGTAGAGAGAAGGTTGGCACATAGTCCAGGGACAAGGAGAACACGCTTCAGCCCCACAAGCCTCCCATCTGCACCCATAAACATGGCTCTCCCCTCGCCACGCACGGGTACAACTTGGCCGGTGGCTGAAACAACGGTGGCTGCCTTTGATGGCCTGACTTCATCCAGCAGATCCTCTCGGTTGGTCATGGTCATGAAGGCTCCCGTGTCGATGACCCAATGGGAGGAACGGTGAAGAGCAACCTTGCTGGCCGGTACAACCATATCCTCGGAGCATGCCTCTCCTACATGGTAGAACATGCCGCCATGTCCACCGGCACCTCCATCGCCCTCCTCACTGCCCATGCCTTCTCCCATAGCTCCATGAACACCCTTAGAGCCTTCAATTGATGGCTGACCAGGCCTCCAACCATCAGGTAGCTTGCGACACTTAAACCATGGGTGACCTTCCACATGGCAATACCAACACTTGCCGCCACACCGCTTGCCTCCCTTGTTGCTACGCTTCCCTCCCGAATACTGCTCCCCTCCAGAGCCTTCTTTGGCCTTGCCTTTCTTGCTGCCACGTCCCTTGAAGCCTTTCATGCCATAGGCAGAGCCTCCACCTTCACCGGCAGCGGCAGTCAGCTCCTTCCTCCGAAACTCCTCTTGAAGGACTTGAGCACGAATCCACTCAAGGGACCATGAGTCCTTCATGCCATTGAGGTTGACCACCAAGGGGCCCCACGACTCCGGCAGCAGGGAGAGAGCCTTGTAGCACTTGATCTTTTCAGGGTAGTCCACACCAGCAGCAGAGAGCTTCACATAGAGGTCCCGGAGTTGATCGAACGCTCCTTGCACGGCATCACCCTCGTTGATCTTCACCGCATGGAGTTGTCGTTCGAGCACCACCACCATCGCTTCGCTGCTGGGGGCATGGACATCCTTCAATATTTTCCATGCCTTGGGACCACACTGGATATCCTTGATGAGATGCTTGACATGGTGCAGCTGGTTGGATGAGAAACATTGAGAGAGAAGGAAGAATCCATCCTTGGATCGGCGATCCCATTCCTTGGTCGCTCCTTCGTTCGCAGGCCTCTTCAATTCTCCATCCATCACTTCAAGCAGCCCATAATGGTTAAATAGGAGCTCCATCCTGAAGCTCCATGATGCCCAATCCTCCCCAGAGAACTTCTCTAGGTTGAATGGCTTCACATCATCCTTGGCTGGTGTTGTAACGGATGCTATTGGTGCAGATCCGCCTACAACGCCTTTTCCTGCTTCCCCAGCGCCTCTCACGCCACCACTGCCACTAGGACCAGCTGGAGCAGAACCTTCAGCCTCCATATTGACCCAGGAACAGAGAAGAACCGCTCTGATACCACTTGTTATAGTCTAGAGTCCACTTAGGGGTCGTAGATGCCCTTGAAACCACCTAAGCAGAATCTGATGACTTCGAACTGCCTCTGTTCAAAACGCCGTCACGATCAGCTCCAATAACAAACGAGGCTGAAACTTGGACAGACGTTAGCTTCAGGTGTCTGCTTTCCAACGGTATATGGCTTGCTTTCATCAGAGGTGTATGCGCTACGCAGTGAACAAAAGCGTAAGCTCGGCTGAAAAACGAGTAGCTTCATTGATGCAAGGAAGAGGTTTAGTACAACATTGCCTAGGGGACTCTTAAGGGGTTGGGACCATCCTGGGAACTCAGAGAAGGTTGAGTCCTAGGGGAGAAAGGCTAGAGAAGGATGGGAAACGTCCTAGCTAGGTCAGCAAAGCCAACCACACTTGGATGTTCAGAGCTGTACTCTAGGCTACCAATAGTGAGTCAAGCCAACCATGAGTCAGCTTGTCTTCCCACTTGCACCCTCTTGCAAGCTGCTTCCAGGAAGACCACACTTCTCAAAAGGAGGGTGGTAGAGTCCCACTTGACCACCTGTACTTCTTGTCTCATTCTCTGTCCCTGCACCATTGGCATGACAACAATGAAAGGGTGGCAAGGGAAATGCTGCCAACAGTGCACCATGACTACGGAACAGTAACTTTCGACAGCTGTCACGTGCTGCTCCGATGCTGGGTTGTCCTGAAACTCGGTGACCACCTGCAAAACATGGAAAAGGACTGCCACACCGATTTTCAGACTAATCAGAGCTCGTTAGATGAGTCAGCAGCCGAAATGGTGAACTCGGGTGTTACCAAAAAAGAGTAACACACACTTCCGGGATGCCATAAGTCTTGAAACTAAAAATGTTGCCATGCCTTGTAAACTGCTTCAAAAATTCTGAAACTTTGAGGGTTTGAAGAACACATGCTGAAGCACCACCCCACAAAATTCCAGAAGCTGAGCAGGCTTTTAGGCTGAATGGGAGTGCGATGACCGTGCCACTATAGTACTTTGGCACAACAGAAGCGGTGCTGAGTGTGAGGCTTCCCGCATGTCTGACCAGCACGGTCACCCGTGCGAATGACATATGGGCAGCTACCACTACCCCCAGACGCCCCACGTTGAGAAAAACACTCACGAAGGTGCTAGGGCGACGGGGTCTCGCTCCGACGCTGCTGCTACTGCATTTGGCCACCTCCCGAACCTCCACGCTGAGTAGCTCCAGCCCTACCGCCGCCACTCCCATTGCCGCCACTACCGCCACCCCCACCGCTGCCACCACCGACTACACCAAAGGCCCCACTTCCGCCACCACTCCCACTACCGCCACCACCTCCACTACCTCCACCACCTCCACTGCTGCCCCCACCACCACCCCTGCTGCCACCGCCACCACCCTCGCCACCCTTGCCCTTGCTGCTGCGGCGCTTCCCACTAGCAGAAGCAGCCCCGACGTCCTCAGCACCAAGGACGGCAACAGCAGCAGCAGAGGCATAGGAGGGGGCAAGGGGGGAGGGGGACAACCCCTCAAAGAAGGGCGTGCGCAGAGTGCCACGAGCAGCACCTACAGCGACTACACTAGTCTCAGCTGCAAGGAGGTGCTGCTCGAGTAGGTCAACAGTGAGGAGTGTGGGGTCAAGTGAGAGAAAGTGGTCCTTGACAGAGCGAAGAGAGTCAGAGAGGCGGGTGGTTATAAAGTAGAGAGTGATGATCATCGGGGGCTGGTTCCTGTCAAGGAACTTAGCTGGGGCGGCAGCACGGTAGCGAGCGTTGCTAGCGCGAAGGTGGGAAACCAGGTCCTCTAATGTGGCAAAGGCGGACAGCTCGGGAAAGAGGTAGGGCAGTAGAAGACGGCCTAGAGCAGCAGTGGCAGGCGAGGAGTAACGAACAACTACAACATCGTACAGTGCCTGTGCTGTCCTGTGCTGTCCGAAGTGAGCGCATTCGGCTAACGGCAGGTCGTTGCGAATGGCTAAGCGAGTAGCAGCGTCACGAGTAAGCCACTGTGAGCGAGTCGCACTGTCAGCTGTGGCGGGAGGGGCGGGAGCGGTGCCAGACGTGTGGTCAAACAACGAAACGCTATCCTTAGAGTCGCTTAGTAGGTACAGCTGCAGGTCGTCGAGCCACGCGTCAAACTGGATAGGGCGGCCCTCATGATCGAACGCGAGAACGCGGAGAGAAGCCATAGCGGCGCAGCACGCAGGGCGGGCAGAGGCCGGGCAGAGCAGGAAACAGGGTAGGCAGCAGCAAGGGGCGGCAAGCAGGCTGCAAGAGGTGGCGCGCGGGGCTGCAAGGGCGGCTCGCGGGCTGCAGGGGCGAGGGGCGGGCCACAATGGGCGGCGCGTGGGGCTTGGGGTCGACGGTCGGGCCGGGGCCTAGGGGCAAAGGGCTGGCCGGGCCTAGGGTCGACGGGTGGGCCGGGGCCTAGGGGTAATGGGCGGGCCGGGGCTTGAAGTCGACGGGCGGGCTGGGCTTGGGTCGACGGGCGGGCCTGGGCCTAGGGTCGTCAGGGCGCGCCGGGGCCTAGGGTCGACGGAGCGGGCTGGGGCCTAGGGTCGACGGGGCGCCGGGGCCTAGGGTCGATGGGGGGGGGGGGGGGGGGGGGGGGGGGGAGGGGGGGGGGGGGCTAGGGTCGACGGGGTGCGCGGGCCTAGGATCGACGGGGCGGGCCGAGGCCGAGGGTCAACGGGGCACGCGGGGCCTAGGGTCGACGGGGCGGGCCTGGGCCTAGGGTCGACGGGGGGCGCCGGGGCCTAGGGTCGACTGGGCGCCGGGGCCTAGGGTCGACGGAGCGAGCCGAGGCTTAGGGTCGACAGGGCGCTGGGGCCTAGGGTCGACGGGGCGCGCGGGCCTAGGGTCTACGGGGCGGGCCGGGGCCGAGGGTCGACGGGGCGCGCGGGGCCTAGGGTGGACGGGGCGGGCCTGGGCCCAGGGTCGACGGGGGGCGCTGTGGCCTAGGGTCGACGGGGCGGGCCTGGGCCTAGGGTCGTCGGGGCGCGCGGGCCTAGGGTCGACGGGGCGGGCAGGGGCTTAGGGTCGTCGGGGCGCGCGGGCCTAGGGTCGACGGGGCGGGCCGGGGCCTAGGGTCGACGGGGCGCGCGGGCCTAGGGTCGACGGGGCGGGCCGGGGCCTAGGGTCGACGGGGCGCGGGGGGCCTAGGGTCGACTTGCAGGCCGCACGAGGGCGGCGTGCGGGGCAGCAGGAGCGGCACGAGGGTCGCTAGGGGCGGCGCGTGAGCCAGCAGGGCGGCTAGAGGGGCAGCGCTGTGGTGGGCCCAAAAAAAATCGGTCCTAACGAAGGACCTGCTCTGAAACCATGTAAAATTAATGAACAAGAAAGAATGCATTGAACAGAAGTTGGGTACAAGTACTAACCCTAATTGGGTTGTACCCCTTATGGGCTACCCCACTATAGCCTACACAAATGTAAGCACTATAATGTTCTGACACTTCTTCCACCCGGCGCTGATCAACATGTCGTTGAGGGCCTTGTACCACAGCAGAGGTGACTGTTTTAGCCCGTAGAGGCTCTTCAGCAGTTTGCACACCCGGCCGGTCCCGTCGTTGAAGTAGTCTGGCTGGTACATGTACAGCACCCGGTCGAGCTTGCTCTGCAGGAAGGCGTTCTTCATGTCGAGCTGCATCAGCTTGAGGTCGAAGACTGCGACGATGCTGAGGAAGATCCTCAGCGTGACGTAGCTGCTCACTGGCACATACGTTGTCACCGCATATGCACTTGATGCATATGCAATAACAGTAGAATGATGGTAGAGTGTGGGCTTCATGCTGCAACCATGGGAAGACTAGATAGTTATAAACGTATGAAACAGGAATAAGTAATAGGTGTAGCATGTAGCAAAGTTACTGTTAGGGAGGGGTGTAGAAGGGGGGAAATGGGAGAGGAGCGGTTGGGATTAGGGGGGAGAAAGCATCGAAGGGCGAAATGTGGAACCTGGTAAATCCCAACCCTGAGCCGCACATTTGGAAATGTGCAGCTCGGGGTTGGGTAAGGTCTCTCACTGCCAACCCCTCCATGCTTTCTCGCTGTAATTCTCTCGAACTAGTGAAAGTTGTTGTCTCACGCTCTAAGCACACTGCAGCACGGCACTAAGAGGGAACCTACGGGGTGAGGGACGTAGCTCTTTCATTACAGCGAGAAAGGGGGGCGTCTTGCAGCGTAGGCGAATATGGACAAGTATGAGCTGCGCTGGGGTAGGATGTTCAGCCGACGTGAGGAGGAGCGCCCGCGACGCGAGCCATCATGATAACGCGGGCGGTCCTGGGAACGATCGCCGCGCCGACCCGCCTTCCGCACGGATCGGGTCCCCCCTGCGAGGGACCGTCGAGGGGAAGGAGCAGAAGATGTGGGAGCAGGCGTCGACGGCCACGCCGGAGGCACGGATCAAAACTTGTGGCTGCGAGAGAGCGCCCGCGGGACTGGCGTGGAAGGCGGAAGCCACCGCGACGCAGGGGTGTTTCACTCGCCGGAAGATCGAGGACGGCGCCGCGATGAGAGAGGCTGTTGGTGAGGATTCGAAGAATGGCCACGAGGACGGGGAGGCAACGGCAGCGGCGACGCTCGCGAAGGGGGCTCGCAAGAGAACGCAGCTCAGGAGGTGACATAGGAGCGGGACGCGGAAGGAACTGAGAGGAACCAAGGGCGGCCGGTCGAGGAGGCGGATGAAGTAGATGGGAATGAAGTGCAGTCAGAGGGAACAAGCGAGGCGGAACCCGGGCCGGCGGAAGAGCATGCGGGAGCAAGTCAGGCGGCAGTCGAGGAGTCAAGGACCACGCTGTAGGAATCTCGTAGTCGAGACGGCAGCCGTGGAGAGGGACAGCGTGCGGAGGGCTCCAGAAGGCAGGAGCGAGGGGCACCAGACGATGGCGCTCAGGATGCACAGGCGCCGAGACCGCACGGTAAAGAAGGGGCGGAGCGGTCGCGCACACCGGAAAAGGGTCAGCACCACGGAGAATGGCGCGTGGGCGAGTTCCGCCCGCATGTCAGGCGAGAGGACCAAGAAGGCGGGAACGGCGGCGGCACGCGTTCGCCGGGACGGCGGCAGGCGCGCGATGACGAATGGAGGGATGAGCCGCGCTCACCCAGGCCACAAGGGCGCCAGAAAGGGAGGCACGGGGCGGAGCGTGTGTCACGGGAGCGGCGCGGTCAACAGCAAGGGGAGCGCAGCAGCACAATGCCCTCGCCGGGATGGCCGAGTCAGCGAGCGCAGCGGGACAAGGGCGGGACCCGCTTGCCCGACTGGCGCCACGCGCGGAGGGAGGAGTACGGAGGGGAGGGGCACTCACCTGAACGCCGCCAGTAGCGCAGCAGGAGGGAAGACGCCTGGTCACCGTCGCCAGAAAGGCGGCCGCTGCACGAGACGGGCAGGGGGGAGGGGCGAAAGGCGCGCGAGCCGCCGACGCCACAATGGGGACAGGCGGAAGAGTGGGGAGGGCTGAGGGAGGGGCTCCACGAATCAGGAGGAAGTCGCCAAGAGGGCAGAACGGAGGGCGGAACCCTGGCGCACGGAGCGCAGCAGGCACGGGAAGCCAGAGAAGGCATGCAGAGGGCGAGGGTGAGGGGAGCGGAGAGGGGTCGGCCAGGGGGAGCCAGCGAATCATGGGGAGAGGGGTGAGTGGGTGCCGCCAGCACCCCGCGAGTGGAAGTGCCCGCCAGGTTCTCGGGCGACCAACGCGCGGGGCCTACCCTCAAGAACTACCTGATGCAGGTGGGGAATGTGCAGTACCGCTGTGACCGGCACAACATGGACCCAGTAGACTTCTTTTTTAGCTTGCCAAACACGCAGGAGGGAGAGGCCGAGACGCTGTACCGCATGAGGATGGAGGAACTGCTGTGGAGGGCAGGGAGGTACGGGGAAGATCCCACGGAGGCATTTTTGGAGCGGCTGCAGCGGCAATTCCCTGGTCACATGGCGGAGCGTATAAGGGAATTCCAGGAATTCAGCAGGGGCTGGGCTGAGTCACTGTTGACCTACTACAACAGATTGATTAATGTGGTGGAGGACGTGAGATGCACGGATAACAGTCTGCTCATCAGCAAGCTCCTCGGAGGCTTGGATGAGGCCTTAGGAGGTGGGCTGAGGATGAGAGTGTATGAGCTGGGCGCGGAAGCAAGCCTGGAGGAGGTGTTCGATCTGGCAGAGAGGGTGGAGCTCGCACAGAGGAAATACGAGGCTTATCTCCCCAGGCCAGCGGAGAGAAGCCGGAGGACAACATGGGCGGCGGCAATAATACCGGAAGGGGGAGGGAGGACGGATGGACGGGGGGAGTCAGGGACTGACACCAGGACATGTCACAGGTGCGGGCAGCCAGGGCATCTGCGCAGGGACTGCAAGAACTGTGACGGGTGTGGGAAGCCAGGGCACAGGAAGCGGGAGTGCCCAGATGCAGCCAGGTGTGAAATCTGCAAGAAGCGGGGGCATGGGCCGAAGGATTGCTACTAGAGAGAAGGGGGGATTAGGAGGCATCCGGAGGAGCTACAGTGGCAGATTAGTAGGTTGCAGGCACAGCTCAGGGCGACTGGGCTGAGAGGGGAGGCAGAGGCAGGGATGTACGCCAGAGATGAGGAAGGGGAGGAGGTGGAGCAGGACATGCAGTGTGCCCTCATGGCTTGGAGAGGAAGGGAGGAGATGGGGCTGAGGAGCGGAGGCAAGGATGGCAGGCGGGGGCAGGGAAGGAAGGAACAGGTGAAGGGAGAGAAGCCAGTTGAGCCAGCCCTGGAGCAAGCCCCCGCACGCCATCCCCAAGAGGGGCTGGCGTGCCAGACCTCGGTGCTACTGCTGGTGAAGGGAGCCATGGAAGTGGAGGGAGAGAAGGTAAAGACAGCCATCATAGACACGGGGGCACAGAGTGTGATGTTGGGCAGAGGGATGGCTGAAAGGCTAGGATTGCTGGCGTAGGAGAGGCATGTGGCAAAGGGGATGTTGGTAATGACGGCGGAAGGGGGGGAGCCGAAGTGGATGCCATGCACCCGAACGCCCATAGAAGTGACGCTGCTGCCGGGGGGGGAGCATGAGACCAAAATCCGCATGAAGTGTGGGATTTCTGAGTCGGAAGACTTTGATGTGCTAGTAGGCACCGAGCTGGTGTATGTGGTAGGGATGACGATATGCACGTGGACGGAGAAGGTCGAGTTTAGGACGAGGTACTGGAAAAGGAGGGGCCGCTGGGAGAGCTGCCAGTGCGGTTTGTGAAAGTGGAGCCGAAGAGGGCGTACCAGGCCGTGGGGGGGCTGCTGCCTGGGGAGCGGGGAGGGACACCAGGGTTGGGAGGAGCACCCAGAATGAAGGGGATGGACAAGCCACAGCAGCAGAGTGTCTGGCAACAGCCCATCCACCTGGTGGAACTGTTTGGGGGGATAGGGGCAGGCCTGTCCGCAGTGGTGAGGAACGGGATAGCAGTGAGGAGGTGGACGTATGTGGAGAAGGAACCCGGGGTCAGGAGGATGGCGGAGCATCATGCCTGGAAGCTACAAGCGGAGTTTCCAGAATTGCTGAGTGAGAGGGTGATTAGAGAAGCCATGGGAGGGACGATCCACGATGTGAAGAAGATAAGTGAGGCGGAGGTGGCGAGCTGGGGGCAGGTGGATCTGCTGGTGGCAGGGTGGGAATGCCAAGGGGTGTCGTGGGCAGGCAAGGGGAAGGGAGAGGAAGATCACAGGACAAGGCTGATGGAGGAGCTGTTCCGAATCCTGGAGTGGCTGCAGGAGAGGCAGGGTAGGGTGGCATACTTGCTAGAAAACCTGGACCTGGAGGGAGACAGCAGAGAGCCGATCCGACTGGTGAGAGACAGAATCAAGGGGCCAGCATTATAGATGGTACCAGCAGCAGCTGCAGGTGCAGACAGAGGATGGGTGGAAGCTGGTGCCGGCCCCAAGCGAGAGAGAAGCAGTGATTAAGGAGGTACACACAAAGCTAGGGCACTTTGGGCACGAGAGGACTGTGCAGCTGCTGAAGACAGGATGGTGGTGGGAGGGGATGCGGAGGCAAGTAAAGGGGTGGGTGGAGGGCTGTGAGGCGTGCTAAAGGAGCAGGGCAAACCTCACCCAAGCCAAGGCAGAGTTGCAGTCGTTGCCCATCCGAGGCCTAGGTTTCAGGTGGTCCTTAGATCTGGCGGGGGAGCTACCGCTGAGCCGGGGAGGGAAGCCGGGGGGGGAAAGACCCAGGAAGGGAGAGAGTCAGGGGCAGGAAGTGTACCTGAAGCGGGCAAAGCAAGATACGCTGGATGTTGGGGTGGGCTCAGAGAGGTGGAGGGTGAAGGAGGTCCGTCCCTCAGGGATCCTGGTTTTAGAAAATGACAAAGGGGCACTCCTGAAGGAGCACCAGAGTAACACGGCTGGGGTGAAGGGGGGCAAGCCTCAAGAGAAGGGTCCTGTGACACGAGCTCAAGCAGCCAGAGCACGAGCACAGGAGGGGGCAGTGGGTAAGTGAGGCTATGCAACAAGGAGAAGGAAGAGACAGGAGAGACAACATGAGAAGAACAGGGGCAGGGAGAAGAGCAGGTCCAGGATGAAGAGCAAGTGCATGAAGAAGAGCAGGGGCTGAGAGGAGGAAGGTTCTCCGACAACGTCTCGTCGTAGTCGGTGCCATACACCTGCGTGAAGCCCTTCACGACCAGCCTTGCCTTCTCGCGCTCGACTGTGTCGTCGATGTGGTACTTCGTCGTCAGCACCCACCGGTTCTTCATGATGTTCACTCCCGGAGGGCGTTCGACCAGCTCCCACGTCCCCATGCCGACGAGGCTGCGGATCTCCTCCTCCATGGCAGCCTTCACCGCCTTGCCCTTCCAGCTCACAAACACCTCCTTCACCGTCATTGTCGAGATGTCCCAACGGTGCTCAGGGTCGGCGTGCATGTCGGGGTCGAGCTCCGGAAAGTCTTCGTCCGCCTCGGCGTCGTCGTACTGCATGTCGTCATCGACCTCGTTGTACGCCGTGGTGAAGGCAGCCGGTACGTAGAAGTCGGGCGGCCTCCGAATTCGGCCTGACTGCTGTGGTCCACGTTGGACCTCCACCACTTCACTGTCGGTGGACTCCTCAGCGTCCCCTCCATCGTCACGAGCTTCACTGCCCTCATTGTCCTGCTGCACCTCAGTCGGCTTCCCTACCGACATCTCCCCTATGGTCGGCTCCTCTGCCGACTGCACTTCCTTGGCCTGCTCCTCCCCTGGCGGCGTCGACTTCAATATCACGTCGACTTGCTAGACGTCACGTCGGCCACCGGCGATGCTCTTGGCCGGCGCCACAGGCGACGCCCCACTTCTCCCCTCATCGCCGGAGGCCGACATCGGAGTCAGCCCACGCAGGTCGGCCACAAGGGGAGGGGCATGGGGGGCAGGGGAGGGGAAGGGAGAGGGGACATCCTCGACGTCCTCAGCAGCAGGCTCACCAACCTCGGCGAGCAGAGGGAGTGTTGTCGTCAAGGTGTCCATCGGCGGGATGGTCGGCGTCCGGCCCGACGCCGGCCCGTGCTCCGACTTCCACACCTCTAGCGACATGTTCTCGTAGAACACCACGTCTGACGTGGTGACTAACCGGTTGTCGGCGATGTCGAGGAGCTTCCAGCCCTTGCTCTCCTCCGAAACGCCGAGGCGAAGACCCCACCTGGCCCTCGGCTGCAGCTTTCCACCACGCTGCTGCTCGGGGACCAAGAACTGCGCCATGTAGCCCCATACCTGTGCCAGCGACAATTCGGCCTTCTTCCCGGTCAGCAGCTGGTATGGCGTCGTCCCCGGCTGTAGCGTCGACCGCTCCAGGCAGTTGCGGACCCAGACGGCCTGCCGCAGAGCGAGGTGCCACCAGTGGTGCTGCACGCCCATGTGCAGCAGCATCGTTCGCACTGACTCCACCACCGTCCTCATCTCGCGCTCCGCCATGCCGTTGTGCTGCGGGGTGTAGGGGCAGGTCAGGTCGTGGACGATCCCCTTGCCATTCACGAAGTCGGTGAATTGCTTCCCAAGGAACTCCACACCCCGATCAGAGCGCAACATCAACACCGACTTCTTTGTCTGCCGTTCAGTCACCGCCAGCCACTGCACGAACTCCTACAGCGCATCCGACTTCTTAGCGACCGGCCTCACCCACACGTAGCGGGTCTTGCGGTCCTTGGCAGCAAGAAGTACAGGCTACAATCCTTGGCAGCCACCCGGAACGGCCCGCACAGGTCGACGTGCACGACGGCCAGCAAGTCGTCGGCGTCGGAGCCCTGGTGGGGGAAGGTGTGCCGCGCCAGCTTCCCTCCGACGCATGAGACACACGGCAAGTCCGCGCCAGACGCCGACTTGAGGTCCAGCCCAATGGCGACCTCGTGCTTTGCCGAGCTCCATATGGTGTTCATGCCGACGTGAGCAAGCCTCGCATGCAGCCTGTCCGGCGTCGACTTTGTCACCGAGACCATCGCCCGCAGGGCCACGACCTCCGTCGTGGGCGTTGTCGACTTCGCCGAGCAGGGACGCAGGTCGGTGCAGAGAACTCGCCCGGTGTAGGACGCCCGTCCGAGGATGTCTCCCGCCAACGAGACGAGCAACATCCCGTCGCCGTCCTCCTGCAGCTTCACGCCGTTCTCCTTCAACTGACCGGCCGAAAGCAGGTTTGCTCGCACGCCTGGGACATAGAGCACGTCGGGGATGAGCACCTGCCTCCTGGCCTCCCCTTGCAGAGCGACAGTGCCGCGGCCCTGGACATTCTGCAGCGCCCCATTGAAGCCGCGCAAGTGCCTGACGACGCTGCTCAGCTGTAGGTCGACGAAGACCTCCTTCGTCCCCATCAAGTGGTGGGAGCAACCACTATCGAGCAGAACTACCGCCGGGTTTGCCTGCACGGCTGCCACCATCACCTGGAAGTCCTCGCCGGCCTCCGGCGTCAGAGAGACGGTCGGCTCCACGACGCCGACCAGCGAGCACGACGCCTCCTTGTCGTCTCGCCCTTTGCCGCCAGCAGAGGAGTCAGTGTCCTTCGCCGAGGTCGACGACTTGGTCAACTGCTTCTCCTGCCTCGACGGGGATGACGGCTGCCAGAACTCCCGCGGTCTCCCTTGGCGTCGTCGTCGTCGGAGTCACTGCGGTCGGGGCACTCGAAGGAGAGGTGGTTGGGGTCGCCGCACAGCCAGCACTCCCGACGTCGACTTCCTCCTCCACGACCGCTATCCTTGGCCGACTTCTTCTTGTCGGCGTCCTTGGTCGGCTTCCAGCCACCGCTACCACCGCCGCTAGACTGCCGGCGCTGCCCCAGTCAACCACCTTGCTTCACCGGGGCGACGTAGTTCACCTGTGCAAGAAGCTTCGAGGGCCGCTCAGCTTCCTACATCGCCTCATCCTGCAGGATGTACGAGGTAAGGGAAGCCTCATTGAGTGACGCCCTAGTACTCGGTGCTAACGACACTCATTTCAGCAGGTTGTAGCTGCTCGTGAGCCCTTTGATAATGTGCGTGAGATACAACGCCGTCGAGTGGTGCACGCCGAGCCGGGTTGCAGTAGTAGGTTGCCGTCTCCTCTTCGCCCATCCGTATGTGCGACAGCTGCTCCTCAAGCTGGCTGATGTACAGGGCGTCGGTGACCTGGTACGTCGACTCGATGAAGTGCCATGCCCGGTGGCCGGCATCGAGGTACTCCCTGCACGACTTCAAGGCAATCTGCACGCCCGGCGAGCAGCACCACGAGATGACCGTGAAGGTCAGCAACTACACGGCACGAAAATCCGCATGCAAGTCGGGGTAGTGTTCCTCCGGCGTCGCCACAGTGCCCCTGGCAAAGCCGATCAGCCCGCCCATCTCCAGCTGGGGCTCGATGGCTTCCTTCCAGGTGAGGATATTAGGTCGACCAACAAGCGGGGGGGTGACCGAGATCCTGTCCGGCGTAAACTTGAAGTAGCCGTAGCTCGGTGCAATCCCGCCCGCTCTCACGTGGGTCGCCGACATCGGCGACAAACTGCTTCGTCGACCTCCGACGTCGCCTTGAGAGGAGCCTGCAGCCGCCGACGACCGCATCCCTCTCGCGTGAACACCGCCGACCTCATCGGCGTGTATCACACCTCTCTGCCTCGACGTGCCTCCCGCATTGCTGCCGACTTGGTCACCACCGGCATTGACTCCCATGTAGACGTCGCCCTCATTGTTAACCGGTCGAGGAGAAAGTGGTCGAACAGGGTGCTCTTCCGCCCATACCGAGCGGATGCCTGCCTCGATGACCGCCAACAGTAGGTTTGGCCCGTACTCGTTGGCCTCATGGCGTCTCCTCGCGTCCTCCAGCCGTGCCTCCAGGGTGTCCACCACTCCTGCGTCACCTACGGCGCCTACCATAGTGACTACCGCACAACTGCCGGCCTACAAACACGAATTGGGTAAGTGACCACTACGTCGACCTAACTACCACCACCATGCGGAGATAACTCTATCAACCAGAGCTAGGCTACGGGCTAGGCACGGGGTAGGAGGGATCTCTGCGTTCGTTCCCTTCGTCGTTCTCTAGCACTTGTGCATTCACATGGCAAAACTGCAAGAGTTTTACTAGCAAATGTTGAGAACAATGGTAGCGACTAGATTGGCAAGGTAGACTACATCAGAAGCCTAACATGCAAGTCGACCACCAGCTCAGCACGAAGGCGACTTGCCAGCTGGTCGACCTCAGGCGTCCTTATTGACTGAGGCCGCCTGAGGACAAGTACTTGGGTTAGTATTTGGGTACAAGTACTAACCCTAATTGGGTTGTACTCCTTATGGGCTACCCCACAATAGCCTACACAAATATAAGCACTGTGACATTCTGACACACCCCCATAGGCAAAGTGGGGGAGAACAAGTGGTCACAAGACCAGTCAAGAAAAGCAAAGCAAGCTCAGGGTGGATCACAAAGTCACCACACAGTCTGAGCACAAGCAAAGGGCCACAAGGCCAGTTCACATGCAGAGTTATATAAAAGAGAACAAATAATACAGTGATCATACCCTAGCAAGTGCAAGCATGCAGATATATATACATATCACAGTACAAGCAAATTCACGCAATGAGCAAGTGAGGCAAAGTAGGCACAAGGCCTAACACAGTAGAGAAGCGCTGATGATCACCAGGCGGAAGTGCCTTGGTGAATATATCAGTAGTGTTGGCCCTAGTGGCCACGTAAGCAAGACGAAGCTGGCCACACTGCTGCAACTCACGAGCAAGGAAGTATCGCAGAGCGATGTGCTTCGTTATGTGCTCCTGACACAAGGCAATCATGGCCTTGTTGTCTATGTACAGAACTGGAGGCGAACGAGGCTGCTCTCCCAAGTCAGTCAGCAGGTAGGTGAGCCAGCGTAGCTCCTGTGCAGCCATGGCCCCTGCGTAGATCTCAGCCTCACAACTGGAGCTGAGAACTGAAGACAAGCGGGTAGACCGTCAGGAAACAGAGCCGGAACCGAGGCTGAAGGTGTAACCCTGTGACGACCGCTGCGTAGCTGAGTCGTCAACCCAAGAAGCGTCTGAGTGACCAGTGAGGACAACTGGACCCCGTCCTCCAAGCACTAGCCCCATGCCCGACGTACTGCACAAGTAATGCAGTACCCTCTTCGCAGCATCCCAGTGCACCTCATCAGGTACATGATGGGGGGTTGCGAGGGTACGCGAGGGTACATGATGAGGTACAGCATCCCAGTGCACCTCATCAGGTACATGATGAGGTACAGCATCCCAGTGCACCTCATCAGGTGCACCGAAGCGCCTTCTCCCTACGGGGGGTTGGTTTCCTCCGGGGATCTCCTTAAAGCCCAAAAAAAAAAAAAAAAAAAAAAATGCACCTTTCGGTGCCTACCGGGAGCCATGTAGCGAGCCAAAAGGCTAAGAGGGTACGCGAGGTCAGGTCGTGTGCACGTTATCAAGTACATGAGGCAACACACAAGCTCTGGGTACGGACCACTCGGCTCTACGGACTCGTCCGAAGGTGGAGCTGAGAGCGAGTGGCCGGTACACAGAGGAGTGGGCTGTGGCGAGGAGAACTGGAAACCGAAGCGCTGAAGGACCTGGTGCACCATGTGTGACTGAGTCAGTGTGATGGTGCGCCGTGCTCTGTCCCAGGTGATCTGCAAGCCAAGGTAGCTGCACAGTTCACCCAGTTCAGTGCAGGTGTGTCTCTTCTACATCTCCGACTTCACAAGGGTCAGTGCCTCAGTGTTAGCAAAGGCAAAGACGAGGTCGTCGACGTACACTAGGACGTAGAACGGCGGCAGCGACGTGTCGGTGCGTAGAAACAGCGACGGGTCAGCAGTAGAAGGAGTAAACCCCACAGCCGCAAGTGTAGTCCTCAGTGTGTCGTGCCACTCATGAGGCGCCTGGCGGAGACCGTAGACTTGCCGGCGGAGGCTCCACTGGGTACCTGCAGGAAACGACCTAGTGAAGCCAGGTGGGCGGCACAGCCAGATCTCCTTGTGCAGGCTGCCGAGCAAGAAAGTTGTGCTGAAGTCCAGAGAGTGCAACTCGTAGTCACGCTGAGAAGCAACATGCAGCAACACCCGAAGAGTAGTCATCTTCAGGGTGGGGGAGAATGTCTGGAAGTAGTCGACCCCCTGTCACTTACTGAAGCCTCTAGCAATGTAACGCGCCTTGAAGGCATGCGGAGAACCCGGCGGCCGCTTCACCCTGAAAATCCACATGCCATCGACTATGTTCGCCCGAGACGGGGGAACTGCGTCGACGTAGGTGTCTTTGGACTTCCAGGATGCCATCTCGGCATCCATGGCTGCCTGCCACTGAGAGGAGTAAGGACCCGTAATCGCCTCTGCGTAAGAGAGCGAGGTCGGGATGTCTGGTGCATCCGGGTCTCCCTGAGGGGCAAGCAGCATGAACACGAGATGAGGTACAGTAGCTGCAAGACACTCAAAGTCCTCCTGCTTGTCCTCATGGACGTCCGTGCCAAGAGAACACTCACCCCCGACGGACGGAGGACTGGCAGACTCAGACTCAGCAACAAGAGAAGTGGCGTAGTCTAGACGACAAGCAGAAGAAAAGTCAACCAGCTCAGCAACGAGGGCAGACGCAGAAGTGGACTCAAAAGAAGGGTCAGTGACAACAGGAAGAGAGGACTCAGGAGGAGCAGGCAGAGGAACACGCAGTGGAACAGAGGAAGGATTAAGTGCCATAGCGTGTGTGCCGGGGACAGGAGGAGGACGCGGACGAGGAACGCGACGACCAGTGCAAACACGGGAGGCAGGACGAGACGCAGGCTCACGACGCTCGGTAAGGCCACCGGTCTCCTCAGAGTAAGGAGAAGGAGCAGGCAGTGGGGAGGCTGGCTGTAACTGCGGCTGCGACTGGTCAAGCGGTGGACACAGTAGGGGAGGAGTAAGGCAAGTAGAATATGAGACACCAAGAATCTGCTGAAGCAGGGGAACGAAGTACGGTCGTGGCCGCACAGTGCCTCCAGCACCAGTACCACCAGCACCCGCACCTCCTGCTCCAGGGTGAACAGCTCCAGCTCGTCCAGCTCCAGCGCATCCCGCGCCAGTGCCTCCAGCTCCAGCGCCACCAGCTCCAGCTCCTCCAGCTCCAGCGCCACCAGCGCCAGGGCCTCTAGCTCCAGCGCCTCCAGACTCAGCAGCTCCAGACTCTGTAGGGTCTCCAGCTCCAGGGCCCCCAACACCACCAGTCCCAGCAGCTCCAGTACCCCTGGTACGAGCAACTCCAGAACCAGCAGCCGCAGCACCTCCAGTACCACCAGGTCCAGCAGTAACTCTAGCAACTACAGCTCCAGTCTCTTCAGCGGCAGGGTCTCCAGCTCCGGCAGCTCCACTTTGAAGGCGGGTGCGCTGAGCAAACCACTCGCGCAGCTGCTGCGGGGAGAGAGGCTCCTGCCGGGGAGACAGTCGTGGCAAAGCACCCGCAGGACCTCCAGCAGAAGCAGTACCCCGAGGCTCAGCACCCCCAGACTCAGCACCCTCAGACTCAGCACCCCCAGGCTCAACACCCTCAGACTCAGCACCCCCAGGCTCCACACCCGCAGTCTCAGCACCCCCAGGCTCCGCACCCCCAGACTCCACACCCCCAGGAGCAGCACTCCTAGACCCGGCACCTTCAGACTCAGCGCCCCCAGGCTTCGCACCCCTACACGCAGCACCCCCAGACGCAGCATCTCGAGCAGCACCTGAATCGCTAGCTACCTGAACAGGCGCAGGACCAGGGAGAGGGTCTACCTGAGACACACCTGAGGTAGTAGGACCCTGTGGCGGGAGGGGGTCTATTGGAGGGGGACCGGGAGCAAGGAAGAGCGGGGGGGGCGGGGAAGGGGCAGAGCGGTAGGGGAAGAGACGGTAAAAGGAAACTGACTTGTCAAACGTGACGTCCTGAGAGGGGAAGACACGGCGCGAGGTGGGGTGGTAAAACTGCCAGCCAGGCGCGTCAAGGGGAAAGACAAGGAAGACGCAGAGGATAGCACGGGCGGAGAGCTTGTCCGCTGACGTATCGCGAACAAAGGCACGAGAGCCCCAGACCCAGAACACCGACGCATCGCCAACCTCCCCCGTCCAACGCAGTGTGGGCGAGGTCTCCGACAAGGAGACACGGGGCCAGAGGTTGAGCTGATGCGCAGCATATCGGACCGCAAACAGCCACAGAAAATGGGGAGCAGCCGCATGGATCATGGAGGTACGAGCGACCTCCATGACTAAGCCAATGCAGCGCTCAGCAATCCCATTTTGCTGAGGGGAGTCCGGAAGCGTGAACGACTGGAGAATGCCCTCCCCACGACAAAAGTCCCGAAAGAGGTCGGAGGAGAACTCACCACCTCTGTAAGAGTGCAGATGCAGGATAGGAAGGTCCTCGTGGAACCGCTCGCGGAGCTGGAGACGTACTGCGCGGATCCAAGGGATCAAGACATCAACGACCTAACCCTTGCTGCGGAAGGGGAAGACAGTGGTGTACCGCGTGTAGTCTTCAACAAACAACAGAAAGTAGCACTCGCGGCCCTCTCCACTGACAGGGGCTCGGCCCCACACGTCCATGTGGAGAGTCTGCAGGGGAGCAGTCGTTGGGGGAAACGAGGAGGAGTGAGAGGGCAGGAGGGGAGGCAGAGACCTGGGAAGATCAGAGACAAGGAGGCGGGAGTGCATGCCTCAAAGGCGTGGCAGGGAGGGGTGACCCAGGCGGTAGTGCCACAGAAGAGTCTGGTGTGACTGGAGGCGAGACGAGCAAGGGGGTGCTACCGGACCTGATGCGGACACCTGGGCATACCCAACTACCTGAGGAGGCTCAGTAGCCAGTGTGTACAGACTCGGCCCTTGCCGACGAGTGAACGTGGCCAGGTGACGGCCCGTCCGTGTACACGTGCAGACCGACACACGCTGACCCCCAGGTCGGGAGTGGGCTGTGGCGAGGAGAGCTGGAAGCCAAAGTGCTGAAGGACCTGGTGCACCATGTGTGACTGAGTCAGGATGATGGTGCGCCGTGTTCTGTCCCGGGTGATCTGCAAGCCAAGATAGCTGCGCACCTCACCCAGGTCAGTGCAGGTGTGTCTCTTCTGCAGCTCCGACTTCACAAGGGTCAGTGCCTCCGTGTCAGCAGTGGCAAAGACCAGGTCGTCGACGTAGACGAGGACGTAGGACGGCAGCAGCAAGGTGTCGGTGCGTAGAAACAGCAACGGGAAAGCAGTAGAAGGAGCAAACCCAAGAGCCGCAAGCGTCGTCCTCAG
The DNA here is from genome assembly GCA_947471745.1 of Closterium sp. Naga37s-1. Classification (NCBI taxonomy): domain Eukaryota; kingdom Viridiplantae; phylum Streptophyta; class Zygnematophyceae; order Desmidiales; family Closteriaceae; genus Closterium; species Closterium sp. Naga37s-1. The sequence goes on from CANJKZ010000861.1 coordinate 1,721,474, forward strand.
TGTGTCGTGCCACTCGCGAGGCGCCTGGCGGAGACCGTAGACTGGCCACCGGAGGCTCCACTGGGTACCTGCAGGAAACGACCCAGTGAAGCCAGGTGGGCGGCGCAGCCAGATCTCCTCGTGCAGGCTGCCCTGCAGGAAAGCTGTGCTGAAGTCCAGAGAGTGCAACTCGTAGTCACACTGAGCAGCGACGTGCATTAACACCCGAAGAGTAGTCATCTTCGATGTGGGGGAGAAGGTCTGGAAGTAGTCAACCCCCTGTCGCTGTCTGAAGCCTCGAGCATCGTAACGCGCCTTGAAGGCAGGCGGAGAACCCGGCGGCCGCTTCACCCTGAAGATCCACATGCCATCGACAATGTTCGCCCCAGGTGGGGGAACCTCGTCAACGTAGGTGCCTGTGGACTTCCAGGCTGTCATCTCGGCATCCATGTCTGCCTGCCACTGAGAGGAGTAAGGATCCGTAATCGCCTCTTCATAAGAGCGCAGGGTCGGGATGTCTGGTGCATCCGGGTCTCCCTCAGGGGCAAGCAGCATGGAAGCAAAACGAGGTACAGCACCTCCAAGACACTCAAAGTCCTCCTGCCTGTCCTCAAGGACGTCCGTGCCAAGAGCACACTCACCCACGACGGACGGAGGACTGGCAGACGCAGACTCAGCAACAAGAGCAGTGGTATAGTCTAGACGGCAGGCAGTTGCAAAGTCAAGCAGCTCAGCAACGAGAGCAGACGCAGCAGCATACTCAAAAGAAGGGTCAGTGACATCAGTGGCGAGGAGACAAGAGACAGTGGGACTGGCAGCACGAGCGCGATCATACTCAGGGTCAGGGACCTCAGGAAGAGAGGACTCAGGAGGAGCAGGCAGAGGAACACGCAGTGGAACAGAGGAAGGACGGAGTGCCATAGCGTGCGTGCCAGGGACAGGAGGAGGACGCGAACGAGGAACGTGACGAGCAGTGCGAAGAGGCGAGACAGGATGAGACGCAGGCTCACGACGCTCAGTAAGACCGCCGGACTGCTCAGTGTAAGGAGAAGGAGCAGGCAGTGGGGAGGCTGACAGTAACGGCGGCTGTGTCTGGTCAGGCGGTGGACACAGGAGGGGAGGAGTAAGGCTAGTAGAAGATGGGACACCAAGAACCTGCTGAAGCAGGGGAACAAAGTACGGTCGCGACCGCACAGTGCCTCCAGCACCTCCAGCTCCAGGGTCAACAGCTCCAGCTCTTGCAGCTCCAGCGCCTCCCACGCCAGTGCCTCCAACTCCAGCTCCTCCAGCTCCAGCGCCTCCAGCGCCAGCGCCACCAGCGCAAGAGCCTCCAGCTCCAGCAGCGCCAGGCTCCGTAGGGTCTCCAGCTCCCGCGTCCCCAACACCACCAGTCTTGGCAGCTCCAGCACCCCCGGTACGAGCACCTCCAGGCTGAGCAGCCGAAGAACCTCCAGTACCACCAGCTCCAGCAGTAACTCCAGCACCTCCATCTCCAGCATCTCCTGCGCCTCCAGCTCCGGTACCTCCACTCCGAAGGAGAGCACGCCGAACAAGCCACTCACGCAGCTGCTGCGGAGACAGTCGCGGTGAAGCACCAGCAGGACCTCCAGACGAAGCAGCACCCTTAGGCTCAGCACCCCCCAACTCAGCACCCCCAAGCTCAAAACCCTCTGGCTCAAACCCCCAGGCTCCTCACCCCTAGGCTCAGCACCCCCATACCCAGCACCCTCAGAACCCGCACCCCCCGGCTCCACACCCCCAGACTCAGCACCCCCAGACGCAGCACCTCGAGAAGCACCTGAGCCGACAGCTACCTCAACAGGCGCAGCACCAGGGAGAGGGTCTACCTGAGACACACCTGAGGGAGCAGGACCTTGGGGCGGGAGGGTGTCTACCGGAGGGGGACTGGGAGCAAGGAAGAGCGGCGGGGGCGGGGGACGGGTAGAGCGGTAGGGGAAGAGACGGTAAAAGGGAACCGACTCGTCAAACGTGTCGTCCTGAGAAGGGAGGAACCGGCGCGAGGTGGGGTGGTAAAACTGCCAGCTAGGCGCAACAGGGACAAAGCCAAAGATGTTGGTGCAACCCTACGGTTTGCATTCGGCTTGTTGTCCGTGTGCGTGCATGCGTGTGTGCATGGAATGGTATGAGGGCATGAATAATATATATTTCATGCTTACAATAGTGTGTGAATGATGAGGCATGATTTTGAATGTGTGTGTCGAGTCAATAGCGAGTTATCGCTAGTTGCGTGCGACGTCGTTGTTTGCGTGTCGTGTGCGGTTTTCTATTTTGTCGTGTGTGGATCGTTCGGCGTGTCGCAGGTGTGCGCAGCAGACTTCCAAGAACTCAAGGAAGAACCAGAGCCTTGGTTTCAAGAATCAAGTGATTTCGAAGCTCTCCAAAAGGGTAAACTTTAATATAGTGAGAATAGTTGCATTACTTTGTGTAGTGTAACATTTCTCTTGGTGTAGGCCCTTGTGGAGAGTAGTTTCGAGACCCTTCGTGGTTGGGGACAGTGTGGCACTGTTCCACATCACTGTACCTCGGCTCTTGGGGTTTGTAGGAGCTGGGAGTCATTCCCAACTCGTAACTCTTCTTAATTTGTGTTCTAAGTCTATAGTGGCTGCCATAGTGCCGTTCGTTCAAACCGACGCTGTGTCGTCAATCCTTTATCAAATCGTGCAATCTAAATTGCTTATTGTAGGCGACGTTAAGACGCTCCAGATCCAAGTTGAATCAGGTCATTTACAGCTGTGACCAGAACGCTATCAACGTTTGAATCCGCTCTGCAGAAATCCGTATGTGCACTCTATCTTTCGTTTTAGGCACATTCAAGCCTATTGTGACTATAACAAAGGAAGACAGAGGGGATAGCACGGGCAGAGAGCTTGTCTGCGGATGTATCGCGAACAAAGGCACGAGACCCCCTGACCCGGAACACCGACGCATCACCAACCTCCCCCGTCCAACGTAGTGTGGGCGAGGTCTCCGGCAAGGAGACACAGGGCCAAAGGTTGAGCTGATGCGCAGCGTACCGGACCGCAAACGGCCACAGAAAATGGGGAGCAGCCACATGGATCATGGAGGTACGAGCGACCTCCATGACTAAGCCAATGCGGCACTCAGCAATCCCATTTTGCTGAAGGGAGTCTGGAAGCGTGAACGACTGGAGAATACCCTCCCCACGACAAAAGTCCCGCAAGAGGTCGGAGGAGAACTCACCACCTCTGTCAGAGTGCAGACGCAGGACAGGAAGGTCCTGGTGGAACCGCTCGCGGAGCTGGAGACGGACTGTGCGGATCAAAGGGATCAAGACATCAACGACCTCGCCCTTGCTGCGCAAGGGGAAGACCGTGGTGTACCGCGTGTAGTCGTCAACTACTAGCAGAAAGTAGCGCCCGCGGCCCTGTCCAGTGACGCGGGCTGGGCCCCACACGTCCATGTGGAGAGTCTGCAGGGGAGCAGTCGTTGGTGGAAACGAGGAGGAGTGAGGAGCGGCGCGCTGCCACCCCTCGATGCCAGGAAGGCACGATGGGGCAGGTGAGGGCGGGAGGGGAGGCAGAGACCTGGGTAGACCAGAGACAAGAAGACGGGATTGCATGCCACGAAGAAGTGGCAGGGACGGGTGACCCAGGCAGTGGTGCCACAGAAGATTCTGGTGCGACAGGAGGCGACACGAGCAAGAGGCGGCTACCTGACCTGACGCGGACACCTGAGGAGGCTCGGTAGCGAGTGTGTACAGACTCGACCCTGGCCGAGGAGTGAACGTGGCCAGGTGACGCCCCGTCCGTGTGCACGTGCACATCGACACACGCTGACCCCCAGTAGTGGTGGTAGGTGGAGGGCAGCGGTACTCACCAAGTTCGTAGAGAACGAGGGGAGGTGAAGACCTGACAGTGAGCTGGACGGAACCGCCGGACACGGGAGGACAGTGGAGGAACGGGCCACGACCGGGCCCCCGGAGGGGTCGGCCAGTCTAACCAGGACAGGTGCAGGGAGAGGAGTGAGGGTGGTGCTGTCACGAAAGCAATAGCACAAGGCGCCTGAGTCCAACGTGAAGTTTTGCAAGGCCTCAGCAGGCGCAGTACCAGGGAGAGTACCAGACTCACTAGCACCTAGAGCAGCAGGCGCTATACTTGGGTCAGGTGGCACACACTGGTAACAGTCACCCTTAGCACTAGTAGACAAAGCATACATAGCAGAAATAATAGCATCATAGTCTAGGTCAAAGATAGCAACTCCAGACCTAAGCAAATCTGCCCAGCGAGGGCGCTCGACCTCGTCACCAAACTCAGCACGCCATGCGTCGTCGAGGCGGGAGAAGCAGCGGTGCTGAGTGTGAAGCTTCCCGCATGTCTGACCAGCACGGACACCCGTGCGAATGACATACGGGCAGGTCTCACTACCCCCACTCGTCCCATGCTGAACCAACCACTCACGGAGCTGCTGGGGCGAGTGGGTCTCGCTCGGACGCTGCTGCTGCTGCCGCTGGTCACCACCAGGGCCTCCACGCCGAGGTCCAGTCCTACCGCCACCAGTCCCACCACCTCTAGTGCCGCCACGCCCACCGCTGCCTCCACCGCCTCCACCAGAGCCCCCACTCCCGCCAGAGGTGGGGTCGAGGGTGAGGAAGTGGTCCCTGACAGAGCAAAGAGAGTCAGGGAGGCGAGTGACTATGAAGTAGAGGGTGATGAACATCGGGGGCTGGTTCCTGTCAAGGAACTCAGCAGGGACGGTAGCGCGGTAGCGAGCGTCGCTATTGCACAGGTGGGAAACCAGGTCCTCTACTGTGGCAAAAGCTGACAGCTCGAGGAACAGGTAGGGTAGTAGCAGTCGGCCTAGAGCAGCAGTGGCAGGCGAGGAGTAGTGAGTGAGTACAGCGTTATACAGGGCCTGTGCTGTCCTGTGCTGTCCGAAGTGAGCGCATTTGGCTAACGGCAAGTGGTTGCGAATGGCTAAGCGGGTAGCAGCGTCGTGAGTAAGCCACTGTGAGCGAGTCGCACTGTCACCTGTGGAGGGAGGGGCGGTAGCGGCACCTGACGCGAGGTCAAACAGCGACACACTATCCTTAGAATCGCTCAGCAGGTACAGCTGCAGGTCGTCGAGCCACATGTCAAACTGAACCGGTCTGCCCTCATGATCGAACGCGAGAACTTGAAGCGAAGCCATAGTGGCGCAGCACACAGGAGCAGCAGTAGTAGCAGTAGCAGCAGTAGTAGCAGTAGTAGCAGTAGCAGCAGTGGGAGCAGCAGTGGGGCCGAGGGGCCGGAGGCCTAGGGGCATCGGGCCGCGGGGCCAGGAGAGAAGGGGCCGAGGGGCCGGGGGCCTAGGGGCGTCGGGCCGCGGGGCCAAGTGAGAAGGGGCCAAGGGGCCAGGGGGGCCTAGGGCGACGGGGCCGCGGGGCGAGGAGAGAAGGGGGGCCGAGGGGCCGGGGGCCTAGGGGCGACGGGGCCGCGGGGCCAAGAGAGAAGGGGCCGAGGGGCCGGGGGCCTAGGGTCGACGGGTGTCAGAACATTTTAGCTTTTACATTTGTGTAGGCTATAGTGGGGTAGCCCATAAGGAGTACAACCCAATTAGGGTTAGTACTTGTACCCAACTCTTTGCTAGTTCATCCATTCTCGTTCGTTACTTTCGACATGGTTTCAGAGCAGGTCCCTCCCTAGGACCGCCTTTCTTTCCTTGGGCCCACCACCTGCTGCCTTGCGAGTAGCCCCTTGGCCCGTCGCACCCCTTACGCCCGTCGTGCCCCGTTAGGCCCGTCGCGCCCCTTAGGCCCCAGCCCCTTGGCCCGTCGCGCCCCGTTAGGCCCGTCGCGCCCCGTCGGCCCCGGCCCCTTGGCCCATCGCGCCCCTTGTGCCCGTCGCGCCTCGTTAGACCCGTCGCGCCCCCCCCCTCGGCCCCGGCCCCTTGGCCCGTCGCGCACCGTTAGGCCCGTCGCGCTCCCCTCAGCCCCGGCCCCTTGGCCCGTCGCACCCCGTTAGGCCCGTCGCGCCCCCCCTCGGCCCCGGCCCCTTGGCCCGTCGCGCCCCGTTAGGCCTGTCGCGCCCCCCCTCGGCCCCGGCCCCTTGGCCCGTCGCGCCCCGTTAGGCCCGTCGCGCCCCCCCTCGACCCCGGCCCCTTGGCCAGTCGCAACCCGTTAGGCCCGCCGCGCCCCCCCTCGGCCCCGGCCCCAAGGCCCGTCGTGCCCCGTTAGGCCCATCGCGCCCCCCCCCCCTCGGCCCCGGCCCCTTGGCCCGTCGCGCCCCTTACGCCCGCCGCGCCCCGTTACGCCCGTCACGCCCCTTAGGCCCCGGCCCCTTGGCATGTCGCGCCCCGTTAGGCCCCGGCCCCTTGGCCCGTCGCGCCCCTTACGCCCGTCGCGCCCCGTTAGGCCCGTCGCGCCCCGTTAGGCCCCGGCCCCTTGGCCCGTCGAGCCCCTTACGCCCGTCACTCCCCCAGGCCCCTCGACCTGCGCCCCGTGACCCGCAACCCAGGCCCCTCGGCCCCTAGGCACCTCGGCCCCTAGCCTAGGCCCCTCGGCCCCTGCTACTACTGATACTGCTACTGCTGCTCCAACGGCTACTGCTACTGCTGCTCCTGCATACTGTGCCACTATGGCCTCGCTTCGAGTTCTCGCATTCGATCATGAGGGTCGACCGGTTCAGTTTGACACGTGGCTCGACGACCTGCAGCTGTACCTACTGAGCGATATTAAGGACGGTGTTTCCCTGTTTGACCACGTGTCCGGTGCCGCTACTGCCCCTCCCGCCACAGCTGACAGTGCGACTCGCTCACAGTGGCTTTCTCGCGATGCTGCTGCCCGCTTAGCCATTTGCAACCACCTGCCGTTAGCCGAATGCGCTCACTTCGGATAGCACAGGACCGCACGGGCACTGTACGACGCTGTAGTCGCTCACTACTCCTCCCCTGCCGCTGCTGCTCTAGGCCGCCTGCTTCTGCCCTACCTGTTCCCCGAGCTGTCCGCCTTTGCCACAGTCAAGGACCTGGTTTCCCACCTTCGCACTAGCGACGCTCGCTACCGCGCTGCCATCCCTGCTGAGTTCCTTGACAAGAACCAGCCCCCGATGTTCATCACCCTCTACTTCATAGTCACTCGCCTCCCTGACTCTCTTCATTCTGTCAGGGACCACTTCCTCTCTCTTGACCCCACCTCTCTCACTGTTGACCTCCTCGAGCAGCATCTCCTCGCAGCTGCGACTAGTGCAGTTGCTGTAGGTGCTGCTCGTGGCACTCCGCGCCCGCCCTTCTTTGAGGGGTGCTCCCCCTCCCCCCTTGCCCCCTCCTACTCCTTTGCTGCTGCTGCAGACGTCTCTGTTGCTGAGGACGTCGGAGCTGCTTCTACTAGTGCGAAGCACCGCAGCGGCAAGGGCAAAGGTGGCAAGGGTGGTGGAGGTGGCAGCGGCGGTGGTGGAGATGGCAGCGGGAGTAGTGGTGGGGGCAGCAGTGGAGTTGGTGGCGGCGGTGGGACTGGTGGAAGGAGTGGGGGCTCTGGTGGCGGCGGTGGAGGCAGCGGTGGGAGTGGTGGCGGTGGCGGCAGTGGGACTGGTGGCGGTGGGACTGGAGCTCGGCATGTTGGTTCTGGAGGTGGCCAGCGTCAGCAGCAGCAGCGTCGGAGCGAGACCCAGTCGCCCCAGCAGCTTCGTGTGTGGTTTTTGCGTGGGGCGTCTAGGGGTAGTTGCCCGTATGTCATTCGCACGGGTGATCGTGCTGGTCAGACATGCGGGCGGCTTCACACTCAGCACCGCTGCTTCTCCCTCCTTGACGACGCTTGGCGTGCTGAGTTTGGTGACGACGTCGAGCTCCCTCGCTGGGCAGATCTGCTTAGGTCTAGGATTGCTATCTTTGACCTAGACTTTGATGCTACTCTTTCTGCTATGTATGCTTTGTCTGTTAGTGCTGAGGGTGACTGTTACCGGTGTGTGCCGCCTGATCCAGGTACAGCTGCTACTGCTCTAGGTGCTAGTGAGTCTGGTACTCTCCCTGGTACTGCACCTGCTCAGGCCTTACACACCTTCACGCTGGACTCAGGCGCCTCTGCTTGTTTCTTTCGTGATAGCACCACTCTCACTCCTCTCCCTACACCTGTCCCGGTCCGACTGGCTGACCCCTCTGGGGGACCGGTCGTGGCCCGTTCCTCCACTATCCTCCCATGTCCGGCGGTTCCGTCCGGCTCACTGTCACGTCTTCACCTCCCCTCGTTCTCTGCGAACTTGGTGAGTACCGCTGCCCTCCAGGTTGCGATGGTCACTACCACCACTCCTGGGGGTCAGCGTGTCACGATCGGCACGTGCACACGGACGGGGCTTCACCTGGCCACGTTCACTCGTCGACCAGGGTCGAGTCTGTACACACTGGCTACCGAGCCTCCTCAGGTAGCTGCGTCTGCTCAGGTGTCCGCGTCAGGTCAGATAGCCGCCTCCTGCTCGTGTCGCCTCCTGTCGCACCAGACTCTTCTGTGGCACCACCGCCTGGGTCACCCCTCCCTGCCACGCCTTCGTGGCATGCACTCTCGTCTTCTTGTCTCTGGTCTTCCCAGGTCCCTGCCACCCCTGCCGTCCTCACCTGCCCCGCCCTGCCTTCCTTGCGTCAAGGGGTGGCAGCGCGCCACTCCTTACTCCTCCTCGTTTCCCCCGACGACTGCTCTCCCGCAGACTCTCCACATGGACGTGTGGGGCCCAGCCCGCGTCAGTGGACAATGCCGCGAGCGCTAGTTTCTGCTGGTCGTTGACGACTACACACGGTACACTACGGTCTTCCCCTTGCGCAGCAAGGGTCAGGTCGTTGATGTCTTGATCCCTTGGATCCGCACGGTCCGTCTCTAGCTCCGCGAGCGTTTCGGCCAGGACCTTCCTGTCCTGCGTCTGCACTCTGACAGAGGTGGTGAGTTCTCCTCCAACCTCTTACGGGACTTTTGTCGTGGGGAGGGCATTCTCCAGTCGTTCACGCTTCCGGACTCCCCTCAGAAAAATGGGATTGCTGAGCGCCCCATTGGCTTAGTCATGGAGGTTGCTCGTACCTCCATGATCCATGCGGCTGCTCCCCATTTTCTATGGCCGTTTGCGGCACGGTATGCTGCGCATCAGCTCAACCTCTGGCCCCGTGTCTCCTTGCCGGAAACCTCACCCACATTGCGTTGGACGGGGGAAACCTCACCCACATTGTGTCTCCTTGTTGGAAACCTCACCCACATTGCGTCGATGTTCCGAGTCTGGGGTTCTCGTGCCTTTGTTCGCGATACGTTCCCGGACAAGCTCTCCCCCCGTGCTATCCCCTGCGTCTTCCTTGGCTTTGTCCCTGACGCGCCTGGCTGGCAGTTTTACCACCCCACCTCGCGCCGTGTCTTCCCCTCTCAGGACGTCACGTTTGACGAGTCGGTTCCCTTTTACCGTCTCTTCCCCTACCGCTCTGCCCCTTCCCCGCCCCCGCCGCTCTTCCTTGCTCCCGGTCCCCCTCCAATAGACCCCCTCCCGCCCCAGGGTCCTGCTCCCTCAGGTGTGTCTCAGGTAGACCCTCTCCTTGGTTCTGCGCCTGTTCAGGTAGCTGTCGGCTCAGGTGCTGCTCGAGATGCTGCGTCTGGGGGTGCTGCGTCTGGGGGTGAGGAGCTTGGGGGTGCGGAGTCTGAGGGTGCTGAGACTGGGGGTGCTGAGCCTGGGGGTGTTGAGACTGGGGGTGCTGAGCCTGGAGGTGCTGAGCCTGAGGGTGTTGGGCCTGGGGGTGCTGCGTCGGAGGGTGCGGAGTCTGGAGGTGCGGAGCCTCAGGGTGCTGCTTCGTCTGGAGGTTCTGCTGGTGCTTCGCCGAGATTGTCTCCGCAGCAGCTGCGTGAGTGGTTTGTTCGGCGCGCACGCCTTCGGAGTGGAGCTACCGGAGCCGGAGGTCCTGGAGCTGTTGGAGCTGGAGGTGCTGGAGTTGCTAGAGCTGGTGTTCCTGGAGGTACTGCGACCACTGGTCCTGGAGGTGCTCGTACCAAGGGTACTGGAGCTACCGGGACTGGTGGTGTTGAGGGTGCTGGAGTTGGAGACCCTACGGAGTCTGGAGCTACTGCTACTGGCGGCTCTGGCGCTGGTGACGCTTGAGTTGGAGGAGCTGGAGTTGGAGGCACTGGCGCAGGAGGCGCTGGAGTTGGAGGCCCTGGTGTTGGAGGTGCTGGAGCTGGCGGAGCTGGAGCTGTTGACCCTGGTGGCGATGTCCGGCCACGACCGTACTTCGTTCCCCTGCTTCAGCAGGTTCTTGGTACCCCGTCTTCTACTGACCTTACTCCTCCCCTCCTGTGTCCCCCGCCTGACCAATCACAGCCGCTGTTACAGCCAGCCTCTCCACTGCCTGCTCCTTCTTCTTACACTAAGCAGTCCAGCGGTCTTACAGAGCGTCGTGAGCCTGCGTCTCGTCCTGTCTCGCCTGTTCGCACTGCTCGTCGCATTCCTCATTCGCGTCCTCCTCCTGTCCCCGACACGCACGCTATGACCCTTCGGCCTTCCTCTTTCTGCTCCTGCTGAGTCTTCTTCGTGAGATCCCTGACCCTAAGTCTGACCGCGCTCGTGCTGCCAGTCCTATTGTCTCTCGTCTCCTCGCCACTGCTGTCACAGACCCTACGTTTGAGTCTGCTGCTGTGTCTGCTCTAGTTGCTGAGCAGCTTGACTTTGCTGCTGCCTGCCGTCTAGAATACACCACTACTCTCGTTGCTGAGTCTGCATCTGCCAGTCCTCCATCGGTCGGGGGTGAGTGTGCTCTTGGCACGGACGTCCTTGAGGACAGGCAGTAGGACTTTGAGTGTCTTGCAGCTGCTGTACCTCGTTTCGCTTCCATGCTGCTTGCCCCTGAGGGAGACCCGGATGCTCCAAACATCCCGACCCCGCGCTCTTACGCAGAGGCGATTACGGGACCTTGCTCCTCTCAGTGGCAGGCAGCCATGGATGCCGAGATGGCATCCTGGAAGTCCACAGGCACCTACGTCGACGAGGTTCCCCCACCTGGGGCGAACATAGTCGATGGCATGTGGATTTTCAGGGTGAAGCGGCCGCCGGGTTCTCCGCCTGCCTTCGAGGCGCGTTACGTTGCTCGAGGCTTCAGTCAGCGACAGGGAGATGACTACTTCCAAACCTTCTCCCCCACCCCAAAGATGACTACACTTCGGGTGTTGCTGCACGTCGCTGCTCAGCGTGACTACGAGTTGCACTCTCTGGACTTCAGCACAGCTTTCCTGCTGGGCAGACTGCACGAGGAGATATGGTTGCGTCGCCCACCTGGTTTCACTGAGTCTTTTCCTGCAGGTACTCAGCGGAGTATTCGGCGGCCAGTCTACGGTCTCCGCCAGGTGCCTCGCGAGTGGCACGACACACTGAGGACTACACTTGCGGCTCTTGGGTTTGCTCCTGCTACTGCTGACCCGTCGCTGTTTCTACGCACCGGCACCTCGCTGACGCCGTTCTACGTCCTTGTCTACGTCGACGACCTCGTCTTTGCCACTGCTGACACTGAGGCACTGACCCTTGTGAAGTCCGAGCTGCAGAAGAGACACACATGCACTGACCTGGGTGAGGTGCACAGCTATCTTGGCTTGCAGATCACCCGGGAAAGAGCTCGGCGCACCATTACCCTGACTCAGTCACACATGGTGCACCAGGTCCTTCAGCGCTTCGGCTTCCAGTTCTCCTCGCCACAGCCCACTCCTCTGTCTACCAGCCACTCGCTCTCAGCTCCACCTTCGGACGAGTCCGTAGAGCCGAGTGGTCCGTACCCAGAGCTTGTGGGTTGCCTCATGTACTTGATGACGTGCACACGACCTGACCTCGCATACCCTCTCAGCCTTCTAGCTTGCTACGTGGCTCCCGGTAGGCACCAAAAGGTGCACTGGGATGCTGCGAAGAGGGTACTACGCTACTTGTGCAGTACGTCAGGCATGGGGCTCGTGCTTGGAGGACGGGGTCCAGTTGTCCTCACCGGTCACGCAGACGCTTCATGGGTTGACGACTCAGCTACGCAGCGGTCGTCACATGGTTACACCTTCAGCCTTGGATCTGGCTCTGTTTCCTGGCGGTCTACCCGCTCGTCTTCGGTTCTCAGCTCCAGTTGTGAAGCTGAGATCTACGCCGGGGCCATGGCTGCACAGGAGCTACGCTGGCTCACCTACCTGCTGACTGACTTGGGAGAGCAGCCTCGTTCGCCTCCAGTTCTGTACGTAGACAACAAGGCCATGATTGCCTTGTGTCAGGAGCACAGACTGGAGCACAGAACGAAGCACATCGCTTTGCGATACTTTCTTGCTCAAGGGTTGCAGCAGCGTGGCCAGCTTCGTCTTGCGTACGTGGCCACTAGGGCCAACACTGCTGATATATTCACCAAGGCACTTCCTCCTGGTGATCATCAGCGCTTCTCTACTGTGTTAGGCCTTGTGCCTACTTTGCCTCACTTACTTATTGCTTGACTCTGCTTGTACTGTGATCTATATATATATGTGCATTCTTTGCACTTGCTAGGATATGATCAGTGTATTGTTTGTTCTCTTTATATCACTCTGCATGTGAATTGGCCTTGTGGCCCTTTGCTTGTGCTCGGACTGCGTGGTGACTTTGTGATCCACCCTGAGCTTGCTTTGTTTTTCTTGACTGGTCTTGTGACCACTTGTTCTCCCCCACTTTGCCTATGGGAGTGTGTTAGAACATTATAGCTTTTACATTTGTGTAGGCTATAGTGGGGTAGCCCATAAGGGGTACAACCCAATTAGGGTTAGTACTTGTACCCAACTCTTTGCTAGTTCATCCATTCTCGTTCGTTACTTTCAACAACGGGGCCACTGGGCCAGGAGAGAAGGGGCTGAGGGGCCGGGGGCCTAGGGGCGTCGGGCCGCGGGGCTAAGTGAGAAGGGGCCGAGGGGCCGGGGGGGCCTAGGGCGACGGGGCCGCGGGGCCAGGAGAGAAGGGGGGCCGAGGGGCCGGGGGCCTAGGGGCGACGGGGCCGCGGGGCCAGGAGAGAAGGGGCCGAGGGGCCGGGGGCCTAGGGGCGACGGGGCCGCGGTGCCAGGGGCGAAGGGGCCGAGGGTCGAAGGGCCGCGGGGCGACGTGGCCTAGGGCGACAGGGGGCCGTGGGGCCTAGGCTAGAGGCGACGGGGCGACGGGCCGCGGGGCCTGGGCCTAGGCTAGGGGCGACGGGTCGCAAGGGGCCGTGGGGCCGAGGGGCCTAGGCTAGGGGCGACGGGCGACGGGCCGCGACGGGCGATGGGCCTAGGGCGACGGTTTGGGGGTCGACGGGCCGGGGCAACGGGCCTGGGCGACGGGCGACGGGGGTCGCAACGGGCCTAGGGGCGACGGGGGTCGCGACGGGCCTAGGGCGACGGGCCGGGCGACGGGCGACGGGGGTCGTGACGAGCCTAGGGCGACGGGGGGGGGCGGGCTAGGGGCGACGGGCGACGCCAAGGGGCGACGGGCCTAGGGGCAACGGGCCGGGGCGACGGGCCTAGGGGCGACGGGCCGGGCTAGGGGTGGCGACGGGCCGGGGCCTAGGGGCCTACGGGTTGCACTAGGAAGCAGGGGCAGCACGAGGGCTGCAGAGGGCTGCTAGTGGGGCAGCGAAGTGGTGGGCCCAAGGAAAACCGGTCCTAGCGGAGGACCTGCTCTGAAACCATGTCAAGAGAATGAATGAGAATGAATGAACTAGCAAAGAGTTGGGTACAGATATTAACCCTAATTGGGTTGTACCCCTTATGGGCTACCCCTCTACAGCCTACACAGTGTAAGCTATATATAAGTTTGACGGACTTTGCCCCTGTGTGTTGGAAAAGAATTGGTAGCGCGCGATTCTGATTCCTGGCGCTATAAAATTTCGCCTAGATTGGAATGGTACGACTGAGATGTACATTTTGATGCTATAAAATTATATATCTATATCTGTCATTATATAAGCGCATGCGCTTATAAAAATGACTCAATTAGAAGCGCACCACCCTAAAAAACTCTGTTTTATTATAAGCGCATGTGCGATTCTATCCGGGGTGATACGGTAGGTCGTGCCGCACCAGAAGCAGGTCGTGCCACACCAGCAGCAGGTTGCGCCAGACGTGCAACAGATCTTGCAACAGCAGCAGCAAATCGCTTGCAGGAGAAGCAAGCAGCATCAGCATCAGCAAATCGTGTCAGCTAGGGAACTTAGGTATGTGTGCTGGAGGTGGAGTAGTGAAGTCACTTCGCGCTGCAACGTGCACCATTTCAGTCAGTCCCTTAGTCTGAAATTGGTCTGATTTTGCATTCTGAACTCTGAGAAGTTCAGACTCGTAGGTTTGTGAAACCTGTAAAATCTGAGTAGTCAATATTTGGAAAATATGCCTCAGACAAAAAAAAAAAAATTACCCCTACAAAAACCAGAGTGTTTTTTTTTGAAACGTCAACCCTGATGCACACATGCTTTCATCTCACAAAAACCGTCACATGCTACACAGAAACATAGACAGCATCTTGTATAACATAAAATAATGCCCAAGCCAAGCTAAACGTCCATCGTCGCTCCTTCGATTGCATCCCCATCCGTAAATCCAAGGCCCATGGCTGCATCAAGTCTGAGAGCCATGGCCCCGTGTTGTGACAGAAAGAGACGCAGCTGTAGCGAATGGGGAATGGTGCCTGCTGATGGTGGTGGGGCAGGGATACAGTTGACGAGGAGACAATCAACTGATGAAGACAGAAATAACATGAGCAGAGGTAGGTTAAGGATGGAATGAGAGACGACGATGTCTTAGAACTTTCATAAACGCCTGCAACAAAGAGTGATTAAGAGGGGGAAAAGGGGGCTTGTGGGGGTGGGGGTTGGGAAAGAGAATGGCATGACATGTTAATCCAGTGGTACCCATGGGAACAATGGCACGGCATGTTGATGGGAACAGTGGTACCCATGGGAACAATGGCACGGCATGTTGATGGGAACAGTGGTACCCATGGGAACAATGGCACGGCATGTTGATGGGAACAGTGGTACCCATGGGAACAATGGCACGGCATGTTGATGGGAACAGTGGTACCCATGGGAACAATGGCACGGCATGTTGATGGGAACAGTGGTACCCATGGGAACAATGGCACGGCATGTTGATGGGAACAGTGGTACCCATGGGAACAATGGCACGGCATGTTGATGGGAACAGTGGTACCCATGGGAACAATGGCACGGCATGTTGATGGGAACAGTGGTACCCATGGGAACAATGGCACGGCATGTTGATGGGAACAGTGGTACCCATGGGAACAATGGCACGGCATGTTGATGGGAACAGTGGTACCCATGGGAACAATGGCACGGCATGTTGATGGGAACAGTGGTACCCATGGGAACAATGGCACGGCATGTTGATGGGAACAGTGGTACCCATGGGAACAATGGCACGGCATGTTGATGGGAACAGTGGTACCCATGGGAACAATGGCACGGCATGTTGATGGGAACAGTGGTACCCATGGGAACAATGGCACGGCATGTTGATGGGAACAGTGGTACCCATGGGAACAACCCAAAGGTGCGAGTGTGTTCTTCATTTCATCCTCTTGAGTGTCTATCCTTGATTCCTATCATCTTGAGTCTCTATCCTCGCTTCCTATCCCCTTGAGTCTCTATCCCCTTGAGTCTCTATCCCCTTGAGTCTCTCTCCACTTGAGTTTCTATCCTCGCTTCCTATCCACTCTGTATTCTCACCCACCTGCAGCAGGCACGCTCTGGGTCTTCCACGTGAGCACAGCTTGAGCAGGACGGGCGGGCGAGAGGGCGAGGAGGGGCGAGAATGTGTGGCGGGGAGTCGGTCGAAGCACCCACTAGAGTGCGAGGGTGGTGGGGGGTGGGATGTGAGGAAGGATGGGAGATGATGAGGGATGGGAGGTGAGGAAGGATAGGAGGTGGGGAAGGATGGGTGAGTATGGAGGAGGGATGGGAGGGGATGAAGGAATGATGGGAGAGGGTGAAGGATGGGAGAGGATGGAGTAGAGAAGGATGGGTTCAAGTGCATAGAGAGAGGAGTGGAATCACATTGAACGAATGAACACACATGAAGTAATCTGCATGGAAATTGCAAACAAGCATGTAAATATCCAGCGTCAAAGGCTAGGATATCTGTAGTACCCAGTGCACCTGTAGTACCCAGTGCACCTGTAGTACCCAGTGCACCTGTAGCACCCAGTGCATCGGCAGCACCTGCAGCACCCAGTGCATCGGCAGCACCTGCAGCACCCAGTGCATCGGCAGCACCTGCAGCACCCAGTGCACCCGCAGTACCTGCAGCAGAACTCGTGTTCGGTCGGGCTGCTTGCTGTGTGCTGTGACTCGCGTGTAGAGCCACGCTGCACGGGAGAGGCTGGCGGGGGCACGAAGATGTGGAGATGGACGGATGAGATGTGGAGATGGACGGATGAAATGTGGAGATGCACGGATGACATGGGGCGGAGATAGACGTGTGGGATTGGTACAGTTGATATGAGAAATGCCGATATGCCTCCAGAGTTAGGATGCTTTGCTCTTGTCTGTGTTTATATGTGTGTGTGAGCATGCATGTGAATGACCACGTGCGTGCGTGCGCATGTGTGAGCGCGCGCATATGCACGAGTGCGTGCGTGCGTGCGCCCGCGTGTGTGCGTGCGCCCGCGTGTGTGCGTGCGCCCGCGTGTGTGCGTGCGCCTGCGGGTGCACACAAGTGGGATGGGGCAGTAAAGTACCGGTGCGATGTGGCAGCATCAAGAGAGAGTAAATGCGAGAGGTCACAGGTCACGGCAGCGCTCAAAGAGTGGCCTTCCCGGCGATCACTGAAAGGGGAAGAAACATTTGGGAGAGCAAAGGCATTGGTTGGGGCAGATCGTGAGCAGACTTAAAGGGCACTCGAAGGCCAATTTTAAGGGTGGAACCGAAACGCTCACAGTGTGGACCTCCCTGTGATCACTGGTGTTTCGTAAGAGTTGGGAGAGAGGGTGGTAAGTAAGAGTCGACAGAGGGGGTGGTAAGCGAGAGCCGAGAGAGAGGGTGGTATGTGTGTACTGGTGTGAATCGTCCTGCAGTTGTACAACTGCTACAACTGCTACAACT
Organism: Closterium sp. Naga37s-1; assembly: GCA_947471745.1. Classification (NCBI taxonomy): domain Eukaryota; kingdom Viridiplantae; phylum Streptophyta; class Zygnematophyceae; order Desmidiales; family Closteriaceae; genus Closterium; species Closterium sp. Naga37s-1. Next base: position 1,738,499 of record CANJKZ010000861.1, read on the forward strand.
GCTACAACTGCTACAACTGCTACAACTGCTACAACTGCTACAACTGCTACGCCATGCCTCCTACTTGGGGCTCTACTGGTGTGAATCGTCCTGCAATTACTCTAGATGAGAGAGAAGTTAGTTTGGAGTCCTGGAATTCGGGATCACAAATGATCTGGGCGGGGGGGAGAAGGTCACTTGGCAGTGCCTTTGGCAGCACAAGAATGAACATAAAAGAAAGGGATATTTGGAGAAAGAGGGCGACACTCGTTTTGATTGAAACTATTGCGTATCCGGAGAAAGAGGGGCGACTCACAGCCAATTGGCAGCAAAGATGCAGCACATGCGAGAATGAGGGCAAAAAACGTGGCAATGCGGGCATATAAGAGAGGCTAGAGTAGAGCAGTGCACCCAAACAATCCTTGCCATAAAACAGAAGACCAGATTGGGAAGAAGAGATAGGATGCATGGGAAACGGATGGGAGGTTACAAAACGGACGAGAGAATGGGCATTGGGGACTCTTGATTGTGAGTGAGAGATGAATGAAAAAAGACATCTGTGTATCGTCGGTGGATAAGAGCGGAGGGGTTTAGAGAGTGACAAGCAGATGGAGCATACCCGTCCTCTCCTTTCCATCACACCCACCCCAACTTGTGAAAGAAAAGAACATCCGAGAGTGACCAACCCACCATCACCCACCCTACCAGCACCCACCCTATCAGCACCCACCCTATCAGCACCCACCCTATGAGCACCTCTGCTGTGCACACGGCCCGGCTCCTCGTGTCGGAGACAGCTGTGCACCTTGTGCACCCCAGCATCCCCTGCACAGACCTAATCAACACCCACCCCATCAACACCCCATATTAAAAATCACTCAGAGAGCACCCACCCTATGAGCACCTCTGCTGTGCCCACGGCCCGGCTCCTCGTGTCGGAGACAGCTGTCAGTGCCAGCTGGCACGGCGCTGCGAGACGGGAGGAGGAGGAGGAGGAGGAGGAGGAGGAGGAGGAGGAGGAGGAGGAGGAGGAGGAGGAGGAGGAGGCGGAGGAGGCGGAGAAGGAGGGCTGAGAGGAGGTGGGCGAGGGGGAGGAGAGTGATGGAAGGGGCAGCACGAGGCAGCGCACTACCCTCAGATGTACCTCCCCCAGATGCTGCCGAGATGCTCGGATGCAGGGCTCTACTGTCGTCCACAGGCCCAGCTGAGTGGGGAAGGGCGGGGAGAGGGGAACGAGGAGAGAGGGGAGTGGAGAGTGGAGGGGAGAGCTGATGGAGCAGAGGAGAGTGGAGATATCAGGAGGCGGGAGAAGAAGAGAGAGAGGAGCGTGGTTGTGGACTGAGGTGCGGACGAGGGGGCGAATGGAAAACACACAAAGCCACAAGGTGGGTTCTGTTGTGGTCTAAGGACCAGTTGTGGTGGGGGAAGGAAGGGAGGAACGAGAGTGCTATGGCGAACCGCAGAGAACCGCACCTTGTGCACTCCGGATAGCTCCACCTCCTCTGCCTGCTCCCCTGCTGGCCACCAGCCTCCCTGCGCCAGCCTCCCCCAGATGCCGCCCGGATGAACAGTGTCATTAGGCTGAACAGTGCGGGCAGCATGGTGAAAGTTATTGCTGCCCGAGAAGAGTCTGAACTGAGTGAGGAGTTGGAATGGTGAGGTGGCAGGAGAGGAAGGGGTTTGATAGGAGAGGGGGAGAGGAATCCACGAGGAAGGAGAGAGCGAGGAGAGGGAAGGAGAGGAGGGCGAGGAGGGCGAGGAAGGAGAGGAGGGAGGGGAATCCTGATTTGAAAATCGAACATTTTCTTTTCTGCTGCCGCTGTTGCCTCGCTTCAACCCGCCATTCTTCCCCCCATTTCTTCCGCCACTTCCCGTCACCGCATTTCTCCGCTCCTCCGCCTTCAAAGGCTTCTCCGGGCGGCGGTTTTGCTGCTGCGCGGGCTGCGCCTGTGCCAACCCTCCCGCTACTAGCGGCGCAGCGGCGCGCATTCCGTTCAAAAGGGCTGCGGCCATGTGCGATTGCAGCGAGCCGCCGTCGCGAAACAGCGCGCTGCCTTTGCTTACTATAGCGCTGGCGCTAATAGAACTACTGCGGCTGCTTGAATCGCGACTGTTAGAATCTTGGAGAGAGCGACTAGAAGGTTCGGCATCCCGCAGCAAAGAAAAACCGTTTAAGGACCTCGCGACGTGGTCGCGACGCGACGCGAGGGAATGATCTGCGAGAGCCATTACGGCTCGCAACTGGCGACTTTGCCAGGGAAGTGAAGCATGGAATGTCACCAATTATCGCACAAAAAATAGAAAATATAAGGCTCTCCTATTTGAAAACATCCTGTTCAAAAGGCGTGGCTCTGTGACTGGGATTTGCGATTTGCGAGATCAGAGAGGTCAGTTACCAAATTCGTCCCAATCAGGAGAAATATTATCTGACTGTGGCTGTTCGCTTGCAGCTGGCCTCGACTTTGGGTGCCTCGCAGTCCTCGTCAGTAATTGGACTTAATCATTTGGTTACACAACCAGACGATCAACTCTAGAAATTGAATTCATATGGCATTACATCTTGTATTTTAGCTAAGACTATACCAGTAATGGTTACCGTAGCCGCCCCAGATTTGGAACTCAGATCGAGCAACAAATCAGCAATCTAGTCGTGTGTGATTGGGCTGTTAAATCCACAACCCATACCGTATCTGAAACGAGCCAATGAACGCATAGGGTTTCGAGTCAGTTTAGATGCTTCCACGGATCCTCTAGAAACCTTGGCGAGAAAAACGCGTCCGGTTGCTCCCGTGCCGAAACACCCCCTTTACCTCCCCTCCCTCCTCTTCCTCCCCCTCCTCTTCCTGCTCCCCTCCCTCCCGCACCTCTATTTCCACCCCATCCTCCTCCACTCCCCCTCTCTTCCCTATTCCACCCCCCTCTCCCTCCACCACCCCCACTCGGACTCGCACCCTCCCCTCCCCTATCATAACTGCTTCTCCCCCCTCCCTGCCCCTCCCAAGGCCTTTTCCTGCCATCCATGCCCCCGTGCCCACCCAACTGCCCTACTCCTCCCCCTCTGCCCCCATCTCTCCCCCCTCCCCCTCCCTCTCCTCTGCTTTGTCCCCATCCCCCTCTCCCACCGCCATCCCACCCTTTGCCCACCTGCTGCTGGTAACCCTGCTGCTGGTAACGCTGTGGCTGGTAACCCTGTTGCTGGTAACCCTGTTGCTGGTAACCCGACCCAGCGTAACTCTGATCGCCTGCGCCAGGAGGACCCCCCCACGAGGCAGGCGGGAGGTGCATGGGGGAGGCGACACCTGCTGCACCACCAGGCACGCCAGGGGGGGTCATACCCGGGGGAGGTGTTGACTGGTACAGGGGCGCGGAGGGAGGGGTAGCCTGGCGCATGGGCGCGGGCAGGGGGGAAAACGCCACCCCCATTCCGCCACCCGGGGGGGGATGCCGGAGGATGGGCGCGCTGAATGGTCCCCCGCTTGGGGGACCCGCGGAAGGTGGAAGGGGGGCGTGGCCAGGCGGAGGGGTGTAACTGGGCGGAGGGGTGTAGCTGGGGGGCGGGGTGTAGGCGGGCGGAAGGGGGGTGTGCGCGGGAAGAGGGGATTGGCCCGGGGGAGGGGTGTAGCTGGGCGGAATGGGGTGCTGGTTTGCGTAAGGCAAGTGGCCGGCGGAGCCAGCGGGGGAAGGAACAGGGGAGGGGGGAAGATGCGAGGAAGGCAAGCGCGGGGAAGGAGTCCGCGTGGCAGGCGGGCCCAATCCCGGCCCTACACGTGGCTGCTGCTGGTACGCTGCCATAGGATCCGTGTAGAATGAAAATCCCCCCGAACCTCCTGCTGCCCCTGCTGGCCGTCTCGCAGATCTACCTTCCCCATGTCCGCCTTCCCCGGTTAGCGCCGGCGCGGATGCATGCGGATAAGCGCCGGCGGCGGAGAAATCGGGGGAAGGGAGTGCGGAGAGCGCGGCAGAAGGCACGGGCGCGGGGGACGCCGCCTGCTGCTGCGCCGCGGACTCGCGCATGCCGCGCAGGCGAGATATGCGCGCCTCTGCGTCCTCCATGCTAACACGGCGAGGAGCTTAGTATCGGCTGAGCTTGAAATATATGGCCGTAAGAAGCTTAGGCGCGAGAAAAATGACAGCAGCAGCTAACACACCCTGTTTCCGACAAGCTACGGCTGACCAGCACGGCTGATGCGAGGAGACGACGTTAGGAGGTGGATGAGAAGTCGTGAATGGGATGGGTAAGTGAAAAGGGGAACCTCATTAGACCTGAAGTCGTACTCGATACGGCGAAACGTAAGTTAATGGAATATGGAAGGTGTGACTTCAACAATCAGACCATACAATGAGGGTCTAGACAAAAATATACTTAATATCATTAATGATAAAGCCTCTCCTCCCCCCCCCCCCCCCCCCCCCCCCACCCTCCCCTCCCCCCATATTGTTACGATCCCACGGAGGACCTTGCAAGTCTCAGGGCTGATCTCAGAGTGATATTGCAACAGAATTTATTGACTCCTAGCCAGAGTGAATGTACAATTAATTACTTAAGTGATTATAAGAAAGACATACATAGGTTTATATAAAATCACAAAGGAATACGAAACGACCTAGCTAGCTATGCACTCTAAATGTTACATTCCCTTATTACGTCGAAATACAACTGTGCAGCCAGGGCTCCAGATTGGTTTTGGGCCACCCTTAGTAATCAGGGTTCTAGGTATAGTCAACCCTGATGCGTAGGGTAACTTTTCTGTTTGCCTGACAAATGCAGGGTAAAAAAAATGTTAGGCTGTTTGGCCAGGGTGTTAAAACAAATCGTTAGATATAATGCCAAAATTGTGCAGTTTAGCAGTTAGTAGCTCAGTTGATTCGACTGCGAGTTTTATCCGAAGGTCGTAGGTTCGAGTCTCGCTGTTGGGAGTAGTATTTTGCAGGGGCCCGAATGGTCGCTCGTCTCGCTACGGAGCTTTCGGTATCATTCTATCTGGGATTGTACAGTGTTACAGTCAGGGAAATATGTTCCTTACGCTGTTTTTCAAAGGGTACAAAAAAACTTACACTTTCTGGCCTAGGGTTAAAAATCCAGTACCCTGCCTGTGAAAGGGTAACTGAAAAAAAGCGGCCGCCAGTCAGTGCAAAAAGGGTATTTTACCCTGATAACGAGAGGCCTGTGTGCAGCGCGGGAACCTGTTTCAAACTTGTTCCCGCCTATTCTCAGTCAAAGGCATACCGTATGGCCCCGGATATAGGCGCCTTCCGATTAAAGGCGCCGGCGCTTCTATCTGGAGCATGGCGCTTATGGCCGAAACTCGATTATAAGCGCCCCCCCTGGAAAACCTTTACTTATTATAAGCGCACGTACATTTTGAAATTATAAATATGTTTAAAACGGTAACGAGTTTCATTTTCGCAGCGAGCAAAATTTCATCTTCGCTTCTTTTTGTTAGAACCTGAACTGTTTGAATAGGATCGTAGTCTTAGGATAGTAGCTTCCTGTAGCAGTGGACGTCTTTTATATGAGTGACTTGTAACAGGATCAAAGGTCTCTGAAATCAAGTATATTATAAAATGACAAGCATACAGAATATATAACTAGACTAAAGTACCTGTTCGCCTACTGTGCTGTATTTATTCGCGCTATTCCTGTTCTGAAAAGGTACGTGACTATTCGCGATACCTACAGCTACTGATGACGTCATCCTAAGGCGCGTAGCGCTTTGCTGACGTCAGTCTATCGGTACTTTTACTGTACTAACTATACGAATTCCTTGAAGTGCATAAGTCTCGACATTATCTCAACACTCCCCTTCACTTCTAGGAGTTCGGTGTAGTCACCCTGTTGACTCGGAAATGCCACTGAGCTGGTTGCAGTGATGAAATTTCTGACGTGTCAGCTTCTTAGTAAGCGAATCAGCGGCCATGTCGCTGGTGGGGCAGTAGACAAGGCGCATTCTCCCCTTGTCGATCGCGTCTTTTACGAAGAAGTAACGCAGCGAAATATGCTTTGTGCGATTGACGAAACCAGGCTTGTTGGCGATGGTAATTGCACTCTGGTTGTCGCACTGCAACGTGAACTGATTCGGCGTGACGAATTTTGTGTTGGTGCAACCCTACGGTTTGCACTCGGCTTGTTGTCCGTGTGCGTGAATGTGTGTGTGTATGGAATGGTATGAGGGCATGGGATAATATATATTTCATGCTTATAATTGTGTGTGAATGTTGAGTCATGATGTCGAGTGTGTGTGTCGAGTCAATAGCGAGTTATCGCTAGACGCGTGTTACGCGGTCGTTTGTGTCTCGCGCGCGGTTTCTATTTTGTCGTGCGCGGTTTCTATTTTGTCCTGTGTCGAACGTTCGGCGTGTCGCAGGTGTGTGCAGCAGACCCATCAAGAACTCAAGGATGAGTTTGTGATGAAGAGCCCGAGCCTTGGTGTCAAGCCTCAAGTGATTTCGAAGCTCGCCAAAAGGGTACACCTCAAGATATTGAAGATAGTTACATTACTTTGTGTAGTGTAACATTTCACTTGGTGTAGGCCCTAGTGAAGGGTAGTTTCGAGACCCTTCGTGGTTGGGGACAGTGTGGCACTGTTCCACATCACTGTACCTCGGCTCTTGGGGTTTGTAGGAGCTGGGAGTCATTCCCAACTCGTAACTCTTCCTATCTTGTGTTCTAAGACTATAGTGGCTGCCATAGTACCGTTCGTTCAAACCGACGCTGTGTCGTCAATTCTTTATCAAATCGTGCAATCTAAATTGATAATTGTATACGACGTGAAGACGCTCCAGATCCAATTTGAATCAAGTCATTTGCAGCTGTGAGCAGAACGCTATCAACGTTTGAAGCCGCTGTGCAGAAATCCGTCTGTGCTCTCTATCTTTCGTTTTAGGCACATTCAAGCCTATTGTGACTATAACAAGTGGTATCAGAGCCCTTGGAGCAGTTTCGACACTGTCTGGACCTGAGGAAAGGGGTGGCAGAGGTGCTGGTGGCAGTGGAGAAGCTCAAGCTCAAGGCCAACCCCGTGATTCAGCCATGGCGCCCATGCAACCAAGTCTTGGCCCACCTAGGGATGAGCCTAGGGTGTTTGGGCTTGACAAGTTCAACGGTGACAACTTTGCTGAATGGTCCTTCAAGATGGAGAACATCTTTGACCACTATGACCTGCTGGAGGTGATGGAAGGAACGGAGAAGCGCCCCGAGAACGACCCGGAGAAGAGCCCGTGGGTGCGGAAGAGCGCACAAGGCTATCTCTTACTTGGGCAAGCGTTGGGGAGCAGTCAGATCCGTCACATCAAGCCATTCCAGCGTGAACCAGAGAAAGGACCAAAGGCATGGGCTGCTCTCAAGGGTGTACATGCTCCTGCAACAGCGGCGGTAGCGGTGGTGTTGGAACGGCAAATGGCGGCACTACGAATTGAAGAAAACGAAGCGGTTGAAGAAGGGGTGCAGAAATTCTTCGACTTGTTGACGCGGCTTGAGGGAGCTGATTTGAACTACAGTGAGCTCCAAAAGAAGACCAAGTTGCTGGCCTTACTCCCAGAGTCATGGTCCTCGCTCATCATCAACCTTAATCGCGACTTGCCCCGCCTCTCGCTTGAAGACGTGAAGCGAGCTATCCTTCAAGAGGATTTCCGCCGCCGTGAGTCGGCGAGTGCGGATGGCGCTGGGGCAGCGAGCATCGGCCGTGGATATGGTCGAGGAAGAGGCAGAGGACGAGGGGGAGGAAGGTTTGGTGGCAGCAACTTCGGCGGAGGCCGCAGGAGTGGCGGTTACGGCAGCGACGACAAGAGCTACGGACGCGGTCGCGGCCGATTCGACGGCGAGTGTCACTATTGCCACAAGAGCGGACACATGTGGCGCGACTGCTACAAACTCCCTGATGGTTGGACCCCTGCTCAAGGTCAAGAGGGTAGAGGAGCAGGAGGAGGGAGAGGACGAGGCCGTGGAGGCCGTGGCGGTCGCGGTGGCGGAGCTGCAAACATGAAGAGCGGAGACAACGACAAGGACCCGAGCGACGATCGATACCCGGGTCTATTCTACTTCGTGTCGACGCAAGTACCGGCTGGTCCAGAGAAGGATGAAGGCTTTGAGGAGCCAGCAGCTGTGGGGAAGGTGACCCTACACCCCCTGGACTATTGGGTGATTGATAGTGGCGCTACCTATAGCATGACACCTCGCCCGGACTTGCTCACCGAACTCGAGCCGTCACCGGTGAAGCATGTCACATCGGCTTTGGGGCAGCGAGCAGAGGTGAAAGGCATGGGCAAGGCCATGTTCAAGGGTGCTGATGGGAAGATGGTGGGCCTCAAGAACGTGCTTTGGGTGCCCAGCCTTGCTGCAAACCTGATTTCCGTGCGGCGGTTGGCAAAGGCCGGCATGGACACGAACTCGAAGGGAGCCAAGACCTACACCGCAAGGCTTGGCGATCGAATTCTTTGGGACCTTCATGAGGACAGGGATGTCTACAACGAGATGTGGCAGATCCCAGTGGTCCCTATGCCTAAGGAGAGGCAAGTGGCAGCAAGCATCAGCACCAAGGATGGAGCGGTCGGTAGCGACGATGGCGCGAACGGTCGCGCTAAGGAGAATGAGCTCAAGAAGAGCAAACCTGGAGGGACCAGCAAGTTCAGTGAACCTAAGGAGAGTGGTGCAGCAACCAAGGAGCAGCAAAAGGGTGATGAGAACCCAGAGGCAGCAGCGGAGGAAGACTACGGAGAGAGTATGTGGGGCGCTATTGCGAGCGCGGCATTCTCCAATCCATCTTCGGCTACGGGGGAGTGTGATTGGCTCACCTTGCATCGGCGCATGGGGCATGTGGCCCTGCCCATCTTGCAGCAGCTAGTGAAGAATGAGATGGTTGCTGGCATACGTGTGAAGGGGGAGCCCGATGAGGTGCTTGGCTGCCCGACGTGCATTCAAGCCAAGTTCACCCGGTTTCCGTTCCCTAGTTCGGAGGCAACGGCAAAGGCACCGCTTGATGAGGTGGTGATGGACGTGGTGGGCCCCCTGAAGCTTAGAGCTGCTGGAGCTGAGTATTTTCTCACCATTGTCGACGTCTACACCCGCATGACTTGGGTGTACGTGCTGGCCAAGAAGAGCGACGTGGCTGAAACGTTGAAGACGGATTGGTTCCCGATGGTGGAGCGGCAACAAGACCGTCTAGTCAAGTCAATCCGCACCGATCGAGGGGGAGAGTTCCTGAGCAAGGATTTTGGGTTGTGGCTGAAGAAGAATGGTATTCGGCACTCCCTCACCATGCCATACTCCCCTGCAATGAACGGCATCGCCGAGCGAGCGAACCGCACAATCACGGAGGCGGCACGCGGGTTGCTCATTGAAGCCGGGCTACCCGACAATTTCTGGCCTGATGCGGTGCGGAGCGCGTGTGTGGCCAAGAACAGAGCCTTGACTCATGTGGGAGCAGACAAATGGGTGCCCTATGTGGAGTGGCTAGGAAGGAAGCCAAAGGTGGATATGCTTCGGGTGTTCGGGTGCATGTGCATGGCGCTCGTGCCTAAGCATCTTCGGCACAACAAGCTTGGTGCCAAGGCGGTGTGGGCCGTGCACTTGGGCATGGCTCAAAACAGCAAGGGATGGCTTCTTTGGGACCCATTCACCAAGAAGTTCTTGGTGAGCAGGGACTGCAAGTTCATGGAGAACTTCATGTACAAGGATTGGAAGGCGGAGAATGAGGCGAAGATAGGCGTGCGGTTTGGGGAGGTGAAGAGTTCCGGTTTGGAGCATGTGGAGCTGCCTTTGGAACTGAGCAGCGGCAGCACAACCACAAGGCAATCCTCCCTTGTGAATGGGGGAGAGGAGGCCAATGATGCAGAGGAAGAAGAGGAGGAGGTGCAGCAAGTGAGCGAGCGTGCACCGTCACTTCCTTCCCGTACTACGAGTGCTCCACGGATTCGAACCACACCGCAGCAACGCCAAGGCCTTCAAGTCCCTGCAGCTGAGGAGGAAGGAAGGGGGAAGAGGAGAGTTCAACCCCCTAATAGGCTGACCTATGATGCGCCGGGAAAGCAGGGCAAGACAGCCCTGGCCGGAGCGGCAATGATGGTCGGAGACGACGAGGAGAGTGACTACGAGGAGTGTGCCTTCGCGTTCTTCTCTCCGGTGGAGATGCCGGGAGAACCAGCAACTCTCAAGGAGGCTTTGGAGAGTAGTGATGCTGAGGAGTGGAAGAAGGCCATGGAGAGTGAGCTGAAGAGCATCGAGGAGAATGACACGTTTGAATTGGTGGAGCTACCGGAGGGGCGTACGGCGATAACGTCCAAGTGGCTCTTCAAAATCAAGTCGGATGCCGACGGCAAGATCGAGCGCTACAAGTCTAGGCTTGTAGCCAAGGGGTACCAGCAGAAGGAGAAGGTGGACTTCAAGGAGCTGTTTGCCCCTGTGGTGAAGCCGACGACGCTGCGAACCCTATTCGCGGGAGCCGCCATCAAAGGATGGGTAGTAAAGCAAATGGACATCGTCACGGCATTCCTTAACGGCATCCTTGAGGAGGAGATTTTTATGGCGCAGCCAGAAGGGTTTGATGATGGTAGTGGCAGAGTGTGGAAGCTGAAGAAGGCCCTCTATGGGCTGAAGCAGGCCCCTAGGCAATGGTACATGAAGCTGCGCGAAGTGTTGGAGGGGATCGGCTTCACTCCCTCAACGGCCGATCACTTCTTGTTCATGCTTGGCGAGGGGGAGCAGAGGAGTTTCATGGTGGTTTATGTGGATGACATCCTCATTTTCTCACCCTCTTCTGACCTTGTGAAGGAGGTGATGCTGAAGCTTCAAGACAAGTTCAAGTGCAAGGCCCTTGGTGACGTGAGCTTCTACCTTGGGCTCCACATCGAACGAGATGTGGAGAAGCGGTGCATGCGGGTGCATCAACGAAAGTACCTGGAGGCATTGGCTGCCAACTTTGGGCAGAGTGAAGGCCATGTGGCTACAACCTTTCCCTCTGGGTTCAAGTGTGTGAAGGGACCAGAGGAGGAGAGCGTTGGTGAAGAGGAGAGGCGCCGATTTCACTCGTTGGTGGGCAGCCTCATGTATGCGGCGGTAAACACCCGACCGGACGTCGCGTTTGCTACCGGGCAGCTGGCTAGGGTTGTGCAATGCCCTAATGAGGAGCAGGTAGCAGCTGGAATGAGGGTGGCCAAGTATCTTGGCCAAACACCGACCGTTGTGCTGCAATACTCGGCGGCGGCACAAAGGCGCCAAAAGGGCGCGGATGGTGTTGAACCCGGGCGTTTGTTCCTCACCGCCTACTCGGATGCTTCATATGCATCAGAACCAGAGGACATGACAAGTGTGGGAGGCTTCATATGTGTGTTGGTGGAGGCCCAACTGCTTGGGAGAGCAAGAAGCACATTGACCAAGCTTTGAGCTCGGTGGAGTCCGAGTACATGGCACTCTTCCGTGCCGTACGGGAGATTGTGTGGCAGCGGCGTTTGTTGGCTGAATTGGGGGAGGAGCAGCAAGGACCTACCCCACTGTACTGTGACAGCCAGGGTGCCATTGCTCTTGCTAAGAACCCTGTGTTGCATGGACTCACGAAGCACATGAGGGTGAAGTGGCATTGGACGAGGAGCATGGTAACCGCGGGTGAAGTTGAGTTGCGCGGGTGAAGTTGAGTTGCGCTACGTGAAGACCACGGGGCAGCCGGCTGACATGATGACCAAGAGGCTGGTGGAGCAGCAGCATTGGAAGTGTTGCAAGCTGGCTGGGATGGCTCTGAACTGAGAGAGCAACATATCCTAAGGCCAACAATCCGAGGGGGAGTTTGTTGGTGCAACCCTACGGTTTGCACTCGGCTTGTTGTCCGTGTGCGTGAATGTGTGTGTGTATGGAATGGTATGAGGGCATGGGATAATATATATTTCATGCTTATAATTGTGTGTGAATGTTGAGTCATGATGTCGAGTGTGTGTGTCGAGTCAATAGCGAGTTATCGCTAGACGCGTGTTACGCGGTCGTTTGTGTCTCGCGCGCGGTTTCTATTTTGTCGTGCGAGGTTTCTATTTTGTCCTGTGTCGAACGTTCGGCGTGTCGCAGGTGTGTGCAGCAGACCCATCAAGAACTCAAGGATGAGTTTGTGATGAAGAGCCCGAGCCTTGGTGTCAAGCCTCAAGTGATTTCGAAGCTCGCCAAAAGGGTACACCTCAAGATATTGAAGATAGTTACATTACTTTGTGTAGTGTAACATTTCACTTGGTATAGGCCCTAGTGAAGGGTAGTTTCGAGACCCTTCGTGGTTGGGGACAGTGTGGCACTGTTCCACATCACTGTACCTCGGCTCTTGGGGTTTGTAGGAGCTGGGAGTCATTCCCAACTCGTAACTCTTCCTATCTTGTGTTCTAAGACTATAGTGGCTGCCATAGTACCGTTCGTTCAAACCGACGCTGTGTTATCAATTCTTTATCAAATCGTGCAATCTAAATTGATAATTGTATACGACGTGAAGACGCTCCAGATCCAATTTGAATCAAGTCATTTGCAGCTGTGAGCAGAACGCTATCAACGTTTGAAGCCGCTATGCAGAAATCCGTCTGTGCTCTCTATCTTTCGTTTTAGGCACATTCAAGCCTATTGTGACTATAACATTTTGCTTCGTCAAGTAACTCCTGCAGGTACAGACCTTCGCGAGTTGCAGCACAAGCGGCGATGAATTCTGCTTCAGCCGATGAAAGTGACACCAGTTCCTGTTTCGAGGAATTCCAGGAAATCGGACCAATCGGCTCGAGACAGAAAATATAACCCGTGCGTGACCGTCGATCTGACGTGTCGCCAGCGTGGTCTGCGTCAACGTACCCGCTGAGGTACATTTTGTCGGTCAGCTTCCCAGCATTGAAAATCAATCCGAGTGTTGGTGTAGAGACGAAGTAGCGTAGCACACGCTGTAAGTCGAGAGAGTGTTCTTCTTTCGGGCAGCGTAAAAACTGCGCAAGGTGACTTGCGACGTAGGCAAGATCAGGGCGACAAGTGACTGCTGCGAAAAGAAGACATCCCAGCTGCTGCTGATACAGTTGAAGACCAGCTGCTGACAATTTTTTCAGATTGGGAACGTGCCCAGTGAGTGTAGACCGATAAGGTGTAGCAACGAAATCCGTGGAAATGTTGAAACGCTTAGCGAGTGACTCCGCATACTTCGAAGCCGTGAGATGAATAGCGGAAGAAGTTCGTGAAACGTTTAACCCCAGAAATTGAGTTACTTTGGTGGAAATGGTTAAGTCAAGTGACTTCTTCAGATCGGCTTCGATACGATCTCCCAGCGAAGTAGACGAGCTAACGTAGAGGATGTCGTCCACGTAAGCCACTAACAACGCATAGCTCCCCTTGTCGTCTAGCCGGTACATCCCGGGATCGTGCGGCAGTTGTCGAAACCCAACCTCCGTCAGCTTCCTGTTCAAATGCTGCTGCCACAGTCGCGGTGCTTGTTTGATGCCATACAGTGATTTCTTGAGCTTGCAGACACTTGGTGGATTTGTCGGATATGTGTGCGGATATTCGATGTAGATTTCGGCATCGACGTCAGCGTACAGAAAGGCGTTGGAAACATCAATTTGTCGAAGTGGAAAATTCTTCGCGGCTGCTTCGCAAAGAACAAGTCGAACACTCGTATGTCGACTGACCGGGGCGAAGGTAAGTGTGTAGTCGATCCCATGAGTCTGATCAAAACCACGAACCACCCATCGTGCCTTGTGTTTCTCGTAAGTACCATCCGCTTTAGTCTTCACCCTGAAGACCCACTTACCGGTAAGAACATTTTTGTTTACCGTTTTTTCAATGGGTATAAGATCCCAAGTTCCCCTTTTCTCCAGGGCAGCCAGTTCGCGATCCATCGCTTCACGCCATTTTTCGCGATGAGGCCCTGAGAGAGCTTGTTGGGCAGTTTTCGGCTCCAAATTTACTGTAGAACTGTGCTGTACCGCTGCTGCGAGTCCCAGAATTTGCAGTCCGGTCTGATAATGTGGATTATCGTCGGGACGACCTGCGAAATTGACAGAATCATTCTGGTCTCCACTTGCCCCCCCAATTTCGTCAGGGTTGACACGGATGCTGCTATCGGAAACCACCGGCATTGGTTGGCGTTGTTCATCCACGAGGTAAGTATGATGAACTTTGCGGACATCTTCAGGTGCCGCGTCAGCAAGAGGAATAAACTCCGGAATTCCAGATGACATGACGGGGACAGGTGGGTCGGGAGCAGCTTCACGTGCACCGTCAGAGTCAGGTTCTTCGCTGGCAGCAATTTCGACATCGGCGTTAGCAAACGAACGAACACCGTGGAAAAGCGTGGCAGGGTTTTGCTGCATGGCAAGATGCTGTTCGAAGACGGGCAGCGTCAGATTCTCGTAGAAAATACAGTCGCGAGCAGGAACAAGAAGACGGCTGCGGTAATCCATGATACGCCAGGCAAAATATTGTTTTTCAATGCCGAGATGTAGTCCCCACTTAGCACGCTGATCGAACTTCCCGAGCGGAGCGGTAGGAGGACGGTACTGAACAACACACCCGAAAACACGAAGTAATTTAGTGGTACCCAACTTGCCCGTCCACAGCAAGTGGGGTGATGCGTTGTTGGGCAGGGCCGAGGACGAAAGAAGATTGTGCAACAGCGTTGCATGGTCCATGGCGAAAGGCCAGTAGAGTGGGCCGAGTTGAGCCTGGGCAAGAAGGGCTCGCATCTTCTCTTGCAGAGTCCTGTTGAGCCTCTCTGCTACGCCACTCTGCTGATGAGCGTGAGGCAACGAAAAAAGTCGTCTTATCCCGCGTTCTTGCAGATAGGCCGTGAACTCAGTACTGCGATACTCGCCGGCGCCGTCACACTGAAACGCCTTGAGCTTAGTATCAGACTCTCGTTCGGCGAGAGGAAGCCAGGTGCGAAAAGCTGTAAACGCAAGAAAACGGTTAGTCATGTTTCCAGTCCAAACGTAACGAGTAGAAGCGTCTGTAAATGTGATAACGTAGCGTTCGCCGTTGAAACCATCCTCAGGTAAGTTAAGTATATCGCTGTAAACCTTCTCCATCAGTTGATAATCGTCAGCTCCAGGGAAATGAGTCGGGAACGGCTCGTGCGGTAGGTTTGCCGCAGGGCAGATGGTGCAGGGTGCCGGGCGATTCACCGGCTTCAGTTCGAGACCGCTCGGTAAGAGTAACGAATTTTTGTCAAGCACTACAGCCT
Source organism: Closterium sp. Naga37s-1 (assembly GCA_947471745.1). NCBI lineage: Eukaryota > Viridiplantae > Streptophyta > Zygnematophyceae > Desmidiales > Closteriaceae > Closterium > Closterium sp. Naga37s-1. The sequence continues at coordinate 1,753,654 of CANJKZ010000861.1, forward strand.
TGATCGTGTTGTTTAGCGTAAACTGCGACGGATGACCAAGTCGTTTATGCCATGTTTCTCCCGTGGCTTTGTGACCTTGTGCGCGCAGATAGTACTCGGCGTTAGCGAAGAACGACAACAGTAGCTGATGACCATCGGAGCGGATCTGATCGAAAGCAGGTGCGACGTAACGAGTAAGATTTGGTGGTGGAACACGAACCTCAACATCCACGTACTCGCCTGGAGCAAGTACTAACTCGCCGCTTTCTTGATCGGATGCTGCAGGTACAGGTTCAACTCCAACGAGACGACCCGAGTCAAGAATCTCCATTTCAGCGACGCGTTGTTCAGCTTCAGCGAGAAGACGAGCATCGCGTTCAGCAGGTGTCTCGCCCCAAGTTGTTTCATCAGGTTCGTCAGCCCCCCAGATGCCGTCATCAGTCGGCATGTTCGTCGGATCACCCCAACCTTCAACTGCAGCCATGTACTGCCGAGAGCTCAACATCATTCAAGCCTTGATCGTCAAAGGTCAACATGACGGCGGCAGCCGTGGTTGAAGACGTCGGGACAACTCCCTCACGTGGAACTGTATCGTCGGTGTAATCAATATCATCACGATGCTCCCAAGGACCAAGCGAGAGAATGTTATCAGAGTCAGCAGTAGTACGCTCAGGTATGAAGTTCAAAACGAAAACACCGTTTTGCTCAACTGCCGTGCCAAGTTTCTTTTCACCGTATTTCAGAGTGAATTTTCCAGGTTCACCGAGAAGTATAATCCCGTTCTTCATGAGCTGTGCAGATGACATGAGGTTGAAGCCAAGCCGAAGGACCAGAAGAACTTCGTTCAGGTGAAGACTGAAGTCTTCTTCAACTGAGTCCAGAACAATACTTCCCATCCAGTGAGCTGTAAGTCGTTGGTTATTGGCGACCGTGACGACAACGGGATTCTCCAGACGGCGTTGATTCACGATGAAACGCGTCTCTGACGAACACATGTGCTGACCGCAGCAACTGTCGAGGTACCAAGTATTGGGACCTGCAATGGTATGTGCAAGATTTGCATAGACCTCAGGTGGAATCGGTGTGTTGAGTTCGTTATTGAACCGGTTGTGAATCCGCTTTTCAGCATCAGGATCATAAACCGTTGAAACTGATGTCATGCAATTAATAACTGCTTTTGTTTGTGTTTTGGCAGGTGCAGTAGTCGGCTTCGCAGAGGTCAGCTTCGCAGTATTCTGCTTCTCAGCGTCCGGCTTCTCTGCTTCCGGCTTCTCTGCTTCACTTGAAGAATCTTTGTTATATTTCGATGCAGACCGCTTCCAAGATGGTTTGTCTTTCGACCAACAGGTATCAATAGTGTGTCCTGGTTTTCGACAAAAAGAACAAACGGGCTTGTGACGTGGATTAGAATAAAAACTGACTGTATTGTTTACCACCTTTTTCCCTCCTCGAGCATTGTGCAGATCCATATCCTGCTGCTCGGCGATGAGAGCGGCACAGAGTGCCCCCTCGGACAACTGTGCTTGCATCCGAAGTCTAGAGCGACACTGTCGCCATTCTGGTCCAAGACCCGCGAGCAGCACCGTGTGGAACATAGCGTCGGGGAAGTACCCTCCACACTTCTGAAGTTGATCGCGCAGATTTCGAGCGCGGTTAATATACTGCGTCACCTTCTCGCCGTTTGTCATTTGTATATTTGACAGCTGCGTCAAAATTTTACTCTGGTTGACAGTATCCTTTGCCATGTGAACCCCTTGCAGGTATAACCAAGCTGCTTCAGCGGGGGCGGCACTGTTACGGAAAGAACGAATTCCGAGCTGTTTAGTCGGTGTCAGATTACGAACGAGAACTGTGTATGCAGTCAGCGACGCCGATCGAAAAGTGGCTTGTTGAAGTGGTGATCCGTGAGATGGAAATGGTGCTGTGCCGTCATACAGCTGCCAGAACCCCGCGGTCTGAACAAGAAGCTCAAACTCAAAGCTCCAGGTATAAAAATCTTGACCGTTAAAAGGCATTGTCGTTTTGATTTTTGTAGGATTTGCAGGAGCAGGAATATAACTTCCGGTACCGTCAGCTGATTGTAGCTGATAGAGTGATGGCGCTTGTGACCCTTGTTGTGTTTGTTGTCCTTGTCCAGCAGGACCAAAGGAGAAAGATTTGTTCGACCCATCACTTCCTTGTGGCATCTGACCACGCTGATAACTGGAGCCATCAATGCTCATCGGAGTTGGAAACATCTGGTTAAGCGACAAGACGGCAGCATTAACACGTTGTTGAAGATTTGCTGGTTGGTAAGCACCTTGATATTGGTAAGGTCCAGTCGGAACGAAGTTAGACTGTTGTCCCGGTTGACTTGAAGAACCAGGGACTGCAGCGGCAGCTGTTGAGGCTGCTATTGCTGCTGTCGCGGCGGCTGCTGTCGATGATGCCGCTGCTGTAGTTGTGTGTACGGGCTGACTGCTCAATGGCATGCCGTACATCGGTTGTTGCTGATATTGTTGTTGTTGTTGTTGTTGTTGTTGTTGTTGCTGCAGATGTGAATTATCAGCAGCTGGAGACGCAGTTGGGCGTGATGGGCTCGTAACAGAAGAGCCATTGTTGGACCTTGGAGATCCAGACATAGTTGTAGAATAGGCAGATGGAAGCTGTTTTAATCCTAAGTTGCTCTCATACCATGTTAGAATCTGAATTGTTTGAATAGGATCGTAGTCTTAGGATAGTAGCTTCCTGTAGCAGTGGAAGTCTTTTATATGAGTGACTTTTAACAGGATCAAAGGTCTCTGAAATCAAGTATATTATAAAATGACAAGCATACAGAATATATAACTAGACTAAAGTACCTGTTCGCCTACTGTGCTGTATTTATTCGCGCTATTCCTGTTCTGAAAAGGTACGTGACTATTCGCGATACCTACAGCTACTGATGACGTCATCCTAAGGCGCGTAGCGCTTTGTTGACGTCAGTCTATCGGTACTTTTACTGTACTAACTATACGAATTCCTTGAAGTGCATAAGTCTCGACATTATCTCAACACTTTTGACTCGCGAAGACCTGACTGGCTGCGCGTCCAATCGGGATGTGCTGGCATGCCTGCCAAGTGACGTGAACTTGCCAGTGTGCAGGAAGCAGAATCGCTTCCGCGCGATTCTGCTTTGTGACGCTATATTATTTCGACTCGGTTGAAACAGCGACAATGAAAGGTACAGTTTGGTACCCTAAAATTATAAATTGTATTTGTCATTATATAAGCACATGCGCTTATGCCCGAAACTCAATTATAAGCGCCCCCCTTGAAAAAATCAATTTTATTATAAACGCATATGCGCTACTATCCGGGGTGATACGGTATGTCTGCATCGGTCTTTGTCAGTTCGACTCGCCTGACTTCTCGACTTTGTAATCGGTAATGGTGGCTCCTGTTACATACTGGAATGTTCTTCACACATTCCTTATCGTAATACCCCCTTTCATTCCTGGGAGTAGGAGGTTGGTTGACCAATCTGGCTAGGTTGGCATAGTATTGGTAGTGCTGACGTGGTAGGTGTTGGAGTGAGAAAACCCCTTAGGAACTTTCAGGACTAAGATCGGGTGTTGACGTAGAGTTGTAACAACGGAAGCGTTTAATGAAGAGTTTGTCGTGAACCACCTTGTACTGGTGTGTGAGAACAAGATAAGTTAATAATAGCGGAGAAGTACAAGGTTTTTATATGATTACAAAGGAATATGGAAAGTTCTATTTTAACTGTTTTTGCTGTTGCGGTTCGATACAGTGCCGACTTGGGTAACTGCTCTGTAACGAGTCAGTTATGTGTGTCAGAATGTTATGTTTTGTCTAGCCTGCAGTGGGGTACTCAATAGTGAGTACAGCCCAATTTAGGGTTTGCTATATGTACTCAACTGCTTGCTAGTGAAACCTCTCTTTCTCATTTCTAACTTCCTGCTGTTTCTTAACAATGTGTCCTTGCTCTCGCACTGTACATTTCGTCAGGTCAAAGGTCGGAGACCTTTGACCTTCGCGCAACCTCCGACGGTTGCCTTGGTTGACTCGGGTGCTTCTTCGCTGTAGTCAGTTCCGTTTTGTGTCGAAGCTTCGATACGACAGAAGCGTTGTAAGTTACTTGTTTCCAACAGTAGGCGCTTGGTGAGGAAGTCACTTGCCATGTCAGTGGTGGGGCAGTATGTCAGGTCAATCTTACATTTATCGATTTCATCTTTGACAAAGAATTACCGCAGCGCGATGTGCTTCGTCGATTAACAAAGGCGGGCTTGATCGCGATATTGACTGCGCTTTGGTTGACGCAGTGGAGACGAAGGGTTGGCGATGTTGGGTTTTTTGCTTCCTGTAGAAGCTCCTGCGAGTAGAGTCCTTCGTGAACTGCAGCGGTGGTGGCGATAAATTCTGCTTCGGTTGACGGCAGGGAAACCAGCTCCTGCTTCTACGAGTTTCAGGAGATTGGTCCCGTTGGCTCGTGTCGGAAAAGGAAGCCCGTTCGTGACCGTCGGTTGTCAGAACCAGCGGCGTGATCCGCGTCCACGTACCCGACGAGGTTGAAGGACGGTGTTGTCAGTGTTGAACAGGAGAGCCCAATGTTGGGCGTGGAAATTAAGTACAGCAGGGCGCGCTCGAGATCCAGCAGGTTCTCTGCCACTGGCTTGCGAAAGTACTGTGCCAGTTGGCTGGCGACGTAGGAAAGGTCGGGCCTGCAGGTGACGAAAGTGAACAGCAGGCATCCCAGTTGCTGCTGGTAAAGGTGGAGTCCTGCGGGTGACAGTGGTTTGTTGTCCGGATTGTGGTTGGGTACAGGCGAGCAATAAGGAGTTGAAAGCGGTGCTGGCAAAATATTGAACCTCTCCCCTAGTAACTCAGCGTACTAAGAAGCTGAGAGATGGATAGCTTTTGGCGCGAAGGAGATTTTAAGCCCCAGGAACTGCGTCTCGTTGTGATTGGTTGTGATGTCGACGCGCTGGCCCAGGTTCCTCTCAAACTGGTCGAGTAACATGTTGCTCGTTCCAGTTTATAGTAGATCGTTCGACGCATACTGTGAGGAGGATGTAATCACTGCAAAAGTGTAGGCGGTACATCCTGGGGTCGTGTGGTAGTTGCTGTAAGCCGATGTCAAGTCGACATCGATCTGTCGGAATGGCAGATGCCTAGCGGCGACGATGGCGAGTAGGATGCGCACGGAGGTGTGCCGACTTACGGGGGCAAAGTGTTGGTCGAAGTTGATCCTGTGTTGCAGATCGTAACCGCGCATGACCCACATAGCTTTGAAACGCTCGATCAATCCGTTGGCAATGGTTAAAAAAAAAAAAAAACCCATTTCCGCATGCATTCCTGCCCACCATTCTTTGGCGTCACGTCCGGTTAGAGCTTGCCTTTGATTCTTAGGCTCGATGACTCGTGGGGCGTTGGCCGTTGCGGTGTGGACACTAAGTAGCTGTAGTCCCGTGACGTTGGTGTTGTGGTGTTCTTCAGTATTTACTTCTTGCACGTCGTCGTCGTCGCTTTCAGGTGCAGGTGGGGATGTCCTCATGCGATCTCAATGCCTTAACAATCTGAGTGCGGTTCCGTCGTCGTCGTCGTCATGCGGGCGAGGGGTTTCTCTAGGTTGTTCGTCAGTGGTATCGCGGTCAAGGATTGATGTCGTGGCTTGGTCCTTCGGGGAGGCGAAGCTCCTGCCCCCATGAGCGTAGACTTGTGCTGCTCCTGCTTGTTCGTCGGCGCGATACCTGGTGAGGGTGAGCCGTTCTAGAGGTACCTTTGGCTTGGGACGTTCTCCAGCCCGAGGTACCTTTTGCTTGGGCTTGTTGGTGAAACTCTTCCGCTTCACGTCGCGTGAGGTCCTCTTCTTCCTAGATGCCGAGCTCGTTTTCTTTATCAGGTTGCGCCAAGCGCGGTAGACTTGGCGATGGGTCTCTCTGGTGTAGGGTCGTGGTCTTCCATCATCATTGTATTTCCCTTGAGGCTCGCCTTGCACGATCCATAGAATTCTTTCGTGGACTAGTTTGGGACGCGGTTTTTCCAGTGAACCGAAAATTCGGACATTCCTTCCACGGGCGGCGAGAGGCTTGCCACCTCCTCGTTCTCGTTCAGCCCTTTGCTGGCCACGTTGGTATAGGAGGTGGTGGGTGTGTGACTGGTGTGCAGATCCGTCTCTCGCAGGTGAGGTTTACGTTTGACCCAGGGTTTGCCGCCAGGGTGAGTCTAGTGAGCTAATGGATGTGTTCGAAGTCGAGTGGTACGATGTCAATGAGTTCGTCGGAGGAGCCACTACAGTCTTGCATGTCGAAGTCGAGGATGTAAACGCAGTTGATGGATTGGGCTCTGCCGAGATACTTGCGTGGTTGGTCAGGGACGGCGAAGCGAAGCAAGATGTCGTGCGATATTGGGTCGGTGCAGAGTCCGACTTCGCAATCGTCGAGTTGTGCTGCGGACATCAGATTGAACCAAAATTCTTGCACGATGAGCACGTCGTTGAAGTTACTGCGTGTGTTGCTGTCACGTGCCTTGAGTACCATGATCCCTTGTGCGCTTTCCCGTAGCTTTTTGTTGTTCGCTAGTGACGTAGGTGACTGTGGGGGTGGGGACGACATTTGAGAAGTAACGCCGGGATCCAACAATGTGCTGCCCACAGCAGCTGTCCAGGTACCAGGTGTTGTAGTTATTGTTGTTGCCGCAGGAGAGCAGGGTGAGCTGCAGCGTGATGATGTGAGGTGTGTCAACCTTCAGAAATCCTTGACGCTCGTTCTAGTACGTGGGCATCGGTTTTGGGTCGTAGTAGTGCGGGGGGCGATTAGCGGAGTTGGCAGGTTCCAGTCTTGCTCCTCTTCGTTGTTGTAGTCATGGTCGATGGTGAACGGATAGTTGTAATGACTCAGCTGAATAGCTCCGTAAGTGTCTTCTGGATCGGGCATGGGTGATTTTTGGCGGGAGCGGCGTGTCCCCCTGGTGCGGTGCATCGCCATGTTGCTGATGATGTTCCTTGATCCTCCTGTTTGTGTTGCTTTTGGCTGCTGCTGTTGCGCAGGTGGGCAAGGAGTTGGCTGAGCTTGGTGCGCGTCTTGTTGGCCAACCTTGTTGTTTGGGTGATTGGAGGTTGGGTGGCGTATGCTGGAGCGGTATCTACATCGCTCAGTAGAGTGCCTAAAGGTCTTGCGATGGTGGCGCCTTGGTTGTCGGTGTAGAAGGCGAGGCGTTCTCGTCGTGGCGTGGGGTTTGTTTTGCTTGAGTCCATGTCTTGCTCTTCGACAAGAAGTGCGGCGCAAAGGGCAACTTCTGAGATAGCTCCCTACTTTTGAAATAGTGCCTTGCAGGGCCTCCATTCTGGCCCGAGTCTGTCGAGCACGATAATAACGAATATGCTTTCAGAAATGGTGCTTCGTGCTTCGCTATCTGGTCGTGAGTGCTTCGACAGCGATTAAAGTACTAATTCGATTTCTCCCCATGCCCCATATTTATCTCCATTAATTGTTGCAAGAGCTTGCTCGATGATACTGAATCCTTTTATTGATACAACTTCGTGTGGTACTTCCACGCTTCTAGCGCGGGAGCCGGCTTCCCCTTGAACGAGCGGATGCCGAGTTGCTCCGCGGGCGTCATATTCCTCAGTAGCACGCTGTACGCCATGAGTGACTCAGTGTAGTACTGGACCCTGGCGTCTTCGGTGTCTGTCACTGGGCATGAGTAGGATCCGTCGAAGTAGTGGTAGATTTGAGGAGTTTGTAGTTGTAGCTCCAATTCAAAACTCCAAGTGTAAAGTCTTGTCTTAATATTCGAGATGTTGAATTTCGATTGAGCTGCCATGATGGCATCATCACTTAGACGGGGGGGCTTTGGTGTTGAGTTGTTTGTGTCTAGAGATAAGTTTTGCAGGGCTGTTTCATGGTCAGCTGCGAGTAGTTGAGTATGTTGGGGCATAAGAATAAATGGTAAACCTTAGTAAAATACCCTCCACAAGTATTGAACCTCCTATAACTGAGGGTAAACTCAAACCAATAGACCCCACCAAGATCATGGGTTTTATCTTTAGAAGTTTAGTGTTTGAGCTACAACTACGTTTCGCATGCTACAACTACAATCACGTCGTGACCTCACCTCCAATGTTTCTGTTGAATGGATTCCTGAAGCTGAGCGCAGGAGTGATTTACTGCTCAACAATTTTCGAACGGACAACTCTGTAGGGTATCTGTCACAACGCTTATGGAAGTACCTAGATCAGGGAAAAATCAAATGTTCGCAGTCACGGTCCTACCAGCATAAACTGTCAGAAGTAGTAGGAGTACGGCCTAGGCTTAGTAGCCTAGGCCACAGTAGGACTAGTAACGAGGAGCCAAGTACGAGCTAGAATTGTGTGCAGGAACAGAATTGAGAAGGAATGATTGAACTAGCAAGCAGCAGGATACAAATAGCAAACCCTAAGGGGCTGTACTCACTATAGAGTACCCCACTGCAGGCTACACAAACAACATATTCTGACACACCCCCATAGCCAAAGTGGGGTGTAATCAGCACAATGATCAGTCATAGCAATAGTTCATAATTATCAGCAAAGCTAGAGGCTATCACAGAGGGCAAGTGAGGAGGAGGAGGGACTATGAAAGGAGAGAAGATGGGAGGCGACGACTGAAGCTGCAGACACACGGGCAACAGAAGCGGCTGACACAGTGGCTACCGAGACAGAGCGCCCCGGAATACTGGAGTAACTGGCTCTGCGGCTACGACGAGCGGCAGAAGCAACGGACCCACGGGCGACTGGTGCAGCAGGCTCTCAGTGGCTACCGAGACAGTGCGTCCCGGAATACAGGAGTAACAGGCTCTGCGGCTGCGACGAGCGGCAGGAGCAACGGACCCACGGGCAACAGGTGCAGCAGGCTCTCTGAGCTACCAGGACAGTGCGCCCCGGACTACAGGTGCTGCGGACGACAAGACAGCAGCCTCCACTCAACCTCCCCCAACAGTCCCACACCCCTCTCACACACCCCCTGCTTCACCCCTAGCTCCACTCCCACATCACCCCCCTAGTGCCACTCCCCACGACTCCCACACCTCCACCCCCCTCAGCGGCAGCTGTAGCAGTGGGAGACGAAAAAGGAGGAGGGGAGAACCCACACCTCTCACCCCCATGCTCGCCACCCCACACCCCAGCCACCGCGGAACGCACGGTGGAATGGGAGCAATGGGCAGCACCGGGGGGGGGGGGGGGGGGGACGGGGCGGGCTTCTGCAGAGGCGGCTCGCGCGGGTCCTGGGGCGGCTGCTGCAGGTGCGGGCTGCTCCAGGGGCGGCTGCTGCAGGTGCGGGCTGCTCCAGGGGCGGCTGCTGCAGGTGCGGGCTGCTCCAGGGGCGGCTGCTGCACTGGCGGGCGGCTCCAGGGGCGGCTGCTGCAGGTGCGGGCGGCTCCAGGGGCTGCTGCTGCAGTGGCGGGCGGCTCCAGGGGCGGCCGCGGGGGGGGAAAACGCACGGCCCCCCAGGGCGCCCCGAGGGGCGACGAGAAGGGAGCCGCGCGGCCCCCCCCGGGGCGCCGCGACGGGCACCAGGGAGGGCGCCGCGACGGGCCCCCAGAGCCACCTCGACGGGCGACGGGGAGGGCGCCGCGCGGGCCCCCCGAAGTCGCCTCGACGGGCGACGGGGAGGGCCGCGCACGGCCCCCGAAGTCGCCACGACGGGCGACGGGGAGGGCGCCGCGCACGGCCCCTGAAGTCGCCTCGACGGGCGACGGGAGGGGACCGCGCGCGGCCCCCGTGGTCGCCACGACGGGTGACTGGTGGGGAGGCCGCGCGGGCCCCCAAGGTCGCCTCGACGGGCGACGGGAGGGGAGGCCGCGCGGGTCCCCGAGGTCGCCTCGACGGGCGACGGGGGGGGAGGCCGCGCGGGTCCCCGAGAGCGCCTCGACGGGCGCTTCGACGGGAGGGGACCGCGGAGGCCCCCCCAAGGGCACCACGACGGGCGCCACCGAAGGGAAAACCGCCAGGCGCCCCGAGCGCGCGGCGGGCAGAAATTAGGGTTTCGCCGCCGCGCACCACGGGGCGCGCGGCGGACAGTACGGCAGCGGAAGCGGGTGGTGGGCCCATACACAGGAAGGCGGCAGACATGCCGCCCTCTGATACCATGTCAGAAGTAGTAGGAGTACGGCCTAGGCTTAGTAGCATAGGCCACAGTAGGACTAGTAACGAGGAGCCAAGTACGAGCTAGAATTGTGTGCAGGAACAGAATTGAGAAGGAATGATTGAACTAGCAAGCAGCAGGATACAAATAGCAAACCCTAAGGGGCTGTACTCACTATAGAGTACCCCACTGCAGGCTACACAAACAACATATTCTGACATAAACAACAGGGTATAGCAGAACGGATGAAAAGGACGCTGCAGGTTATGATGCGCAAGCTGCTTCTGCAAGCATGCCTGGGAGAAAATTGATGGCCTATAAGCAATGGACCATGCTGTGATGTTGCACAGATTGATGTCCTTGAATACTTCGCCAAATAACTCCTCACCCTACAAGAACTGGACAATGAAACTGGGCAGTACGAAAATGTTACGGGTATTCGGTTGCATGGTGCGGTACTAATCGCCAAATACATAGTGAATTTCACAATGATCAAAGGGGGAATACATCTTGGCATCGAAAAAACGTTTACAAATTGGAAGATTTGGGATGTAATTAACAAAGTACTCGTCCCACTTTCTTAGCCTAACAGACCTTTACCCGCCTTATCCTCATATATATTCGTCCATGGAATCATGAGAGGATGAAGTGTCAAAATACTAACACTTGCGGCCAACCCCTTGCAGACGCTTGCAAGCGAATTATTTGTATCACATGCTTGCTAGTGAACACTCATTGCGCTAAGCCCTACTCTGACATGGTATCTTAGGTCCTAGGCCACCTTCTTTCTAGACTGTCATCCAGCCAGCCAGCCAGGCATCTAGCCAGCTAGCCAGGCGTCCAACCAGCCCGCCAGACGTCCAGCCAGACGTCCAGCCAGACAGCCAGCCAGCTCGCTAGCACTGTGCCCGCTACCAGCAGCAGTGCGAGCCACAACAGCGCACAATGCAGTACGCAACGTACACTCCCGCCTCCAGCATTGCGCGACCCTAGCCAGAGAAGCAGCAGGCCCGCCTCCCCCCCTCCCCCCTCCCCCCCCTTCCGTGCAGCACGCGCCTCGTCGCAGGCAATGCGCGCCCCGTTAGAAGCAGCACGTACGAGTGCAGCACCACAAGCAGCATGTCTCGGGCCTGATTTGGTGTGCTCTGCTTCGCCAAGCTTACCGTTTGTTTGATATGTCTATGGATGATATTAATTCTGTCTTGCATCCTATAGACTCTCACACTGTATGATCCGTTTGCTTGCGTGTACCTAGCTTAGGATCTTTGCCTACTCCTAGTATAGGTGCTTCTGTTTCTAACGTAGGTGCTTGTGTAGTTGCTAGCCCAGGAGTTACTGCTGCTGACGCGTCTCTCTCCTTCACGCTTCCCAGACCATACCACTGTCACACAACTTCCGGCACTAGGCTCAGTTCGTTTGGGTGATCCCACTTCTGGACCAGCCGTCGCACGCAGTTCTACCACACTCCCGTGTCCGACCGTCCCCTCTAGTTCTCTCATAGGTCTCCATATCCCCTCGTTCTCCATGAACTTGGTGGGTGTAGGACATCTTCAGGACCATGCGGTCACAATCTCTTTTCCTTCACACGAGAGGTTTGTGACATGTACGTACGCTTCAACTAGGGCACTTCTTGCGACGTTCTCCCGGGAGCCTTCGTCTGGTCTCTTCACACTCGACACTGCGTCTCCCCAGGTAGCTGCGTCTAGTCAGGTTGCTACATCGTGCTCGTGTCGGTCGCTCACCCACCCGTTGAAAATGTGGTACCACCGTCTTGGCCACCCTGCACTCCCGCATCTCCGCCAGGTGTCTAGGTCTGTCCTTGTGTTACTGTAGGTCTCTCGCTTCCTCCGCTCCCTCCTTCGCCTGCTCTTCCGTGCACTCCTTGCGTCGCGGGGTCGGCAGCGCGCCACCCCTCACTCCTCCTCCCTTCTGCCTGCCACTGCGTTGCTTCAGACCTTGCAACTGGATATCTAGGGCCCTGCCCTGGTCACTGGGCCGGGTGGCGAGAAGTTCTTCCTTGGTGTTGTGGACGACTTCTCCCCTTACAGGACGGTGTTCCCTCTGCAACGAAAGGCCGACATGCCTGATGCTCTGATCCAGTGGATGCTGACCACTAATGCCCTAACCGCGGGGGAGAGTTTCGCTTCGGTATCCTTGTCGGGTTCTATCGTGAACAGGGCATCACTCAGTCTTTTACGCTGTCAGGTTCACCACAGCAGAATGGGGTTGCTGAGCGCCGCATAGGCTTGGTCATGGAGATTGCTCGTACCTCCATGGTCCATGCCTGTGCACCCCATTTTCTGAGGCCCTTTGCGGTTCGGTACGTAGCACACCAGCTCAACCTATGGCTGCGTGTCTCACGCCTGGAGGTTTCCCCGACCAGTGAATGGACTGGGTCTCCTGGTATCGCATCTGCGTTTCGTGTATGGGGCTGCCTTGTGCATGTTTGTGATCCTCGCGCGGACAAGCTCTCGGCTCGCACCCTCCAGTATGTCTTCCTTGATTTCCTAGTTAAAGCTCCTGACTTTCAGTATTAACACCCTCCCCTTCACCGGTATTTTGACTCCCGCCATCACTTTTGACAAGTCTGTGTCCTTCTAGCACGCTATCCTCTCAGAGGTCTCTTGGTTCCCTCCCTTCCTTTATTCCTCACTCCCACTCCTCCTCCTGGCCCTGCTCCTCCGGTAGCCCCACCCCACCTAGGTCCTGTCCCGTCAGGTGTGACTCATGCTACCCCTCCCCCCTCGTTACCACGTCCGGTGTTGTCTCCCTCACCAAATTCCCCTACATTGTCGTCACATTTAACAGAATAGCTGTTGGTGCTACTGCGGCAGGTCGGAGTGGAATATGGGGGTGCAGGTGCTGGAGATGCTGGTTCTGGGGTTGCTGACGGCAAGGGTGCTGACGCTGGAGGTACTAGAGCTGGAGTTACCAGTTCTGGGCAGGATTTGGAGGTGCTGGCATTGGAGGTGTCGGAGTTGGAGGTGTTGGTTCTGAGGGTGCTGGAGCTGGAGATGCTGGAGCTAGAGCTCCTGGCACTGGAGGTGCGGGTTCTAGGGGGACTGCAGTTGAAGGTGCTAGTTCTGGGGTTGCTGCAGCTGCGGCACCTGCCCCAGTCATCCCTCCTTACCTGACAAGGTTCCAACTTCGATGGCAACAGCAGCAGCAGCAGTCGCAGCAGCAACAGCCGCAGTAGTAGCAGCAATGGTCGTCGCCGCCTGTGAGTGGTCTTCGGACTCTTGATTTTCCTTCTCCTTCTCCTGACCACTTGCCGTCTCCTCCTGCTTATGGTCTTACGTTTCCTCCTCCGGATGCGTCTCCGGCTCCTTGATCACAACTGTCCCCTCCTCTCCTTCCTTCTTTGTCTCTAGCCTCTTCTCCTTGTTCCCGTCGCTCTCCAGGTGCTCGTCCCTTGTCTCCTGTCCTGGACCTCCACTCTGTGAGAATGATAGACGAAAGAATGGTTGAATCAGGAAATGAGAAGGGTACAAGTACGAAACACATAAGTGTTGTACCCTCTAAGGACTACCCCACTACAGCCTAGACCGACTATAGTAAATATATGTTTGACACACCCCCATAGGCAAAGTGGGGGAGAACAAGTGGTCACAAGACCAGTCAAGAAAGACAAAGCAAACTCAGGGTGGATCACAAAGTGACCACACAGTCTGAGCACAAGCAAAGGGCCAGAAGGCCAGTTCACATGCAGAGTTATATAAAGGAAAGCAAACAATACAGTGAACACAACCTAGCAAGTGTAAGCATGCAGGTATAAGTATATAGAGTACAGTACAAGCAGAGTCAAGAAGTCAACAAGTGAGGCACAGTAGGTACAAGGCCTAACACAGTACAGAAACGCTGATGATCACAAGGCTGAAGTGCCTTGGTGAAGACATCAGCAGTGTTGGCCTGAGAGGCCACGTAAGCAAGACGAAGCTGGCCACGCTGCTGCAACTCTCGAGCAAGGAAGTAGCGCAGAGCAATGTGCTTCGTTCTGTGCTCCTGTCTGTGCTCCTGACACAAGGCCAGCATGGCCTTGTTGTCGACGTACAGAACTGGAGGAGAATGAGGCGCCTCTCCCAAGTCGGTCAGCAGGTAGGTGAGCCAGCGAAGCTCCTGTGCAGCCATGGCCCCAGCGTAGATCTCAGCCTCACAACTGGAGCTGAGAACAGAAGAAGAGCGGGTAGACCGCCAGGAGACAGAACCGGAGCCAAGGCTGAAGGTGTAACCCTGTGACGACCGCTGCGTAGCCAAGTCGTCAACCCAGGAGGCGTCAGCGTGACCAGTGAGGACAACTCGAGCCCGTCCTCCAAGCACGAGCCCCATGCCCGATGTACTGCACAAGTATCGCAACACCCTCTTTGTAGCATCCCAGTGCACCTTTCGGTGCCTGCTGGGAGCCACGTAGCGAGCCAGAAGGCTGAGAGGGTATGCGAGGTCAGGTCGTGTGCAAGTCATCAGGTACATGAGGCAGCCCACAAGCTCTGGATACGGGCCACTCGGCTCTACGGACTCGTCCGAAGGTGGAGCTGAGAGCGAGTGACCGGTAGGCAGAGGAGTGGACTGTGGCGAGGAGTAGGTGAAGCCGAAGCGCTGAAGGACCTGCTGCACCATGTGTGACTGAGTCAAGGTAATGGTGCACTGTGCTCTGTCCCGGGTGATCCGCAAGCCAAGATAGCTTGTGAGCTCACCCAGGTCTGTGCACGTGTGTCTCTTCTGCAGCTCGGACTTCACGTGGGCGAGTGCCTCCGTGTCAGCAGTAGCAAAGACAAGGTCGTCTACGTACACAAGAACGTAGAACGGCGGCAGAGTAGCGTCAGTGCGTAGAAACAGAGAAGGGTCAGCAGTGGAAGGAGCAAAACCAAGAGCAGCAAGGGTCGTCCTGAGCGTGTCGTGCCACTCACGGGGCGCCTGGCGGAGACCGTAGACTGGCCGCCGGAGGCTCCACTGGGTACCAGCAGGAAACGACCCAGTGAAGCCAGGTGGGCGGCGCAGCCAGATCTCCTCGTGCAGGCTGCCCTGTAGGAAGGCTGTGCTGAAGTCAAGCGAGTGGAGCGCGTAGTCACGCTTAGCAGCAACGTGCAGCAGTACCCGAAGAGTGGTCATCTTCGAGGTAGGGGAGAAGGTCTGAAAGAAGTCAACTCCCTGTCGCTGACTGAAGCCACGTGCAACGTAACGCGCCTTGAAGGCAGGCGGAGAACCCGGCGGCCGCTTCACCCTGAAGATCCACATGCCACTGACGATGTTCGCCCCAGGTGGGGGAACCTCGTCTACTTAGGTGCCTGTGGACTTCCATGAAGCCATCTCTGCATCCATGGCTGCGTGACACTGGGAGGAGTAGGGACCCTCTATCGCCTGTGCGTAAGAGCGCGGGGTCGGGATGTCTAGTGCATCCGGGTCTCCCTCAGGGGCAAGCAGCATGGACACGAGATGAGGTGAAGCAGCAGCAAAGCACTCAAGGTCCTCCTGCCTGTCCTCAAGGACGTCCGTGCCAAGAGCACACTCAACCCCGACGGACGGAGGACAGACAGACACAGACGCAGACTCAGCAACAAGACTAGCGGCGTAGTCTAGGCGACAGGCTGCAGCAAAGTCAACAAGCTCAGCAACAAGAGCAGACGCAGCAGAGAACTCAAACAGGGGGTCAGTGACAGCAGTGGCCAGAAAGCGCGTGACAGTAGGACTAGCAGCACGAAGGGAGTCAGACTCCGGGTCCGGACCGTCAGAAAGAGAGGACGCAGGACGAGAGGGCAGAGGGACACGCTGTGGAGCAGTGGAAGGACGCAGAGTCATAGAGTGAGTGCCAGGGACAGGAGGAAGACGCGGACGCGAAACACGACCAGCGCGAACAGAACGGACAGGCGACGTAGAACGAGACGCAGGCGACACAGGACGCGACTCAGGCTCACGACGCTCCGTAAGACCTCTAGTCGGACCAGAGTAAGGAGAAGGACCAAGCAGCGGAGAGGCCGGCTATAACTGCGACTGAGACGGGACAGGCAGTGGACTCAGGGAAGGAGGAGGAGGACCAGGAGAAGGTGGGGAGCCAAGAACCTGCTGAAGAAGTGGAACGTAGTACGGCCGCGGCCGCGCAGCGCCTCGAGAAACAGCAGAGACAGAACCGGTACCCTCAGCCTCAGGGTCTCCAGTCCTAGCAGCACCTCCAGCAGCTCCAGCACCAGCAGCACCTCCTATAGCTCCAGCACCAGCACCACCTCCAGCAGCACCAGCACCTCCAGCAGCTCCAGCAGCTCCAGCACCAGCACCACCTCCAGCAGTGCCAGCACCTCCAGTAGCTCCAGTAGCACCTCCAGCACCAGCAGCACCTCCAGCAGCTCCAGCACCAGCAGCACCTCCAGCAGCTCCAGCACCAGCACCACCTCCAGCAGCGCCAGCACCTCCAGCAGCACCCGCACCAGCAGCACCTCCAGCAGCAACCCGACAGCGCCGAGAGTACCACTCACGAAGCCGCTGTGGAGAGAGGGGCTCCCGCCGCGACGGGACACCCAGAGCACCTCCAGACTCAACACGCGCAGGCTCAGCACCTCCAGACACAATACCCTCAGGCGCCACACCCCCAGGCTCAGCACGCCTAGTCTCAGCACCCCCAGACTCAGCACCCCCAGTCTCAGCACCCCCAGTCCCCGCACCCGCAGGGTCAGCACCCCTAGCAGCACCTGAGTCGACAGCTACCTCGACCGGCTCGGCAGGGTCTACCTGGGACACACCTGAGGGGGCAGGACCCTGGGGGGGGAGGGGATCTACCGGAGGAGTACCTGGGGCAAGGAAGAGCGGCGGGGGAAGGGGAAAGGCAGTGCGGTAGGGAAAGAGACGGTAGTACGACACCGACTCGTCAAACGTGACGTCCTGAGAGGACTGCACCCCCAGGCCGTCAGGACGTCACGTGACGTCCTGCACCCCCAGACCTCCCACGTCCAGTGTACCACTCACGAAGCTGCTGAACAGACGGGGTCTCACGGGTGCGCAGCTGCTGCGGACGCTGGCTGCCACCAAGGCCTCCACGCTGCGTGGCCGCACTGCGACCAGCACCACCTCCTCCGCTACCTCCACCACCGCCGCCGCCGCCGCCACCTCCTCCACCACCGCCGCCAGGGCCGCCACTGCCGCCACCTACGCCCCCACTCCCGGAACCACCCCCACCACCACCTCCACCTCCTCCACCTCCTCCACTGCTGCCTCCACCGCCCCCACCACCACCCCTGCTTCCCTTGCCCTGGCCAGTGCGGCGTCGCCCACTAGGGACAGACGCAGCGCCGACCTCCTCAGTGCCAACGAGGTCGACAGCAGCAGCAAAGGCAACAGAGGGGAGAAGGGGGACAGGGGAACACCCCTCAAAGAAGGGGGTGCGACGGTCACCGCGAGAAGCACCAACAGCTAAGATACTCTTCTCAGCTGCAGCAAGGCGCTCCTCTAGCAAGTCAACAGTCAGCTCGGTGGGGCAAAGGGAGAGAAAGTGGTCCCTGACTGAAGAAAGAGAGTCAGGGAGGCGGGTGACTAGGTAGTAAAGGGTGATGTACATGGGGGGGGGGGTTCTTGGCACAGAACTCAGTGGGAAGGGCAGCGCGGTAGCGGGCGTCACTAGTGCGAAGGTGAGCAACTAGGTCAGCGACAGTGGCAAAGGCAGCAAGGTCAGGGAAAAGGTACGGTAGCATGAGGCGGCTGAGGGCAGCAGTGGCAGGGGAGGAGTAGCGTGCAACTACAGCGTCGTACAGAGCCCTAGCACTCTTGTACTGACTAAAGTGCGCGCGCTCAGTAGACGGCAGGTGGTTGCGCACAGCAAGACGAGCAGCAGCATCGCGCGTGAGCCACTGCGAGCGAACAGTACTGTGAGCATCAGCAGTAGGGGCAGTAGAGGCGCCAGAAGTGAGATCGAACAGTGAGAGACCATCCTTGCTATCGCACTGTAGGAAAAGCTGCAGATCATCTAGCCAGACCTCAAAGTCAACAGCCCGACCCTCAGCATCAAAGGTAAGAACATTGAGACTAGCCATGACAGGAGAAGCAGCAGGCTAGTAGTAGCAGCGGTGGAACTCGGCTAAGCAGGCTAGGTAGGGCGGCGCAGCTCAGCAGGGCGGTGTGGCTCGGCAGCGCGGCGCTCTTACCAGGGGAGAGGCTGGGGCAGGGCCGGGGTAGGGCCGGGGCAGTCCAGGAGCAGGGCCGGGGCAGGGCCGGGGCAGTTCAGGAGCAGGGCCGGGGCAGGGCCGGGGCAGTTCAGGAGCAGGGCCGGGGCAGGGCCAGGGCCGGGGCAGTTCAGGGGCAGGGCCGGGGCAGGGCCGGGGCAGGGCCGGGGCAGGGCCGGGGCAGAGCCGGGGCAGTTCAGGAGCAGGGCAGGGGCAGTGCAGAAGCAGGGCCGGGGCAGGGCCGGGGCAGTTCAGGAGCAGGGCCGGGGCAGGGCCGGGGCAGTTCAGGAGCAGGGCCGGGGCAGGGCCAGGGCAGAGCCGGGCCAGGGCCGGGGCAGTTCAGGGGCAGGGCCGGGGCAGGGCCGGGGCAGGGCCGGGGCAGAGCCGGGGCAGCTCAGGAGCAGGGCAGGGGCAGTGCAGAAGCAGGGCCGGGGTAGTTCAGGGGCAGGGCCGGGGCAGAGCCGGGGCAGGGCCGGGGCAGGGCCTGGGCAGAGCCGGGCCAGGGCCGGGGCAGTTCAGGGGCAGGTCAGGAGCAGGGCCGGGGCAGTTCAGGAGCAGGGCCGGGGCAGCGTCGGGGAAGAGCTGCGACAGGGCCGCAGCAGGGCCGGCCGGGCCTGAAGGGGCCTCTAACGGGGCATAACTGGGCCGAACGGGGCCTATAACGGGGCCTGACAAGGCCTATAACGGGGCCGAATGGGGCCTATAACGGGGCCTGACGGGGCCTATAACGGGGCCGTACGGGGCCTATAACGGGGCCTGACGGGCCTTACAACGGGGCCGTACGGGGCCGATAACGGGGCCTTGCGGGGCCTATAACGGGGCCTCACGGGCCTTACGGGGCCTTAAATGGGGCCAAATGGGGCCTGACGGGGCCGTACTGGGCCTCTAACGGGGCCTGACGGGGCCGTACGGGGCCTCTAACGGGGCCTGTCGGGGCCTAACGGGGCCTTAAACGGGGCCGAACGGGGCCTGACGGGGCCTTACGTGGCCTTACGGGGCTAACGGGGCCTTACGGGGCCTTAATCCGCGCCCTAAACGGGGCCAAATGGGGCCTGACGGGGCCGTACGGGGCCTCTAACGGGGCCTGACGGGGCCGTACGGGGCCTCTAACGGGGCCTGTCGGGGCCTAACGGGGCCGTAAACGGGGCCGAACGGGGCCTGACGGGGCCTTACGGGGCCTTACGGGGCATAACGGGGCCTTTCGGGGCCTTAATCCGCGCCCTAAACGGGGCCTAAAGGGGCCTTACGGGGCCTAACGAGGCCTTAAGGGGCCTTACGGGGCGGGCGCAGGCTCTAAGGGCGGGCGCAGGGGCCGTGACGGGCCTCGAAGGGAAGGTGCGAAGCGCGCGGCAAGTAGGCAGGGGAGAAATTTCAGTGGTGGGCCCTTAAAAAAAAATCTCGAAACTTGCTCTATACCATGTGAGAATGATAGACGAAAGAATGGTTGAATTAGGAAATGAGAAGGGTACAAGTAGGAAACACATAAGTGTTGTACCCTCTAAGGACTACCCCACTACAGCCTAGACCGACTATAGTAAATATATGTTTGACACACTCCCTGTTCCTTCGTACTCTCCGTCCTTGTGTCCCATCACCGCATGTCCTCCCGGTACCTCCTGCGTCGTCTCTCACTGTTCCTTGTCAAACATTATCTAATGTTATTGTTGTGTAGGCTATAGTGGGTTAGCCTTTAGGGGGTACACAATTCTAGGGTTTCATACTTGTACTCCAATCTTTCATAGTTCAATCACTTCTTGTTTCTGACATGGTATTAAGAGCTTAGGTCCTAGTCCTAGGACCGCTTACCTAAGGGCCCACCACTAGAAGCGCCCTCGAGCGCTGCATTGACTTAGCGCCCTCGAGCGCCCCTCTCCTAGAGCGCCCTCGTGCGCCCCTCTTCCTCCTGCTGCCCGTGCGCAGCTCGCTAGTGCCGCGCGCGGCCTTTTTTTTTTTTTAGCGCGCGACCCACTAGCCGCCCGTGCGCCGACCCCTAGCCACCCGCGCGACCTGCGCCGCCCGCGAGCAGCCCCCCCTAGCCGCCCGTCGACCGCTGCCTCGGACGACGCAGCCGCCCGTAGGCCGCCGCGACGCCCCGCCCCCCCCCCCCGTTTTTCGGCCGTCGCCCGCGCGCTAGTCAGGCCCACGCACAGCCACGGCCCACCCGCTACTGCCGCCCACGCGCACGCCCCCCCTCGTTGCGCACAGCTGCGTAGCCCAGCCCGAGCCGAGCCGCGCCGCCTGAACCGAGCCGCACCGCCCGAACCGAGCCGCGCCGCCCGAACCAAGCCGCGCCGCCCGAACCGAGCCGCGTCGCCCTGGCCGAGCCGCGCCACCCTACTGTGCCCCGCCGGCAGTACCTCCTGTTCCTGTTCCTACTGTACTACTGCTACTGTTCCTGCTACTACTGCTGCCACTATGGCCACTCCCTCTGTTCTCACCTTTGACGCTGAGGGCCGCCCGATTAAGTTTGAGGTTTGGCTAGATGACCTCCACCTGTTCCTTCAGATCACTGCCAAGGACGATGTTTCCCTCTATGACCACACGTCCGGCGCTGCTCCCGCACCTCCCACTACTGCCGACAGCAGTGCTCGCTCCCAGTGGCAGACCCGTGATGCTCACGCTCGCCTAGCCGTTCGCAGCCACCTACCGCTAGATGAGCGCGAGCACTTCGGCCAGCATAAGACCGCTAAGGAACTGTACGACGCAGTAGTCGCACGCTACTCCTCCCCTGCCACTGCTGCTATAGGCCGTCTCTCACTGCCCCATCTCTTCCCCGACCTGTCCGCGTTTGCCACTGTAGCTGACCTCATCACCCACCTCCGTACCAGTGACATCCGCTACCGTGCTGCGCTTCCCCCCGATTTCCTAGCCAAGAACCCCCCCCCGATGTACCTCACACTGTACCACCTTGTCACCCGCCTCCCTGACTCCCTTCGCACTGTCAGGGACCAGTTCCTTGCCCTCTCCCCCACTGACCTCACTGTCGACCTCCTCGAGAAGGAACTCCTAGCAGCTGAGAAGAGCATTGTAGCTGTAGGTGCCTCTCGTGGTGACCCCCGCACCCCCTTCTTTGAGGGGTGTTCCCCCTCCCCCCTCCTCCCCTCCATTGCATCTGCTGCTGCTGTCGGCTACCTCGGAGCTGAGGGGGTCGGGGCCGCATCTTCTCCTAGTGGGAGGCGCAAGGGCGGCAGGGGCAAAGGGGGCAGGGGTGGTGGAGGTGGAGGCGGGGGCGGCGGCGGTGGAGGGGGTGGGGGGGGAGGGGGTGGTGGCGGAGGTGGGAGTGGCGCGGGTGGTGGGAGGGTCAGTGGCGGCACAGGGGGTGGTGGCGGCGGAGGTGGTGGGGGTGGTGGGGGCGGTGGTGGCAGTGGTGGCGGCGGTGGAGCGGGTGGCGGACGTGGTGGAGCGGTGCAGCGTGGGGGGTTCGGCGGTGGCCAGAGGCAGCAGCAGCAGACTCCCTCGCCTCAGCAACTCCGTGAGTGGTACTCTCAGCGTGGGGGGTCTGGGGGTGGAGGTACCTGCCCGTACGTCATCCGCACAGGTGACCGCACTGGCCAGACCTGTGGGAGGTTCCACACGGCGCAGCGCTGCTTCTTTCGTCTCGACGACGCCTGGCGTGAGCAGTTTCCTGACGCCACTGAGCTGCCCCGCTGGGCTGATCTGCTTAGGAAGAACATTGATATCTTTGCTCTTGACTTTGATGCTATCCTTGGTGCCATGTATGCATTGACTATTAGTGTTGAGGGTGACTGCTACCTGAGTGTACCGCCAGACCCGGGCATTGGGACCAGTGAGACAGCTCCTCCAGGTGCTAGTGCGTCTGCTGCCCTAGGTCCTGGTGAGGCTGCTGCTCTTGGTACGCGTGCGTCTACTGTCCTAGGTCCTGGTGAGGCTGCTGCTCTTGGTGCTAGTGAGTCTGCTCCCCCAGGTGCTAGTGCGTCTGCGCTTGCTGGTACTGCGTCTACTGAGGCACTGCACACCTTCACACTCGACTCGGGTGCTTCCCGCTGCTTCTTCCGTGACCGCACTGCCCTTGAGCAGCTAGCTCGGCCAGTTGCTGTCTCTCTCGCTGACCCCTCTGGGGGCCCGGTCATTGCGACCTCCTCCACTGTCCTCCCTTGTCCTGCGGTCCCGTCCGGCACCCTGTCGGGTCTTTACCTCCCCTCGTTCTCTACGAACTTGGTGGCGGGCTCTGCTCTTCAGGATGGGGGTGTTCACCAGTTCACCCCTGCCTATGAGCGTGTGACCCACTGTACGTGTGCTAGGACAGGTCGCCACCTAGCTACCTTCACTCGGCAGCCGGGGTCGGACCTGTACACACTGACCACTGAGTCCCCTCAGGTAGCTGCGTCTGCGTCTGCGTCAGGTCAGCTGTCGGCCCCCTGCTCGTGTCGCTCCCTGTCGCACCAGACGGTTCTCTGGCACCACCGTCTTGGTCACCCGTCAGTGCAGCGCCTTCGTGGCATGCACTCCCGGTACCTTGTCTCTGGTCTTCCCAGGGTTCTCCCTCCCCTCCCGCCCTCGCCTGCTCCTCCCTGTCTTCCCTGCGTCGAGGGGTGGCAGCGCGCCGCTCCTCACTCCTCCTCGTTCCCTCCCACAGAGGCTCCTCTGCAGACTCTCCACCTGGACGTGTGGGGCCCAGCCCGCGTCCGTGGATAGGGCCACGAGCGGTACTTCCTGCTGGTTGTCGACGACTACACGCGCTACACCACGGTCTTCCCCTTGCGCACCAAGGGTGAGGTCCCTGATGTTTTGATCCCTTGGATCCGCGCTGCTCGTCTCCAGCTCCGCGACCGGTTCCAGTCGGACTTTCCCGTCCTGCGTCTGCACTCTGACCGAGGTGGTGAGTTTTCCTCTGACCTCTTGGCAGCCTACTGTGCGGAGCATGGCATCCGCCAGACGTTCACGCTTCCGGCCTCTCCACAGCAGAATGGGGTTGCTGAGCGCCGCATTGGCTTGGTCATGGAGATCGCTCGTACCTCCTTGATCCATGCGGCTGCCCCCCATTTCCTGTGGCCGTTTGCAGTCCAGTACGCTGCGCATCAGCTCAACCTCTGGCCCCGTGTCTCCGCTCCGGAGACCTTGCCCACACTGCTGTGGACGGGGCAGGTTGGCGATGCGTCGCGTTTCCGGGTCTGGGGTGCTCGTGCCTTTGTCCGCGATACCACTGCGGACAAGCTCTCCGCCGCGCTATTCCTTGTGTCTTCCTTGGCTTTGTCCCCGACGCGCCTGGTTGGCAGTTTTACCACCCCACCTCGCGCCGTGTCTTCCCCTCTCAGGACGTCACCTTTGACGAGTCGGTACCCTTTTACCGTCTGTTCCCCTACCGCAGTGCTCCGCTCACTCCCCCGCCTCTCTTCCTCACCCCAGGTGCCCCTCCGGTAGACCCCCTCCCTCCCCAGGGTCCTGCTCCCTCAGGTGTTTCCCAGGTAGATGCATTTGAGCCTGTCGATGTAGCTGTTGACTCTGGTCCTGAGCGGGGTACTGAGCCTAGGGGTGCTGAGCCTGGGGGTGCTGAGACTGGGGGTGCTGAGCCTGGGGGTGCTGCGACTGGGGGTGCTGCGCCTTTGAGTACTGAGACTGGGGGTACTGCGGCTGGGGGTGCTGAGCCTGGGGGTGCTGAGCCTAGGGGTACTGAGCCTGGGGGTGTTGACGCTGTTGGTGCTCCCTCTTCACAGCAGCCACGTGAGTGGTACGCTCGGCGCTGCAGCCTCCGGGGTGGAGCTCCTAGTTTTGAGTTACCGCCTGCTGGAGGCCTGGCTGCTCCTGGAGGTGCTGCTGGTGCTACTGGAGGTTCTGGAGCTATTGGAGGTGCTGCTGGTGCTGCTGGAGGTGCTACTGGAGCTGCTGGAGGTACTGCTGGTGCTGCTGGAAGTACTGGAGCTACTGGAGGTGCTGCTGGTGCTGCTGGAGGTGCTACTGGAGCTGCTGGAGGTGCTGCTGGTGCTGCTGGAGGTACTGGAGCTACTAGAGGTGCTGCTGGTGCTGCTGGAGGTACTGGAGCTGCTGGAGCTCCTAGTGGTGCTCCTGGTCCTGGGACTGGTGGTGCTGCTGGAGCTGGTACTACTGGAGGTACTGACGTTGACACTCTTGAGGGTGCTACTGGTGCTGCGGGAGTTGGAGCTGCTGCTGGGGGTTCTGGTGCTGTCTCTGCTGGTTCTGGGGGCACGTCACGGCCGCGTCCGTACTTCGTTCCGCTCCTTCAGCAGGTTCTTGGTCGGTCTCCTCCTCCTTGTCCTGCTCCCTCCTTAGAGTGTCCTTCGCCTGTCCGGTTGCAGTCACTGTTACGGCCCACCTCACCACTTCTTGGTCCCTCTCCCTACACTGGTCCGACAGGAGGTCTTACGGAGCGTCGTGAGCCTGAGTCTCGTCCTGTGTCGCATGAGTCTCGTTCTGCATCACCTGTTCGTCCTGCTCGCCCTGGTCGTCGTGTCCCGCGTCAGCGTCCTCCTGCTGTCCCCGGCACTCACCAGATGCTGCTTCGTCTTTCCACTGCTCCACGGCGTGTCCCTCTGCCTTCTCCTCCTGCGTCCTCCCTTCCTGCTCTTGCTGACCCTGAGTCTGACTCTCTTCGTGCTGCTAGTCCTGCTGTCACGCGTCTCCTGTCCACAGTTGTCACTGACCCTTCCTTTGAGTCAGCTGCTGCGTCTGCCTTAGTTACTGAGCTTGTCGACTTTGCTGCTCACTGTAGACTAGACTACGCTGCCAGTCTTGTTGCTGCGTCTGAGTCTGTCTGTCCTCCGTCCGTCGGGGGTGAGTGTGCTCTTGGCACGGACGTCCTTGAGGACAGGCAGGAGGAGTTTGAGTGCTTTGCCGCCGCTGTTCCTCATCTCGTGTCCATGCTGATTGCACCTAAGGGAGACCCGGATGCTCCAGACATCCCGACCCCGCGCTCTTACGCTGAGGCGATTGCGGGTGAGTACTCCTCTCAGTGGCAGACAGCCATGGATGCAGAGATGGCATCCTGGAAGTCCACTGGCACTTACGTCGACGAGGTTCCCCCTCCTGGGTCGAACATCGTCAGTGGCATGTGGATTTTCAGGGTGAAGCGGCCGCCAGGTTCTCCACCTGTCTTCAAGGCTCGGTACGTTGCTCGAGGCTTCAGTCAGCGCCAGGGAGTTGACTTCTTTCAGACCTTCTCCCCCACCCCGAAGATGACCACTCTTCGGGTGCTGCTGCACGTTGCCGCTCAGCGTGACTACGAGCTTCACTCTCTTGACTTCAGCACAGCTTTCTTGCAGGGCAGCCTGCACGAGGAGATCTGGCTGCGCCGCCCTCCTGGCTTCACTGGGTCGTTCCCTCCTGGTACCCAGTGGAGCCTCCGGCGGCCAGTCTACGGTCTCCGCCAGGCTCCACGTGAGTGGCACGACACACTGAGGACTACACTTGCGGCTCTTGGGTTCTCGTCTTCTACTGCCGACCCGTCGCTGTTTCTGCGCACCGACACTTCACTGCCGCCGTTCTACATCCTCGTGTACGTCGACGACTTGGTCTTTGCCACTGCTGACACTGAGGCTCTCGCCCACGTGAAGTCGGAGCTGCAGAAGAGACACACGTGCACAGACCTGGGTGAGTTGACAAGCTATCTTGGCTTGCGGATCACCCGGGACAGTGCACGCCGCACCATCACACTGACTCAGTCACACATGGTGCAGCAGGTCCTTCAGCGCTTCGGCTTCACCTGGTCCTCAGCACAGGCCACTCCTCTGGCTATAGGTCACTCGCTCTCAGCTCTGCCTTCGGATGAGTCCGTAGAGCCGAGTGGTCCTTACCCAGAGCTAGTTGGTTGCCTCATGTACCTGATGACTTGCACTCGTCCTGACCTAGCATACCCTCTTGGCCTTCTGGCCCGCTATGTGGCTCCTGGCAGGCACCGAAAGGTGCACTGGGATGCTGCAAAGAGGGTATTGCGCTACTTGTGCAGTACATCGGGCATGGGGCTCGTGCTTGGAGGGAGGCTCTCAGTTGTTCTCACTGGGCACTCAGACGCTTCTTGGGTTGACGACCAGGCTACTCAGCGGTCGTCACAGGGTTACACCTTCAGCCTTGGCTCTGGTTCAGTTTCTTGGCGTTCTACTCGCTCGTCTTCAGTTCTCAGCTCCAGTTGTGAGGCTGAGATCTACGCCACAGCCATGGCTGCACAGGAGTTACGCTGGCTGACCTACCTGCTGACCGACTTGGGAGAGCGGCCTAGTTCTCCTCCAGTGCTGTACGTCGACAACAAGGCTGCCATTGCCTTGTGTCAGGAGCACAGACTGGAGCACAGAACGAATCACATCGCTCTCCGTTACTTCCTGGCTCGAGAGCTGCAGCAGCGCGGTCAGCTTTGTCTGCGCTACGTGGCCACTCGGGCCAACACCGCTGATATATTCACCAAGGCTCTTCAGCCTGGTGATCATCAGCGCTTCTGCACTGTACTGGGGCTTGTGCCCACTGTTCCTCACTTACTGTAGGCTTTGTCTGGACTGTGATCTCTATATATATATACCTGCTTGTTTGTTTTGTTAGGTTGAGATCACCTTGCTGTTTGTGTTGTATATATGCCTCTGCATTTGAACTGGCCCTGTGGCCCTTTGCTTGTGCTCAGATTGTGTGGTGACGTTGTGATCCACCCTGAGCTTGCTTCGTCTTTCTTGACTGGTCTTGTGACCCCTTGCTCTCCCCCACTTTGCCTATGGGGGTGTGTCAAACAGTATCTATATGTTATTGTTGTGTAGGCTATAGTGGGTTAGCCTTTAGGGGGTACACAATTCTAGGGTTTCATACTTGTACTCCAATCTTTCATAGTTCAATCACTTCTTGTTTCAGACATTCCTCACACCCCCTTTCTTACTACTTGCATACTGCTCGTTTTGTTGTCTCCCATATCCTCTATTCTCTTGTCACCTACCCTACTGCCTCTCCGTCGTCCGTCTCAGCTCTTGTCACTGTTGTCACTGACTTTGCCTCCATTCGCCGCCTTGACTACGCCACCCGCTTGGTGGCTGCTCCTCCTACCCGTCCTTTGTCCGCCGGGGGTGAGCCTTCCCTTTGTTGTAACGTCCTAGAGGGCACGCAGTTTGAGCAGGAGCTCCTTGCGGCCGCTGCTCCCCACCTCTGTGCCATGCTGCCTCTGAGGGAGACCCTAACGCTCTAGACTTCCCGACTCCTCGCACTTACACTAAGGCGGTTTCGGGACCCTGGGCTTCTCAGTGGATAGCAGCCATGGACTTAGAGGTCCACAGGCACGTACGTCGACGCAGGTCCCCCTCCTGGGGCCAATGTAATTGATGGCATGTGGATGTTCAAGGTGAAGAGGCCGCCTAGATCGCCGCCTATCTTCAAGGCGCGCTACGTGGCAAGAGGCTTTCGTCAGCGTGAGTGAGTTGACAACTTTCAGGCCTTCTTCCCTACCCCGAAGATGACCACTGCTACATGTTCCAACACAGCGAGACTACAAGTTGCACTCTCTTTCTTCAGGGAAGGTTGCATGAGGAGATCTAGCTGCACCGTCCTCTTGGCTTCACTGGCACTTTCCTGCCTGGGACCTAGTGGAGGTTGAGACGACTAGTCTATAGTCTCCGCCAAGCACCACAAGAGTGGCACGACACTCTCTGCTCTACTCTTGCTCACCTCGGGCTCAGTCCTTCTTCAGCCGACCCGTTGCTCTTCGATCGTTCTGGGTCCACTCCAGTCTTCATCCTCATGTACGCTAATGACTTGGTTTTTGCTACTGCAAATGGGGTTGCTCTTGCTCAAGTGGAGTCTAAACTACTGAAGAGACACACCTGCACTGACGTTGGTGAACTGCGCGACTATCTTGGCTTGCAGATCACCAAGGAGAGAACTCCTCGCACCATCATTCTGACTCAGTCACACATGGTGCAGCACGGCCTTCAGCAGTTTGGCTTCCATTTCACCACCACATAGCCCACTCCTCTTGTTATTGACCATAGGCTCACTCCTCCTATTGCCGACGAGCTAATTGAGCTGTTGCGTGCTACACAGAGCTAGTAGGTTGCCCCATATGCTTGATGACGTGTACTCGACCGGACCTCACCTATCCTCTCAATGCCCTTGTTCACTTCGTTGGGGGACACTGTCAGGTTCACTGGACGAATGCTAAGAGGGTAGCAAAGTACTTGGCCACCACATCGGGTATAGCGGCTCGTCCTTGATAGACGATGACGAGACCCGCAGGTCTACACAGGGCCATTGCTTCAACTTGGGCTCTGGACTTGTATCGTAAAGGTCGACTTGAGCGTCATCTGTGCACAGTCCTATGCTCAGGCCGAGATCTACGCAGGTGTCATGGAAGCTCAGGTACGGCCCTTATCACAAGCTTGCTTGTGAACACTCATTCCGCGAAGCCCTACACTGACATTCTCCCCCACCTCTTCGAAATTCTTCACTTGCTTAGAGAAATGTGTCAAAATGTTATAATGCTTATATTGTGTAAACTGTAGTGGGGTAGCCCATAAGGGGTACAACCCAATTAGGGTTAGTACTTGTACCAACTTTCTGCTCAATGCATTCATTCTCGTTCAGTATTCTTACATGGTTTAAGAGCAGGTCGTGTTCCAGGACCGTTTTTCTTAGGACCCACCGCATAGTTCCCTGCTCGTAGCGCTGCCCCACTAGTTGCGCTGCCCTGCCCTGCCCTGCCCTGCTGGCCGCACGCTGCCCTGCCCTGCCTGTCGTGCCACCCTGCTGGTCGCACGCCGCCCTGCTGGTCGCGCGCCGCCCTCCCCTGCCTGTCACGTCGCCCTGCCCGCGCGCCGCACTGCTGGCAGCCGCGCCGCCCTGCCCTGCCTGCACGTCACCCTGCCCTGCTCGCGCACTGCCCTGTTGCCCGCGCCGCCCTGCTGCCTGCGCCGCCCTGCTACTGCCCGCCCTGCCCGCGCGCCGCCCTGCTGCCCGCGCACCGCCCTGCTGCCCGCGCACCGCCCTGCTGGCCGCCGAGCCACCCTGCCATGCCCGCGCGCCGCCCTGCTGGCCGCCGCACCACCCTGCCCTGCCCGCGCGCCGCCCTGCCCTGCCATTTGCACTGCCCTGCCCTGCCCGCGCGCCGCTCTTCCCTAGCAGTGCGCCGCCTCGCCCTGCCCTGCGCACTTCCCTAGTGCTCGCGCGCCGCCCTGCCTGCGTACTGCCCTCCTGGTCGCGCGCCACCCTGCTCTGCCCACTATGGCTTCTCTCAGTGTTCTCACCTTCGATCATGAGGGCCGTCCGATCCTTTTCGATTCGTGGCTCGACGACTTACAGTTGTACCTACAAAGAGATTCTAGAGACATCGTTTCGTTGTTTGACCACACGTCTGGAGCCTCTCTCGCCCCTCCCGCCAGAGCTGACAGTGCGACTTGCTCACAGTGGCTTACCCGTGACGCTGCTGCTTGCTTAGCCGTTCGCAACCACCTGCCGTTAGCCGAACACGCTCACTTTGGCCAGCATAAGACTGCTAAAGCCCTGTACGACGATGTAGTCGCTTGTTACTCTTCCCCTGCCACTGCTGCTCTTGGCCGCCTTATACTGTTCTACCTTTTTCCCAAGCTGTCAGCCTTTGCCACAGTTGAGGACCTCATTACCCACCTTCGCACTAGCGACACTCGCTACCGCGTTGCCCTCCCAGCCGAGTTCCTACACAAGAACCCGCCCCCGATGTACATCACTCTCTACTTCATAGTCACCCGCCTCCCTGACTCTCTTCGCGCAGTCAGGGACCACTTTCTCGCACTTGACCCCACAGACCTCACTGTCGACCTGCTCGAGAAGCACCTCCTTGCAGCTGAGACTAGCGTAGTCGTTGTAGATGCTGCTCGTGGCACTTCTCGCACACCCTTCTTTGAGGGGTGTTCCCCCTCCCCCCTTGCAACCTCCTACGCTTTTGCTGCTGCTGTTGACATCCCTGGTACTGAGGACGTCGGGGCTGCTTCTCCTCTTAGTGGGAAGCGCCGCAGCGGCAAGGGCAAGGGTGGCAAGAGTGGTGGTGGTGGTAGCGGGGGTGGTGGTGGTGGTGGAGGCGGTGGAGGCGGTGGAGATGGTGGAGGTGGCGTTGGGAGTGGTGGCGGGAGTGGGGGCTTTAGTGGCGGCGGTGGTGGCAGCCGTGGGAGTGGTGGTGGCGGTGGTGGCGGCAGTGGGAGTGGTGGTGGCGGGAGTGGTGGCGGTCGGGGTGGAGCTGTTTAAAGGGGAGGTTCTGGCGGTGGCCAGAGGCAGCAGCAGCAGTGTCGGAGCAAGACCCCTATGCCCCAGTAGCGTCGTGAGTGGTTTGCTCGGCATGGGGCGTCAAGGGGTAGTGTTCGCTGCCCGTATGTAATTCGCACAAGTGACTGCACTAGTCAGACATGCAGTGTTGCACACACAGCACCGCTGCTTCTCCCGCTTTGACGTTGCTTGGCGCGCAGAGTTTGGCGACGAGGCTGAGCGCCCCTGCTGGCAAGAGGTGCTTAGGTCTGGTGTTGATATCTTTACTCTTGACTATGATGCTATCCTTGCTGCCATGTACGCCTTGTCTGTTAATGCTGAGGGTGACTGTTACCTGTGTGTGCCGCTCGACCCAGGTATAGAGGCTGCTGCTCTAGGTGCTAGTGAGTCTGCTCTCCTTGGTACTGCGCCTGCTGAGGCCTTACACACCTTCACACTTGACTCAGGTGCTTCCCCCTGTTTATTTCGCGACAGTAACACCCTCACTCCACTCCCTGCACCTGTTCCAGTCAGTCTGGCTGACCCCTTAGGGGGCCCAATTCTTGCCCGTTCCTCACTGCTCTCCCGTGTCTGGCGGTTCCGTCCGGCTCACTGTCAGGTTTTCACCTCCCCTCGTTCTCTATGAACTTGCTGAGTACCGCTGCCCTCCAGGATGCGACGGTCACTACCACCACTACTTGGGGTGTCAGCGTGCATCGATCTGCACGTGTACACGGACGGGCCGTCACCTAGCCACGTTCACCCGTCGGCCTGGGTCGAGTCTGTACACACTGACTACTGAGCCTCCTCAGGTAGCTGCATCCAGTTAGGTGTGTGCATCATGTCCGGTAGCAGCCCCTTGCTCGTGTCGCCTCCTGTCGCACCAGACTCTCCTTTGGCACCACCGCCTTGGTCACCCCTCTCGTCCACGCCTTCGTGGCATGCACTCCCACCTCCTTGATTCTGGTCTTCCCAGGTCTCTGCCTCCCCTCCTGCCCTCGCTTGCCCCGCCCTGCCTTCCTGTCAGAGGTCCACTGGTGATCCCCGATTGATCCTAGGGAAGGGTTACAGGCATGTTGGCCTGGGGGGTTATGGGCGCACTGACCCGCTACTTAACAAGCCCTTTTATCCCAATGGTCTAGTGGTTGGGATTCTGACATGGTATCAGAGCGAAGGTCTCGGGTTCGAATCCCAGTGTGTGCACTTCGGGCATCCCAGTGCGGGGGGGTGTCAGAGGTCCACTGGTGATCCCCGATTGATCCTAGGGAAGGGTTACAGGCATGCTGGCCTGGGGGGTTATGGGCGCACTGACCCGCTACTTAACAAGCCCTTTTATCCCAATAGTCTAGTGGTTGGGATTCTGACACTTCCTTGCGTTGAGGGGCGTTAGCGCGCCGCTCCTCACTCCTCGTTTCCCCCGACGACTGCTCCCGTGCAGAATCTCCACATGGACGTGTGGGGCCCAGCCCGCGTCACTGAACAAGACCGCGAGCGCTACTTCCTGCTGGTTGTTGACGACTACACGCGTTACACCACAGTCTTCCCCTTGCGCAGCAAGGGTGAGGTCCCTGATGTCTTGATCCCTTGGATCCGCGCAGTCCGTCTCCAGCTCCGTGAGCGGTTCGGTGAGGACCTTCCTGTCCTGCGTCTGCACTCTGACAGAGGTGGTGAGTTCTCCTCCGACCTCTTGCCGGACTTGTGTCGTGGGGAGGGCATTCTCCAGTCGTTCACGCTTCCGGCCTCCCCACAGCAAAATCGGGTTGCTGAGCGCCGCAACGGCTTAGTCATGTAGGCGGCTTTCACCTCCATGATCCATGCGGCTGCTCTCCATTTTTGGTGGCCGTTTGCGGTCCGGTACGCTGCTCATCAGCTCAACCTTTGGCCCCGTGTCTCCTTGCCGGAGACCTCGCCTACACTGTGTTGGACAAGGAAGGTTGGCGATGCGTCGGTAATCTGGGTCTGGGGCTCTCGTGCCTTTGTCTGCGATACTTCCGCGGACAAGCTCTCCTCCCGTGCCATTCCCTGCGTCTTCCTTGGCTTTTCCCCTAACGCGCCTGGCTGGCAGTTTTACTACCCCACCTCGTGCCGTGTCCTCCCCTCTCAGGACATCACGTTTGACGAGTCGGTTCCCTTTTACCGTCTCTTCCCCTACCGCACTGCCCCTCTCCCCCCCCCCTGCCGCTCTTCCTCGCTCTAGGTCCCCCTTTGGTAGACCCCCTCCCCCCTCAGGGTCCTGCTCCCTCAGGTGTGTCTCAGGTAGACCCACTCCCCCTAGCTGAGCCTGTCGAGGTCACTGTAGACTCAGGTGCTGCTAGGGGTACTGCGTCTGGGTGTGCTGAGCCGGCGAATGCGGAGCCTGGGGGTGCTGAGCCTAGGGGTGTTGAGCCTGAGGGTGTGGAGCCTGAGGGTGCTGACTCTGAGGGTGCGGAGTCTTGGGGTGCTGAGCGTGAGGGTGCGGAGCCTGGGGGTGCTGAGCCTGGGGGTGGGGAGCCTGGGGGTGCTGAGTCTGAGTGCGCGGAGTCTAGGGGTGTTGAGCCTAGGGGTAATGCGTCTGCCGGAGGTCCTGCGGGTGCCTCGCCACGACTCTCTCACCAGCGGGAGCCTCTCTCACGCAGCAGCTTCGCGAGTGGTTTGCTCAGCGCACACGCTAGGAGTGGCACTGCAGGAGCTGGAGGCCTTGCCGCTGGAGGCACAGGAGCTGGAGGTGCTTAAACTGCTAGTCCTGGAGGTGCTGGAGTTCCTGCTGGAGCTGGAGGTACCGGAGGTGCTGCAATTGCTGGTCCTGGAGGTGCTCCTACTAGAGGCACTGGAGCTGCCGGAGCTGGTGGTGTTGGAGGCGCTGGAGCTGGAGACCCTGGAGCTGGAGGCACTGAAGCTGGATACCGTGGAGTTGGAGGCATTGGCGCTGGAGATGCTGGAGCTGGAGGCGCTGGAGCTAGAGGCCCTGGAG
Source organism: Closterium sp. Naga37s-1 (assembly GCA_947471745.1). Classification (NCBI taxonomy): domain Eukaryota; kingdom Viridiplantae; phylum Streptophyta; class Zygnematophyceae; order Desmidiales; family Closteriaceae; genus Closterium; species Closterium sp. Naga37s-1. The sequence goes on from CANJKZ010000861.1 coordinate 1,786,983, forward strand.
CTGGAGACGCTGGAACTGGAGGCACTAGAGCTGGAGACCCTGGAGCTGGAGGCGCTAGAGCTGGAGATCCTGGATCTAGAGGTGCTGGCGCTAAGGGTGCTGAAGCTAGCGCTACTGGTCCTGGAGGCACTGTGCAGCGGCGACCGTTTTTCGTTCCGCCACCACCGTCGTCTCTGCCGCCACCTGACTCGGTCCTTCGCCAGATTCTTAGTCTCCCGTCTTCTACTGGCCTTACTCCTAGCTTGCTGTGTCCACCGCCTCACCAGTCACAGCCACATTTATAGCCAGACTCCCCACTGCCTGCTCCTTCACCTTACGCTGAGCAGACAGACTCTCTTACAGAGCGTCGTGAGTCTGAGTCTCGTCCTGCCTCGCCTGTTCGCGCTGTTTGCACTGGTTGTCGTGTTTCTCGTCTGACTTAGCTCGTGCTGCCAGTCCTACTGTCCCACGTCTTCTAGCCATTGTTGTCACTGACCCTTCGTTTGAGTCCGCTGCTGTGTCTGCCCTAGTTGCTGAGCTTGTTGACTTTGCTGCCGCCTGTCGTCTCGACTACGCCGCTAGTCTTGTTGCTGAGTCTGAGTCTGAATGTCCTCCGTCCGTCGGGGGTGAGTGTGCTCTTGGCACGGACGTCCTTGAGGACAGGCAAGAGGACTTTGAGTGCATTGCAGCTGTTATAACTCATCTCGTGGCCATGCTGCTTGCACCTGAGGGAGACCCGGATGCACCAGACATCCCGACCCCGCGCTCTTACGCAGAGGCGATTACGGGTCCCTACTCCTCTCAGTGGCAGACAGCCATGGATGCAGTGATGGCATCCTGGAATTCCACAGGCACCTACGTCGACGCAGTTCCCCCTCCTGGGGCGAACATAGTCGATGACATGTGGATTTTCAGGGTGAAGCAGCCGCCGGTTTCTCCGCCTGTCTTCAAGGCTCGTTACGTTGCACGAGGCTTCAGTCAGTGACAGGGAGTTGACTTCTTCCATACCTTCTCCCCTACCTCACAGATGACCACTCTTCGGGTGCTGCTGCACGTCGCCGCTCAACGTGACTATGAGCTGCACTCTCTTGACTTCAGCACAGCTTTCTTACAGGGCAGCCTGCACGAGGAGATCTGGCTACGCCGCCCACCTGGCTTCACTGGGTCGTTTTCTGCAGGTACCCAGTGGAGCCTCTTACGGCTAGTCTAAAGTCTCCGCCAGGCGCCTCGCCAGTGGCACCACACACTGAGGATGACGCTTGCGGCTCTTGGGTTTGCTCCTTCGACTGCTGACCTGTCGCTATTTCTGCGCACCGACACTTCACTGCCACCATTCTATGTCCTCGTGTACGTTGACGACTTGGTCTTTGCCACTGCTGACACTGAGGCACTGGCCTTTGTGAAGTCTAAGCTACAGAAGAGACACACCTGCACTGACCAGGGTGAGCTGCGCAGCTATCTTGGCTTGCAGATCACCCGGGACAGAGCACAGCGCACCATCACCCTGAATCAGTCACACATGGTGCACCAGGTCCTTCAGCGCTTCGGCGTCCGGTACTCCTCGCCACAGTCCACTCCTCTGCCTACCGGTCACTCGCTCTTAGCTCCACCTTCGAACAAATCCGTAGAGCCGAGTGGCCCGTATCTTGAGCTTCTGGGCTGCCTCATGTACATGATGACCTGCTCTCGACCTGACCTTGCCTACCCTTTTAGCATCCTGGCACGCTACGTTGCACCTGAGAGACACCGACCAAAGCACTGGGAGGCCGCTAAGAGGGTGTTGCGCTACTTGTGCAGTACATCGGGCATAGGGCTTGTGCTTGGAGGACGGGGTCCAGTTGTCCTCACTGGACACGCACATGCTGCTTGGGTTGACGACTTGGCTACGCAGCGGTCGTCACAGGGTTGCACCTTCATCCTTGGCTCCGGCTCTGTTTCTTGGCGGTCTACCTGCTCGTCTTCTGTTCTCAATTCCAGTTGTGAGGCTGAGATCTACGTAGGGGCCATGGCTGCACAGAAGTTACGCTGGCTCACCTACCTGCTGACCGAGTTGTGTGGAGTTACGCAGCGGCCTCGTTCTCCTCCAATTCTGTACGTAGACAACAAGGCCATGATTGCCTTGTGTCAGGAGCACAGACTGGAGCACAGAACGAAGCACATCGCTTTGCTTTACTTCCTTGCTCGAGGGTTGCAGCAGCGTGGTCAGCTTCGACTTGCTTATGTGGCCACTCGGGCCAACACTGCTGATATATTCACCAAGGCACTTCAGCCTAGTGATCATCAGTTTTTCTGTAATGTTTTAGGCCTTGTGCCTACTTTGCCTCACTTACTCACTGCGTGACTTTGATTGTACTGGCCTTGTGGCCATTTGCTTGTGCTCGAAATGTGTGGTGACTTCGTGATCCACCCTGAGCTTGCTTTGCTTTTCTTGACTGGTCTTGTGACCACTTGTTCTCCCCACTTTGCCGATGGGGGTGTGTCAAAATGTTATAATGCTTATATTGTGTAGCCTGTAGTGGGGTAGGTCGCCCATAAGGGGTACAACCCAATTAGGGTTAGTACTTGTACCAACTTTCTGTTCAATGCATTCATTCTCGTTCAGTATTCTGACAAATGGTGCCTGGGGGATGGTGGATTTGCATCTTCTTTCTTAGGAGATGGGTTTTCATGTGATTGTTTGGAAAGAACTCGGAATAGGGAGCCCCTTGGGCAACCCTTCATGGTGCCAACGCTCTTGCAAGGTTCGACCAATCATTATTGCCCCTGTACTATTCAGATGTGCTCGAAGGAGGTGGATTGGTTGGTGGTGCGACGAGTTCTCATGCACATGCAATCAGCTTTCCGGCATCTGCAGCGAAGTAGGAGAACTCTTCGAGTAAACAAAGAGGAGAAACGATAGTCACCATAGCTGGAGGTGCAAGGGAAGCAGGTGGAGTGGTCCATGAGGCAACCACTTGACGAGGATTACCAACGATCGCATAGGCAAATGGATTGGCATCAGGGCTTAGTTTTGGATTTTGCCTACTCGCGATTAGTAGTGTGCCCTTTTTGGAAACACTGATGGATTAGTGTAACTTGAATTTTTGAAAACTTTACCCAGAGGCATCAGTGTAGGTATATATTTTACCCTGAGTGTAATGTAGGCAGCTCAGTATGTGCTTGCAGCAACCAAGCTCGAGGCCCAATTTGGGCGCTGGTGGGTGGGTGTTGTGAACTCAAAAGTTGAGCGCAGTGGCTTGTCTGGTTTCGCTACACTGCAACACTTGCTTTTTCGCTGAGTCAGCAAGCTTCCCAGGGGGAACGTGGGTTTGGGGACCTCTAGTCCCAAATTTTCGAGTCGAGAAAGTTGAAGTTTTTGCAATGAGTGCAGATTTGACCAATCAGGTTGCATCGCCTCTACAGTAGGTTGCAAGCGGTGTCGGTTGTCAGTACTCACGTGCTGGCGTCGTAGTGCATCATTACGAAATTGGGTGCATTGTAACGAAATTTCTAGGAAACTTCGTCTCGATAAGTAGAGTTTCGAGGGGAGGGGTTCCCAGTACACTCTTCAGGGTAATCTTCGCTAAGGGAAAAATTACCCCAGAGCATCAGTGTGGCCTAAATCATTACACTGACATATCAGTGTAACAATAATCCCCCAAAACATTACCCAAACCCATCAGTGCAGGCCCTAAATTTTGCCCTTATCATCAGTATAGCAGTGTAAATTGCACTGATAGCGAGAGCCCTGATTGGCATCAACAGTTTAATGAAGTCTTAGGCCAGATGCTGCAACAACGGTGAGGAGAAAAAGTCGATACCGGTAGGTGTGGTACGGTAGCTGACAATTGCAAATGTCAGATTGTCATATATGGTACCTGTTGTGGATGGGCCGCGCATGAGTTAAAGTAATCAATAGAGCCCTCTACCTTAGCAAATACATACCCATGTCGAACGTGTCTTGAGCAAACCCCGAACCGATAATTTCCACCCTTGCACAATTCAGTGAATATTTTTGAAGTCCCATGGTTTCAAGATTCTGGAAGTTGACAGCACGGCAACGAAAACCCAAAGAGGAATGAGCATTCCCATTTTTATCAACTTATGTTGTTACTGGTACCAGTATGAAGAAGCTGCTTACAAACATGTTTAGAAATCTACCCTAAATATAATCCTCCAAACTATAAGTTCTCCTACCTTGCTAATTATAAAGCATAGCTATGGCGTACGAACTGACATCACACCTCCCACATGCTAATGCACATGCTCCATCGTGCATCATTATGCAAGTTGCAAGATGTGCCATGTTCCACCCAAGACCTACCATAGACCCCTCACCACCACCCCACCCTAGCTCATATGATATAAATATAAGCCCACACACCGTTCTGCCTCACTAGCATGCACCTCAATTCTCAGCCATCACATTACTCTCACATGCCCTACATCGTGTGACATACACCACACCCCATACACCGTGCCCCGTACACCATTCTCCATACACCACATCCCATACACCATGCCCCATACACCACATCCCATACACCATGCCCCAAACACCACATGCCATACACCATGCCCCATACACCACATGCCATAAACCTTGTGGCATACACCACACGGCGTTAAATCCCAGCAACGGCCATCACATCAAGCTTTGATCACAAGCCAAGGCCGTTCAAGCCCACGAACGGTCTTCTCTTTGTACCCACACCCCCTCACACTCAGCCTTCTCACCCGCTTCCCGTCCACAACATGCCTCAACCACGCAGCCGGTATGTTGTTGAAGCTCAGGTCCAGCTCCTTGAGCTGCGGCAAGAACCTGAGGTAGCACACAAACGACGCACCCAGGTTGCTGCACTGCTGCAGCGTCAAGCGCCCCAAGTGCTTCAAATGTTGCAGCCCGAAGATGTCTTCTTTAGTGACTGCCGTTCCCGACAGGTCGAGGGACACCAGCTTTGGCATGGAGTCTGCTGTTCTCTTCATGACACTACAGGGGGGATCCCACCATCGTTGAACCTCGCTCTCAGTTGGGAACGTGCAGCCAGCAAGGCTGAGGTGGGTCAATTGAGTCACGCGAGTCAACCATTTGAGATCGTCATTGTCAAGGAAAGCCCCGGTGATGTGGAGAGTGTTGAGAAAGCACAACTCATCCAGCGACACGAAGGCGTGCTTGTAGCGTGGTGGTGCATGCAACTCCAAATGCTCCAGAAGTGGCAGTGAGCTCAGCAAATGCCACACCCCACTATTGTCATCTTGGCTCGGCAATCCCTCCAAGTGTTTCAGGTGTGCACTCTCATGACCACCCCCTTGAACACCCTCTCCAAATTTCTCCCAAAGTACGCCTCCCTGCTTCTTCTGTGGCCTTGCATACACTCGTGAGACCACCTGTAATCTTCCCTTGGGATAGTCCATCCTCAGACCATGATCGTCCAGGTCTGCTGGTGCCACTTGGAGCTGCCTCAGCCGTTTCAACCCGACCAGGGAAAGCCATCCCATGAAACCCAACCCCTCACAGCACGTGCAGGAGAGGATTTCTAGGCTCCTCAGCATGCCCACCTGCTCCAGAACTGCGTTGGTCACTCGACTCACATGCAGCTCTCTCAGGTTCTTTAACGGCCAAGGGCCTGTTTTGAAGGCCAGGGTTGATGGGCCGGGGCAGTCTAGGACGAGTTGGTGGAGATGGGAGAAGGGCTGGATGAGGGACAGTGCGGCTGGGGAGATGGGGGTTAGAAGAATGGAGAGAGAGGTGAGGGAGGGTAGGTGGAAGAGGGAGAGCATGTCATGGGTGGAGACGGGGGGGCCATGGTCGAGTGTGAGGGAGGTGAGAGAAGGGAGGAGGGTGGGGCGGCAGGTGGGAGCGAGTGAGAGAAAGTAGTGGAGGTTTCGGTGGGAGAGGGTGATTACCTGTAATTCAGCGGTTCTCTGTGGTGCTGCTAGGTTGCCATTGAGTTGCTGCGTTTCAGGAACGGTCCGCTGCACTGTCGGGGTGCTCTGCTGTGTCTTGTAGGGCAGAGAAGAGAGGAAGCAGACCATATGGTTGATCACGCGAGTCTGAATCTGCTGCTTATTGGGAGGGATTCGCCGCAGGGCATCGATCCCTAGCCTCGGCCCCTAGGCTCGGCCTCCTCGGCCCTCGTGTTTGGCCTCTCGGCCCCCTAGGCCCCTCGGCCCCTCAACCCTCTCGTTTGGTCCCTCGGCCCCCCTAGGCTTGGCCTCCTAGGCCCTCGTGTTTGGCCCCTCGGCCCCCTAGGCCCCTCGGCCCCAGTTCAGAGCCCAGCACCCGGCCCCGTACCTGCCCAGCGCCCGGCCCCGTACCTAGCCCGCGCCCAGCCCCGTACCTAGCCCGCGCCCGGCCCCTTGTTTGGCCCCTCGGCCCCGCCCCTCGGCCCCTTGGCCCCTAGCCTCGGCCCCTTGGCCCCTAGCCTCGGCCCCTAGGCTCGGCCTCCTCGGCCCTCGTGTTTGGCCCCTCGCCCCCCTAGGCCCCTCGGCCCCTCGACCCTCTCGTTTGGCCCCTTGGCCCCCTAGGCCTCTTGGCCCCCCCCCCTAGGCCTCTTGGCCCCTCGGCCCTCGTGTTTGGCCCCTCGGCCCCCTAGGCCTCTCGGCCACCTAAGCCCCTCGGCCCCTCGGCCCTCGTGTTTGGCCCCTCGGCCCCCTAGGCCTCTCGGCCACCTAGGCCCCTCGGCCCCCCTCGGCCCACTTGTTTGGCCCCTCGGCCCCCTAGGCCTCTCGGCCCCCTAGGCCCCTCAGCCCCTCGGCCCCCCCCCCTTTGTTTGGCCCCTCGGCCCCTCGCCCCCCCCCTTGTTTGGCCCCTCGGCCCCTAGGCCCCTCGGCCCCACCCCTTGGCCCCTTAGCTACTGCTACTGCTGCTCCTGCTGCTACTGCTGCTCCTGAGTCCTGCGCCACTATGGGTTTGCTTAGAGTTCTCTCGTTCGACCCGGAGGGCAGACCTGTAGCATTTGACACGTGGCACGACGATCTGCAACTGTACCTACTGAGCAATCTTAAGGACTGTGTCTCACTGTTTGACCACGTGTTCGGTGCCGCTCCAGCACCTCCCGCCGCAGCTGACGTTTCGACTAGTTCCCAATGGCTGTCTCGTGACGCTACTGCCCGCTTAGCCATTCGCAAACACCTGCCCCAAACCAAATGTGCTCACTTTGGAGAGCACAGGACAGCACAGGCCCTGTACGGCGCTGTCGTTGCTCGCTACTCCTCCCCTGCCACTGCTGCTATTGGCAGGCTGCTACTGTCCTACCTGTTCCCTGAGCTATCGGCTTTTGCCACAGTAGCTGACCTGGTTACCCACCTGCGCACTAGCGACGCTCGCTACTGCGCTGCTGTCCCTGCTGAGTTCCTTCCCACGAACCAGCCCCCCATGTTCATCACCCTCTACTTCATAGTCACTCGCCTCCCTGACTCCCTTCGCTCTGACAGGGACCACTTCCTCACCCTCGACCCCACCTCCCTCACTGTTGACCTCCTCGAGCAGCATCTCCTCGCAGCTGAGACTGGTGCAGTTGCTGAAGGTGCTGCTCGTGGCACTCCGCGCTCACCCTTCTCTGAGGGGTGCTCCCCCTCCCCCCTTTCCTCCTCCTTCGCCTCTGCTGCTGCTGCAGACGTCTCTGTTCCTGAGGACGTTGGTGCTGCTTTGACTAGTGCGAAGCGCCGCAACAGCAAGGGCAAGGGTGGCCGGGGTAGTGGAGGAGGCAGCGGTGGTGGTGGAGGTGGAAGTGGGAGCGGTAGTGGGGGCAGCGGTAGAGGAGGTGGAGGCGGTGGAGGTGGTGGCGGCGGTGGGACTGGTGGCGGCGGTGGAGGCTCTGGTGGCGGCGGTGGAGGCAGCCGGGGGAGTGGCGGCAGTGGAGGCGGTGGGACCGGTGGTGGTAGGTCTGGACCTCGGCGTGGAGGCCCTGGTGGTGGTCGGAAACAGCAGCAGCAGCGTCGGAGCGAGACCCAGACGCCCCAGCAGCTCCGTGAGTGATTGGTTCAGCGTGGGACGGGTGAGGGTAGTGAGACCTGCCCGTATGTCATTCGCACGGGTGTCCGTGCGGGCCGGACATGCGGGAAGTTTCACACTGAGCGCCGCTGCTTTTCCCACCTTGACGACGCCTGGCGTGCTGAGTTTGGTGACGACATCGAGCGCCCTCACTGGGCGTAGTTGCTTCAGTCAGGAGTTGCTATCTTTGACCTAGACTATGATGTTATTATCTCTGCCATGCTTTGTCTTTTAGTGCTAAGGTGATTGTTACCGGTGTGTGCCACCTGACCCAGGTATAGTGGCTGCTGCTCTAGGTGCTAGTACGTCTGGTACTCCCCCTGGTACTGCACCCGCTGAGGCCTTGCACACTTTCACGTTGGACTCCAGCGCCTCGCGCTCTTTCTTTCGTGACAGCACCACTCCCACCCCTCTCCCTGCACCTGTCCCGGTCAGACTGGCTGACCCCTCTGGGGGCCCGGTCGTTGCCCGTTCCTCCACTGTCCTCCCGTGTCCGGCGGTTCCGTCCGGCTCACTGTCAGGTCTTCACCTCCCCTCGTTCTCTACGAACTTGGTGAGTACCGCTGCCCTTCACGATGCGATGGTCACTACCACCACTCCTGGGGGTCAGTGTGTGTCGATCTGCACGTGCACACGGACGGGGCGTCACCTGGCTACGTTCACTCGTCGGCCAGGGTCCAGTCTGTACATGCTGGCTACCGAGCCTCCTCAGGTCGCTGCCTCTACTCAGGTGTCCGCGTCAGGTCAGGTAGCCGCCTCTTGCTCGTGTCGCCTCCTGTCGCACCAGACTCTTCTGTGGCACCACCGCCTGGGTCACCCATCCCTGCCACGCTTTCGTGGCATGCACTCCCGTCTCCTTGTCTCTGGTCTCCCCAGGTCTCTGCCTCCCTTACCGCCCTCGCCTGCCCCGCCCTGTCTTCCTGGTGTCGAGGGGCGGCAGCGCGACGCTCCTCACTCCTCCTCGTTTCCCCCGACGACTGCTCCCCTGCAGACTCTCCACATGGACGTGTGGGGCCCAGCCCGCGTCAGTGGACAGGGCCGCGAGCGCTACTTTCTGCTGGTAGTTGACGACTACACGCGGTACACAACGGTCTTCCCCTTGCGCACCAAGGGTGAGGTCTCTGATGTCTTGATCCCTTGGATCCGCACAGTCTGTCTCCAGCTACGTGAGCGGTTCGGTCAGGACCTCCCTGTCCTGCGTCTGCACTCTGACAGAGGTGGTGAGTTCTCCTCCGACCTCTTGCGGGACTTTTGTCGTGGGGAGGGCATCACCCAGTCGTTCACGCTTCTGGACCCCCCTTAGGAAAATAGGATTGCTGAGCGCCGCATTGGCTTAGTCATGGAGGTCGCTCGTACGTCCATGATCCATGCGGCTGCTCCCCATTTTCTGTGGCCGTTTGCGGTCCGGTACGCTGCGCATCAGCTCAACCTCTGGCCCCGTGTCTCCTTGCCAGAGACCTCGCCCACACTGCGTTGGACGGGGAAGGTTGGCGATGCGTCGGTGTTCCGGGTCTGGGGTTTTCGTGCCTTTGTTCGCGATACGTCCGCGGACAAGCTCTCCGCCCGTGCCATTCCCTGCGTCTTCCTTGGCTTTGTCCCTAACGCGCCTGGCTGGCAGTTTTACCACCCCACCTCGCGCCGTGTCCTCCCGTCTCAGGACGTCACGTTTGACGAGTCCGTTCCCTTCTACCGTCTCTTTCCCTACCGCTCTGCCCCTCCCCCGCCCCCGACGCTCTTCCTTGCTCCCGGTCCACCTCCGGTAGACCCCCTCCCACCCCAGGGTCCTGCTCCCTTAGGAGTGTCTCAGGTAGACCCTCTCCCTGGTGCTGCGCCTGTTTAGGTAGCTGTCGTCTCAGGTGCTGCTCCAGGTGCTGCGTCTGGGGGTGCTGCGTCTGGGGGTGCGGGGCCGGGGGGTGCGGGGTCTGAGGGTGCTGGGTCTGGGGGTGCTGAGTCTGAGGGTGTGGAGCCTGGGGGTGCTGAGTCGGAGGGTGTGGAGTCTGGGGGTGCTGAGCCTCGGGGTGCTGCTTCGTCTGGAGGTCCTGCAGGTGCTTCGCCGCGACGGTCCTCGCAGCAGCTGCGTGAGTGGCTTGTTCGGCGCCCGCACCGACAGAGTGGGGCTCGCGGAGCTGGAGGGGCTGGAGACACTGGAGCTGGAGGTGCTGCTGTTCCTACTGGAGCTGTCGGGACTGGTGGTGTTGGGTGCGCTGGAGCTGGAGACCCTACAGAGCCTGGAGCAGCTGGCGTTGTAGGCGCTGGAGCTGGAGTAGCTGGAGTTGGGGGCCCTGGTGCAGGAGGCGCTGGGGCTGCAGGAGCTGGAGTTGGAGGCACTGGCGCCGGAGGCGTCGGAGCTGCAGGAGGTGGAGCTGTTGACCCTTGAGCTGGAGGTGCTGGAGACACTGTGCGGCCGCGACCGTACTTCGTTCCCCTGCTTCAGCAGGTTCTTGGTGTCCCGTCTACTGGTCTTCCTCCTCCCTTCCTGTGTCCACCGTCTGACCAGTCGCATCCGCCGTTACAGCCAGCCTCCCCACTGCCTGCTCCCTCTCCTTACACTGAGCAGTCCGGAGGTCTTACAGAGCGTCGTGAGCCTGCGTCTCGTCCTGTCTTGCCTTTTCGCACTGCTCGTCGCGCTCCTCGTTCGCGTCCTCCTCCTGTCCCCGGCACGCACGCTATGGCACTCCGTCCTTCCTCTGTTCCACTGCGTGTTCCTCTGCCTGCTCCTCCCGAGTCCTCTCTTCCTGAGGTTCCTAACCCTGAGTCTGACCGAGCGCGTGCTGCCAGTCCCACTGTTGCTCCTCTTCTTGCCACTGCTGTCACTGACCCGTACTTTGAGTCTGCTACTGCGTCTGATCTCGTTGCTGAGCTGCTTGACTTTGCTGCTGCCTGCCGTCTCGACTACGCCACTGCTCTTGTTGCTGAGTCTGTATCTGCCAGTCCTCCGTCCGTCGGGGGTGAGTGTGCTCTTGGCACGGACGTCCTTGAGGACAGGCAGGAGGACTTTGAGTGTCTTGCAGCTGCTGTACCTCGTTTCACTTCCATGCTGCTTGCCCCTGAGGAAGATGACTATTCTTCGGGTGTTGCTGCACGTCGCTGCTAACCGTGACTACGAGTTGCACTCCCTGGACTTCAGTACAGCTTTCCTGCAGGGCAGCGTGCACGAGGAGATCTGGCTGCGCCGACCACCTGGTTTCACTGGGACGTTTCCTGCAGGTACTCAGTGGAGCCTCTGCCGGCCAGTCTACAGTCTCCGCCAGGCGCCTCGCGAGTGGCACGACACACTGAGGACTACACTTGCGGCTCTTGGGTTTGCTCCTTCTACAGCAGACCCGTCATTGTTGCTACGCACCAAGACCTCGCTGCCGCCGTTCTACGTCCTCGTCTACGTCGACGACCTCGTCTTTGCCACTGCTGAGACTGAGGCACTGACCCTTGTGAAGTCCGAGCTACAGAAGAGACACACCTGCACTGGCCTGGGTGAACTGCGTAGCTATCTTGGCGTGCAGATCACCCGGGACAGAGCACGGCGCACCATCACACTGACTCAGTCACACATGGTGCACCAGGTCCTTTAGCGCTTCGGCTTCCAGTACTCCTCAGTCTACCAGCCACTCGCTCTCAGCTCCACCTTCGGACGAGTCCGTAGAGCCGAGTGGTCCGTACCCAGAGCTTGTGGGTTGCCTCATGTACCTGATGACTTGCACACGACCTGACCTCGCGTACCCTCTCAGCCTTCTGGCTCGCTATGTGGCTCCCAGTAGGCACCAAAAGATGCACTGGGATGCTGCGAAGAGGGTACTGCGTTACCAGTGCAGTACGTCGGGCATGGGGCTTGTGCTTGGAGGACGGGGTCCAGTTGTCCTCACTGGTCACGCAGCCGCCTCCTGGGTTGACGACTCAGCTACGCAGCGGTCGTCACAAGGTTACACCTTCAGCCTTGGGTCCGGCTCTGTTTCTTGGCGGTCTACCCGCTCGTCTTCAGTTCTCAGCTCCAGTTGTGAGGCTGAGATCTACGCCGGAGCCATGGTTGCTCAGGAGCTACGCTGGCTCACCTACTTGCCGACCGACTTGGGAGAGCAGCCTCGTTCGCCTCCAGTTCTGTACGTAGACAACAAGGCCATGATTGCCTTGTGTCAGGAGCACAGACTGGAGCACAAAACAAAGCACATCGCTCTGCGATACTTCCTTGCTCGAGAGTTGCAGCAGCGTGGCCAGCTTCGTCTTCCGTACGTGGCCACTAGGGCCAACACTGCTGATATATTCACCAAGGCACTTCCGCCTGGTGATCATCAATGCTTCTCTACTGTGTTAGGCCTTGTGCCTACTTTGCCTCACTTGCTCTCTACGTGACTTTGCTTGTACTGTGATCTATATATATACTTGCATGCTTACACTTGCTAGGGTATGATCACTGTATTGTTTGTTATCTTTTATATAACTCTGCATGTGAACTGGCCTTGTGGCCCTTGCTTGTGCTCAGACTGTGTGGTGACTTTGTGATCCACCCTGATCTTGCTTTGATTTTCTTGACTGGTCTTATGACCACTTGTTCTCCCCCACTTTGCCTATGGGGGTGTGTCAGAACATTATAGCTTATACATTTGTGTAGGCTGTAGTGGGGTAGCCCATAAGGGGTACAACCCAATTAGGGTTAGTACTTGTACCCAACTGTTTGATAGTTCATTCATTCTCGTTTGTTACTTTGACAACTCGCACTGACCGTCATGATCGCCGACGGTTCTAGGGAAGAGCCATGACCCGTCTTGCGAGCTCGCTTGGGCCCTGCCTGGTAACCAGCCTCGCCGCTCCGAGGAGAGTCTCCCATTCTGTCCTAATCGCGTCCGCCAGCGCGAAAATCGCCTCCACCTCCTTTTCAATCCACTCCTCCAATTCCACCATCGCTTTTTCAACCTCGTTCGTTTCATCGTCGCGGCTCCTCGCCTCCATCACTATCACAGTCGTCGCCTTCACCTTCTCCCGTAAGTTCGTTTCGTCACCCTTATCCATATTCTCGTCCTGCGCATTCGGGCGCCCATGGATGACATCTGTTGCATTTATCGCATCTCTCGCATTTATCGCACCCCTCCCATCGCTCGCATTCCGGGTATCGGCCGCAGTTCTCCCCTTCGCTGGAGCTGTCAATCTGCGCCAGCCGGTTACCGGTCGGTGACCAGCGATTCGTGACATCATCACTACGGCGTGGCGGAGACAGTGTATGGACGGAAGACGAGGGAAAGAAAAGCAATAATTTGCTAGCAATGCAGGCTGTGCGGAGACGGCTGGAACAGGCTATGATTCTGGGTGAGAAAAATCATCAGCTGAAGGAACGAATTATAGCAGTGCATGCCGACAACTTTCCAAACAAAAATGGAACGCACATAGTTGCAAGTCACAACTGTTTGGGAGTGGAGTTTGGGAAAGGCGTGTTCTCGTTCTGACTAGGTTTTGGTATATGACATCCGATCTGAACGGGAAAATGTTTGCTGATTTGGTTCACTGGTTTTGTTCACTTTCTGATGTTTATGTTGCCTGTATCTCGACAGCTTTTCGAAATTAATATCCCTCATTGAACGCACCCCTCCACATACACGACACAGCGTGTTCTTGCTCCCCAACAATCAAGAAATATTTCTAGCTCAAAATTTGAATTTCAAAGCTTCTTATCCTCGCTCTTGTGAGCTACTTTGAAATTAATGAGCGCTCCACAAGCCACGCCAAGAAACCTAGGCCTCATATTTAGAAGTATGAATGCCGATAACGATCCATTTATTTCACACGTGCAATAAGAAAGCAATCAAGGGATTTTAAATCAACCAAGATGAAGCTCATAATAAAATGAACACACCCGCATGATATTCACGCGGGTTCGTGCATGAAAAATTGTCAGAAAACATCAGCGACTCGATTTCTCACCGCACACTTGAGTCCAGGACCATCGAACCTGCTAGCGCTGACTCAAAACTTTCCTTGCGTCCCAATCACAGAGTCATGCGCTGCCAGGCTGGTGAAATCGAGCCAAAACCTCTAGAAGAGGGTCAAATATTCCCTCCCGGTGCAGCGTTTTTCGTGCCATGCACTGTCCTATGTGGGTTCAGGCAGGGGTTTCCCGTCATTCATTGACGGGGACCTCGAGCCGCAAACTCGACGGGGTCCCCTCCATTGCCCATTTTTTGTCATTCTTTCTCCCTCTCCCGCCTGGCTGCGGAAGCCATGGCGGAATTCACAAGCACACAGTGCGGATCGAGGAATTGGTTTAGAAAAATTGATTGATCACCTGGGTACAACACGAGGCTATATGTAGACTCGACACAAGGTAAGGTAAGCAGGTGTTATGTGAACGTTCCGAGGGTCGCAAAGCGTCCCAAATGGATCCTTCCGAATTCAGTAGAAACTGCTTGGTGTGAACCGAAAAGCACTCAATTCGGTGCACGCAACCTAAGTCGTGTCAGAATATCATGTTTCTCTAGTCTGCAGTGGGGTACTCCATAGTGAGTACAACCCTGTTAGGGTTTCCCATATGTACTCAACTGCTTTCTAGTGCAATCATCCTTCATCCATTCTTTCGTCAATTCTCTCACATGGTATAGAGCTTTTTCGATCCTTGGGCCCACCACTAATTTTTTTTTCCTACCCGAGGCGCGCGTCGCGCCTGCCCTTAACGGCCCTTAGCGGCCCCTCGTAAGGCCCTTCGCGGCCCCTCGTAAGGCCCCTTCGCGGCCCCTCGTACGGCCCCTTCGCGGCCCCTCGTAAGGCCCCTTCGCGGCCCCTCGTAAGGCCCCTTCGCGGCCCCTCGTTAGGCCCTTCGTGGCCCCTCGTTAGGCCCTTCGCGGCCCCTCATTAGGCCCCTTCGCGGCCCCTCGTACGGCCCCTTCGCGGCCCCTCGTAAGGCCCCTTCGCGGCCCCTCGTAAGGCCCCTTCGCGGCCCCTCGTTAGGCCCTTCGCGGCCCCTCGTTAGGCCCTTCGCGGCCCCTCGTTAGGCCCCTTCTCGGCCCCTCGTAAGGCCCCTTCGCGGCCCCTCGTACGGCCCCTTCGCGGCCCCTTGTAACGCCCCTTCGCGGCCCCTCGTAAGGCCCCTTCGCGGCCCCTCGTAAGGCCCCTTCGCGGCCCCTCGTAAGGCTCTTCGCGGCCCCTCGTCAGGCCCTTCGCGGCCCCTTCGTAAGGCCCCTTCGTGGCCCATCTTCGCGGCCCCCCGTCGCGGCCCACCGTCGCGGCCCCCCCCGTCGCAGGCCCCCCGTCGCGGCCCCCCGTATCGGCCCCGTCGCTCGGCGTCGCCCCTGTCCCGGCCCTATCGCAACCCTGCCCAGGCCCCGTCCTCCTCATGCCTGTCGTGGCGCACCAGGGGCCCGTGCGCCGCCCCGCGCGCCCCCCCCCCCCCCCCCCGGGGTCGCCACGTAAGGCGACGGGAGGGGCGACCTGGGGGGGCACGCGTCGCCCCTTCTTCCGCCTGCTCTGGCGCGCTGGGAGGCCGCGCGTCGGCCCCCAGTACTCCTCCCCCCCCCCCCCCCCCCCCCCCCTCAGGTCGCCTCAACAGGCGACGGGAGGGGCGACCTGGGGGGGGGCGCGCGTCGGAGCTGCCGCCCCTGGTGCAGCCGCCCCTGGAGCAGCCGCCCCTGGACCCAGAGCAGCTGCCCCTGGCCCCTGGAGCAGCCGCCCCTGGACCCTGCGGCGCCGTCCCTGGACACGGTGCCGCCGCCTCCCTGTGCTGCCCATTGCCGCCCGTTGCTGCCCGTTGCTGCTCTCCCCCCCCCCCCCCCCCCCGCCCTTCTTCGTCTCCCTGCTGCGCGTGCAGCCGTGGAACGGAGGGTATGGGGGTGGCGGGTATGGGGGTGATGGGTGGTCTGTTTCCCTTCCCCTCCTCCTCCTTTGTCTCCCACTGCTGCAGCTGCCGCTGAGGGGGGTGGATGTGTGGGAACCAAAGGCGTGGTGCTAGGGGGAGACGTGTGAGTGAACCTAGGGGTGCAGCAGGGGGTGTGTGAATGGGGGGTGCGGCAGTAGAGGGAGGTTGGTTGGAGGTAGCCGTCGTGTTGCTAGCAGTGCCAGTAGTCCGGAGGTGCGCTTCCGGTAGCCCAGTGATGCCGCTGCGCCAGTCGCCCGTGGGTCTGTTGCTCCTGCCGCTCGTCTTAGCCGCGGAGCCAGTTACTCCTGTAGTCCGGAGGTGCGCCTCCGGTAGCCACAGTGCGCGCCGCTCCTGTTGCCCGTGTGTCTGCAGCTTCCGCCGTTGCCTCCTCTCTCCTCTCCTATTAGTCCAGCCTCCTCCTCCTCACTTGCCCTCTGTGATAGCCTCTAGCTTTACTTATTTACTGTGAACTTTAAACTGTTGCTTCTTGTACTTGTGCTCAGAATGTGTGGTGACATTGTGATCCACCCTGAGCTTGCTTTGCTTTGCTTGTTGTGCTGATCATACCCCACTTTGACTATGGGGGTGTGTCAGAATATCATGTTTCTCTAGTCTGCAGTGGGGTACTCCATAGTGAGTACAACCCTGTTAGGGTTTCCCATATGTACTCAACTGCTTTCTAGTGCAATCATCCTTCATCCATTCTTTCGTCAATTCTCTCACATGTCGGTGCCTATAACTATAATAACCATAGTTAAGGAATGAAACTAAGAAATCAAGCAAAAGCATGCACGATAAAATGAAGCTAAGCTAGATAAAGCATGATAAAGTAAAGTCAAGCAAGCAAGGCCGTCGTACTATCACACGCCCCCCCCTCAAAGCTTGGTGGTATGAGAAACACCCTGCTTGACAAGATAATCATTGAGAGCACGGCGTGCGTTGCCCATATCAGCTTCTGCAACTCAACTGTCCTCCGATGGGTCGTATCCCTTCCAGCGTATCAGGAACTCAGGCGTTTTGTCGCATCTGCGTTGATGAGCGAGGACTCGTTCCACCTCGTACTCCGTTTCATCCTTTACGAGAACAGGTGGTGGTGGCAGTAGCTGTCGTCCTTGGAACTAGTGGTTGGGATCCTTGTAGGGATTTAGTAGCTGAACATGGAAAGCGTTGTAAGCTTCCACGTAGTTGGTAAGCGCAAGCGGAATGTTACTGGTGTCACCATAGCCTCAACACAAAAAGGACCACAGAAACGAGGCCGGAGCTTGTACGGTAGGTGGAATAAGTCCAAGTTACGTGTATCGAGAAGCACCTGATCTCCGACTACTACCGAGTGATCTCTTCGCCATCGATCTGCATATTGCTTCTGGATGTTCTGCATCGTGGTGAGACGTCGCCGAGTCTTCTCCCATAACTGTTGCATGGTGGTGACAAAGTCATGTGCGGATTGGATGTGTGCCAGTGTGGTTGGTTGCTGCAGTGTGATTGGTTCACGCCCATAAAACAGGTTGATTGGAGATTTCCAGGTGGTCACATGAGAAGCGTTGTTGTAACCAAACTCCAGAGTCGGTAACTGTAGATCTCGGTGGCTGATGTCTTCTTTGCAAGCTGTACGCAATAACTGTTCAACCACCTGATTGAGTCGCTCTGTCTGTCCGTCAGTCTGGGGGTGGTATGCTGAAGACATCGCAAGCTTTGTCCCCAATAATTCCATGAGTCCCCTCCAGAACTTACTTGTGAACTTTGGGTCCCTGTCCAAGATGAATGTAGCGGGGATGCCGTGGATGGTGACAATGCGGTCGAAGAAGAAGCAAGCAGTTGATTCAGCTGTAGCCGTGGCGTTGGTTGGGATAAAGTGCCCTATTTTAGAGAATTTGTCAATCACCACGAGTATAGCATCATGTCATCGTGAGGTCAATGGAAGCCCAGTAATGAAATCGAGGCGAAAAACTTGGCATGGCTGCTCCGGTATGGGTAGAGGTTGAAGTAACCCTGCTTTTTCTGTTTGATACTCTTCATCCGCTGGCACGTATTGCATGAGGTAACGAACTGCTGCACGTCCTATGCCATCCGGGGCCAATAGTAATATTTTGCTATTCCCGCTAACATCTTGTTACTCCCGAAATGTCCAGCGTATGCCACATCGTGGAACTCCTCCAGTAGGATCTGTGGGAGTGGGGCATAGTTCAATACCCAAATCTATCCTGAACTTTCCTTACCGCTAAGTCTTTCTCCCAGCGTAACAGCTTTTGTTTCTGTGCTTTAGCGATCCCTATGTCTACGAAGTACCCATGTTGGAATAGTCCCTTGAGCAGAGAGTTCATCCCGTCGAGCTGGATGCCTGCTATATGCCCTGGGCGGCTCAGTGCATCGGCCTTGTTGTGTAGCCCTGGCTTGTAGATGGTGTCAAGGTGAAAGTGTGTTTCTAGGAAGTTCATCCACCGCACATGTCGTCGTGAGAGCGTAGGCTGCGATTTACGGCATTTAAGACTGCAGTGGCCAGTGTATACTATTTTATTGGCTCCTTCTAGGTAATCCATGCCTTGAAGGTTGTAACTTTTGCTAAAGCTTCCCTGTTGTGGATTGGGTTGTCAGAATGTTGTAGTGCTTACATTTGCCTAGGGGCAATGGGCGGGCTGGCCCATAAGGGGTACAACCCAATTAGGGTTAGTACTTGTACCCAACTTCTGTTCAATGCATTCATTCTCGTTCATTCCTTTGACAGCCACGTGTTCGCACGCGCGTTCGCATCGGGTGCATGCAAAATTTCGATCTCGATGAAAGTGGATTGCTCGCATCGCGGCACAGGGTTTCAGAGCAGGTCCTTTGTTAGGACCGGTTTTTTAGGGCCCACCACAGCGCTGCCCCACTAGCCGCCCTGCTGGCTCACGTGCCGCCATCTGCAGCCCTCGTGCTGCACCTACTACCCCGCGCACCGCCCTCTTGCAGCTCGCCCTTCGACCCTAGGCCCCGTGCGCCCGCCCCTTGCGGCCCGCCAGTCGACCCTAGTCCCCGCGCGCCCGTCGCCCCTAGGCCCCAGCCCGCCCGTCGCCCCTGCTGCCCCTCGCGCCCGCTTGTCGACCCTAGACCCCAGCCCGCCCGTTGCCCCTAGGCCCCGCCCCGCCCGCCGCCCCTAGGCCCCGGCCTGCCTGTCAACCCTGCTGCCCTGCGCGCTCGCCCGTCGACCCTAGCTCGGCCCGCCCGTCGACCCTAGGCCCCGGCCCGCCCGTCGCCCCTTGCCCCCTCCTACGCCTCTGCTGCTGCTGCTGCTGACGTCCTTGGTGCTGAGGACGTCGGGGCTGCTTCTGCTAGTGGGAAGCGCCGCAGTAGCAAGGGCAAGGGTGGCAGGGGTGGTGGCAGTGGCAGCGGGGGTGGTGGTGGGTGCAGCAGTGGAGGTGGTGGAGGCAATGGAGGTGGTGGCGGGAGTGGGAGTGGTGGCGGGAGTGGGGGCGTTGGTGGCGGCAGTGGTGGCAGCGGTGGGGGTGGCGGTAGTGGCGGTAGTGGGAGTGGTGGCCGTCGGGCTGGAGCTGCTCAGCGTGGAGGTTCTGGCGGTGGCCAGAGGCAGCAGCAACAGCGTCGTAGCGAGACCCCGTTAACCTAGCAGCTTCGTGAGTGGGGCGTCTGGGCATAGTAGTAGCTGCCCGTATGTCATTCGCACGGGTGACCGTGCTGGTCAAACATGCGGGAAGCCTCACACTCAGCACCGCTGCTTCTCCCGCCTCGACGACGCTTGGCGCGTAGAGTTGGTGACGAGGCCAAATCCCCCGCTGGGCAGAGCTGCTTAGGTCTGGAGTTGCTATCTTTGACCTAGACTATGATGCTATCCTTACTGCTATGTATGCTTTGTCTGTTAGTGCTGAGGGTGACTGTTACATGTGTGTGCCGCCTGACCCAGGTATAGAGGCTGCTGATCTAGGTGCTAGTGAGTCTGCTCTCCCCGGTATTGCGCGTGCTGAGGCCTTGCACACCTTTACACTTGACTCAGGTGCTTCACACTGTTTCTTTCGCTACAGCACCATCCTCACTCCTCTCTCTGCACCTGTACCGGTCAGACTGGCAGACCCCTCCGGGGGCCCAGTCCTTGCCCGTTCCTCCACTGTTCTCCCGTGTCCGGCGGTTCCATCCAGCTTACTGTCAGGCCTTCACCTCCCCTCGTTCTCTAGGAACTCGGTGAGTACCGCTGCCCTCCAGGACGCGATGGTCACTACCACCACTCCTGGGGGTCAGCGTGTGTCGATCTGCACGTGTACACGGATGGGCCGCCACCTGGCCACGTTCACTCGTCGGCGTAGGTCAAGTCTGTACACACTGGCTACTGAGCCTCCTCAGGTAGCTGCGTATGCCCAAATGTCTGTGTCAGGTCCGGTAGCACCCCCTTGCTCGTGTCGCCTCCTGTCGCACCAGAATCTCCTGTGTCACCACCGCCTTGGTCACCCGTCCCTGCCACACCTTCGTGGCATGCACTCCCGCCTCCTTGTCTCTGGTCTTCCCAGGTCTCTGCCTCCCCTCCTGCCCTCGCCTGCCCCACCCTGAATTCCTTGCGTCGAGGGGCGGCAGCGCGCCGCTCTTCACTCCTCCTCGTTTCCCCCAACGACTGCTCCGCTGCAGACTCTCCACATGGACAAGGCCGCGAGCGCTACTTTCTGCTGGTTGTTGACAACTACACATGCTACACCACGGTCTTCCCCTTGCGCAGCAAGGGTGAGGTCCCTGATGTCTTGATCCCTTGGATCCGTGCAGTCCATCTCCAGCTCCGCGAGCGGTTCCGCGAGTACCTTCCTGTCCTGCGTCTGCACTCTGACAGAGGTGGTGAGTTTTCCTCCGACCTCTTGCGGGAATTTTGTCATGGGGAGGGCATTCTCCAGTCATTCACGCTTCCGGACTCCCCTCAGCAAAATGACATTACTGAGCGCCGCATTGGCATAGTCATGGAGGTCGCTCGTACCTCTATGATCAATGCGGCTGCTCCCCATTTTCTGTGGCCGTTTGCGGTCCGGTACGCTGCGCAACAGCTCAACCTCTGGCCTCGTGTCTCCTTGGCGGAGACCTCACCGACACTGCGTTGGACGGGGGAGGTTGGCGATGCGTCGGTGTTCCAGGTCTGGGGCTCTCATGCCTTTGTTTGCGATACGTCTGCGGAAAGGCTCTCCACCCGCGCTATTCCCTGCGTATTCCTTGGCTTTCCCCCAGACGCGCCTGGCTGGAAGTTTTACCAACCCATTTCGCGCCGTATCCTCCCCTCTCAGGACGTCACGTTTGACGAGTCGGTTCCCTTTTACTGTCTCTTCCCCTTCCGCTCTGCCCCTCCCCCATCCCCGCCGCTCTTCCTTGCTACCGGTCCCCCTCCGATAGACCCCCTCCCTCCCTAGGGTCCTGCTCCCTCAGGTGTGTCTCAGGTAGACCCTCTGCCTGGTACTATGTGTGTTGAGGTGGCTGTGGACTCAGGTGCTGCTTGAGGTGTTGCGTCTGGGGGTGCTGCGTTTGGGGGTGCTGAGCCGGGGGGTGTGGAGCCTTGGTGTGCGGAGCCTGGAGGTTGTGAGTCTGGGGGTGCGGAGACTGGGGGTGATGAGCCTGCGTGTGTGGAGTCTGAGGGTGCTGAACCTGCAGGTGTGGAGCCTGGGGGTGCTGAGTCTGGGGGTGCTGAGCCTCGGGGTACTGCTTCTTCTGGAGGTCATGCGAGTTCTTCGCCACGACTATCTCCCCAGCCGGAGCCTCTCTCCCCGCAGCAATTGCGCTAGTGGTTTACTCAGCGCACACGCCTTCGGAGCGGAGCTGCCGGAGCTGGAGACTCTGCGGCTGGAGACACGGGAACTGGAGGTGCTGGAGTTACTTCTGAAGCTAGTGGCACCGGAGGTGGTGCAGCTGCTGGTCTTGGAGGTGCACGTACCAGAGGTACTGGAGCTGCCGGGACTGGTGGTGCTGGGGGCGCTCGAGCTGGAGACCCTACGGATCCTGGAGCTGCTGGGGCTGGAGGCGCAGGAGCTGTAGGCAATGGCGCTGGTGGCGCTGGAGCTGCAGGAGCCGGAGCTGGTGGCACTGGAGCTGGAGGCACTTGCGTGGGAGGCGCTGGAGCTGGAGGAGCTGGAGCTGTTGACCCTGGAGCTGGAGGTGCTGAAGCTGGGGGTGCTGGTGGTACTGGTGCTGGAGGCATTGTGCGGCCGCGACCGTACTTTGTTCCCCTACTTCAGCAGGTTCTTGGTGTCCCGTCTTCTACTGGACTTCCTCCTCCCTTACTGTATTCACCGCCTGACCAGTCACAGCCGCCGTTACAGCCAGCCTCCCAACTGCCTGCTCCTTCTCCTTACATTGAGCAGACCGGCGGCCTTACAGAGCATCGTGAGCCTGCGTCTCGTCCTGCCTCTCGTGTTTGCACTGGTCGTCGCGTTCCTCGTCCGCGTCCTCCTCCTGTCCCCGGCACACACGCTATGGCACTTCGTCCTTCCTCTATTTCACTGCGTGTTCCTCTGCCGCCTCCTCCTGAGTCCTCTCTTCCTACCATCCCTGACCCTGAGTCTGACCGCGCTCGTGCTGCCAGTCCCACTGTCTCTCGTCTCCTCGCCACTGTTGTCACTTACCCTTCTTTTGAGTCCACTGCTGCGTTTGCCCTCGTTGCTGAGCTGCTTGACTTTGCTGCTGCCTGTCGTCTAGACTACGCCACTGCTCTTGTTGCTGAGTCTTAGTCTGCCAGTCCTCCGTCCGTCGGAGGTGAGTGTGCTCTTGGCACGGACGTCCTTGAGGACATGCAGGAGGACTTTGAGTGTCTTGCAGCTGCTGTACCTCGTTTTGCTTCCATGCTGCTTGCCCCTATGGGAGACCCGGATGCACCAGACATCCCGACCCCGCGCTCTTACGCAAAGGCGATTACGGGTCCTTACTCCTCTCAGTAGCAGGCAGCCATGGATGCCGAGATGGCATCCTGGAAGTCCACAGGCACCTACGTTGATGCAGTTCCTCCGTCTTTGGCGAACATAGTCGATGGCATGTGGATTTTCAGGGTGAAGCGGCCGCAGGGTTCTCCGCCTGCCTTCAAGGCGCGTTACCTTGCCCGAGGCTTCAGACAACGACAGGGAGTTGACTACTTCCATACCTTCTCCCCCACCCCGAAGATGACTACTCTTCGGGTGTTGCTGCACGTCGCTGCTCAGCGTGACTACGAGTTGCACTCTCTGGACATCAGCACAACTTTCTTGCAGGGCAGCCTGCACGAGGAGATCTGGCTGCGCCGCCCACCTGGCTTCACTGGGTCGTTTCCTGCAGATACCCAGTGCAGCCTCCGGCGGCCAGTCTACGGTCTCCGCCAGACGCCTCGTGAGTGGCACGACACATTAAGGACTAAACTTTCGGCTCTGGGGTTTACTCCTTCTACTGCTGACCCGACGCTTTTTCTACGCACCGACACGTTGCTGCCGCCGTTCTACGTCCTCGTGTACGTCGACGACCTGGTCTTTGCCACTGCTGACACTGAGTCACTGACCCTTGTGAAGTTGGAGCTGCAAAAGAGACACACCTGCACTGACCTGGGTGAACTGCGCAGCTATCTTGGCTTGCAGATCACCCAGGACAGAGCACGGCGCACCATCACACTGACTCAGTCACACATGGTGCACCAGGTCCTTTTGCGCTTCGGCTTCCAGTTCTCCTCGCCACAGCCCACTCCTCTGTCTACTGGCCACTCGCTCTCAGCTCCACCTTTGGACGAGTCCGTAGAGCCGAGTGGTCCGTACCCAGAGCTTGTGGGTTGCCTCATGTACCTGATGATGTGCACACGACCTTACCTCGCGTACCCTCTCAGCCTCCTGGCTCGCTACGTGGCTCCTGGTAGGCACCGAAAGGTGCACTGGGATGCTATGAAGAGGGTACTGCGTTACTTGTTGTTATGTGATGCTATCATTTGCATTCACGTCTGTCTGCCTCCCATCATATGTTCGTGTGTTGCATGTGTGGTGTGTGCAAGAATCTGTGTTTGGTGTGGTTTGGATTTTCTGAGTGTGTGTGTGTGTGTGTGTGTGTGTGTGAATGTTATTTGACTTGGGAAGATATCTGAAGTGACTTCTCTGCTCAAGAGCTTTCCGACGAACCAAGAATCATCGCGATCGAAGCAAGAACTAGAAAGATATGATCGTTCGAAGTTTTTGATTGTGATGCAGCGCCTATGGGAATTTGCGGGTTGTCTTAATATGGGGTACAGACTTTTGGGGGTAGGGAAATTCGTCACCATCACTGTAGATGATGCCAAGTGGTTGGGAGAAGCCAAACCAGGTTGGCAAGTGTGGCCAAGTTGGGTGAGGTGGATGGCATGAGTTGGGAAAGTGACAAATGTCAAAGTTGGGGTGCCTATAGAGGGGGGAATTGTGTGATATGGGCTTTCCTTGGTTGGGGACTCTCTTGGGACTTTCCCTCTCGTCCTCTTCATCCCCTTCGACCTGGTTCTTGCTACTCTAACTTTCTTGTGTCAACTTGTCAGCACACCCTCTAGTGCGCCGAAGTTCATAACTCGAGTTATACTCCATACTTTGATACGTTTCAAATTGGGAAAGATAGCCACAGTTGAGGGCTACATTATACTCGAGTTTGAGAACATTCTAACAGTGGTTCTTCCGTCGACGGCGTTTCTTGTGAAGTCGACCATTCTGTCCAGAAATATAGACCAACGATTTTGAGATATTTCGTCCCCCAATCTTCATAGACTCCGTCCTTAGTCTCTATAAAGTGGTATCTGAGCTGATAAGGACTTTCTAAAGAGTCTACTGAGGTGTGAAGACCCTCCTAGACCCTCCATGGCCTGTGGGCGTGCCTAAGTGAAGTTCTGGAGGTTGCATGTGACTTCCGCTAAGGGGAAACTCTGCCGAAATTTCGTTGGCGTCGACACTTGTGAAACTATTGTGGGACTTCGGTATGGACAGCAAGGGGGGAGCTGAAACCTGTGATTGGGAGCAGAGGAAATGAGTCAAGGGAGAGGAGATGCAGCTGAGAAGAGGAATGAGCCGCCACCATCCAAGATCGAGGCGTTGGATGGCTCCAACTATGAGGAATGGAAGTGCATTCAAGCGCTACAAGTTGCTGAAACTTGCGATGGGTGAAGAGAAGATGCCGGAGGAAGGAGATGCCCGCAATCGGTGGATTCAGAAGAGCGCAGTGCTGTACGACCTAATCCTTCAATCGGTCAACAACGATATGTTCCAACACATCAAGGATTTGGTGGACTTGGATGATTCCGGACCAAAGGCGTGGAAGCTACTGCGCGACGTGATTCAGCCCAACACACTACCGATGGTGATAGTGTTGGAGAAGGAGCTGGCTGCCCTCTCCATGCGACCGGGCGATGATGTGAAGCCGGTCATTGACAAGATCAAGGACACCTATGCAAGGATGGCAGCGGCGGGAAGCAATGTGTCGCAGATGCAGCAGTGCACCAAGATCATCTCGGTGCTCGACAACTCGTGGGACAACCTCATCCCCACTCTCAACACTCAGCAGGACCAATGGACACCAGAGTGGCTACGGCAGCAGATTCTGCAGGAGGACTTCCGTAGGCGCCACACGGGTGGTGGTGCTGCCAACAAAACTGTTGAGGGGTATGGAGCTGCAGGAGGCAGCAGAGGAAGAGGGGGAGGGAGGCGCCGAGGCCGTGGGAGAGGCTTTAATAGAGGGAGAGGCCGAGGTGACTACAACGAGGGGCATGGGAGCTCTGGTGGCAGGGGGAGCACTCGAATGGAGGGTGCCTGCTGGTACTGCAAGAAGGCTGGACACCCATGGTTCAAGTGTTTCAGCCGGCCTGAGGGATGGGCGCCTCCAGGCATGAAGCCGCCAAGTGGTGAACGTGCACGAGGTGGCGCTGTGCAAGTTTCAGGTGCACAAGGTTCAGGTGCACAAGGTAAAGCCAACCCAGGGATGTTCCTCATGGTTGAGGATGTGAAAGGGAGTGAGGGTGATGTGGGCTCAGTTGGGAAGGTTGTGATGCACCCCCTCACTCACTGGGTGATAGATTCAGGTTGCACAAGTCACATGACCCCACGGGCAGATTTTCTTGACGAGGTAAAGCCCCCCGGAAAGATTAAGTTTGTGGCTGCCGCTTCAGGTGCTTTGCTCCCTGTGATTGGTGTTGGGAATGCCATGGTGATGGGAGCCAATGAGGAGCTTGTGGGGATGGGGAATGTGTTGTTGGTTGAAGGCTTGTCCGCTAACCTTCTTTCCGTGCGCCGACTGCAAAAGAGCAAGGCCAAAGTGACCTTCGGCCCAACCAGCTGCCGTGTTAAGCTTGGGAAGCTGTTGTTGTTGGATCTGGAGGAGAAGAACAGCTGCATCAAGGATCTGTGGCAGCTGCCCATCATCCATTGGAATGGGAAACCACCAGCATCGGCAGCGGCTGCAGCAACGGCTAATACAGGAGGAGAGGAGACTGCGCCAATTGATGGGGCCTTGGATGCAGTCAAGAAGGTGCAGAAGACACAGCAGCCACATGGTGAGGTGCTTGCTGGTGTGGACGCGACAACTGCATGGGCAAAGGCTTCATCTGGGAGTGGTGAGGCTGATTGGGAGACGTGGCACCAGAGGCTATGTCATGTGAATTTTCCTATGCTGCAGCAGTAAGTGAAGGATGGGAGCTTGAAGGGGTTGGAGGTGAAGGGGGCAGCAAAGGAGATTGGGAGCTGCCCTACATGCCTTGAAACTGAATTCACTAAGTTTTTCTTCAGCAGCAGTACAGGACCAGCCAAGGCCCCGCTCGCGCTTGTGCACATGGATGTGGTGGGCCCTACAAAGGCCCCTTCTCTCTCGGGCAGCCGCTACTTCTTAACCATTGTGGGTGTACCCTCTCAAGACTAAGGGGGAAGTGGCAGCGGCTGTTCTTAAGGAGTGGATGCCAAGAGCTCAAAGGGAGAGCGGACACAAGGTGAAGGCGATCCGCACTGACAACGGGGGAGAATTCATTGGCGCTGATTTTGAGGCAGTGCTAAAGAAGAAGAGGATCCAGCATCAGCTCACGGTGCCCTACAACTCTCAGCAGAACGACGTGGCTGAGCGCTTCAACCGGACCTTGCAAGAAGGTGCTCGCACTCTCCTTGGGCGTGCAGGGCTGCCGGATCCGTTTTGGGTGACTGCACTGCGGCAGGTCGCCCTTGTGAAAAACAGGGTGTTGACAACTGTAGGGGACAAGCAGTGGGTCCCCTACACCAAGTGGTATGGGAGTGCACCAGCAGTCAACATGCTGAGAGCCTACGGCTGCATGGTGGTGTTTCTTGTGCCTAAGGAGAAGAGAGGAAAGTTGGAAGCTTCTGGGAGATGGGGTGTACACTTGGGGATTGCCAAGGATCACAAGGGCTGGTTGGTGTGGGACTTGACCAGCCAGAAGCTGACTGTTTCGAGGGATGTGAAGTTCCTTGAGTCCTTTTACTACAAGGAGTGGAAGCAATAGCAGCAGAAGCTTCTTACTACATCGCTGATCATTGAGGCTGATGAGGTGCAGCGGCCTTCGAGGCAAGTACAGGTCACTGTCTCAGAGGAGGAGATCTTTGGGGTGACTGAGGATGGAGGAGAACCTGAGGTGGAGCAGCAGCAGCAGCAGCAGCAAGATGCTCCACCACGTACTCAACGTCCGCCAGACCGTCCTAGGAGGGATGTGCGCCCTCCTAACAGGCTGACCTATCCTAGCTTTGGAAAGCCAAAGATGGTACGGGCTGGGAGTGTGGCTGAGCAGTGTGATGAGGATGAGATAGCACACTGCTGATGGGCAGCCGTCCCTGAGCCCAAGGCGCTAGCTGAGGCCTTGAGTGGGCCCGATGCTGAAAAGTGGAAGCAGAGTGTGAAGGAGGAGTATGCCTCTCTGCTAGAGAATGAAACGTGGGAGCTGTGTGAGCTGCCTCCTAGGAAGAAGGCCATTTCTTCCAAGCTGATCTTCAGGCACAAGTATGGACCTGATGGGGAGCTGACCCGCTACAAGTCAAGGCCTGTGGCTAAGGGGTTCCAGCAGATAAAGGGGAAGGACTTTGACGAGATCTTTGCTTTTATGGGGAAAGGGACTACATTAAGGGTGATGTTGGGAACGGCTGCAAACCGTGCATGGAGGATCAAGCAGATGGACATCACAACTGCTTTCCTCAATGGGATCATCCTAGAGGAGCTGTACATGCTGCAGCCTGAGGGGTTGGATGATCGGAGCGGCAGGGTGTGCAGGCTGAAGAAGGCCATCTATGGCCTGAAGCAGGCTCCTCGCGCATGGTACCACAAGCTGGAGGAGACACTGCTGGCTGGGGGTTTCAAGAAGAGCGAGTGTGATCACAGCTTGTTCCTGCTGCAAGAGAAGGAGCAGTTCCTCCTGCTCCTGGTGTATGTGGATGACATCGTTCTCTTCTCAGGGTCGTCTGCAATGATTGAGCGTGTGGAGGAGATGCTGGAGTTGCAGTTCAAGTGCTCGAAGATGGGAGATGTCAAGTATTACCTTGGGATGCATGTGGAGAGGGACCTTGACAAGGGAGTGTTGAGGTTGCACCAGAGGAAGTACTGTGAGGGGCTAGCTGAGAAGTATGGGCTGCAAGATGGAGGAAATCCAGCCACCCCACTACCTTCGGGGTTCACAGTGTAGCCCTGTGCTGATGAGGAGGTGGTGGGTGAGAGTGACAGGAAGCTGTTTCATTCCATGGTTGGGGCACTCAACTATGCGGCTAACCACACGCGGCCTGACATTGCCTTTTCTACATCCAGGCTTGCCAGTGTGGTTTCACGCCCCAGACATGAACATGTGGAAGCAGCCAAGAGGTTGGTCCGCTATGTAAGTGCTACAGCATCTGTGGGTTTGGAGTACAGTGCTGTGAGGCAAAGGCAGCAACGGGGTGCTGCTGATTTGGGCAAGGGGGAGATGCTCTTGACTTGCTACACCGACGCTAGCTTCAACTCTGTGAAGGCGGATGGCACCAGAATTGGAGGCTATGTGTGCCTGTTTGGAGGTGGTGCAGTGGGCTGGCGCAGCAAGAAGCAGAACGAGGTGGGGCTGTCCTCATGTGAGACCGAGTGCATGGCCCTTCATCATGGGGTTAAGGAGGTGGTGTGGCTGAGGCGTTTGTTGGAGGAGATTGGTGTTTGTCAGAGGGAGCCAACAATGATGTTCTGTGACAATGAGTCAGCTGTGAAGCTGGCCAAGAATGCATGTCTTCATGGGCTGACAAAACATATCAGGCCCAAGTGGCACTGGGTGAGGAGGCTTCTGGACGAGGAAGTGCGGTTGGAGATAGTGAAGACCCAGCAGCAGGCGGCAGACATTCTCACCAAGCGCCTGGCTGAAAATGAGCATTGGAAGGGGATGAAGCTTGCTGGAATGAGTGTGCATTGAGGGTGCATGCTTGAGCTATGGCATGTGGGATGATGGTAGGCAGCCAGAGGGGGGGTATGTTATGTGATGCTATCATTTGTGTTCACGTCTGTCTGCCTCCCATCATATGTCCGTGCGTTGCATGTGTGGTGTGTGCAAGAATCTGTGTTTGGTATGGTTTGGATTTTCTGAGTGTGTGTGTGAATGTTATTTGGCTTGGGCAGATATCTGAAGTCACTTCTCTGCTCAAGAGCTTTCCGACGAACCAAGAATCATCGCGATCGAAGCAAGAACAAGAAAGATATGATTGTTCGAAGTTTTTTTATTGTGATGCAGCGACTATGGGAATTTGCGGGTTGACTTAATATAGGGTACAGACTTTTGAGGGTTGGGAAATTCGTCACCATCACTGTAGATGATGCCAAGTGGTTGGGAGAAGCCAAACCAGGTTGGCAAGTGTGGCCAAGTTGGGTGAGGTGGATGGCATGAGTTGGGAAAGTGACGAATGTCAAAGTTGGGGTGCCTATAGAGGGGGGAATTGTGTGGTATGGGGTTTCCTTGGTTGGGGACTCTCTTGGGACCTTCCCTCTCGTCCTCTTCATCCCCTTCTATCTGGTTCTTGCTACTCTAACTTTCTTGTGTCAACTTGTGAGTAAATTGTTATTGAGTTAAGTTTCTATGGCAGCATACCCTCTAGTGCGCCGAAGTTCATAACTTGAGTTATACTCCATATTTTTTATACGATTATAATTGGGAAAGATAGCCACAGTTAAGGGCTACATTATACTCGAGTTTGAGAACATTCTAACAGTCAGCTATCTGGCTTGGGCAGATATCTGAAGTGACTTCTCTGCTCAAGAGCTTTCCGATTTTGAGATATTTCGGCCCCCAATCTTCATTGACTCCGTCCTTAGTCTCTAACACTTGTGCAGTACGTCGGGCATGGGGCTCGTGCTTGGAGGACGGGGTCCAGTTGTCCTCACTGGTCACGCATACGCTTCTTGAGTTGACGACTCAGATACGCAGCGGTCGTCACAGGGATACACCTGTCAAACTCATTTGCTATAGTCCATCTAGGCTGTAGTGGTCGTCACTTAACCGCCCACTGCGGCACCGTGCTGCCCTTTGCCGCCCGTCGCTGGCCTGTCCCGGCCCGTCCCGGGCCGTCTAGGCCCGACCCGGCCTGTCCCGGCCCGTCTCGGCCCGTCCCGGCCCGTCCCGGCCCGTCGCCGGCCCGTCCCGGCCCCTTTGCCGCCCGTCGTCGGCCCGTTTGCCACCCGTCGTGGCCTCTGCCCTGCAGCCGCCCTGTCGCGGCCCCTGCCCTGCTGCCGCTCCAGTCGCGGCCCTGCCTTCGCCGCCCGTCGCGGCTCCTGCCCTGCAGCCGCCTACTGTCGCGGCCCTGCCCTGCAGCCGCCCACTGTCGCGGCCCTGCCTTCGCCGCCCGTCGCGGCCCCTGCCCTGCAGTTGCCCCCTGTCGCGGCCCTGCCTTGTTGCCGCCTCAGTCGCGGCCCTGCCTTCGCAGCCCATCGCGGCCTCTGCCCTGCAGAGCCCTGTCGCGGCCCTGCCCTACTGCCGCCCCTGTCGCGGCCCTGCCTTGCTGCCGCCCACTGTCTCGGCCCTGACCTAAACCGCCAGCTGCGGCCCTGCCCTGCACCCGCCCCTGGTAAGCACCCGTGCTGCCTTGCCGCGCCGCGCCACGCCGCCAGGAACCGAGCCGCGCCGCCCTGCCGAGCCGCGCCGCCCCACCGAGCTGCGCCGCCCAGCCGAGCCGCGCTGCCCTTCTGCTTGCACTGCTTCTGCTGCCATACTGCTACTGCTGCTACTGCTGCTATGGCTAGCCCTACTGTTCTCACCTTTGATGCTGAGGGGCGTGCAGTTGACTTTGACGTGTGGGTTGACGACCTGCAGCTCTTTCTTCAGTGTGACTCTAGGGATGGGGTATCCCTTTTCGATCACACGTCCGGTGTCTCTACTGCACCTACTGCCACTGCTGACAGTACGGTTCGCTCGCAGTGGACCACTCGTGACGCTGTTGCTCGCCTTGCTGTTCGTAGTCACCTACCGCCTGCTGAGCGCGCGCATTTTGGCTAGTACAAGAATGCTAAGTCTTTGTACGACACTGTCGTTGCGCGCTACTCCTTCCCTGCCACTGCTGCCCTCAGCCGTCTCATGCTGCCATACCTTTTCCCTGACCTTGCCGCCTTTGCCACAGTTGCTGACCTCATTACTCACCTCCGCACTAGTGACGCCCGCTACCGCGCTGCCCTTCCCACTGAGTTCTGTGCCAAGAACCCCCCCCCCCCATGTACATCACCCTTTACTACCTAGTCACCCGCCTCCCTGACTCCCTTGCTTCAGTCAGGGACCACTTTCTCTCCCTTTGCCCCACCGAGCTCACTGTCGACCTTCTAGAGGAGCGCCTCACTGCAGTTGAGAAGAGTATCTTAGCTGTAGGTGCTTCTCGCGGCAACCGTCGCACCCCTTTCTTTGAGGGGTGTTCCCCTGTCCCCCTTCTCCCCTCTGTTGCTTCTGCTGCTGCTGTCGACCTCGTTGGCACTGAGGAGGTCGGGGCTGTGTCTGCTCCCAGTAGGAGGCGCCGCAACAGCAACGGCAAAGGGGGCAAGGGTGGTGGAGGGGACGGCGGGGGCGGCGGCGGAGGCGGTGGAGGAGTCGGAGGGGGTGGCGGTGAAGGTGGGGGTGGTGCCGGGAGTGGGGGCTTCAGTGGCGGCGGTGGAGGTGGTGGAGGCAGCGGCGGAGGTGGTGGAGGCAGCCGCAGCGGTGGTGGAGGCAGCGGCAGCGGTGGTGGAGGTGGCGGCGGCGCTGGGGCTGGTCGAGGTGCAGCCGCGCAAAGTGGAGGCTTTGGTGGTAGCCAGCGCCAGCAGCAGCCGCGTTCCCGTGAGACCCCGTCGGCCCAGCAGCTTCGTGAGTGGTACGCTGGGCGTGGGAGGTCTGGGGGTGCTGGTCCCTGTACTTACGTTCTTCGCACCGGCGGGCGCCGTGGGGAGACGTGCGGGCTGCCACACACTGCACAGCGCTGCTTCAGTCGCCTGACTAACGCCTGGCGTGCCCAGTTTCCTGACGCTGTTGAGCTCCCTCGCTGGGGTGATCTGCTTAGGCAGAATGTTGCTATCTTTGATCTTGATTTCGATGCTATCCTTGCTGCCATGTATGCTGTGACTGATAGTGCTGAGGGTGACTGTTACCTGAGTGTGTCGCCTGACCCGGGCATTGAGGCCGCTGCTCTAGGTGCTAGTGCGTCTGCTGCTCCAGGTACTGGTGAGTCTGCTGCTCCAGGTGCTGGTGAGTCTGCTCTCTCTGGTACTGCACCTACTGAGGCCTTGCACACTTTCACACTTGACTCTGGTGCTTCGCGCTCTTTCTTTAGAGACAGCACCACACTCACGCCGCTCAGTCGGCCTGTCGCAGTCTCCCTGGCTGACCCCTCTGGGAGCCCAGTCCTTGCACACTCTTCCACGGTTCTACCGTGTCCTGCGGCCCCGTCGGGCTTGCTGTCGGGACTCCACCTCCCCTGCTGGTGTTGGAGCTGCTGGAGGAGCTTCTGGAGCTGGAGCTGCTGTAGGTACTGGAGCTGATGGTTCTGCGGGAGTTGTAGCTGGCGACCCTGGAGCTGAGGGTACTGGTGGTGTCTCTGCTGTTTCTGGAGGCGCTACGCGGACGCGGCCGTACTACGTTCTGCTCATTCAGCACGTTCTTAGTCTCCCGCCTTCTCCTGGTCCTACTCCTCCTTTACTGAGTCCTCCGCCTGTCCTGTCACAGTCGCAGTTACAGCCGGCATCTCCCCTGCCTGGTCCTTCTCCTTACTCTGGACCGACTAGAGGTCTTACGGAGCGTCGAGAGCCTGAGTCTCGTCCTGTGTTGCCTGAGTCTCGTTCTAAGTCGCCTGTCCGTACTGTTCGCGCTGGTCGTCGTGTTTCGCGTCCGAATCCTCCTCCTGTCCCTGGCACTCAATCTATGTTACTACTTCCTTCCACTGCTACACGGCGTGTCCCTCTGCCGTCTCCTCCTGCGTCCTCTCTTCCTGACGGTCCGGACCCGGAGTCTGACTCTCTTCGTGCTGCTAGTCCTACTGTCACGCGCTTTCTGGCCACTGCTGTCACCGACCCTTTGTTTGAGTCCACTGCTGCGTCTCCTCTCGTTGCCGAGCTTGTTGACTTTGCTGCAGCCTGTCGCCTAGACTTCGCCACTAGTCTTGTTGCTGAGTCTGCGTCTGCGTCTGTCTGTCCTCCGTCCGTCGGGGGTGAGTGTGCTCTTGGCACGGACGTTCTTGAGGACAGACAGGAGGAGTTTGAGTGCTTTGCCGCTGCTGTACCTCATCTCGTGT
The DNA here is from genome assembly GCA_947471745.1 of Closterium sp. Naga37s-1. NCBI lineage: Eukaryota > Viridiplantae > Streptophyta > Zygnematophyceae > Desmidiales > Closteriaceae > Closterium > Closterium sp. Naga37s-1. The sequence continues at coordinate 1,820,410 of CANJKZ010000861.1, forward strand.
CCATGCTGCTTGCCCTTGAGGGAGACCCGGATGCTCTAGACATCCCGACCCCGCGCTCTTACGCAGAGGCGATAGAGGGTCCCTTCTCCTCTCAGTGGCAGGCAGCCATGGACGCCGAGATGGCTTCCTGGAAGTCCACAGGCACCTACGTCGACGAGGTTCCCCCGCCTGGGGCGAACATGATCATTGGCATGTGGATCTTTAGGGTGAAGTGGCCGCCGGGTTCTCCGCCTGTCTTCAAGGCGCGTTACGTTGCACGTGGCTTCAGTCAGCGACAGGGAGTTGACTTCTTCCAGACCGTCTCCCCTACCCCGAAGATGACCACTCTTCGGGTGCTGCTGCACGTCGCCGCTCAGCGTGACTACGAGCTACACTCGCTTGACTTCAGCACAACCTTCCTGCAGGGCAGCCTGAACGAGGAGATCTGGCTGCGCCGCCCACCTGGCTTCACTGGGTCGTTTCCTGCTGGTACCCAGTGGAGCCTCCGGCGCCCAGTCTACGGTCTCCGCTAGGCACCCTATGAGTGGCACGACACAGTGAGGACGACTGCGATACTTCCTTGCTCGAGAGTTGCTGCAGCGTGGCCAGCTTCGTCTTGCGTACGTGGCCACTAGGGCCAACACTGCTGATATATTCACCAAGGCACTTCCGCCTGGTGATCATCAGCGCTTCTCTACTGTGTTAGGCCTTGTGCCTACTTTGCCTCACTTGCTCACTGCGTGACTTTGCTTGTACTGTGATCTATATATATACCTGCATGCTTACACTTGCTAGGGGATGATCACTGTATTGTTTGTTATCTTTTATATAACTCTGCATGTGAACTGGCCTTGTGGCCCTTTGCTTGTGCTCGGACTGTGTGGTGACTTTGTGATCCACCCCGAGCTCTCTTTGCTTTCTTGACTGGTCTTGTGACCACTTGTTCTCCCCCACTTTGCCTATGGGGGTGTGAGAGAATGTTTTAGTGCTTACATTTGTGTAGGCTATAGTGGGGTAGCCTATAAGGGGTACAACCCAATTAGGGTTTGTACTGGTACCCAACTTCTGTTCAGTGCATTCATTCTCGTTCATTCCTTTGACATGGGTTATTCGGTACTGCTCTGTCAAGCTTCTTGCTGAGGTAGACGATGGGCTGCAAACCGCGTCCGTGATCCTGCATCAGTACTGCTCCGACTTCCTGGTCACTAGCGTTTGCTTCCACCACGTAATATTTCTTTGGATCTGGTAGGATGAGTACCGGGGCAGTAGACGGTGCTGTCTATACCTGCTCCATGGCTTGCTGTTGAGGAGTATCCCATTTATATGGCATATCCTTTTTCTGGAAAAATTGTCATTGGCGCTGCTATCTTAAGGTACTGTGGCACAAACCTGTTGTAGTACTTGGTGTGAAAGAATTGAGGAATGAATGATTAGGAAATGAGTTGGGTACAAATAGGAAACCCTAACAAACTGTACCCCATAGTGTCTACCCCACTATAGCCTAAACAGGCTATGTGATTAATGTTTGACACACCCCCATAGGCAAGGTGGGGGAGAACAAGGGGTCACAAGACCAGTCAAGCAAAGCAAAGCAAAGAAAGCTCAGGGTGGATCACAACGTCACCACACATTCTGAGCACAGGTTCAAAGGCCACAAGGCCAGTTCACATGCAAGGTTATATATAAAGGTAAACAAGCAAGTGCAGGTATATATAGATCACAGTACAAGTAAAGTCAAGAGCTAAGCAAGTGAGGCCAAGTAGGCACAAGACCTAGCACAGTACAGAAGCACTGATGATCACAAGGCTGAGGCGCCTTGGTGAAGATATCAGCAGTGTTGGCCTGAGAGGCCACGTAAGCAAGGCGCAGCTGACCACGCTGCTGCAGCTCACGAGCAAGGAAGTAGCGAAGAGCAACGTGCTTCGTTCTGTGCTCCAGTCTGTGCTCCCGACACAAGGCCAGCATGGCCTTGTTGTCTACGTACAGAACTGGAGGAGAACGAGGCGGCTCTCCCAGGTCAGTCAGCAGGTAGGTGAGCCAGCGTACCTCCTGTGCAGCCATGGCTCCTGCGTAGATCTCAGCCTCACAACTGGAGCTGAGAACAGAAGACGAGCGGGTAGACCGCCACGAAACAAAACCGGAACCAAGGCTGAAGGTGTAACCCTGTGAAGACCGCTGAGTAGCCAGGTCGTCAACACAAGACGCGTCTGCGTGACCAGTGAGGACCACTGGACTCCGCCCTCCAAGCACGAGCCCCATGCCCGACGTACTGCACAGGTAGCGCAACACCCTCTTCGCGGCAGCCATGTGCTCTGGTCGGTGTCTCCCAGGAGCAACATAGCGAGCCAAGATGCTAAGAGGGTATGCCAGGTCAGGTCGAGTGCAGGTCATCAGGTACATGAGGCAGCCAACAAGCTCTGGGTACGGGCCACTCAGCTCTACGGACTCATCCGAAGGCAGAGCTGAGAGCGAGTGGCGAGTAGACAGAGGAGTGGCCTGAGGCGAGGAGTACGTGAAGTCGAAGCGCTGAAGGACCTGCCGCACCATGTGTGACTGAGTCAGGGTAATGGTGCGCCGTGCTCTGTCCCGGGTGATCTGCAAGCCAAGATAGCTACGCAGTTCACCCAGGTCTGTGCACGTGTGTCTCTTCTGCAGCACGGACTTCACGTGGGCAAGTCCAGCAGTGTCAGCCGTAGCAAAGACCAAGTCGTCGACGTACACGAGGATGTAGAACAAGGCAGCGAGGTGTCGGTGCGATGAAACAGCGACGGGTCAGCAGTAGAAGGGGCAAACCCAAGAGCTGCAAGCGTAGTCCTCAGTGTGTCGTGCCACTCACGGGGTGCCTGGCGGAGACCGTAGACTGGCCGTCGGACGCTCCACTGGGTACCAGGAGGAAACGACCCAGTGAAGCCAGGTGGGCGGCGCAGCCAGATCTCCTCGTGCAGGCTGCCCTGTAGGAAAGCAGTGCTGAAGTCAAGGGAGTGAAGCTCGTAGTCACGCTGAGCAGCGACATGCAGCAGAACCCGAAGAGTGGTCATCTTCGGGGTCGGGGAGAAGGTCTGAAAGTAGTCAACTCCCTGCCGCTGACTGAAGCCTCGAGCCACGTAACGCGCCTTGAAGACAGGCGGAGAACCCGGCGGCCGCTTCACCCTGAAAATCCACATGCCACTGACGATGTTCGCCCCAGGTGGGGGAACCTCGTCGACGTAGGTGCCTGTGGACTTCCAGGAAGCCATCTCTGCATCCATGGCTGCCTGCCACTGAGAGGAGTAGGGACCCTCTATCGCCTCTGCGTAAGAGCGCGGGGTCGGGATGTCTGGTGCATCCGGGTCTCCCTCAGGGGCAAGCAGCAAAGACACGAGATGAGGTAAAGCAGCTGCAAAACACTGGAACTCCTCCTGCCTGTCCTCAAGGACGTCCGTGCTAAGAGCACACTCACCCCCGACGGACGGAGGACAGACAGACGCAGACTCAGCAACAAGACTAGCGGCGTAGTCTAGACGACAGTGAGCAGCGAAGTCGACAAGCTCGGCAACTAAGGCAGACGCAGCAGCGGACTCAAAGGAAGGGTCAGTGACAGCAGTGGCTAGGAAACGCGTGACAGTAGGACTGGCAGCACGAAGGGAGTCAGACGCCGGGTCAGCAAGAGCAGGAAGAGAGGACTCTGGAGGAGACGGCAAAGGGACACGCTGTGGCGCAGTGGAAGGACGCAGTGCCATCTGATGCATGCCCGGGACCGCAGGAGGACGCTGACGTGGAACACGACGACTAGTGTGAGCAGTACGAACAGGTGACGCAAGACGCGACTCAGGCTCACGACGCTCAGCAAGACCTCCAGTAGGACCAGCGTAGGGAGAAGGAGCAGGGAGAGGGGAGGCCAGCTGTAACTGTTACGCGGACTGGACTGGCGGTGGACACTCTAAGGAAGGAGGAGGACCAGAAGAAGGCGGAAGACCAAGAACCTGCTCAAGGAGCGGAACGAAGTACGGCCGCGGCCGCGCAGCACCTCCAGAACCAGCAGGGACAACACCAGCACCCCCAGCGTCAGCTCCAACTCCAGCAGCACCACCAGCTCCAGTACCTCCAGCAGCTCCAGCTCCAGCAGGACCACCGGCAGACACAGCAGCTCTGGCTCCAGTACCTCCAGTAGCACCCACTCCAGCAGCACTGCCAGCTCCAGCTCCACCAGTAGCTCCAGCACCAGGAGCACCACCAGGCCCAGCAGCTCCAGTACCTCTAGTACGAGCACCTCCGGGACCCGTGGCTCCAGCACCCCCAGCAGAAGTAGAACCTCCAGCACCGGCTCCAGTAGCACCTCCAGCTCCAGTACCTCCAGCAGCAGCAGGACCTCCAGCACCGGCAGCACCTCCAGCTCCACCAGCACGGCTCCAGCGCCGAGCAAACCACTCGCGCAGCTCCTGTGGAGAGGGTGTTACGATAAGAATGAATTGATAGAAAATGTGAAGTACAACCCTAGATATAGCAAACCCTAATCATGCAAGTAAGTAGAAATGTAACACCTAGACTAACCTAAACAATACATATAAAATATATGTTGACACACCCCCATAGTCTAGGTGACGGAAGTCCTGTAGAAACAACAAGAGCAAGCAACGGTCACAAGACCAGTCTACAAGAACAAGACAAATCTCAGGGTGGAGCTCAAAGTCACCACACACTCCGAGAGCAAGCAAGGGGCCACAAGGCCAGTCCACATGCAGGTATATAGCAAATATAAAGAGATGCAAGAGTACAAGACATGTAGGACAAGGCATCTCTAAGCAAGCAAGTGAGGACGGGCAGGCGCAAGGCCAAGCTGGGTGCAGAAACGCTGGTGGTCACAAGGCGGCAACGCCTTGGTGAAGATATCTGCCGTGTTGGCCTCAGAGACCACACGTCGAACGAGTGCCTGTCCACGCTGCTGCAACTAACGCAGAAGGAAGTAACGAAGCTGGATGTGCTTCGCCTTCCCAACCAGTCGGGGCTCCTCACACAACAGGACAGCAGACCTGTTGTCGGCGAACAAGACTGGGGGAGAGCGAGGCCGCTCACCAAGGTCGGTGAGAAGGAAAGACAGCCAGCGAAGCTCCTGAGCGGCCATGGCCGCAGCGTACACCTCTGCCTCACAGCTGGAACCGGCGACGGACGACGCCCGAGTCGACCGCCACGAAACAGCACTTGCCCCGAGGCTAAAGGAGTACCCCTGTGTAGACCGACGCGTCTCCGCGTCGTCGGCCCACGACGAGTCCGAGTAACCTGTGAGTGTAACTGGCTGCTTCCCTCCAAGGACAAGTCCCATGCCTCATGTACTCGCCACATACTTCGCCACCCTCTTAGCAGCGTACCAGTGGGAAGGTCGGTGTCTCCCAGGCGCAACAAAGCGCGCAAGGACGCTAAGAGGGTAAGCTAGGTCTGGGCGAGTACAGGTCATCAGGTACATGAGACAACCCACCAGCTCAGGATATGGACCACTGGACTCAAATGACTCGTCCGAAGGTGGAGCCGTGAGCCCATGATCCACACCAAGAGGGGTGAGCTGTACCTTGGAGAACGGGAAGCGAAACCGCGTGAGGATCTGCTCGACCATATGCGACTGAGTCAGCGTAATGGTGCGAGCTGCCCTGTCCCTGGTGATCTGCAGGCCAAGGTAGTGCTGCAGCTCACCAAGGTCAGTGCAAGTGTGTCTCCTCTGCAGTTCCTCCTTCACGGAGGCCAGCGCGCGTCGGTCGGGAGTGGCGAACACTAGGTCGTCGACGTAGACCAGGACAAAGAACGGGGTCGAGCCACGGCGAACGAACAGTGACGGGTCGGCAGACGACGGAAAGAAGTCAAGAGCTGCAAGGGTCGAGCGAAGTGTGTCGTGCCACTCACGTGGGGCCTGACGCAGGCCGTAGACTGGTCGACGCAGCTGCCACTGGGTCCCAGGTGGGAAAGAGCCAGTGAAGCCAGGCGGGCGACGCAGCCAGATCTGCTCGTGCAGGCTCCCCTGAAGGAACGCGGTGGAAAAGTCCAAGGAGTGCAACTCGTAGTCGCGCTGGGCTGCAATATGCAGCAACACCCGAAGAGTACTCATCTTCGGGGTGGGAGCGAAGGTCTGGAAGAAGTCCACCCCCTCTCGCTGACTGAAGCCTCTCGCAACATAGCGCGCCTTGAACACAGGTGGTGATCCAGGCGGCCGCTTCACCTTGTAGAGCCATCGGCCACTGACGACATTCGTCCCAGGTGGTGGGACTGCGTCGACGTAAGTGCCTGTGGACCTATAAGATGCCATCTCTGCCTCCTCAGCTGCTATCCAGTACGAAGCCCAGGGTCCCGAGACCGCCTCGGCGTGAGTGCGAGGGATCGGGATGTCAAGGGCGTCTGGATCCCCCTCAGGGGCAAGCAGCATGGCGCAGAGATGAGGAACAGCGACCGCAAGGAAACCAAGCTCGAACTGCCTGTCCTCTACGACCTCCAGGGGAAAGACAGGAGCACCCCCAGAGGACGGAGAACGTGCAGGGCCACTCACCAAGTGAGCGGCGTAGTCAAGGCGGTGGGAAGAGGCAAAGCCAGAGACAGTGGTAACAAGTGCTGAGACAGACGACAGAGGTGCAGTCGGGTGAGTGACCAACGCGGACAAAACACGGGAGACGACAGGACGGGAGGCACGGAGGTAGTCGGACAACGGGTCGTGAAGCACAGTGAGGGACGACTCAGGGGGCTGTGGAAGGACAGGAGGAGGTGGAACACGAGAGCGGAGAACAAGGTGAAACGGACCGTCTGCACGGTAACGGGACCGACGGGGCTGTGGAGACACAGCACGACTGAGGGGAGGACGACGAGTCCACTGGGAGGAGGAAAGGGACTCAACTGGTGGAACAGGAGGGGACGGTAGGGGACCACGAACAAAGCGTGCAGGTGCTGGGTCGGGGAGGTCGCGTAGTCGCAGTCGCTGCTGCTCCGCCTCCTCTGGCGTCTGCTGCGACGGTACCGGCCCCTGCTGCTGCTCCTGTGGCTCCGCCTCTGCCCTCTCCTGCTGCGGCTGCAGCTGTACCCGCTGCTGCGACCGGGACTCCTGCGCTACCCTCTCCTGCTGCTGCCGTGACTCCTCCTCTACTCTCTCCTGCTGCGTCTGTAACTGCACCTGCTGCTGCGGGTGGGACTCCTGCTCTACCCTCTCCTGGTGCGGCCGTGACTGCTCCTCTACTCTCTCCTGCTGTGTCTGTAACTGCACTTGCTGCTGCGGGCGGGACTCCTGCTCTACCCTCTCCTGGTGCGGCCGTGACTCCTCCTCTACCCTCTCCTGCTGCGGCTGCAGCTGCACCCGCTGCTGCGACCGGGACTCCTGCGCTACCCTCTCGTGCTGCTGCTGTGACTCCTCCTCTACTCTCTCCTGCTGCTGCTGCTGCTGCTGCTGCTGTGCCCTCTCAAATCGCTCACGCTCCTCCCTCTCCAACCGGAGGAGACGCTGCTCACGGGTCAGGAAACGTACAGTGCGCGGTGTAGGCGCCACAGTGCCAGTGCCTCCAGCTCCAGCACCCCCAGAACCAGCACCTCCACCACCGACACCCCCGGGGCCTCCAGTACCTCCCGCAGGAACACCCCCAGGCTCCGCAGCAACCGACCGCAGAGAAGAAGGAGGAGGAAACTGCGGGACGGACGGGAAGCCAGGGGGTGAGGCAGGGCGAGGCCGCCGAGTCGAGGCTGCCGTGTCCTCCACAGGAGTGACCTCCACGCCCACAACCCCTGCACCCCCAGAGCCGACACCACCAGCTCCTGCAGCCCCAGTACCCTCACCCTCCGCAACTGCACCTCCCGCACCCCCAGACACGACAGGGACTGAACGCTGCGGGGGGGAAGACTGCGGAGTGACGTGCGACACACCTGACGGGGCAGGACGCGAAGGGGGGGGGGCTACCGGGGCGACTGGTGGGGGCTCAAGGGTGAGGAACAGCGGGGGGGAAAAGGCCTCAGTACCTCGGTGGGGGCGACTCCTGTAGTAACAGACAGACTCGTCGAACGTGACGTCCTGCGAAGCGAAGAACTGGTAGGTGACCGGGTCGTAGAACACCCAGCCGGAGGCGTCCAAAGGGAAGCCAAGAAAGACGCAGGCACGAGTGCGCGGAGACAACTTGTTCGCGCCAGGGGCGCGAACGTGAGCCAGACAACCCCAGACGCGGAAGTCAGCTGCTACGCCCGGAGAACTTGTCCAAAGGGAGACCGGCGTCACCCTTGGCCGTGCGTCACTGGGCCACAGGTTCAGCTGGTGCGCGGCGTAGCAGACTGCCTGGGGCCACAAGAACTGGGGGGCACCGGCATGGCACATGGAGGTCCGGGCAACCTCCATGACCAGGCCGATGCGTTGCTCGGCTACCCCGTTCTGCTGCGGTGATGCTGGTAGCGTGTAAGACTGGATGATCCCCCGACCCTGACAGAACGTCTCCAGGCGAGTGGAAGAAAACTCACCACCACGGTCCGAGTGTAGGCGAAGCCCACACAGGCCCTGGGCGCCACCCCACGCTAGTAGCCACGGCTCGAGGACGGTAGGCACGTCGGCCTTCCGTCGCAAGGGGAAAACCGTGGTGTAGCGGGAGTAGTCGTCCACCACAATCAGGAAGTAGCGCTCCTGACGTGGGCCAAGGACCGGAGAGGGGCCCCAGACGTCCAAGTGCAGGGTCTCGAAGGGAGCCGTGGTGGGGGGGAACGAGGAGGAGTGAGGGGCAGCGCGCTGCCGACCCTCGACGCAAGGAGTGCACAGCGGCGCAGGAGAGCGGGGAAGCGGTGCAAGCGACCCTGGGAGACCTGAGACCAGACGGTAACGTGCCATCCTACTGAGACGCGGAAACGACGGGTGACCTAGACGGTGGTGCCAGAGGACCGACGGGTGGGTGAGGGACCGACAGTCACACGACACAGCAGCTACCTGACCTGACCTGACCTGACCCGACTCAGTGTGGTGGGACCCAGTGTGTAGTGAGTACAGACCAGATCCCGGCTCTCTGTGGAATGTGGCCAGGGGCGCCCCAGTGGCACCGACAGTGCAGGAGGCAACAGGCTCGTCCAGTGGGAAAGTAGTGACTACGCCTAGGTCGTGAAGGTGACTGACACCCACCAGGTTCCTAGAGAACGAGGGGGTGTAGTAACCTGTAAGAAAACCTGAGGGAGCCGCCGGACACGGAAGAGTGGTGGTGCTGCTAGCAACTACACGTCCCACAGAGGGGTCAGCCAAGGCGACAGTGACTGGAGTGCGCAGTGGTGTGAGGTCGGTACAGTCGCGAAAGAAACAGCTGGACGCTCCAGAATCTAGGGTGAAGGAAGCTGTGCAGTCTGTGGGGTCGCACCCGAACCAGCTACAAAGGCTAGTGCTAGACTAGTGGTAGCTGCAGCTTCTACACAAAGACCCTCAGAGGCGCCGGGACTGGAAACAACACACGCACCAAGACTGGAAACACAGGTCTCTACTCGTGCAGCCGGAAAGGGTCCTAGACCAGGCAGGTGAGACTCAACTGGTGCAGTAGTGCGCTGGCGAAGGCGCGAAGGCCAGTGCGGTGTAATAGCGTGAGGACCAAAACGCTCACGGTGGAGGTCGTCGAGTCGACGGTAGCGGCTGGACGCAGTGTGGTCAGGACTCCAGCAGGTAGTGCCAGCACCAGGGCCTGTCAGGGCCCGGTACCCGCAGGGGCCGACGTCTCGCCCACTGCTAGCTGAGCCACTGCTGGGGGCGCCACACTTTGGACCCGCAGGCCCCCACTGACGGGAGTGCTGCGGCTGGCCCTGCAGCTGTAGAACCCTAGTACATGCCATGTGAGCCTATGCTGCTGCTGGTTCTGCTGGGGGCAGCCTAAGCTGCTGCTGGTGCGCTGGGGGCAGCCTGTGCTGCTTCTGGTTCTGCTGAGAGGCAGCCTAGGCTGCTACTGGTTCTCCAGGGGGCAGCCAATGCTGCTGCTAGTGCGCTGGCAGTTGCCTAAGCTGCTGCTGGTGCGCTGGCGGTAGCCTAAGCTGCTGCTGGTGCGCTGGGGGCAGCCTATGCTGCTGCTGGTTCGCTGGGGGCAGCCTATGCTGCTGCTGCTGGTGCTCTGGCGGCAGCCTATGCTGCTGCTGGTTCGCTGGAGGCAGCCTATGCTGCTTCTGGCTCTGCTGGGGGCAGCCTTAACTGCTACTGGTTTTGCTGGGGGCAGCCAATGCTGCTGCTGGTGCGCTGGTGGCAGCCTATGCCGCTTCTCGTTCTGCTGGGGGCAGCCTACGCTGCTGCTGGTGTGCTGGGGGCAGCCTATGCTGCTGCTAGTGTGCTGGCGGCAGCCTATGCTGCTGCTGGTTCTGCTGGTTCTGCTGGTTCTGCTGGTTCTGCTGGGGGCAGCCTACGTTGCTGCTTTTGCGCTGGGGGCAGCCTATGCTGGGGCTACTGACGGCGGGTGTGGTAGATCGTGGGGAGGCAGGTTTCAGGTGGGGAAGCTGTTAAGGCAGCGGGCTACGGGTGAGGCGGCGGTTCTGTGCAGTTCTGTGCGGTTATGTGAAGTACTGTGCGGTTCTGTGAGGTTCAATGCGGTGGAGAGGACTGGGTGGGGCAGCTGATTCCGGGTGAGGTGCCTGGAACGGGTGGGGCAGCAGGTTTCCAGGTGGGGCGGCGGTTGTCAGGTCTGGGGCGGTGGTTTTCAGGTGGGGAAGCTGTTAAGGCGGCGGTTCTGTGCGGTTCTGTGCAGTTATGTGCAGTTCTGTGCGGTTCAATGCGGTGGAGAGGACTGGGTGGGGCGGCTGATCCCGGGTGAGGTGCCTGGAACGGGTGGGGCAGCAGGTTTCCAGGTGGGGCGGCGGTTGTCAGGTCTGGGGCGGCGGTTTTCAGGTGGGGAAGCTGTTAAGGCGGCGGTTCTGTGCGGTTCTGAGGGGGATTTCAGGTCTGGGGGCCGGTTACGACGGTGGGCTGCACGTGCGCGCGGCTACGACGTACTAGCGCGGAGCTGCGGGTGCGACTAAGGCTGCGCGCGCAGCTACGTGCGTTCGTCTGCTGCGCGCTAGAGGACTGGGGGGCAACACGCGGGGTAAAACGAGTGGGGCGCGGGGCTAAAAACCGAGTGACGCTCGGCAAAAAAACGGGTGGGGCGCAGGGCAGAAACGGGTGACGCGCGATGTCGACGGGGGGCGCGACCTACTCGGGCTCTACGGGGCAGGGCGCTTCGGGCTATGGGTCGCTACGAGGCGCGCGGGTGGTGGGCCCATAGACTATCGAGAGAAATTTCGCCTAAGGGAAAAATCGCCTAGGGGAAAAATCGCCTAAGGGAAACCTAGCTCTATACCTCGGGCTCCGCAAGCTCCCGCCGGGACAAAGCACCCGAAGGACCTCCAGGTCCAGCACCGGCAGGCTCCGCACCCCCACTCTCAGCAACCCCAGGCTCAGCACCCCTAGTCTCCGCACGCTCAGGCTCAGCACCCCCAGAAGCAGCACCCCCAGGCTCCGCACGCTCAGGCTCAGCACCCCCAGACCCAGCACCCCCAGGCTCCGCACGCTCAGGCTCAGCACCCCCAGAAAGCATCAGAGTCAACAGCTACCTCGACAGGCTCGACTGCATCTACCTGGGACACACCTGAGGGGGCAGGACCCTGAGGGGGGAGGGGGTCTACCGGGGGGGACCGGGCGCGAGGAAGAGCGGCGGGGGGGGGGAGGGGGGCAGTGCGGTAGGGGAAAAGACGGTAGTACGGTACCGACTCGTCAAACGTGACATCCTGGGAGGACAGAACACGACGCGAGGTGGGGTGGTAAAACTGCCAACCAGGCGCGTCAGGGGGAAAGCCGAGGAAGACGCAAGGAACAGCACGGGAGGACAGCTTGTCCGCAGACAAGTCTCGGACGAAAGCTCGAGATCCCCAGACACGGAACGCAGACGCATCACCAACCTTCCCCGTCCACCGCAGAGTAGGGGAGGTCTCCGGCAGGGAGACCCGGGGCTGAAGGCTGATCTGATGCGCCGCGTACTGAACCGCGAACGGCCACAGAAAATGGGGAGCAGCCGCATGGATCATGGACGTACGAGCGACATCCATGACCATGCCAATGCGGCGCTCAGCAATCCCATTTTGCTGTGGAGAGGCCGGAAGCGTGAACGTCTGGCGGATGCCCTCCGCACGACAGACGGCTCGCAGAAGGTCGGAGGAAAACTCTCCGCCTCTGTCGGAGTGCAGACGCAGAACAGGAAAGTCCGAGCCGAAACGCTCTCTGAGCTGGAGACGAGCACCGCGGATCCAGTCGATCAACACCTCAGTGACGTCACCCTTGCTGCGCAAGGGGAAGACTGTGGTGTAACGCGAGTAGTCGTCAACCACCAGCAGGAAGTAACGCTCGTGACCCTGTCCACGGACGCAGGCTGGGCCCCACACGTCCATGTGGAGAGTCTGCAGCGGAGCCTCTGTCGGGGGAAACTCGGAGGAGTGAGGAGCGGCGCGCTGCCGCCCCTCGACGCAGGGAACGCAGGTAGGGGCAGGCCCCGGGGGAAGGGGAGGGAGGGACCGGGGGAGACCAGAGACAAGGACACGGGAGGCCATGCCTCGGAGACGAGGCAAGGAGGGGTGACCAAGGTGGTGGTGCCAGAGGAGGGTCTGGTGGGACAGGAGGCGACACGAGCAGGGGGCAGACTCAGGACCTGACCGAGACGCTGCAGCAAACACCTGACTCGACGCAGCTACCTGACCAGACTCAGTTACCGGGGGAGACTCTGTGGTCAGTGTGTACAGGCTCGACCCCGGTCTACGGGTAAACGTGGCCAAGTGGCGGCCCGTCTGAGCACACGTGCAGTGGGTCACTCACTGACTCGCAGGAGTGAACTGGTCAACCCCGGCATCCTGAAGGTCAGCACCACTCACCAAGTTCGTAGAGAACGAGGGGAGGTAGAGACCAGACAGGGAGCCGGACGGGGCCGCCGGACACGGGAGGACAGTGGAGTAGCGAGCAAGGACAGGACCCCCAGAGGGGTCTGCCAGGGAGACCGCAACCGGCCGACTGAGCGGCGTAAGGGTGGTGCGGTCTCGAAAGAAGGAGTGGGAAGCACCCGAGTCGAGGGTGAAGGTGTGCAAGACCTGAGCCGACGCGGTACCTGAGAGAGCAGACTCACCAGCACCTAGAGCAGCAGACTCACTAGCATCTGTAGCAGCAGACTCACGAGCACCTAGAGCAGCAGCCTCAATGCCCGGGTCAGGCGGAACACACACGTAACAGTCACCCTCGGCACTAATAGACACAGCATACATGGCAGCAAGAATAGCATCAAAGTCAAGATCAAAGATAGCTACACCCGACTTGAGCAGATCACCCCAGCGAGGGATCTCAGTGGCGTCAGGGAACTGGGTACGCCAGGCGTCTGTCAGGCGACCGAAGCAGCGCTGGGTGGCTTGCTGGCCACCACACTGCTCTCCAGTGCGGTCGCCTGTGCGCAGGACGTAGGCACAGGGACCAGCACCCCCAGACCCCTGGCGCCCTGCGTACCACTCACGAAGCTGCTGGGGTGACGGGGTCTCACGAGAGCGTGACTGGTGATGGGGTCCCCGCTGCACAGCTCCGCCTCTACTAGCTCCACCTCCGCCGTTGCCGCCTCCGCCTCCTCCACCCCAACCGCCACCACCACCACCGCCTCCACCTCCACCGCTGCCACCGAAGCCCCCACCTCTGCCACCACCCCCACCCCCACCCCCTCCTCCGCCTCCACCGCCACTACCGCCTCCCCCACCACCTCCTCCAGCGCCCTTGCCCCGCTTGCCCTTGCTGTTGCGGCGCCTCTCACTAGGAGCAGACGCAGCGCTGACCGACTCGGTGCCAACAAGGTCGACAGCAGCAGCAGAGGCAACGGAGGGCAAAAGAGGAACGGGGGAGCACCCCTCAAAGAAAGGGGTACGGGGGTCACCACGAGAGGCTCCTACAGCGGTAATACTAGTCTCTGCTGCAAGGAGGCGCTCCTCGAGGAGGTCAACGGTGAGGGTGGTAGGCCAAAGAGAGAGGAAGTGGTCCCTGACCGAGCGAAGAGTGTCAGGGAGTCGGGTGACTAGGTAGTAGAGGGTGATGTACATGGGGGGGGGGTTCTTTGCGCAGAACTCAGCAGGAAGTGCAGCGCGGTAGCGAGTGTCACTAGTGCGGAGGTGCGTAAAGAGGTCAGTGACTGTGGCAAAAGCGGCGAGGTCAGGGAACAGGTACGGTAGCATGAGGCAGCTAAGCGCAGCAGTGGCAGGGGAAGAGTAGCGTGCAACTACAGCGTCGTACAGAGTCTTAGCACTCTTGTACTTACTAAAGTGCGCGCGCTCAGTAGACGGTAGGTGACTACGCACAGCAAGGCGGGCAGCAGCATCGCGCGTGAGCTACTGCGAGCGAACAGTACTGTCAGCATCAGCAGCAGGGGCAGTAGAGGCGCCAGACGTGAGATCGAACAGTGAGAGACCATCCTTGCTATCGCACTGTAGGAAAAGCTGCAGATCATCTAGCCAGACATCGAAGTCAACCGCTCGACCCTCAGCATCAAAGGTAAGAACACTAGGACTAGCCATGATAGGAGCAGCAGCAGGCTAGCAGCAGCAGCAGTGCAACTCAGCTAAGCGACGCGGCTAGGCAGGGCAGCGCGGCTCGGCAGGGCGGCTCGGCAGGGCGGCTCGGCAGAGCGGTGCGGCTCGGCAGCGCGACTCGGCCCGGCGATGCTCTTACCAGGGGCTGGGCCGGGGCAGGGCCGGGGGAGGGTCGGGGCAGGGTTGCGACAGGTCCGGGGCAGGGCCGGGGCCGGGCCGCGACAGGTCCGGGGCAGGGCCGGAGCCGGGCCGCGGCAGTGCAGGAGCAGGGCCGGGGCAGAGTCGGGGCAGGGCCGGGGCTGGGCCGGGACAGGGCTGCAACAGGGCCGGGGCAGGGCCGGGGCAGAGCTGCGACAGGGCCGCAACAGGGCCGGCGCAGGGCCGCGACAGGTCGGGGCAGGGCTGCGACAGGGCCGGGGGAGGGCCGGGGCAGGGCCGGAACAGGGCCGCGACAGGGCCGGAGGAGGGCCGGGGCTGGGGCTTGGTCGCAGCAGGGCCGCGACAGGGCCGCGACAGGGTCGGGGCAGGGCCGCGACAGGTCCGGGACAGGGGCGGCGCCGGGCGACGGGGCAGGGGCGCCGGGCCGGGCCGCGACGCGGCGGCTTTGGGCGCCGGCGCTGGCTCTAAGGGCAGGCGCAGGGGCCGATACGGGCCGTTACGGGGGAGGGGGGGGGCTCTACGGGCCGTGAAGGGGCCACTACGGGCCGCAAAGGGGCCTCTACGGGCCGTGAAAGGGGCCTCGAAGGGCAGGCGCGACGCGCGCGTCGGGCAAATAGGAAAAAAAGTTTAATTTTAGTGGTGGGCCCTTAGGAAAAAAAATCGAACTAGCTCTATACCATGTGAAAGAATTGAGGAATGAATGATTAGGAAATGAGTTGGGTACAAATAGGAAACCCTAACAAACTGTACCCCATAGTGTCTACCCCACTACAGCCTAAACAGGCTATGTGATTAATGTTTGACACTTGGCAAAGCCTAGGAACTGCTGCAAGTCTTTGACGTTCTCCGACACTTTACACTTCTTGACGGCTTCGATTTTCCGCGGGTCTACGTGTATGCCCTCGGCACTCACCATGTGCCCGAGAAATTGCACCTTCTTCATGGCGAATTCGCTTTCGACAGCTTCACGTAGAGTTTGTTTTTCCGCAGGTCCTCGAATACTTTCCGTAGACTCATGTTTTTTTAGTGGATGAGAATGTCGTACACGTATACTACCACGCACTTGTCCAGAGTCCGAACGGCATCACTTAATAATTGTAGGAGCTGTATCTGGTATGGAATGGCGTCTTGAGGATCGAGTTGTCTACCATTTCTGTCCGCTAGTAACCCGGCTGTAGGTCCAGCTTCGAAAACACCGTTGCACCATGAGGTATGGGGTATTTGTTCTTAACTGGGGTATTTGTTCTTAACTGTCTGCTTGTTCAGTGCCTGTTAGTCGATGCACATCTGTAAACTATCGTCCAGTTTAGGAGTGAAGAGAACTGGTGCGCAGTAGGGAGAGGTGGATGGGCAGATCAACTTCCTGCTTAGTAAGTATTCGATCTGTTTCTTCATATCTGTCAATTCGGTTGGAATAAGGCGGTGAGGTGCAAGGGAGTCTGGTTTCGCACCTGGTTCTTCCGTGGGTTCGTACTGGAGGCACTCCTGCATGAAGGCCGTCCGGCATGATGTCCTTTTATTCCTCCAACACCGTTCGTACTGCTGCAGGTAGCTCGGAGTTCGGCTTCTCCTCCTCTGCTGCTGCCATCACTAGCACCAGGTAACATGTGTTACTCTCGTTCACCGTCCGTTCAAACCATGCAAGTGTCGTTTCAAGAACATCCCCTATATCCTTCCAGCTTCGCAGTTCCACACGTGTTCCATTGTTGTAGATGCTGGCTTTCCGGTTGACTCAATCAATCTCCGGGCTAGACCGCTTCAGGAAATCCTACCCCAAGATAAAATCCAAACCCTTGATGTTCGTGACTGGCAACGTTGGCTTCCACCTTAGCACACCTATCTGCAGCTGTAGTGTCGACTCGCCATGGACGGGAAGCTTCGTCCCGTCCACCATCGTTGCTGTAAACTGGGTCTCCTCCGCGGACTCCCCAATTTTCTCCAACGTCCCACGGTCACACACCGAACGGGACGCGCCACTGTCCACCAATTTTGAGGGATAATGGGGGGTAGAAAGATAATTTTGAGGCCGATTAAGCTTCTCCGGGGCCTAGAACCCTCCCCTAAGCCTTTGCAGCTCTGTAGGCTTCATTTGTAAGAAATGGGGAGGCTTAACACGGTGCTGCTGGGAGAGAATATTAACTCCTTGGAACGCTGGACCCTTTTCAATGCTCCGGAGTTCTTTTCCCAACTTCTCAGGTACCTTTATTACTTCTAAAGGCTTTCTCTTAGCCTCTAACTCTCCCTTTTATTTCTCAAAGGCTTTGAGACCACGAGAAGTAGTATTTTTAGTTAAAGTATCTTAGTAGGATACCTTCAACGAATTCTTACTTTCGGGGATGTTTGCTAGAGTTTTCTAGTCGGTGCAGAGTATTTTTTTGCGGAGTCTCCCTTCGTCTTGGCGATTTTCCCTGGTGCCAGCCGGTTGTGATATTTTAAATTCACGCCATCATTGTCTCCTTTTTTCGCCGGCTCCGAAGTCGCCACGTCATCGCCTTTTTGCCTTTTTTTCCGGATCTTTTCGCGATCGCCAAGTCGATCCGCGGCTACTCGCGATTCTTGTTTTTTTACTTTTGAATGTGCTGCACTATTCTTGCCCTGATGCTCCGCACGTGATTTTTTTCCATTTTCCAACACGCGAAGATTCGATGTCCTGCACGTTTCAGATTTTGCCGGCCGTTGGTTCACGTCGACCTTGTCGATATCATCGGGTCGGCGATCGTGGGGGGTGCCGATTGCTTTGTGCCGAAATTCCTGTTCGGCCCGTTGCATCGTGTTTCATGTTGACCCTTGGTCAACGCGTTGAGCTGCTTGGCTGCGCAGAACATGTCGCGGTAGCTACTGTAGTTCGCTGCAATCACCTGTCGGCGAACTTCGTTTTTTAGTCCCGCAGTGTACGCCTGGATTTTTTTCGCTTTCGGTAAGGTCGTCGATGCGATTACTACATGTACTGCGCCATATTACCGAATTATTGGTGATGATGAATCTGCTGTCGCACCATGTACGATGAATTTATTGGTTCAAAATGATTTATGAGGGCGGCCAAAAACTGCGCCCACGATCCTTCGCCCCGGATTTCGCCGCTACTGTAGATCCACTCTAATGCCGGGCCTCGTAACAGTGTAGCCGCGAGCTGAATCCGCATCCCGTTGTATGTCTGGGTCGTACATCCAACGGCCTCGAAACATATTTCGAGGGTCACGATGAATCTCCTGACGTCCATGCCTTTCGCGCTCGGATCGAACTATCAAACTTATATGCTATAGTCTGCTTAGGCTGTAGTGGGGTAGTTCATAAAGGGTACAACACTTTTAGGTTTCCTACTTGTACCCACCTGCTTTCTAGTTCAGTCATTCATTCGTTCACTATTCTGACATGGTATTCTGAGCAGGTTCCCTAGTCGGAACGTTTTTTAGGGCCCACCACGATTTTTTTTCCTGCCCTGCCCGAAGCGCGCCTCACGCCCTGCCCAAAGTGCGCCTCGCGCCCTGCCCTCTCGTCGCAGCCCTGCCTTAGCTGGCCCGTCGCGGCCCTGCCTTCGCCGCCAGTCGCTGGCCCGTCTCGGCCCGTCTCGGCCCGTCCCGGCCTGTCGCCGCCCGTCGCTGGCCCGTAGCCGCTCGTCGCGGCCCTGCTTTTTCCGCCCACTGCGTTCCTGCCCTGCAGCCGCACTGTCCCGGCCCTGCCTTTCGCCGCCTGTCGCTGGCCCATCCCGGCCCGTCCCGGCCCGTCACCGGCCCGTCTCGGCCCGTTGCTGCAAGTCACCGGCCCGTAGCTGCCCGTCGCTAGCCCACCGCCGCTCGTCGCGGCTCTGCCTTTGCCGCCGTGTCGCGGCCCTGACCTGCTGCCGCCCCAGTCGCGGCCCTGACCTAAACCGCCGGCTGCGGCCCTGCCCTGCACCCGCCCTTGGTAAGCACCCGCGCCGCGCCACCAGGATCTGAGCCGCGCCGCCCAGCCGAGCCGCGCCGCCCAGCCGAGCCGCGCCGCCCAACCGAGCCGTGCCACCTAGCCGAGCCGCGCTGCCCAACCGAGCCGCGCCGCCCTGCCGAGCCGCGCCGCCCTATCGAGCCGCGTCGCCCTACTGAGCCGCACTGCCCTGCCTGCACTGCTCCTGCTGCTACTGCTGCTTCTGCTGCCAGTGCTGCTACTGCTACTACTGCTGCTACTGCCACTATGGCTAGCCCTACTGTTCTTACCTTTGATGCTAAGGGGCGTGCAGTTGACTTTGACGTGTGGGTTGACGACCTACAGCTCTTTCTTCAGTGTTACTCTAGGGACGGGGTATCCCTTTTCGATCACACGTCTGGTGTCTCTACTGCACCTGCTGCCACTGCTAACAGTACGGTTCGCTCGCAGTGGACCACTCGTGACGCTGTTGCTCACCTTGCTGTTCGTAATCACCTGCCGTCTGCTCAGCGCGCGCACTTTGGCCAGTACAAGACTGCTCAGTCTTTGTATGACGCTGCAGTAGCGCGCTACTCCTCCCCTTCCACTGCTGCCCTCATCCGCCTCATGCTGCCGTACCTGTTCCCTGACCTTGCCGCTTTTGCCACAGTCGCTGACCTCACTACTCACCTCCGCACTAGTGACGCCCGCTACCGAGGTGCGCTTCCCACTGAGTTCTGTGCCAAGAACCCCCCCCCCAAGTACATCACACTTTACTACCTAGTCACCTGCCTCCTTGACTCCCTTGCTTCAGTCAGGGACCACTTTCTCTCCCTTTGCCCCACCGAGCTCACCGTCGACCTGCTAGAGGAGCGCCTCACTGCAGCTGAGAAGAGTATCTTAGCTGTAGCTGCTTCTCGCGGCGACCCTCGCGCCCCTTTCTTTGAGGGGTGTTCCCCTGCCCCCCTTCTCCCCTCTGTTGCTTCTGCTGCTGCTGTCGACCTCGTTGGCACTGCTGAGGTCGGGGCTGCGTCTGCTCCTAGTGGGAGGCGCCGCAACAGCAAGGGCAAGGGGGGCAAGGGTGGTGGAGGGGACGGTGGGGGCGGCGGTGGAGGCGGTGGAGGAGGCGGAGGGGGTGGCGGTGGAGGTGGGGTTGGTGGCGGGAGTGGGGGCTTCGGTGGCGGTGGAGGTGGGGGTGGTGGAGGCAGCGGCAGCGGCGGTGGAGGCAGCGGCAGCGGTGGTGGGGGTGGTGGCGGCGGTGGTGCTGGTCGAGGTGCAGCCGCGCAGCGTGGAGGCTTTGGTGGCAGCCAGCGCCAGCAGCAGCCGCGTTCCCGTGAGACCCCGTCGGCCCAACAGCTTCGTGAGTGGTATGCTGGGCGTGGGAGGTCTGGGGGTGTTGGTCCCTGCACTTACGTTCTTCGCACCGGCGGGCGCCGTGGGGAGACGTGTGGGCTGCCACACACTGCGCAGCGCTGCTTCGGTTGCCTGACTGACGCCTGGCGCGCCCAGTTTCCTGACGCTGTTGAGCTCCCTCGCTGGGGTGATCTGCATAGGCAGAATGTTGCTATCTTTGATCTTGATTTCGATGCTATCCTTGCTGCCATGTATGCTGTGACTGATAGTGCTGAGGGTGACTGTTACCTGTCTGTTCCGCCCGACCCGGGCATTGAGGCTGCTGCTCTAGGTGCTAGTGCGTATGCTGCTCCAGGAACTGGTGAGTCTGCTGCTCCAGGTACTAGTGAGTCTGCTGCTCCAGGTGCTGGTGAGTCTGCTCTCTCTGATACTGCACCTACTGAGTCCTTGCACACTTTCACACTTGACTCTGGTGCTTCGCGCTCCTTCTTTCGCGACAGCACCACACTCACGCCGCTCAGTCGGCCTGTCACAGTCTCCCTGAAAACCCCTCTGGGGGCCCAATCCTTGCGCACTCTTCTACGGTTCTACCGTGTCCTGCGGCCCCGTCGGGCTTGCTGTCGGGACTCCACCTCCCCTCGTTCTCTACAAACTTGGTGAGTGGAGCTGACCTTCAGGACTTGTGGGTTGACCAGTTCACCCCTGGAGGTGAGCGTGTGACCCACTGCACTTGCTCTCGGACGGGCCGCCACCTGGCCACGTTCACCCGTCGGCCTGGGTCGAGCCTGTACACACTGACTACTGCGTCTCCTCCGGTTACTGCGTCTGGTCAGGTAGCCGCGTCTGGTCAGGTGTTTTCTGCCGCGTCCAGGTCTAGTCCAACGTCTGACCCCTGCTCGTGTCGCCCTCTGTCACACGAGACTCTCCTTTGGCACCACCGCCTTGGTCACCCCTCCCTGCCTCGTCTTCGAGGTATGGCCTCCCGTACCCTTGTCTCTGGTCTCCCTTGGTCCCTCCCTCCCCTTCCTCCGGGGCCTGCCCCTACCTGTGTTCCTTGTGTCGAGGGCCGGCAGCGCGCCGCTCCTCACTCCTCCGAGTTCCCTCCGACAGAGGCTCCCCTGCAGACTCTTCACATGGACGTGTGGGGCCCAGCCCGCGTCCGTGGACAGGGTCACGAGCGTTACTTCCTGCTGGTCGTTGACGACTTCTCGCGTTACACCACAGTCTTCCCCTTGCTCCGCAAGGGTGAGGTCACTGAGGTGTTGATCGTCTGGATCCGCGGTGCCCGTCGCCAGCTCAGCGAGAGATTCGGCTCGGACCTTCCTTATCTGCGTCTGCACTCAGACAGAGGTGGTGAGTTTTCCTCCGACCTTTTGAGGGCCTTCTGTCGTGCGGAGGGCATCCGCCAGACGTTCACGCTTCCGGCCTCTCCATAGCAAAATGGGATTGCTGAGCACCGCATTGGCATGGTCATGGATATCGCTCGTACATCCATGATCCATGCGGCTGCTCCCCATTTTCTGTGGCCGTTCGTGGTTCAGTACGCTGCGCATCAGATCAACCTTCAGCCTCGTGTCTCCTTGCCGGAGACCACACCTACTCTGCGGTGGACAGGGAAGGTTGGCGATGCGTCTGGGGATCTCGAGCTTTTTTCCGCGATGCTTTCGCGGACAAGCTGTCCTCTTGGCCGTTCCCTGCGTCTTCCTTGGCTTCCCCCCTGACGCACCTGGGTGGCAGTTTTACCACCCCACCTCGCGTCGTGTTCTGTCCTCTCAGGACGTCACGTTTGACGAACGCACTGCCCCTGTCCTCCCCTCGCCACTCTTCCTAGCACTAGGTGCTCCTCCGGTAGACCATGTTATTGTCTAGAGTCCACTTAGGGGTCGCGGATGCCCTTGAAACCGCCTAAGCAGAATCTGATGACTTCAAACCGCCTCTGTTCAAAACGCCGTCACGATCAGCTCCAATAACATACGAGGCCGAAACTTGGAGAAACTTTAGCTTCAGATGTCTGCTTTCCAACGGCGTATTGGTTGCTTTTGTTTGAGGTATATGCGCTACGTAGTGAACAAAAACGTAAGCTCGGCTGAAAAACGTGTAGTTTCATTGATGCAAGGAAGAGGTGAGTACAACATTGCCTAGGGGACTCTTAAGGGGTTGAGACCATCCTGGGAAGTCAGAGAAGTTTGAGTCCTAGGGAAGAAAGGCTAGAGAAGGATGGAAAACATCCTAGCTAGGTCAGCAAAGCTAACCACACTTGGATGTTCAGAGCTGTACTCAAGGCTACCAATAGTGAGTCAAGCCAACCATGAGTCAGCTTGTCTTCCCACTTGCACCCTCTTGCAAGCTGCTTCCAGGAAGACCACACTTCTCAAAAGGAGGGTGGTAGAGTCCCACTTGACCACCTGTACTTCTTCTCATTCTCTGTCCCTGCACCATTGGCATGACAACAATGAAAGGGTGGCAAGGGAAATGCTGCCAACAGTGCACCATGACTACGGAACAGTACATTTCGACAGCTGTCACGTGCTGCTCCGATGCTGGGTTGTCCTGAACCTCGGTGACCACCTGCACAACATAGCAAAGGACTGCCACACCAATTTTCAGACCAATCAGAGCTTGGTAGATGAGTCAGCAGCTCAAATGGTGAACTCGGGTGTTACCAAAAAAGAGTAACACACACTTCCGGGATGCCATAAGTCTTGAAACCAAAAAAGGTTGCCATGCCTTGTAAACTGCTTCAAAAATTCTGAAACTTTGAGGGTCTAAAGAAAACATGTTGAAGCACCTCCCCAAAAAATTCTAGAAGCTGAGCAGGCTTGTAGGCTGAATGGGAGTGCGATGACCATGCCACTATAGTGATTTGGCACAACAAACTCCCCCTCATCGTGCTCTCATTCATCCCTTAGCTGCTCCCTGAAGCTGCCTCCCTTAGTTGAAGGACATGCCACACAAGGTGGCACAGCTCCAATGCTGATGCTCTGCAAGCCGCTTTGTCGAGATATCCGCAGGTTGCTTGGTAGTGTTGATGTAGTGCAAGGAGATGGTGCCCTTCTTCACCTCCTTCCCCAACCAATGCCACTTGATATGCATGTGCTTGTTCAGCCCATGGAGCACAGCATTACGTGCCATTGCAATTGCTCCTTTGCTGTCACAAAACACAGGTGTAGGACCCTCTTGCTCCTGCCCCAAATCCTCAAGCAACCTCCTCATCCAAACCACCTCCTTCACTCCATGAAACAACGCCATGTACTCGCTCTCCGTTGATGAGTGAGCTATCTCTCCTTGCTTCTTAGACTTTCAACTCACTGGAATCCCTCCAACACAGCATATATAGCCACCATGGGATGTAGCATCACTGATGTCACTTGCCCAGGTAGCATCGGTGAAACACGAGAGGTACAAATGCCCACGCCTTGCAGGTGCACCAGTCTTTGTGCTCACCTCCTCCACTCCCTTTTGCTTCAGCTGCCGATGCACTGAATATTGCAGCCCCACCCTTGAGGTTGCCATGCAGTACCTCACCAGCCTCTCTGCTGCATCCAGGTGCTCTTGAAGGGGCTTAGACACCACACGAGCGAGCTGTGAAACTGAAAACGCAATGTCGGGGCGAGTGTTGACCGAAGCGTACATCAAGCTCCCCACCATTGACTGGAACCGACGCTGCAACTCGTACTCCAACACCTCACCCTCCTCTTCATCAAGGTGCAGCTGAAACCCTGAGGGTAGAGGAGTCTTCACACTCCTCCCTTCCTCCAGCCCATACTTCTCCCCCATCGCTGCAAGGTACTTGTGTTGGTGAAGCCTCAACTATCCCTTCACCTCGTCCCGCTCCACGTGAAGACCAAGGTAATACCCCACTGGTCCAAGGGCCTTGCATTGAAAAGTCTCCTTAAGCTTCCCTTGCACCTCCTTGATCCTCTCCAGGGATGGAGAGAAGAGGAGAATGTCATCGACGTAGACAAGGAGAAATACCTTCTCCTCCTCCCCCTCGGTCATGAAGAGACTCTCGTCGCACCCGCTAACTTTGAAGCCAAGAGCCTCCAACGCCTCCACCAGCCTTGCATACCAGCACCTTGGAGCTTGTTTGAGGCCATAGATAGTCTTGTTGAGCCTGCAAACACGTCCGCTCCCATCATCATACCCCTCTGGCTGCTTCATGTGGATCTCCTCGTCTACCACGCCATAGAGGAACGCCGTCTTCACATCCATTTTCTCCACCTTCCAGCCACAAACGGCAGCGGCTGCTAGCAACAACCGGAGCGTAGGAGCCTTGGCAACAGGAGCAAACACCTCTTGAAACTCGATCCCCTCCCTCTGCTGAAAGCCTTTGATCACAAGCCTTGTCTTGCGCCTCTCCAACCTCCCCTCCGCATCGGTCTTCACACGTAACACCCACGTGCAGTCCAATGCCTTCCTTCCTGGGGGTAGATTGGTAAGGGTCCACGTTTCATTCTCCATGTGGCTCTGGAACTCATCCTCCCTTGAAGCCAGCCATGCCTCTCGATCATCTCCAGCGAGAGCTTCCTCCATTGACGCCGGCTCATGAGATAAGTTGACGCCAAAGCACAAATCTGCTCCATCTTCCCCTCGGCTCCCTTCTCCTCCTCATCTTCCTCCTCCTGGACCAGAAATGCCTTGGGAACCCCAAGCCTTTCATACTTGAGGAAATCCCTTGGGTGGGCAGCTCTCTTGGGCCTCTCCTTGGCTGCTCCTTCCTTGGCTCCACCACGGACAGCATCACGCTTCCCTTGGGTTGTGCGCCTTGGTGGAAGCTTAGGGTATGGTGTAGGCTGCTGCACCTCCTCCTCGGTATCACCTCTCTCAGCTACAGGGGCCTCCCTTTGCTGCAGTACTTCTTCCACATCTGCTGCCTCCCCTTCAGCACCTCCCAAGTCATGTGACACCTCTGTCAACTCTGAAGATGAGGAGAACTCGATGGGAATGAGAAGTGGGTCGTTCGTTCCCACCTCCATTCCAAGCGGAATGGTGACCTTGCTCCTCCCCCGCTCCGACCACTCCTTGAACATGAGCCCCTCCATGAACTTGGCATCTCTGGTGGTGAAGATGGTGTTGGATTTTGGGTCCCACATGAGCCAGCCCTTGCTCCCCCGTGCAAGACCCAAATGAACAGCCCACACCGCCGCCGCTTGAAGCTTGTCACGCCTCTCCTTAGGGACATGCACGAGCCCCATGCCCCCGAAGACACGAAGCATATCAACCAGGGGCTTCTTGCCACTCCACTTCTCCATAGGGACCCAATGCTGACCTCCCACATGAGTCAACACCCGGTTCTTGATGACGGTAGCATGACGAATATCGAGGGGCCAGAACCGCAAGGGTAGACCCGAGTCCACCAATATCGTTCTCCCGCCCTCTATGATGGTCCGGTTTGCTCTCTCTGCCACGCCGTTGGACTGAGGGGTGTAGGCCGTGGTGAGCTGCTGCTTGATGCCCTGCCGCTTCAACCAGCTCCGGAACTCCGCTCCCAAAAACTCCCCACCACGGTCGCTACGAATCGCCTTCACCCGCTTGCCGCTCTCTCGCTCCACCATGGGCAGCCACTCTTCAATGATGACCCTTGCAGCATCACTCTTCTTTGCAAGTGGAAACGACCAGGTTAGCCTTGTGTAATCATCCACCATAGTCATGGAATACAGGTCCCCACCATCTCCCTTCACCTTCATGGACCCCACAAGATCCACGTGCACGAGCTCCACCGGGTCACTTGACTGCCCCACCGTCGAATGGAAGGGAAATCGTGAGAACTTGCTGGTCAAGCAAGTCTCACAAGAGCCCACCTCCTTGGGCTCCCCCTTTATCCTCAGCCCCTTGACTCTTTCCTCCTTAAACAGCTGCTGTAACTGAGGTATCGCTACGTGGCCAAAACGACGGTGTGCGGTGAGCCAATCCGTCTCACCCGTGCTAGGAGTCACACTTGGTAGCGCAACCCCCCCATGCACAAGCAGCCCACCATCACTGCCATCACCACCTCCTCCACTGGTTACGTGGCTTGCATGCCCTCCTCTTACAGCTTCAGCAGCCAAGCGCGTAGCCGCCTCCTTCCATGGCAGCACCGGTATCTCCCACATGGACCGGTGCATGTCCTTGCCGCCTCGGAGGTCCCACAACACGCGCCCATCCAGAGTTGCCTTGAACACCTTTGTGCCCAACATCTCCATCTTCATCCCTGCCTCACTCAATGCCTTGGTAGAGAGAAGGTTGGCACATAGTCCAGGGACAAGAAGAACACGCTTCAGCCCCACAAGCCTCCCATCCGCACCCATAAACATGGCTCTCCCCTCGCCACGCACGGGTACAACTTGGCCGGTGGCTGAAACAACGGTGGCTGCCTTTGATGGCCTGACTTCATCCAGCAGATCCTCTCGGTTGGTCATGGTCATGAAGGCTCTTGTGTCGATGACCCAATGGGAGGAGCGGTGAAGAGCAACCTTGCTGGCCAGTACAACCATGTCCTCGGAGCATGCCTCTCCTACATGGTAGAACATGCCGCCATGTCCGCCGGCACCTCCATCGCCCTTCTCACTGCCCATGCCTTCTCCCATAGCTCCATGAACACCTTTAGAGCCTTCAATTGATGGCTGACCAGGCCTCCAACCGTCAGGTAGCTTGCGACACTTAAACCATGGGTGACCTTCCACATGGCAATACCAACACTTGCCGCCACACCGCTTGCCTCCCTTGTTGCTACGCTTCCCTCCCGAATACTGCTCCCCTCCAGAGCCTTCCTTGGCCTTGCCTTTCTTGCTGCCACGTCCCTTGAACCCTTTCATGCCGTAGGCAGAGCCTCCACCTTCACCGGCAGCGGCAGTCAGCTCCTTCCTCCGAAACTCCTCTTGAAGGACTTGAGCATGGATCCACTCAAGGGACCATGAGTCCTTCATGCCATTGAGGTTGACCACCAAAGGGCCCCACGACTCCGGCAGCAGGGAGAGAACCTTGTAGCACTTGATATTTTCAGGGTAGTCCACACCAGCAGCAGAGAGCTTCACATAGAGGTCCCGAAGTTGATCGAACGCTCCTTGCACGGCATCACCCTCGTTGATCTTCACCGCATGGAGTTGTCGTTCGAGCACCACCACCATCGCTTCGCTGCTGGGGGCATGGACATCCTTCAATATTTTCCATGCCTTGGGACCACACTGGATATCCTTGATGAGATGCTTGACATGGTGCAGCTGGTTGGATGAGAGACATTGAGAGAGAAGGAAGAATCCATCCTTGGATCGGCGATCCCATTCCTTGGTCGCTCCTTCGTTCGCAGGCCTCTTCAATTCTCCATCCATCACTTCAAGCAGCCCATAATGGTTAAATAGGAGCTCCATTTTGAAGCTCCATGATGCCCAATCCTCCCCAGAGAACTTCTCTAGGTTGAATGGCTTCACATCATCCTTGGCTGGTGTTGTAACGGATGCTATTGGTGCAGATCCGCCTACAACGCCTTTTCCTGCTTCCCCAGCGCCTCTCACGCCACCACTGCCACTAGGACCAGCTGGAGCAGAACCTTCAGCCTCCATATTGACCCAGGAACAGAGAAGAACCGCTCTGATACCACTTTTTATAGTCTAGAGTCCACTTAGGGGTCGTAGATGCCCTTGAAACCACCTAAGCAGAATCTGATGACTTCGAACCGCCTCTGTTCAAAACGCCGTCACGATCAGCTCCGATAACAAACGAGGCTGAAACTTGGATAGACGTTAGCTTCAGGTGTCTGCTTTCCAACGGTATATGGCTTGCTTTCATCAGAGGTGTATGCGCTACGCAGTGAACAAAAGCGTAAGCTCGGCTGAAAAACGAGTAGCTTCATTGATGCAAGGAAGAGGTTTAGTACAACATTGCCTAGGGGACTCTTAAGGGGTTGGGACCATCCTGGGAAGTCAGAGAAGTTTGAGTCATAGGGGAGAAAGGCTAGAGAAGGATGGGAAACATCCTAGCTAGGTCAGCAAAGCTAACCACACTTGGATGTTCAGAGCTGTACTCAAGGCTACCAATAGTGAGTCAAGCCAACCATGAGTCAGCTTGTCTTCCCACTTGCACCCTCTTGCAAGCTGCTTCCAGGAAGACCACACTTCTCAAAAGGAGGGTGGTAGAGTCCCACTTGACCACCTGTACTTCTTGTCTCATTCTCTGTCCCTGCACCATTGGCATGACAACAATGAAAGGGTGGCAAGGGAAATGCTGCCAACAGTGCACCATGACTACGGAACAGTAACTTTCGACAGCTGTCACGTGCTGCTCCGATGCTGGGTTGTCCTGAACCTCGGTGACCACCTGCACAACATAGCAAAGGACTGCCACACCAATTTTCAGACCAATCAGAGCTTGGTAGATGAGTCAGCAGCTGAAATGGTGAACTCGGGTGTTACCAAAAATGAGTAACACACACTTCCGGAATGCCATAAGTCTTGAAACCAAAAAGGTTGCCATGCCTTGTAAACTGCTTCAAAAATTCTGAAACTTTGAGCGTCTAAAGAACACATGTTGAAGCACCTCCCCACAAAATTCCAGAAGCTGAGCAGGCTTGTAGGCTGAATGGGAGTGCGATGACCGTGCCACTATAGTGCTTTGGCACAACAGACCCCCTCCCCCCTCAGGGTCCTGCCCCCTCAGGTGTGTCTCAGGTAGACCCTGTGGAACCTGTCGAGGTAGCTGTCGACTCTGGTGCTGCTAGGGGTGCTGAGCCTGCGGGTGCGGGGCCTGGGGGTGCTGATCCTGGGGTTGCTCAGTCTGAGGGTGCGGAGCCTGGGGGTGCTGAGCCTAAGCGTGTGGAGCCTGAGAGTGCTGAGTCTGGGGGTGCTGAGCCTGGGGGTGCTGAGCCTGAGCGTGCTGAGTCTGGAGGTTCTCCGGGTGTCCCGTCACGGCGGGAGCCCCTCTCTCCACAGCAGCTTCGTGAGTGGTACGCTCGGCGCTGTAGCCGTGCTGCTGGTGCTGGAGCTGCTGGAGGTACTTCTGGAGCTTCTGGAGGTGCTGCTGGTGCTGGAGCGGTTGGAGGTGCTTCTGGTGCTGGAGCTGCTGGAGGTGCTACTTGTGCTGGAGCTGCTGGAGCCACTGGTCCTGGAGGTGCTGGTGCTGGTGCTGGAGGTACTGGCACTGTTGGAGGTTCTGCTGGTGTTGGAGCTGCTGGAGGTGCTGGAGCAGCCGGTCCCGAAGGTGCTCGTACTGGAGGTACTGGAGCTGCTGGGGCTGGTGGTGCTGCAGGAGTTGGAGCTGTAGGTGCTGGAGCTGTTGCTATTGGAGGTGCTTCTGAAGCTGGAGCTGTTGGAGGTACTGGAGCTGGTGGTGCTGTGGGAGTTGTAGCTGGAGACCCTGGAGCTGAGGGTACAGGTGCTGTCTCTGCTGTTTTTGGAGGCGCTGCGTGGCCGCGGCCGTACTACGTTCCGCTCCTTCAGCAGGTTCTTGGTCTCACGCCTTCTACTGGTCCTACTCCTCCTTTACTGAGTCCACCGCATGTCCAGTCCCCGTCGCAGTTACAGCCAGCCTCTCCACTGCCTGGTCCTTCTCCTTACTCTAGACCGACTAGAGGACTTACGGAGCGTCGTGAGCCTGAGTCTCGTCCTGCGTAGCGTGAGTCTCGTCCTGCGTCGCCTGAGTCTCGTCCTGAGTCGCCTGTTTGCGCTGTTCGCACTGGTCGTCGTGTTCCGCGTCAGCGTCCTCCTCTTGTCCCCGGCACTCACTCTATGACTCTGCGTCCTTCCACTGCTCCACAGCGTGTCCCTCTGCCGTCTCCTCCTGCGTCCTCTCTTCCAGCACTTGCTGACCCGGAGTCTGACTCCCTTCGGACTTCTAGTCCTACTGTCACGTGTCTCCTGGCCACTGTTGTCAGTAACCCTTCCTTTGAGTCCACTGCTGCGTCTGCCTTAGTTGCGGAGCTTGTCGACTTTGCTACTCACTGTTGTATAGACTACGCCGCTAGTCTTGTTGCTGAGTCTGAGTCTGCGTCTGTCTGTCCTCCGTCCGTCGGGGGTGAGTGTGCTCTTGGCACAGACGTCATTGAGGACAGACAAGAGGAGTTTGAGTGCTTTGCCGCTGCTGTACCTCATCTTGTGTCCATGCTGCTTGCCCCTGAGGGAGACCCGGATGCACCAGACATCCCGACCCCGTGCTCCTACGCAAAGGCGATAGAGGGTCCTTAGTCTTCTCAGTGGCAGGCAGCCATGGATGCCGAGATGGCATCCTGGAAGTCCACAGGCACCTACGTCGACGAGGTTCCCCCGCCTGGGGCGAACATCGTCAGTGGCATGTGGATTTTCAGGGTGAAGCGTTACGTTGCTCGAGGCTTCAGTCAGCGACAGGGAGTTGACTTCTTCCTGACCTTCTCCCCTACCCCGAAGATGACCACTCTTCGGGTGCTGCTGCACGTCGCCGCTCAGCGTGACTACGAGCTACACTCGCTTGACTTCAGCACAGCCTTCCTGCAGGGCAGCCTGCACGAGGAGATCTGGCTGCGCCGCCCACCTGGCTTCACAGGGTCGTTTCCTGCTGGTACCCAGTGGAGCCTCCGGCGGCCAGTCTACGGTCTCCGCCAGGCACCCCGTGAGTGGCACGACACACTAAGGAGGACTCTTGCTGCTCTTGGTTTTACTCCTTCCACTGCTGACCCGTCGCTGTTTCTACGCACCGACGCTACTCTGTTGCCGCTCTACGTTCTGGTGTACGTAGACGACTTGGTCTTCGCTACTGCTGACACTGAGGCACTCGCCCACGTGAAGTCGGAGCTGCAGAAGAGACACACGTGCACAGACCTGGGTGAACTGACAGGCTATCTTGGCTTGCGGATCACCTGGGACAGAGCACAGCTCACCATTACCTTGACTCAGTCACACATGGTGCAGCAGGTCCTTCAGCGCTTCGGCTTCACGTACTCCTCGCCACATTCCACTCCTCTGCCTACCGGTCACTCGCTCTCAGCTCCACCTTCGGACGAGTCCGTAGAGCCGAGTGGCCCGTATCCAGAGCTTGTGGGCTGCCTCATGTACCTGATGACTTGCACACGACCTGACCTCGCATACCCTCTTAGCCTTCTGGCTCGCTACGTGGCTCCCGGCAGGCACCGAAAGGTGCACTGGGATGCTGCGAAGAGGGTGTTGCGATACTTGTGCAGTACATTGGGCATGGGGCTCGTGCTTGGAGGACGTGCTCGAGTTGTCCTCACTGGTCACGCAGACGCTTTCTGGGTTGATGTCTTGGCTACGCAGCGGTCGTCACAGGGTTACACCTTCAGCCTTGGCTCCGGCTCTGTCTCCTGGCGGTCTACCCGCTCGTCTTCAGTTCTCAGCTCCAGTTGTGAGGCTGAGATCTATGCTGGGGCCATGGCTGCACAGGAGTTACGCTGGCTCGTTCTCCTCCAGTTCTGTACGTCGACAACAAGGCAATGCTTGCCTTGTGTCAAGAGCACAGACTGGAGCATAGAACGAAGCACATTGCTCTGCGCTAATTCCTTGCTCGAGAGTTACAGCAGCGTGGTCAGTTTCGTCTTGCTTACGTGGCCTCTCGGGCCAACACTGCTGATGTTTTCACCAAGGCACTTCAGCCTTGTGATCATCAGCGTTTCTGTACTGTTCTAGGCCTTGTACCTACTGTGCCTCACTTGCTTACTTCTTGACTCTGCTTATACTGTGATCTCTATACACATACCTGCATGCTTACACTTGCTAGGTTGTGATCATTGTATTGCTTGTTCCCCTTTGTATAACTCTGCTTGTGAACTGGCCTTGTGGCCATTTGCTTGTGCTCAGAATGTGTGGTGACTTTGTGATCCACCCTGAGCTTGCTTTGCCTTTCTTGACTTGTCTTGTGACCTTTTGTTCTCCCCCACTTTGCCTATGGGGGTGTGTCAAACTTATATGCAATAGTCTGTTTAGGCTGTAGTGGGGTAGTTCATATAGGGTACAACACTTTTAGGTTTCCTACTTGTACCCACTTGCTTTCTAGTTCAGTCATTCATTCGTTCACTATTTTGACACGAACGCCTCCGGTAGCCTCGGTTGAGCAACTTGGAGATTCACTGTAGCGAGTGCCGCTGCTGCAGTGTGAAATGTTGGTGTCACCACCGCTGCTGCTACCATTGCTGTTGCATTCGCTGCTGTTGTGGCCGATGCCGACAAGTTTGCGATCATCGCCTCGATTCGTTGAAGGTTCGCGCGCGTCTGGTCCTGCTCGGCGCGAAGGGCTGCGATTTCTTGAACAAAATTGTCGCCCTGCCCCTCCATGCCTGCTGACATCGTATTGAGGGGACTGAAAATATATGCGGAACTGGTTATACGTACTCGAATCGGCGGTTTTCGTCGTTGCCCTCGTGGTTTCTTTTAAGGTTGTTTTTTTGTAGTCGAAGACTGTCGTGTGTAAACGAGCTCTGATTACCAAGTGTAAGGATCGAGGAACCGGTTCAGAAATAATTGATTGATTATTTGGTTTCAACACGTGGCTATGTATAGGCTCGACACAAGGTAAGGTAACCAAGTGTTACGTGAAGGTTCCGAGGGTCGCGAAGCGTCCCAAATGGATCCTTCCCGAATCCGGTAGAAGTTGCTCAGTTTGAACCGAAAAGCACTGAATTTGATGCACGCAACCTATTTTGGTGCCTATAACTATAATAACTTTAGTTAAGCAACAAAAATAGGAAATGAGGCAAAAGCGTGCACGATAAAGTAAGGTAAGCTAGATAAAGCATAATAAAGTAAATTCAAGCAAGCAAAATTGTCGTACTCTCACACATTCACTTCCTATTCAAGAAGCGTCCTAGACTCGCATGGCGAGTGACCAAAGACGGCTGGTATAGCTGTGTCCCACCTGAGCCACCACAGCCTCTTGTTCCACCTGCACCCCCCGCTCCTCCTGCTCCTCTAGCGCCTCCTAATCCTACTGCTCCTCCAAATCCGCCTGCTCCAGCATACACAATCAATCGGCCCGTCCTCACGCTCCTTCTGCCACCAGCGTACGATGAGTTCCTGTCGGAACTGGAATCAAACAAGCCCCCAGATGAGTGGGTCGAAGCTCCGGTGCAGGCACCACGTTGGGGCGAGCCTGAAGAGTGCCCCTAGGACGAGTTGCGCGATGGCTTACCTGAGAAGTTGTTGATTCCATTGTTTCCGCTGCCTAACCGAAATCATCCCCACCCCTATTCTGAAAATTGTGTTGCCCCCTCCCCTCTCCCAGGCACAAGCCGACGCAATATAAGCATCAAGCTTATCCCGCCCAAGAAAGCTTCGGTGGCTTGTGCGCCTGGAGGTAGCGGCTTCGGTGAGAGAGGTGGCACGAGAGTCAGGCATCTACCGCAAGTGTCTGACCGGGTGGAAGAGAGCCGCGCAACCTCTCAAAGACTCTCACGGTGCATGGAAGCGTCGGCACGGGCGCGGCAGAAGTTTGTGGTATCGGCCGATGGAGGTTAAGGTGTACGCGCAACTCCTCAAATGGCGGTGCTAGAGAATGGCCATCTCTATCGCTAGGCTGATGGAAAGCGTGCAAAACTAGAGAGCGTAGTTGGAGATTAAGTCCGCCGACTTCGACGGAAAATTGCGTGCAGCTCACGTAACCTTAAAGTATGAACAGGTACACGTTAGAAAGGTCTGCTCTCCAAAATGGTAATGCACGCCTTTAACAAAATCTAGGCCAATCGCTATTGCGATTTGAGTACGACGGGCTATCCTGGCGGAATCACTTGGCAGCCATGGATCAGATCTACAAATAACTATAGCAAGAGTTCAGATCTGAAAAGTGACGAGTTTGACAAACCCTACCATCCCAGCCCTCGCCCTAGAACAATCCCCAACAACCCAAAATGCCAAACTAGCAACATTAAAGGTGCTGTGGTGAAAAGCAAAGGTTTGTTGGTGCTTGTTGGGTGATGGTTCAATTCTAGCTTGCAACAAGTCTAATAATCACATTTTGCCCAAGCCCTTAGCCCACAACCAGCTAGAGGAAAATACCACAACCACCTACACAATCAACACTCCCCCTTGCTCGTGCTGGAGGTGGCTGAACACCACTAGGCAAAATCCTCCTTCACTCCACTCCCCCTTGCCTAGGGAGGGGCACCATCTACAGCATGATGTCGTCAAGGCGGAAAAGCACTAGCCCTCCCCCATCCTACTCAGGCACCATGCCAACATGGAGCTGCATCCTAGCAAAGATATGCACACACCATGTTGCTCAAAGGGAAGGGGTTCGGTGAGTATTTTTGCTGCTTGGCAATTGGTCACATACCACCGGATGATTACCTCGCCACTAGCCACCATCTCCCTAATGAAATGCCATCGAACCTGCATGTGCTTGGTGCGGCCATGGAAGCAAGCATTCTGTGCAAGAGAAATGGCACACTGGTTGTCCACAAACACAGGCAATTCACCAGCAAAATCATGCCCAAACTCCCCAAACAACCGCTTTAGCCACACACCCTCCTGAATGCACTAACACAGACTGATGTACTCACTCTCAGTGGTGGACAATGCAAGAGATGGCTGCGCCATTGAGGCAATAGATATATCTGGTGTGGCTTTTGGGGTCAGCCAAATATCCAGCATATTCAACATCACTAAAGCCCACCAACTCGACCTGAGACTCACTGCGGGCGGGGAAGAAGATACCTGACTTCACACAACCTTTCAAGTACTTCAACACTCTGCCTTGGAGCTTGCTTCAGCCCATAGATTGATTTTTGGAGTCGGCAAACTCTGCCAGACCCATCATCAAAACCAAGGGGCTGCCTCATGTAATGCTCCTCCTTCTAGGAAGGCATTCGCCACATCCATGTGATGGATGTGACGCCCTGAGGAGGCTGCCATCCCAAGGGAGCCCCTCAGGGTGGTAGCCTTACCCACAGGGGTAAACATCTGGTCATAGTGAACACCCCGTGTTTGAGTGTTCCCCATGACCACCAACCTGGACTTAGACCTCTCGATATTGCCATCAGCCTTGTGCTTGTAATTCTACACCGATTGACACCCCAAGACCTCCATTCCAAGTGGCACACTAGCTGGATCAACCAGCTAAAAGGACTCATTCACCCTATGGGACTCAAGCTCCTCACGCATGGACTCGACCCACTCAGGACGGGACAAGGCCTCCTTGATCAACTCAGGCTCATGCACCTGACCCATAAGACAGAAATCAAGCCCAAGCTCGCCCCCATCAGGATCCACAAGCATGCATTCCTCCAATCATGCACTCCATGATCATGCATGCAAGTATACTATGCATTTTTTGTGAACCTTTCAGGTGGCCGGGAGATGCGTGTGTTGTGTCGCAGTGGTGATGCCCCCTGCACCAAACTTTGCAGCTTCCCCTTCCAAGACACTCTCTTCATGGGGGACCGTGGTGACTTGGACAGCTGCTGCTGCAGTAGTTGCTGCCACCTACGCACAGGAACAAGCGGTGTATGTTGCTATGGTGGCTGCTGGGGCTGCTCTTGCTGCGACTCCTGCCCCTGTGGCTGCTGCGGGTCATGAACTGGTGCATTAGGGTCAGGGGTGGAACCAACAGTTGGGGACTCCTCATGGTGAGGTGCAGCTGCCTTCTATTCCTCTTGCTGCTCCTCTACCTCCTCTCCAGGGTCCTCCCGTGCCCCCTAAAAGATGGAAGATGTGTAGGGATCCTGGAGGGAACTCCCAACCGTACTAGGCGCCATGCTCCTTCCACCTCTTGTAGCTCAGCCCCTTAGGGAAAACCACGTCCCGGCTTTCCGCCACATGCTGATCCGCCACACTCCACAGCACCCAAGCCTTGCTCCTCTCCGAAACCCCAATGAAAATGCCCCATTGTGCCTTGGGATCCAGCTTCCTCTGTTGCTGGTCGGGCACTTTTTACTGAGCCATGCACCCCCACACTCGTGCCATGGACACACTAGGCACCTTCCTGGTCCACATGAAGTATGGGCTCTTGCCCCCTAGCCCCTTGCTGCCCATCCGGTTCTTAACCCAGTTGGCATATTGCACTGCTGCTGCCCCCCACGAAGTATGGTCCAGCTGCGCATGAGCAAGCATGGCTCGGGCAAGGTCAACGAGGGTCCGATTCAGCTGCTCTGCTGCCCCAATTTTCTGTGGCGTATAGGCAACTGAAAGCTGGTGGGAGGGACCTTCATATTCTAGGAAGGTCTGCAGTTCATTTCCCAAGTACTCCCCACCCCGATCGGATCTCAATGCCTTTACCTTTTCCACATTGCGTATCCAACGCTTGAAGACTTTGCCCACCTCATCCTTAGTTTCCATCAAGGTGACCCAACTTAGGCGGCTGTAGTCATCCAAGAAGGTGATGAAGTACTTGCTGCCCTTCTCCCTATCCGGAGTTTGCATGGGGCCACACACATCCGTGTGCACCAACTCAAGAGGTGCGGAGGCTCTAGAGGTTAAGGTAGGGAAGGATGTCCTTGGCAGCTTTCCGGTGGTGCAATCAGGGCACTTGCTTGGCTGCCCACCACCCTTCTTGATCTCCACTCCCTTCAGCTCCCCCTTCTTCACACACTCCACAAGTTGCTGCTTCCCTGCATGCCCCATGCGTAGGTGCAGAAAATCTGCCGTCACCTGCTCCACGTCCCTCCAATGGGTGCTACAAGCAGCTTCATCGACTTCAACCCCATGTGCCATCTCCACCTGAGGCACTCAAACCGGAACAAGGTATAGACCCTTGTCTAACTTGGCCTCCATCACCTCAGCTCCACCCTTGCGAACCGTGCACCCTCCCATGGCGAAGGTGCATGTGTATCCTTGCCTAGCAAGCTGAGAGTATGAGAGGACATCGGCTGCCAATCCAAGAACACAAAACACACCCTTCACATTCAGCACCTCTTCCTCCTTCCCCTTGATGGTGATGGTGCCGATGCCGGTTGCTTGCAGGGTATCTCCACTCCCTGCGATCACATTTCTTGCGTTAGGTGGGAGGGATTGGTAGGTAGTGAAGAGGTCACGCCATGGTACCAATCCTGAAGTAGCACCAGAGTCTAGAACGAGGTGATTGGGGTCAGCCAACACACGACCAGCAAGCGCCGACTCCTTCTCCATGGATAGGAAGGTGAAACCATCATCCGATGAGTCCTCTTTTCCCTTCCTATCATCGTTTCCTGCCGCTGCTGCTGCTTTTCCTTTGCTGCCCTTCTTGTTCCAGGCTCCATTCTTCATCCTCTTCTCCACCCACTCAGGCCTAGTGACAGGTAGAGCCTCTCTTGGATAGCCTTGAGGCTTCCACCTATCTGGCCGGCTCCAACACTCCTTCCATGAGTGCTTCTGGTTACATCCAGGGATGAGGCACTTGTCAAGCCCCTTCTTCCCCCCACCTCCTTTCCGCTGCTGATAGTTCTTGGAGGTAACCCTATCTACTACCCCCATTCCCCATTCAGCTCCTCTACTAGCATCACGCTTGCAAGCACCATCAGAGACCAACATCTCCCATATTCAGGCCTTGCTGCTCAAGGTGAAGGTACTGTGGTAGGCCTTGTTTGCCTCTTGGTCCAACCCCTGGAGTGCGGTGTAGATGATCTCCTTCTCATCTACTTTGTGATTCAACTCCTGCAAAGGCCCTCACATACTCATCCACCCTCTGGATGCACTGCACCGCAAGTGCCGATCTAGAACTCTCGTCCATGCTAAGGCAGCTGCTTCTTGCTTTCCCTTCAGGTCAATCAGCATCTTCAGGAGCTCTAGTTGGCCTTCCAAAGCCCAAAACATTTATTGGAACGCTTGCTTGACCTTCCGGTCCCATGCTTCCTGTGCCTTAAGTAGCTCCTTCGTGTCCCATGCGGAGATAACTAAAGCAACGGGAGCTAGACTACGGGATAGGCACGGTTGCAGAGGGTGATCGTAGCATTCCTTAGCGTGCTTGCTTGCGTTCTTTCTACGCACACATTCACGGGGGAAATTGGCAAGAGTTTCACTAGCAAAATTTCACAACAATGGTAGCAACAAAGTTGGCAAGGAAGACTACATCAGATGCTAGCAAGCATGCAGGTCGACTGCCAGCGCAGCATGGTCGACCACGGTCAAACACGGCAAGGTCGACCGCATTCTAGCAGTGCAAAGTTGGGGTCTGCCAACAGTGCCAATCGACGGCGTGCCAACACTGCAGCAAGGCGGCTGCACAGTGTCGCACCCGCAGGATAGCAGCGCACCCACTTCGCTGGTGCTTGCCGTTGATTGGCGTGTTGTGCCTTGTCACCTGCACAGCGCAGACACCAAGCCGTCCACGTGCTGATGACTGCACCTGATCAGCCACGTCGACCTCGGGATACCACCACCAAGGTTGGCCTTGCCAGAATCACCTGGGCGACTGTCGTGTACCTCCGCAGAACCCCGTCGCCCGAGTAACCTGGTGACCGGGCAACCACGTCGACCAGCTGCTTCTCCTCGTGCCCGTCGACCATCCAGATCGACGACCACCACTGATCGACCATACCAAGTTGACCACACTCCAGGTCGACCAGCTGATTTTGGGTGAGAAAATCATCAAATCCAGGAGAGAAAAGCAGTGCATGCCCACAACTCTCGAAACGAAACTGGAACGCACATAGTTCCAAGCACAAACGGGTGTGTAGGAGTGGTTTTTGGGTGGGGCGTGTTGCGATTCCTCGTTCCAACTAGGATTGCAGAAGATGACCTCTGATATGAAAGGAGCAAAATGTTTGCGACCTGGTTTTGTTCACCGACCTGCGTCTAAATATTTGTCCTCGACGTCGTTTCAATGTCAGTTTCCCCTCATCGAACGCCCCCCCTCCATACACGTGACGCGGCGCAATCTTGCTCTCCAGCAATGAAGAAGTGCTTCTAGCTCAAAATTTGAATTTCAAAGTTTCTTATCCACGCTCTTCTGAGGTACGGTGTAAGGAAAATTCATTTTCCTTACTTCGCGCCCCTGCTTACCGCGTACAAGACCATTCCCGCCATCGGCACCCAACAGTGAAACTTTACCCGCTCGCAACACTCGCCACAACTACAACTCCCGCCACTGTTCACGACGCGACCCAACCTCACGGTTCGATTGGTATCCTGCACTCCGGACCTCCGCCTCGACATTTCCCAACCTCGGCGCTAGGCCCGTAGCGCACCCCATTTTCTCACGTTACCATTACCACTCTAGTTCGCTATATATTCTTTGCGCATGCCTTCGCTCATTGGACTGTTTTTGCTTCGATAGTGCAATTCTCGCTCGCTCGCTCAATTGCACTCATAACACTTGGTATTTAGAGCCTACGATCTCCTCTCGGACCGCACCCACACCTTTGCTTCCCCACTATCTCAAATTTTTGGGGGGGTAGACGTCTCTCAGCAAACAAGCACCGCCGCTCAAAGTGCTCTCTCGTAAGCACGCACCGCCACGACAGAGGCTCTTGCTGAGCTTGCCCGACACCCCCGCCATTGCCGAAATTAATATCGCGACACTGACACAAGAACAGCTCGACTGTCTCGTATGCAAACTCGAAGATTCGGCGCTCCAAATTGCGACACTCACGGCGGAACGCGACTCCGCTCACTAGCAACCGATTGTGAATGCACCGACACCAACACACGCACCTGCAAATGCACCTGCACAATCGGAGGAGCCGATCGTCATCTCATCAGACACACCGACACAAAACGACAGCGTGAGACAACGCTCAGGCCTAGCCAGTGATAACGCCGCTCACTCAATGTCTGGCATGGAGAGGAACAGGGCCACACCAAACACACAAGGGGCTCGCAAAGCCCGTCGGCACGTGGAGTTCGCCACAACAAGTGGCAACAACGACATAATGGCACCGATGCCAATCAAGCCGCAGCGCCTGCCCTACTTTGATCCTAGCCAACGTGGAGGTCCGACAGTTCAATCGTGGGTCTTCACGATGAACGTTTTCTTCGATGCAAATTACATCGAGTCTGACGCAGCGAAGATTCGCTACGCTGTTTCGCTGCTGAGGGGCCCCGCCATGGACTGGTGGCGAGTCATCGTGATGTCGCCACGCGCCTACGAGCCACCGTCGCAAGAGGAAGGGCCCACGGGTCCAGCCGTTACCTGGATTTCATTCTGCGAAACAGCCTAGTACAGCACGTGGGGCGCGTGGTGCGCAAGGCTTCGGGCGCGCTTCGAGCCGATCGCGGCTTCTATTTCGGCACGTCAAAAACTGCGCACTTGGCGACAGCTCGGGTCGGTACAAGACTACACCAGCGGTTTTCTCGCTCTGTGCGAACAAGTCGGCTACATGCACAAGGCGGAGCGGGTGGACCGTTATGTCGGCGGGCTAAACCGGACATTTCGCACGAGACAATGCTTCGCGGGCTATCAATTTTCGACGAGATTCACGCGCTGGCGGAGAAAATCGATATTCTACGCCGACCGAGAGTGGGGTCCTACTATGGATATTGTCCTCGAGGAATGACCGAGCACGCCACCGTACTTGCCATTGCGGCGAACGCAACTGTTGCGCCATTCAAGGGGCCCTGCTTTGCTTGCAATAGGCCGGGACATTGCAAAAGCAAATGCCTAGAAGAGCTAAGTGTCAAACTTATATGCTATAGTCTGTTTAGGCTGTAGTGGGGTAGTTCTTACAGGGTACAACACTTTTAGGTTTCAGAACCTGCCCTGGCAGAACCCGAGCCGGTCGAGGTAGCTGTCGACTCAGGTGCTGCTAGGGGTGCTGAGCCTGCGGGTGCGGGGACTGGGGGTGCGGGGACTGGGGGTGCTGAGCCTGAGCGTGTGGAGCCTGGGGGTACTGAGTCTGGGGGTGCTGAGCCTGGGGGTGCTGAGCCTGGGCGTGTGGAGCCTGAAGGTACTGCGTCTGGAGGTGCTGAGCCTGCGCGTGCTGAGTCTGGAGGTGCTCTAGGTGTCCCATCGCGGCGGGAGCCCCTCTCTCCACAGCAGCTTCGTGAGTGGTACTCTCGGCGCTGTCGAGGTACTGCTGGTGCTGGTGGTGCTGGAGGTGCTGCTGGAGCTGCTGGAGGTGCTGCTAGTGCTGGTGCTGCTGGCGCTGCTGGAGGTGCTGCTGGAGCTGCTGGAGCTGCTGGAGCTGCTGCTGGTGCTACTGGAGGTGCTGCTGGTGCTGGTGCTGCTGGAGCTGCTGCTGGAGCTGCTGGAGGTGCTGCTGGAGCTGCTGGAGGTGCTGCTGGTACTGGTGCTGCTGGCGCTGCTGGAGGTGCTGCTGGAGCTGCTGGAGGTGCTGCTGGAGCTGCTGGCGGTGCTGCTGGTGCTGGAGGTGCTACTGGTGCTGGAGCTGCTGGAGCTACTGGAGGTGCTGCTGGTGCTCGAGCTGCACGAGCTGCTGGAGGTGCTGCTGGGACTAGAGGTGCTGCTGGGACGGGAGACCCTGGGGCTGAGGGTACCGGTTCTGTCTCTGCTGTTTCTAGAGGCGCTGCGCGACCGCGGCCGTACTACGTTCCACTCCTTCAGCAGGTTCTTGGTTCCCCGCCTTCTCCTGGTCCTCCTCCTCCTATCCTGAGTCCACCGCCTGTCCAGTCCCAGTCGCAGTTACAGCCGGCCTCTCTACTGCCTGGTCCTTCTCCTTACTCTGGACCGACTAGAGGTCTTACGGAGCGTCGTGAGCCTGAGTCGCGTCCTGTGTCGCCTGAGTCTCGTTCTGCGTCGCCTGTCCGTATTGTTCGCGCTGGTCGTGTTTCGCGTCCGCGTCCTCCTCCTGTCCCTGGCACTCACTCTATGACGCTGCGTCCTTCCAATGCTCCACAGCATGTCCCTCTGCCGTCTCCTCCTGCGTCCTCTCTTCCTGCCGGTCCGGACCCTGCGTCTGACTCCGTACGTGCTGCTAGTCCAGCTGTCACGCGCTTTCTGGCCACTGCTGTCACTGACCCCTGGTTTGAGTCCACTGCTGCGTCTGCTCTTGTTACTGAGCTTGTTGACTTTGCTGCAGCCTGTCGCCTAGACTACGCCACTAGTCTTGTTGTTAAGTCTGCATCTGCGTCTGTCTGTCCTCCGTCCGTCGGGCGTGAGTGTGCTCTTGGCACGGACATTCTTGAGGATAGAGAGGAGGAGTTTGAGTGCTTTGCCGCTACTGTACCTCATCTCGTGTCCATGCTGCTTGCCCCTGAGGGAGACCCGGATGCACCAGACATCCCGACCCCGCGCTCTTACGCAGAGGCGATAGAGGGTCCCTACTCCTCTCAGTGGCAGGCAGCCATGGACGCCAAGATGGCTTCCTGGAAGTCCACAGGCACCTACGTAGACAAGGTTCCCCCACCTGGGGCGAACATCATCAGTGGCATGTGGATCTTCAGGGTGAAGCGGCCGCCGGGTTCTTCGCCTGCCTTCAAGGCGCGTTACGTTGCACGTGGCTTCAGTCAGCGACAGGGAGTTGACTTCTTCAGACCTTCTCCCCTACCCCAAAGATGACCACTCTTCGGGTACTGCTGCACGTTACTGCTCAGCGTGACTACGAGCTCCACTCGCTTGACTTCAGCACAGCCTTCCTACAGGGCAGCCTGCACGAGGAGATCTGGCTGCGCCACCCACCTCGCTTCACTGGGTCGTTTCCTGCTGGTACCCATTGGAGCCTCTGGCGGCCAGTCTACGGTCTCCGCCAGGCACCCCGTGAGTGGCACGACACACTCAGGACGACTCTTG
Source organism: Closterium sp. Naga37s-1 (assembly GCA_947471745.1). Classification (NCBI taxonomy): domain Eukaryota; kingdom Viridiplantae; phylum Streptophyta; class Zygnematophyceae; order Desmidiales; family Closteriaceae; genus Closterium; species Closterium sp. Naga37s-1. The sequence goes on from CANJKZ010000861.1 coordinate 1,862,842, forward strand.
CTGCTCTTGGTTTTGCTCCTTCCACTTCTGACCCTTCTTTGTTTTTACGCACTGACACTATTCTGCAGCCGTTCTACGTTCTCGTGTACGTAGACGACCTCGTCTTTGCTACTGCTGACACTAAGGCACTCGCCCACGTGAAGTCCGAACTGCAGAAGAGACACACGTGCACAGACCTGGGTGAGCTGACAAGCTATCTTGGCTTGCGGATCATCCGGGACAGAGCACAGCGCACCATTACCTTGACTCAGTCACACATGGTGCAGCAGGTCCTTCAGCACTTCGGCTTCACGTACTCCTCGCCACAGTCCACTCCTCTGCCTACTGGTCACTCGCTTTCAGATCCACCTTCGGACGAGTCCGTAGAGCCGAGTGGCCCGTATCCAGAGCTTGTGGGCTGCCTCATGTACCTGATGACTTGCACACGACCTGACCTCGCATACCCTCTCAGCCTTCTGGCTCGCTACGTGGCTCCCGGCAGGCACCGAAAGGTGCACTGGGATGCTGCGAAGAGGGTGTTGCGATACTTGTGCAGTACATCGGGCATGGGGCTCGTGCTTGGAGGACGTGCTCGAGTTGTCCTCACTGGTCATGCTGACGCCTCGTGGGTTGACGACTTGGCTACGCAGCGGTCGTCACAGGGTTACACCTTCAGTCTTGGCTCCGGTTCTGTCTCTTGGCGGTCTACCCGCTCTTCTTCTGTTCTCAGCTCTAGTTGTGAGGCTGAGATCTACGCTGGGGCCATGGCTGCACAGGAGCTACGCTGGCTCACCTACCTGCTGACCGACTTGGGAGAGGCGCCTCGTTCTCCTCCAGTTCTGTACGTCGACAACAAGGCCATGCTGGCCTTGTGTCAGGAGCACAGACTGGAGCACAGAACGAAGCACATTGCTCTGCGCTACTTCCTTGCTCGAGAGTTGCAGCAGCGTGGCCAGCTTCGTCTTGCTTTCGTTGCCTCTCAGGCCAACACTGCTGATGTTTTCACCAAGGCACTTCAGCCTTGTGATCATCAGCGTTTCTGTACTGTGTTAGGTCTTGTACCTACTTTGCCCCACTTGCTTTCTTCTTGACTCTGCTTGTACTGTACTCTATATACATATACCTGCATGCTTGCACTTGCTAGGTTGTGTTCACTGTATTGTTTGTTCTCCTTTATATAACTCAGCATGTGAACTGGCCTTGTGGCCATTTCCTTGTGCTCAGACTGCGTGGTGACTTTGTGATCCACCCTGAGCGTGCTTTGCCTTTCTTGACTGGTCTTGTGACCTCTTGTTCTCCCCCACTTTGCCTATGGGGGTGTGTCAAACTTATATGCTATAGTCTGTTTAGGCTGTAGTGGGGTAGTTCTTAAAGGGTACAACACTTTTAGGTTTCCCATATGTACCCACCTGCTTTCTAGTTCAGTCATTCATTCGCTCACATTCTAACACTAAGGCGCTGCAGAGCAGAGCAGGGGAGGGAGTCTCAGAGGCAGGGAAACGCCAGCAGTCAGTAGAGATTGAGCCAACTACTGACGAGACAACCTGCTCGCCCAACCTCACCGACCCTCACCGAGTCATAGTACCGATTCACGCTATCGATCGGGCTCGGATGAATAAGGAGGGTACAGCGACGGATTGCCCATTACTAATTCACGGAAAATACAGGGAGTAGCAGTGAAGATTTTTATAGACGGAGGAGCAAGTCACAGCTTAGTTAATACCGCAACCGCACGGAAGCTGCAACTGACATTTAGTCGTTGTTTACCGGACAGAGATGCACGCTTAGTCGACGGCACGCCGCTGGCCATATGGGAGAAGGTGGAGAGAGTAAAAGTCCGTTGCGGGGGAAACTTCGGGTTTACATAGGAAATGCTCGCGACAACATTGGATGGGAACGACATTTTACTGGGACGTGACTGATTGCGACGGTATAACCCGCGAATCGACTGGACGACAAGAAGCTGCACTATGCAAAATAGCGGTAACTGGGTCGCGCTACCTCGCTGGCAGTCACCCGAGTCTTCAACGGTCCACGTCAATGCCATCACGATGAAACGAGCTGTCGCCGCTTGAGCTTACGTGTACGCGGTGGACATCGCATTGGTAGGAGAAGCAGAGCAACCGAGTGATTTTCAGAAATTGCTGGCATCGGTACCACCCGAACTACAGGAACTGTTGAAACGGTACCCGCGGATTTTCCCGGATGACTTACCGGAGGGACTGCCACCTCAGCGGGCACATGACCATCAAATAGAATTAAAACTGGGGGCACAACCAACTGTACAGCGACAGTTTCGGCTGACCCAGCCCGAGCTCGACAAACTGAGGAAGCTATTAGATTACCTGTTAGAGAAAAAAATCATCCGACCAAGCTCGTCACCATTCACAGCACCGAAACTATTCACATCAAAGAAAGACGGAGGGTTTCGCAAGTGTATCGACTACAGAGCACTGAACAGGGTAACAGCCAAGTCGCAATACCCCATTCCCCGCGCCGACGAACTAATAGATCAACTGCGTGTCGAAAGAATGAACGAGAATTATGAACTATGAAACAGTTGGGTACAAGTACTAACCCTACTTGGGTTGTACCCCTTATGGGCTACCCCACTATACCCTACACAATTGTAAGCAATATAACATTCTGACACACCCCCATAGGCAAAGTGGGGGAGAACAAGCGGTCACAAGACCAGTCATGAAAACCAAAGCAAGCTCAGGGTGGATCACAAAGTCACCACACATTCCGAGCACAAGCAAGTGGCCACAAGGCCAGTTCCTATGCAGAGTTATACAAAAGAGAACAAACAATACAGTGATCATACCCTAGCAAGTGTAAGCATGCAAATATATATAGATCATAGTACAAACAAAGTCACGCAGTAAGCAAGTGAGGCAAAGTGGGCAAAATGCCTAACACAGTAACAAAGCGCTAATGATCAGCAGGCGGAAGTGCCTTGGTGAATATATCAGCAGTATCAGCCCAAGTGGCCACGTACGCAAGACGAAGCTGGCCACGCTGCTGCAAGTCTCGAGCAAGGAAGTATCGCAGAGCGATGTGCTTTGTTTTGTGCTCCAGTCTGTGCTATTGACACAAGGCAATCATGGCCTTGTTGTCTACGTACAGAACTGGAGGCGAACGAGGCTGCTCTCCCAAGTCAGTTAGCAGGTAGGTGCCTATGGACTTCCAGGATGCCATCTCGACATCCATGGCTGCCTGCCACTGAGAGGAGTCAGGACCCGTAATCGCCTCTAAGTAAGAGCGCGGGGTCGGGATGTCTGGAGCATCCGGGTCTCCCTCAGGGGCAAGCAGCATGGAAGCGAAACGAGGTACAGCAGCTGCAAGACACTCAAAGTCCTCTTGTCTGTCCTCAAGGACGTCCGTGCCAAGAGCACACTCACCCCCGACGGACGGAGGACTGGCAGACTCAGAGTCAGCAAAAAGAGCAGTGGCGTAGTCAAGACGACTGGCAGCAGCAAAGTCAAGCAGCTCAGCAACGAGGGCAGACGCATCAGTGGACTCAAAAGAAGGGTCAGTGACAACCGCGGCAATGAGACGAGAGACAGCGGGACTGGCAGCACGAGCGCCGTCAGACTTAGGGTCAGGGATGACAGGAAGAGAGGACTCAGGAGGAGCAGGCAAAGGAACACGCAGTGGAACAGAGGAAGGACGAAGTGTCATAGCGTGTGTGCCAGGGACAGGAGGAGGACGCGGACGAGGAACGCGACGACCAATGCGAACAGGGTAGGCAGGACGAGACGCAGGCTCACGACGCTCTGTAAGACCGCCGGTCTGCTCAATGTAAGGAGAAGGAGCAGGCAGTGGGGAGGCTGGCTGTAACAGCGGCTGTGACTGGTTAGGTGGTGGACACAGTAAGGGAGGAGGAAGGCCAGTAGAAGACGGGACACCAAGAACCTGCTGAAGCAGGGGAATGAAGTACGGTCGCGGCCGCACAGTGCCTCCAACACCTGCAGCTCCAGGGTGAACAGCTCCAGCTTCTCCAGCTCCAGCGCCTCGAGCGCCAGTGCCTCCAGCTCTAGCTCCTCCAGCCCCAGCAGCTCCATGCTCCGTAGGGTCTCCAGCTCCAGCTCCCCCAACACCACCAGTCCCGGCAGCTCCAGTACACTAGTACGAGCACCTCCATGACCAGCAGCTGCAGCACCTCCGGTACCACCAGCTCTGACAGTAACTCCAGCTCCTCCAGCTCTATTGTCTCCAGCAGCAGAGTCTCCAGCTCCGGCAGATCCACTCCGAAATGCGGGTGCGCTGGGCTAACCACTCGCACAGCTGCTGCGGGGAGAGAGGCTCCGGCCGGGGAGACAATCGTGGCGAAGCACCCACAGGACCTCCAAAAGAAGCAGTACCCCTCGGCTCAGCACCCGCAGACACCGCACCCTCAGACTCAGCACCCCCAGGCTCCACACCCTCAGGCTCAGCACCCCCAAGCTCCACACCCCCAGGCTCAGCACCCCCAGGCTCCGCACCCCCAGGCTCAGCAACCCCAGACCCGGCACCCTCAGACTCAGCACCCCCAGGCTCCGTACCCCCAGACGCAGCACCCCCAGACGCAGCACCTGGAGCAGCACCTGAGCCGATAGCTACCTCAACAGGCGCAGTACCAAGGAGAGGGTCCGCCTGAGACACACCAGAGGGAGCAGGACCTTGGGGGGGGAGGGGGTCTACTGGAGGGGGACCTGGAGCAAGGAAGAGCGGCGGGGGTGGGGGAGGAGCAGAGCGGTAGGGGAAGAGACGGTAAAAGGGAACCGACTCGTCAAATGTGACGTCCTCAGAGGGGAAGAAACGGGGCGAGGTGGGGTGGTAAAACTGCCAACCAGGTGCGTCAGGGACAAAGCCAAGGAAGACGCGGGGAATAGCGTGGGCGGAGAGCTTTTTCGCGGATATATCGCGAACAAAGGCACGAGAACCCCAGACCTGGAACACCGACGCATCGCTCCCCGTCCAACGCAGTGTAGGCGAGGTCTCCGGCAAGGAGACACGGGGCCAAAGGTTGAGCTGATGCGCAGCGTACTGGACCGCAAACGGCCACAGAAAATGGGGAGCAGCCGCATGGATCATGGAGGTACGAGCAACCTCCATAACTAAGCCAATGCGGCGCTCAGCAATCCCATTTCGCTGAGGGGAGTCCGGAAGCGTGAACGACTGGAGAATACCCTCCCCACGACAAAAGTCCCGCAAGAGGTCGGAGGAGAACTCACCACCTCTGTCAGAGTGCAGACGCAGGACCGGAAGGTCCGCACGGAACTGCTTACGGAGCTGGAGACGGATTGCGCGGATCCAAGGGATCAAGACATCAACAACCTAACCCTTGCTGCGCAAGGGGAAGACCGTGGTGTACCGCGTGTAGTCGTCAACAACCAGCAGAAAGTAGCGCTCGCGGCCCTGTCCACTGACGCGGGCTGGGCCCCACAAGTCCATGTGGAGAGTCTGCAGGGGAGCAGTCGTCAGGGGAAACAAGGAGGAGTGAGGAGCTGCACTCTGCCGCCCCTCGACGCAAGGAAGGCAGGGCGGGACCGGCGAGGGCGGGAGGTGAGGCAGAGACCTTAGAAGACCAGAGACAAGGAGGCGGGAGTGCATGCCACGAAGTCGTGGCAGAGAGGGGTGACCCAGGTAGTGGTGCCACAGAAGATTCTGGTGTGACAGGTGGCGACACGAGCAAGGGGGTGCTACCTGACCTGACGCGGACACCTGGGCAGACGCAGCTACCTGAGGAGGCTCGGTAGCCAGTGTGTACAGAAAGTGGTCTGTGACAGCGCGAAGAGAGTCAGGGAGGCGGGTGACTATAAAGTAGAGAGTGGTGTACATCAGGGGCTGGTTCCTCTCAAGGAACTCTGCTGGGAGGGCAGCGCGGTAGCGAGCGTCGCTAGTGCACAGGTGGGAAACCAGGTCCTCTACTGTGGTAAAGGCGGACAGCTCGGGGAACAGGTAGGGCAGTATGAGGCGGCCTAGAGCAGCAGTGGCAGGCGAGGAGTAGCGAGCGACGACAGCGTCGTACAGTGCCTATGCAGTCCTGTGCTGTCCAAATTGAGCGCATTCGGCCAACGGCAGGTGGTTGCGAATGGCTAAGCGGGCAGCAGCGTCGCGATTAAGCCCATGTGAGCGGGTCGCACTGTCAGCTGTGGTGGGAGGGGCGGGAGCGGCGCCAGACGTGTGGTCAAACAACGAAGCACTGTCCCTAGAGTCCCTCAGTAGGTACAGCTTCAGGTCATCGAGCCACGTGTCAAAGTGGATAGGGCGGCCCTCATGATCGAAAGCGAGGACGCGAAGAGAAGCCATAGTGGTGCAGCACGCAGAGGGAGGAGAAGCAGGGCAGGCAGCAGCAAGGGGCAGTGAGAGGGCCGCAAGGGGCGGCAAGCAGAGCAGCAGGGGCGGCTAGAGGACCACCAGGGGCGGCGGGCGGGGCTGCAAGGGCGGCTCGCGGGCTGCAGGGCCGAGGGGCGGGCCGCAAGGGGCGGCTCGCGGGGCCTGGGGTCAACGGGCAGGCCGGGGCCTAGGGGCGACGGGCGCTGGACGACGGGCGACGGGCGTGGGGCCGAGGCCTAGGGCCTAGGGGCGACGGGCGTCGGGCCGGGGCCTAGGGGCGTCGGGCGACGGGCCGGGGCTAGGGGCGACGGGCGTGGGCCGGGGCGTAGGGGGCGTCGGTCGCGGGCCTAGGGGCGTCGGGCGACGGGCCGGGGGGCTTGGCCTAGGGGCGACGGGCCGGGCTAGGGGCGATGGGCCTACGGGCTAGGCTTGAGGCGACGGGCCAGCCTAGGGGCGACGGGCCTAGGGGCGACGGGCCGGGGCGTAGGGGCGTCGGTCGCGGGTCTAGGGGTGTTGGGCGACGGGCCGGGGCGCCTGGCCTAGGGGCGATGGGCCGGGCTAGGGGCAACGGGCCTACGGGCCGGGCGAGGGGCGACGGGCCGGCCTAGGGGGGACGTGCCGAGGGGCGACGGGCCGGGGCGACAGGCCTAGGGGCGATGGGCCGGGGCGACGAGCCTAGGGGCGACGGGCCGGGCTAGGGGCGACGGGCCTATGGGCCGGGCTAGGGGCGATGGGCCGGCCTAGGGGTGACGGGCCTAGGGGCCAAGCTAGGGGCGACGGGCCGGCCTAGGGGCGATGGGCCTAGGGGCGACGGGATGGGGCGACAGGCCTAAGGGCGACGGGCCGGGGCGACGGGCCTAGGGGCGACGGGCCTACGGGCCGGGCTAGGGGCGACGGGCCGGCCTAGGGGCATCGGGCCTAGGGGCGACGGGCCGGGGCTAGGGGCAACAAGCCGCACGAGGGCGGCGCGTTGGGCAGCAGGTGCAGCACGAGGGTCGCTAGGGGCGGCTAGTGGGGCAGCGCAGTGGTGGGCCCAAGGAAAAAAAACGGTCCTAGCGAAGGACCTGCTCTGAAACCATATCAGAAGAATGAACGAGAATGAATGAACTTAGAAACAATTGGGTACAAGTACTAACCCTAATTGGGCTGTACCCCTTATGGGCTACCCCACTATAGCCTACACAATTGTAAGTATTATAACATTCTGACACTGCGACCAGCACGGGTATTTTTTTCGAAAATTGACTTACGAGGAGGTTACCACCAGATTCGGGTCGAACCATCGGACTACGTAAAGACGGCATTTAGAACTAGGTACGGGTCATTCGAGTACACCGTAACGCCATTCGGGCTGACCAACGCACCAGCGACTTTTCAGATGACCATGAACGAGGCGTTTAGGCCTCTGTTAGATAAGTGTGTGATAGTTTACCTCGACGACATCCTCGTCTACGGCCGCGATAAGCAGTAGCATTTAGCATATCTGGAAGCAGTTTTTAAAGTTTTAGACGAGCACCGACTACTGACCAAGGGTTCCAAGTGCGAGTTTTTTCAGGACAGGCTGGAGTTTTTGGGCCACGTTATTTCGGAGGCTGGAGTTGAGATCGACCCAAAGAAGTTGGACATGGTGAAAGTGTGGCATCCCCCGACAAACATCACGGAGCTGCGGAGTTTTTTAGGGTTCGTTAATTATGTGCGTCGGTTCGTCCCCAACATGGCACGGTTAACAGGCCCACTGACGGATCTGATGCGGAAGGGGGTCGCTTTTACGTGGGGGGAGAAAGAGCATGCTGCCTTCTCTGCCCTGAATACTATTCTCTGTTCACCTACAAAAAAGGGGCATCGAGCATTGCCGACGCACTGACCCGCCCCACTGCCCAAATCCACGCCATACTACTCGCCCAGACCAGCCCGCTATTAACAGGGTTGTTTACCCACGGCTATCAAACCGACCCGTTCTTCACAGGTGGAAATTCGCAGCAGTTCGCAGCAGCAAAGGGGGTTTATTACGTAAAAGCCGGCACCAACCGCGTCTGGGTTCCGGGTTACATTTTACTAAGGGAGCTGTTACTACAGGAGGCACACGACGGGGTTACATCAGGACATTTCGGAGTAGAGAAAACACGGCAGCAACTGCAGCGGTATTACTACTGGCCCGAAATGCTGACCAACGTGCAACGACACGTGGCATCGTATCCCACCTGCTAACTCATGAAGTCATCACGGAAGCGGCCAGCAGGACAGTTGCAGCCGATACCACCCCCAGAGCGTGCTTGGCAGCAGGTGACGATGGACTTTGTCACGGGGTTACCGGCTCGTGCAAGTGGGAATGATGCGATCCTGGTCGTCGTCGATCGGGTGACAAAAATGGCACATTTCGCAGCTTGCCAGAAAACGATCACAGCCGAAGAAACAACCCGCCTCTTCATCTCCACCGTCATTCGACCGCACGGGATACCAGCATCGATCATCAGCGATCGCGATACAAAGTTCACCAGCAACTTCTAGCATAACCTGTGGCAGCAGTTCTGTTGAAGGAGAGAATTGATCAATTGAATAATGAGCCAAGAGGCCCTTTAGTACAAACAATGAGCAAGAGAGAGATGAGAGGGAAGCTTACCCGATTGGCCAATATGTTGACCAATGGGTGAGCTTGCTTGTGGCCCAAGCAACCACAAAGGTGTGTTGGTTGGGATTGGTTGAGTTAAGGACCAATCCCAACCAACCACAAAATGTGGTTGGAGGGTACACTAAACAACCCCCCAATTTATAAATGTGCTACACATCTAATTCTAGCATATGTATGTTGTATAAGATATTAAATTACAACAGTATAAGATATGAAATTACAACACAACCCCCCAACATGCATAAGGCTAGAAGGCTAGAATCAAGAGGTGGGAGACGACTTAGGAGGAGTGAGGCCAAGGAGATGAAGTAATGAAGAGTGAGCCGCATGAGGAAGAGCTTTTGTGAAGATGTTGGCAAGGTTGGTCGCCGAGTCAATCTTGTCGAGCCGAAGGTGCCCCGCCTGAACAAGATCACGAATGAAGAAATGACGGAGCTCAATGTGCTTGGAGCGCCCGTGAAACACAGCATCCTTGGTGAGGTGAATAGTACTGGCACTGTCACACCAGATGGTGGGACAGCGCTGGGGGGCACCAAGTTCCTCAAGAAGGAAGGTGAGCCAGCGGGCCTCTTGCGCAGCCATGGTAGCGGCATACAACTCCGCCTCGCAGGAGGAGAGGGCGATAGCCGAGGAGCGGGTGGAGCGCCAGCTGATAAGGCTGCTGCCAAGAGAGAAGCCATAGCCCTGTGAGGAGCGACGATCTGGCCGAGAATCAGCCCAGGAGGAGTCACTGTAGCCGCTGAGGAGAGGTGGGGAGGGGCCGCCAAGGGTAAGGACATAGTCCTTGGTGCCACGAAGGTACCGGAGGACACGTTTGGCGGCCTGCCAGTGCTCTTCCGTATGGTTGCCTGCGCCAACAAAACGAGCGAGGATGCTGATGGGGTAGGCAAGGTCAGGGCGAGTGGAGACCATGGCGTACATGAGGGAGCCGACGAGCTCGAGATAAGGATGGGAGGAGGTTGAGGGGGAGGTGGGTGGAGAGAGGTGGTGCCCAATAGAAAGAGGAGCATGTTGGGCACCGCCCCGGGCCATGTCAAACAGCTCCAAGACCTGCTGCAAGTAATGACCCTGGGAGAGTGAGATGGTGCGGGCGGAGCGATCGCGGGTGATGGTCATGCCCAGGTAATGCTGCAGCTCTCCCAAGTCTTTGCACTTGAGACGACTACCCAACTCAGCCTTAACACTCTCCAGCTCAGCAAGGTCGGCGGTGAGCAGAATCATGTCATCGACATACACAAGGATGTAGAAGGGGGAGGGGGAGGCGCGGAGGAAGAGGCTGGCGTCGGAGCGGGAGGTGCGAAACCCAAGTTCAGCAAGGGCGGCGGCAAGCTTAGCATGCCACTCCCTAGGGGCCTATCGGAGCCCATACACAGGTCAACGCAGCTGCCAGACAGATTTAGCTGGGAAGGGAAGGTGAAAGCCGGCTGGACGCTCCATGTAGATTAGCTCGCGGAGGACGCCTTGCAGAAAGGCGTTAGAAACGTCCATCGAGTGGATCTCCATATTTAGGCAAGCGGCGAGGTCGAGCGCGGCTCGAACGGTAGCAGGTTTGGCGGTAGGGGAGAAAGTATCGAAGAAGTCAACAGCATACCGCTGCGTGAAGCCCTTGGCACAGTAACGAGCCTTGTAGACGGGCGGCTCCCCTGACAGCTGCTTGACGCGAAACACCCACTTCCCCTTCACCACGTTCGTAGAGGCGGGAGGGCGAGGCACATCAACGAAGGAGGAGTTGGCGATAAAGGCCTCCAGCTCCTTGATGATGGCGGCGAGCCAAAGAGGGGCGTCGGGGATGAAAACGGAGGGAGCAGAGGAGAAGGCGAAGACGGGTGTGCCGGAGAGGTCGAATGTGATGAGTAGAAATGAGGGGTTACAGAGGTGGAGGTCAAGGAACTCCTCATGGGAGTCCTCAGAGAGGGAGGTGTGGAAGGCGGGGATGGCTGCTGGTGCTGCTGCTGGTGCCGCTGCTGGTGCTGATGCTGGTGCCGCTGCTGGTGCCGCTGCTGGTGCCGCTGCTGGTCCTCCTGGTGGTCCTGCTGCTGGTGCAGCTGCTGGTGCTGTTGCGGACGCTGCTGCTGGTGAGGGAGAGGAGGAAGAGGGGGCTGCTGCAGGAGGACGTTGATGCAAAACAGCCTGGAAGAAGTGGTGAAGGAGAGGGGAGAGAGGGGGGAGGGTAGAGGAAGAGAGGGTAACAGGGGGCGGTGCACCAAGGATACTGTCACGTGACCTGGTATGGAGGTACCGAGTAAGTACGGTGCGGGGAGGAGGGGAAGGACGGGTCGGTGGCGAGGGAGGGGAGAGGAGGGGGGGAGGGGCACTGGGAGAGGAATGTGTGGGGGAGACCGGAGAGGACAGAGGTTCCGGGTCAAAGATATCACCAGACAAGGGAGGGGCACCGTGGGTCGGGGACGACGGAGGGGGGGGAAGCGGGAGGATGGGGGGAAGGAGGGAGTAATGGGGGAGGGGTGGTGTCAGACCAGACAAGGGGACAGGTGAGAGGGGGGAGTGGGTCAGTGGATGGGGGAGAGGAGTAGTAGGGAGTGGACTCATCAAAGACCACATCCCTACTGCAGACTAGACGACCTGAGGGGGGATGGAGGAAAATGTAGTCAGGTGAGGTAGGGTTATGACCAAGGAAGATGCAGGGAAGAGTGTGAGGGGCAAGCTTTCCCATGGAGCGGGAGCGATCAGAGGGATGAATAAGGACATATGCCTTTGAGCCCCAGACACGAAGAGATGAGACATCAGGCTTGTCCTTTGTCCACAGCTCAGTGGGGGTGGTGGAAGGGAGAAGGGGGTGAGGGTAAAGGTTAGTAAGGAGGGCGGCGTGAAGGAGGGCGTAGCCCCACAGAGAAGGGGGGTAGGAGGCGTGGACAAGAAGACATCGGGCTGTTTTGGTGATCTCTCAAACACGACTCTCAGCCACACCATTCTGCTGTGGGGAGTGAGGGAGGGTGTCAGTCTGAAGAATGCCACGAGACTGACAATAGGAGGAGACTTGGTTGTTAAGGAACTCACCGCCACCATCAGAGTGAAGGCGGCGAACAGGGCGCCCAAAATGGGTGTTTGCCCGCTCGAGCCAGGCGATGATCGCAGGGGGGCGGGGAGGGAGGGGTGGGCTAGTGGGAGGGAGGGGAGGGGGAGGGAGGAGAGAGGGAGAGGCGACTTGGCAGGTGGGGGGGCGGGGAATCCGAAGGGTGTACAAACGGGAACGAGGACAGAAGGGAATACGAGAGAGAAGGCGACCTGTAGCAGTATTGTAAAGGGCACAGTAGTTAGCACCACCTCGGAAGACAGTGGTGATATTGGCTTGTTGGAGGGACCTTTGTGAGAGGAGGTTAGTGCGTAGGGAGGGAATGTGGAGACCGGTGACAATACCTGAGGGAAAAAGAGGACAGGGAAGGGTAGAAGTGTTGTGACAGGGGATAGAAAAACTGCTATCAGTAGTGAGGAGGGAGGTGGGTGTGGGGAGAGGGCGCAGTGTACCAGCATCACGAAGGACAGTGTCAGTGGCTCCACTGTCTAGGACGAAGTCAAGGGTGGAGGAGGGTGAGGCAGAGTACTGGAACGAAGTTGCATTAACAGAGGAAGGGTATATGGGAGATGCAACAGATTCAGGTTGACCTAGCAAACCAGAAGAGGGGAAAGCGGTCACACTACCACCTGCAGACGGCGCTGGAGATGCACCCGAGAGATGGGCTGCGGAGGCAGCACTCCCGGCAGTCCAGGTAGGAAAGGGCTGCTGCTGGGAAACGGGAGGAGGAGGGAGGAGGGGCAGCTGCGGCTATAGGTCGAGCTGCTGCTGGAGATGCTGGAGCTGCTGCTGGAGTTAAGAAAGGAGAAGCTGCTGCCCGTACTGCTGTAACCCCTGCTGCTGACTCCCAAGCTGCTGCTGCTGCTGCTGCTGCTGCTGCAGGGGAGGGGCAAGGGCCTAGTGGGCCTGGGTGGAGGAGGAAGGCTCATAGAGGGGAGAGGAACGGACTTCAAGGGGAGTGGGGCGTGGGTTGAGGGCAGACCAGCAAGGAGGGGTGCCGGTGTTGCCACGGGCAAGCCACTCATCACTGAGTGCCTTGAATCATGTTTCCGTGGCATGAGTGGTTTGGCCGCAGCGCTGTCCCTGTGTGGGACCGTAGCGAGGCAGGTACTGACAGGGAGGAAAGGCAGCTGCCGCACTGCGACCCGCACCACCGCTACCACTGCCACCGCGACCCGGTGATCCGCCTCATCCACCCCCACGCCCACCCCTGCTGCTGCGCGGCTGAGCTACTGCGACTCTGGAGGTAGAGTGGCGAAGGATCTCGGCTTCGGTGGTGATAATCCACTGAGCGACTTCAGCGGGGGTATGGTGCTTGGAGAGAAGCTGCATGTAGGCAAGCTTGTGAGCGTCGAAGGCAGGTGTGAGGCCGTCGAGGAGGTGGCAGCAGATGACAATGTCCAGGTACACCACATCGAGTGTCGCAAGGCGCCGAGCAAGGTCTAGGACACGGCGAGTGAAGGCAGCAGCTCCAGAAGTGGAGTCCATGGAGAGAGTGCCGAATTCTTTGATGAAGGCGTAGAGGGTGGCAACGTCTTGCCGATCGAAAAAGTCGACGAGGAGTCGCCACAGGTGGGAGGAGGAGGTAGGTGAGAGCTCGTGTTTGAGGGAGGAGGGGATGGTGGCAAGAAGAATGGCAAGCGCGCGCCGATCGGCAACTTGCCAGGCAGTGATTTTCGTGGTGTAGTTGGCAAGGTCTGCGGTGTAGGTGTCAAGGTCCTCCTGGTACTTGCTGTAGCGGGCAGCAGCGTCGTCATAAATGCGCTTCTCGTACTCGTAACGCAGTTGCTGGCGCAGGTGCTCTTGGAGATTGGTGCGGTAGGTGCGGATGGCGGTCTCTGAGCTCTGCAGATCGTTGACATTCGGTGCAAAGGTGGGAGGATCACCAGGGGGAGAGGGCTCGGTGCCAGGGTGGGTGGGCACAGGTCCAGTGGGAGCGGTGGGGGCCACGGGCTGAAGTCCACCACCTTCCTGGAAGACAACCGAGCGAAGGTTGTAGCCGCTGATCACAACAGAGGAGAGGAGAACCTCGACTGAGTGAGCGTAGGAGTGCCAATTAGCAGCAGTGTTGTCGGGTAGCAACTCGAGTGCATCAACAGTAGCAAGTTCGACCGAAGAATCCGACGATGCCATAGAGACGAGGGTGGGTGGAAACAAGGGTAGGAGGAGGATGGGGCGAGGGTACTGCTGCTGGTGGCGCTGCTGGTCCTGCTGCTGGTGCCGCTGCTGGTCCTGCTGCTGGTGCCCCTGCTGGTCCTGCTGCTGGTGCCGCTGCTGGTTCTGCTGCTGGTGCCGCTGCTGGTCCTGCTGCTGGTGCCACTGCTGGTCCCGGTGCCGGTGCCGCTGCTGGTCCTGCTGCTGGTGCCGCTGCTGGTCTTGCTGCTGGTGCCACTGCTGCCGCTGCTGGTCCTGCTGCTGGTAGGATGGGAGGAGGAAGGGAGGAGCGGAAGGTGGGGGGAGGTGGAGGAGGAGGAGGGGGGGAGCGATGTTATGGGGGAGGCAGGGGGAAGGGTGCTGCAGTTGGCATCGCTGCAGATGCCGCTGATGATGCTGCTGTGGGTAGGGACGAGGAGGGCAGCCCTGTGGCAGATCCGAGCGCGGGAGGAGTGGATCTGGGCGCGGAAAGTGCAGATCTGGTCGCGAGGTGTGCAGATCTGGGCGCGCAGAGCGCAGATTTGAATGCACGGAATGCAGATCTAGTCGCGCTGAGTGCAGATCTGGTCGCGCGGAGTGCAGATCTGGATGCGCGGAATGCAGATCTGGTCGCGCGGAATGCAGATCTGGTCGCGCGGAGTGCAGATCTGGTCGCGCTGAGTGCAGATCTGGTCGCGTGGAATGCAGATCTGGTCGCGCTGAGTGCAGATCTGGATGCACGGAATGCAGATCTGGTCGCGCGGAATGCAGATCTGGTCGCGCTGAGTGCAGATCTGGACGCGCAGAATGCAGATCTGGTAACAAAATGTGCAGATCTGGGTGCAGGAGGAGTAGATTTGGGCGCGGGAGGAGTAGATCTGGGCGCGGGAGGAGTAGATCTGGGCGCGGGAGGAGTAGATCTGGACGCTGGAATTGCAGATCTGAGCGCGAGGAGAGTGGATCAAGGCGCTGGGAGGGCAGATCTGGGCACTGGGAGGTCAGATCTGGGCGCTGGAGTTGCAGATCTGGACGTGCGTGGAGCAGTGCCTTGGAGGGCTGCACCTTATGGGGCGCGCGGGGAGGGAGGACAGCCCCTAAAGGACCGAAGAGAAGAGATGACAGTTCTGTTCTAGAAGGCTAGATCTGAGGGACGGGGAGGAGAGGGTGGCCTAAGGACCGAGGGATGAAGGCGTGAGCCATTAGCTCATGATACCATGTTGAAGGAGAGAATTGATCAATTGAATAATGAGCCAAGAAGCCCTTTAGTACAAACAATGAGCAAGAGAGAGATGAGACGGAAGCTTATCCGATTGGCCAATATGTTGACCAATGGGTGAGCTTGCTTGTGGCCCAAGCAACCACAAATGTGTGTTGGTTGGGATTGGTTAAGGACCAATCCCAACCAACCACAAAATGTGGTTGGAGGGTACACTAAACAGCCCCCCAATTTATAAATGTGCTACACATCTAATTCTAGCCTATGTATGTTGTATAAGATATTAAATTACAACAATATAATATATGAAATTACAACAAGTTCGGCACGCGACTACAGTTCAGTTCTTTGTACCACCCCGAGACCGATGGACAGATAGAACGAACAAACCAGACCATGGAGCAACTCATCCGAGCCACGTGTGATGACCCGACCACCTGGGAACAACAAATGCCACTCATCGAGTTCGCGTACAACAACTCGCCATCCGCCACGACCCAACAGTCACCGATTTACCTGAACTACCGACAAGACCCCACGGTACCCATGACTCTGTTGGTGCAACCCTACGGTTTGCATTCGGCTTGTTGTCCGTGTGCGTGCATGCATGTGTGCATGGAATGGTATGAGGGCATGAAATAATATATATTTTATGCTTACAATAGTGTGTGAATGATGAGGCATGATTTTGAATGTGTGTGTCGAGTCAATAGCGAGTTATCGCTAGTCGCGTGTCACGTCGTCGTTTGCGTGTCGTGTGCGGTTTTCTATTTTGTCGTGTGTGGAACGTTCGGCGTGTCGCAGGTGTGCGCAGCAGACTTCCAAGAACTCAAGGAAGAATTTACCTTGAAGAACCAGAGCCTTGGTTTCAAGAATCAAGTGATTTCGAAGCTCTCCAAAAGGGTAAACTTTAAGATAGTGAGAATAGTTGCATTACTTTGTGTAGTGTAACATTTCTCTTGGTGTAGGCCCTTGTGGAGGGTATTATCGAGACCCTTCGTGGTTGGGGACAGTGTGGCACTGTTCCACATCACTGTACCTCGGCTCTTGGGGTTTGTAGGAGCTGGGAGTCATTCCCAACTCGTAACTCTTCCTATCTTGTGTTCTAAGACTATAGTGGCTGCCATAGTACCGTTCGTTCAAACCAACGCTGTGTCGTCAACTCTTTATGAAATCGTGCAATCTAAATTGCTTATTGTAGACGACGTGAAGACGCTCCAGATCCAATTTGAATCAAGTCATTTGCAGCTGTGAGCAGAACGCTACCAACGTTTGAAGCCGCTGTGCAGAAATCCGTCTGTGCTCTCTATCTTTCGTTTTAGGCACATTCAAGCCTATTGTGACTATAACAGACTCCAAATCCTAACAACCTGGTGCCACGCGCGCAATAGTTCGCAGAGATTTTACAAGCAGCACGGACCCGAGCAGCAGATGCATCATCGCTAAGCGTAATGCCGATCGCCACCGCCGACCCATCACTTACCAGCCCGACGACCTCGTGCTACTCGACACTCAAAACCTCCGCCTGCCCATCACCCCAAAACTCCGCCCCCGATATTGCGGGCCATTTTGCATCAGCCACATGATCACACCCGTTACCGCCCACCTCCTCCTCCCTGCTGACTCGTACGTCAGCCCGTCATTCCACGTCAGCCTGCTTTGCCCATACGTGCCATCCACCAGCCAACTGCCTTGCAGCCGCCCCGCCAGCATGACATGGCCGTCGACAGAACCAATCATCACGCTCGAAAAAATACTTAGCCAACGAGTACGTGACCCACGGGGAGGCCGCAGGATCGAATTCCTCATCCACTAGAAAGACCGCACACCCACCAAAGACGACTGGGTTCCCCTGGATAGAATTGAGAATCACCCTATCCTCATTGGGTATCTGCACAGCCAAAACTTTCAAGATGTACACGCGCTCTCGTAAGAAGGGCCTCCTTTGGGGAGGGGGGTAGAGTAAGGAAAAATCCTTTTCCTTACTTCGCGCCCCTGCTTACTGCGTACAAGACCATTCCCGCCATCGGCACCTAATAGTGAAACGTTACCGGCTCGCGACACTCGCCTCGACTACAACTCCCGCCACTGTTCACGATGCGACCCAACCTCATGGTTTGGTTGGTAACACGCGCTCCGGACCTCCGCCTCGACATTTCCCAACCTCGGCGCTAGACCCGCAGTGCACCCCATTTCCTCGGGTTACCGTTACCACTCTAGTTCGCTGTATATTCTTCGCGCATGCCTTCGCTCATTGGACTGTTTTTGCTTCGATAGTGGAATTCTCGCTCGCTCGCTCAATTGCACTCGTAACATACGGTAGTCTATTGTGCTCCATCATCCAAACACAGCTATACGGTTTGCAACAGTGTTTATTGTTTGGAAGGTTGCCAGTATTTCTGGGTACCATCATTACCCGTGGGGGAACGCCAATCCTGGGGATTGCCAATCCTGGGACACGGTTCTCTCCGGGGCTACCTTGGTCCAGGCCTAGACCTGACCAGGGGTTCCGACGGAGTCGGACAAGCGATAATTAAAAAAAAATATATATATATATATATATATATATATATCTAGCCTGCATCTTGCATACTTAGTTAAAACTATGGTTAAAGCAAGATTTTATCCATGTTTTATGAAATAGCAGGTTTAGTGTGCATCACAATATTCTGAATAACATACGTATATGGTTATCGTGATACACAACCCTGACACTGGCTGCTTACGTAACATGGCGATGTTACCGCCACCATAGCACCTCATAATTTGAACTTCTTACAGATAGCATGCACAATGAAACACACACCACTTCACACCATGCAACGCATGCCAGATAACTTATATGTTCTATGTTGGTGCAACCCTACGGTTTGCATTCGACTTGTTGTCCGTGTGCGTGCATGCGTGTGTGCATGGAATGGTATGAGGGCATGAGATAATATAAATTTCATGCTTAAAATAGTGAGTGAATGATGAGGCATGATTTTGAATGTGTGTCGAGTCAATAGCAAGTTATCGCTAGTCGCATGTCACGTCGTCGTTTGCGTGTCGTGTGCGGTTTTCTATTTTGTCGTGTGTGGAACGTTCGGCGTGTCGCAGGTGTGCGCAGCAGACTTCCAAGAACTCAAGGAAGAATTTATCTTGAAGAACCAGAGCCGTGGTTTCAAGATTCAAGTGATTTCGAAACTCTCCAAAAGGGTAAACTTCAAGATAGTGATAATATTTACATGACAATGTATAGTGCAACATTTCTCTTGGTGTAGGCCCTTGTGGAGGGTAGTTTCGAGACCCTTCATGGTTGGGGATAGTGTGGCATTGTTCCACATCAGTTTGCCTCGGCTCTTGGGGTTTGTAGGAGCTGGGAGTCATTCCCAACTCGTAACTCTTCCTAATTTGTGTTCTACGTCTATAGTGGCTGCCATAGTGCCGTTCGTTCAAACCAACGTTGCGTCATAAATCCTTGATGAAATCGTGTGATGTAAATTGCCTATTGTAGGCGATTTCAAGACGCTCCAGATCCAATTTATAGCAAGTCATTTGAAGCTGTGAAGAGAACGCTATCAACGTTTGAAGCCGCTGTGCAGAAATCCGACTGTGCACTCTATCTTTCGTTTTAGGCACATTCAAGCCTATTGTGACTAGAACATTCTATGCATCCAAACATTAATCACAAACCCTCAGAGTCAATCTCAATCCAAGTGCGCTGAAGCCCTTTCAACGTCTTCGCCACGAAACAACATCCACTCACTCCTAGCCGAGTCACCTTCTTGCCTTCCAGAACCGGCAGCAGCCAAGCATGTTGCATGTTGTTGCAGACCAGAAAGCGGCTTAGATGTTGCACAAAAAGGTTGCTCATGGCGCTGCACTACTGCAGCTTCAACCGCTCCACCCGCTCAAGCGCTTGCAGATGCACACCAGCGCCTTGGCTGACCGCCGTTCCTGATAGGTCCACTGATTGCAGCTGCGTCATGCCTTGAATCACCGACCTCACAGCCCGGTCTGCTTCAAAAGGGCAGACAATCAGGCTGAGTTTTGTGAGCAACGAGAGGCCTCTCAAGCCCAGCAGGTCAGAGTCATCAAGCGGCGTACCGGTGATGTGGAGGGTTGTGAGGTGCGTGATGGTGGAGAGGGATCGCAGTGATGTGGTGCTGGGCTCTACTGCATGCAGCTACAGGTGCTGTAGGCCCGGCAGGGCAGCCACAACCTCCCATATGCTGCAGTCGATGCAATTGCTGTGATTGACGGGGACTTCGCTTGCGCCTACTACCCCTTGCTTGGGAGGCCTTTGGAAGGTCCTGGTAATCTCTGGCAGGCGAGATTTGGAGAATTCCAGCTTTGGGTCAAAGTGGTGGTGCAGATAGGAGTCTTCATCGGGATGGTCGATTGATCCTAGGTCCTTGAGGACGATTGTTGTTGCGAGTTGCAGCCTCTTCAGGTGCAGCAGTCCCCTTAGGTGCATCCATCCCCTGGAACTCACCCCCTTGCTGCATGTGTAGGAAAAATACTCAAGGCTTGTCAACGCGCCCACCTGCTGCAGAATAGAGTCAGTCACGCGACTCACATGCAGCTCTCTGAAGCCTGCAAACAGCTGAAATGGCTTGAGTTGGCTGGTGGGATCAGATTGGGGGTGCAGGTTGGCATGGCGGTTTCCTGACAGGTAAGGAAGGAAGTTGAAGGGTTCAACACAGGCTATGACGATCCGGTGGAGCCGAGAAGCAGACTGGAAGAGTGGCAGAGCTTCGGGTTGGATGGAAGTTTCGTGGAAGTGAAGGGATGTGAGGGATGGGAGGCAGAGGAGCAGTTTCAAGGCGACGCGGTAGACATCGTAAAGAACGAGCGAGGTGATGGATGGTTGCAAGTAGGCGAGGTAGTAGGCGAGGGAGAGAAATGGAGGTAGTAGGCGAGGGAGCCACTGTGGAGGGAAAGCTCTTTAACAGTGGGTTTTTGGGTAGAGAGCTGATGAACCACATGATCGAGCAACCGGGTCCTATTCTCCTGCCTGTTCGTGGGCAGTAGTTGACTTATGCTTCCCTGCAGCCTTGCCCTCACCTCTGCTTTGCTTGCTCTCCCACCAACCAGCCGCTGATGCGCCCTCCCCACCAGCGTTTCTCCTGCTCTCCCCTCCCATCTTCCCCCTCCTCCCCTGTTTGCGTTCCTCTCCTGCACATTCATGGTAACCGCCCCTCCTGAATCTGCTCTTGCCCCTACTCTGCTCCCAATACTGTAAGCGGCGGAGATGAGTGGCTGGGGTGGACCAGTGGGGGAATGAAGGAGGGGTGGGATGAGAAACAGGGATGAGGGCAACAGTCGAAGAAGAGGAGACAGCGAGAGTGTGAGGGAGGAGAGGAGGATTGGAGAGGAGGAAGGGCCAAACAAGTAGAGAAACTAGGGTGGGCAGAGGAACGAGGGGCTTGGGGGGGATTAGCGAGAATCTGGGGGGGTGTTGAGAACATCAGGTAGTGATCTGGGAGGCGAGGAGGAGGAGTCAAGGAAGGAAGGAAGGAAGCAAGAGCGAGGACGAAGTGAGAAGAAGGGAAATTCGGATAGAAGTGTGCAGATGAGAGATCCTTGTGAGGGGGAATTAAAAAGTCATTCATGCAGACCAAGTACTGAATGAAGTTTTAATATGTCACCTTCCAAGAAAAAGTCACGGATGGCTGGAGGTCTCATAACCGGCCCCAGCTCGTCCCTCGCACCTTGCCGCGCTCACCTGCACCATGGAAAGATTGTCAAACACTTCCTCTTGCACAGCTTCCTCCTGGGCAACCGCTTGCCTCACTGACTCGCTGTCCGCATCGCCTGCTTGCCCCTCCCCTGAACCTCGCTGGGCCCCTTGTTCTGCCCCTTGCTCTGCCCCTTGCTCTGCTGGCACTGTGCCCAGCCCTTCCCCTTCCTCTGCCTCGTCCCATGCTCCTTCTTGCTCGAACTCTGGCCCTTCCTCAACCCCTTGCTTCCCATCTTCATTCTTGGAGATTTCAATCCCGTTCCCCATCGGCTCATCCATTCTCTCCCTCGTTTTCTCTGCCTCGTCCCTCTCCCCCTCCTCCTGCGCCTCCTCCCTTTCCTCGTTCACCTCTTCCCGCTGCTTCTCCCCCTCCTCGTATTTCTCCTCTTTCATTTCATCCCCCTGTGCCTTCCGACCCTCAAGGCCAAACGCCAGCCTCCTCACTGCCTGCACCATTGAGCGGATGGCCTCCGCATGGGCAGACAGAGCCATCAGATGCTACCACGTGGATGATCCGACAAAGGGGGTTAGGGGGGGAATGGGAGTGGGGGGACGAGTGCGAGAGGTTAGCAGGCAAAACGAGCTATGACGGTATGAGGGCCAGTATAAGGAAGGGGGATGGGAGTAAGAGGAAGTGTTGCAAAGGGTGGGAGGGAGGAAGACTCTTGTCAGATGATGTGAATCGATGGCAGTTGCTACGAGTCAATTATATAAAGATACAGGGTGCGGATGGTATGGCAGGTGCAAGGTGTGGTGCACGGCATAGAGCAGTGGGACGGGAAAAGAGTCGAAGTTGAATCGTGAAAGACGGGAAGGATGGAGGGACAGCGGAGCGATGGAGGGAGGGGAGAGAGAGAAGAGGAGGGAGAGGTAGAGGGAGGAGAGGAGGGAGATGGGGAGGAAGGCAAGGAGGGGGTATTGAGGAAGGTTGGAAGACAACGGGATTGAGATCGAGAGGGCGGGGAGGAGGGAAGCTAGAAGGGGAGAGGAAAGGCGGATGTGAAGGCAGGGACGACAAGAGAGGGTGGGCCGAGGGTATAAGAGAAATTAGAGGGTGGACGGGAAGATCACTTGCAAAACGTGAAGAATGCGAGTCGATGTGGCGTGGCGTGGCGTGGCGTGGCGTGGCGTGGCGTGGCATGGCGGGGCGGTGCGTCGACCCTAGACCCATGGCGGGGCGGTGCGTTGACCCTAGACCCTAGGCCCGCGCGCCCCGTCGACCCTAGGCCCCGGACCCACCCCGTCGACCCCAAGCCCCGGCGCCATGTCGACCTTAGGCCCGAGCGCGCCCCATCGACCCTAGGCCCGCGCCCACCCCTTTGACCCTAGGCCCCGGTGCCCCGTTGACCCTAGGCCTCCGGCCCGCCCCTCTCCCCTGCAGCCCGCAAGCTGCCCTTGCAGCCCCGCGCGCTGCCCCTGGTGGCCCTCTAGCCACCCCTGCTGCTCTGCCAGCCGCCTCTTGCGGCCCTCTCTCCGCCCCTTGCTGCTGCGCTGCCCTGCTTCTCCCCGCTCTGCGTGCTGCGACACTATGGCTTCTCTCCGCGTGCTAGCGTTCGATCATGAGGGCCGTCCTATACAGTTTGACACGTGGCTCGACGACCTGCAGCTGTACCTACTGAGCGACACTAGGGACAGCATTTCATTGTTTGACCACACGTCTGGCGCCGCTCTCGCCCCTCCCGCCACAGCTGACAGTGCGACTCACTCACAGTGCCTTACTCGTGACGCTTCTGCTCGCTTAGCCATTCGCAACCATCTGCCACTGGCCGAGTGCGCTCAATTCGGACAACACAGGACTGCATAGGCACTGTACGATGCTGTAGTCGCTCGTTACTCCTCGCCTGCCACCGCCGCTCTCGACCGTCTTCTACTGCCCTACCTGTTTCCCGAGCTATCCGCCTTTGCCACAGTAGAGGACCTGGTTTCCCACCTTCGCACTAGCGATGCTCGCTACTGCGCTGCCCTCCCAGCAGAGTTCCTTGACCGGAACCTGCCCCCCATGTACATCACTCTCTACTTTATAGTCACCCGCCTCCCTGACTCTCTTCGCGCTGTCAGGGACCACTTTCTTGCACTTGACCCCACAGCTCTCACTGTTGACCTACTCGAGCAGCACCTCCTTGCAACTGAGACTAGTGTAGTCGCTGTAGGTTCTGCTCGTGGCACTCCGCGCACGCCCTTCTTTGAGGGTTGCTCCCCCTCCCCCCTTGCCCCCTCCTACACCTCTGCTGCTATTGTTGAAGTCCTTGGTGCTGAGGATGTCGGGGCTGCTTCTGCTAGTGCGAAGCGCCGCAGCAGCAAGGGCAAGGGTGGCAGAGGTGAGGGCGGTGGCAGCGGGGGTGGTGGTGGGGGCAGCATTGGAGGTGGTGGAGGCAGTGGAGGTGGTGGCGGGAGTGGGAGTGGTGGCGGGAGTGGGGGCGTTGGTGGCGGCGGTGGTGGCAGCGGTGGGGGTGGCGGTAGTGGCGGCAGTGGGAGTGGTGGCGGTCAAGCTGGAGCTACTCAGCGTGGAGGTTCTGGCCGTGGCCATAGGCAGCAGCAGCAGCGTCGGAGCGAGACCCCGTCGCCCCAGCAGCTTCGTGAGTGGTTTTCTCAGCGTGCGGCATCTGGGGGTAGTAGTAGCTGCCCGTATGTCATTCGCACGGGTGACCGTGCTGGTCAAACATGCGGGAAGCCTCACACTTAGCACCGCTGCTTCTCCCGCCTTGACGACGCTTGGCGCGCAGTGTTTGGTGACAAGGCCGAGCGCCCCCGCTGGGCGGAGCTGCTTAGGTCTGGAGTTGCTATCTTTGACCTATACTATGATGCTATCCCTCCTCTAGGTGCTAGTGAGTCTGTTCTCCCTGGTACTGCGCTTGCTGAGGCCTTGCACACCTTCAAACTTGACTCAAGTGCCTCACACTGTTTCTTTCACGACAGCACCACCCTCACTCCTCTCTCTGCACCTGTACCGGTCAGGCTGGCTGACCCCTCAGGGGGCCCAGTCCTTGCCCCTCCAGTGTGCTCTTGTGTCCAGCGGTTCCGTTCGGGTCGCTGTCAAGCCTTCACCTCCCTTCGTTCTCAACGAACTTGGTGAGTACCACTGCCCTCCAAGACGTGATGGTCACTACCACCACTCCTGGGGGTCAGCGTGTGTCGATCTGCACGTGTACACGGACGGGCCGTCACCTGGACACGTTCACTCGTCGGCCAGGGTCGAGTCTGTACACACTGGCTACCGAGCCTCCTCAGGTAGCTACGTCTGCCCAGGTGTCCGCGTTAGGTCAGGTAGCACCCCCTTGCTCGTGTCGCCTCCTGTCGCACCAGACTCTTCTGTGGCACCACCGCCTAGGTCACCCCACCCTGCCACGCCTTCGTGGCATGCACTCCCGCCTCCTTGTCTCTGGTCTTCCCAGGTCTCTGCCTCCCCTCCCGCCCTCGCCTGCCCCGCCCTGCCTTCCTTGCATTGAGGGGCAGCAGCGCGCTCCTCCTCACTCCTTCTCGTTTCCCTCGATGGCTGCTCCCCTGCAGACTCTCCACATGGACGTTTGGGGCCCAGCCCGCGTCAATGGAAAAGGCCGCGAGTGCTACTTTTTGCTGGTTGTTGACGACTACACGCGGTACACCATGGTCTTCCCCTTGCGCAGCAAGGGTCAGGTCGTTGATGTCTTGATCCCTTGGATCCGCGCATTCTGTCTTCAGCTCCGCAAGCGGATCCGCATGCAGCTGCTCCCCATTTTCTGTGGCCGTTTGCGGTCCGGTACGCTGCGCATCAGCTCAACCTCTGGCCCCGTGTCTCCTTGCCGGAGACCTCCCCTACACTTCGTTGGACGGGGAAGGTTGGCGATGCGTCAGTGTTCCGGGTCTGTGGCTCTCGTGCCTTTGTTCGCGATACGTCCGTGGATAAGCTCTCCGCCCATGCTATTCCCTGCGTCTTCCTTGGCTTTTCCCCTGACGCACCTGGCTGGCAGTTTTACCACCCCACCTTGCGCTATGTCTTCCCCTCTCTGGACATCACGTTTAACGAGTCGGTTCCCTTTTACCGTCTCTTCCCCTACCGCTCTGCTCCTCCCCCATCCCCGCCGCTCTTCCTTGCTCCAGGTCCCCCTCCGGTAGACCCCCTCCCCCCCCAAGGTCCTGCTCTCTTAGGAGTGTCTCAGGTAGACCCTCTCCTTGGTACTGCGCCTCTTGAGGTAGGTGTCGGCTCAGGTGCTGCTCGAGGTGCTGCGTCTGGGGGTGCTGCGTCTGGGGGTGCGGAGCCTGGGGGTGCGGAGCCTGGGGGTGCTGGTTCTGGGGGTGCTGAGCCTGGGGGTGCGAAGCCTGGGGGTGCTGAGCCTGCGGGTGTGGAGCCTGGGGGTGCTGAGCCTGAGGGTGTGGAGCCTTGGGGTGCTGAGTCTGAGGGTGCAGATTCTGGGGGTGCTAAGCCGAGGGGTACTGCTTCTTCTGGAGGTCCTACAGGTGCTTCGTCACGACTGTCTCCCCGGTCGGAGCCTCTCTCCCCGCAGCACCTACGCGAGTGGTTTGCTCAGCGCACTCGCCTTCGGAGTCGAGCTGCCGGAGCTGGAGACTCTGTCGCTGGAGACATTGGAGCTAGAGGTACTGGAGTTACTTCTGGAGCTGGTGGTACCGGAGGTGCTGCAGCTGCTGGTCTTGGAGGTGCTCGTACCAGGGGTACTGGAGCTGCCGGGACTGGTGGTGTTGGGGGAGCTGGAGCTGGAGACCCTACGGAGCCTAAAGCTGCTGGGGCTGGAGGAGCTGGAGCTGTTGACCCTGGAGCTGGAGGTGCTGGAGGCACTGTGCGGCCGCGACCATACTTCGTTCTCCTGCTTCAGCAGGCTCTTGGTGTCCCGTCTTCTACCTGCCTTCCTCCTCCCTTACTGTGTCCACCGCCTGACCAGTCGCAGCCGCCGTTACAGCCAGCCTCCCCACTGCCTGCTCCTTCTCCTTACATTGAGCAGACCGGCGGTCTTACAGAGCGTCGTGAGCCTGCGTCTCGTCCTGCCTTCCCTGTTAGCACTAGTCATCGCGTCCCTCGCCCGCGTCCCCCTCCTGTCTTCGGCACACAGGCTATGGCACTTCACGGACGTCCTTGAGGACAGGCAGGAGGACTTTGAGTGTCTTGCAGCTGCTGTACCTCATTTCGCTTCCATGCTGCTTGCCCCTGAGGGAGACCTGGATGCACCAGACATCCCGACCCCGCGCTCTTACGCAGAGGCGATTACGGGTCCTTACTCCTCTCCGTGGCAGGCAGCCATGGATGCCGAGATGGCATCCTGGAAGTCCACGGGCACCTACGTCGACGAGGTTCCCCCACCTGGGGCGAACATAGTCGATGGCATGTGGATCTTCAGGGTGAAGCGGTCGTCGGGTTCTCTTCCTAATTTGTGTTCTAAGACTATAGTGGCTGCCATACTACCGTTCGTTCAAACCAACGCTGTGTCATCAATTCTTTGTGAAATCGTGCAATCTAAATTGCCTATTGTAGGCGACGTAAAGACGCTCCATATCCAATTTGAGTCAAGTCATTTGCAGCTGTGAGCAGAACGCTATCAACGTTTGAATCCGCTGTGCAGAAATCCGTCTGTGCACTCTATCTTTCGTTTTAGGCACATTCAAGCCTATTGTGACTATAACAACTGGTATCAGAGCCCCTTGGAGCAGTTTCGACAATGGCTGGACCTGAGGAAAGGGGTTGCAGAGGTGCTGGTGGCAGTGGAGAAGCCCAAGCTCAAGGCCAACCCCGTGATTCAGCCATGGCGCCCGTGCAACCAAGTCTTGGCCCACCTAGGGATGAGCCTAGGGTGTTTGGGCTTGACAAGTTCAATGGCGACAACTTCGCTGAATGGTCCTTTAGAATGGAGAATGTATTTGACCACTATGACCTGCTGGAGGTGATGGAAGGAACGGAGAAGCGCCCCGAGAACGACCCGGAGAAGAGCCCGTGGGTGCGGAAGAGCGCACAAGGCTATCTCCTACTTGGGCAAGTGTTGGGGAGCAGCCAGATCCGTCATATCAAGCCATTCCAGCGTGAACCAGAGAAGGGACCAAAGGCATGGGCTGCTCTCAAGGGTGTACATGCTCTTGCAACAGCGGCGGTAGCGGTGGTGTTGGAACGGCAAATGGCGGCACTACGAATTGAAGAAGACGAAGCGGTTGAAGAAGGGGTGCAGAGATTCTTCGACTTGTTGACGCGGCTTGAGGGAGCTGATTTGAACTACAGTGAGCTCCAAAAGAAGACCAAGTTGCTGGCCTTACTCCCAGAGTCATGGTCCTCGCTCATCATCAACCTCAATCGTGACTTGCCCGGCCTCTCGCTTGAAGACGTGAAGCGAGCGATCCTTCAAGAGGACTTCCGCCGCCGTGAGTTGGCGAGTGCGGATGGCGCCGGGGCAGCAAGCATCGGCCGAGGGTATGGCCGTGGAAGGGGCAGAGGACGAGGGGGAGGCAGATTTGGCAGCAACAACTTCAATGGAGCCCGCGGGTGTGGCGGATACGGCAGCGACAACAAAAGCTACGGACGCGGTCGCGGCCGATTCGACGGCGAGTGCCACTATTGTCACAAGAGCGGACATATGTGGCGCGATTGCTACAAGCTCCCTGATGGATGGACTCCTGCTCAAGGCCAAGAGGGTAGAGGAGCAGGAGGAGGGAGAGGAAGAGGCCGTGGAGGCTGTGGCGGTCGCGGAGGTGGTGCTGCAAGTATGAAGAGTGCCGGCAACGAGAGCGAGTCGAAGGACGACCGCTTTCCGGGTCAATTCTTTTTCGTGTCCACGCAAGCACCGGCTGGTCCAGAGAAGGATGAAGGCTTTGAGGAGCCAGCAGCTGTGGGGAAGGTCACCCTACACTCCCTGGACTATTGGGTGATCGATAGCGGCGCTACCTATAGCATGACACCTCGTGCGGACTTGCTCACCGAACTTGAGCCGTCACCGGTGAAGCATGTGACATCGGCTTTGGGGCAGCGAGCAGAGGTGAAAGGCATGGGCAAGGCCATGTTCAAGGGTGCTGATGGGAAGATGGTGGGCCTCAAGAACGTGCTTTGGGTGCCCGACCTTGCTGCCAACCTGATTTCCGTGCGGCGGTTGCAAAAGGCCGGCATGGACACGAGCTCGAAGGGAGCTAAAACCTACACCGCGAGGCTTGGCGAGCGGATTCTTTGGGACCTTCACGAGGATAGGGATGTCTACAACGAGATGTGGCAGATCCCTGTGGTCCCCATGCCTAAGGAGAGGCAAGTGGCAGCAAGCATCAGCACCAAGGGTGAAGCGGTTGGTAGCGGCGATGGCGCGAACGGTCGCGCCAAGGAGATTAAGTCCAAGAAGTGCAATCTTGGAGGGACCAGCAAGTTTTGTGAACACGAGGAGAGTGGTGCAGCAGCCAAGAAGCAGCACAAGGATGAGGAGAACCCCAAGGCAGCAGCGGAGGAGGAGTACGGAGAGAACATGTGGGGCACTATAGCGAGTGCGGCATTCTCCAATCCGACTTCGGCTACGGGGGAGTGTGATTGGCTCACCTTGCATCGGCGAATGGGGCATGTGGCCCTGCCCATCTTGCAGCAGCTAGTGAAGAATGAGATGGTTGCTGGCATACGTGTGAAGGGGGAGCCCGATGAGGTACTTGGCTGCCCGACGTGCATGCAAGCCCGACGTACATGCATCCAAGCCAAGAAGAGTGACGTGGCTGAAACGGTGAAGACCGATTGGTTGCCGATGGTGGAGCGGCAACAAGACCGGTTAGTGAAGGCAATTCGCACCGATCGTTGGGGAGAGTTCCTGAGCAAAGAGTTCTCATTGTGGCTGAAGAAGAATGGCATAAGGCACTCCCTTACCATGCCATACTCCCCTGCAATGAACGGCATCGCCAAGCGAGCGAACCGGACAATCACGGAGACGGCGTGTGGGTTGCTCATTGAAGCCGGGCTACCCGAATATTTCTGGCCTGATGCGGTGCGGAGTGCGTGTGTGGCCAAGAACAGAGCTTTGACTCATGTGGGAGCAGACAAATGGGTGCCCTATCTGGAGTGGATTGGAAGGAAGCCAAAGGTGGATATGCTTCGGGTGTCCGGGTGCATGTGCATGGCGCTCGTGCCTAAGCATCTTCGGCACAACAAGCTCGGTGCCAAGGCGATATGGGCTGTGCACTTGGGCATGGCTCAATACAGCAAGGGGTGGCTTCTTTGGGACCCATTCACCAAGAAATTCTTGGTGAGCAGGGACTGAAAATTCATGGAGAATCTGATGTACAAGGATTGGAAGGCGGAGAATGAGGCGAAGATAGGCATGCAGTTTGGGGAGGTGAAGAGTTCCGGTTTGGAGCATGTGGAGCTGCACCACCACAAGGCAATCTTCCCTTGTGAATGGGGGAGAGGAGGCCAAGGATGCAGAGGAAGAAGATGAGGAGGTGCAGCAAGTGAGCGAGCGTGCACCGACACTTCCATTTCGCACTACGAGTGCTCCACGGATCCGAGTCACCCCGCAGCAACGCCATGAGAGCCTTCATGTCCCTGCAGCTGTTGAGGAAGGAAGGGGCAAAAGGAGAATCCAAGCCCCAAATAGGCTGACCTATGAGGCACTGGGAAAGCCAGCCAATTCAGCCTTGGCCGGAGCGGCACTTATAGTTGGAGATGACGAGGAGAGTGACTACGACGAGTGTGCCTTCGCGTTCTTCTCTCCGGTGGAGATGACAGGGGAACCAGCAACTCTCAAGGAGGCCTTGGAGAGTAATGATTCTGAGGAGTGGAAGAAGGCAATGGAGAGTGAGTTGAAGAGCATTGAGGAGAACGGCACGTGGGAATTGGTGGAGCTATCGGAGGGGCGTAATGCGATTACGTCCACGTGGCTCTTCAAGATCAAGTCCGACGCCGACCGCAAAATCAAGCGCAGCAAGTCTATGCTTGTGGCAAAGGGGTACCAGCAGAAGGAGAAGGTGGACTATAAGGAATTGTTTGCTCCTGTGGTGAAACAAATGGACGTGACAACCGCATTCCTCAACGGCGTCCTAGAGGAAGAGATTTTCATGGTGCAGCCAGAGGGGTTTGATGATGGTAGTGGCAGAGTTTTGAAGGTGAAGAAGGCCCTTTATGGACTGAAGCAGGCCCCTAGGTAGTGGTACTTGAAGCTGCGAGGAGTTTTGGAGGAGATCGACTTCACTCCCTCAACGGCCGATCACTCATTGTTCATGCTTGGCGAGGGGGAGCAGAGGAGCTTCATGGTGGTGTACGTGGATGACATCTTCATCTTCTCACCCTCCTCTGACCTTGTGAAGAAGGTGATGCTGAAGCTTCAGGACAAGTTCAAGTGTAAGGCCCTTGGTGACGTCAACTTCTACCTCGGGCTCCACATTGAACGCGATGTGGAGAAGCGGTGCATGCGGGTGCATCAACGGAAGTACCTGGAGGCATTGGCTGCCAACTTTGGGCAGAGTGAAGGCTATGTGGCTACACCCTTTCCCTCTGGGTTCAAGTGTGTGAAGGGACCAGAGGAGGAGATCGTTGGTGAAGAGGAGAGGCGCCGTTTTCGCTCGTTGGTGGGCAGCCTCATGTACGCGGCGGTAAACACCCGACCGGACGTCGCCTTTGCAACCGGACAGTTGGCTGGGGTTGTTCAATGCCCTAATGAGGAGCAGGTAGCAGCTGGAATGAGGGTGGCCAAGTATCTTGGCCAAACACCGACCGTTGGGCTGCAATACTCGGCGGCGGCGCAAAGGCGCCAAAAGGGCGCGGATGGTGTTGAACCCGGGCGTTTGTTCCTCACAGCATTCTCAGATGCTTCTTATGCATCGGAACCAGAGGACATGACAAGTGTTGGAGGGTTCATTTGCTGTGCTGTTGGAGGCCCAACTGCTTGGGAGAGCAAGAAGCAGGTGGATCAAGCATTGAGATCGGTGGAGTCCGAGTACATGGCACTCTTCCGTGCCGTACGAGAGATTGTGTGGCAGCGGCGTTTGTTGGCTGAATTGGGGGAGGAGCAGCAAGGACCTACCCCACTCTACTGTGACAGCCAGGGTGCCAAATAATATATATTTCATGCTTAAAATAGTGTGTGAATGATGAGGCATGGTATTGAATGTGTGTGTCGAGTCAATAGCGAGTTATCGCTAGTTGCATGTGACGTCGTTGTTTGCGTGTCGTGTGCGGTTTTCTATTTTGTCGTGTGTGGAACGTTCGGCGTGTCGCAGGTGTGTGCAGCAGACATCCAAGAACTCAAGGAAGAATTTATCTTGAAGAAACAGAGCCTTGGTTTCAAGAATCAAGTGATTTCGAAGCTCTCCAAAAAGGGTAAACTTTAAGATAGTGAGAATAGTTGCATTTTGTAGTGTAACATTTCTCTTGGTGTAGGCCCTTGTGGAGGGTAGTTTCGAGACCCTTCGTGGTTGGGGACAGTGTGGCACTGTTCCACATCACTGTACCTCGGCTCTAGGGGTTTGTAGGAGATGGGAGTCATTCCCAACTCGAAACTCTTCCTTATTTGTGTTCTAAGACTATAGTGGCTACCATACTACCGTTCGTTCAAACCAACGCTGTGTCATCAATTTTTTATGAAATCGTGCAATCTAAATTGCCTATTGTAGGCAACGTAAAGACGCTCCAACGCCAATTTGAATCAAGTCATTTGCAGCTGTGAGCAGAACGCTATCAACGTTTGAAGCCGCTGTGCAGAAATCCGTCTGTGCACTCTATCTTTCGTTTTAGGCACATTCAAGCCTATTGTGACTATAACACCTAGAACTTAGGGTTCCATAAGGGCAACCTTGGACCGAGGCATAAGGTTTCCATGAATATCCTGGGCTCGGTTTGGCAGCCACGGAAGAAGTACGGAAGAAAATTTGGAAGCTTCGAAATGAAGCTTCCAATCGCATTATCAAGGGCTATACAGTGCGGGTTGTAGGGTCAATTTTTCGGAAACCAAGGCGCAGGTGTTTTACAGCAGCGACGCGAACACCACCTAAAATTGATTCCGCGCCGTCTTCTGTCCTTATTCCCCCCCTCCTGGCGGAAAGCTTCCACCCTAGTGGGACGAAATAAAAAAAAAAATCTTCTCCAACACAAGAATCAAGATTTTGATTCCACAAGAAGAACTGATCACGGGACAACAAACAGCCCTTCGACAGGATGGGTTATCCACACAAACAGCCCTTCTCCAATAAAAAAGTAGGGTTTCCCCTATAGCATGGGGCGCCAACCCCCTTTTTTGGGGGGGGGGGCAAGCCTTTCTGTTCCCACTACAGTCTTAAGAAGTACGCACAACGGAATGGTAGGAATCAAAACGGGTGGGATACAAATATGCAACCCTAACAATTGTACCCTCTAAAAGGCACCTCACTACATCCTACAAGACTAGACAAGAGCAAGCAACAAAACAAGGCTTAGGGTGGCGCTCAAAGTCACCACACACTTCGAGCACAAACAAGCAGCCACAAGGCCAGTTCAAGAGTTCACTAGAATATATAGCAAAGCAAGACAAGCAGAGCGAACAGCAAGACTACAGCAACCGAGGGCCTACCTAAACAAGCCCTAGCTGCACACAGAACCTGTGGTGGTCACCAAGTGTCAAGAAGAATGAACGAGGATGGATGAACTATGAAAAAGTTGGGTACAAGTACTAACCCTAATTGGGTTGTACCCCTTATGGGCTACCCCGCTATAGCCTACACAAAGTAAGCAATATAACATTCTGACACACCCCCATAGGCAAAGTGGGGGAGAACAAGTGGTCACAAGACCAGTCAAGAAAAAACAAAGCAAGCTCAGGGTGGATCACAAAGTCACCACACAGTCCGAGCACAAGCAAAGGGCCACAAGGCCAGTTCACATGCAGTGTTATATAAAGAGCACAAACAGTACAGTGATCATAGCCTAGTAAGAGTAAGCATGCAGGTATATATATAGATCACAGTACAAGCAAAGTCATGCACTGAGCAAGTGAGGCAAAGTAGGCACAAGGTGGAGCTGAAAACGAGTGGCTGGTAGACAAAGGAGTGGGCTGTGGCGAGGAGAACTGGAAGCCAAAGCGCTGAAGGACCTGGTGCACCATGTGTGACTGAGTCAGGGTGATGGTGCGCCGTGCTGTGTCCCGGGTGATCGGCAAGCCAAGATAGCTACGCAATTCACCCAGGTCAGTGCAGGTGTGTCTCTTCTGCAGCTCCGACTTCACAAGGGTCAGTGCCTCAGTGTCAGCAGTGGCAAAAACGAGGACTTCACTCCACGTCCGTGCCAAGAGCACACTCACCCCCGACGGACGGAGGACTGGCAGACTAGGACGCATCAACAAGAGCAGTGGCGTAGTCTAGACGACAGGCAGCAACAAATTCAACTAGCTCAGGAATGAGGGCAGACACAGCAGTGGACTCAAAAGAAGGGTCAGTGACAACAATTGCGAGGAGACGAGAGACAGTGGGACTGGCAGCACGAGCAAGGTAAGACTCAGGGTCAAGGACACCAGGAAGAGAGGACTCAGGAGGAGGCGACAGAGGAACACGCAGTGGAACAGAGGAAGGACGAAGTGCCATAGCGTGAGTGCCGGGGACAGGTGGAGGACGCGGACGAGGAACCCTACGACCAATGCGAACAGCGCGAACAGGCGAGGCAAGACGAGACTCAGGCACACGACGCTCTGTAGGACCTCCAGTCTGCTCAGTGTAAGGAGAAGGAGCAGGCAGTGGGGAGGCTGGCTGTAACGGTGGCTGCGACTGGTCAGGCGGTGGACACAGTAAGGGAGGAGTAAGGCCAGTAGAAGACGGGAGACCAAGAACCTGCTGAAGTAGGGGAACGAAGTACGGTCGCGGCCGCACAGTGCCTCTAGCACCAGTACTGCCAGACACAGCACCCCCAGCTCCAGCACCTCCAGCTCCAGGGTCAACAGTCCCAGTGTCTCCAGCTCCAGCTCCTCTAGCGCCAACGCCACCAGCGCCAGTGCCTCCAGCTCCAGCGCCAGCAGCTCCAG
Source organism: Closterium sp. Naga37s-1 (assembly GCA_947471745.1). Lineage (NCBI taxonomy): Eukaryota > Viridiplantae > Streptophyta > Zygnematophyceae > Desmidiales > Closteriaceae > Closterium > Closterium sp. Naga37s-1. The sequence goes on from CANJKZ010000861.1 coordinate 1,896,796, forward strand.
TGTCAACAGCTCCAGCCCCTCCAGCTCCAGCGCCACCAGCTCCACTGCCTCCAGCTCCAGCGCCTCTAGGCTCCACAAGGTCTCCAGCTCCAGCTCCTCCACCTCCAGCGCCCCCAACACCACCAGTCCCGGCAGCTCCAGTACCCTTGGTACGAGCACCTCTAGGACCAGCAGCTGCAGCACCTCCGGTACCACCAGCTCGAGCAGTAACTCCAACACCTCCAGCTCCAGTGTCACCAGTGGTAGAGACTCCAGCTCCTGCAGCTCCACTCTGAAGACGGGTGCGCTGAGCAAACCACTCGCGCAGCTGCTGCGGGGAGAGAGGCTCCGGCCGGGGAGACGGTCGTGGCGAAGCACCTGTAGGACCTCCAGAAGAAGCAGTACCCCGAGGCTCAGAACCCCCAGACTCGGCACCCTCAGACTCAGCACCCCCATGCTCCACACCCTCAGGCTCAGCACCCCCAGGCTCCACACCCGCAGGCTCACCACCCCTAGGCTCCGCACCCCCAGGCTCAGCACCCCCAGACCCGGCACCCTCAGACTCAGCACCCCCAGGCTCCGCACCCCCAAGCTCCGCACCCCCAGACGCAGCACCCCCAGACGCAGCACCTCGAGCAGCACCTGAGCCGACAGCTACCTCAATAGGCACAGTACCAGGAAGAGGGTCTACCTGAGACACACCTGAGGGAGCAGGACCCTAGGGAGGGAGGGGGTCTAGCGGAGGGGGACCTGGAGCAAGGAAGAGCGGCGGGGGTGGGGGAGGGGCAGAGCGTTAGGGGAAGAGACGGTAAAAGGGAACCGACTCGTCAAACGTGACGTCCTGAGAGGGGAAGACACAGCGCGAGGTGGGGTGGTAAAACTGCCAGCCAGGCGCGTCCGAGGGAAAGCCAAGGAAGACGCAGAGAATAGCACGGGCGGAGAGCTTGTCCAGGGACGTATCGTGAACAAAGGCACGAGAACCCCAGACCTGGAACACTGACACATAGCCAACCTCCCCCGTCCAGCGCAGTGTCGGCGAAGTCTCTGGCAAGGATACTCGAGGCCAGAGGTTGAGCTGATGCGCAGCGTACCGGACCGCAAACAGCCACAGAAAATGGGGAGCAGCCGCATGGATCATGGAGGTACGAGCGACCTCCATGACTAAGCCAATGCGGCGCTCAGCAATCCCATTTTGTTGAGGGGATACCGGAAGCGTGAACGACTGGAGAATGCCCTCCCCACGACAAAAGTCTCGCAAGAAGTCGGAGGAGAACTCACCACCTCTGTCAAAGTGCAGACGCAGGACAGGAAGGTACTGGCGGAACCGCTCGCGAAGCTGGAGACGGACTGCGCAGATCAAAGTGATCAAGACATCAGGGACCTCACCCTTGATGCGCAAGAGGAAGACCGTGGTGTAGCGCGTGTAGTCGTCAACAACCAGCAGAAATTAGCGCTCGTGGCCCTGTCCACTGACGCGGGCTGGGCCCCACACGTCCATGTGGAGAGTCTGCAGGGGAGCAGTCGTCGGGGGAAACGAGGAGGAGTGAGGAGCGGCGCGCTCCCACCCCTCGACGCAAGGAAGGCAGGGTGGAGCAGGCGAGGGCGGTAGGGGAGGCAGAGACCTGGGAAGACCAGAGACAAGGAGGCGGGAGTGCATACCACAAAGGCGTGGAAGGGAGGGGTGACCAAGGCGGTGGTGCCACAGGAGAGTATGGTGCGACGAGAGGCGACACGAGCAAGAGGGTGCTGCCGGACATGACGCAGCTACCTGAGGAGGCTCGGTAGCCAGTGTGTACAGACTCGACTTAGGCCGACGAGTTAACGTGGCTAGGTGACGGCCCGTCTGTGTACACGTGCAGATCGACACACGGTGACCCCCAGGAGTGGTGGTAGTGACCATCGCATTCTGGAAGGCAGCGGTACTCACCAAGTTCGTAGAGAACGAGGGGAGGTGAAGACCTGATAGTGAGCCGGACTGAACCGCCAGACACGGGAGAACAGTGGAGGAATGGGCAAGGACTGGGCCCCCTATGGGGTCGGCCAATTTGACCAGGACAGGTGCAAAGAGAGGAGTGAGAGTGGTGCGGTCTTGAAAGAAACAGTGTGAAGCACCTGAGCCAAGCTTAAAGGTGTGCAAGGCCTCAGCAGGCGCAGTACCAGGGAGAGCAGACTCACTAGCACCTAGAGCAGCAGCCTCTATACCTGGGTCAGGTGGCACACACAGGTAACAGTCACCCTCAGCACTAACAGACAAGGCATACATAGCAGCAAGGATAGCATCATAGTCTAGGTCAAAGATAGCAACTCCAGACCTAAGCAGCTCTGCCCAGCGGGGGAGCTCGACCTCGTCACCAAACTCTGCGCGCCAAGCGTCATCTAGGCGGGAGAAGCAGCGGTGCTGAGTGTGAGGCTTCCCGCATGTCTGACCAGCACGGTCACCCGTGCGAATGACATACGGGCAGCTACCACTACCCCCAGATGCCCCACGCTGAGAAAACCACTCACGAAGCTGCTGGGGCGACGGGGTCTTGCTCCGACGCTGCTGCTGTTGCCTCTGGCCACCTCCAGAACCTCCACGCTGAGTAGCTCTAGCCCGACCGCCACCACTCCTACTGCCGCCACTACCGCCACCCCCACTGCTGCCACCACCGCCTCCACCAAAGCCCCCACTCCCGCCACCACTCCCACTATTGCTACCACCTCCACTGCCTCCACCACCTCCACTGCTGCCCCCACCACCACCCCCGCTGCCACCGCCCCCACCCCTGCCACCCTTGCCCTTGCTGCTGCGGCGCTTCCCACTAGCAGAAGCAGCCCCGACGTCCTCAGCACCAAGGACGTCAACAGCAGCAGCAGAGGCGTAGGATGGGGCAAGGGGGGAGGGGGAACACCCCTCAAAGAAGGGCGTGCGAGGAGTGCCACGAGCAGCACCTACAGCAACTACACTAGTCTCAGCTGCAAGAAGGTGCTGCTCGAGTAGTTCAACAGTGAGGACTGTCGGGTCAAGAGTGAGAAAGTGGTCCCTGACAGAGCGAAGAGAGTCAGGGAGGCGGGTGACTATAAAGTAGAGAGTGATGAACATCGGGGGCTGGTTCCTGTCAAGGAACTCTGCTAGGACGGCAGTGCGGTAGCGAGCGTCACTAGTGCGGAGGTGGGTAACCATTTTCTCTACCGTGGCAAAGGCGGACAGCTCGGGAAACAGGTAGGGCAGCAGAAGACGGCCTAGAGCAGAAGTGGCAGGCAAGGAGTAACAGGCGACTACAGCGTCGTACAGTGCCTGTGCACTCCTGTGCTGTCCGAAGTGAGCGCATTCGGCTAACGGCAGGTGGTTGCGAATGGCTAAGCGAGCAGCAGCGTCACGAGTAAGCCACTGTGAGTGAGTCGCACTGTCAGCTGTGGCGGGAGGGGCGGGAGAGGCGCCAGACGTGTGGTCAAACAATGAAACGCTGTCTCTAGAGTCGCTCAGTAGGTACAGCTGCAGGTCGTCGAGCCACGTGTCAAACTGGATCGGGCGGCCCTCATGATCAAACGTGAGAACGCGGAGAGAAGCCATAGCGGCGCAGCACGCAGGGCGGGCAGAAGCCGGGCAGCGCAGGGAACAGGGCAGGCAGCAGCAAGGGGCGTCAAGCGGGCTGCAAGAGGCGGTGCGCAGGCTGCAAGAGGGGCGGCTCGGGGGCCTAGGGGCGGCCGGCGGGCCTAGGGGCGGTGGGCGGGTTGCAAGGGGCGGCGTGCGGGGCTGCAGGGGCTGCGAGAGGGCCGCAAGGGGCGGCTAGCAGGGCAGCAAGGGCGGCTAGAGGGCCACCAGGGTCGGCGCGCGGGGCTGCAAGGGCGGCTCGTGGGCTGCAGGGGCGAGGGGCGGGCCGCAAGGGGCGGCACGCGGGGCGTGGGGTCGACGGGCAAGCCGCAAGGGGCGGCGCGCGGGGCAGCAGAGGCGATGGGCGGGCCAGGGCCTAGGGTCGACGAGCGGGCCGGGCCTAGGGTTGACGGGCTGGCTGGGCCTAGGGTCGACGGGCGGGCTGGGGCCTATGGTCGACGGGCACGCGGGGCAGCAGGGGCAACGGGCGGGCCGAGCCTATGGTTGACAGGCGGGCCGGGCCTAGGGTCGACGGGCGGGCCGGGGCCTAGGGTTGACGGGCACGCGGGGCAGCAGGGGCGACGGGCGGGCCTGGGCGTAGGGTCGACGGTCGCGCGGGGCAGCAGGGGCGACGGGCGGGCCGGGGCCTAGGGTCGACGGGCGGGCGGGGCCTAAAGTCGACGGGCGGGCCGGACTAGGGTCGACGGGCGGGCCGGGCCTAGGGTCGACGGGCGGGCGCGCGGGGCAGCAGGGGCAACGGGCGGGCCGGGGCCTAGGGTCGACTGGCGGGCGGGGCCTAAAGTCAACGGGCGGGCTGGGCCTAGGGTCGACGGGCGGGCCGGGCCTAGGGTCGACGGGCGGGCGCGCGGGGCAGCAGGGGCAACGGGCGGGCCGGGGCCTAGGGTCGACTGGCGGGCGGGGCCTAAAGTTGACGGGCGGGCTGGGCCTAGGGTCGACGGGCAGGCCGGGCCTAGGGTCGACGGGCGCGCAGGGCCTAGGGTCGACGGGAGGGCCGCAAGGGGCGGGCGCGCGGGGCCTAGGGTCGACGGGCGGGCCGCAAGAGGGCGGCGCGCGGGGCAGCAGAAGCAGCACGAGGGCTGCAGAGGGCGGCGCGTGAGCCAGCAGGGCGGCTAGTGGGGCAGCGCTATGGTGGGCCCTATAAAAAAGTTGGTCCTAACGAAGGACGTGCTCTGAAACCATGTGAAGAAGAATGAACAAGGATGGATGAACTATGAAAGAGTTGGGTACAAGTACTAACCCTAATTGGGTTGTACCCCTTATGGGCTACCCCACTATCGCCTACACAAAGTAAGCAATACAACATTGTGACACCAGGCGCCAAGGACTTGGTAAAGACGTCGGCAGTGTTGGCCTCCGAGGCCACAAAGTCCAAGCGTGCCTGGCCGCGTCGCTGCAACTCTCGTAGGAGAAAGTACCTCACGTCAATGTGCTTCACTCTGCTCTCCAGTCAAGGCTCTTGACACAGGAGGATCATGGCCTTGTTGTCAGTGTACAAGGTCAGAGCAGAGCGAGGCCGTTGACCAAGGTCGGCAAGCAAGAAGGTCAACCAGCGAAGCTCCTGTGCTGCCATGGCACCAGCGTAGATCTCTGCCTCTTTACTGGACGAAGCCAGAGACGACGATCATGTAGACCTCCACGACACATCACCAGCACCCAGGCGGAATTAGTAACCCTGAGTCGAACGCTGAGTCTCCACGTCGTCAGCGTAGGAAGAGTCGCAGTGACCGGTCAACTCAACTGGATGAGTCCCTCCAAGCACAAGCCCCATGCTTGATATAGTCTCCAGGTACTTCGCCACCCTCACAGCAGCAGTCCAGTGAACAAGACGGTATCTCCCAGTCGCAACAAAGCGAGAGAGGACGCTAAGGGGAAAGGCGAGGTCCGGCCAAGTACAAGTCATCAGGTACATGAGGCAACCGACAAGCTCTGCGTAAGGACCACTAGACTTAAAGTGCTCGTCGAGAAAGGGGCCAGTGAGTCTGTAGTCAACAGCAAGAGGAGTGGGCTGGGTGGTGGAGAACTGAAACTCGAACCGCCAAAGGACCTGCTGCACCATGTGTGACTGCGTCAGTGTGATGGTGCGAGCGGCTCTGTCCCTGGTGATCTGCAGGCCAAGGTAGCGCTGCAGTTCACCGAGTTCAATGCAAGTGTGTCTCTTCTGCAGTTTGGACTTCACCTCAGCCAGAGCTGCTCTGTCTGCAGTAGCAAAGACCATGTTGTCAATGTAGACAAGTATAACGAAAGAAGTGGAACCAGCGCGAAAAAACAGCGATGGGTCGGCAGAAGAGGGACGAAACCCAAGGTCACGAAGCGTGGAGCGAAGAGAGCCGTGCCACTCACGGGGTGACTGGCGGAGACCGTAGATTGTGATGGAAAGCGCGCGAATCTGGAGAGCGTAACAAGGGATTAAGTCCACCGACTTCGGCGAACCATTGCATGCAGCTCACGTAATCTAAAAATATGTGCAGTTAGGTGTCGGAACAGTTTTAATCTCTAATTGCCATAATGGTAAAGCACGCCTTCAACCAAGATCTAGGCCGATCGCTATCGCAATTTAAGAGCGACAGGGTATCCTGGCGGAATTAATTGGCAGCCATGGATTAGATCTAGGAATGGCTTAAGCAAGAGTTCAGATCTGAAAAGTGAGGAGTTTGGTCAAACCCTACCAACCCAACCCTCGCCCTACAACAATCCCCAACAACCCAAAGTGCCAAATTAGCAACACTAAAGGTGTTGTAGCGAATAGCAAAGGTTTGTTGGTGCTTGTTGGGTGCGAGATCAATTCCAGCCCGCAACAAGTCTAGCAAACACATTTTGCCCAAACCCTTAGCCTACAACCAGCTAGAGCAAAATACCACAACCACCTACATAATCAACACTCCCCCTTGCTTGTGCTGGAGGTGGCTGAACACCACTGGGAAAAATCCTTTACTCCTCTCCCCCTTGCCCAGGGAGGGGCGTCATCCACAGCATGATGTCGTCAAGGCAGAGAAGCACCAGCCCTCCCACATCCTGCTCAGGCACCATGCCAACATGGGGCTGCATCCCCATCAAGAACATGCACACACTGTGCCGCTCAAAGGGAAGGGGTTTGGTGAGTATGTCTGCTGCTTGGCAGTCGGTAGGGCACCACCAGAGGATCACCTTGCCGCTTGCCACCATCTCCCTGATGAAATGCCACTGAACATGCATGCATTCTGTGCAAGGGCAATGGCAGGCTGGTTGTCCACAAACACAGGCACACCACTAGCAAACTCATGCCCAAACTCCCCAAACAAACACTTCAGCCACACACCCTCCTGAATGCACTGGCACAGACTGAAGTACTCACTCTCAGTGATTGACAATGCAACCACCGGCCGCCTCTTGCTCTGCCAAGCGATGGCTGCACCATTAAGGCAATAGACATAGCCGGTGTGACTCTTGCGATCAGTTGAATCTCCAGCATAATCAGCATCACTAAAGCCCTCCAACTCAACTTGAGGCTTGCTGTGTGCGGGGTAGAAGATACCTAACTTGACACAACCTTTCAGGTACCTTAGCATTCTCTTAGCAGCCTGAAGGTGAAATGCCTTGGGACAAGACACCACCTTGGACAGCTGTGACACTGCATAAGCAATCTGGGGCTGTGTGGTCGTGCTTGCATACATGAGAGACCCCACAATGCTTTGATAGAGCTGGACCAGCTCATCTCTTAGCAAGGGCTCCTCAGTATGTGCATGCACGTCGACCCCTGTAGGGAGAGGGGTACGCACGGGGTTAGCCTCAGAAAGGCCAAAGGACTCAAGCATGTTGAGAATGTACCTCTTCTGATGAATCAACATGCCACTCTCATCACGCTCAATCGGTACCCCCAAATAGTACTTAGCCTCCCCCTTGTCCTTCATGCGGAAACGAGAGGACAAGAGACCCTTCACCTCGTCCAGCAAGACCATGCTCGAAGACATGAGCAGAATGTCATCCACATAGAGGTAGAGGGACAGCCTGCCCTCACGCCTCACGAAGTGGTACAAGGCGGGGTCACACTCCGACCTCTCAAAGCCAAAATCCATCAGCGCCTCATCAAACTTGAGGTACCACTGCCTTGGAGCTTGCTTTAGCCCATAGATTAACATTCTGAGTCGGCAAAACCTGTCGGACCCATCATCAAAACCAGGGGGCTGCCTCATGTAAAGCTCCTCCTTCAAGACCCCATGAAGATAGGCAGTGGTCACATCCATATGATGGATGTGAAACCCCGAAGATGCTGCCATCCCAAGGGAACCTCTCAGGGTAGTAGGTTTACCCACCAGGGTATATACCTGGTCATAGTGAACGCCTCGTGTTTGAGTGTTCCCCATGGCCACCAACCTGGACTTAGGCCTCTCAATACTCCCATCAGCAATGTACTTATACTTCCACACCCACTGACACCTCAAGACCTCCATTCCAAGTGGCGCACAAGCTGGATCAACCAGCTCAAAGGACTCGTTCACCCTATGAGACTCAAGCTCCTCACGCATGGACTCGACCCACTCAGGACGGAACAAGGCCTCCTTGACCGACTTAGGCTCATGCACCTGACCCATGAGACAGAATTCAAGCCCAAGTTCACCCCCCTCAGCATCCACAAGCATGCACTCCTCCAAATCATGCACCTCATGATCATGCATGCAAGCATACTGTGCACTTGGTGTGAACCTTTCAGGTGGCCGGGAGATGCGTGTGGTGTGGCGCAGAGGTGATGCCTCCCCCTGCTCCAATCTCTGCAGCTTCTCCTTCCAAGTCACTCTCTTCACGGGGAACCGTGGTGACTTGGATAGTTGCTGCTGCAATAGTTGTTGCCACCTTCCCATAGGAACAGGAGGTGTATGCTGCTGCGATGGCTGTTGCGGCTGCTCTTGCTGCTCCTGCTGCTGCTCTTGAGGCTTCTGCGGGCCATGGGCTGGTTTGTGAGGGTCAGGGGTGGAACCAGCAGTTGGGGAATCCTCATGGTGAGGTGCAGCTGCCTTGTGTTCCTCCTGCTACTCCTCTACCTCCTCTCCAGGGTCCTCCCATGTCCCCTCAAAGATGGACGAGGTGTAGGGATCTTGGAGGGAGCTCCCAACTGTACTAGCACCGTGCTCCTTCCACCACTTGTAGCTCAGCCCCTCGTGAAAAATCACATCCCGGCTTTCCACCACCCGCTGATCCGCCACACTCCACAACATCCAAGCTTTGCTCCTCTCCGACACCCCAAGGAAAATGCCCCATTGTGCCTTAGGATCCAGCTTCCTCCGTTGCTGGTCGGGCACTTTGTACTGCGCCATGCACCCCCACACTCGTGCCATGGACACACTAGGCACCTTCCTGGTCCACATGAAGTATGGGCTCTTGCCCCCTAGCCCCTTGCTGCCCATCCGGTTCTTAACCCAGTTGCCATATTGCATTGCTGCCCCCCCACCAAGTATGGTCCAGCTGCGCATGAGCAAGCATGGCTCGGGCAAGGTCAATGAGGGTCCGGTTTAGCCTCTCCGCTGCCCCATTTTGCCGCGGCATGTAGGCAACTGAAAGCTGGTGGATGATGCCCTTGTCTTCAAGGAAAGACTCCAGATCCTTCCCCATGTACTCCCCACCCCGATCAGACCTAAGTATTTTCACATTGGCCCCGGCTTCCCTCTCCGCATAGCGTATCCAATGCTTGAAGACCTTGGCCACCTCATCCTTGGTTTCCACCAAGGTAACCCAACTTAGGCGGCTGAAGTCATCCAAGAAGGTGATGAAGTATTTGCTGCCCTTCTCCCTATCCGGTGTTTGCATGGGGCTACACACATCCGTGTGCACCAACTCAAGAGATGCAGAGGCTCTAGTGGTGGAGGTAGGAAAAGAGGTTCTTGGCAGCTTCCCGGTCGTGCAATCAGGGCACTTGCTTGGCTGCCCACCACCCTCCTTGATCTCCACACCCTTCAGCTCCCCCTTTTTCACACACTCCATAAGCTGTTGCTTTCCCGCATGCCCCATGCGTGGGTGCAGAAAATCTGCCGTCACCTGCTCCACATCCTTCCAACGGGTGCTGCAAACGGCATCCTCGGCTTCAACCCCATGTGCCTTCTCCACGTGAGGCACACGCACTTGAACAAGGTATAAACCCTTCTCTAACTTGGCCTCCATCACCACAGCTCCACCCTTGCGAACCGTGCACCCTCCAATGGTGAAGGTGCATATGTAGTCTTGCCTAGCGAGCTGAGAGCATGAGAGGAGGTTGGCTGCCAATCCAGGAACATGAAGCACACCCTTCACATGTAGCACCTTCCCCTCCTTGCCCTTGATGGTGATGGTGCCGATGCCGATTGCTTGCAGCGTATCTCCACTCCCAACGATGACATTTCTTGAGTTAGGTGGAAGGGAATAATAGGTGGTGAAGAAGAGGTCACGCCGTGGTACCATTCCACAAGTGGCACCAAAGACTAGAACGAGGTAATCGGGGTCAGCCAACACACGAACAGCAAACACCGTATCCTTCTCCAATGTAAGGAAGGAGAAACCGTCGTCCGACGACTCCTCCTTTCCCTTCCCACCATCATTCGCCATTGCTGCCGCCAATTTTCCTTTGCTGCCCTTATTGTTCCAGGCTCCATTCTTCATCCTCTTCTCCACCCACTCAGGCCTAGTGACAGGTGGAGCCTCTCCTGGGTAGCCTTGAGGCTTCCACCCATCTGGCCAGCTCCAACACTCCTTCCACGAGTGCTTCCGGTTGCATCCAGGGACGAGGCACTTGTTGAGCTCCTTCTTCTTCCCCCCACCTCCTTGCCGCTGTTGGTACTTCTTGGAAGCAGCCCTATCACCTGCCCCCATTCCCCCTTCAACTCCTCTACCAGCATCACGCTTGCAAGCCTCATCAGAAACCAACACCTCCCATATCCATGCCTTGGTCCATTTCTGCTGCTCAAGGTGAAGGTACTGCAGTAGGGCCTCGTTCGCGTCTTGGTCCAGCCCCTGGAGTGCGGTGTAGATGATCTCCTTCTCATCTACTTTGTAGTTCAACTCCTCCAAGGCCCTCACATACTCATCCACCCTCTGGAGATACTGCACCATGGTCTCCCCATCTCCATAGTTGTGTTCCACAGTGTAGAACCGCTTCCTCCAGGTGAGTATGCTTAGCAACCCCTTTTGCAAATGTCAATCTTGAACTCTCTTCCATGCTTGGGCAGCTGCTCCTTGCTTCCCCTTCAGGTCAATCAGCATCTTTAGGAGCTCTAGTTGGCCTTCTAAAGCCCAACACAGGTACTGGAACGCTTGCTTGTCCTTGCGGTCCCATGCTTCTTGTGCCTTAAGTAGCTCCTCCGCACTAAGCCGTTGCCTTCCGGTTCGCGGTGTTGCTGATCCACCTCCACTTCCCCCACTTATAGATGAGCTAGAGGCTCCCCCAACCCCTGCTACCTCTTGGCTAGACACTCCAGTAGATGCCTCAGCTTCATCAGCTCCAGGTCTTCGCTCCGATCCCTCCAAAACGCTTTCTAGGTCTTTGATACCTAGCCAAAGCGTAAACTGGAACCGCCATAGCGAAAAATCCGAGCCGGTGAACCTAGGAGGGCCATCTAACTTCTGGGCCATGACCACCCTAGATCTGGAGATTCTTAAGCCAATTCGAAATATGATAATAGGAGGGAACGTTGCTGGCCTAACCTCGCTCTGATACCACTGATGAAAAGCGCGCGAATCTGGAGAGCGTAACAAGAGATTAAGCCCGCCGACTTCGGCAAACCATTTTGTGCAGCTCATGTCATCTAAAAATATGTGTAGGTATGCGTTGGAACGGTCTTAATCTCTACTTGTCATAATGGTAAAGCACGTCTTCAACCAATATCTAGGCCGATCGCTATCGCGATTTAAGTGCGACGGGCTATCCTGGCAGAATTACTTGGCAACCATGGATTAGATCTAGGAATGGCTTAAGCAAGAGTTCAGATCTGAAAAGTGACGAGTTGGTCAAACCCTACCAACCCAACCCTCGCCCTACAACAATCCCCAACAACCCAAAGTGCCAAACTAGCAACACCAAAGGTGTTGTAGTGAATAGCAAAGGTTTGTTGGTGCTTGTTGGGTGCGAGATCATTTCCAGCCCGCAACAAGTCTAGCAAACACATTTTGCCCCAAACCCTTAGCCTACAACCAGCTAGAGAAAAATACCACAACCACCTACACAATCAACAGATTGGTCGCCTCAGGCTCCACTGGGTCCCATGTGCGAAGGTATCAGTGAAGCCAGGAGGACTCCGCAGCCATATCTCCTCGTTTAGGCTGCCCTAGAGAAACGCAGTGGAGAAGTCGAGGGAGTGCAGCTCGTAGTCTCGCTGTGCTGCTACATGCAGTAACTTCCGAAGAGTCGTTTTCTTTGGGGTCGGGGTGAAGGTCTGGAAGAAGTCAACTTTCTTACGCTGACTGAAACCTCTAGCCACGTAGCGTGCCTTGAACACAGGCGGTGATCCAGGCGGCCGCTTCACCTTGAAGAGCCACATGCCATCGAAAAATTTTGCCCTATGAGGGGGAACTGCATCGACGTAGGTGCCTGTGGATCTCCAAGACGCTAACTCTGAGTCCATAGCCACTTTCCACTAAGAGGCCCACTCCCCTGACACTGCCTCACACTACGTGCGACGGGTCGGTATGTCAAGGGCGTCGGGGTCTCCCTCAGGGGATAGCAGCATGGCACAAAGAGAAGGAGAAGCGATTGCCAAGTACTCCAGCTCAGACTGCCTATCCTCTAGGACGTCATAGCCAAGGGCAAACTCACCCCCGACGGACAGAGGACGGAAAGGTGGAGCTGGCACCACACGCATGGCGTAGTCAAGGCGGCTGGTGGCAGAAAACTCAGCGACAACGACCTTGAGAGCCGAGACAGACGACGGAGAGAACGAGAGTCGGTGGCAAGAGTGGCGAGAACATGGGAGACAATAGGGTGAGTAGCACGGTAGTAGTCAGAGATAGGGGTAGGGGTAGGGGAGACTGGAAGAGAGGATGGAGGAGGAGACGAGAGAACGGACACAAGTGGAGAACGATGACGAGAAGAACAAAAGAGGGCAGTGCGGAGGTCAGTAATAGGGGACGAGGGACGAGCACGCAGAGGACAGGGACGGACACAGTAGTGTGGAGAAGACCAGACAGCAAGAGAGTCGTCAGGAGGAGGAAACGTAGGGCCAAAGGCCGGGAGAGACGGAGAGCGGACAGGAGAAGAGGAGGGAAGACCAAGGGCCCGGAGGCCACTCACGGGCAAGAACAACCGCCGCTCCAAAGGGAGCTGTTGCGGCTGCCGCTGCTGCTGCTGCTGCTGCTGCTTCTGCTGCTGCTGCGGCTGCTGCTGCTGCTGCTGCTGCTGCTGATGCGGCTGCTGCTGCTGATGCTGCTGCTACTGCTGTTGCTGCTGCTGCTGCTCTTGCTGCTCTAGCAGGTCCAACTGCTGCCGCTCCTGCCTCTCCCTCTCTAACTGCTCCTGCTCCTCACGCGCACGCCAGCGGTCTGCCTAGAGACGCGTGTCGTGGCGGTGGGGAGACTGAGCGGGCACTGCAGAAGTAGTGTCTCCAACTCCAGTCTCTTCAGAATTAGCACCCCCAGTGTCAGTGTCTCTAGAGGTAGCACCACCAGTGTCAGAGCCTATAGCTCCAGCACCCCTTGAACTAGCACCTCGAGTGCTAGCAACTCCTGCTCCAGCACCCCCTGAACTAGCACCTCCAGTGCCAGCACCTGCAACTCCAGCACCTCCAGCTCCAGCACCCCCAGAACTAGCACCACCTGTGCCAGCACCTCTAGCTCCAGCACCCCCCAAACTAGCACCTCCACCTCCAGCACCCCGCGAACGAGCACCCCCAGATCGAGCACCTCCAGTGTCAGTACCTCCAGCTCCAACACCCCCAGAGTCCACAGTAACCTGTCGCGGAAGTGCCGAAGGCTGCTGAGGGGATTGTGAGGAGGACTGCGGGGAGGGAGACGCTACGTGACACGCGACCGAGGGGAGAGGGGTAGCGTGAGACACACCTGACGAGGCAGGACCAGGGGGGGGCGGGGGTACTGGAGGAGCAGGAGCAGGAGGAGGAGAGGGTGCAAGGAAAAGAGGAGGAGGGGGGACAGAAAGACCTCGACAGAGGTACCGGGAATATTAGGACACTGACTCGTCAAACCAGACGTCACGGGATTCTAGGAACTGGTGGAAAGGCGGGTGGTAAAAGGCGTAGTCGTGAGAGTCCACCGGGAAACCAAGGAAGACACAGGGCATGGCGCGAGCTGAGAACTTGTACGCAGAGGTGTCGCTGACAAGCGCAAGGCAGCCCTAGACACGAAAGGCCGACCCAACACCAGGGGACCTGGTCCAAAGACTGGTCAGTGAAGCCTCTGGCCGCGAGATACGCGGCTGGAGGTTCAGCTGGTGAGCGGCGTAGCGAACTGCGTAGGGCCACAGAAAATGGGGCGCACGGGCGATGTCCATGACCAAGCCAATGCGGCGCTCAGCAACCCCACTCTGCTATGGGGACTCCGAAAGCGTCCAGGACTGTGAGATCTATTGTCCGCCACAAAAACCACGAAGAATGCCGGAGCGAAACTCGCCCCCACGGTCGGAGTGGAGATAGGAGACACGACGAAGCCACCGGATCAGCGTAGAAGTCACCTCGGACTTCTTCGCGAGAGGAAACACCGTGGTGTACCTGGAGTAGTCGTCGAAGACCACGAGAAAGTAGCGCTCCCTCTCAGGTCCTTGAGTAGGGGCAGGGCCCCAGGCGTCCAAGTGGAGAGTCTGGAAGGGAGCAGTGGCCGAACGAAGGGAGGAGGAGTGCGGAGTGGCGCGCAGGCGGACGGCGACGCAAGGAGTGCACGGCGGTGCAGGTGAGGGAGGGAGCGACGCAAAGAAGCGAGGGAGACCCGAGACAAGACGGTGACTAGCCATGTTACAGAGGCGGGGGATCGACAGGTGGCCAAGACGGTGGTGCCACAAGATGGTTGGGTGGGCGAGATACCGACAAGAGCAAGACGCTGCAACCTGACCAGATCTAGCAACCTGACTAGACACAGCAACCGGAGGGGACGCAGTAACCTGACCGGACTCTGCTACCTGGGGGGGTGCAGTAACCTGGCCGGAATCTGCTACCTGGTGGGACGCAGTGTGCAGAATGAAGATACTTGAGTGGGGCTCCCTGGTGAACGTGGCAAGAAGTGCCCCGGTGGAAGCATCCGTACAAATCGCCGTCCTCTCGTGCGCAGGAAAAGTGACTGTGATCCCACGGTCCTGAAGGTATCCAACACCCACCAAGTTCCGAGAGAACGAGGGGATGTAGAGACCAGTGAGGAACCAGAAGGGACAGCCAGGCCCGGGAGAGTGGTTAAGCTGCGAGCGACTGCTGGTCCTGAAGTAGGATCAGCCAGTGCAACTGGGACTGAGCCGAAAGAGGTGTGACAGTGCTGTGGTCGCGAAAGAATCACTAAGACACACCTGAGTTCAGCGTGAAGGAGAGCGACGTGACAGCAGTCGTCACGGCTGGACTAGTGACTACACAAGCACCTACACTAAAAGCACAAGTACCTATACTTGCAACAGGCAAAGGTCCTAAGCTAGGTACACGCAAGCCAAGAGATCCATCTGTGACAGAATAAGCAGCATCCATAGACATATCAAACACTGGGTAACCACTATGAGACAGACCGGGCCAGATCGGTGGCCTCGACTCAGGCCCAAAACGCTCACGGTATAGGTCGTCGAGGCGGCTGTAGCAGCGCTGTGCAAAGTGGTCAGGACGCCAGCAGGTAGTGCCAGCACCAGGGCCAGTCAAGATCTGGTATTGGCACGGGCCGACGTCGCGGCCACCGCGACGAGCCCCCAGCTGGCTGGGCCGCTGCTGCAGCCAACGCTACCCTAACCACCAGGCCCCCACGGCTGCTAAGGGCACCACTGCTGCTGAGGGCGCCACTGCTGCTGAGGGTGCCATTGCTGCTGAGGGTGCCACTGCTGCTAAGGGCGCCACTGCTGCTGTGGCTCCCACTGCTGAAACTGCCGCTGTTGCTGTCCTTGCTGCTGGAGAACTCTAGTGGACGCCATGGTAATGGCTAGCAGGGTGCATGAGCGGCAAGCTAAGAGCGACTGGATCTAGGAGCAAGGAGTGAGAACAGCTAGGAGCGCCAGGTGAAACTAGGCGCTGAACGGCCGGAGCACGGAGCAAACTGAGCTGGGAGCAAGGAGCGAGAACAGCTAGGAGCGCCAGTTGAAACTAGGTGAGGAATGGCCGGAGCATGGAGAAAACTGAGCTAGAAGCGACTAGAACGAGGAACGGCTGGAGTGAGACACGGCCGGAGCGAGAAACGTTAGGCTAGAAGCTACGGGCTCGAGGAGCGGCTGGAGCAAAGAGCGAGAATAGCTAGGAGCGCCAGGTAAAACTAGGTGAGGAACGGCCAGAGCACGGAGTAAAATGAGCGAGAAGCGACTAGAGCAGGAACGGCTGGAGTGAGACACGACCGGAGCTAGAAACGGTAGGCTAGAAACTACAGGCTCGAGGAGCTGGGAGCGAAGAGCGAGAACAACTATGAGCACCAGGTGAAACTAGGCAAGGAACGGCCGGAGCATGGAGCGAGAACAACTAGGAGCGCCAAAGGTTCACTAGGACTAGGAGTAGCGGCCTCCAACCGCGGCAGAACGGTGAACCCAGTGAAGGAACGGTAAGGAACGGGAAAACTGACGGTGAGAAATCCCGAGAACGGCCTGTTAAGGGTCGTGGCGCGCTAGATGGCCTGTGGGCGGCTGTGGGGGGGCCTTGAAGGCGGCTATGAAGGCCTGTGGGCGGCTGTGGGGGCCTGTGGGCGGTTGTGAAGGCCTGTGGGTGGTTGTGAAGGCCTGTGGGCGGCTAGATGGCGCGCGCTACTCTACTGAGTGGCGTGCACTGTTCTGCAGGGGCACGATGCTCTGCAGGGGCGCTGGCTGCTCTGCAGGGTGGCGCGTGATGATCTGCAGGGACGCGCGCTGCTCTGTAGGGGTGCGCGCTGCTCTGCAGGGACGCGCGCTACTCTGCAGGGCGGCGCGCGCTTCTCTGAGAGCTGGCGCGGGCTGCTCTGCAGAGAAGCGCGCTGCTCTGCAGGGGGGCACGGGCAACGCGCGGGCTAGGGGCTAGTGTTATAGTCACAATAGGCTTGAATGTGCCTAAGACGAAAGATAGAGTGCACAGACGGATTTCTGCACAGCGGCTTCAAACGTTGATAGCGTTCTGCTCACAGCTGCAAATGACTTGATTCAAATTGGATCTTTACGTCGCCTGCAATAAGCAATTTTTATTGCACGATTTCATTAAGAATTGACGACACACCGTCGGTTTGAACGAACGGTACTATGGCAGTCACTATAGTCTTAGAGCACAAGATAGGAAGAGTTACGAGTTGGGAATGACTCCCAGCTCCTACAAACCCCAAGAGCCGAGGTACAGTGATGTGGAACAGTGCCACACTGTCCCCAACCACGAAGGGTCTCGAAAATACCCTCCACAAGGGCCTACACCAAGAGAAATGTTACACTACAAAAAGTAATGCAACTATTCTCACTATCTTAAAGTTTACCCTTATGGAGAGCTTCGAAATCACTTGATTCTTGAAACCAAGGCTCTGGTTCTTCAAGGTAAAATTCTTCCTTGAGTTCTTGGATGTCTTCTGCGCACACCTGCGACACGCCGAACGTTCCACAAACGACAAAATAGAAAAACGCACACGACACGCAAACGACGACATGAAATGCGACTAGCGATAACTCGCTATTGACTCGACACACACATTCAAAATCATGCCTCATCATTCACACACTATTGTAAGCATGAAACAGATATGATCTCATGCCCTCATACCATTCCATGCACACACGCATGCACGCACACGGACAACAAGCCGAATGCAAACCGTAGAGTTGCACCAACAAACTCCCCCTCGGATTGTCAGAGGATCTTAATCTCTCAAGTCAGAGCCATCCCAGCCAGCTTGCAACACTTCCAATGCTGCTGCTCCACCAGCCTCTTGGTCATCATGTCACCTGGCTGCCTTGTCGTCTTCACGTAGTGCAACTCAACTTCACCCGCGGCCACCATGCTCCTCGTCCAATGCCACTTCACCCTCATGTGCTTCGTGAGGCCATGCAACACAGGGTTCTTAGCAAGGGCAATGGCACCCTGGCTGTCACAGTAGAGTGGGGTAGGTCCTTGCTGCTCCTCCCCCAATTCAGCCAACAAATGCCACTGCCACACAATCTCTCGTACGGCACGGAAGAGTGCCATGTACTCGGACTCCACCGATCTCAATGCTTGATCCACCTGCTTCTTGCTCTCCCAAGCAGTTGGGCCTCCAACAGCACAGCAAATGAACCCTCCAACACTTGTCATGTCCTCTGGTTCCGATGCATAAGAAGCATCTGAGAATGCTGTGAGGAACAAACGCCCGGGTTCAACACCATCCGCGCCCTTTTGGCGCCTTTGCGCCGCCGCCGAGTATTGCAGCCCAACGGTCGGTGTTTGGCCAAGATACTTGGCCACCCTCATTCCAGCTGCTACCTGCTCCTCATTAGGGCATTGAACAACCCCAGCCAACTGTCCGGTTGCAAAGGAGACGTCCGGTCGGGTGTTTACCGCCGCGTACATGAGGCTGCCCACCAACGAGTGAAAACGGCGCCTCTCCTCTTCACCAACGATCTCCTCCTCTGGTCCCTTCACACACTTGAACCCAGAGGGAAAGGGTGTAGCCACATGGCCTTCACTCTGCCCAAAGTTGGCAGCCAATGCCTCCAGGTACTTCCGTTGATGCACCCGCATGCACCGCTTCTCCACATCGCGTTCAATGTGGAGCCCGAGGTAGAAGTTGACGTCACCAAGGGCCTTACACTTGAACTTGTCCTGAAGCTTCAGCATCACCTCCTTCACAAGGTCAGAGGAGGGTGAGAAGATGAAGATGTCATCCACGTACACCACCATGAAGCTCCTCTGCTCCCCCTCGCCAAGCATGAACAATGAGTGATCGGCCGTTGAGGGAGTGAAGTCGATCTCCTCCAAAACTCCTCGCAGCTTCAAGTACCACTACCTAGGGGCCTGCTTCAGTCCATAAAGGGCCTTCTTCACCTTCAAAACTCTGCCACTACCATCATCAAACCCCTCTGGCTGCACCATGAAAATTTCTTCCTCTAGGACGCCGTTGAGGAATGCGGTTGTCACGTCCATTTGTTTCACCACCCATCCTTTGATGGCAGCACCCGCGAGTAGGGTTCTCAGCGTCGTCGGCTTCACCACAGGAGCAAACAACTCCTTATAGTCCACCTTCTCCTTCTGCTGGTACCCCTTTGCCACAAGCATAGACTTGCAGCGCTCCAAACCGGAACTCTTCACCTCCCCAAACTGCATGCCTATCTTCGCCTCATTCTCCGCCTTCCAATCCTTGTACATCAGATTCTCCATGAATTTTCAGTCCCTGCTCACCAAGAATTTCTTGGTGAATGGGTCCCAAAGAAGCCACCCCTTGCTGTTTTGAGCCATGCCCAAGTGCACAGCCCATATCGCCTTGGCACCGAGCTTGTTGTGCCGAAGATGCTTAGGCACGAGCGCCATGCACATGCACCCGAACACCCGAAGCATATCCACCTTTGGCTTCCTTCCAATCCACTCCACATAGGGCACCCATTTGTCTGCTCCCACATGAGTCAAAGCTCTGTTCTTGGCCACACACGCACTCCGCACCGCATCAGGCCAGAAATATTCGGGTAGCCCGGCTTCAATGAGCAACCCACACGCCGTCTCCGTGATTGTCCGGTTCGCTCGCTTGGCGATGCCGTTCATTGCAGGGGAGTATGGCATGGTAAGGGAGTGCCTTATGCCATTCTTCTTCAGCCACAATGAGAAATCTTTGCTCAGGAACTCTCCCCCACGATCGGTGCGAATTGCCTTCACTAACCGGTCTTGTTGCCGCTCCACCATCGGCAACCAATCGGTCTTCACCGTTTCAGCCACGTCACTTTTCTTGGACAGCACGTACACCCAAGTCATGCGAGTGTAGACGTCCACAATGGTGAGAAAGTACTCAGCTCCAGCAGCTCCAAGCTTCAGGGGGCCCACCACGTCCATCAAGTGGTGCCTTAGCCGTTGCCTCCGAACTAGAGAACAGGAAACGGGTGAACTTGGCTTGCATGCACGTCGGGCAGCCAAGTACCTCATCGGGCTCCCCCTTCACACGTATGCCAGCAACCATCTCATTCTTCACTTGCTGCTGCAAGATGGGCAGGGCCACATGCCCCATGCGCCGATGCAAGGTGAGCCAATCACACTCCCCCGTAGCCGAAGTTGGATTGGAGAATGCCGCGCTCGCAATAGCGCCCCACATACTCTCTCCGTAGTCCTCCTCCGCTGCTGCCTCTAGGTTCTCCTCACCCTTTTGCTGCTCCTTGGTTGCTGCACCACTCTCCTTAGGTTCACTGAACTTGCTGGTCCCTCCAGGTTTGCTCTTCTTGAGCTCATTCTCCTTAGCGCGACCGTTCGCGCCATCGTCGCTACCGACCGCTCCATCCTTGGTGCTGATGCTTGCTGCCACTTGCCTCTCCTTAGGCATAGGGACCACTGGGATCTGCCACATCTCGTTGTAGACATCCCTGTCCTCATGAAGGTCCCAAAGAATTCGATCGCCAAGCCTTGCGGTGTAGGTCTTGGCTCCCTTCGAGTTCGTGTCCATGCCGGCCTTTGCCAACCGCCGCACGGAAATCAGGTTTGCAGCAAGGCTGGGCACCCAAAGCACGTTCTTGAGGCCCACCATCTTCCCATGAGCACCCTTGAACATGGCCTTGCCCATGCCTTTCACCTCTGCTCGCTGCCCCAAAGCCGATGTCACATGCTTCACCGGTGACGGCTCAAGTTCGGTGAGCAAGTCCGCACGAGGTGTCATGCTATAGGTAGCGCCGCTATTGATCACCCAATAGTCCAGGGAGTGTAGGGTGACCTTCCCCACAGCTGCTGGCTTCTCAAAGCCTTCATCCTTCTCTGGATCAGCCGGTGCTTGCGTGGACACGAAGAAGAATTGACCCGGAAAGCGATCGTCCCTCGACTCGCTCTCGTTGCCGGCACTCTTCATACTTGCAGCACCACCTCCGCGACCGCCACGGCCTCCACGGCCTCTTCCTCTCCCTCCTCCTGCTCCTCTACCCTCTTGGCCTTGAGCAGGGGTCCATCCATCAAGGAGCTTGAAGCAATCGCGCCACATATGTCCGCTCTTGTGACAATAGTGGCACTCGCCGTCGAATCGGCCGCGACCGCGTCCGTAGCTCTTGTTGTCGCTGCCGTATCCGCCACTCCCGCGGGCTCCATTGAAGTTGTTGCTGCCAAATCTGCCTCCTCCTCGTCCTCTGCCCCTTCCACGGCCATACCCTCGGCTGATGCTTGCTGCCCCGGCGCCATCCGCACTCGCCAACTCACGGCGGCGGAAGTCCTCTTGAAGGATCGCTCGCTTCACGTCTTCAAGCGAGAGGCGGGGCAAGTCACGATTGAGGTTGATGATGAGAGAGGACCATGACTCTGGGAGTAAGGCCAGCAACTTGGTCTTCTTTTGGAGCTCACTGTAGTTCAAATCAGCTCCCTCAAGCCGCGTCAACAAGTCGAAGAATTTCTGCACCCCTTCTTCAACCGCTTCGTCTTCTTCAATTCGTAGTGCCGCCATTTGCCGTTCCAACACCACCGCTACCGCCGCTGTTGCAGGAGCGCGTACACCCTTGAGAGAAGCCCATGCCTTTGGTCCCTTCTCTGGTTCACGCTGGAATAGCTTGATGTGACGGATTTGGCTGCTCCTCAAGGCTTGCCCAAGTAGGAGATAGCCTTGTGCGCTCTTCCGCACCCACGGGCTCTTCCCCGGGTCGTTCTCGGGGCGCTTCTCCGTTCCTTCCATCACCTCCAGCAGGTCATAGTGGTCAAAGATGTTCTCCATCTTGAAGGACCATTCAGCAAAGTTGTCACCGTTGAACTTGTCAAGCCCAAACACCCTAGGCTCATCCCTAGGTGGGCCAAGACTTGGTTGCATGGGCTCCATGGCTGAATCACGGGGTTGGCCTTGAGCTTGGGCTTCTCCACTGCCACCAGCACCTCTGCCACCCCTTTCCTCAGGACCAGCCATTGTCGAATCTTCTCCAAGGGGCTCTGATACCACTTGTCATATTCACAATAGGCTTGAATGTGCCTAAAACGAAAGATAGAGTGCACAGACGGATTTCTGCACAGCGGATTCAAACGTTGATAGCGTTCTGCTCACAGCTGCAAATGACTTGATTTAAATTGGATCTTGAGCGTCTTTACGTCACCTACAATAAGCAATTTTGATTGCACGATTTCATTACGAATTGACGACACAGCGTTGGTTTGAACGAACAGTACTATGGCAGCCACTATAGTCTTAGAGCACAAGATAGGAAGAGTTACGAGTTGGGAATGACTCCCAGCTCCTACAAACTCCAAGAGCCGAGGTACAGTGATGTGGAACAGTGCCACACTGTCCCCAACCACGAAGGGTCTCGAAAATACCCTCCACAAGGGCCTACACCAAGAGAAATGTTACACTACAAAAAGTAATGCAATTATTCTCACTATCTTAAAGTTTACCCTTATGGAGAGCTTCAAATTCACTTGATTCTTGAAACCAAGGCTCTGGTTCTTCAAGGTAAAATTCTTCCTTGAGTTCTTGGATGTCTGCTGCGCACACCTGCGACACGCCGAACGTTCCACATACGACAAAATAGAAAAACGCACACGACACACAAACGACGACATGACATGCGACTAGCGATAACTCGCTATTGACTCGACACACACATTCAAAATCATGCCTCATCATTCACACACTATTGTAAGCATGAAACAGATATGATCTCATGCCCTCATACCATTCCATGCACACACGCATGCACGCACACGGACAACAAGCCGAATGCAAACTGTAGGGTTGCACCAACAGCTAGGCGAGCAGACTACGCGCGGGATAGGGGCAGGGCGCACGGGCGACGCATGGGCTAGGGGCAGGGCGCACGGGCGACGCGCAGGCTAGGGGCAGAGCGAGCGCTAGGCGAGAGCACAGGGGCGTAAGCGCGGGCTAAGTGCGCAAAAATGGGCTAGGAGGGAGGGGGGGGGGGGGGGGGGGGGGGGGGGGGGGGGGGGGAACAAGGGCGTGAGGCGCGGGGGCGGAGCGGACGGAGCGAGCGAGGGCTAGGATGAACGGACGGAGCGGGCTAAGCGAGGCTATGCTAGGATAAGGAACGAACCTCATGATACCATTTCAAGAAGTACGCACAACGGAATGGTAGGAATAGTATCGGATGGGATACAAATATGCAACCCAAACAACTGTACCCCCTAGAAGGAGTTGAAACTACTGAACAAGAATCAATGCATTGAACAGAAAGTTGGTACAAGTACTAACCCTAATTGGGTTGTACCCCTTATGGGCTACCCCACTACTGCCTACACAATGTAAGCATTATAATATTTTGACACACCCCCATAGGCAAAGTGGGGGAGAACAAGTGGTCACAAGACCAGTCAAGAAAAGCAAAGCAAGCTCAGGGTGGATCACGAAGTCACCACACATTCCGAGCACAAGCAGATGGCCACAAGGCCAGTTCGCATGCAGAGTTATATAAAAGAGAACAAACAATACAGTGATCATACCCTAGCAAGTGTAAGCATGCAGGTGTATATATATAGATCACAGTACAAGCAAAGTCACGCAATGAGCAAGTGAGGCAAATTAGGCACAAGGCCTAAAACAGTACGGAAACGCTGATGATAACCAAACTGAAGTGCCTTGGTGAATATCAGCAGTGTTGGCCCTAGTGGCCACGTAAGCAAGACGAAGCTTACCACACTGCTGCAACTCTCGAGCAAGGAAGTAACGCAGAACGATGTGCTTCGTTCTGTGCTCCAGTCTGTGCTCCTGACACAAGGCAATCATGGCCTTGTTGTCTACGTACAAAATTGGAGAAGAACGAGGCCGCACTCCCAAGTCGGTCAGTAGGTAGGTGAGCCAGCGTAACTCCTGTGCAGCCATGGCCCCTGCGTAGATCTCAGCCTCACAACTGAAACTGAGAACAGAAGATGAGCGGGTAGACCGCCAAGAGACAGAGCCGGAGCCAAGGCTGAAGGTGTAACCCTGTGACGACCGTTGCGTAGCCAAAAAGTCAACCCAAGAAGCGTCTGCATGTCCAGTGAGGACAACTGGACCCCGTCCTCCAAGCACGAGCCCCATGCCCGAAGTACTGCACAAGTAGCGCAACACCCTCTTAGCGGCCTCCCAGTGCTCTGGTCGGTGTCTCCCGGGCGCAACGTTGCGTGCCAGGATGCTGAGATGGTAGGCAAGGTCAGGTCGAGTGCAGGTCATCAGGTACATGAGGCAGCCCACAAGCACTAGATATGGGCCACTCGGCTCTACGGACTCGTCCGAAGGTGGAGCTGAGAGCGAGTGGCCGGTAGGCAGAGGAGTGGACTGTGGCGAGGAGTACCGGAAGCCGAAGCGCTGAAGGACCTGCTGCACCATGTGTGACTGAGTCAGGGTGATGGTGCGCCGTGCTCTGTCCCGGGTGATCTGCAAGCCAAGATAGCTGCGCACCTCACCCAGGTCGGTGCAGGTGTGTCTCTTCTGCAGCTCCGACTTCACAAGGGCCAGTGCCTCAGTGTCAGCAGTGGAAAAGACCAAGTCGTCGACGAGGATGTAGAATGGCGGCAGCGAAGTGTTGGTGCGCAGAAACAGTGACAGGTCAGCAATCGAAGGAGCAAACCCAAGAGCCGCAAGCCTCATCCTCAGTGTGTCGTGCCACTCGCAAGGCGTCTGGCGGAGACCGTAGACTGGCCGCCGGAGGCTCCACTGGGTACCTGCAGGAAACGACCCAGTGAAGCTAGGTGGGCGGCGCAGCCAGGTCTCCTCGTGCAGGCTGCCTTTATAGGAAAGGTGTGCTAAATTCATGAGAGTGCAGCTTGTAGTCACGCTGAGCAGCGACGTGCAGCAGAACCCGAAGAGTGGTCATCTTCGGGGTAGGGGAGAAGGTCTGGAAGAAGTCAACTCCCTGTCGCTGACTAAAGCCTCGTGCAACGTAACGAGCCTTGAAGACAGGCGGAGAACCCGGTGGCCGCTTCACCCTGAAAATCCACATGCCATCGACTATGTTCACCCCAAAAGGGGGAACTGCGTCAACGTAGGTGCCTGTGGACTTCCAGGATGCCATCTCTGCGTCCATGGCTGTCTGCCACTGAGAGGAGTAGGGACCCGTAATCGCCTCTGCGTAAGAGCGCGGGGTCGGGATATCTAGTGCATCCGGGTCTCCCTCAGGTGCAAGCAGCATGGCCACGAGATGAGGTACAACTGCTGCAAGGCACTCAAATTCCTCCTGCTTGTCCTCAAGGACGTCCGTGCCAAGAGCACACTCACCCCCGACGGACGGAGGACAGTCAGACTCAGACTCAGCAACAAGACTAGTGGCGTAGTCGAGACGACAGGCAGCAGCAAAGTCAACAAGCTCAGCAACTAGGGCAGACACAGCAGAGGACTCAAACGAAGGGTCAGTGACAACAGTGGCTAGAAGACAAGAGACAGCGGGAATGGCAGCACGAGCTAGGTCAGACTCAGGGTTAGGAACGGCAGGAAGAGAGGACTCAGGAGGAGGCAGCAGAGGAAGGACGAAGTGTCATAACGTGAGTGCCGAGGACAGGAGGAGGACGCGGACGAGGAATCCGACGACCAGTGCGAACAGTGCGAACAGGCGAGGCAAGACGAGACTCAGGCTCACGACGCTCTGTAAAAGAGTCTGTCTGCTCAGTGTAAGGAGAAGGAGCAGGCAATGGGGAGTCTGGCTGTAACTTTGGCGGCGACTAGCGAGGCGGTGGACTCATTAAGCTAGGAGGAAGGCCAGTAGAAGACGGGAGACTAAGAACCTAGCGAAGGACCGATTCAGGTGGCAGCAGAGACAAAGGTGGCGGCGGATCGAAAAACGGGCGCCGCTGCACAGTGCCTCCAGCACCTGTACCGCCAGGCGCAGCACCCCCAGCGCCAGCACCTCACGCTCCAGGGTCAAAAGCTCCAGTGCCTCCAGCTCCAGCGCCTCCAGCTCCAGGGCCTCGAGCGCCAGGTTCTCCAGCTCTAGCTCCTCCAGCTCCAGCGCCGCCAGCGCCGGTGCCCTCAGGTCCAGTGCCTCCAGCTCCAGCTCCTCCAGCGCCAGGGTCTCCAGCGCTAGCCTCTCCAGCTCCTGCGCCTCCAGCACCAGGGTCTCCAGCTCCAGCTCCTCTAGCTCCAGCGCCCCCAACACCACCAGCCCCGGCAGCTCAAGTACCCCTAGTACGAGCACCTCCAAGACCAGCAGCTGCAGCACCTCCGGTACCTCCAGCTCCAGCAGGAACTCCAGCACCTCCAAAACTAGTAGCTCAAGCACCTCTAGCTCCATTGCCTCCAGCGGCAGAGTCTCCAGCTCCGGCAGCTCCACTCCTAAGGCGTGTGCGCTGAGCAAACCACTCGCGCAGCTGCTGCGGGGAGAGAGGCTCCGGTAGTGAAGATATTCACGGCGAGGCACCCGCAATACCTCCACAAGAAGTAGTACCCCTAGGCTCAGCACCCCCAGACCCCTCACCCTCGGACCCAGCACCCCCAGGCTCCGCAACCTCAGGCTCAGGACCCTTAGGCTTAGGACCCTCAGGCTCCGCACCCTCAGGCTCCGCACCCCCAAGCTCCGCACCCCCAAGCGCCGCACCCTCACGCTCCACACCTGCAGGCGCAGCACCCCCAGGCTCTGCACTCGCAGGCTCAGCACCCCCAGTCGTAGCACTCCCAGACACAGTACCTATAGCAGGATCTGAGTCTACAGTGACCTCGACAGGCACAGTCCCGGGGAGTGGGTTTACTTGAGACACACCTGAGGGAGCAGGACCCTGAGGGAGGAGGGGGTCTACCGGAGGGGGACCTGGAGCAAGAAAGAGCGGCGGGGGTGGGAGAGGGGCAGAGCGGTAGGGGAAGAGACGGTAAAAGGGAACCGACTCGTCAAACGTGACGTCCTGAGAGGAGAGGACACGGCGCAATGTGGGGTGGTAAATCTCCCAGCCAGGCGCATCAGGGGGAGAGCCAAGGAAGACGCAGGGAATAGCACGAGATCCCCAGACCCGGAACACCGACGCATCGCCAACCTTCCCTGTCCAACGCAGTGTAGGCGAGGTCTCCGGCAAGGAGACACGGGGCCAGAGGTTGAGCTGATGCGCAGCGTACTGGACCGCAAACGGCCACAGAAAATGGGGAGCAGCCGCATGGATCATGGAGGTACGAGCCACCTCCATGACTAAGCCAATGCGGCGCTCAGCAATCCCATTTTGTTGCGGGGAGGCTAGAAGCGTGAATGACTGGAGGATGCCCTCCCCACGACAAAATTCCCGCAAGAGGTCGGAGGAGAACTCACCACCTCTGTTAGAGTGCAGACGCAGGACAGGAAGGTCATCGCGGAACCGCTCATGGAGCTGGAGACGGACTGCGCGGATCCAAGGGATCAAGACATCAGGGACCTCACCCTTGCTGCGCAAGGGGAAGACCGTGGTGTAACGCGTGTAGTCATCAACAACCAGCAGAAACTAGCGCTCGCAGCCATGTCCACTGACGCGGGTTGGGCCCCACACGTCCATGTAGAGAGTCTGCAGGGGAGCAATCGTCGGGGGAAACGAGGAGTGAGGAGCGGCGTGCTGCCGCCCCTCGACGCAAGGAAGGCAGGGCGGGGCAGGCGAGGGCGGGAGGGGAGGCAGAGACCTGGGAAGACCAGAAACAAGGAGGCAGGAGTGCATGCCACGAAGGCGTGGCAGGGAGGGGTGACCAAGGCGGTGGTGCCACAGGAGAGTCTAGTGCGACAAGAGGCGACACAAGCAGGAAGGTGCTACCTGAGCTGGCGCGGACTCCTGAGCAGACGCAGCTACCTGAGGAGGCTCAGTATTCAGTGTGTACAGACTCGACCCAGGCAGACGGGTGAACGTGGCCAGGTGATAGCCCGTCCGTGTACATGTGCAGATCGACACACGCTGACCCCCAAGAGTGGTGGTAGTGGAGGGCAGCGGTACTCACCAAGTTTGTAGAGAATGAGGGGAGGCGAAGACCTGAGAGTGAGCCGGATGGAACCGCCGGACACGGGAGAACAGTGGAAGAACGAGCAAGAACTGGGCCCCCCGAGGGGTCAGCCAGTCTGACCAGAACAGGTGCAGGGAGTGGAGTGAGGGCGGTACTGTCGCAAAAGAAACATAGGGAAGCACCTGAGTCAAGTGCAAGGCCTTAGCAGGCGTAGTACCATTGAGAGCAGACTCACTAGCACCTAGAGCAGCAGCCTTTATACCTGGGTTGGGCGGTACACACAGGTAACAGTCACCCTCAGCACTAACAGACAAGGCATAAATGGTAGCAAGGAGAGCATTATAGTCAAGAGCAAAGATATCAACTCCAGACCTAAGCAGCTCTGCCCAGCGGGGGCGCTCAGCCTCGTTTCGAAACTCTGCGCGCCAAGCGTCGTCTAGGCGGGAGAAGCAGCGGTGTTGAGTGTGAGGCTTCCCGCATGTCTGACCAGCACGGTCACCTGTGCGAATGACATACGGGCAGCTAACACTACCCCCAGACGCCCCGCGCTGAGAAAATCACTCACGAAGGTGCTAGGGCGAAGGGGTCTTGCTCTGACGCTGCTGCTGCTGCCTCTTGCCACCACTAGAACCTCCCCTCTGAACAGCTCCACCCCGACTGTAACCACTCCCACTATTGCCACTACCACCACCCCCACCGCCTCCACCAATACCGCCACCAAAGCCCCCACACTCGCCACCACTCCCACCGCTGCCACCACCTCCGCTACCTCCACCACCTCCACTGCCGCCCCCACTACCACCCCCGCTGCCACCGCCACCACCCCTGCCACCCTTGCCCTTGCTGCTGCGGTGCTTCCCACTAACAGCAGAAGCAGCCCCGACATCCGCAGCACCAAGGATGTCAACAGCAGCAGGAGGGGCGTATGATAGGGCAAGGGGGGAGGGAGAACACCCCTCAAAGAAGGGCATGCGAGGAGTGCCACGAGCGGCACCTACAACAACGACGCTAGTCTCAGGTGCAAGGAGGTGCTGCTCGAGCAGGTCGACAGTGAGGGCTGTGGGGTCAAGTGCGAGAAAGTGATCTCTGACAGTGCGAAGAGAGTCAGGGAGGTGGGTGACTATGAAGTAGAGAGTGATGTACATCGGGGGCGGGTTCCTGTAAAGGAACTCCGCTGGAAGGGCAACGCGGTAGCGAGCATCACTTGTGCGAAGGTGGGTAACGAGGTCCTCTACCGTGGCAAAGGCGGACAGCTCGGGAAAGAGGTAGGGCAGTAGAAGACAGCCTAGAGCAGCAGTGGCAGGGGAGGAGTAACGGGCGACTACAGCGTCGTACAGTGCTTTCGCAGTCTTTTGAGCGCGTTCGGCTAATGGCAGGTGGTTACGAACGGCTAAGCGAGCAGCAGCGTCACGGGTAAGCCTCTGTGAGCGAGTCGCACTGTCAGCTGTGGCGGGAGGGGCGAGAGAGGCTCTAGACGTGTGGTCAAACAACGAAACGCTATCTCTAGAATCGCTCAGTAGGTACAGCCGTAAGTCGTCGAGCCACGTATCGAATTGGATCGGACGGCCCTCATGATCGAACGTGAGTATACTGAGAGAAGCCATAGAGGGCAGAACAAGGTGGCGCGCAACTAGCAGATCAGCACACAAGTAGGGCAGCGCGGTGCACGGCTAGGGCGGCCAGCAGAAAGGGCGGCGAGCGGGCTGCCAGAGGGCGGCGCGCGGGCTGCAAGATGCGGCGAGCGGGCTGCCAGTTGGGGGCGAGCGGGCCGCAAGGGCGGCTAGTGGGCCGCAGGCGGGCGGCAGGCGGCGAGCGGGCTCCAGGGGCAGTACGCGGGCCGCAAGCGAGCGGCGAGCGGGCTGCAGGGGCAGCGAACGGGCCGTAAGGGCAGCGAGCGGGCCGCAAGGGCGGCGAGCGGGCCTAAGAGTGGCGAGCGGCCCGCAAGCAGGCGGCGAGCGGGCTGCAGGGGCGGCGCGCGGGCTGCAGGGGCGGCGCGCTGGCTGCAGGGGCGGTTCGCGGGCTGCTAAGGCCGGCGCGACGGGCTGCTAGGGGCGGCGAGCGGGCTGCAGGGGCGACTCGCGGGCTGCTTAAGGCGGGGTGTGGGCTGCAAAGGGCGGCGCGACGGGCAAGCAAGGCGGCGCGCCAGGTTGGGCAGTTAGTGGGGCAGCGCTGTGGTGGGCCCTAAAAAAAATCGGTCCTAAGGAAGGACCTGCTCTGAAACCATGTTGAAACTATTGAACGAGAATGAATGCATTGAACAGAAAGTTGGTACAAGTACTAACCCTAATTGGGTTGTACCCTTATGGGCTACCCCACTACAGCCTACACAATGTAAGCATTATAATATTTTGACAGAATGCACCTCACTACAGCCTACAAGAGTTAATTATAGTTTGACATGTTAAAATCATAGGAGCCATGGCTAGGGTGTGAGCTAGCCAAGGAGTGTCGAGAGAGTTGAGAACAAGAAAGAGTTGGTTTCACTATAGAGAGTGAAGTAGAAATAGGGTAGGAAAGGGGGGTACACCACCAAGCAGGAAGTTAGGATAACTACACTGAGGCTAGAACTACATGCAGTTATAATAATATAATTCAGACATCCCCTCTTAACTGCATGCAGGAAGAGCCAAGTGCTAGACACAACCTGCAGGGGTACACCAAGCTGAACAAAGCAGCAGCACACAAGAGCAGTGACAACCAGTGCAATAGTGGCATATACAGTTGCAGTAACCCCGCAGCCTAGGTAGAAGCAGCAGAAGCAGGAGCGTGCGGCGGCAAGGGCGGCGGCACAGCAAGGCTCAACGGCAGCACCTGCCGCTCAACAGCAGTAGAGAGTAAAGACAAACAAGGGTGGCGACAGGGGCTGCAGCTGGAGGTACCACGGTAGCAGAGCGCGGCAGTTGCAGATGTGTGGCTGCTTCGTCCCTTATCTCCCCTACCCCCCCCCCCCCCAGCGGCATGTGCAGCAGTGGGAGAGAGAGGAGGAGAGGCGGCAGCAGTTCACTCACACCCGCCACCCCCATACCCTCCCCCCCACTGCTTCACCCGCAGCAGGGGGATGGAGGAGGAGTGGGGGGGCGGGGGGGGGGGGCTGGTGCTGCAGATCCCCTCCCCCCCACTGCTGCACTCGCAGCAGGGGAATGGAGGAAAAGGGGGGGAGGGGGGGGGGGGGCGGGGGGGGCTGGTGCTGCAGATCCCCTCCCCCACTGCTGCACCCGCAGCAGAGGGATGGAGGAGAAAGGGGGGGGGGGGGGGGGGCTGGTGCTGCAGATCCCCTCCCCCCCACTGCTGCACCCGCAGCAGAGGGATAGAGGAGAAGGGGGGGGGGGGGGGGGAACTGGTGCTGCAGATCCCCTCCTACCACCCGCTGAACCTCCAAGCTCCCCCGTACTCTCCCCCCCACACCCGTCGTACGCCACACCCGCCACCCCCATACCCTCCCCCCCACTGCTGCACGCTCAGCAGGGGGATGGAGAAGAAGGGGGGGGGGGGGGGGGGGGGGAGTTTGCTGGCTTGGTGACGAAGCTGAGCAGCGGGGCACTGGAGGTGCAACCACCCCCAACCGCCACTCCTGACTCCCCCCAACACCCCCATGTGGGGGGGGGGGGGGGGGGGAGGGGGGGAGGGGGGCGGGGGCGGGGAATGAGCTGCGCGTGGAGAAACCGATTCGGTTTCTGCCCGTCGCGCACCCGATGCGCGCCCCGGCTGCGCGTCGGTTCCTGCCCGCGCCGGGGCCTAGGGGCGTCGAGTTACGGGGCCGAGCCTAGGGGAGCGACGGGCGCGAGCGACGGGCCGGGGCCGAGAGTTAGGGGCGACGGGCGCGGGGTGACGGGGCCGAGGGGTCTTGGTCGACGGGGGGGGGCGCGGGGCCTAGGGGCATTGCGCGACGGGCGACGGGCCGGGGCTGAGAGCTAGGGGCGACGGGCGCGGGGCGACGGGCCGGGGCCTGGGGGCCGACGGGCCTAGGGGCGGCGGGCGCGAGCGACGGGCCGGGGGCCGGAGGCTAGGAGCGACGGGCCGGCCTAGGGGCGACGGGCCTAGGGGCGACGGGCCGTGGCGACAGGCCTAGGGGCGACAGGCCGGGGCGACGGGCAGGGGC
Source organism: Closterium sp. Naga37s-1 (assembly GCA_947471745.1). Taxonomy (NCBI): domain Eukaryota; kingdom Viridiplantae; phylum Streptophyta; class Zygnematophyceae; order Desmidiales; family Closteriaceae; genus Closterium; species Closterium sp. Naga37s-1. The sequence continues at coordinate 1,928,532 of CANJKZ010000861.1, forward strand.
GACGGGCCGAGGGGCAACGGGCGACGGGGCCGGGGCCTAGGGGCGACGGGCGCGAGCGACAGGCGATGGGGCTAGGGCAGGGCTCTTGCTAGGATTCAAGCCCGTCTGAAGACATGTATAAAAAATTTCGTTTGGTCTGACGTTTTGACGAGGAAAAAATGTTAGTCTGAACTTTCAGACGAGTGCAAACGCCACGTCTGATTTTTCAGCTGAAATAGATAGTGCTGTCTGTTTTTTTTCAAATTGCATCGTGTAGTGTATTACTGTATATCGATTCAGGGCGACACAACCTAAATGTGGAAGGTTGTTGGGCAGCTCGCGGCATGCTGAGGGCAGGGGGGGTGGGTGTTGGGCTGCGACAAGGACTTCGGGGGAGTTCGGCTAGGGGTGTTGGGCTGTTGCGAGACTTTTCGAGAGGAAAGCGGGCTAGGCTAGGAGCGGGGACCTGGGGAGGGGACCTAAGGCTGGGGGAAAGGGGGAGAAGGGCTGGACTAGGCCAGTAATATAGGGACGAGGAGCGAGGGCATCAAATGGGGGGCTGCGCTGTTAGAGAAGCGAGGGATCGGGGGGGAAGAAGGGGGGGGGGGGGGGGGGGGGGGGAGAGGGGATTGGGGTCGATATCAGACAAAATGCAACCCCCTATCTGAAATTTCAGACGAAGTATAAGGCTTCCTCTGAAAAATCAGATGAACTGAAATTCGTTATCTTACAGATCAGATGAAGTAAAAATCCTCGTCTTGAAAATCAGATGAAAACAAAAATCAAGGTCTGAAAATCAGAAAATCAGACCAATTTGGTCTGATAACGAGAGCCCTGGTCGTAACTACTCTAATACCATGTTAAAATCATAGGAGCCATGGCTAGGGTGTGAGCTAGCCAAGGAGTGTCGAGAGAGTTGAGAACAAGAAAGAGTTGGTTTCACTATAGAGAGTGAAGTACAAATAGGGTAGAAAAGGGGGGTACACCACAAAGTAGGAAGTTAGGATAACTACGGTACACTGAGGCTAGAACTACATGCAGTTATAATAATATAATTCTGACATGACATACAGTGCCCTGGGACAGGCGAAATTGGGGGCAAATGTGTCTGGACCTGCGGCGTTTTTTCCTACCGTATCTTCCCCCTCCATCCTGTGCCAGCTCCCCCAAGGCGCAGGTTGTCCGTGGAGCAGTCAAACCAGGGTCAAAATTCGTAGACCCTGGGTTGACAGTCGCCTTACCTTCCTCCCATCTTCCTACATTTTTTCTTCTCCCTATTGCCGAACTGAGCCCTGACTGTTGGGAATAGGAAATTATACTTGTCTTGTAATGCTTTGCGGAAGCGTTTTAGGATCTTAGTCACTGGAACTGAGCTCTTAGTATATGTGTAAGCCTGAGCACATGTGAAAGTGTGAAGTCAGTGTTAATAATAGTAAGGCACTACATGAGTTTATATAGCCTAGGGAAAGTACCTATTCAGTGGTGTGAACAGCAATGTACCTATTCGTCAGGGAAAATATGCCACTCGTAATCAACAAGGGTCTCGATAATATGTTTGGTAAAAAAATAACGGGTACGGTCACTGCAAAGGGTGTTTTCACGTGTTTGATAAAACGTTTCACGGAATCAGTCACAATCAACTGGGAAAAAATAACGCGAATGGTCACAGATGAAACGCTCGCCCAAAAAAGATAATACCCAAAGCGAATCTGGATGCGTTTTCGGATGAATCAACCCTAAACACAACTCGCCATGTGTTTAGGGTTGATCCGTTCCCAAACCGCATTCGATTCCGATTGGGTTTTAGTATTTTGAGAAATTACCAGCTGATTGGTTGGGTGCGAGCGGGAATTTTGTAGATGTGTGAGAAATTTTGGCGGGAGTAACATGTGTGACCATTCGCGTGATTTTTCACCTGTTGTTAGTGACTGAATCCGTGACCCCACTTACCAAACCCGTCAGCAAACCCGATACAGTGACCGTACGCGTTACTTTTTGACCATTCACGTTATCGAGTTCCATGTTGGTCAATGTAGAGGGATGCGACTGTTTGCGTGACTAAACGCTACGCTGACATCACTGCGTTGACTCAGCAGTAATGATGATGTCAGCACTCGGATGGTGCTACTTACTCTAGAACTCGGTACTGTACTAACAATTTCAATTGCCCTTCCGAATGTCAGACCAGAACATTTCATTTAAAACCGGGGTGCACATTCAGCTGAATGTGCATCAAAGGTTATCCCTTGACTGAGTGGGTTACGAGGTGTGCTTTCAACCCCTTCAAGTCGAAATTCGTTTCCCCCCTCCCCCGCAATTTCGTTTTCCCACGCCCCCGCAATTTCATTTCCCCCTCCCCGTCGAAATTCGTTTCCCCCCTCCCCCGCAATTTTGTTTCCCCCCTCCCCCGCAATTTCGTTTCCCCCCCCTCCCGCCAATCTGTTTCATCCCTCCCGCCATTCGGTTTCACCCACTCCCGCCATTTCACCCCCTCCCGCCACCTACGAAATGCCCGAAGCTCTAGCGGAATCATTTTTTTGTCGCCCCTCATGAGCCAATCACCGTTTTTCTCCAAACCCCCTTCCCAACATCTCAAGCCGAACCGCGTTGAATGTGCACCCTGGTTTTAACCATGTGACAGCCCATCCTAGTGAAAGCAAAGTTTCTCTTCTCTGTGAAGCAGAAGCAGAGCCATGCATGTCAGAAGTCCAGCAACAACACTTAATTCAACATTAGCATCAAGAGGATGCCTGAGACAAATAAGCATACACCAAGTCCCTCTGCTGAGAGAATACCCTAGGACACATACAAGTGTCCTAGTGATGTGTGCATGCTCAAGTGTGTTGGGTGTATACCCCAGGACACATGTACCTGCACTGACATGCATGGCTCAAGTGTATACCTGGGAGCAACAGACCATCAGCCTTTGCTGATGTCCCGTGCTGTCCGCAAAATTGCCCTTCCCTAGCAACCCCTAAGCACCTCTTTGCAAGCAAGGAACTATCCTCCATGTCTACTGCTGCTTCCCTCAGCTCCCTCAACTCAAATGTTCATGGCAGCATCGGAAACCCTAGCTATTTTTTTCGTGGCAACTGCTGCACAAGCAAGCCTACACTCCCGCCAGATGCAAGTCTTCACTCCCCAACGGCCGGTGCAAGCCAGAGGGCAATCAGTGCGCCACTTTGAGCCGCTTGGCCGCCTGCAAGAAGCCTGCGAGAACCTGAAGCTCGTCCAATTGCTGACGCGGAGTAGAAGGCGAAGGGGCGAATGACAACAGATAGGGGGGACAATGACGAAGGGAGAAGGTTGAGCATCAGCAGCCATGATGCAAATCAACAGGCAATGAAGCAAGGGTTGCCTCATGAGAGGGAGTGAGTGTGTGTGAATGTCGCAGGTCCGTTCCCTCATGCTGTAACTGTCACTCACACTCAGAAGATCCTACTAGACCGTCACTGCCTGCAAGGACCCAGTCGAGCATTGCTGAACGTATCAACCACTGCCGAACCTATTGACCACCGCCGTCAACAGCCCTCTTAGCGCCGCCGGTACAGCGCTCACTCCTCACCTGCGACATGAAGTGCCGTCCGACGGCCGACAGGAGCTGCTCCTTGGACGAGTTGGGCCCAACTTCCGCCTGCAGTAACACAGACGCAGCGGTTCAGATAAAAGCTAAGGCCATGAGACGTCGACGATGCGAAACAGCGAACGAACAATGAATCATCGCCGAAATGACGACGGCTAACCCGCACAGCCAGCGACATGACCAACGTGGGGAAGGCTTCGACAGATAGAGGACGGCGTACCCAGAGTGGGCTTAAACGCCTCGACCCCGCGAGGCACACTGACGACGTTGACAACGGTGCACGCAACGAGAGGCCTCGCGGCTCTGTACGGAACCAGACTCCGTACGTGGTGTGCTAGATCACACGCAAACAAACACCGGCTCCAGCTGTCTCTACCCCTTCATGTTTTTCTTTTTATATATATTAAAATCCTACCAGTTTAAAGTGCCGGCGGTATCTCTTCAGTGCCGACGTGTGGAGTTTGCTCAGATCCACCGACACTAGCGACGGCTGCTGTGTCTGCAGCGAAACATCAAAGCAATCAGGCAGAAACGAGGGGAAAACGATCACGATTATGCTGTTGACAATCATGTCAAAACGGAAAGAAGCTCCGAGAGGAGCTTACTCGAGGAATGGAACCCTTTTTTTCATAAAAAAAGGACGAACCGTCGGATCGGTCATGGAAAGGGAAGGAGGAAGCAATCAAATGAGGAAACGGGAAGAAAGATTCAAACCATAATGAGAGGGAGGACATAAGTCGTCAAGCAAACGAAACAGTTAAAAAAACGGGAAAGATATGGCCTGGCTATTACCTACCTTCCCTCCAGAGAAGGTAAGATATCAAAGAAAGACTTAGCAGAGGCGTCGCACCCTATATCAGTCTAAGGGCGATAGCGAGACAGGACAAGTGCATCTGGTAAACGACGGCAACATACGCCACACGAAGCTAAAGGGCTGCACATCGCACCGTGTGACCATCGCGCATGTCAATTGCGACGTTGTCCGACAATTGCGACAACGGCATCGGTGTTGTCGAAACCGCCACTGCCGTCGTCGTCGTCGCTTCTGAAGCTACTATCGGTGCGGCACCTGCGGCCTGCCGTCTCTTCGCCCTGGCACCGCCAGCGACTGCAGGAGCCATGTTGATAGAAAGAGGTTTAGTCTCTGCTCGAGGCAGGGAAGGGAACTGGCAAAGGGGAGATATGGGTGGAGGCAAATGGGGGAGTGGAGAGCTGGCTGCATGGCATGCAGCGCAATACGAGCCTGGCTAGTGGCCCGGTTTGCCTACTAGGTCCGGGTTTGGGCTTGCCGAATCGACAATCATGGCACTGTATGAAACTGCTTGTGGCATAACCAGGCCTGTTTGGTGGTCTGTTCTGCCTCGTTTGGTCTTTCGCTTTGGACATACCGAGCCGAAACCTAAGGTTCAGGGCTGCTTTGGTGGTTGGGAGGTCGCGGAGGTTGAGGGAGGCGAACGGAGCCTGCTGCTTCCTGCAGCTGGTGTGGTGTGGTGCGGTTGTACAGTGTACGTGTTGCTGTTGCAGCCAGTTTGAACTGTAGCTGATGGAGGATGACGGCTTTCTGACAGATAATTTTGGAGACAACTCATGACGGGGATATCGCTTGCCTGTCGTAGAGCCTCGACTTCTCAACGCTGGACATCTGCGACCAGTCAGGGGAGAGGTGATGAGGGTTCAGCAGAAAGGTGGCTGTTCGTCTCCACCCCACTGACGGACTCCGGCTGACTCTGACGTTAAAGCGACGGTGCACATTTGCCACCCAAAACCCAGAACCCTGGCGAACTGTTACTGCGGATGGAAAGTGTCCGCACGAAATCCTGGTTTTCGCCAGCCAGCACTTTCGCGCTGGCAAGCCTGGTTCAAAAAAAAAACTTCTGAACCCAACACTGCCAAAAGTTGCCCGTCGCTTTAAAACCAGGGTGCACATTCATAATGGGTGTACTCCCATCGGAAAGAAATTGGTGTTCGGCGAAAAAAGTTTGGCAGGAACGAAAATACACTAGGAAGAATGGATGTGGCGAGAAATACGAAAGTGGGCGAATTGTGGCTCACTGAATTAAATCTGCGCCTGCCTGCAGCTAGGGGCTGCGGAACGACCTTCCATTTCCGCCACCCTCCCAGACACCATAGTGATGAGTGAAGAAAACGTCTCGCACTGTCTCGCCACACCAACCAACCGCCAATACACATCAGGAACCAGGCGCCGGAGAATGTGAATAGGCAAGCAACGCGCATTTCTTCTAATGACGCGAAGGGATTATGTTTAGGGTTATAAGAGATAGGGTTAGGCGAAATGTGTGGAATCGCAGCGAGTGTGTTTAGATATATAGAACCATCGTGGCAGGACACCAATGGGGAGGGAACCGGGCAGCACAACAAGGATTTCGTCAGTGGAGAGCCCCCCAAATGACATATGATTATGGGGCGTGGAGGTGCGGAGGCGGCATGTTGCATTATCGCCATAGAACAGCGCGAAAAGTAGGGTAGAAAGGCATAAAACTCGCAAACCGAAGAATAGGGTAACGGTAGGAAGGCGACGCGTGACTCATCGCCCGCACCCGCACCGTGACTACTGTCCACGCGACAAGAAGACATTCGCGCGGTCGACTTTGAAAAATAAAAAGGTGGCCATCTATGTAGCCATTTTCACACGCAGCCCTTACTTGCATTCTCCACGCCCCTCACTCTCATTGTATTACCCAACACCGGCACTTACTTTCCCCCACCCAGCTATTCAGTTTCCCCCATGCAGCTGTTTACTACCCCCCAGCAGGCTATTTACTTCCCTCCATCCAGCTACCTACTTCCCCCCATCCAGCGTCTACCATCCCCCCCACCCAGCTATGACCTTCCCCCCCCATCCTGCTAATTACTTCTCCCCACCCAGCTTCTAACATCCCCCCATCCAACTACTAACTTTCCCCCCCAAGTAGCTACTTACTTCCCTTTCCCCCACCGCGCTACCTTCTTTCCCGGTCATTGGGCTACTTACCTCCCCCCACACAGCTACTCACTTCCCCCCACCCAGCTACTTACTTCCCCCCACACAGCTACTCACTTCCCCCCACCCAGCTACTCACTTCCCCCCACACAGCTACTCACTTCCCCCCACACAGCTACTCACTTCCCCCCACACAGCTACTCACTTCCCCCCACACAGCTACTCACTTCCCCTCACCCAGCTACTCACTTCCCCCCACCCAGCTACTTACTTCCCCCCACCTAGCTACTCACTTCCCCCCACACAGCTACTCACTTCCTCCCACACAGCTACTCACTTCCCCCCATCCAGCTACTCACTTCCCCCCACACAGCTACTCACTTCCCCCCACCTAGCTACTCACTTCCCCCCACCCAGCTACTTACTTCCCCCCACCTAGCTACTCACTTCCCCCCACACAGCTACTCACTTCCCCCCACACAGCTACTCAATTCCCCCCACCCAGCTACTCACTTCCCCCCATCCAGCTACTCACTTCCCCCCACCCAGCTACTTACTTCCCCCCACCTAGCTACTCACTTCCCCCCACCCAGCTACTCACTTCCCCCCACCCAGCTACTTACTTCCCCCCACCTAGCTACTCACTTCCCCCCACACAGCTACTCACTTCCCCCCACACAGCTACTCACTTCCCCCCACACAGCTACTCACTTCCCCCCACCCAGCTACTCACTTCCCCCCACCCAGCTACTCACTTCCCCCCACACAGCTACTCACTTCCCCCCACACAGCTACTCACTTCCCCCCACCCAGCTACTCACTTCCCCCCACACAGCTACTCACTTCCCCCCACACAGCTACTCACTTCCCCCCACCCAGCTACTCACTTCCCCCCACCCAGCTACTCACTTCCCCCCACACAGCTACTCACTTCCCCCCACCCAGCTACTCACTTCCCCCCACACAACTACTCACTTCCCCCCACCCAGCTACTCACTTCCCCCCACACAGCTACTCACTTCCCCCCACCCAGCTACTTACTTCCCCCCACCTAGCTACTCACTTCCCCCCACACAGCTACTCACTTCCCCCCACACAGCTACTCAATTCCCCCCACCCAGCTACTCACTTCCCCCCATCCAGCTACTCACTTCCCCCCACCCAGCTACTTACTTCCCCCCACCTAGCTACTCACTTCCCCCCACCCAGCTACTCACTTCCCCCCACCCAGCTACTTACTTCCCCCCACCTAGCTACTCACTCCCCCCCACACAGCTACTCACTTCCCCCCACACAGCTACTCACTTCCCCCCACACAGCTACTCACTTCCCCCCACCCAGCTACTCACTTCCCCCCACACAGCTACTCACTTCCCCCCACACAGCTACTCACTTCCCCCCACCCAGCTACTCACTTCCCCCCACACAGCTACTCACTTCCCCCCACCCAGCTACTCACTTCCCCCCACCCAGCTACTCACTTCCCCCCACACAGCTACTCACTTCCCCCCACCCAGCTACTCACTTCCCCCCACACAACTACTCACTTCCCCCCACCCAGCTACTCACTTCCCCCCACACAGCTACTCACTTCCCCCCACCCAGCTACTCACTTCCCCCCACACAGCTACTCACTTCCCCCCACACAGCTACTCACTTCCCCCCACCCAGCTACTCACTTCCCCCCACACAGCTACTCACTTCCCCCCACACAGCTACTCACTTCCCCCCACACAGCTACTCACTTCCCCCCACACAGCTACTCACTTCCCCCCACACAGCTACTCACTTCCCCCCACCCAGCTACTCACTTCCCCCCACCCAGCTACTTACTTCCCCCCACCCAGCTACTCACTTCCCCCCACCCAGCTACTCACTTCCCCCCACCCAGCTACTCACTTCCCCCCACCCAGCTACTCACTTCCCCCCACACAGCTACTCACTTCCCCCCACACAGCTACTCACTTCCCCCCACCCAGCTACTCACTTCCCCCCACACAGCTACTCACTTCCCCCCACACAGCTACTCACTTCCCCCCACACAGCTACTCACTTCCCCCCACACAGCTACTCACTTCCCCCCACCCAGCTACTCACTTCCCCCCACCCAGCTACTCACTTCCCCCCACCCAGCTACTCACTTCCCCCCACCCAGCTACTCACTTCCCCCCACACAGCTACTCACTTCCCCCCACACAGCTACTCACTTCCCCCCACACAGCTACTCACTTCCCCCCCACACAGCTACTCACTTCCCCCCACCCAGCTACTCACTTCCCCCCACCCAGCTACTTACTTCCCCCCACCCAGCTACTCACTTCCCCCCACCCAGCTACTCACTTCCCCCCACACAGCTACTCACTTCCCCCCACACAGCTACTCACTTCCCCCCACCCAGCTACTCACTTCCCCCCACCCAGCTACTCACTTCCCCCCACACAGCTACTCACTTCCCCCCACATAGCTACTCACTTCCCCCCACCCAGCTACTCACTTCCCCCCACACAGCTACTCACTTCCCCCCACACAGCTACTCACTTCCCCCCACACAGCTACTCACTTCCCCCCACACAGCTACTCACTTCCCCCCACCCAGCTACTCACTTCCCCCCACCCAGCTACTTACTTCCCCCCACCCAGCTACTCACTTCCCCCCACCCAGCTACTCACTCCCCCCCACACAGCTACTCACTTCCCCCCACACAGCTACTCACTTCCCCCCACCCAGCTACTCACTTCCCCCCACACAGCTACTCACTTCCCCCCACCCAGCTACTTACTTCCCCCCACCCAGCTACTCACTTCCCCTCACCCAGCTACTCACTTCCCCCCACCCAGCTAACATCCGCCCTTGCTCCCCTCTCGTTCCCTCCACCCAGCTACTGGCCATGTCGTCTGATTGTGAGGTGCGGAGTTCTGCCCTTGAAGAGTTGCGTGACATGGCGAACAAATGCGAAGTGAAGAGTCTTGGTATTTCTAGTCACATGCAGCTGCCAATCTGTTTCCTACGGATTGGTTTGTCATGCTTGATGGGAAGGACTGCATCCATTGCCGATCTGGTGTTCTTCTTACTAATGGTGGGGGATGGGGCAATCGAGAAGCTGATGATGGCAGCAACAAGGGCTGGTGAGATGTGACGGAGTTGTGGGACAGTTTGGGGCATGTAGTTGAGATGAACAAGAAAGATTCATTAGTTCCTAATCTTTTGTTCGCGCAGGATCCGATGGGACAACCGCAGTCGAAAGCGTGAAAGTACTTCTAGCGACATTTGGTGCATCTTTCAGATGCAGGGCACATATTGCATCAGAGGATCTATCAGATCTTACGATGCGGGATCCTTATGGCATTGCAGGTCTACGATACGGCTTTCCTGCATACACCCTGGGTCCCGATGGAGCGTTGTATCGGGATGGCCGGCGGTTTCAATGGGGTGGGGCACGGAAGGGCTCCAACTATGATGCTGGTACGTACGATCGATTCTTTTCCGAAATGCGGCGCAAGTGTGACAAGTGTGAAACCGAGACATGGATTGACATTTTTTTTCCTGGCGAATGTTGTGTCATATCACCCACAATCATGTACTTATTCGAGGCATCCCTAAACTATTATGAAACTACAATTGCCCCCACGATCTAAATTCATGGCAGCTCGACAGGATAGGCCTGTCCATGACGTCACGGCGGGTGTGGAATGGCAAGACGTGGTGATCGGGAGTGATGCGCCAGCGCGCCCAGACCAAGGCACTGTGGCTGTTGAGGTTGTGCATGAGCTGAGCGGACTGCGCGGGCCACCACCTGACTTCCGTCAGGAAACACGTTGCAATGGTGATGCAAGCCCGAGGATAGCAAGGTACTTACGTGATGAACAGAATGCGTAGAGCCCGGACCCTTCGCATGTTGATGTCCCAATGGTGCGCATTCATGTACACATTCATACGATTCAATCACTAAGTTTTGTGCACATCTACCCACCCTTCTGCTCCCGTACACCGGCAGAGCATGTGCACCCCTCCCTCCCCACAGCACTGTGGCTGTTGAGGTCGTGCACGAGCTGATCGGACGGCGCGGGCCACACTCGGACCTCCGTCAGGAAACACGTTGCAATGGTGATGCAAGCCCGATTCCAGCAAGGTACTTACGTGATGAACAGAATGCGTAGAGCCCGAACCGGACCCTTCGCATGTTGATGTCCCAATGGTGCGCATTCATGTACACATTCATACGATTCAATCACTAAGTTTTGTGCACATCTACCCACCCTTCTGCTCCCGTACACCGGCAGAGCATGTGCACCCCTCCCTCCCCACAGCACTGTGGCTGTTGAGGTCGTGCACGAGCTGATCGGACGGCGCGGGCCACACTCGGACCTCCGTCAGGAAACACGTTGCAATGGTGATGCAAGCCCGATTCCAGCAAGGTACGTACGTGTTGAACATCATGTATAGAGCCCGGACCCTTCGCATGCGTAGGGCATTCGGTGCGCGTATAGTACACATTTATAATAGTAACGTGCTGCCTATCACTACTAGTAAGAATAGGCAGGTCGAGAAAGAAGTACACAAACATTCGATGTGTCCGTCAAGATGTGTGGGAAATTGGATTGGGGGAAATTGAGGGGGGAATACCACTCTGAACCACTCCGCTTTCTTCCGCTAAGCAAGAAATTGTTTCCCCCACCTCCACAGTCGGGAAACGCCGTAACTCGGCCGGTCAAGGGATAACCTTTGATGAAATTGGAATGAATGTGCACCCTGGTTTTAACGAAGCGCAATTGACAGAACGGAACAGAATGCAGGCCAGCGCGCAGTGTGCGGCAGTTTGTGCAGTTTAGTCCTTGGCGAACGTCTCGTCAAGGCGACCTCGTTACCAGACGTCCGAGGCTAGGAGACTTCACACCAGCACGGTGAAACCAAAGGGTTTTGTATTTTTTTTTTTTAAGATTATTTGATAAACATACACCGAATGAACAAGCATATGCTACAAAAAACGGTCGTAACCGTGCTTAAGGAACAGTAGACATGCTACCGCCCCAGCTGAGACTCCTAGGGCCGAGCCCTCCTCCTAGACCAGATTGGCCGCAAACGAAGTTGTCCACTTCCAACCACTGCCATCCAATTTGATCTTCCGTAATAGCCTTAGCTCCTCTGCCAGCCCCCTCTGCTTCTGTTTCCGCCACGTCACCCCGAATTTACGAAGGTAAATTTTTGCATGCTGCCTGAAAGCGAACTCGATCCTGTACAGCAACCGTTGCGTCCGGAATTTCCCGCCCCGAAATACAGCATCACAGCGCTCCAACCACAGATGGTGAAAAGTGATTGCCGTGATGGTCAGCTCTGGAAATGCTGAACTGGAGCTGGTTTTCCGGAACAGAAGATCACCCAGCGTGGCCGTTGCGCGATTGGGATTAAGCATGCACAAGGCATGTCGGAGAGCTGAGGTGACAGCCTGGATCCGAGGGCATTGAACAAGACAATGTTCCAGGGTTTCTGGTTCCCCGCAATACGGGCAGGAGGGCTTGCTGCTGAGGAAGGCAAGCCGCTCCCCCACCTGTAAATTGAGCCCGTGGATTCGGAGAAGGACATCACGTGGACGGCTGGGAACCGCCAGCGAGTCCCGTGTCTGAATCACCCACTTCCAATCAATGTGACCGTCCCAGCGCTCTGCCCATTTCTGCTGCTTGTACGACTGAATGTTGGCCGCTGTCCAGGCCTCCTTCATCTACCGCAAAGAAATCAGCTGCCCGTCTGCAAAAATGTTAAGCTGCGAAACAGAGCCAGCCGAGCGAGGGAGTTGTCAAACTTAAATGCTATAGTCTGTTTAGGCTGTAGTGGGGTAGTTCTTATAGGGTACAACACTTTTAGGTTTCCTACTTGTACCCACCTGCTTTCTAGTTCATTCAATCATTCGTTCACATTCTCACATGGTATTCTGAGCAGGTTCCCTCGTGGGAATGTTTTTTCTTAGGGCCCACCACAAGAACTTTTTTTTCCTGCCCTGCTCGAAGCGCGCATCGCGCCTGCCCTAGCTACACAGTCGCCCGCCCTTCCCTAGCCGGCCCTTTCCTAGCCGGCCCGTCCCGGCCTGTTCCTGGCCCGTCGCGACCCCTTTGCCGCCCGTCGCGGCCCCTCTCCCGCCCGTCGCAGCCTGTTCGCCGCCCGTCGCGGCTCCCCTTTGCCGCCCGTCGCGGTCAGTTCGCCGCCCGTCGCGGCCCCTTTGCCGCCAGTCACGGCCCTTTCACCGCCCGTCGCGACCACTGCCCAGCAGTCGCCCCCTGTCGCGGCCCTGCCTTCGCCGCCTGTCGCGGCCACTGCCCTGCTGCCGCCCCAGTCGCGGCCCTGCCTCAACCGCCCGTCGTGGCCTCTGCCCTGCAGCCGCCCACTGTCGCGGCCCTGCCTTCGCCGCCGTTGTGGCCTCTGCACTGCAGCAGCCCCTGTCGCGGCCCTGCCTTGCTGCCGCCCCTGTCGCGGCCCTGCTCTGCAGCCGCCCTTTGTCACGGCCCTGCCCTGCAGCTGCCCCTGTCGCGGCCCTGCCCTGCACCTGCCCCCGGTAAGCACTTGCGCTGTCCTGCCGCGCCGCGCCGCCTGCTGCCGCACCGCGCTGCCAGGAACCGAGCCGCGCCGCCCAGCCGAGCCGCGCCGCCTTTGCCGAGCCGCGCCGCCCAGCCGAGCCGCGCCGCACTGCCGAGCCGCGCTGCCCTTCTGCTTGCCCTGCTTCTGCTGCCAATGCTGCTACTGCTGCTACTGCTGCTACTGCTGCTATGGCTAGCCCTACTGTTCTCACCTTTGATGCTGAGGGGCGTACAGTTGACTTTGACGTGTGGGTTGACGACCTGCAGCTCTTTCTTTACTGTGACTCTAGGGATGGGGTATCCCTTTTCGATCACACGTCCGGTGTCTCTACTGCTCCTGCTGCCACTGCTGACAGTACAGTTCGCTCGCAGTGGACCACTCGTGACGCTGTTGCTCGTCTTGCCGTTCGTAGTCACCTGCCGCCTGCTGAGCGCGCGCATTTTGGCCAGTACAAGACTGCTCAGTCTTTGTACGACGCTGTAGTTGCGCGCTACTCCTCCCCTGCCACTGCTGCCCTTAGCCGCCTCATGCTGCCGTACCTTTTCCTTGACCTTGCCACCTTTGCCACAGTCGCTGACCTCATTGCTCACCTCCGCACTAGTGACGCCCGCTACCGCGCTGCCCTTCCCACTGAGTTCTGTGCCAAGAACCCCCCCCCCCCCCATGTACATCACCCTTTACTACCTAGTCACCCGCCTCCCTGACTCCCTTGCTTCAGTCAGGGACCACTTTCTCTCCCTTTGCCCCACCGAGCTAACTGTCGACCTGCTAGAGGAACGCCTAGCTGCAGCTGAGAAGAGTATCTTAGCTGTAGGTTCTTCTCGCGGCGACCGTCGCACCCCTTTTGTTATAGTCACAATAGGCTTGAATGTGCCTAAAACGAAAGATAGAGAGCACAGACGGATTTGTGCAGAGCGGCTTCAAACGTTGATAGCGTTCTGCTCACAGCTGCAAATGACCTGATTCAAATTGGATCTGGAGCGTCTTCACGTCGTCTACAATTAGCAATTTAGATTGCACGATTTGATAAAGAATTGACGACACAGCGTCGGTTTGAACGAACGGTACTATGGCAGCCACTATAGTCTTAGATTACAAGATAGGAAGAGTTACGAGTTGGGAATGACTCCCAGCTCCTACAAACCCCAAGAGCCGAGGTACAGTGATGTGGAACAGTGCCACACTGTCCCCAACCACGTAGGGTCTCGAAACTACCCTTCACTAGGGCCTACACCAAGTGAAATGTTACACTACACAAAGTAATGTAGCTATCTTCAATATCTTGAGGTGTACCCTTTTTGGCGAGCTTCGAAATCACTTGAGGCTTGACACCAAGGCTCGGGATCTTCATCACAAACTCATCCTTGAGTTCTTGATGGGTCTGCTGCACACACCTGCGACACGCCGAACGTTCGACACAGGACAAAATAGAAACCGCGCACGACAAAATAGAAACCGCGCACGACAAAATAGAAACCGCGCGCGAGACACAAACGACCGCGTAACACGCGTCTAGCGATAACTCGCTATTGACTCGACACACACACTCGACATCATGACTCAACATTCACACACAATTATAAGCATGAAATATATATTATCCCATGCCCTCATACCATTCCATACACACACACATTCACGCACACGGACAACAAGCCGAGTGCAAACCGTAGGGTTGCACCAACACCTTTTTTTGAGGGGTGTTCCCCTGTCTCCCTTCTCCCCTCTGTTGCTTCTGCTGCTGCTGTCGACCTCGTTGGCACTGAGGAGGTCGGAGCTGCGTCTGCCCCTAGTGGGAGATGCCGCAACAGCAAGGGCAAGGGGAGCAAGGGTGGTGGAGGGGACCGCGGGGGCGGCGGCGGAGGCGGTGGAGGAGGCGGAGGGGGTGGAGGTGGAGGTGGGGGTGGTGCCGGGAGTGGGGGCTTCAGTGGCGGCGGTGGAGGTGGTGGAGGCAGCGGCAGCGGTGGTGGAGGCAGCGGCAGCGGTGGTGGAGGTGGCGGCGGCGGTGGTGCTGGTCGAGGTGCAGCCACGCAGCGTGGAGGCTTTGGTGGCAGCCAGCGCCAGCAGCATCCGCGTTCCCGTGAGACCCTGTCGGCCCAGCAGCTTCGTGAGTGGTACATTGGGCGTGGGAGGTCTGGGGGTGTTGGTCCCTGTACTTACGTTCTTCGCACCGGCGGGCGTCGTGGGGAGACGTGCGGGCTGCCACACACTGCGCAGCGCTGCTTCGGTCGCTTGACTGACGACTGGCGTGCCCAGTTTCCTGACGTTGTTGAGCTCCCTCGCTGGCATGATATGCTTAGGCAGAATGTGGCTATCTTTGATCTTGATTTCAATGCTATCCTTGCTGCCATGTATGCTTTGACTGATAGTGCTGAGGGTGTCTGTTACCTGAGTGTCCCGCCCGACCCGGTCATTGAGGCTGCTGCTCTAGGTGCTAGTGCGTCTACTGCTCCAGGTACTGGTGAGTCTGCTGCTCCAGGTGCTGGTGAGTCTGCTCTCTCTGGTACTGCACCGACTGAGGCCTTGCACACTTTCACACTTGACTCTGGTGTTTCGCGCTCTTTCTTTAGAGACAGCACCACACTCACGCCGCTCAGTCGGCCTGTCGCAGTCTCCCTGGCTGACCCCTCTGGGGGCCCAGTCCTTGCGCACTCTTCCACGGTTCTACCGTGTCCTGTGGCCCCGTCGAGCTTGCTGTCGGGACTTCACCTCCCCTCGTTCTCTACGAACCTGGTGAGTGGAGCTGACCTCCAGGACGCGTGGGTTGACCAGTTCGCCCCTGGAGGTCAGCGTGTGACCCACTGCACTTGCTCTCGGACGGGCCGCCACCTGGCCACGTTCACCCGTCGGCCAGGGTCGAGTCTGTACACACTGACTATTGCTTCTCCTCCGGTCTCTGCGTCTGGTCAGGTGGCTGCGTCTAGTAAGGTGTTTGCTGCCGCGTCCAGGTCTAGTCCTGCGTCTGCCCCCTGCTCGTGTCGTCCTCTGTCTTCGAGGTATGGCCTCCCGTACCCTTGTCTCGGGTCTACCCCGGTCCCTCCCTCCCCTTCCTCCGGGGCCTGCCCCTACCTGTGTTCCTTGTGTTGAGGGCCGGCAGCGCGCCGCTCTTCACTCCTCCACGTTCCCTCCGACAGAGGCTCCTCTGCAGACTCTTCACATGGACGTGTGGGGCCCAGCCCGCGTCCGTGGACAGGGTCACGAGCGTTACTTCCTGCTGGTCGTTGACGACTACTCGTGTTACACCACAGTCTTCCCCTTGCGCAGCAAGGGTGAGGTCACTGAGGTGTTGATCGACTGGATCCGCGGTGCTCGTCGCCAGCTCAGCGAGCGTTTCGGCTCGGACCTTCCTGTTCTGCGTCTGCACTCAGACAGAGGTGGTGAGTTTTCCTCTGACCTCCTGAGGACCTTCTGTCGTGCGGAGGGCATCCGCCATATGTTCACGCTTCCGGCCTCCCCACAGCAAAATGGGATTGCTGAGCGCCGCATTGGCATGGTCATGGACGTCGCTCGTACGTCCATGATCCATGCGGCTGCTCCCAATTTTCCGTGGCCGTTCGCGGTTCAGTACGCTGCGCATCAGATCAACCTTCAGCCTCGTGTCTCCTTGCCGGAGACCACACCTACTCTGAGGTGGACGGGGAAGGTTGGCGATGCGTCCGCGTTCCGTGTCTGGGGATCTCGAGCTTTTGTCCGCGATACTTCAGCGGACAAGCTGTCCTCCCGTGCCGTTCTCTGCGTCTTCCTTGGCTTCCCCCCTGACGCACCCGGGTGGCAGTTTTACCACCCCACCTCGCGTCGTGTTCTGTCCTCTCAGGACGTCACGTTTGACGAGTCAGTGTCTTACTACCGTCTCTTTCCCTACCGCACTGCCTCTCTCCCCCCCTGCCACTCTTCCTAGCACCAGGTACTCCTCCGGTAGACCCCCTTCCCCCTCAGGGTCCTGCCCCCTCAGGTGTGTCTCAGGTGGACCCTGCCGAGCCGGTCGAGGTAGCTGTCGACTCAGGTGCTGCTGGGGGTGCTGAGCCTGAGCGTGTGGAGTCTGGGGGTGCTGAGCCTGAGCGTGTGGAGCCAAGGGGTGCTGAGCCTGGGGGTACTACTTCTGGGTCTGCTAAGCCTACGCGTGCTTAGTCTGGAGTTTCTCCGGGTGTCCTGTTGCGGCAGGAGCCCCTCTCTCCGCAGCGGCTTCGTGAGTGGTACGCTTGGCGCTGTCGCCGTGCTACTGGTGCTCCTGGGGGTGCTGCTGGTGCTGGAGCTGCTGGAGGTGCTGCTAGTGCTGGAGCTGCTGGCGGTGCTGCTGGTGCAGGTGCTGCTGGAGGTGCTGCTTGTGCTGGAGCTGCTGGAGGTGCTGCTGGTGCTGGAGCTGTTGGAGGTGCTGCTGGTGCTGGAGCTGCTGGAGGTGCTGCTGGTACTGGAGCTGCTGGAGGTGCTGCTGGTGCTGGAGCTGCTGGAGGTGCAGCTGTTGCTCGAGCTACTGGAGGTGCTGCTGGTGCTGGTGCTGCTGGAGGTGCTGCTGGTGCGGGAGCTGCTGGAGGTGCTGCTGGTGCTGGAGCTACAAGAGGTACTGCTGGTGCTGGTGCTGCTGGAGGTGCTGCTGGTGCTGCTGGAGGTGCTGCTGGTGCTGGAGCTGTTGGAGGTGCTGCTGGTGCTGGAGCTGCTGGAGCCGCTGGTCCTGGAGGTGCTCGTACTGGAGGTGCTGGAGCTGCTGGGGCTGGTGGTGCTGCAGGCGTTGGAGCTGGTGGTGCTGTGGGAGTTGTTACTGGAGACCCTGGAGCTGAGGGTACTGGTACTGTCTCTGTTGTTTCTGGAGGCGCTGCGCAGCCGAGGCCGTACTACGTCTACCGCTCCTTCAGCAGGTTCTTGGTCTACCACCTTCTCCTGATCCTACTCCTCCTTTACTGAGTCCTCCGCCTGTCCAGTCACAGTCGCCTTTACAGCCGTACTCTCCACTGACGGGTCCTTCTCCATACTCTGGACCGACTAGAGGTCTTACGGAGCGTCGTGAGCCTGAGTCGCGTCCTGTGTCGCCTGTTTCTCGTTCTGCTTCGCCTGTCCGCACTGCTCGCACTGGTCGTCGTACTCCGCGTCCTCCTCCTGTCCCTGGCACTCACTCTATGACACTGCGTCCTTCCACTGCTCCTCAGCGTGTCCCTCTGCCCTCTCCTCCTGCGACCTCTCTTCCTGTCGGTCCGGACCCGGAGTCTGACTCCCTTCGTGCTGCTAGTCCTACTGTCACGCGCTTCTTGGCCACTGCCGTCACTGACCCTTTGTTTGAGTCCGCTGCTGCGTCTGCTCTCGTTGCTGAGCTTGTTGACTTTGCTGCAGCCTGTCGCCGACTACGCCACTAGTCTTGTTGCTGAGTCTGCGTCTGTGTCTGTCTGTCCTCCGTCCGTCGAGGGTGAGTGTGCTCTTGGCACGGACGTTTTTGAGGACAGACAGGAGGAGTGCTTTGCCGCTGCTGTACCTCATCTCATGTCCATGCTGCTTGCCCCTGAGGGAGACCCGGATGCACCAGACATCCCGACCCCGCGCTCTTACGCAGAGGCGATAAAGGGTCCCTACTCCTCTCAGTGGCAGGCAGCCATGGACGCCGAGATGGCTTCCTGGAAGTCCACAGGCACCTACGTCGACGAGGTTCCCCCGCCTGGGACGAACATCGTCAGTGGCATGTGGATTTTCAGGGTGAAGCGGCCGCCGGGTTCTCCGTCTGTCTTCAAGGCGTGTTACGTTGCATGTGGCTTCAGTCAGTGACAGGGAGTTGACTTCTTTCAGACCTTCTCCCCTACCCCGAAGGTGACCACTCTTCGGGTACTGCTGCACGTTGCCGCTCAGCGTGACTACGAGCTCCACTTGCTTGACTTCAGCACAACCTTCCTACAGGGCAGCCTGCACGAGGAGATCTGGCTGCGCCGCCCACCTGGCTTCACTGGGTCGTTTCCTGCTGGTACCCAATGGAGCCTCCGGCGCCCAGTCTACGGTCTCCGCCAGGCACCCCGTGAGTGGCACGACACAGTGAGGACGACTCTTGCTGCTCTTGGTTTTGCTCCTTCCACTGCTGACCCTTCTCTGTTTTTACGCACTGACACTACTCTGCTGCCGTTCTACGTTCTCGTGTACGTAGACGACCTCGTCTTTGCTACTGCTGACACTGAGACACTCGCCCATGTGAAGTCCGAGCTGCAGAAGAGACACACGTGCACAGACCTGGGTGAGGTGACAAGCTATCTTGGCTTGCGGATCACCCGGGACAGAGCACAGCGCACCATTACCTTGACTCAGTCACACATGGTGCAGCAGGTCCTTCAGCGCTTCGGCTTCACGTACTCCTCGCCACAGTCCACTCCTCTGCCTACCGGTCACTCGCGCTCAGCTCCACCTTCGGACGAGTCCGTAGAGCCGAGTGGCCCGTATCCAGAGCTTGTGGGCTGCCTCATGTACCTGATGACTTGCACACGACCTGACCTAGCATACTCTCTCAGCCTTCTGGCTCGCTACGTGGCTCCCGGCAGGCACCGAAAGGTGCACTGGGATGCTGCGAAGAGGGTGTTGCGCTACTTGTGCAGTACGTCGGGCATGGGGCTCGTGCTTGGAGGACGGGCTCGAGTTGTCCTCACTGGTCACGCTGACGCCTCCTGGGTTGACGACTTGGCTACGCAGCGGTCGTCACAGGGTTACACCTTCAGTCTTGGCTCCGGTTCTGTCTCTTGGCGGTCTACCCGCTCTTCTTCTGTTCTCAGCTCCAGTTGTGAGGCTGAGATCTACGCTGGGGCCATGGCTGTACAAGAGCTACGCTGGCTGACCTACCTGCTGACCGACTTGGGAGAGGCGCCTTGTTCTCCTCCAGTTCTGTACGTCGACAACAAGGCCATGCTGGCCTTGTGTCAGGAGCACAGACTGGAGCATAGAACGAAGCACATTGCTCTGCGCTACTTCTTTGCTCGAGAGTTGCAGCAGCATGGCCAGCTTCGACTTGCTTACGTGGCCTCTCAGGCCAACACTGCTGATGTTTTCACCAAGGCACTTCAGTCATCAGCGTTTCTGTACTGTGTTAGGTCTTGTACCTACTGTGCCCCACTTGCTTACTTTTGGACTCTGCTTGTACTGTACTCTTTATACATATACCTGCATGCTTACACTTGCTAGGTTGTGTTCAGTGTATTGTTTGCTCTCCTTTATATAACTCTGCATGTGAACTGGCCTTGTGGCCATTTGCTTGTGCTCAGACTGCGTGGTGACTTTGTGATCCACCCCGAGCTTGCGTTGCCTTTCTTGACTGGTCTTGTGACCTCTTGTTCTCCCCCACTTTGCCTATGGGGGTGTGTCAAACTTATATGCTATAGTCTGTTTAGGCTGTAGTGGGGTAGTTCTTATAGGGTACAACACTTTTAGGTTTCCTACTTGTACCCACCTGCTTTCTAGTTCATTCATTCATTCTTTCACATTCTCACAGGAGTACCGTAGGAAAATCCAACACTCTGAGCAATGGAGCAGGAATTGCGCCTAGTGCCCTTGACGCTAGCCTCGCAGGACCGCTCCCCCCTAGCTGTTGCGTTAGAAGCGCCATGGAAAGCGACACCAGCTCCCTGTCTGCTCCCTCCTCCAACAGGTCGCCCAGTCTGAGTTTACGCAGTTGTTTCGCATCTTTCTGACCGCCAACTGGAGTGGTCCCGTTGAGCAGAATACTCTTGTTGAACACCACCCGTTCTTGCATCACCACCCCTTTCAACGCCACAGCCGGCCTTATGCAAAGCGGGGAGCGGGTGAAGCACTCGCACGTCTGCTTCCAGCGGATGCTCCGCCCGTCCCAGTGCTTTAACAGCTTCCCGTGTGCAGTGAAACTGTCCACTCCCAAAGGTAAGTCCGCCGCCTTAGTCATGATGTCGCGCTTAACCGGACACGTTTCCGTGATAAACAGCCCCACTCTCCTGGCCGCAAGGCAAGAAATTACGATCTCCGGGTCTCTCACACCGATCCCCCCCGCTTTCCTGGCAGTGTACAGGAGAACCTTACTCTAGAGGATGAAGCCCTTCCCCGCTGAGGCTCTATTGCCGGAGACAAAACCATGAAGGAGTCTGGTGATGTCGTCCCACGTGTCCGCGGGTGGTGGATAGATCTGTGCATGGAAGGCAATAATCAGGATATTGTAACAGTTAATCACCGTTGCTCTCGCTGAGGTCGTGAGGTATTTCTGCTGCCACTTAACCAGTTTCTCCATAATGTGACACAATGCCTTCTCCCAAGTTGCCACACCGCTTCCGGATGGCGACACCCAGACCCCCAGCAGTCTCTCCGCGTCATTCGCTCCGGCCCACTTAAAGCCACCGCCATCATCGTCCTGCGCCCCCAGGTTGGCTCCTTGTGGAAGCACCACTGACTTGGATTTGTTTGTCGCCAGACCGGAAACGCACTCGAATTTGTCCAGAATCTTCTATGCGCTAACGTCCTTGCAGAACCAGGGTCGTATCATCCGCATACCCAAGATAGTTCAGCCGTTGTTCGTCAATGCTCAGCCCCAGCTTCGCTCTCTCCACCTCTTGCGCCAAAGGTTCAATCGCACATAGGAAGAGGTAGGGTGCGAGAGGGCACCCCTGTCTGATGCCGGACACCACGTTCAGTCCTTCCCCAAACCAGTCGTTGACCAAAAGCTTTGTCGTCGTGTTTTCGTGCAGTCCTTCAATCCACTTCACAAACCGCGGAGGGAACCCCATTCCTCTCAGCACCTGGAAGAGGAAGTCTCTGGACACGGAGTCAAAAGCCTTTTCGAAGTCGACGAGGAGGAGATACCAATCCTTGCTACCGTTCTTCGCTGCATCGATTACATCAGCCACCAACGCCACCACATCGGAAAGCCGTCTCCCTGGAAGGAACCCATACGGTTCCGGTGAGATGACTTGGTGCAGCACCGATTTCATGCGATCCGCCACCACCCTCGCCAAAACATTGTAAGCAAAATTCAACAGCGTTATAGGCCTGTAGTTGTTGAGTTGATCACGGTCACCCTTTTTATGCAGTAGAATTGTCACCGCTTCTTTAATCTCCGCCAGTAATGAAGCTGATGATTTGAAATCCTTCGCCATCGCCATGAAACTTCCCCCCAACAGGTCCCAATGTACTTCGAAGAGCTCTTTCGGGAGCCCATCACTCCCTGGAGACTTGTTGTTCGCCATCGCAGCAAAGGCGCTCTTAACCTCCTGTTCCGTCCATTCTGCTGTCAGTGCCTCTGTAACTCCCCCTTCCAGGCGCCGGTTCAGAGCAATCTCCCAGCCTTCAAAGTCTGTACGCCGGTCTTTCCCAAAAATATTGTTGAAGAAGGACGAGGCCACAGCAAGAGCTTGCTTGGGACCGGAAATCGTAACCCCACCGTCAATCAGCTCCGTGATATGCGTTCGAGCTTTCCTCGCGCGAACCTTGGCCGAGAGAAGTTTGTATGCAATTTCACCGGTCATCTCCATCGTCAACCCAGCCTGCAGGTGCAGCCGCTCCTGTCTGGCCGCTTGGTACTGCTTCAGCTGTAGCTCCTTCGCTTCCAAGAGTGCCTTCTTAGCCAGACAGCTTGGATCCCCCATCATTTCCTGCGTCAACTTTACGACTGAACCAGTTAGATGTGCCAGAGTTGCCTTCACCCTTTTGCTTTCCTCCTTTGCGTATTCTCTGAGCCCCGCTCCCAAGCGTGATATGAGAAGCTCAAAGCTGCTTCTGTCGTGCACCGACGTTCTCTTCACTGTCGCTTCTATGATCTTCCGAACTCCCGCACGGTGAACCATTGAAGCGTGCAACCGCCAGATTCCCGGACCAGTGCAGACTTTCGCGTCCAGGCAAAAAGCGACCTTCACCGCGAAGCTGTGATCAGAAATCGGTTCATCAGGTTTGTCATGAGAGGCAACAGACAAGAAAGGTAAGAGTGACTGAGACAGAAGAGCACGGTCTATGCGGGCGCTGGCCTGCTGAGCTTTAGAATAGAAGGTGTATTCCTTGCATCGTGGGTGCAGGGAGTGGAAGGCGCCAGAGAGTTGGAAAGAGGTGCATCTCAGGAGGAGCTTATCATGTGGAGGAACCCTGACCGGACGTCCTGTCAACCTTTGGATCGTCTGTAATATTCAGATCTCCTATGAACAGTAAGTGCTCGGAAGGAGACGCGCTGCCTATAATGGGACCTAGGGTGTCGTGTATGAATCTGGATATAGAGTAAGGATCAGAGGGGAAGTAAGTGGCTAAAAGGATAAGTTCTAGCCCGGATGTCTTAACCGTAGTCCTAATCAGTCTACCCAAAGAGTGGATCAGGGTGTCTTGGAAGGCAACAGCAGGGTTTCGGCTAAGAATGGCAACCCCACCGGCTCGCGTATGGTAAGAAGAAGCTATGAGTGTTGTGTCGGGAAGGGTTTTCCAGTAATGATGGTCTAGTCCTATTCTAGTGTCAGCTAAGACTGCGATATCAGCTGATGTTTGAAGCCAGCGGGTGACACGGTCACGTTTAGCTCTATTTCCTAGGCCGTTAACGTTGAGGCTCGCGATGGTAAGGTGGTTTTAGATATTCATGGGTCCATTGCCTTGCAGCCCTTGATCATCCACAGGCTGATAAAGAATACAACACAAACTACGCTGACACCAAGACTGCAACTGGTTGCTACATCCAATCTTCACTCTAGGCCATTCAAGCGCGATACTCTAGGTACAGCGCAGGAATGCAGAGCGACTCCAACTCGCGATCAGGTACAGAGCCAGCCGATCGTAAATCATACTCAGTTCAACTGAAGCCGACACCCCCTTGATGACAACTTCAATAGCGTGCGGGTTCTACAACTTCTCCCGGGTAAACGCAGCATTTTCCAGAAGCTGCCAGTGAAGCTTGTGAAGTTTGCCGTTATGTCAAACATATACACTATAGTCTGTCTAGGCTGTAGTGGGGTAGTTCATATAGGGTACAACACTTTTAGGTTTCCTACTTGTACCCACCTGATTGCTAGTTCAGGCATTCCTTCCTTCACTATTCTGACATGGTATTATGAGCAGGTTCCCTCGTGAGAACGTTTTTTTTTTCTTTAGGGCCCACCACGATAACTTTTTTTTTCTGCCCTGCCCGAAGCGCGCCTAGCGCCTGCCTCACCTGCACCGTCGCGCGCCCTGCCCTAGTGCCGCCCGTCGCGGCCCTGCCTTCTCGGCCCGTCGCGGCCCTGCCCTAACGGCCCATCGCGGCCGCCTACTTTCTCGGCCCGTCGCGGCCCTGCCCTGCCACCTAGTCGCGGCCCTGACCTAGCCGCCAAGTCGCGGCCCTGCCCTGCCGCCACCCGCAGCCCTGCCTTGCCGCCCGTCGCGGCCTACCTAGCCGCCTGTCGCGGCCTCTGCCCTACTGCTGCTCGTCGCGGCCCTGCCCTACCCTGCCGTCCAGCCGCGGCCCTGCCCTGCTGCCGCCCTGTTGCGGCCCTGCCCTTCAGCCGCCCCAGTCGCGGCCCTGCTCTACCGCCGCCAAGTCGCGGCCCTGCCCTGCTACCGCCCCAATCGCGGCCCTGACCTAACCGCCAGCTGCGGCCCTGCCCTGCACCCGCCACTGGTAAGCACCCGCGCCGCCCTGCCGCGCCGCGCCGCCAGGAGCCGAGCCGCGCCGCCCAGCCGAGCCGCGCCGCCCTACCGAGCCGCGCCGCCCTGCCGAGCCGCGCCGCCCTACTGAGCCGCACTGCCCTGCCCACGCTGCTCCTGCTGCTACTGCTGCTTCTGCTGCCACTGCTGCTACTGCTGCTACTGCTGCTACTGCCGCTATGGCTAGCCCTAATGTTCTTACCTTTGATGCTGAGGGGCGTGCTGTTGACTTTGACGTGTGGGTTGACGACCTGCAGCTCTTTCTTCTGTGTGACTCTAAGGACGGAGTATCCCTTTTCGATCACACGTCCGCTGTCTCTCCTGCACCTGCTGCCAGTGCTGCCAGTAGGGTTCGCTCGCAGTGGACCACTCGTGACGCTGTTGCTCGCCTTGCTGTTCGTAGTCACCTGCCGTCTGCTGAGCACGCGCACTTTGGCCAGTACAAGACTGCTAAGTCTTTGTATGATGCTGTCGTAGCGCGCTACTCCTCCCCTGCCACTGCTACCCTCAGCCGCCTCATGCTGCCGTACCTGTTCCCTGACCTTGCCGCCTTTGCCACAATTGCTGACCTCATTACTCACCTCCGCACTAGTGACGCCCGCTACCGCGCTGCGCTTCCCACTGAGTTCTGTGCCAAGAACTGTCAGATGTATATGCCTTAGCCTATGTAGGCTGTAGTGGGGTAGACACTAAGGGGTACAGCTTTCATATTTGTATCTCACACTTTCCTAGTTCATTCATTCCTGTTTCTTTCTTCACAAGAACCCCCTCCCCCCCCCCCCCCCCATGTACATCACCCTTTACTACCTAGTCACCCGCCTCCCTGACTCCCTTGCTTCAGTCAGGGACCACTTTCTCTCTCTTTGCCCCACCGAGCTCACCGTCGACCTGCTAGAGGAACGCCTCACTGCAGCTGAGAAGAGTATCGTTGCTGTAGGTGCTTCTCGCGGCGACCCTCGCGCCCCGTTCTTTGAGGGGTGTTCCCCTGTCCCCCTTCTCCCCTCTGTTGCTTCTGCTGCTGCTGTCGACCTCGTTCGCACTGAGGAGGTCGGGGCTGCGTCTGCTCCTAGTGTGAGGCGCCGCAACAGCAAGGGCAAGGGGGGCAAGGGTGGTGGAGGGGACAGTGGGGGCGGCGGTGGAGGCGGTGGAGGAGGCGGAGGGGGTGGCGGTGGAGGTGGGGGTGGTGGCGGGAGTGGGGGCTTCGGTGGCGGCGGTGGGGGTGGTGGAGGCAGCGGCAGCGGCGGTGGAGGCAGCGGCAGCAGTGGTGGAGGTGGCGGCGGCGGTGGTGCTGGTCGAGGTGGAGCCGCGCAACGTGGAGGCTTTGGTGGTAGCCAGCGCCAGCAGCAGCCGAGTTCCCGTGAGACCCCGTCAGCCCAGCAGCTTCGTGAGTGGTACGCTGGGCGTGGGAGGTCTGGGGGTGTTGGTCCCTGCACTTACGTTCTTCGCACCGGCGGGCGCCCTGGGGAGACGTGCGGGCTGCCACACACTGCGCAGCGCTTCTTCGGTCGCCTGACTGTCGCCTGGCGCGCCCAGTTTCCTGACGCTGTTGAGCTCCCTCGCTGGAGTGATCTCCTTAGGCATAATGTTGCTATCTTTGATCCTGATTTTGATGCTATCCTTGCTGCCATGTATGCTGTGACTGATAGTGCTGAGGGTGACTGTTATCTGTGTGTTCCGCCCGACCCGGGCATTGAGGCTGCTGCTCTAGGTGCTAGTGCGTCTGCTGCTCCAGGTACTAGTGAGTCAGCTGCTCCAGGTACTAGTGAGTCTGCTGCTCCAGGTACTGGTGAGTCTGCTCTCTCTGGTACTGCACCTACTGAGTCCTTGCACACTTTCACACTTGACTCTGGTGCTTCGCGCTCCTTCTTTCGCGACAGCACCACACTCACACCGCTCAGTCGGCCTGTCGCAGTCTCCCTGGCTGACCCCTCTTGGGGCCCAGTCCTTGCGCACTCTTCTACGGTTCTACCGTGTCCTGCGGCCCCGTCGGGCTTGCTGTCGGGACTCCACCTCCCCTCGTTCTCTACGAACTTGGTGAGTAGAGCTGACCTTCAGAACTTGTGGGTTGACCAGTTCACCCCTGGAGGTCAGCGTGTGACCCATTGCACTTGCTCTTGGACGGGCCGCCACCTGGCCACGTTCACCCGTCGGCCTGGATCGAGTCTGTACACACTGACTACTGCGTCTCCTACGGTTACTGCGTCTGGTCAGGTAGCTGCGTCTGGTCAGGTGTTTGCTGCCGCGTCCAGGTCTAGTCCAGTGTCAGCCCCCTGCTCGTGTCGTCCTCTGTCACACGAGACTCTCCTTTGGCACCACCGCCTTGTGTCAGAATCCCAACCACTAGACCATTGGGATAAAAGGGCTTGTTAAGTAGCGGGTCAGTGCGCCCATAACCCCCCAGGACAACGAGCCTGTAACCCTTCCCTAGGATCAATCGGGGATCACCAGTGGACCTCTGACACCCCCCTCGCACTGGGATGCCCGAAGTGCACACACTGGGATTCGAACCCGAGACCTTCGCTATGATACCATGTCAGAATCCCAACCACTAGACCATTGGGATAAAAGGGCTTGTTAAGTAGCGGGTCAGTGCGCCCATAACCCCCCAGGACAACGAGCCTGTAACCCTTCCGTAGGACCAATCGGGGATCACCAGTGGACCTCTGACACCTTGGTCACCCCTCCCTGCCTCGTCTTCGGGGTATGGCCTCCCGTACCCTTGTCTCTGGTCTCCCCGGGTCCCTCCCTCCCCTTCCTCCGGGGCCTGCCCCTACATGTGTTCCTTGTGTCGAGGGCCGGCAGCGCGCCGCTCCTCACTCCTCCGAGTTCCCTCCGACAGAGGCTCCCCTGCAGACTCTCCACATGGACGTGTGGGGCCCAGCCCGCGTCAGTGGACAGGGTCACAAGCGTTACTTCCTGCTGGTCGTTGACGACTACTCGCGTTACACCACAGTCTTCCCCTTGCGCCGCAAGGGTGAGGTCACTGAGGTGTTGATCGTCTGGATCCGCGGTGCCCGTCGCCAGCTCAGCGAGAGTTTCGGCTCGGACCTTCCTGTTCTGCGTCTGCACTCAGACAGAGGTGGTGAGTTTTCCTCCGACCTTCTGAGGGCTTTCTGTCGTGCGGAGGGCATCCGCCAGACGTTCACGCTTCCGGCCTCCCCACAGCAAAATGGGATTGCTGAGCGCCGCATTGGCATGGTCATGGACGTCACTCGTACGCCCATGATCCATGCGGCTGCTCCCCATTTTCTGTGGCCATTCGCGGTTCAGTACGCTGCGCATCAGATCAATCTTCAGCCTCGTGTCTTCTTGCCGGAGACCACACCTACTCTGCGGTGGACGGGGAAGGTTGGCGATGCATCTGTGTTCCGTGTCTGGGGATCTCGAGCTTTTGTCCGCGATACTTCCGCGGACAAGCTGTCCTCCTGTGCAGTTCCCTGTGTCTTCCTTGGCTTCCCCCCTGACGCACCTGGGTGGCAGTTTTACCACCCCACCTCGCGTCGTGTTCTGTCCTCTCAGGACGTCACGTTTGACGAGTCGGTATCTTACTACCGTCTCTTTCCCTACCACACTGCCTCGCTCCCCCCCCTGCCCCTGAGTCTGGAGGTCCTCCGGGTGTCCCGTCACGGCGGGAGCCCCTCTCTCTGCAGCGGCTCTGTGAGTAGTACGCTCGGCGCTGTCGCCGTGCTGCTAGAGCCCGGGGCCTGCTGCTGGAGGTGCTTCTGGAGCTAGGGCTATTGGAGGTGCTGCTGGTTCTGGAGATACTGGATCCGCTGGTCCTGGAGGTGCTGGTGCTGTTGGAGGTCGTGATGGTGTTGGAGCTGCTGGAGGTACTAGAGCAGCTGGTCCCGGAGGTGCTCGTACTGGAGGTACTGGAGCTGCTGGGGCTGGTGGTGCTGCAGGAGTTGGAGCTGTAGGTGCTGGAGCTGATGCTACTGGAGGTGTTGCTAGAGCTGGAGCTGCTGGAGGTACTGGAGCTGGTGGTGCTGCGGGAGTTGTAGCTGGAGACCCTGGAGCTGAGGGTGCTGGTGCTGTCTCTGCTGTTTCTGGAGGCGCTGCGCGGCCGCGGCCGTACTACGTTCCACTCCTTCAGCAGGTTCCACGCCTTCTACTGGTCCTACTCCTCCCTTATTGAGTCCACCGCGTGTCCAGTCACAGTCGCAGTTACAGCCAGCCTCTCCACTGCCTGGTCCTTCTCCTTACTCTGGACCGACTAGAGGTCTTACGCAGCGTCGTGAGCCTGAGTCTCGTCCTGCGTCGCCTGAGTCTCGTCCTGCGTCGCCTGAGTCTCGTCCTGAGTCGCCTGTTCGCGCTGTTCGCACTGGTCGTCGTGTTCCACGTCAGCGTCCTCCTCCTGTCCCCGGCACTCACTCTATGACTCTACGTCCTTCTACTGCCCCACAGCGTGTCTTTCTGCCGTCTCCTCCTGCGTCCTCTCTTCCTGACGGTCCGGACCCGGAGTCTGACTCCCTTCGTACTGCTAGTCCTACTGTCACGCGTTTTCTGGCCACTGCTGTCACTGACCCGTCGTTTGAGTCCACTGCTGCGTCTGCTCTAGTTGCTGAGCTTGTTGACTTTGCTGCCGCCTGTTGTATAGACTACGCCGCTAGTCTTATTGCTGATTCTGAGTCTGCGTCTGTCTGTCCTCCGTCCGTCGGGGGTGAGTGTGCTCTTGGCACGGACATCCTTGGGGACAGACAGGAGGAGTTTGAGTGCTTTGCCGCTGCTGTACCTCATCTCGTGTCCATGATGCTTGCCCCTGAGGGAGACCCGGATGCACCAGACATCCCGACCCCGCGCTCTTACGCAGAGGCAATAGAGGGTCCCTACTCCTCTCAGTGGCAGACAGCCATGGACACAGAGATGGCTTCCTGGAAGTCCACAGGCACCTACGTCGACGAGGTTCCCCCACCTGGGGCGAGCATCGTCAGTGGCATGTGGATTTTCAGGGTGAAGCGGCCGCCGGGTTCTCCGCCTGTCTTCAAGGCGCGTTACGTTGCTAGAGGCTTCAGTCAGCGACAGGGAGTTGACTTCTTCCAGACCTTCTCCCCTACCCCGAAGATGACCACTCTTCGGGTGCTGCTACACGTCGCCGCTCAGCGTGACTACGAGCTACACTCTCTTGACTTTAGCACAGCCTTCCTACAGGGCAGCCTGCACGAGGAGATCTGGCTGCGCCGCCCACCTGGCTTCACTGGTTCGTTTCGTGCTGGTACCCAGTGGAGCCTCCGGCGGCCAGTCTACGGTCTCCGCCAGGCACCCCGTGAGTGGCACGACACACTGAGGACAACTCTTGCTGCTCTTGGATTTGCTCCCTCCACTGCTGACCCATCGTTGTTTCTTTGCACTGACACCACTCTGCCGCCGTTCTACGTTCTCGTGTACGTACTGTAGACGACTTAGTCTTAGCTACTGCTGACACTGAGGCACTCGCCCACGTGAAGTCAGAGTTGCAGAAGAGACACACGTGCACAGACCTGGGTGAGCTGACAAGCTATCTTGGCTTGCGGATCACCCGGGACAGAGCACAGCGCACCATTACCTTGACTCAGTCACACATGGTGCAGCAGGTCCTTCAGCGCTTCGGCTTCACGTACTCCTCGCCACAGTCCACTCCTCTGCCTACCGGTCACTCGCTTTCAGATCCACCTTCGGACGAGTCCGTAGAGCCGAGTGGCCCGTATCCAGAGCTTGTGGGCTGCCTCATGTACCTGATGACCTGCACTCGACCTGACCTTGCATACCCTCTTAGCATTCTAGCACGCTATGTCGCTCCTGGCAGACACAGGAAGGAGCACATGGATGCAGCTAAGAGGGTGTTGCGCTATTTATGCAGTACGTCGGGCATGGGGCTCGTGCTTGGAGGACGGGCTCGAGTTGTCCTCACTGGTCACGCAGACGCTTCCTGGGTTGACGACTTGGCTACGCAGCGGTCGTCACAGGGTTACACCTTCAGCCTTGGCTCCGGCTCTGTCTCTTGGCAGTCTACCCGCTCGTCTTCTGTTCTCAGCTCCAGTTGTGAGGCTGAGATCTACGCTGGGGCCATGGCTGCACAGGAGTTACGCTGGCTCACCTACTTGCTGACCGACTTGGGAGAGGCGCCTCGTTCTCCTCCGGTTCTGTACGTCGACAACAAGGCCATGCTTGCCTTGTGTCAGGAGCACAGACTGGAGCACAGAACGAAGCACATTGCTCTGCGCTACTTCCTTGCTCGAGAGTTACAGCAGCATGGTCAGCTTTGTCTTGCTCACGTGGCCACTCGGGCCAACACTACTGATATCTTTACCAAGGCACTTCAGCCTTGTGATCATCAGCGTTTTTGTACTATGCTAGGTTTTGTGCCTACTTGGCCTCACTTGCTCACTTCTTGACTCTGCTTGTACTGTGATCTCTATACATATACCTGCATGCTTACACTTGCTAGGTTGTGTTCACTGTATTGCTTGTTCTCCTTTATATAACTCTGCATGTGAGCTGGCCTTGTGGCCATTTGCTTGTGCTCAGAATGCGTGGTGACGTCGTGATCCACCCTGAGCTTGCTTTGCCTTTCTTTTCCGGTCTTTTGACCTCGTGTTCTTCCCCACTTTGCCATGGGGGTGTGTCAAACATATACACTATAGTCTGTCTAGGCTGTAGTAGGGTAGTTCATATAGGGTACAACACTTTTAGGTTTCCTACTTGTATCCACCTGATTGCTAGTTCAGGCATTCCTTCCTTTACTGTTCTGACATGTTAAGCGCTTGATAAACCACTTCTTTCCTTGCCACCCAAACTGCATCATCCTCCAGGATGAAGGAAGCTTGGAGCCGACAATATCGAATCTTCGCGATATAAGTTGGCTGGAGCACTTGAAACTTCACCGTCTGCAGCACGTGTTGTGAAAGTTCTGTGTTCCATCCACGCTTCATGAGCATCTTAATCACATCAATTATGCAGGAAATTTCTTGAGCAAGAACAAAAGGAATCAGCAGGACAGATGTGGACCGCAGCATGTTTACGACCTCCTTGTCCAGATCCACCACCATGTCGTCGTCGGAATCATCCTCCAGGAAACCATCCGCATCGGTGAGTGCAGAACCACTGGCAATAGCAGTTGTAGAAGCTTTCTCCTGTGCGGAGAGACCAGATCCGCCGGCAATAGCATCGTTGGTGTTGTCATTGTTGGAACCAGTAGAGTTAACCTCATCACTTCCCGTCATCTTCCCATCACCATGCTTGGACGCAGGGTCAGGCAGGATGTTGACATCAACAGAAGCATCAGAGTCAGCAGCAGGCTTGGAGCGCTGGCTTTTCGGATGAGCCATCGTGCAATGATGAACAGAAGGCAGAAGAGTAAAAGACTGAGCGCAGCAAGAGGCTGCTGAAGCTTGAACTGCGTGAAGGCTGAGCACGGGATCCTTAAGTTGTAGCCTGAACTTATCAGGCTCCAGTGTCTCGAGATAGTGACAATGTAAAACCAATGTTGAATCCTTGGTAGCTCCTCCATTGTCAAATGAGATAAACTCAGTGTAGCTTAAGCCTGATGTTAGAAGCGAGACTGGTGAGTAAAGATTGAAGCGTCTTGGGAATGCCTGATCAACATCAATGTCGGAAAACTGGTAACAAGAGAAACCAAGGTCAGCATGAATGACTAGTTTTCCGAAGTGTAAGTTAACAGCGATCCTTTGGTGTGGAACTGATGTTAAATCGTAGATTCTTAGCAAGGACGCTGATGCAAACTGTCTCAGTAGAATCCATGGCCGCCGAAAGGCGGAGAAGGCGGAGAGGTTCATTGCCAGCAATACCGTAAAATGTCCAAAGGGTTTTGTAAGTTTTGCAGTGCAGTTACTTGCATTTATAAATGGTACACTGCGTTTTATGAGCACAAGAGTTCCATACACCCAATCAAGCGTACGTCGGGGCTTTCTGCGCCTTTGTTTCCCGACACGACTCCTGAACCCTTGAGGTGTTCGCCAAAATCCCTTCACAGCAATCACCATGGTGTCAAACTATATGTTTGTGTTCTCTCTAGGCTATAGTGGGTTAGTCTACAAGGGGTACAACACTCTTTAGGGTTAGTACTTGTACCCAAATCATTCATAGTTCATTCATTCCTGCACAGTTATTCTGACATGGTATCAGAGTAGGAAACCTGTTAAGTTTTTAGGGCCCACCGATAGTTCCGCTTGTTCCTGCCCGAAGCGCCCTTGCAGTGTCGGGCCCTGCTCGCACAGTGTCGCGCTGCCCTGCAGCTACTCGCACTGCCTGCCCCCCGCACGTCGCGCTCTGTTGCAGCTTGCGAGTCGCGCCCTGCTGCCCTGCCCACCGCGGGCCGCCCTGCCATGCAGCGTGCAACCAGCTGCTCTGCAGTCCGTGCATTGCGCTGCCTTGCCCTTAGGCAAGCGCGCCGCCCTGCCCTGCAGCTCGCGAGCCGCACTGCCCTGCCCTGCAGCCCAGCGCGTTGCGCCCTGCTGCCCTGCCCAGCGCATCGCGCCCTACTGCCCTGCGCATCGCGCCCTGCTGCCCTGTCCACCGCGCGCCCTGCCCTGCAGTCCGCGGCGCGCCCTACCTTGCCCAGCCGCGCCGCCCAGCCCAGCCGAGCCGCGCCGCCCAGCCTGAGCTGCCCTGTCCAGCCCGAGCCGCGCCGCCCTACCTCGATCACTAGCCCCACCGAGCCGCCCTGCTGCTACTACTGCTGCTGCTGGTGGAGGTGCTGCTGGGAGTGCTGGGAATGCTGCTGGTGCTGGAGGTGCGACTAGGAGTGCTGGAGGTGCTGCTGGTGCTAAAGGTGCTGGACCTACTTATGACCGTCACTGCCTGTCATGGCCACTATCACAGCAGTTGCAGCGGCTAGGGGTGGACAGCGGCGGTCACTGCCTCTCCCGGACGACCCCACCCCTCAGCAGCTTTGCAAGTGGGTTCTTCAGCGAGCCCGTCAAGGTGGTGGAGGCTTTGGTTTTCTGCGGACTCCATAGAGGCGACAGCAGAGTGAGCAGGAGACCTTCTCCTCGCAGGTGCTTAGTGAGTTGTTTCCTAAGCGATGTGTCACTGGTTCTGTCGAGGCTGCTGCACTAGGTGCTAGTGAGTCTGCTGCCGCACTAGGTGCTAGTGAGTCTACTACCGCACTAGGTGCTAGTGAATCTGCTGCCGCACTAGGTGCTAGTGAGTCTGCTGCCACTCCAGATGCTAGTGAGTCTGCTATAGCTTTAGGTGCTCTTGCGTTTCCCGCCACAGGCCCTTCCTCAGCTAAGGCCTTGCATACTTTTACACTTGACTCAGGCGCGTCACGTTGCTTCTTTCGTGACTGCACCGCACTCACACCACTTGCTGCACCGATACCAGTCTCACTGGCTGACCCCACTGGGGGCCAAGTAGTCGCACGAGCCTCCACTGTCCTCCCGTGTCCAGCAGAACCCTTCGGTTCTCTGTCAGGTCTCCACCTCCCCACGTTCTTGACGAATTTGGTGATCAACGCTGCCATTCAGGATGTCTGGGGTTGATACCTTTATTCGTGGAGGGCAACGTGTGGCGATCTGTACGTGCTCCCGGACTGGCCGTCACCTTGCTACGTTCACTCGACGGCCTGGGTCTAGTCTGTACACAATGACCATTGCGTCTGCACAGGTGGCTGAGGCAGGTCAGGTGGCTGCGTTGAGTCAGGTGTCTGCGCCTGGTCAGCTTGCAGCGTCTTGCTCGTGTCGGGTACTCTCCCACCAGACTCTTCTCTGGCACCACCGCCTCAGTCACCCCTCCCTGCCGCGTCTCCGCACCATGCACTCCCGTCTCCTTGTCTCTCGCCTTCCGAGGTCCCTGCCCTCCCTCCCGTGCTCGCCTGCCTCGCCGTGCCTTCCCTGCGTCGAGGGGCGGCAGCGCGCCGCTCCTTGTTCCTCCGAGTTTCCTCCGACCACTGCTCCTCTGCAGACTCTCCACATGGACGTTTGGGGCTTGGCCCTCGTCAGTGGAACGGACCAGGACCGCTACTTCCTGCTGGTGGTTGACGACTACACACGTTACACAACTGTCTTCCCCTTGTGGCGTAAGGCGGACGTCAGCGGTGTTTTGATCCCCTGGATCCGTGCTACTCGTCACCAGCTGCGCGAGCGGTTCAGTCGGGACTTCCCAGTCCTGCGTCTGCACTCTGACCTCCTTGCGGAGTTCTGTCGAGACGAGGGCATCCACTAGTCGTTCACACTTCCGGCCTCTCCTCAGCAAAATGGGATTGCTGAGCGTCGCATTGGCTTGATCATGGAGGTTGCTCGTATCTCCATGATCCATGCGACTGCTCCCCATTTTCTGTGGCCGTTTGCGGTCCGATATGTCAGAATCCCAACCACTAGACCATTGGGATAAAAGGGCTTGTTAAGTAGCGGGTCAGTGCGCCCATAACCCCCCACGACAACGAGCCCGTAATCCTTCCCCAGGATCAATCGGGGATCACCAGTGGACCTCTGACACCCCACCGCACTGGGATGCCCGAAGTGCACACACTTGGATTCGAACCCGAGACCTTCGCTCTGATACCTTGTCACAATCCCAACCACTGGACCATTGGGAGAAAATGGCATGTTAAGTAGCGGGTCAGTGCGCCCATAACTCCTAAGGACAACGAGCCTGTATCCCTTCCCTATTATCAATCGGGGATCACCACTGGACCTCTGATACGATACGCAGCACATCAGCTCAACCTCTGGCCCCGTGTCTCTAAGCCAGAGACCTCGCCCACACTTTGGTGGATGGGGAAGGTTGGCGATGCGTCGGTGTTTCGGGTCTGTGCCGCGCTCTCCCTTGTTCGCGATGCCAAAGCGAGCAAACTCTCCTCTCGCACTCTCCGCTGCGTCTTCCTTGGCTTCCCCACCGACGCCCCGCCGTGGCAGTTCTACTACCTGCGCGAGCATCGACTCTTCTCCTCCCTGTCAGAATTATATTATAACTGCATGTAGTTCTAGCCTTAGTGTAGTTATCCTAACTTCCTGCTTGGTGGTGTACCCACCTTTCCTACCCTATTTGTACTCCACTTTCTATAGTGAAACCACTTCTCCTTCTCAACTCTCTCGATAGTTCATGCCTAGCTTCACACCCTAGCCATGGCTCCTAAGCTTGCTCACTCCCTACTAAGCCGTATTCTAACATGCTCTCAGAGCAGGTCGCTTCTAGGACCTAATGTTCATGGGCCCACCACCTACTGCCCTGCTAGCCTAGGCCCCGGCCCGTCGCCCCTTGGCGTCGCCCCTAGCCCCTAGGCTCGGCCCCTTGGCCCCGTCGCCCCTAGACGCGGCCCCTAGGCCCCGTCGCCTCGGCCCCTTGGCCCCGTCACCCCTAGCTGGAGCCCCTCGGCCCCTTGGCCCCGTCGCCCCTAGCCGCGGCCCCTAGGCCCCGTCGTCTCGGCCCCTCGCGACCCTAGGCCCGTCGCCCCGTCGCCCCGTCGCCCCGGCCCCTTGGCCCCGTCGCCCCTAGCCGCGGCCCATAGGCCCCGTCGCCCCCAACTGCGGCCCCTCGCGACCCTAGGCCCGTCGCCCCGTCGCTTCGGCCCCTTGGCCCCGTCACCCCTAGCCGCGGCCCCTAGGCCCCGTCGCCACCAGCTGCGGCCCCTAGCGACCCTAGGCCCCGTCGCCTCGGCCCCTTGGCCCCGTCGCCCCTAGCCACGGCCCTCGTCGACCCGTCGCCCCGTCGCCCCTAGCTATGGCCCCTCGCGACCTGCCGCCCCTAACCGCGGCCCCGTCGCCTCTAGCCTCGGCCCCTCGCGACCTGTCGCCCCTAGCCGCGGCCCCGGTGCCCTGTCGCATCATGGAGGGTAAGGGGGTGGCAAGAGGGGGTTCTTCCTGCCCGCGTGCCCTGCAGTTGCACGCGCAGCTCCGCCCCCACCCCCCTCCCCCCCCTCCCCCCCCTCCATGGGGACGGGGAGGAGAGGGTGTGAGGGGGTGGCGGATGTGCCTCAGCAGCAGCAGCTGCCGCCACGCCTCCTCCTCTCTCTCTCCCTGCCGCACCATGTGTTGGGAGGGGGGGGGGGGGAGCTTGGAGGTTCAGGGGGAGGCAGGAGGGGATCTGCAGCACCAGCCCCCCCCGCCCCCCCTTTCTCCTCCATCCCTGGGGGGTGAAGGATTGTGGAGCAGCAGTGGGGGGGAGGGGATCTGCAGCACCAGCCCCCCCCCGCCCCCCCCTTCTCCTACCCCCCCCTGCTGCGGGTGCAGCAGTGGGGGGGAGGGGATCTGCAGCACCAACCCCCCCCGTCCCCCCCCTTCTCCTTCATCCCTGGGGGGTGACGGATAGTGGAGCAGCAGTGGGGGGGAGGGGATTTGCAGCATCAGCCCCCCCACGCCCCCCTTTCTCCTCTCTCTCTCCCTGTCGCACCTTGTGTTGGGAGGGGGGGGGAGCTTGGAGGTTAAGGGGGTGGCAGGAGGGGATCTGCAGCACCAGCCCCCCCCAGCCCCCCCCCCTTCTCCTCCATCCCCCTGCTGCGGATGCGGCAGTGGGGGGGAGGGGATCTGCAGCACCACCCCCCCCGCCCCCCCTTCTCCTCCCTCCCCCTGCTGCGGGTGCAGCAGTGGGGGGGAGGGGATCTGCAGCACCAGCCCCCCCCGCCCCCCCCCTTCTCCTCCATCCCCCTGCTGCAGGTGCAGCAGTGGGGGGAGGGTATGGGGGTGGCGGGTGTGGGTGACCTGCTGCTGCCTCTCCTCCTCTCTCTCCCACTGCTGCACATGTTGCTGTGTGGGGGGGGGGGTGGGAGGAGCGAGGTGTAGGGGGGATGAGAGTGGTTAAGGGGGGACGACAGAGTGTGGCGGACGAAGCAGCCCCCCCCCCCTCATCTGCAACTGCCACCCTCTGCTCCCGTGGTACCTCCAGCTGCAGCCCCGGTCGCCACTTTGCTTGTCTTGACTTTCTGTTGCTGTTGTGCGGCAGGTGCTGCCGTTGAGCCCAGCTGTGCCGCCACCGCGTGTCCCGCACGCTCCTGCTCTCCAGGCGGCCTGCCGCTACATGCACCTACTGCTGCTGTGCCGCCGCCCTTGCCGCCGCACGCTCCTGTTTCTGCTGCTTCTACCTTGGCTGCGGGGTTGCTGCAACTGTATCTGCCACTATTGCAATGGTTGTCACTGCTCTTGCGTGCTGCTGCTTTGTTCTGCTTGGTGTACCCCTGCAGCTTGTGTCTAGCACTTGGCTCTTCCTGCATGCAGTTAAGGGGGGATGTCAGAATTATATTATAACTGCATGTAGTTCTAGCCTTAGTGTAGTTATCCTAACTTCCTGCTTGGTGGTGTACCCACCTTTCCTACCCTATTTGTACTCCACTTTCTATAGTGAAACCACTTCTCCTTCTCAACTCTCTCGATAGTTCATGCCTAGCTTCACACCCTAGCCATGGCTCCTAAGCTTGCTCACTCCCTACTAAGCTACGTATTCTAACACTCCCAGGACGTCACCTTTGACGAGTCTGACTGTTTCTATAGGCTACACCTGCACGCGTCCCACCCGGTCCCCCTAGCGCCTCTTTTCTTGGTACCAGTCCCCACCCCGGTAGACCCCCTCCCCCCACAGGGTCCTGCTCCCTCAGGTGTGTCTCAAGTAGACCCACACCACTTGGTTGAGCCTTTGGAGATCTCTTCTGACTCGTCTAGCCCAGCTGAGGGGGGTGACCCCACCGCTGACGACACGGCGGCCGCTCGCCGCTATCCTCGCTTGGAGACCCCCCCTGGTTTTCCGCCTCGGCCGTCTTCGCCGCCTCCGCAGCCTGCTGCTGTTGACTCTAGAGCTGAGACTACTGGTGCTGAGCCTGGGGGTGCTGAAACAGAGGGTGCGGGCTCTGGGGGTGCTGCGACTGGGGGTGCTGCGAATGGGGGTGCTGGTTCTGGGGGTGCTGCGACTGGGGGTGCTGGTTCTTGGGGTGCTGCGACTGGGGGTGCTGGTTCTTGGGTTGCTACGACTGGGGGTGCTGAATCTGGAGGTACTGCTGGTGCTGGAGGTACTGGAGGTACTGGTGGAGGTGGTGGAGGTGCCGCTGGTGCTGGAGGTACTAGCTGTGCTGCTGGTGCTGGAGGTGCCAGAGCTACTAGTCCTAGAGGTGCTATTGGTGCTGGAGGTGCTGGACCTACTAGTCCTGGAGGCAGCTGGTGCTGGAGGTGCTGGAGGTGCTACTAGTGCTGGAGGCGCTGGAGCTGGAGGTACTGGAGGTGCTGGAGCTGCTGGTCCTGGAGGTGCTCGTACTGGAGGTGGTGGAGCTGCCGGAGCTGGTGGTGCTGTTCGTGCTGGAGGTGCTACTGGAGCTGCTGGCAGTGGAGGTGCTGGAGGTACTGCTGGTACTGGAGGCGCTGGAGCTGGAGGTACTAGAGGTGCTGGAGCTCCTGGTCCTGGCGGTGCTAGTACTAGAGGTGCTGGAGCTGCCGAAGCAGGTGGTGCTGCTGGTGCTGGAGGTGCTGGAGGTGCTACTGGAGCTGCTGGCATTGGATGTGCTGAAGGTAATGCTGGTGCTGGAGGCGCTGGAGGTGGAGGTACTAGAGGTAGTAGAGGTGCTGGAGCTGCTGTTCCTGGAGGTGCTCGTACTAGAGGTGCTGGAGCTGCCGGAGCAGGTGGTACTGCTAGTGCTGGAGGCGCTGGATCTGGAGTTACTGGAGGTACTGGAGGTGCTGGAGCTGCTGGTCCTGGAGGTGCTCGTACGAGAGGTGCTGGAGCTGCCAGAGCAGGTGGTGCTGCTGGTGTTGGAGGTACTAGAGGTGCTACTGGAGCTGCTGGCACTGGAGGTGCTCGAGGTACTGCTGGTGCTGGAGGCGCTGGAGCTGGAGGTACTGGAGGTACTGGAGGTGCTGGTGCTGCTGGTGCTGGAGGAGCTGGAGCTGCTGGTTCTGCCTCGCGCTGACTGTTTTTCTACCCGCAGCCACAGTCGTCCCTGCCGCCGCCTGACTTGGTCCTTTGCTAGGTTCTTAGTCTCCCGTCTTCCACTAGCCACACTCCACCTCTCCTGTGTTCACCGACATACCAATCTCCTACTCCGCACACTGAGGTGACAAAGTCCCTGACTAAGTGTCGTGAGCCTGAGACTTGTGCTTCCACACCTGTTCGTGCTCGTCGTGTCGCCCGTCCTCGTCCTCCTGCTCTCCCAGGCACTCACGGTATGGCACTTCGTCCTTCCTCTGTTCCATAGCGTGTTGTCCTGCCTGAGCCTCCCGCGTCCTCTC
This sequence comes from Closterium sp. Naga37s-1, assembly GCA_947471745.1. NCBI lineage: Eukaryota > Viridiplantae > Streptophyta > Zygnematophyceae > Desmidiales > Closteriaceae > Closterium > Closterium sp. Naga37s-1. Next base: position 1,968,317 of record CANJKZ010000861.1, read on the forward strand.
TTCCACACGTTCCTGACCCTGAGTCCGACCTTACTCGTGTTGCCAGTCCTACTGTCACTCGTCTCCTTGCTACTGTCGTCAGTGACCCTGAATTTGAGTCTACTGCTGCGTTTTCCCTAGTCACTAAGCTAGTCGACTTTGCAACTAGGAGTCGTCTCGACTACGTCGCGAGTCTTGTTACTGAGTCTGAGTTTGTCTGTCCTCCGTCCGTCGGGGGTGAGCTTGCCCTTAGCAGTGACGTCCTTGAGGATAGGCAGTTTGAGCTTGAGTGTCTTGCGGCCGCTTTACCTCGTTTTGCATCCATGCTGCTTTGCCCCGAGGGAGACCCGGATGCACTTGACATCCCTACCCCGCGCTCTTATGCTGAGGCGATCGCGGGTGAGTACTCCTCTCAGTGGCAGACAGCCATGGATGCAGAGATGGCTTCCTGGAAGTCCACAGGCACCTACGTCGACAAGGTTCCTCCTTCTGGGGCGAACATAGTCGATGGCATGTGGATTTTCAGAGTGAAGCGGCCGCCCGGTTCTCCGCCTGCCTTCAAGGCGCGTTACGTTGCTCGAGGCTTCAATCAGCGACAGGGGGTCGAATTCTTCCAGACCTTCTTCCCCACCCCGAAGATGACTACTCTTTGGGTGCTGCTGCACGTTGCAGGACAACGTGACTACGAGCTGCAGTCCCTCGACTTCTCCACAGCTTTCCTGCAGGGCAGGCTTCACGAGGAGATCTGGCTGCGCCGCCCACCCGGCTTCACTGGGTCGTTTCCTGCGGGTACCCAGTGGAGCCTCCGGTGGCCAGTCTACGGTCTCCTCCAGGGGCCCCGAGAGTGGCACGACACACTGAGGACTACACTTGCGGCTCTTGGGTTTGCTCCTTCCACTGCTGATCCGTCGCTGTTTCTACGCACCGACACTTCGCTGCCGCCGTTCTACGTTCTAGTGTACGTCAACGACTTGGTTTTTGCTACTGCTGACACTAAGGCATTGGCCCTAGTGAAGGCGGAGCTGCAGGAGAGACACACGTGCACTGACCTGGGTGAGCTGCGTAGCTATCTTGGCTTGCAGATCACCCGGGACAGAGCACGGCGCACCATCACCCTGACACAGTCACACATGGTGCACCAGGTCCTTCAGCGCTTCGGCTTCCAGTTCTCCTCGCCATAGCCCACTCCTTTGTCTACCGACCACTCGATCTCAGCTCCACCTTCGGACGAGTCCGTAGAGCCAAGTGGTCCGTACCCAGAGCTTGTGGGTTGCCTCATGTACCTGATGACGTGCACACGACCTGACCTCGCGTACCCTCTCAGCCTCCTGGCTCGCTACGTGGCTCCCGGTAGACACTGAAAGGTGCACTGGGATGCTGCGAAGAGGGTACTGCGTTACTTGTGCAGTACATCGGGCATGGGGCTAGTGCTTGGAGGACAGGGTTCAGTGGTACTCACAGGACACTCCGACGCTTCTTGGGCCGACGACCAGGCGACTCAGCCTTCGTCATAGGGTTACACCTTCAGTCTTGGCTCTTGTTGTGTCCCGTAGAGGTCCACTCGTTCTTCTTCTGTGCTTAGTTACAGCTATGAGTCGAGATCTATGCTAGGGCCATGGCTGCACAAGAGCTACGCTGGCTGACCTATCTGATGACCGACTTGGGTAAGCGGCCTCGTTCTCCTCCAGTTCTGTACGTCGACAACAAGGCAATGCTTGCCTTGTGTCACGAGGAGAGACTAGAACACAGAACGAAGCACATTGCTCTTCGCTACTTCCTTCCGTGTGAGCTGCAGCAGCGTCGTCAGCTCCGCCTTTCCTACGTGGCCTCGCGGGCCAACACTGTTGATGTGTTCACCAAGGCCCTTGGGTCTAGTGATCATCAGCGTTTCTGTACTGCTCTTGGGCTTGTACCCACTCTGCCTCACCTGTTGGTTGCTTGACTTGCTCTTGTTGTACACTGATATATATCTTTACACCTGCTTGTTTACTCTTGCTAGGTTGTGATCAGTGTACTGCCTTGCTATTATAACTCTTCATGTGAACTGACCTTGTGGCCGCTTGCTTGTGCTCAGATTGTGTGGTGTCTTTGAGATCCACCCTGAGCTTTGCTTTGCTTTGTTTTCTTGCTTGACTGGTCTTGTGACCGTCTGTTGTGTTTGCTATCTCCCACTTAGCGTATGGGGGTGTGGCAAACTATATGTTTGTGTTCTCTCTAGGCTATAGTGGGTTCCCCTACAAGGGGTACAACTCTTTAGGGTTAGTACTGTTGGAAACAAGTAATTTAACGCTTCTGAAGTAATCGAAGTATCGACACGAAACGGAGCAGATTACAGCGAAACAACACGCGAGTCAACAAAAGTAACCGCTGGAGGTTACGCGAAGGTCAAAGGTCGCTGACCTTTGACTCGACGAAAAATACAGTGCGACAGCAAGGACACATAACTGACTCGATATTGAGCAGTTACCTGAGTCGGCACTGTATCGAACCGCAACAGCAAAAACAGTTAAAGTAAAACCTTTCATACTCCTTGTAATAATATAAAAGCTTTGTATCTCTCTGGTATTATCAACTTATCTTGTTCTCACATACCAGTGCAAGGTGGTTCAAGTAAACTCTATTATTACGCTTCCACAAATACAACATTCCTACTTCAACAGATCTTAGCCTTGAAAAGATCCTAAGGGCTAATTCTCAGCCCAACACGGTATGAGAGCCTCCAAGGCAATATCGATTTCTCAAATTCCTACAACAACACAAGGCATGGCAACAAGACCTCCAACGGATCTCCAGGCATTACTCCTACTCCACCTCCAACCTCTGGCCTACAGACAGAGGAAGGCACAGCAACAAGACCAGCTGCGGAGTCAACCGAAACTCCCGGGAATCAAGCAGCAGGCTTTGAACCAAGCATGATGGAGAAGTTCTTCTCCTTCATGTCCTTCTACGAGCAACACCAGCAAGCAGCTCCTGCACAATCAAACAACAGCGACAACAACAACAGGGTTACTCCAATGAGCCTTGACGGTTCATCGTATGCGCGCAGAAATCAGCAGCAACCCACCTTTGCCCCGTACGAACCTCAACGTGGCTCCATCAGCTTCGCGCCACACCAATAGTCTTCTTCACCTGGACAAGAGAAGACATTGGACGCGCTTCAGGTTCAATCACAATTCGCACATGCGTTAAGACTGCAGACATCAACACTTTTTGACGGAAAGGACTTCTATACCTGGTCATTCGAATTCGAGCTGATGATGGAGGGCGCGCAAATACTCGGATTCTTCGACGGGTCCCTGCCATACCCAACGCATGGGACACAATACGACAAGCAGCAGTATACATATCAGACGCTGATGGCGTACACGATACTTCTTCGAAACATAACGCCAAACGAGCAACAGAACATTCGGTCTTATCGAGGATACGGCAACTCCGCCGAGCTGGCGTACGACCACCTGAAGAACCTGTATCAAGCAACAGACAGTGTTAACCAAAGTCGTCTCATGGCACAGCCGACAACAGTGGAAATGAAACCCGGCGAGAAGGGAATGGCGTATACAAGCCGTTGTCGTGGACTGCGTGACAGACTCCTTCGATGCGGAGGATCGATATCCGAAGAAGCTTTCGTAACAGCTATCATCGCTGGCCTCGGTCCTCATTGGCGCTCCACTCGAGCACTTCTCCGAGCTCATGGGAAATTTTCCGAAGCAGCACTCTGCACCGAAATTCACGCTGAACAACAAGATATGGACCTACCCGAAGAAAGACACAAGAAGAGAGCATCAGCACCAAAATTCGCGTTTCATACTCAACTACGGTACAACAACAACAATAATCGACAAAACAACCGACAAGTTCAACAGTACGTCCCACCGTTCTGTCACCTCTGCAAGACGTCAGGTCATCCTCGCACACACTGCCCGAATCAGCAGCAGTCGACATCGTCGCAACGTCAACTTTGGCCCTCAAGCAGTCAAGTCATTTCTACACAGGCGCATCCCACCAATCAAGTACAGTCTTCAACGTCATCAACGACAAAACCTGCGAAAGGCACAAGAAACATCGTAAGTTGTATGACAAGAACAACAGACTCCTGCATCACCAGATCACCACCGTTTTACTCACCATAAGAACATCTCGACGAGAGCACTCCTCGCCGCGAATCACTGGAGCCCAACCCGACGTATGCAGCCATCGCCCAGAGCGAGCCATCTGGGAAAGACACTTGGTTCTTGGACAGCTGCGCCGGACAGCACATGTGCTCTTCGGGTTGCTTCGTTCAACAAGAACACCAGCTTCAACGCGAAGTTGTAATCACCGTCGCCAACAACCAGAACCTGCACACACGACGACAAGGGATCGTTCAACTTCAGTCTCGAGAAACTAACGCTATTCTACAAATGTTGAAGGTTTTAATTGCAGAAGGACTCGGCTACAGCTTACTCAGCGTCAGTCAATTGATGGCAAAGGGCATTCATCTCGAAGCAGATAGCACCATTCAGGAGTTCAAGTTATTCCACGGAAAGGGCGGACTCTACATTGGCAAGGCAGTATTGAAGAATAACGTCTTCGCTCTTGACTTCGTTCCGGACCAAGGTACCGCCGACAGCGACGCCATCGTCAACTTCGCTTCTTGGACACATCCACCCGATCTCGATCCCGACTTTGTCAGAACATTATAGCTTTTACATTTGTGTAGGCTATAGTGGGCTAGCCCATAAGGGGTACAACACAATTAGGGTTAGTACTTGTACCCAACTGTTTCATAGTTCATTCACTCTTGTTCATTATTCTGACATGGTTTCAGAGCAGGTCCTCCGCTAGGACAGCTTTTCCTTGGGCCCACCACAGCGCTAACCCCGCTAGACGCCCTCTGCAGCCCTCGTGCTGCCCCTACTGCTCGTCGCGACCTGTCGACCCCTAGGCCAGGCCCCTAGGCCCCGCCCGTAGGCCCTTCGCCCCTAGCTCGTGCGCCCGGCCCGTCGACCCCTAGCCTTCGCCCCCGGTCCCGTTGACCCCTAGCCCCGCGCCCAGCCCCGTCGACCCCTAGCCCCGCGCCCGGCCCCGTCGACCCCTAGCCCCGCGAGCGGCCCCGTCGACCCCTAGCCCCACGCCCGGACCGTCGACCCCTAGCCCGCGCCCACGGCCCGTCGACCCCTAGCCCGCGCCCAGGCCCCGTCGACCCCTAGCCCGCGCCCAGGCCCCGTCGACCCCTAGCCCCGCGCCCGGCCCCGTCGACCCCTAGCCCCGCGCCCAGCCCCGTCGACCCCTAGCCCTGCGCTCGGCCCGTCGACCCCTAGCCCGCGCCCACGGCCCGTCGACCCCTAGCCCGCGCCCAGGCCCCGTCGACCCCTAGCCCCGCGCCCGGCCCCGTCGACCCCTAGCCCCGCGCCCAACCCGTCGACCCCTAGCCCCGCGCCCGGCCCCGTCGACCCCTAGCCCGCGCCCGGCCCGTCGAACCCTAGCCCGCGCCCACGGCCCGTCGACCCCTAGCCCGCGCCCCCGGTCTCGTCGACCCCTAGCTCCGCGCCCGGCCCCGTCGACCCCTAGCCCGCGCTCCCGGCCCCGTCGACCCCTAGCCCCGCGCCCATCCCCGTCGACCCCTAGCCCCGCGCCCGGCCCCGTCGACCCCTAGCCCGCACCCGGCCCCGTCGACCCCTAGCCCCGCGCTCGGCCCCGTCGACCCCTAGCCCGAGCGCCCCGGCCCGTCGACCCCTAGCCCGCGCCCCCGGCCTCGTCGACCCCTAGCCCCGCGCCCGGCCTTGTCGACCCCTAGGCCCCTAGGCCCCTCGGCCCCTAGGCCCCTTGGCCCCTCCGCCCCTAGGCCCCCCCCCCCCATTCGTGTTTGGCCCCTCGGCCCCGCCCCTTGGCCCCTCGGCCCCTAGGCCCCAGGCCCCTCGGCCCCTTGGCCCCTCGGCCCCTAGGCCTCCCCCCTTCGTGTTTGGCCCCTCGGCCCCTCGGCCCCTTGGCCCCTCGGCCGCTAGCCCCCCCCCCCCCCCCCTTCGTGTTTGGCCCCTCGGCCCCGCCCCTCGGCCCCTCGACCCCTACGCCCCAGGCCCCTCGGCCCCTTGGCCTCACTGTCCCTGCTGCTACTGCTACAGCTGCTACTGCTGCTGCTACTGCTGCTCCTGCGTGCTGCACAGCTATGGCTTCGCTTAGGGTTCTCGCGTTTGATCATGAGGGCAGACCGGTTCAGTTTGACACGTGGCTCGACAACCTGCAGCTGTACCTACTAAGCGATTCTAAGGACAGTGTTTCGCTGTTTGACCTTGCGTCAGGCGCCGCTCCTGCCCCTCCTGCCACACCTGACAGTGCGACTCGCCCACAGTGGCTTACTCGCGACGCTGCTGCCCGCTTGGCCATTCGAAACCACCTGCCGATAGCCAAATGCGCCCATTTTGGACAGCACATGACAGCCCAGGCATTGTACGCTGCTGTAGTCGCCCGCTACTCCTCGCCTGCCACTGCTGCTCTAGGCCGTCTTCTGCTGCCCTACCTGTTCCCCAAGCTGTCAGCCTTTGCCACAGTAGAGGACCTGGTTTCCCACCTGCGCACTAGCACCGCTCGCTACCGCGCTACCATCCTTGCTGAGTTCCTTGACAAGAACCAGCCCCCGATGTTCATCACCCTCTACTTCATAGTCACTCGCCTCCCTGACTCTCTTCGCTCTGTCAGGGACCACTTTCTCTCCCTTGACCCCACCTCCCTCACTGTTGACCTCCTCAAGCAGCATCTTCTCGCAGCTCAGACTAGTGCAGTTGGTGTAGGTGCTGCTCGTGGCACTCCGCGCCCGCCCTTCTTTGAGGGGTGATCCCCCTCCCCCCTTGCCCCCGCTTACGCCTCTGCCGCTGCTGCAGACGTCCCTGGTGCTGAGGACGTCGGAGCTGCTTCTGCTAGTGTGAAGCGCCACAGCGGCAAGGGCAAGGGTAGCAAGGGTGGTGGAGGGGGCAGCGGGAGTGGTGGTGGGGGCAGCAGTGGAGGTGGTGGAGGCAGTGGAGGTGGTGGCAGCGGTGGGAGTGGTGGCGGGGGTGGGGGTGTTGGTGGCGGCGGTGGAGGCAGCAGTGGGAGTGGCGGCAGTGGCGGTGGTGGGACTGGTGGCGGTGGGACTGGCCCTCGGCCTGGAGGCCCTGGTGGTGGCCAGCGGCGGCAGCAGCAGCGTCGGAGCGAGACCCCGTCGCCCAAGCAGCTCCGTGAGTGGTTGGTTCAGCGTGGGACATTTGGGGGTAGTGATAGCTGCCCGTATGTCATTCGCACGGGTGTTCGTGCTGGTCAGACATGCGGGAAGCTTCAAACTCAGCACCGCTGCTTCTCCCGCCTTGACGACGCTTGGCGTGCTGAGTTTGGTGACGACGTCGAGCTCCCTCGCTGGGCAGATCTGCTTAGGTCTAGGATTGCTATCTTTGACCTAGACTTTGATGCTACTCTTTCTGCTATGTATGCTTCGTCTGTTAGTGCTGAGGGTGACTGTTACCGGTGTGTGTCGCGTGACCCAGGTATAGCTGCTGCTGCTGCTCTAGGTGCTAGTCAGTCTGGTACTCTCCCTCGTACTGCGCCTGCTCAGGCCTTGCACACCTTTACGTTGGACTCAGGCGCCTCTCGCTGTTTGTTTCCTGACAGCACCACTCTCACTCCTCTCCCTGCACCTGTCCCGGTCAGACTGGCTGACCCCTCTGGGGGGCCGGTAGTTTCCCGTTCCTCCACTGTCCTCCCGTGTCCGGCGGTTCCGTCTGGCTCACTGTCAGGTCTTCACCTCCCCTCGTTCACTATGAACTTGGTGAGTACCGCTGCCCTCCAGGATGCGATGGTCACTACCACCACTCATGGGGGTCAGCATGTGTCGATCTGCACGTGCACACGGACGAGGCGTCACCTGGCTACGTTCACTCGTTGGCCAGGGTCTAGTCTGTACACACTGACTACCGAGCCTCCTCAGGTAGCTGCGTCTGCTCAGGTGTCCGCGTCAGGTCAGGTAGCTGCCTCTTGCTCGTGTCGCCTCCTGTCGCACCAGACTCTTCTGTGGCACCACCGCCTGGGTCACCCTCCCTGCCACGCCTTCGTGGCATGCACTCCCGTCTTCTCGTCTCGGGTCTACCCAGGTCTCTGCCTCCCCTCCCGCCCTCGCCTGCCCCGCCCTGCCTTCCTTGCGTCGAGGGGCGGCAGCGCGCCGCTCCTCACTCCTCCTCGTTTCCCCCGACGACTGCTCCACTGCAGACTCTCCACATGGACGTGTGAGGCCCAGCCCACGTCAGTGGACAGGGCCGCGAGCGGTACTTTCTGCTGGTAGTTGACGACTACACGCGATACACCACGGTCTTCCCCTTGCGCAGCAAGGGTGAAGTCGTTGATGTCTTGATCCCTTGGATCCGCACGGTCCGTCTCCAGGTCCGCTAGCGGTTCGGCCAGGAGCTTCCTGTCTTGCGTCTACACTCTGACAGAGGTGGTGAGTTCTCCTCCAACCTCTTGCGGGAATTTTTTCGTGGGGAGGGCATTCTCCAGTCGTTCACGCTTCCGGACTCCCCTCAGCAAAATGGGATTGCTGAGCGCCGCATTGGCTTAGTCATGGAGGTCGCTCGTACCTCCATGATCCATGCGGCTGCTCCCCATTTTCTGTGGACGTTTGCGGTCCGGTACGCGGTGCATCAGCTCAACCTCTGGCCCCGTGTCTCCTTACCGCAGACCTCGCCCACACTGAGGTTGGCGATGCGTCGGTGTTCCGGGTCTGGGGTTCTCGTGCCTTTGTTCGCGATATGTCAGCGTACAAGCTCTCCGCCAGTGCTATCCCCTGCGTCGTCCTTGGCTTTGTCCTTGACGCGCTTGGCTGGCAGTTTTACCACCCCACCTCGCGTCGTGTCCTCCCGTCTCAGCACGTCACGTTCGACGAGTCGGTTCCCTTCTACCGTCTCTTCCCCTACCGCTCTACCCCTCCCCCGCCCCCGCCGCTCTTCCTTGCTCCCAGTCCTTCTCCAGTAGAACCCCTCCTGCCCCAGGGTCTTGCTCCCTCAGGTGTGTCTCAGATATACCCTCTCCCCGGTACTGCGCTTGTCGAGGTAGCTGTCGGCTCAGGTGATGCTCCAGGTGCTGCGTTAGGGGGTGCGGAGCCCGGGGGTGCGAGGTCTGAGGGTGCTGGGTCTGGGTGTGCTGAGCCTGGGGGTGATGAGCCTGGGGGTGCTGAGCCTGAGGGTGTTGAGCCTGGGGGTGCTGAGCCTCGGGGTGCTGCTTCGTCTGGAGGTCCTTCTGGTGCTTCGCCGCGACTGTCTCCGCAGCAGCTGCGTGAGTGGCTCGTTCAACGCGCACGCCTTCGCAGTAGAGCTCCCGGAGCTGGAGGCGCTGGAGACGCTGGAGTTGGAGGTGCTGGAGTTACTCCTGGAGCTGGTGGTCCTAGAGGTACTGCGGCTGCTGGTTCTGGAGGTGCTCGTACCAGGGGTACAGGAGATGTCGGTACTGGTGGTGTTGGGGGCGCTGGAGCTGGAGACCCTGCGGAGCCTGGAGCTGCTGGAGCTGGAGGCCCTTGCGCTAGTGGAGCTGGCGTTGGAGGCGCTGGACCTGGAGGAGCTGGAGTTGGGGGCACTGGCGCGGGTGGTGCTGGAGGTGCAAGAGCTGGAGCTGTTGACCTTGGAGCTGGAGGTGCTGGTGGCACTGTGTGGCCGCGAACGTACTTCGTTCCCTTGCTTCAGCAGGTTCTTGGTGTCCCGTCTTCTACTGGCCTTACTCCTCCCTTCCAATGTCCCCCGCCTGACCAGTCGCAGCTGACGTTACAGCCAGCCTCCCCTCTGCCTGCTCCCTCTCCTTACACTGAGCGGTCAGGCGGTCTTATAGAGCGTCGTGAGCCTGCGTCTCATCCAGTCTCGCCTATTCACACAGCTCATCGCGCTCCTCGTTCGCGTCCTCCTCTTGTCCCCGGCACGCACACTATGCCACTTCGTCCTTCCTCTGTTCCACTGCGTATTCCTCTGCCTGCTCCTCCTGAGTCCTCTCTTCCTGAGGTCCCTGACCCTGAGTCTGATCGCGCTCGTGCTGCCAGTCCCACTGTCTCTCGTCTCCTCGGCACTGTTGTCAGTGACCCTTCTTTTGATTCTGCTGCTGCGTCTGCTCTCATTGCTGAGCTGCTTGACTTTGTTGCTGCCTGCCGTCTAGACTACGACACTGCTCTAGTTGCTGAGTCTGCGTCTGCGTCCGAGTCTGCGTCTAGTCTGTGACCACTTGTTCTCCCCCACTTTGCCTATTGGGGTGTGTCAGAACATTATAGCTTTTACATTTGTGTAGGCTATAGTGGGGTAGCCCATAAGAGGTACAACCCAATTAGGGTTAGTACTTGTACCCAACTATTTCATAGTTCATTCACTCTTGTTCATTTTTCTGACAGACTTCAGTCCTGGAGGATTTTGGTATTCACATACCATACCTGAAGCAGAAAGAACAAGGGCATTAGCAACAATCCGGCAAGACGAGACAACATCGACAGCAGCAGAGACAACATCGGCAGCAGCAGCAACACCTATGGCACCAATCGCGTGCTATTTGACGGCGCCAGTTCTCATCGACGTCACTCCACCGACTCCTGCGCAGCAGTTAACTCCCACTCCACGCGAAGTTCACAGAAGCGCCAACCTCACCGCGGGATTTTACTCCAACTCCGACCTGTACAGGCGCTCACCCGGACATCGTGCGAACGAATCACTATGGCACGAACAATTAGGTCATCCAAGCAACACCACGTTAAACAACACGATCAATGCAGCTGTACTCGACAAAGACTCACTCCTTCTACCCGACGGCAGAGAACTTCAACGAGTCCGGGGCACATGCTTTACCTGCCCCGAAGCCAACTTACCTCATCAACTGTTTGTCTCTCACCACTATCCAAGCTTGCCAGCTTACGCACCCTTGGAGAAAGTATACAGCGACATCCTGTATACTCGCGAACAAGGTCAAGGAGCATACAACTATGTGATTACTTTCATCGACGCCGCCACCCGATACGTCTGGCACCTCAACCTCCCAAGTCGCGACATGGCCTTCGAAGCCTTCGTCGCCTGGCTACCTGTGGCAGAATGAGAATCAAGAACAAAGCTGAAAAGCTTCCAGTCAAACAGGGGAGGAGAATATCAGTCACAAAGGTTCAAGCAGTACCTCGCAGAACGAGGCATCAAGCGACTCATCTCGCTTCCCTACGCCCATCAACAGCAAGGCGTGGCAGAACGGATGAACAGAACTCTCCAGAACACCATGCGCAAACTGTTGCGTGGCATGCGACTGCCCAACCACCAGTGGCCTGAGGCGATGGACCACGCTGTCATGCTGCACAACTTGCTCTCGTCATCATCGCTCCCGAACAACGCATCACCGCACCTGCTGTGGACAGGAAAACTGGGCAACACAAAAATGTTACGAGTTTTTGGGTGCATGGTACAGTACCGACCGCACACTGCAAGAGCCGGAAGATTTTCTCAATGCGCACAATGGGGGCTACACCTGGGCATCGAAAAGCATTACAACGCATGGAAGAGTTTCGACGTCCACTCGAAGGAAACAGTAGCAGCACGTGATGTCATTTTCTACGAGCGACTCACACTTCAAACGTATCTGGACAACCTGGCAGCAAATCGAGACCTCACGGGCGGCTTCCCTGGCAACCGAGCTTTCGCTTCAGCAGCAGACGAAGCTGACTGGGACGAGCAGAACGTGGACGGAGCTTCGGAGGAAGCCGGACCTCTTCCGTATTGCTCAGTGGACATCCCCATGGACGACGACAACCCTCGCGAAAGTGTCATCGCCGAAACCTACTTCGACTTCGCCGACACCGGTTACGCTACACCCCAACCGGTCAACACCAACATCTCCAAACGCATAGGACCCAATTTCCTACCGGATCCAGAAGCGGGAGATGAAGCAGCTTATCCTGAGGACGCAAATCTCCCCCGCTACACACAGAGTGGACTGCGGATACTGGGTCTCGTCACCGCTGTCCACGGAGCAGCACCACCTAAGGAGCCTGCCACCATTCAGCAGGCTCTGGGGGGGGAACACAAGGAAAAATGGCGCGAAGCCATGGACAGAGAGTTAAAGGCGCTGCAAGAACGCAACACCTGGAAAGTCGTGCCTATCGGAGTGGCACGCAACAAAACCATTCTCACAGGAAAATGGGTTTTTTCACGTGAAAACAAAAGCCGACGGAACAATCGACAAATTCAAAGCACGCTGGGTCGTGCGCGGCTTCGACCAAGAGCATGGACGAGACTTCACAGAAAAATTTGCACCAGTTAGTCGACGTACCTGTCAAACATTATCATATATGTTATTGATGTGTAGGCTATAGTGGGTTAGCCTTTAGGGGGTACACAACTCTAGGGTTATATACTTGTACTCTCATCTTTCATAGTCCATCACTTCTTCATTCTGACATGGTATCAGAGCTTAGGTCCTTGTCCTAGGACCACTTACCTAAGGGCCCACCACACGAAGCGCCCTCGAGCGCCCTTCTCCTAGAGCGCCCTCGAGTGCCCGTCTCCTAGAGCGCCCTCGTGCGCCCCCTCTGTTCCTCCTGCTGCCCGTGCGCAGCTCGCTAGTGCCGCGCGCGGCCCTTTTTTTTTTTAGCGCGCGACTCACTAGCCGCCCGTGCGCCTACCCCTAGCCGCCCACGCGACCTGCGCCGCCCGTGAGCAGCCCCCCTAGCCGCCCGTCGACCCCTGCCCCGGACGACGCAGCCGCCCGTAGGCCGCCGCGACGCCCCGGCCCGTTTTAGGTCGTCACCCGCGCTAGACAGGCCCACGCACGAAAACGCCCCCCCCCCCCCCCCCCCCCCCCCCCACCACTGCTGCCCACGCGCGCGCCCCCCCCCCCGCTGCGCACAGTCGCGTAGCCCAGCCCGAGCCGAGCCGCGCCGCCCGAACCGAGCCGCGCCGCCCGAACCGAGCCGCGCCGCCCAAACCGAGCCGCGCCGCCCGAGCCGAGCCGCACCGCCCGGACCGAACCACGCCGCCCTGACCGAGCCGCGCCACCCTACTGTGCCCCACGGCAGTTCCTCCTGTTCCTGTTCCTACTGTACTACTGCTACTGTTCCTGCTGCTACTCCTGCCATTATGGCCACTCCCTCTGTTCTCACCTTTGACGCTGAGGGCCGCCCGATTAAGTTTGAGGTCTGGCTAGATGACCTCCACCTGTTCCTTCAGATCACTGCCAAGGATGATGTGTCCCTCTATGATCACACATCCGGCGCTGCTCCTGCACCTCCTGCTACTGCTGACAGCACTGCCCGCTCCCAGTGGTAGACCCGTGATGCTCACGCTCGCCTAGTCGCAGCCACCTACCGCTAGATGAGCGCGAGCACTTCGGCCAGCATAAAACAGCTAAGGAGCTGTACGACGCAGTAGTCGCACGCTACTCCTCTCCTGCCACTGCTGCTATAGGCCGTCTCTCACTGCCCTATCTCTTCCCCGACCTGTCCGCGTTTGCCACTGTAGCTGACCTCATCACCCACCTCCGTACCAGTGACCTCCGCTACCGTGCCGCTCTCCCCCCCGATTTCCTCGCCAAGAACCCCCCCCCGATGTACCTCACACTGTACCACCTTGTCACCCGCCTCCCTGACTCCCTTCGCTCTGTCAGGGACCAGTTCCTTGCCCTCTCCCCCACTGACCTCACTGTCGACCTCCTCGAGAAGGAACTCCTAGCAGCTGAGAAGAGCATTGTAGCTGTAGGTGCCTCTCGTGGCGACCCCCGCACCCCCTTCTTTGAGGGGTGCTCCCCCTCCCCCCTCCTCCCCTCCATTGCATCTGCTGCTGCTGTCGGCTACCTCGGAGCTGAGGGAGTCGGGGCCGCGTCTGCTCCCAGTGGGAGACGCAAGGGCGGCAGGGGCAAGGGGGGCAGGGTTGGTGGAGGTGGACGAGGGGGCGGCGGCAGTGGAGGGGGTGGGGTGGGCGGGGGTGGTGGCGGGGGTGGGAGTGGCGCGGGTGGTGGGGGGGGCAGTGGCGGCACAGGGGGTGGTGGCGGTGGCGGTGGTGGGGGTGGTGGGGGCGGTGGGGGCGGTGGAGGCAGTGGTGGCGGTGGTGGAGCGGTGCAGCGTGGGGGGTTCGGCGGCGGCCAGAGGCAGCAGCAGCAGACTCCCTCGCCCCAGCAACTCCGTGAGTGGTACTCTCAGCGTGGGGGGTCTGGGGGGGGAGGTACCTGCCCGTACGTCATCCGCACAGGTGACCGCACTGGCCAGACCTGTGGGAGGTTCCACACGGAGCAGCGCTGCTTCTTTCGTCTTGACGACGCCTGGCGTGAGCAGTTTCCTGACGCCACTGAGCTGCCCCGCTGGGCTGACCTGCTTAGGAAGAACATTGATATCTTTGCTCTTGACTTTGATGCTATCCTTGGTGCCATGTATGCATTGACTATTAGTGTTGAGGGTGACTGTTACCTGAGTGTACCGCCAGACCCTGGCATTGGGACCAGTGAGACAGCTCCTCCAGGTGCTAGTGCGTCTGCTCCCCTAGGTCCTGGTGAGGCTGCTGCTCTTGGTGCCAGTGCGTCTGCTGCCCTAGGTCCTGGTGAGGCTGCTGCTCTTGGTGCTAGTGCGTCTGCTCCCCAAGGTGCTAGTCCGTCTGCGCTTGCTGGTACTGCGTCCACTGAGGCACTGCACACCTTCACACTCGACTCGGGTGCTTCCCGCTGCTTCTTCCGTGACCGCACTGCCCTTGAGCAGCTAGCTCGGCCGGTTGCTGTCTCTCTCGCTGACCCCTCTGGGGGCCCGGTCATTGCGACCTCCTCCACTGTCCTCCCTTGTCCTGCGGTCCCGTCCGGCACCCTGTCGGGCCTTTACCTCCCCTCGTTCTCTACGAACTTGATGGCGGGCTCTGCTCTTCAGGATGGGGGTGTTCACCAGTTCACCCCTGCCTATGAGCATGTGACCCACTGTACGTGTGCTAGGACAGGTCGCCACCTAGCTACCTTCACTCGGCAGCCGGGGTCGGACCTGTACACACTGACCACTGAGTCCCCTCAGGTAGCTGCGTCTGCGTCTGCGTCAGGTCAGCTGTCGGCCCCCTGCTCGTGTCGCTCCCTGTCACACCAGACCGTTCTCTGGCACCACCGTCTTGGTCACCCGTCAGTGCAGCGCCTTCGTGGCATGCACTCCCGGTACCTTGTCTCTGGTCTTCCCAGGGTTCTCCCTCCCCTCCCACCCTCGCCTGCTCCTCCCTGTCTTCCCTGCGTCGAGGGGCGGCAGCGCGCCGCTCCTCACTCCTCCTCGTTCCCTCCCACAGAGGCTCCTCTGCAGACTCTCCACCTGGACGTGTGGGGCCCAGCCCGCGTCCGTGGACAGGGCCACGAGCGGTACTTCCTGCTGGTTGTCGACGACTACACGCGCTACACCACGGTCTTCCCCTTGCGCACCAAGGGTGAGGTCCCTGATGTTTTGATCCCCTGGATCCGCGCTGCTCGTCTCCAGCTCCGCGACCGGTTCCAGTCGGACTTTCCCGTCCTGCGTCTGCACTCTGACCGAGGTGGTGAGTTCTCCTCTGACCTCCTGGCAGCCTACTGTGCGGAGCACGGCATCCGCCAGACTTTCACGCTTCCGGCCTCTCCTCAGCAGAATGGGGTTGCTGAGCGCCGCATTGGCTTGGTCATGGAGATCGCTCGTACCTCCTTGATCCATGCGGCTGCCCCCCATTTTCTGTGGCCGTTTGCGGTCCAGTACGCTGCGCATCAGCTCAACCTCTGGCCCCGTGTCTCCGCTCCGGAGACCTCGCCCACACTGCTGTGGACGGGGTAGGTTGGCGATGCGTCGCGTTTCCGTGTCTGGGGTGCTCGTTCCTTTGTCCGTGATACCACTGCGGACAAGCTCTCCGCCCGCGCTATGCCTTGTGTCTTCCTTGGCTTTGTCCCCGACGCACCTGGTTGGCGGTTTTACCACCCCACCTCGCGCCGTGTCTTTGCGTCTCAGGACGTCACCTTTGACGAGTCGGTACCCTTCTACCGTCTGTTCCCCTACCGCACTGCTCCTCTCCCCCCCCCCCGCCTCTCTTCCTCACCCCAGGTGCCCCTCCGGTAGACCCCCTCCCTCCCCAGGGTCCTGCTCCCTCAGGTGTTTCCCAGGTAGACGCAGTCGAGCCTGTCGAGGTAGCTGTTGACTCTGGTGCTGCGCCTTGGGGTGCTGCGACTGGGGGTGCTGAGCCTCGAGGTGCTGAGCCTGGGGGTGGTGACCCTGCTAGTGCTCCCTCTCCACAGCAACTACGTGAGTGGTACGCTCGGCGCTGCGGCCTCCGGAGAGGAGCCCCTCGTTTTGAGTTACCCCCTCCTGTAGGTACTGGAGCTACTGGAGGTGCTACTGGTGCTGCTGGTGCTACTGGAGGTTCTGGAGCTGCGGGCGGTGCTGCCGGTGCTGCTGGAGGTACTGGGGCTGCTGGAGGTGCTGCTGGTGCTGCTGGAGGTACTGGTGCTGCTGGCGGTGCTGCTGGTGCTGGTGGAGGTACTGGAGCTGCTGGAGCTGCTGCTGGGGGTACTGGAGCTGCTGTAGCTCCTAGTGGTGCTCCTAGTCCTGGGACTGGTGGTGCTGCTGTCGCTGGTACTACTGGAGGTCCTGGGGTTGGCACTCCTGGAGGTGCTACTGGTGCTACGGGAGCTGGAGCTGCTGCTGGAGGTTCTGGTGCTGTCTCTGCTGGTTCTGGGGGAGCATCACGGCCGCGGCCGTACTTCGTTCCGCTTCTTCGGCAGGTTCTTGGTCAGCCGCCTCCTCCTTGTCCTGCTCCCTCCTTAGGGTGTCCTTCGCCTGTCCGAACACAGTCGCAGTTCCAGCCCACCTCACCTCTTCCTGGTCCTTCTCCCTACACTGGTCCGACAGGAGGTCTTACAGAGCGTCGTGAGCCTGAGTCTCGTCCTGTGTCGCCTGAGTCTCGTTCTGCGTCACCTGTTCGTGCTGCTCGCCCTAGTCGTCGTGTCCTGCGTCAGCGTCCTCCTGCTGTCCCCGGCACTCACCCGATGCTGCTTCGTCTTTCCACTGCTCCACGGCGTGTCCCTCTGCCTTCTCCTCCTGCGTCCTCCCTTCCTGCCCTTGCTGACCCAGAGTCTGACTCTCTTCGTGCTGCTAGTCCTACTGTCGCGCGTCTCCTGTCCACAGTTGTCAGCTGCTGCGTCTGCCTTAGTCACTGAGCTTGTTGACTTTGTTGCTCACTGTAGACTAGACTACGCTGCCGGTCTTGTTGCTGAGGCTGAGTCTGTCTGTCCTCCGTCCGTCGGGGGTGAGTGTGCTCTTGGCACGGACGTTCTTGAGGACAGGCAGGAGGAGTTTGAGTGCTTTGCCGCCGCTGTACCTCATCTCGTGTCCATGCTGATTGCACCTGAGGGAGACCCGGATGCTCCAGACATCCCGACCCCGCGCTCTTACGCTGAGGCGATCACGGGTGAGTACTCCTCTCAGTGGCAGTCAGCCATGGATGCAGAGATGGCATCCTGGAAGTCCACTGGCACTTACGTCGACGAGGTTCCCCCTCCTGGGGCGAACATCGTCAGTGGCATGTGGATTTTCAGGGTGAAGCGGCCGCCAGGTTCTCCACCTGTCTTCAAAACTCGGTACGTCGCTCGAGGCTTCAGTCAGCGAGAGGGAGTAGATTTCTTTCAGACCTTCTCCCCCACCCCGAAGATGACCACTCTTCGGGTGCTGCTGCACGTTGCCGTTCAGCGTGACTACGAGCTTCACTCTCTTGACTTCAGCACAGCTTTCTTGCAGGGCAGTCTGCACGAGGGGATCTGGCTGCGCCGTCCACCTGGCTTCACTGGGTCGTTTCCTCCTGGTACCCAGTGGAGCCTCCGGCGGCCGGTCTACGGTCTCCGCCAGGCTCCACGTGAGTGGCACGACACACTGAGGACTACACTTGCGGCTCTTGGGTTCTCGTCTTCTACTGCTGACCCGTCGCTGTTCCTGCGCACCGACACTTCACTGCCGCCGTTCTACATCCTCGTGTACGTCGACGACTTGGTCTTTGCCACTGCTGACACTGAGGCTCTCGCCCACGTAAAGTCGGAGCTGTAGAAGAGACACACGTGCACAGACCTGGGTGAACTGACAAGCTATCTTGGCTTGCGGATCACCCGGGACAGAGCACGCCGCACCATCACACTGACTCAGTCACACATGGTGCAGCAGGTCCTTCAGCGCTTCGGTTTCACCTGGTCCTCAGCACAGGCCACTCCTCTGGCTATAGGTCACTCGCTCTCAGCTCTGCCTTCGGATGAGTCCGTAGAGCCGAGTGGTCCTTACCCAGAGCTAGTTGGTTGCCTCATGTACCTGATGACTTGCACTCGTCCTGACCTAGCATACCCTCTTGGCCTTCTGGCCCGCTACGTGGCTCCTGGCAGGCACCGAAAGGTGCACTGGGATGCTGCAAAGAGGGTAGTGCGCTACTTGTGCAGTACATCGGGCATGGGGCTCGTGCTTGGAGGGAGGCGCTCAGTTGTTCTCACTGGGCACTCACACGCTTCTTGGGTTGACGACCAGACTACTCAACGGTCGTCACAGGGTTACACCTTCAGCCTTGGCTCTGGTTCAGTTTCTTGGCGTTCTACTCGCTCGTCTTCAGTTCTCAGCTCCAGTTGTGAGGCTGAGATCTACGCCACAGCCATGGCTGCACAGGAGTTACGCTGGTTGACCTACCTTCTGACTGACCTGGGAGAGCGGCCTAGTTCTCCTCCAGTGCTGTACGTCGACAACAAGGCTGCCATTGCCTTGTGTCAGGAGCACAGACTGGAGCACAGAACGAAGCACATCGCTCTCCGTTACTTCCTGGCTCGAGAGCTGCAGCAGCGTGGTCAGCTTTGTCTGCGTTACTTGGCCACTCGGGCCAACACTGCTGATATATTCACCAAGGCACTTCAGCCTGGTGATCATCAGCGCTTCTGTACTGTCCTGGGGCTTGTGCCCACTGTTCCTCACTTACTGTAGGCTTTGTCTGTACTGTGATCTCTATATAGATATATATATCTGCTTGTTTGTTTTGTTAGGTTGAGATCACCTTGCTGTTTGTGTTATCTATATATGCCTCTGCATTTGAACTGGCCCTGTGGCCCTTTGCTTGTGCTCAGACTGTGTGGTGACGTTGTGATCCACCCTGAGCTTGCTTTGCCTTTCTTGACTGGTCTTGTGACCCCTTGCTCTCCCCCACTTTGCCTATGGGGGTGTGTCAAACATTATCATATATGTTATTGATGTGTAGGCTATAGTGGGTTAGCCTTTAGGGGGTACACAACTCTAGGGTTATATACTTGTACTCTCATCTTTCATAGTCCATCACTTCTTCATTCTGACAGTACCTCACTGCGGATTCTCCTCGCGATAGCCGCCATGAACCGGAAGAAACTTCGACAAATTGATGTCCCCGACGCATTCCTCTACGCCCCTGTCGATGCTGAGATCTTCGTCAAACACCCACATGGGTCTAATGCAGACCCCAACCAAGTCTGTCAGTTGCAAAAGTCGCTGTACAGCATCAAACAAGCCCCGAGACTGTCGCAGCAGCATCTTCACGCCCGCCTAATCCGCATCGGATTCCTCCAACTACCGCACGACCAAGGAATGTACCGACTCACTAAGGGGACTGACTACATCCTACTCATCGTCTACGTAGACGACTTCCTCTACATAGGCTCCACCGATGACATAACGACCTGGTTTGAAGGGGAGCTGCAGCGGGATCTCACACTCACCGTCGCGACTACCATGACACAGTACCTGGGACTCAACATACAAGACGGCGACAACGCAATCTACCTCAGCACCGAAAAATACACGGACACCATCGCTAAACGATTCGGACTTACTCCAACTGCCATCACCACGCCATACTGCTACACCGACGGAAATCGCAAAGTCTCCGCCCTACTCAAACCCGCCGGCATTCGTGACTACCAACGAAAACTAGGCTGTCTACTCTTCGCAGCCGTTACCTGCCGACCGGATCTATCCTACTCAGCTAGTCAACTCGCCACCTACCTCAAGAAGCCTGAAGCAGAACACATGATGGAACTCGACCGTGCACTTCACTACCTCGTCAGCACCCCGACGGTCAGACTAACCTACCACAAGACCGGAACTACAAAACCCAAGTTAATCGGCTACGTCGACGCTGATCACGCTGGAGATTCTGACAACAGGCGATCTCGTACTGGCTACATCTATCGACTCGAACCTATCGGCCCTATCTCATGGCAGTCGAACAAGCAAGAATTAATCGCTCTCTCCTCAGCCGAAGCAGAATACATCGTGTCATAATCTTACGGGAAAGTTGTGTGTCGACTATGGAAGGGAAAAGATATAAAGGAGAAACCTAAGGGGTTGTACCCCACAGTGAGTACCCCACTAAGCCTAACCAAACTATAACAAATATACACATATGTTTGACACACCCCCATAGGCAAAGTGGGGGAGAACAGAGGGTCACAAGACAAGTCAGGAAGTGCAAAGCAAGCTCAGGGTGGATCACAACGTCACCACGCAGTCTGAGCACAAGCAAGAAGGCCACAAGGCCAGTTCACATGCAGAAATATATATGTAACAACAACAACAGTACAGTGATATCTACCTACAAGAACAAGCATGCAGGAATACATATAAATCATGGTACAAACAAGGCCTACAGCAAGTGAGGAAGAGTGGGCACAAGGCCTAACAAAGTGCAGAAACGCTGATGATCACCAGGCGGAAGCGCCTTGGTGAATATATCAGCAGTGTTGGCCCGAGTGGCCACGTAGGTAAGACGAAGCTGGCCACGCTGCTGCAGCTCTCGAGCAAGAAAGTAACGGAGAGCGATGTGCTTTGTTCTGTGCTCCAGTCTGTGCTCCTGACACAAGGCAATGGCGGCCTTGTTGTCGACGTACAGAACTGGAGGAGAACGAGGCCTCTCTCCCAAGTCGGTCAGCAGGTAGGTGAGCCAGCGTAGCTCCTGTGCAGCCATGGCTGTGGCGTAGATCTCTGCCTCACAGCTGGAGCCGAGAACTGAAGACGAACGTGTAGAACGCCACGAAACTGAACCAGAACCAAGGCTGAAGGTGTAACCCTGTGACGACCGCTGCGTAGCCTGGTCGTCAACCCAAGAGGCGTCCGAGTGACCTGTGAGGACAACGTCACCCCGTCCTCCAAGCACGAGCCCCATGCCCGATGTACTGCACAAGTAGCGTAGTACCCTCTTGGCAGCATCCATGTGCACCTTTCGTTGCCGACCAGGAGCCACGTAGCGAGCCAGAAGGCCAAGAGGGTACGCAAGGTCAGGACGAGTGCAAGTCATCAGGTACATGAGGCAGCCCACTAACTCTGGGTAAGGACCACTCGGCTCTACGGACTCGTCCGAAGGTGGAGCTGAGAGCGAGTGACCTGTAGCCAGAGGAGTGGCCTGTGCTGAGGACCAGGTGAAACCGAAGCGCTGAAGGACCTGCTGCACCATGTGTGACTGAGTCAGTGTGATGGTGCGGCGTGCTCTGTCCCGGGTGATCTGCAAGCCAAGGTAGCTGCGCAGTTCACCCAGGTCTGTGCACGTGTGTCTCTTCTGCAGCTCCGACTTCACCAGGGCGAGAGCCTCAGTGTCAGCAGTGGCAAAGACCAAATCGTCGACGTACACGAGAACGTAGAACGGCGGCAGAGAAGTGTCGGTGCGCAAAAACAGCGACGGGTCAGCAGTAGACGGAGCAAACCCAAGAGCCGCAAGTGTAGTCCTCAGTGTGTCGTGCCACTCACGTGGCGCCTGGCGGAGACCGTAGACCGGCCGCCGGAGGCTCCACTGGGTACCAGGAGGGAACGACCCAGTGAAGCCAGGAGGGCGGCGCAGCCAAATCTCCTCGTGCAGGCTGCCCTGTAAGAAGGCTGTGCTGAAGTCAAGAGAGTGAAGCTCGTAGTCACGCTGAGCGGCAACGTGCAGCAGCACCCGAAGAGTGGTCATCTTCGGGGTGGGGGAGAAGGTCTAGAATAAGTCAACTCCCTGCCGCTGACTGAAGCCTCGAGCCACGTACCGAGCCTTGAAGACAGGCGGAGAACCTGGCGGCCGCTTCACCCTGAAAATCCACATGCCACTGAGAATGTTCGCCCCAGGAGGGGAAACCTCGTCGACATAGGTGCCTGTGGACTTCCAGGATGCCATCTCTGCGTCCATGGCTGTCTGCCACTGAGAGGAGTACTCACCCGCGATCGCCTCAGAGTAAGAGCGCGGGGTAGGGATGTCTGGTGCATCCGGGTCTCCCTCAGGGGCAAGCAGCATGGATACGAGATGAGGCGCAGCGGCTGCAAGACACTCAAGGTCCTCCTGTCTATCCTCAAGGACGTCCGTGCCAAGAGCACACTCACCCCCGACGGACGGAGGACAGACAGACTCAGACTCAGCAACAAGACTGGCAGCATAGTCGAGACGACAGGCAGCAGCAAAGTCAACAAGCTCAGCGACTAAGGCAGACGCAGCAGCAGACTCAAACGACGGGTCAGTGACAATAGTGGCAAGCAGACGCGTGACAGTAGAGTGCTCAGCACGAACTTGGTCAGACGCAGGGTCAGCAACGACAGGCAGAGAGGACGTAGGGGGAGACGGCAGAGGAACACGCAGCGGAGGAGAGGAAGGACGACGAACTACAAGGTGAGAGCCGGAGACAGCCGGCTGCCGCTGACGAGGAACACGACGACCGGAACGACCAGAACGGACAGGGGAGACAGGACGCGACGCAGGCTCACGACGCTCAGCAAGGCCCCTAGTCTGCTCTGTGTACGGAGAAGGAGCAGGCAGCGGTGAGCCAGGCTGTAACGGAAGACCAGTAGACGAGGGAAGACTGAGAACCTGGCGAAGTGCAGAGTCAGGTGGTGGCTGAGACGACGGAGACGGCGGAGCGAAGAACAGGCGCTGCTGAGCAGTGCCACCAGCACCAGCAGCTCCAGCACCTCCAGCAGCTCCAGCACCTCCAGCAGCTCCAGCACCGTCAGTAGCTCCAGGACCCTCAGCAGGTCGAGCACCTCCAGCAGCTCCAGTACCCTCAGCAGCTCCAGTACCGCTAGTAGCTCCAGTACCCTCAGCAGCTCCAGCACCGCCAGCACCTCCAGCAGCTCCAGTACCCCCAGCAGCTCCAGCACCCTCTGCAGCGCCAGTACCCTCAGTCACAACACCGCCAGCCCCAGCAGCTCCAGTACCCTCAGTACGAGCACCTCCGGGACCAGCGACACCAGCAGAAGAACCCCCAGCAGTAGAGCCCTGAGGTGCAGAAGCGCGACGCTGACGGCGACCGTACCAGTCGTGCAGCTGCTGGGAGGTGAGGGGCTCACGCGGACGAAGACGGCTACTCCAAGGAGACCGCGGAAAAGCAGTCGCAGAACCCTCAGGCGACTCACCCCCAGACTCAGCACCCCCAGGCTCCGCACACGCAGGCTCAGCACCCCCAGACGCAGCACCTCCAGACGCAGCACCCCCAGCCTCCTCACGCTCAGCGCCCCCAGACTCAGCACCCCCAAGCTCCGCACCCCCAGGGACAGCAACACTCGCAGCAGGACCGGAGTCACCAGTGACCTCAACAGGCGCAGGCGCGGGGGGGTCTACCTGAGAGACACCTGAAGGAGCATGACCTGGCGCGGGGAGGGGGTCTACCTGGGGAGGACCTGGGGCGAGAAAGAGCGGCGGGAGGGGGGGAGGAGCAGTGCGGTAGGGGAAGAGGGAGTAAAAGGGGACGGACTCGTCAAAGGTGACGTCCTGAGACGCAAAGACACGGCGCGAGGCGGGGTCGTAAAACTGCCAGCCAGGCGCGTCAGGGACAAAGCCAAGGAAGACGCAAGGAATGGCGCGAGGGGAGAGCTTGTCCGCGGTGGTATCGCGGACAAAGGCACGAGCACCCCAGACCCGGAAACGCGACGCGTCGCCAACCTTCCCCGTCCACAGCAGTGTGGGCGAGGTCTCCGGCAAGGAGACACGGGGCCAAAGGTTGAGCTGATGCGCGGCGTACCGGACCGCAAACGGCCACAGAAAATGGGGGGCAGCCGCATGGATCATGGAGGTACGAGCGACCTCCATGACTAAGCCAATGCGGCGCTCAGCAACCCCATTCTGCTGAGGAGAGGCCGGAAGCGTGAAAGTCTGGCGGATGCCGTGCTCCGCACAGAAGGCTGCCAAGAGGTCTGAGGAGAACTCACCACCTCTGTCAGAGTGCAGACGCAGGACAGGAAAGTCCGACTGGAACCGCTCGCGGAGCTGGAGACGAGTAGCGCGGATCCAGGGGATCAAAACATCAGGGACATCCCCCTTGCGCTGCAAAGGGAAGACCGTGGTGTAGCGCGTGTAGTCGTCGACAACCAGCAGGAAGTACCGCTCGTGGCCCTGTCCACGGACGCGGGCTGGGCCCCACACGTCCAGGTGGAGAGTCTGCAGTGGAGCCTCTGTGGGAGGGAACGAGGAGGAGTGAGGAGCGGCGCGCTGCCGCCCCTCGACGCAGGGAATGCAGGGCGGCGCAGGCGAGGGAGGGAGGGCAGGCAGAGACCTGGGAAGCCCAGAAACCAGGAGGCGGGAGTGCATGCTGCGTAGGCGAGGCAGGGAGGGGTGACCAAGGCGGTGGTGCCACAGGAGAGTGTCGTGCGACAGCCGGCGACACTCACACTGTGTACCTACCTGAGCAGACGCGTGCAACTGGGGAGACAAAGGGGCAGAGCGTGACGCAGTGGTGAGGGTGTACAGACTGGACCCCGGCGCACGAGCGAACGTGGCCAGGTGACGACCAGTCTGGGAGCACGTGCAAATCGCCACACGCTGCCGGCCAGGGGTGAAGGTGTCAACCCCCGCATCCTGGAGGACAGCGTTACTCACCAAGTTCGTAGAGAACGAGGGGAGGTGGAGACCAGACAGCTCACCAGACGGGACCGCCGGACACGGAAGCACAGTGGAAGACCGTGCAAGCACTGGGCCCCCAGAGGGGTTAGCTAGTGAGACAGGAACAGGTGCAGGGAGGGGAGTGACTGTGGTACTGTCGCAAAAGAAACAGCAGGAAGCACCAGAGTCAAGTGTAAAGGTGTGCAAAGCCTGTGCAGACGCAGTACCAAGGGGAGCAGACTCACAAGCAACTAGTGCTGCAGGGGCTATACCAGGGGTTATACCAGGATCCGGCGGCACACACAAGTAGCAGTCACCCTCAGCACTAACAGACAAGGCATACATAGCAGTGAGAATAGCAGCATAGTCAAGAGCAAATATATCTACCCTCTGCCCAAGCAGCTCCACCCAGTCAGGGAGCTCAGCCTCGTCGCCAAACTCGGTACGCCAGGCGTCACTCAGACGGGCGAAGCAGCGGGACTGGGTGTGACTAAGCGTCCCACAAGTCTGACCCGTCCGATCTCCTGTGCGAATGACGTACGGGCAGCGAACGGTACTCAATGACCCTCTACTATGAGCGTACCACTCGTGAAGCTGCTGGGACGTAAGTGTCTCGCGTGGACGCGGCTGCAGCTGCAGCCGGCCACCGCCAGACGCTCCCAACTGACCAGCTCTAGGGCGACAGCTACGACGACTACTGCCACAACCCCAACTAGCGTACCACTCACGAAGCTGCTGGGGCGTGAGAGACTCGCGCGGACGTCGCTGGAGCTGCATCTGGCCACCGCCAGTACCAGTAGCAGTAGCCTAGCAGAGCAGGCGCGGCAGGCAGACAGGCAGGCAGGCAGGTAGGCAGGCCGACAGGTAGACAGGCAGGCAGGCAGGCAGGCTGGCAGACAGGCAGGCAGACAGGCAGACAGGCAGGCAGGCAGGCAGGCAGGCTGGCAGGCAGGCAGGCAGGCAGATGGCGCGGCAGCGCGCTAACAAGGCAGGTGCTCACCAGTGTCGGGTAGAGCAGGCGCTCGCTGGGCGAGCAGGGCCGGCGCTCGGCGGGCGGCTGCACGGGGTCCAGGGGCGGCGTTGCGGGTCCAGGGGCGGCGTCGCGGGATCCAGGGGCGGCTGCACCAGGGGCGGCTGCTCTGGGTCCAGGGGCGGCTGCACCAGGGGCGGCTGCTTCAGGGGCCAGGGGCGGCTGCTCTGGGTCCAGGGGCGGCTGCTCGAGGGTCCAGGGGCGGCTGCTTCAGGGGCCAGGGGCGGCTGCTCGGGGTCCAGGGGCGGCTGCTCGAGGGGCGGCTGCTGCAGGGGCCAAGGGCGGCTGCTCTGGGTCCAGGGGCGGCTGCTCGAGGGTCCAGGGGCGGCTGCACCAGGGGCGGCTGCTTCAGGGGCCAGGGGCGGCTGCTCTGGGTCCAGGGGCGGCTGCTCGAGGGGCGGCTGCTGCAGGGGCCAGGGGCGGCTGCTCTGGGTCCAGGGGCGGCTGCTCCAGGGGCGGCTGCTGCAGGGGCCAGGGGCGGCTGCTCTGGGTCCAGGGGCGGCTGCTCGAGGGTCCAGGGGCGGCTGCACCAGGGGCGGCTGCTTCAGGGGCCAGGGGCGGCTGCTCTGGGTCCAGGGGCGGCTGCTCGAGGGTCCAGGGGCGGCTGCACCAGGGGCGGCTGCTTCAGGGGCCAGGGGCGGCTGCTCTGGGTTCAAAGGCGGCTGGACCAGGGGCGGCTGCTTTAGGGGGGGGGGGCCAGGGGCGGCTGCTGCAGGGGCGGCTGCTCCAGGGGCCAGAGGCGGCTGCTGCAGGGGCGGCTGCAGCAAGTAGCAGCAGCGGCAGCAAGTAGAAGCAGTGGTAGAGCAGCAACACAGGCGCACTGCAGCGTGTAGGCCTGGCGTGGGCTGTACTGGCCGCGCGCGGGCCTGACGTGGCCTGTACGGGCTGCGCGAATGCCTAGCGCGGACTGTACGGGCCGCTCTCGGGCCTGACTTGGCCTGTACGGGCTGCGCTAACGCCTAGCGCTGACTGTACGGGCCGCGCGCGGGCCTAACGTAGGCTATACGGGCCGCGCACGGGCGTGGCGCGGGCTGTACGGGCGGCGCGAAGGCCAGACGGGGGCTGTACGGGCTGCTCGCTGACTACGCGCGACAGGACAGGGCAGGGCCGCGGGGCAGCGAAAATCGATGCACCTAAGGGCGCATTTCGGGCAGAAAAAAGCAGAGAACGAGATTCGGGCAGGAACACGGAAGGTTTAACGGTGGGCCCTAAAAAAAAATTCGTCCTAGGCTAGGAACGTCCTAGCTCTTAATTGTCAGAATATTATGTTTCTCTAGTCTGCAGTGGGGTACTCTGTAGTGAGTACAACCCTGTTAGGGTTTGCTATATGTATCCCAATGTTTGCTAGTGAACCATCCCTCATTCATTCCTCAATTCTCACATGGTATAGAGCTATTTCGATCCTTGGGCCCACCACTAAATTTTTTTTTTCCTGCCCGAGGCGCGCGTCGCGCCTGCCCTTAGCGGCCCCTCGTTAGGCCCTTCGCGGCCCCTCGTAAGGCCCCTTCGCGGCCCCTCGTAAGGCCCCTTCGCGGCCCCTCGTAAGGCCCTTCGCGGCCCCTCGTAAGGCCCTTCGCGGCCCCTCGTTAGGCCCTTCGCAGCCCCTCGTAAGGCCCCTTCGCGGCCCCTCGTAAGGCCCCTTCGCGGCCCCTCGTAAGGCCCTTCGCGGCCCCTCGTAAGGCCCTTCGCGGCCCCTCGTAAGGCCCCTTCGCGGCCCCTCGTAAGGCCCTTCGCGGCCCCTCGTAAGACCCTTCGCGGCCCCTCGTAAGGCCCTTCGCGGCCCCTCCTACGGCCCTTCGCGGCCCCTTTAACGGCCCTGTCGCGGCCCCTCGTCGCGGCCCACCGTCGCGGCCCCCCGTCGCGGCCCCACCGTCGCGGCCCCCCGTCGCGGCCCTCCCCGTCGCGGCCCCCCGTCGCGGCCCCCCGTCGCGGTCCCCCGTCGCGGCCCGCGCACCGCCCCCCCCCCGCGGCCCCCCCCCAGGTCGCCTCGTAAGGCGACGGGAGGGGCGACCTGGGGGGCCGCACGTTGCCCCCCCCCCCCCCCCCCCCCCCCCCCCCCCCCTCTGTCGCCCGTCACGGCGCCCTGGAGGGGGGCCCTCCGTCTTCATCGTGGCGCCCTGCCCTGCAGCTGCCCTGCCCCGGCCCTGTTGCGGCCCTGCCGCCCCCCCCCCCCCCCCCCCCCCCCCCCCCCCCACCCCCCCCCCCCCGACCCTCCCTTACCCCCCTCTACAGCCCTGCCCTGTGGTAGGGTTTCGGGGTGGCGAGTAGGGGGTGGCGGGTGTGTGGACTCCCCTGCTCCTCCTCCTCCTCTGTCTCCCACTGCTGCAGCTGCCGCTGAGGGGGGTGGGTGTGTGTGAGTCAAAGGAGTGGTGCTAGGGGGTGGAGTGTGAGTGAATCTAGGGGTGCAGCAGGGGGTGTGTGAATGGGGGGTGCGGCAGTAGAGGGAGGTTGGGTGGAGGTAGCCGTCGTGTTGCTAGCAGTGCCAGTAGTCCGGAGGTGCGCTTCCGGTAGCCCAGTGATGCCGCTGCGCCAGTCGCCCGTGGGTCCGTTGCTCCTGCCGCTCGTCTTAGCCGCGGAGCCAGTTACTCCTGTAGTCCGGAGGTGCGCCTCCGGTAGCCACAGTGCGCGCCGCTCCTGTTGCCCGTGTGTCTGCAGCTTCCGCCGTTGCCTCCTCTCTCCTCTCCTATTAGTCCAGCCTCCTCCTCCTCACTTGCCCTCTGTGATAGCCTCTAGCTTTACTTATTTACTGTGAACTATAAACTGTTGCTTCTTGTACTTGTGCTCAGAATGTGTGGTGACTTTGTGATCCACCCTGAGCTTGCTTTGCTTTGCTTGTTGTGCTGATCATACCCCACTTTGACTATGGGGGTGTGTCAGAATATTATGTTTCTCTAGTCTGCAGTGGGGTACTCTGTAGTGAGTACAACCCTGTTAGGGTTTGCTATATGTATCCCAATGTTTGCTAGTGAACCATCCCTCATTCATTCCTCAATTCTCACATTAATACCATGTCATAATCTTACGGGAAAGTTGTGTGTCGACTATGGAAGGGAAAAGATACAAAGGAGAAACCTAAGAGGTTGTACCCCACAGTGAGTACCCCACTAAGCCTAACCAAACTATAACAAATATACACATATGTTTGACACATCGCACTCTGCTCAGCCACCAAGGAAGGACTATATCTTCGCGAATTGCTGGAAGAAGCAAAATTGGCTCAGTTACCCAGCTTCTCCCTCTTCTGCGACAACCAATCGGCCATTCGCATAGCGAACAAAAATGGGTTCGCGAATCGAACGAAGCACATCGCCCTCTGGTACTTCTTCGTAAAAGACGAAATCGAGAAGGGAAGACTCGAGTTATCCTACTGTCCCACATCCGAGATGGCAGCCGATTATTTGACCAAGAAACTCGGAAAACAGGAGTTCGAGTACTGCATGCTGCTGACTGGACAAGGACACGTCAGCAGCGACACTCCAGAAGCAAAGGGGAGTGTTGGAAACAAGTAATTTAACGCTTCTGAAGTAATCGGAGTATCGACACGAAACGGAGCAGACTACAGCGAAACAACAAGCTAGTCAACAAAAGTAACCGCTGTCAGAACATTATAGCTCATGCATATTGTGTAGGCTATAGTGGGGTAGCCCATAAGGGGTACAACCCAATTAGGGTTATTACTTGTACCCAATTCATTCATAGTCATTCCATTCCTTGTTTCTTCTCATGGTATCGAGCAGGTTCCCCCGTGGGAACTGTTCCTAGGGCCCACCGTTTTTTTTTTTCCTGCCCGGAGCGCACTCAGCAGCTGCCCGAGTCGCGCTCCCCTCTCTCGCGCCGCCCTAGCGGCCCCTTCGCGCCGCCCTCGCGGCTCCCTTCGAGCCGCCCTCGCGGCTCTATCCGCCGCCCTTCGCGGCCCCTACTCCGCCGCCCTCGCGGCCCCGATCCGCCGCCCTCGCGGCCCCGATCCGCCGCCCTCGCGGCCCCGCTCCGCCGCCCTCGCGGCCCCGATCCGCCGCCCTTCGCGGCCCCGATCCGCCGCCCTCGCGGCCCCGCTCCGCCGCCCTCGCGGCCCCGATCCGCCGCCCTTCGCGGCCACGATCCGCCGCCCTCGCGGCCCCTACTCCGCCGCCCTCGCGGCCCCGATTTGCCGCCCTCGCGGCCCCGATCCGCCGCCCTCGCGGCCCCCCACTCCGCCGCACTCGCGGCCCCTACTCCGCAGCCCTCGCGGCCCCGATCCGCCGCCCTCGCGGCCCCGATCCGCCGCCCTAGCGGCCTCCGGCCCCTGCTCCTACGGCCCCGGCGCCTGCTCCTACGGCCCCCGCGCCTACTCCTACGAGCAGCCCACCCGCCGAGCCCCCCAGCAACCGAGCAGCCCAGCCGCTGAGCCGCCGAGCCGCCCAGCAACCGAGCCGCCCAGCCGCCGAGCCGCCCAGCAGCCGAGCCGCCCAGCAGCCGAGCCGCCCAGCCGCCGAGCCGCCCAGCCGCCAAGCCGCCCAGCAGCCGAGCCGCCCAGCAGCCGAGCCGCCGAGACGCCCAGCAGCCGAGCCGCCCAGCCGTCGAGTCGCCGAGCCGCCCTGCAGCCGAGCCGCCCGAACCGCCCTGTCCGGTAAGAGCAGCGCCTCTCTCACAGCACTGCCCTCACCCTACTGTTTGCACTGCTAGTCTACTGCTGTTATGGCTACCCCTAGTGTCCTCGCTTTTGACGCTGAGGGTCGGGCCATTGACTTTGACGTCTGGATAGATGACCTGCAGCTTTTCTTACAGTGCGACAGAGCAGACGGCCTCTCCCTCTTTGACCTCACTTCTGGTGCCTCTCCTGCCCCCGCTGCTGATGCTGACGCCACTGTTCGCTCACAGTGGGCCACGCGCGATGCTGCTGCACGTCTTGCTGTGCGTCGCCACCCACCTACCTCTGAGCGTGCGCACTTTAGCCAGTACAAGAGTGCTCAGACCTTGTACGACGCTGTAGTTGCACGCTACTCCTCCCCTGCCACTGCTGCACTGAGCCGCCTCATGCTACCGTACCTCTTCCCTGACCTTGCTGCCTTTCCCACAGTCGCTGACCTCATTACGCACCTCCGCACTAGTGACACTCGCTACCGCGCTGCGCTTCCTGCCGAGTTCTGCGCCAAGAACCCCCCCCCCAATGTACATCACCCTCTACTACATAGTCACCCGTCTCCCTGACTCCCTTCGCGTAGTCAGGGACCACTTCCTCTCGGTTTGTCCCACCACTCTCACCGTTGACCTCCTCGAGAAGGCCCTCCTAGCAGCAGAAAAGAGCATAGTTGCTGTAGGAGCCTCTCGTGGTGACCCTCGCACCCCCATCTTTGAGGGGTGTTCCCCCTCCCCTCTTTTGCCCTCTGTTGCCTCTGCTGCTGCGGCCGACCTCGCTGGTTTGGAGTCGGTTGGGGCAGCGTCTACCCCTAGCGGGAGACGCCGCCCTGGCAGGGGCAAGGGGGGCAGGGGCGCTGGAGGAGCTAGCGGGGGCGGTGGAGGCGGCGGTGGAGGCGGTGGAGGAGGTGGGGGTGGCGGTGGGGGGTGGTGGCGGGGGTGGAGGTGTAGGTGGCGGCAGTGGAGGCGCAGGCGGCAGCGGCGGTGGCGGAGGGAGCGGAGGTGGCGGCGGTGGAGGAGGAGGCGGCGGAGGAGGTGGAGCTGGTCGGGGTGACGCTGCGCAGAGGGTCAGCTCCGGTGGTGGTCAGCGCCAGCAGCAGCAGCAGCAGCAGCGCACTCGTGACGTCCCCTCCCCTCAGCAGCTCCGTGAGTGGTACACTGCACGCCAGAGGGGTGGGGGTACTGGTCCGTGCACCTACGTCCTGCGCACCGGCGACCGCGCGGGTGAGCAGTGCGGGGGTGCGCACTCCACCCAGCGCTGCTTTGGCCGCCTGACGGACGCTTGGCGTCACCAGTTCCCTGAGGCCACTGAGATCCCCCGCTGGGGTGAGCTGTCTAGGGCGGGGGTAGCTGTCTTTGACCTTGACTTTGATGCTATTCTTGCTGCCATGTATACTGTGACTATTAGTGATGAGGGTGACTGTTACCGGTGTTTTCCGCCCGACCCGGGCATTGAGACTGCTGCTCTAGGTCCTGGTGAGGCTGCTGCTCTAGGTGCTAGCGAGGCTGCTGCTCTAGGTGCGTCTGCTCCCTCAGGTACTGGTGAGTCTGCTCTCTCAGGTTCTGCGTCGGCTTCGGCCTCCCACACCTTTACCCTTGACTCGGGGGCTTCTCGCTCCTTCTTTCGAGACCGCACCACACTCACGCCGCTTGGCCGGCCAGTTGCGGTCTCTCTGGCAGACCCCTCTGGGGGTCCTGTCCTTGCTCACTTCTCCACTGTCCTCCCGTGTCCGGCGGCCCCCTCTGGCACCCTGTCTGGTCTTTACCTCCCCTCGTTCTCTACAAACTTGGTGAGTGGTGCTGACCTACAGGATGCGGGGGTTCACCAGTTCACTCCTCCGAGTCAGCGGGTGACCCACTGCACGGACGCTCGGACAGGCCGACACCTGGCCACGTTTACACGTCGGCCGGGGTCGAGCCTGTACACACTGACCACTGCGTCTCCTCCGGTCCCTGCGTCTGGTCAGGTAGCTGCGTCGGGTCAGGTGTTTGCTGCAGCGTCCAGGTCTGGTCCTGAGTCTGCCCCCTGCTCGTGTCGCCTCCTGTCTCACGAGATTCTCCTCTGGCACCACCGCCTTGGTCACCCCTCCCTGCTTCGTCTCCGGAGCATGGCCTCCCGTGTCCTTGTCTCTGGTCTTCCCCGGTCCCTCCCTCC
Organism: Closterium sp. Naga37s-1; assembly: GCA_947471745.1. Classification (NCBI taxonomy): domain Eukaryota; kingdom Viridiplantae; phylum Streptophyta; class Zygnematophyceae; order Desmidiales; family Closteriaceae; genus Closterium; species Closterium sp. Naga37s-1. The sequence goes on from CANJKZ010000861.1 coordinate 2,000,892, forward strand.
ACTTCCTCCGGGGCCTGGCCCTACCTGCGTCCCCTGTGTCGAGGGACGACAGCGGGCTACCCCTCACTCCTCCCAGTTTCCTCCGACAGAGGCCCCGCTGCAGACGCTTCACATGGACGTGTGGGGCCCGGCCCGCGTCCGTTGACAGGGTCACGAGCGCTACTTCCTGCTGGTGGTTGACGACTACTCGCGTTACACCACAGTCTTCCCCTTGCGCAGCAAGGGTGATGTCACTGAGGTGTTGATCGACTGGATCCGCGCAGCTCGTCTCCAGCTCAGGCGGAGCTTCGGCTCGGACTTTCCTGTTCTGCGTCTGCACTCTGACAGAGGCGGAGAGTTCTCCTCTGGCCTTCTGCGAGCCTACTGTCGTGCACGAGGCATCCGCCAGACCTTCACGCTTCCGGACTCTCCACAGCAAAATGGGATTGCTGAGCGCCGCATTGGCATGGTCATGGACGTCGCCCGTACGTCCATGATGCATGCGGCTGCCCCCCATTTTCTGTGGCCGTTTGCGGTTCGGTACGCGGCGCATCAGATCAACCTTCAGCCCAGGGTCTCCATGCCGGAGACCTCCCCGGCCTTGCTGTGGACGGGGAAGGTTGGCGATGCGTCTGCGTTCCGTGTCTGGGGATCTCGGGCGTTTGTCCGCGACTTGTCTGCGGACAAGCTGTCCCCTCGTGCTGCTCCTTGCGTCTTCCTGGGTTTCCCCCCTGACGCCCCAGGGTGGCAGTTCTACCACCCCACCTCTCGCCGTGTTCTGTCCTCCCAGGACGTCACGTTCGACGAGTCGGTCCCCTACTACCGCCTCTTCCCCTACCGCACTCCGTCCCTCCCCCCGCCACCGCTCTTCCTGGTACCAGGTCCCCCCCCAGTAGACCCCCTCCCCCCTCAGGGTCCTGCCCCTTCAGGTGTGTCCCAGGTAGACGCTGTTGAGCCTGTCGAGGTCGCTGGTGACTCTGGTGCTGCTGAGGGTGCTGAGCCTGGGAGTGCTGACTCTGGGGGTGCTGAGCGTGTGGGTGCTACGCCTGGGGGTGCTGAGCCTGAGGGTACTACGACCGGGGGTGCTGAGCCTGGGGGTGCTGAGTCTAGGGGTGCTACGCCTGGGGGTGCTGCGTCTGGGGGTGCTGAGCCTGGGGGTGCTACGCCTGGAGGTGCTGAGCCTGGGGGTGCGGAGCCTGAGGGAGCTGGGCCTGCTGGTGCTGTGCCTGGCGGTTCTCCGGGTGCTTCTTCTCGCCGGGAGCCACTCTCTCCACACGAGCTGCGTGAGTGGTTTGCCCGGCGCTGGAGGCGAGCTGCTGGAGCTGGAGGAGCTGCGGGTACTGGAGTTTCTGTTGCTGCTGAGGGAGCTGGTGCCACAGGTCCCGGAGGTGCTCGTACTGGGCGTACTGGAGCTGCTGGACCTGCGGGTACTTCTGGAGCTGGAGCTGCTACGGGTGTTGGCGCGGAGGCTACTGCTGTCGGTCCTGGAGTCGGTCCTGCTGGGGTACTGCTGGTGCTGCTGGGGGTACTGGAGCTGGAGCTGCTACTGGTGCTGGTGCTGCCCCAGGGGGTGCTGGTGCTGTCCCTGCTGTGTCTGGAGTCGCCGCGCGGCATCGGCCGTACTTCGTTCCGCTCCTTCAGCAGGTTCTTGGTCTCCCGTCTTCTACTGGTCCTCCTCCTCCCTTAGAGTGTCCACAGCCTGTCCCGTCGCAGTTACAGTTACAGCCGGCCTCCCCACTGCCTGCTCCGTCTCCCTACACTGGTCCTACTGGAGGTCTTGCTGAGCGTCGTGAGCCTGCGTCTCGCCCTGCGTCGCCTGTCCGTGCTGCTCGCACTAGTGGTCGTGGTTCGCGTCAGCGTCCTCCTCCTGTCCCTGGCACGCACCGGATGTCTCTGCGTCCGTCCACTGCTCCTCTGCGTGCCCCTTTGCCTTCTCCTTCTGAGTCTTCTCTTCCTGCTCTTGCCGACCCGGAGTCGGACTCTCTTCGTGCTGCCAGTCCTACTGTCACGCGTCTCCTTGCTACTGTTGTCACTGACCCTTCCTTTGAGTCCACTGCTGCGTCTGCCCTAGTTGCTGAGCTCGTCGACTTTGCTGCTCGCTGTCGCCTAGACTATGTCGCCAGTCTTGTTGCTGAGTCTGAGTCTGTCTGTCCTCCGTCCGTCGGGGGTGAGTGTGCCCTTGGCACGGACGTCCTTGAGGACAGGCAGGAGGAGTTCCAGTGCTTGGCCGCTGCTTCACCTCATCTCGTGTCCGTACTGCTTACCCCTGAGGGAGACCCGGATGCACTTGACATCCCGACTCCGCGCTCTTACGCGGAGGCGATAGAGGGTCCCTACTCCTCTAAGTGGCAGGCAGCTATGGACGCAGAGATGGCTTCCTGGAAGTCCACAGGCACCTACGTTGACGCTGTTCCCCCTCCTGGGGCGAACATCGTCAGTGGCATGTGGATTTTCAGGGTGAAGCGGCCGCCGGGTTCTCCGCCTGTCTTCAAGGCGCGTTACGTGGCTCGAGGCTTCAGTCAGCGGCAGGGAGTTGACTACTTTCAGACCTTCTCTCCCACCCCGAAGATGACCACTCTTCGGGTACTGCTGCACGTAGCTGCTCACCGTGACTACGAGCTACACTCTCTTGACTTCAGCACTGCTTTCTTGCAGGGCAGCCTGCACGAGGAGATCTGGCTGCGTCGCCCACCTGGTTTCACTGGGTCTTTTCCTCCTGGCACCCAGTGGAGCCTACGGCGGCCAGTCTACAGTCTCCGCCAGGCACCGCGTGAGTGGCACGACACACTGAGGACTACACTTGCGGCTCTTGGGTTTGCTCCCTCTACTGCCGACCCGTCGCTGTTTCTTCGCACCGACACTTCTTTGCCGCCGTTCTACATCCTCGTGTACGTCGACGACTTGGTCTTTGCCACAGCTGACACTGCTGGACTCGCCCACGTGAAGTCCGAGCTGCAGAAGAGACACACGTGCACTGACCTGGGTGAACTGCGCAGCTACCTTGGCTTGCAGATCACTTGGGACAGAGCACGCCGCACCATTACCCTGACTCAGTCACACATGGTGCAGCAGGTCCTTCAGCGCTTCGGCTTCACGTACTCCTCGCCTCAGGCCACTCCTCTGCCTACTCGCCACTCGCTCTCAGCTCTGCCTTCGGATGAGTCCGTAGAGTCGAGTGGCCCGTACCCAGAGCTTGTTGGCTGCCTCATGTACCTGATGACCTGCACACGACCTGACCTTGCATACCCTCTTAGCATTCTCGCACGCTATGTTGCTCCTGGGAGACACAGACCGGAGCACATGGCTGCAGCGAAGAGGGTGTTGCGCTACTTGTGCAGTACGTCGGGCATGGGGCTTGTGCGTGGAGGGCAGAGTCCAGTGGTCCTTACTGGGCATGCAGACGCTTCTTGGGCTGACGACCAGGCTACGCAGCGGTCGTCACAGGGTTACACCTTCAGCCTTGGTTCCGGCTCTGTTTCGTGGCGGGCTACTCGCTCGTCTTCTGTTCTCGGCTCCAGTTGTGAGGCTGAGATCTACGCAGGAGCCATGGCTGCACAGGAGCTTCGCTGGCTCACCTACCTGCTGACTGACCTCGGAGAGCCGCCTCGTTCTCCTCCAGTGCTGTACGTAGACAACAAGGCCATGCTGGCCTTGTGTCGGGAGCAGCGACTGGAGCACAGAACGAAGCACATTGCTCTCCGCTACTTTCTTGCTCGTGAGCTGCAGCAGCGTGGTCAGCTGCGTCTTGCGTACGTGGCCTCTGAGGCCAACACTGCTGATATCTTCACCAAGGCGCTTGCGCCTTGTGACCATCAGCGCTTCTGTACTCAGCTGGGCCTTGTGCCTACCTTGCCTCACTTGCTCACCTCTTGACCGTGCTTGTACTGTTACATATATATATACCTGCTCTTGCTTGTCTAGCCTTTTTATATATGTGTACTCCTGCATGTGAACTGGCCTTGTGGCCTTGAACCTGTGCTCGGAATGTGTGGTGACTTTGTGATCCACCCTGAGCTTGCTTTGCTTTGCTTTACTTGACTGGTCTTGTGACCCCTTGTTCTCCCCCACTTTGCCTATGGGGGTGTGTCAGAACATTATAGCTCATGCATATTGTGTAGGCTATAGTGGGGTAGCCCATAAGGGGTACAACCCAATTAGGGTTATTACTTGTACCCAATTCATTCATAGTCATTCCATTCCTTGTTTCTTCTCAACCGCTGGAAGTTACGCGAAGGTCAAAGGTCGCTGACCTTTGACTCGACGAAAAATACAGTGCGACAGCAAGGACACATAACTGACTCGATATTGAGCAGTTACCCGAGTCGACACTGTATCGAACCGCAACAGCAAAAACAGTTAAAGTAAAACCTTTCATATTCCTTGTAATCATATAAAAGCTTTGTATCTCTCTGATATTATCAACTTATCTTGTTCTCACATACCAGTGCAAGGTGGTTCAAGTAAACTCTATTATTACGCTCCGCAAATACAACATTCCTACTTCAACAGATCTTGTCAGAATGTTATATTTGTCTAGCCTGCAGTGGGGTACTCAATAGTGAGTACAGCCCAACTTAGGGTTTGCTATATGTACTCAACTGCTTGCTAGTCCAAACCCTCTTTCTCATTTCTAACTTCCAACTGTTATTCACGCGCGGAATCAGAGCAGGTCGACCCTTCTGGGTCGATCCTGTGCATGGGCCCACCATTATCTTCCGCTGCTACTCTGTCTATCGCGCGCCTCGGGCGCGCGCTGCCTGCTTGCCTGCCGCGCGCCCATGGCGCGCGGCCTTTTTCTTCCCGCCGCGCGCTCGAGGCGCACGGCGGTTTTCTGACCGTCGCGCCGCCCTGGGGGCCGCGCGACGCCCTACTCTGCCCGTCGTGCGCCCCGTGGCGCGCGGCGGTGCCCTGCCCGTCGCGCGCCTCGGGGCGCACGGCGGTCTCGTCACCCGGGGGGCTCGTGCGCGGCCCCCCTCGTCGCCCGTCGCGGCGCCAACGGGGGCCCGCGCGGCCCCAATTCACGTCGCCCGTCGCGGCGCCAACGGGGGCCCGCGCGGCCCCAATTCCCGTCGCCTGTCGAGGCGACCCGGGTGGGGGGCCGAGGGGGCCGCGCGTCGGCCCCTCCTGTCTTCGTCGCGGCCCTGCCCTGCACCTGTCCTGCCCCGGCCCTGTCGCGGCCCTGCCCCCCCCCCCCCCCCCCCCCCCCCCCCCCCCCCTTTACCTCCCTACCCGCCATCTATGGCCCTGCCCTGTGTTAGGGTTTGGGGGTGGCGAGCAGGGGGTGGCGGGTGTGCGGCCTCACCTGCTTCTCCTCCTCCTCCGTCTCCCACTGCTGCAGCTGCCGCTGAGGGGGGTGGGTGTGTGTGAGTCGACGGAGTGGTGCTAGGGGGTGGAGTGTGAGTGAACCTAGGGGTGCAGCAGGGGGTGTGTGAAAAGGGGGGTGCGACAGTGGGGGAGGTTGAAGGGAAGTAGCTGTCGTGTTGCCAGCAGTGCCAGTAGTCCGGAAGTGCGCTTCCGGTAGCCCAGTGATGCCGCTCCGCCAGTCGCCTGTGGGTCCGTTGCTCCTGCCGCTCGTCTTAGCCGCGGAGCCAGTTACTCCTGTAGTCCGGAGGTTCGCCTCCGGTAGCCACAGTGCGCGCCGCTCCTGTTGCCCGTGTGTCTGCAGCTTCCGCCGTTGCCTCCTCTCTCCTTTCCTATTAGTCCAGCCTTCTCCTCCTCACTTGCCCTCTGTGATAGCCTCTAGCTTTGCTTGTATTTGTGAACTATAAACTGCTACTTCTTGTACTTGTGCTCAGAATGTGTGGTGACTTTGTGATCCACCCTGAGCTTGTTTTGCTTTGCTTGTTGTGCTGATTACACCCCACTTTGGCTATGGGGGTGTGTCAGAATGTTATATTTGTCTAGCCTGCAGTGGGGTACTCAATAGTGAGTACAGCCCAACTTAGGGTTTGCTTTATGTACTCAACTGCTTGCTAGTCCAAACCCTCTTTCTCATTTCTAACTTCCAACTGTTATTCTAACAGATCTTAGCCTTGAAAAGATCCTAAGGGATATTTCTCAGCCCAACAAGTACTTGTACCCAACTCATTCATAGTTCATTCATTCCTGCACAGTTGTTCCGACACATGGTGCGCCTATCGACTCATACGGTACGTTTGACGTGGCAGCTGAAACGCTTCCAGGATAATTGTCACATCAGCAAGCTGATCCGCTGTTACCTTACTCTAGAGACTTCTTCACCAGTTGCACCAGCAATCCCCAAATGCCGTATATTTCTTGTTATCCTACATTAGATAAATAATTGATTATCCATCTCTCCTTATCTGCCCTTTCCCAAAGCCGTTTGATCCATAAAGCAGCATCATGCACCAATGACAGCCAACAAAACACAGTTTAACGACCATATCCGAAGCCAGAATTGTATCGTGCTTCCTTTCTTCGCTGTCCTGTTTCAGGCCCATGCATCACAATACCCCCGAACAACCCATTTCCTTCAACCCCACCTCCCAGCTCTCTCACCCCTGACGCATTCCCTACCCCTGCTGCTACAGAACCTACAACCCCTCCCAATCCTCTTCCCCCTGTTGTCTGGTGGTGCTGCAGTAACAGAATCTGAGCTCGTTCCCTCTCCCTTGCCTCCCTTGCCACCCTCTCCGCTCTCAAAGCCTCTATGCTCATCTTCCCATGCTCCGCAGCAGCACCCCCCGATTCGCACCTCATCCTTTCTTCTGTAGCTACGCCCTCCTTCCCCTTTTTTCTCTCTGTTCCCCTTTCGTTTCTGGTCTTCCTACCCCCTGACGCTCCTAACGCCCTGCGTGTCTCCCTCACCTGCCTCTTCCCCACATCGTGCTCCTTGCGTCGGCGCTGTCCACCCCTCTCCCCGGATCGATCTCTGGCACTGTGCCTGCTCCCCTGCTTCTTCCTCACTCGACGATCACTGTCGCTGTCCAAAGAGGAGGAAGATGAACCCTGAGAGGAAGAGCGACCAGAGGAGGAAAATTGCCTTTTCCCGTGATGCTTCTTCCAGTGTTTCCTTGAACGGCAGCGGTGGTGGTTAGCATCGTCATCGCTGCTTGCAAGTGAGGTGGAGGATGAGGAGTGTGGAGAAGCAGACCGCCGCCTTTCACGCTTCCGTTTCTTCTTGTGCCTTGGAATAGAAACGTGCTCATTGCCATCCTCAGCAATGATGTCTTTGTCATCATTGTCGTCTCTATCTTCGTCTGTTGCACGGTGAATTCCTGTTGGCCGAGGGACATGAGACGCAAAAAAGCCAGGGGACGGAAATGATGAGGCAGAGTCAGGGCAGCCAAACAGGATCTGAGCAAAAAACGCGTGAAGGAGAGAAGCAGCTGGCAACCTATACACTAAATTTGTAAAGTCAGACCAAAAGAGATGACTGCAAGAATTGAGTGATATTGAGCGTACCTTCCCCAGGTTTAATCTTCGTCACTCTTTGTGAATCCAACTTATGAGGCGCCTCAAATGCCACTTTTTGTGAGTCCGTTTTCGCTTCTGGTACTTCCACGATTCTTCTCTTCCCCACTCCCCTGCTTCCTGCATCCTCCTTAGTCTTCCCCGCCTGTCCTTCCCCCTCCCCCACTGTCAAGTCACCCGCTCGCGCATACCAGGGCTGCTGCCCACCCTTCCCCACTGCTCCGTACCCTAATCTGTGCTTCTCCTCCTCCCCCGCCTTGTGCTCTTTCTCCCACACCTCCTGCGCCCGACCGGGCCTCACCGCGTCGCTCGACTGCGCGCCTGCACTGCACGGTAACGCGGAGAAATCAGCCGAGTCTAAGCCTTCGAAAAGGTTTATGTGACCCGCGTTAAGCGCGCCCGCTTGCGAAACAGAGTCGCGTGTGCTTATAGCGAGTGATTCGGCCAATCGGGACGAGTCCGCGACGACCACGGCGTCTTCCGCCGACGGCTGCGCCGCTTGGTCCTGCGGGGGAAGCAGATGCTCCTCCGCCGCCTGCTGCTGGGGAAGCGGAAGGTGCTGCTGCCGCGCGCGCGCGCGGAGCGTTTGAAGGCGCAACTCGCTGTCGCGGAGGCGCTGCTCTTCCGCCAGGGCCTGCTCGCGCGCAGCCTCCTCCGCCTCGTCCTTGCGCACCTTCTCCCGGTTCTCGTAATTGTACACGTTCCACCGCTTCTGCGGAAGAATGTTCAACCCGCCGTGCCCCCCCATCGGCGACCACTTACTCCAGCTACTGTGTTTCTCAAGCGGGGGTGGTTGCACGTGTTATGAGTGCAAGCACTGGGGACTAGGAAGCTTGGTTGCATCTACCCGACACAGAAATCCAGAAGTCTGGTTCCACCAGATACGTCCCAGGCAAGTTCTGTTGGCACACACTAGTGAGTGACTGGTGGCTGGACGGTTCCACGATAAGTGCGAGGCATCCCAACCTGCATGAATCTGCGGTGCGCCCATGGGTACAGTAACCAGAAAAACAGGTGGAAAAAAAGAGGTGGGTGGTTGCGAAGTTGCTTCGTCATCTTCGACAATCTTCGCTGAACCGCTGCCGTTCCCCCTTCTAGTGAAACCCGCAGGGCTTGTGCGCCAAAAGAACGCGGCCCTGGCGAACTTGACAGGCCGGGCCGGACGGTTTTCCACCCCGTCTATCCTTCCACGAACCTTCGAGCGTTCGAACCTTTTGCTGCAGTGGCGATTGGCTTGTGCGCCAACAGAGCGCGGCCTCAACCTTCAAACCACCCCGTCCATCCACCATTCACCCCACCAACTGCACCACATTCTCAACTTCCCTTACTCTCTCCACCACATCCGCTTGTGCCGCAGCCTTAGGCCTCCACTCAGCTCCAGTCAACCAGAACAGACCACAGGCAAGTAGGACCCAATGTTCTAGCGTTGAACCCGTGTTATGGCGAGATGCTCATAGCTGGTGCTCTTTCCGTCAGCCTTTTTTTCTTATGTGGGTTACAGGTTGCCTCCACTCGTTGTGTGAATTCGATCCTTCTTTTGACCTAAACGCGCGAATCGTTACATTATAGCATTCTCTTCTCCGTTCTGTTGCCATAGGCGCTACCCTAGCCACTTCGTTACTTGCCGTCCCCTTAGTCTTCTTCCGGTGCGTCCGATACGCTTCTGCTGAGAACACTCAAGTGCTTCATTACTCGTCCCCTTCGCCGCGTTTCTCCTCCTCCCCCGGTCGTATCCCTTCGTCAACCTATCCTCCGCGTGTGCCCTCGCAAACGCTCCGACATCGCGCATCTCCTGTCCCGCATCAGCCGCCGTCACTGCATGGCATGGTCGCATGAGCTTATGCACTCCCACCACCGACCTGCGCGCGCACACGCCAAGACCACCCGCCCCCCGGCCATGTCTCGCCAACACGTCCGAGGCCACCCGTACCACGAGGCGCAAAGGCCGCACCCCGCGCAGGGCTCGTCCGCCGTGCCCGTCACGGGCGGCGAGCGCGCCGCTGCAGCGGCGGCGCGCGCAGGCGGAGCAGAGGCCGCAAGGCCCGTGGCGGGCAATCTGGAGAGCTTCCTCGCGCACGTCACCCCGCACGTCAAACTGCGCTTCCTCCCCAAGGTACCGCCTCCCCCAGGTACCGCCTCCCCCAGGTACCGCCTCCCCAGGTACCGCCTTCCCCAGGAACCGCCCTCCCCCAGGTACCAACTCCCCCAGGTACCGCCCCCACGTTCTCTCCCCCAGGTACCACCCTGTCCCTTTCTTCTCCCAAGTAACTCTCCCCTGCTCCCTTCCCCGTATACCGCCTTCCCTCTGTCCCCCCGCTCATCTCCCCACCTCTGCACTCCGCGCGCCTCCCTCCTCCGCCACCCCCGCGCGCAGGACTGGTGCGACGAGCACAGCAACGGCGCGCGCGCCAAGGCCCCCCCCGGCGCGCCTGCCGCGGCGTTCTTCGCGCTGAGCGACCTGTGGGACGCGCTGGAGGAGTGCAGCGCGTACAGCGCCGCCGTGCCGCTGCACCTCCCCCCCACAGGCGCGCCCGCCACGCAGCACTACGCGCCCTCCATCTCCGGGCTGCAGCTCTTCTCCCGCCTCCCCGCGTCCGCCGCGGGCCCCCCCGCCCCGCGCCTGCACTCGTGCAGTCCGCTGGAGCAGCCCAGCCTCGCGTCGTCCCCCCACTCCCCGCACTACCCCCACTCCCCGCACTCTCCGCACTCCCCCCAATCCCCCCACTCCCCGCCGTCTCCCTGGGAGGCGTATCTGGAGGAGGGCGGCAACGGGCGGTGCGAGGAGGGCGCGGAGGCGTGGTGCCGCGACTGCAGTGGCGGGCGCCCGCTGCTGGAGTTCTTCGAACGCGCACCGCCACACTGCCGCCCACCGCTCTACACCAAGGTGCCTAACACATGCACCGCCACACTGCCGCCCACCGCTCTACACCAAGGTGCCTAACACATGCACCGCCACACTGCCGCCCACCGCTCTACACCAAGGTGCCTAACACATGCACTGCTGCACTGTCCTTGCCTTCTTTTCTTCCAGCCTGCCTTGCCTTGCATGCCCTCTGCCTTGCCTTGCATGCCGCAGAGCTGGAGCGGGGAGTGCGCATTTGAGACGACCCAAAACTCGATTCCGTGCCGCTGGTCACTGAGTGCCGCTGGTCACTGAGTGCCGCTGGTCACTGAGTGCCCTCCTTGGGCTAATCTCCCCCCTCCACACATGGCAGGTGGCGGAGCTGGAGCGGGAGTGTGCAGTGCTGAGGCAACCCAAAACTCGATTCCGAGCCATTCCATTCCTTGTGGCAGGTGGCGGAGCTGGAGCGGGAGTGTGCAGTGCTGAGGCAACCCAAAACTCGATTCCGTGCCGTTCCATTCCTTGTGGCAGGTGGCGGAGCTGGAGCGGGAGTGTGCGGTGCTGAGACGCACCTCGAGCTTGCAGCTGCATCCGCGAAGCTGGATCGCCATCGCCTGGTGAGCAGAGCACCTTTCTTAAACATCATAGTTGCTGCCACGTAAAGTCATGGCACCTAACTGGGGCCCACTCGAGCAGCTGGATCGCCATCGCCTGGTGAGTGTGCCTGCCACAGGGGGGCTGGCAGGCATTGCGTTGCAGCATTGCACTTGCTGGAGGAAAGGGGGGGCTGGCACCCCCTGGCACCCCCTGGCACCCCCTTGCACCCCCTTGCACCCCCACCTTACTGCGCTCTGCCAGGCTCTGCCACATTGTGCTGCCGCCTCCCCTCTTTCACCACACCCACCACACGCTCTGCACTGCACCCACTCCCTCCCCGATTCCTGTGTCTCCCCAACAATCATTCGCCGCTATCAGAACGTGCGGCCTCGTTCTGCACCTGCTCCCCCCCGTCCCGTCCCATTGCCATCACCCACATGCCCATCACCCACATGCCCATCACCCACATGCCCATCACCCACATGCCCATCGCCCACATGCCCATCACCCACATGCCCATCACCCACATGCCCATCGCCCACATGCCCATCGCCCACATGCCCATCGCCCACATGCCCATCACCCACATGCCCATCACCCACATGCCCATCGCCCACATGCCCATCACCCACATGCCCACCCCCCCTGCGTGCACAGGTACCCGGTGTACAGCATTCCCACAGCCGCCACCACGCGTGACCTCTCCGCCTCCTTCCTCACCTTCCACAGCCTCTCCTCCCCTCTGCCCTCCTCCTCCGGTCAGCTTCTTGCCTGATCTACCCCTGACATTGCCGTGCCTATATTTTCAAGGCAAAAAAGAGAACCTGGATGTTTTCTTGCTCCTTGTGCTGTTTTCCTGCTCCTGTTCCCTCCCAAGCTGCATCCCTGCTCCTGTTCCCTCCCAAGCTGCATCCCTGCTCCTGTTCCCTCCCAAGCTGCATCCCTGCTCCTGTTCCCTCCCAAGCTGCATCCCTGCTTCTGTTCCCTCCCAAGCTGCATCCCTGCTTCTGTTCCCTCCCAAGCTGCATCCCTGCTTCTGTTCCCTCCCAAGCTGCATCCCTCATGCGCTTTCGTATTCATCGTGCATGCTTGCATGTCAAAGTAGCTCTTTTATTTTTTTTCCATATGCCTTTACCTATGTGCTCTCACCCTCTCTGCATCCCAGGGTCCTGCAGCCTCTGCAGAGCCAGGTTCTGGATTGCCCCGCCATCCTTGCCCGTCTTCCAATCCGCCAAGCACTTGCCCGCCCGCCCATCGTCGGATTCAGCTGACGGTGCGAGCGAGGGGAGGCAACGGGGGGTTTTCACGACGCCTCTGGTGCCGTTTGGCTTTGCGGGGTACAAGACGTGGGGGACGGTGTGGTCGGACCGGGGGGCTGTGCGGGGCCTGGAGGTGGCGGCAACGCAATGGCTTCGGCAGATTGATGCCAACCTGCCCGACCATGCCTTCTTCTCCAGGCAACGATAGACGAAAAGAAGAGAGTAACTTGTTTTATTGCACATTTATTGGTGCTTTTTATGTTAACAAGTGAACAACTGACAAGAATGAGAGCATACTGGCAGGGCCTCAGATTGGTTTTTGTGTACCCTGAGCACTCAGTGTCCCTAGGAGGGTAACACTGATTTTCAGTGTCGTCTAGTGTGAAACCACTGGAAAATCAGGGTTGTTAGAAATAAAACGCTGATCAATCAGGGTTTCTACAACTTCAACACTGATCAGCATAGTTGCTTTACTGGTATGCTGTCATAACACAGCGAATCAGACTGCCCTCACTTTACAATTCCCAAATTCGGCCAGGATTCTGCTATTTCCGTGTCTGATTGGTCAGAAATCTTGTCTGACCAATCGAATAGGACAATTGTTAAGAATTGTTTCTGATCTCTGGTTGTGTACTTGACTGATGATTCGGACTTGGTTCGTCACAGCAGATTCGCCCTGACGGCAAATTCGACCTCGCACAGTCGTTACGCGCTGTCGCAGCACAGCAAATTCGCCCAATCATAGCAGATTTGCCCTGACACAGCAGCAGATTCGCCCCTCACACAAGAGATTCGCCCTGTCAGAGCATGTTTCGCCAGAAATCCCCTTGGTGCACGGTGCACAGTGACGGCGCGCCAAAACAAGGAGTTTTCGGTTTCAGGGTAGACCCCGATACAACACTGACTCGTCAGTGTCCTCAAACACAAAACACTGGAAAATCAGAGTTCGAAACTTAAAAACACTGAAACATCAGGGTCGTTGAAAAAAAAAGGCTGATGCATCAGGGTCATGATAAAAAACGGGGGTCAAACTTCAGGAATTCAGGGTAAAATTCCTGACATCTGAGGCCCTGCATACTGGATATGTACGGTAGCAGTCCATATCCTCTATAGCACAACCAAATCGAGCCTACAAAAAAGCGTGCAAATGTTGTTAGAATGGAGGAAAACGTGACTAGAATGGGAATGTACAATGAGGTAATGCTAGGGCCCTTGCTAGGACTTAGAACATCCTGAGGCCTTAGAGAGGCCCTGCATGCATGTATGCACCTCAGCAGGCCCTTAGATTCGTTTTTGGCCTGTCTGATTCGTCAGACTCTCACAGTTTTAGTCTGAAACTCTCAGAGTTGGCATAAAATGTCAGAATAACTGTGCAAGAATGATTGGATTAGCAAGAGTTGGGGTACAAGTACCAACCCTAGAAGTGTTGTACCCCATAAGGAGTGCCCCACTATAGCCTACAAGTAAGATTGTACTTTGACACACCCCCATAGACTAAGTGGGGGACAACAAGACAGTCACAAGACCAGTCAAGCAAGACAACAGAGCAAAGCAAAGCAAAGCTCAGGGTGGATGATGGATCTCAAGGACACCACACAATCCGAGCACAAGCAAGCGGCCACAAGGCCAGTTCACACGCAGAGTTATAATAGCAAGGCACTACACTGATCACAATCTAGCAAGAGGAAACATGTAGATATAAATATAGATAGCTGAGTACAACAAGTGCAAGATCAAGAGACAAGCAGGTGAGGTAGACCGGGCAGAAGCCCAAGAGCAGTGCAAAAACGCAAAAGATCACCAGACCCGAGGGCCTTGGTGAAGACATCAGCAGTGTTGGCCCGAGAGGACACGTAAGAAAGGCGAAGCTGACCACGCTGCTGCAGCTCTCGAGCAAGAAAGTAGCGAAGAGCAATATGCTTCGTTCCGTGCTCCAGTCTCTGCTCCCGACACAAGGCAAGGATGGCCTTGTTGTCGATATACAGAACTGGAGGCGAACAAGGTCGCTCCCCCAAGTCGGTCAGCAGGTAGGACAGCCAGCGTAGCTCCTGTGCAGCCATGGCCCCCGCGTAGATCTCGGCCTCACGGCTGGAACCAAGCACAGAAGAAGAACGAGTGGACCTCCACGAGACAGAACCAGAGCCAAGGCTAAAGGTGTAACCCTGTGACGAACGCTGATTCGCCTGGTCGTCGGCCCAAGAAGCGTCGGAGTATCCTGTGAGTACCACTGAACACTGTCCTCCAAGCACGAGCCCCATGCTTGATGTACTGCACAAGTAATGCAGTATCCTCTTCGCAGCATCAAAGTGCACCTTTCGGTTTCTACCGGGAGCCATGTAGCAAGCCAGGAGGCTGAGAGGGTACGCAAGGTCAGGTCGTATGCACGTCATCAGGTATATGAGGCAACCCACTAGCTCTGGGTATGGACCACTCGGCTCTACAGACTCGTCGGAAGGTGGAGCTAAGAGCGAGTGGCCGGTAGACAGAGGAGTGGGCTGTGGCAAGGAGAACTGGAAGCCGAAGCGCCGAAGGACCTGGTGCACCATGTGTGACTGAGTCAGGGTGATGGTGCGCCGTGCTCTGTCCCGGTTGATCTGCAAGCCAAGATAGCTACGCAGCTCACCCAGGTCAGTGCAGGTGTGTCTCTCCTGCAGCTCCGCGTTCACTAGGACCAGCGCCTCAGTGTCAGCAGTAGCAAAAACCAAGTCATCGACGTACACGAGAACGTAGAACGGCGACAGAGTAGTGTCAGTGCGTAAAAACAGCGACGGGTCAGCAAAGGAAGGAGCAAACCCAAGAGCCGCAAGTGTAGTCCTCAGTGTGTCGTGCCACTCTCGGGGCGTCTGACGGAGACCGTAGAATGGCCGCTGGAGGCTCCACTGCGTACCCGCAGGAAACGACCCAGTGAAGCCAGGTGGGCGGCGCAGCCAGATCTCCTCGTGAAGGCTGCCCTGCAAGAAAGCTGTGGAGAAGTCGAGGGAGTGCAGCTCGTAGTCACGTTGTCCTGCAACGTGCAGCAGCACCCAAAGAGTAGTCATCTTCGGGGTGGGGGAGAAGGTATGGAAGAGGTCGACCCCTTGTCGCTGACTGAAGCCTTGAGCAACGTAACACGCCTTGGAGGCAGGCGGAGAACCCGGCGGCCGCTTCACTCTGAAGATCCACATGCCATCGACTATGTTCGCCCCAGGAGGAGGAACCTCGTCGACGTAGGTGCCTGTGGACTTCCAGGAAGCCATCTATGCGTCCATGGCTGTTTGCCACTGAGAAGAGTACTCACCCGCGATCGCCTCAGCGTAAGAGCGCAGGGTAGGGATGTTAAGTGCATCCGGGTCTCCCTCAAGGCAAAGCAGCATGGATGCGAAACAAGGTAAAGCGGCCGCAAGACACTCAAGCTCAAACTGCCTGTCCTCAAGGACGTGACTTCTAAGGGCAGGCTCACCCCCGACGGATGGAGGACAGACATACTCAGACTCAGTAACAAGACTCGCGATGTAGTCGAGACGACTCCTAGCTGCAAAGTCGACTAGGGAAAACTCTGCAGTAGACTCAAAGTCAGGGTCAGTGACGACAGTAGCGAGGAGACGAGTGACAGTAGGACTGGCAGCACGAGCAAGGTCGGACTTAGGGTCAAGAACGTGCGGAAGAGAGGACGCTGGAGGCTCAGGCAGGACAACACGATGTGGAACAGAGGAAGGACGACGTGCCATACCGTGAGTGCCTAGGATAGCAGGAGGACGAGGACGGGCGACACGACGAGCACAAACAGGTGTGGAACCACGAGTCTCAGGCTCATGAAGCTTAGTCAGGGACTCAGTCACCTCAGTGTGAGGAGCAGGCGCAGGCAGCGGGGAGCCAGGTAGTAGCTGTGGCTGAGACTGGTCTGTCGGTCGACACAGGAGGGATAGAGGGAGGCCAGTGGAAGACGGGAGACTAAGAACCTGGCGAAGGACAAAGTCAGGCGGCGGCAGGGACGACTGCGGCTGCAGGTAGAAAAACGGTCGGCGTGGGGCAGAACCAGCAGCTCCAGCTCCTCCAGCACCAACAGCACCAGCACCTCCAGCACCAGCAGCTCAAGTAGCATCTCCAGCACCTCCAGCACCAGCAGCACCACGAGCTCCGGCAGCGCCAGCACCTCTAGCACCAGCAGTACCTCCAGCACCTCTAGTGCCAGCAGCTCCAGTAGCACCTCCAGCACCTCCAGCACCAGCAGCACCACCTGCTCCGGCAGCTCCAGCACCTCTAGTACGAGCACCTCCAAGACCAGCACCTCCAGCACCTCCAGTACCTCCAGTACCTCCAGCTCCAGCGCCTCCAGTACCAGCATCTCCAGTACCTCCAGTACCTCAAGTACCTCCAGTACCTCTAATACCTCTAGTACCTCTAGCTCTAGCGCCTCCAGCACCAGCAGCACCAGCACCTCTAGTGCCAGCAGCTCTAGCAGCACCTCTAGCAATAGCAGCACCACCAGCTCCGGCAGCTCCAGTACCTCTAGTACGAGCACCTCCAGGACCAGCAGCTCCCGCAGCTCCACCACCAGTAGCACCAGCACCTCCAGTGCCAGCAGCTCCAGTACCCCAAGCACCTCCAGCAGCACCTCCAGCACCTCCAGCACCAGCAGCACCACCAGCTCCGGCAGCTCTAGTACCTCCAGTTCGAGCACCTCCTGGACCAGCAGCTCCAGCACCTCCAGTACCTCCAGCTCAAGTGCCTCCAGCACCAGCAGCACCTCCAGCACCAACAGTACCTCCAGGACTAGCAGCTCCAGCACCTCCAGCACCAGTAGCACCTCCAGGACTAGTGGCTTCGGCACCTCCAGCACCAGCAACACCTCCAGTACCTCCACGACTAGCAGCTCTAGCACCTCCAGCACTAGCAGCACCTCTAGTACCTCCAGCACTAGCAGCACCTCCAGCACCTCCAGCAGTACCTCCAGCACCTCCAGCACCAGCAGTACCTCCAGAACTAGCAGCTCCAGCACCACAAGGACCGTACTATCCACCACCGGGACTACCTCGCCGAACGATCGACGCACTAATCGCCTGCGGCGAGAGCGTCACAAGTAGATCAGGCCGCGGTGGCTGTCCAGCTCCAGGACCTCCAGCACGGTCACCCACAGCTCCACCGCCACTAGGACTCGCAGCACCCCCAGAACCAGCACCCCCAGGCGCATCACCCCAAGAACCCTCACCCTTTGTCTCAGCACCCCCAAACTCAGCACCAGCAGTCTCAGCTCCAGAGTCCACATCAGCAGGCTGCGGAGGCGACGAAGACGGCCGAGGCAGAAAACCAAAGGGTGTCTCCAAGCGTGGAGAGCGGCGAGTGGCCGCCGTGTCGTCAGCGGCGAGGTCACCGGGCCAGAGGAGTCAGAACAAATCTCCAGAGGCTCAACGAAGGGGGGTGGGTCTACCTGAGACACACCTGAGGGAGCAGGACCCTGTGGGGGGAGGGGGTCTACCGGGGGGGGGGGGACTGGTACCAAGAAAAGAGGCACTAGGGGGACCGGGTGGGACGCATGCGGGTGTAGTCTGTAGAAAGAGACAGACTCGTCAAAGGTGACGTCCTGGGAGGAGGAGACTCGACGCGCGCACGGGTGGTAGAACTGCCATGGCGGGGCGTCGGTGGGGAAGCCAAGGAAGACGTAGCGGAGAGTGCGAGAGGAGAGCTTGCTCGCTTTGGCATCGTGAACAAGGGAGAGCGCGCCCCAGACCCGAAACACCAACGCATCGCCAACCTTCCCCGTCCACCGGAGTGTGGGTGAGGTCTCTGGCTCAGAGACACGGGGCCAGAGGTTGAGCTGCTGCGCAGCGTATCGGACCGCAAACGGCCACAAAAAATGGGGAGCGGCCGCATGGATCATGGAGGTACGAGCAACCTCCATGATCAAGCCAATGCGACGCTCAGCAATCCCATTTTTCTGAGGAGAGGCCGGAAGCGTGAACGACTGGCGGATGCCCTCGTCTTGACAGAACTCCGCAAGGAGGCCAGAAGAGAACTCACCGCCCCTGTCAGAGTGCAGACGCATGACTGGGAAGTCCCAACGAAACCGCTCGCACAGCTAGCGACGAGTAGCACGGATACAGGGGATCAAAACACCGCTGACTTCCGCCTTGCGCCGTAAGGGGAAGATTGTGGTGTAGCGCGTGTAGTCGTCAACGACCAGCAGGAAGTAGCGCTCCTGGTCCGTTCCACCAACGGGAACCGGGCCCCACACGTCCATGTGGAGAGTCTGTAGAGGAGCAGTGTTCGGAGGAAACTCGGAGGAGTGAGGAGCGGCGCGCTAACGCCCCTCGACGCAGGGAAGGCACGGCGGTGCAGGCGAGTGCGGGAGGGAGGGCAGGGACCCGGGAAGGCCAAAGACAAGGAGACGGGAGTGCATGCTGCGGAGACGCGGTAGCGAGGGGTGACCTAGGTTGTGGTGCCAGAGTAGAGTCTGGTGAGAGAGTACCCGACACGAGCAAGACGATGCAAGCTGACCAGACGCACACACTCGACTCGACGCAGCCACCTGACCTGACTCAACCACCTTTTCAGACTCAGTGGTCAAGGTGTACAGACCGGACCCAGGCTCACGAGTGAAAGTAGCAAGGTGACGGCCAGTCCGTGAGCACTTACAGATCGCCACACGCTGTCCTCCAGGAATGAAGGTGTCAACCCATTCATCCTAGAGAACTGCGTTGCTCAACAATTTCGTCGAGAACGCGGGGAGGTGGAGACCTGAGAGAGACCCAGAGGGGACTGCCGGACACGGAAGGTCAGTGGAGGCTCGCGCAACTACTGGGCCCCCAGTGGGGTCAGCCAGTGAGACTGGGACAGGTGTTGTGAGTGGTGTGACTGTGGTGCAATCATGAAAGAAGCAACGTGACGCGCCTGAGTCAAGCGCGAAAGTGTGCAAGGCCTCAGCTGAGGCAGGACCTGTGGCAGTAGACGCACTAGCACCTAGAGCATCAGCACAGACTCACGAGCACCTAGAGCTGCAACAGACTCACGAGCACCTGGAGCGGCAGCAGACTCACTAGAACCGAGAGGAGCAGCCTCTATACTACCAGGGACGCATCGCTGAGAAGCACAGTTGCAAGGTGGCTGAGGCCACATACAACTAAAACCTCCACCACCAGGACTGCCTTGCTGAATAACCCACTCACGAAGCTGCTGAGGGGTGGGGTCGTCCGGGAGAGGCAGTGACCGCTGCTGTCCACCCCTGGCTGCTGCAACTGCCGTGATAGTGGCCATGACAGGCAATGACTGTCAGTAGTAGGTCCAGCAACTCCAACACCAGCAACACCTCCAGTACTCCCAGCCGCACCTCCAGCACCTCCAGCACCAGCAGCACCTCTAGCACTCCCAGGAGCACCTCCACTAGTAGCAGCAGTAGCATGAGCAGGAGCAGCAGTAGTAGTAGCAGCAGGGCGGCTATGTGGGGCTGGTCGGCGACACCTCCAGCACTCCCAGCAGCACCTCCACCAGCAGCAGCAGTAGCACGAGCAGCAGCAGCAGGGTGGCTCGGGTTGGACATGGCGGCTTGGGCTGGGCGGCGCGGCTCGGCCTGGGCGGCGCGGGCAGCAGGGCGCGACGCGCGGGGCAGCAGAATGCGATGCGTGGGCTGCAATAGGGCGCGATGCGCGGAGCAGCAGAGTGCAACGCGCGGGCTGCAGCAGGGTGCGACGTGCAGGGCAGCAGGGCGCGACGTGCTGGCTGCAGCAGGGCGCAACGCGCGGAGCAGCAGAGCACAACGCTCGGGCTGCAGCAGGGCGCGACGCGCAGGGCAGTAGGGCGCAACGCGCGGGCTGCAGCAGGGCGCGATGCGTGGAGCAGCAGAGCGCAACGAGCGGGCTGCAGCAGGGCGCGACGCGTAGGGCAGTAGGGCCCGACGCGCGGCCTGCAGCAGGGCGCGACGCGCAGGACAGTGGGGAGCGCGCTGGGCAGGGCAGCAGGGCGCGACACGCTGGGCTGCAGGGCAGGGCGGTGGAGCTCGCGAGCTGCAGGGCAGGGCGGCGCGCGGGCCTAAGGGCAGGGCAGCGCAATGCACGGGCTGCAGGGCAGCTGGGCGCAGGCTGCAGGGCAGCTGGGCGCGGGCTGCAGGGCAGGGCGGCGCGCGCTGGACAGGGCAGCGGGGCGCGACTCGCAGGCTGCAGCAGGGCGCGACGTGCGGGGGGCAGGCAGTGCGAGTAGCTGCAGGGCAGTGCGACACTGTGCGAGCAGGGCCGAACAGTGCAAGGGCGCTTCGAGCAGGAACGAGCGGAACTATCGGTGGGCCCTAAAAACTTAACAAGTTTCCTACTCTGAATACCATGTCAGAATAACTGTGCAGGAATGATTGGATTAGCAAGAGTTGGGGTACAAGAGGAAATGTGGTTAGTGACTGCTGAAGGTAAGCTGGCAGGAATCTGGCAGAAAGACTAACACTTTAATAACCAATGACAACCAGTACGCCAGAGCTCACCTCCTTGTGTTGAAAGGCACTGTTCAGGATGTTTAGGTGCTCAAGCACATCAGCAATGAAAAACAGGAGGAAGTGAAACGTGTAGCTCGTCACAAGCGCATAGAGCTTCGCGTCCCACTCCTTCAACATCACGATAAGAGCCGGAAGGACGACGACAAGCCTGAGCACTGCGTCACCCCGCGAAAGCCAATGAACGGCATGGATCCCTTGTAGCTCCAGTGAGGTGGAAGTGAAGACTTCCTGTAGCCCCATGAAGCGCTGGTGCCATGGCCCAGATCGACCGAGATGCTCAGCCACGGTGCGAATCACCGTGTCAATAACGTTGAAGGCGGGAATATTCTCGGCGGCTTTTTTAGCCGCCAGTGCCTCCTTGTACAACACGGCGCAAACATTAGTTAGTCGTGAACATAAATAAGCGGAAAACAAACCACGGAAACCTTATGCACAAACACTGAAATACCTGTGCGTGATGCAGTGGGATGACACCAAATGGGGGATACGCAGGCGGAGGCGTGTTGTGAGGCCGGAATTGTTGCCCATCATGACGTTCGCTCCGTCGGTGCTGATGCCTGCAATGCGCTGAAGGTCAACCCCGACTGCCTGCAGATGTGATAAAAGAACGCCCAGAAGAGAAGTGGCGTCGGCCTTCTCCACGGTGAGTAACGCCATGAACTCCATGACGAGCTTGTTGTCACGGATGAAGGTGATGAATAGGATCTTGTGCTTTCTGCTGCACCTATCCGTGCTCTCGTCAATCAAGATGCCGATGAAGGGCGACGACAGCACATGTTCCAGCTGGGTTGTCTGGAGCCATGTCGCAGTCGCTTGCGTCAGCTCACTGAAGCCGTATATGCACATGAAAACAATAGTCAGTAACATAATAGTGAGGATACTATTAAAACACTGATGTATAAGAAAAAGCGTACGGCAATTGCACTCACGTGGTGTAGTAGGTGCCGTACCCCTTCTTCGGGAAGCCCTGCACACTCTTCTCCGCCAAGTACCGCACCTGTTTCACCCACATCCCCATGGGCGCGTCGGACCTGCTGATGAACAGCAACGAGTCGAGAAGGGCGACGACGCGCAGCT
This sequence comes from Closterium sp. Naga37s-1, assembly GCA_947471745.1. NCBI lineage: Eukaryota > Viridiplantae > Streptophyta > Zygnematophyceae > Desmidiales > Closteriaceae > Closterium > Closterium sp. Naga37s-1. Next base: position 2,022,532 of record CANJKZ010000861.1, read on the forward strand.
TCTCACCGTCAACCGCGGCACGATGTTGGTCAATATGCAGCTGCCTCGCCCCGCACTCCTCCTCAGATATCAGTCTCGCCATCGCCTGCTTGTGCTTTGCCGTGCTAGCGCGCTTACAAAACGACTGTGTCTGCAAGTCGGTGGCGCCTTTCCCGCGCCTCCCGCACTTGCCTACATCGCCAGCATAAGCTGCACAAACGGTACACTTGAACGCAGGCAACCCCATCGTGGTTTTAGTGATCCTAAGCCAGGGAAAACGTGTTGACCACTGACTCTTAAACTTGTCAATTGCTTCGTCATATACTCCTTCAATGAGCTCGGCCAGATTGATGTTGAGGCGAGGACGCAGTCGCCCAGAGGTGCCGGGAGCGTTGTTGACGTTGGCAGTCGACGACGCTGCCCTGCCGAAGCTCAAGGTCGCATGCTTGAGCCGGATCGTGCGCGCCGTGGTCTGAGTCGGATTCTGCGAGGCCGAATCGACAGTTGGTTTCGCAGATGTCTCTACCACAGGGTCGGGAGACAGTGAGATAACTGGAGCCACGGGTGCGTTCTGTATGGGGATCGTATCGGGCGTGGCGCGTGCTGCCTTCTCGAGTGCTAATGAACTAAGCAAGAAATCTAAGCCTGTTAAGGCAGGCTGGGACTTAGGGTCGTCATCGCTGGTGGCGGGATTGTCTTGCACCGCCATGGTGGGGTTCTGAGAGAGCCTGCCGAGCAGAAACAAGATATGTGGTTCAGGCAGAACTGGGCACTGGCTGGGGCCATTGAGTTGAAGGTTGGGGGTTTGGATGAAACCCTAGCTCAAAGACAACGGCCCTTTACACTACGGGCCATCCTTGAGTCGGGGGAGTGGATGGTTGCCTAGCATGCACGACAACGACGAGGCGCGTCTGCCGTGCAATGCTGTCAGCATTGTGTCGTGGGTGCCTGGTGCAGCATCGTGGGTATGGGGATGAGTCCTTGATGGCACGCAAAAGCTGCCAAAAGGACCAATCAGTGCTCTAACAGGGTCTGCGCTGGAGCTTAGGAGGGGAAAATCGCGTCGCAGGGCGGATTCGCCCACATAACTTGACTGTTGTGTTGTGTTGTCCCATGTTTCGCGTGATTGACGGGACAGGTACAGGTAGTACCACTAATCCTGGGTGTCGGTGCCCAGGTACATTGTATCAGAGTCGGTACGCGTATGTACTCTGAATGATCAGAGTACACTCCCGGAAAACTCCGAAACGTCAGGGTTAGCTTCATTTTTTTTTCTGAAAATTACAGAGTTGGGGCCCTAAAATCTCTGATTTTAACATAGCTCACTTAAAAAAATACTGAATTCTCAGAGTTTTTCATGCAAATCAGAGAAATTTCTCTGACTTCTGGGGGACTCCTCAGGCAGGGCTGACGTTAAAAAAAAAAGATATTTACCCCCATGGTTTCCCCTCTCAACTGGAACAAAATATTGAGTTCTTGTATAACATGCGTGTCAATGCTATTTGTAATATCTACACTGAGGTATTGGTGTCAGTAGAGAGGGCAGTGGCTGGGATTCTGACAATTGGTCTGGTTGGTGAAAAAAATGGGTCAAAAGCCACGAAGCCCCGCATTTCTCGGTTTCCTCACCGTGCCTCGGATCACGTTGCTACTTGAGAAACGCGTTAGCAGCAAAATTGGTGACAGAGGTGAAACAAGTTACCGTAGAGGAACGTATTGCGTCTTTGAAAAGCTCGGTCTTACATATAAACGCCGATTTGAACCCAAGTATTTTCATACGCCGCACTCACCATCATACTTCGCGGCGTGAATAGCGGTAGCAGAGGTGAAACATATTACCGTACTGGAACGCATAACATCAATCAAAACCCTCATCGTACCAATGAAATCCGATTTGAACCCACGTTTCCTTGATCTGGATGCCTCGCCGCATAAATAGTGCAATCCTCGAACATCTCATTCATCAGAATCATTCTATCTCCCACCTCCTGATCGCATTTATTTCTCTCATTTGTCAATCTAGCCTTCCTTTAGGCCATCATGTCAACATTTTTCCGCCTCGCGAACATTGTCAGTGCCGTGCTGGTGTTGGCGCTGGCGCTTCTCCTCGCATCCCATGGTGGGTTGCGCCTCTCTTCAGCCTTGCACAAGCGTTCCAGTACTATCCGTGTTGTCCAGTGGTACCTGCAGTATGCAGCTGTACATAGTAGCACCTCCGTTTTCTTCGGTTACAGACCTACTACTTGGTCACTGTTTACCATCTCCGTTTGGGGTAATGCTGATGCGTTGAAAACTTGAGCTGCTTTCTATCACGTTTTCTTATCTGTAAACCAAAATTATAAACACAGTTCCGTTGGCGGCGGGGAGGAAGACGAAGGCGGCGGATTTCGCAGAGTACTATCAAACTTGCGGCGAGTCGTGCGGCGTCTTGCTGAAGCGATACTACGCGGGCACGCAGTTCCGATTCGCAGCCCTTAACAACGGCCGTCGCTGCAAGGACCCAATCGCAAAGCACACGATTATCCGGGTTGTGTGAGCGCGTTGGCGGGATCCACCGTCGTACGGCGACCTGCCAGTGGGAGGTGATAGCTGAAGATGGTGGCTGACTTTGTTGTAGCATAGTTGCTCTCTACCGCATGTTGATTCATAATATAGGTACTGCATTTTCCATTAGGACGCCGCTGTTAGTGAAGCTATGTTAGTATTGTGCTGTTGATATATGATTCCAACCAACGATGCAAGTTTTTGCCGCAAAATTCTGGTAGCAGTTTATCCACAGCTCTCCAGTCGGATAATTGCGAGTAATTGCACAAACACAACTATGCAATACAGTACGTGGTCTACACTCTACTTGTCCTGGTTTTGTTGCACTCATCTTATTATTCTTGATTGCAATACCAGTATATTACGGCTCTGTACCATTGAAAGGTGACTTGCATCTGAAGCTTACCAGTGGTTTGCACTGCGGGTATACCCTGGATACTCCGTAGAGCTTCTAAGGAATCTACAGGGACGATGTTGGAATTGGAAATGGCCACCTTGGTATGTGAAACATGGAAAAAGGGCATCTCTGGATGACACAATATGGTAATGCTTGTTATAGTCACAATAGGCTTGAATGTGCCTAAAACGAAAGATAGAGAGCACAGACGGATTTCTGCACAGCGGCTTCAAACGTTGATAGTGTTCTGCTCACAGCTGCAAATGACTTGATTCAAATTGGATCTGGAGCGTCTTCACGTCGTCTACAATAAGAAATTTAGATTGCACGATTTCATAAAGAATTGACGACACAGCGTCGGTTTGAACGAATGGTACTATGGCAGCCACTATAGTCTTAGAACACAAGATAGGAAGAGTTACGAGTTGGGAATGACTCCCAGCTCCTACAAACCCCAAGAGCCGAGGTACAGTGATGTGGAACAGTGCCACACTGTCCCCAACTACGAAGGGTCTCAAAACTACCCTCCACAAGGGCCTACACCAAGAGAAATGTTACACTACACAAAGTAATGCAACTATTCTCACTATCTTAAAGTTTACCCTTTTGGAGAGCTTCGAAATCACTTGATTCTTGAAACCAAGGCTCTGGTTCTTCAAGGTAAATTCTTCCTTGAGTTCTTGGAAGTCTGCTGCGCACACCTGCGACACGCCGAACGTTCCACACACGACAAAAATAGAAAACCGCACACGACACGCAAACGACGACGTCGCACGCAACTAGCGATAACTCGCTATTGACTCGACACACACATTCAAAATCATGCCTCATCATTCACACACTATTGTAAGCATGAAATATATATTATTTCATGCCCTCATACCATTCCATGCACACACGCATGCACGCACACGGACAACAAGCCGAATGCAAACCGTAGGGTTGCACCAACAAACTCCCCCTCGGATTGTTGGCCTTAGGATCTTGCTCTCTCAGTTCAGAGCCATCCCAGCCAGCTTGCAACACTATCAATGCTGCTGCTCCACCAACCTCTTGGTCATCATGTCAGCTGGCTGCCTTGTCGCCTTCACATAGTGCAACTCAACTTCACCCGCGGCCACCATGCTCCTCGTCCAATGCCACTTCACCCTCATGTGCTTGGTGAGGCCATGCAACACAGGGTTCTTAGCAAGAGCAATGGCACCCTGGCTGTCACAGTAGAGTGGGGTAGGTCCTTGCTGCTCCTCCCCCAATTCAGCCAACAAACGCCGCTGCCACACAATCTCTCGTATGGCACGGAAGAGTGCCATATACTCGGACTCCACCGAGCTCAATGCTTGATCCACCTGCTTCTTGCTCTCCCAAGCAGTTGGGCCTCCACCAACACAGCAAATGAACCCTCCAACACTTGTCATGTCCTCTGGTTCTGATGCAAAAGAAGCATCCGAGAATGCGGTGAGGAACAAACGCCCGGGTTCAACACCATCCGCGCCCTTTTGGCGCCTTTGCGCCGCCGCCGAATATTGCAGCCCAACGGTCGGTGTTTGGCCAAGATACTTGGCCACTCTCATTCCAGCTGCGACCTGCTCCTCATTAGGGCATTGAACAACCCTAGCCAACTGTCCGGTAGCAAACGCGACGTCCGGTCGGGTGTTTACCGCCGCGTACATGAGGCTGCCCACCAACGAGTGAAAACGGCGCCTCTCCTCTTCACCAACGCTCTCCTCCTCTGGTCCCTTCACACACTTGAACCCAGAGGGAAAGGGTGTAGCCACATGGCCTTCACTCTGCCCAAAGTTGGCAGCCAATGCCTCTAGGTACTTCCGTTGATGCACCCGCATGCACCGCTTCTCCACATCTCGTTCGATGTGGAGCCCAAGGTAGAAGCTCACGTCACCAAGGGCCTTGCACTTGAACTTGTCTTGAAGCTTCAGCATCACCTCCTTCACAAGGTCAGAGGAGGGTGAGAAAATGAGGATGCATCCACATAAACCACCATGAAACTCCTCTGCTCCCCCTCGCCAAGCATGAACAATGAGTGATTGGCCGTTGAGGGAGTGAAGCCGATCTCCTCCAAAACTCCTCGCAACTTCAAGTACCACTGCCTAGGGGCCTGCTTCAGTCCATAAAGGGCCTTTTTCAGCTTCAAAACTTTGCCGCTACCATCATCGAACCCCTCTGGCTGCGCCATGAAAATCTCTTCCTCTAGGACGCCGTTGAGGAATGCCGTTGTGACATCCATTTGTTTCACCACCCATCCTTTGATGGTAGCTCCCGCGAGTAGGGTTCTCAGCGTCGTCGGCTTCACCACAGGAGCAAACAACTCCTTATAGTCCACCTTCTCCTTCTGCTGGTACCCCTTGGCCACAAGCCTAGACTTGTAGCGCTCGATCTTTCCATCGGCGTCGGACTTGATCTTGAAGAGCCACTTGGACGTAATCGCCTTACGCCCCTACGGTAGCTCCACCAATTCCCACGTGCCGTTCTCCTCAATGATTTTCAGCTTACTCTCCATTGCCTTCTTCCACTCCTCAGCATCACTACTCTCCAAGGCCTCCTTGAGAGTTGCTGGTTCCCCCGGCATCTCCACCGGAGAGAAGAACGCGAAGGCACACTCCTCGTAGTCACTCTCCTTGTCATCTCCAACTATAAGTGCCGCTCCGGCCAAGGCTGACTTGGCTGGCTTTCCCAGTGCATCATAGGTCAGCCTATTAGGGGCTTGAATTCTCCTCTTGCCCCTTCCTTCCTCCTCAGCTGCAGGGACATGAAGGCCTTGGCGTTGCTGCGGGGTGACTCGGATCCGTGGAGCACTCGTAGTGCGAGAAGGAAGTGTCGGTGCACGCTCGCTCACTTGCTGCACCTCCTCCTCTTCTTCCTCTGCATCCTTGGCCTCCTCTCCCCCATTCACAAGGGTAGATTGCCTTGTGGTGGTGCTGCTGCTGCTCAGCTCCAAGGGCAGCTCCACATGCTCCAAACCGGAACTCTTCACCTCCCCAAACCGCATGCCTATCTTCGCCTCATTCTCCGTCTTCCAAACCTTGTACATCAGATTCTCCATGAATTTGCAGTCCCTGCTCACCAAGAATTTCTTAGTGAATGTGTCCCAAAGAAGCCACCCCTTGCTGTTTTGAGCCATGCCCAAGTGCACAGCCCATATCGCCTTGGCACCGAGCTTGTTGTGCCGAAGATGCTTAGGCACGAGCGCCATGCACATGCACCTGAACACCCGAAGCATATCCACCTTTGGCTTCCTTCTAACCCACTCCACATAGGGCACCCATTTGTCTGCTCCCACATGAGTCAAAGCTCTGTTCTTGGCCACACACGCACTCCGCACCGCATCAGGCCAGAATTAATCGGGTAGCCCGGCTTCAATGAGCAACCCACGCGCCGTCTCCGTGATTGTCCGGTTCGCTCGCTCGGCGATGCCGTTCATTGCAGGAGAGTATGGCATGGTAAGGGAGTGCCTTATGCCATTCTTCTTCAGCCACAATGACAACTCCTTGCTCAGGAACTCTCCCCCTCGATCGGTGCGAATTGCCTTCACTAGCCGGTCTTGTTGCCGCTCCACCATCGGCAACCAATCGGTCTTCACCGTTTCAGCCACGTCACTCTTCTTGGACAGCACGTACACCCAAGTCATGCGAGTGTAGACATCCACAATGGTGAGAAAGTACTCAGCTCCAGCAGCTCCAAGCTTCAAGGGGCCCACCACGTCCATCACCACCTCATCAAGTGGTGCCTTAGCCGTTGCCTCCGAACTAGAGAACGGGTAACGGGTGAATTTGGCTTGCATGCACGTCGGGCAGCCAAGTACCTCATCGGGCTCCCCCTTCACACGTATGCCAGCAACCATCTCATCCTTCACTAGCTGCTGCAAGATGGGCAGGGCCACATGCCCCATTCGCCGATGCAAGGTGAGCCAATCACACTCCCCCGTAGCCGAAGTCGGATTGGAGAATGCCGCACTCGCAATGGTGCCCCACATGCTCTCTCCGTACTCCTCCTCCGCTAGTGCCTTGGGGTTCTCCTCACCCTTGTGCTGCTCCTTGGCTGCTGCACCACTCTCCTCATGTTCACCAAGCTTGCTGGTCCCTCCAAGATTGCACTTCTTAGACTCAATCTCCTTAGCACGACCGTTCGTGCCATCGCCGCTACCAACCGCTTCACCCTTGGTGCTGATGCTTGCTGCCACTTGCCTCTCCTTAGGCATGGGGACCACAGGGATCTGCCACATCTCGTTGTAGACATCCCTATCCTCATGAAGGTTCCAAAGAATCCGCTCGCCAAGCCTCGCGGTGTAGGTCTTAGCTCCCTTCGAGCTCGTGTCCATGCCGGCCTTTTGCAACCGCCGCACGGAAATCAGGTTGGCAGCAAGGTTGGGCACCCAAAGCACGTTATTGAGGCCCACCATCTTCCTATCAGCACCCTTGAACATGGCCTTGCCCATGCCTTTCACCTCTGCTCGCTGCCCCAAAGCCGATGTCACATGCTTCACCGGTGACGGCTCAAGTTCGGTGAGCAAGTCCGCACGAGGTGTCATGCTATAGGTAGCGCCGCTATCGATCACCCAATAGTCCAGGGAGTGTAGGTTGACTTTCCCCACAGCTGCTGGCTCCTCAAAGCTTTCATCCTTCTCTGGACCAGCCGGTGCTTGTGTGGACACGAAGAAGAATTGACCCGGAAAGCGATCGTCCCTCGACTCGCTCTCGTTGCCGGCACTCTTCATACTTGCAGCACCACCTCCGCGACCGCCACGGCCTCCACGGCCTCTTCCTCTCCCTCCTCCTGCTCCTCTACCCTCTTGGCCTTGAGCAGGAGTCCATCCATCAGGGAGTTTGTAGCAATCGCGCCACATGTGTCCGCTCTTGTGGCAAAAATGACACTCGCCGTCGAACCGTCCGCGACCGCGTCCGTTGTTCTTGTTATCATTGCCGTATCCGCTACTCCCGCGGCCTCCGTTGAAGTTGCTGCCTCCAAACCTTCCTCCTCCACGTCCTCTGCCCCTTCCACGGCCATATCCACGGCCGATGCTTGCTGCCCCGGCGCCATCCGCACTCGCCAACTTACGGCGACGGAAATCCTCTTGAAGGATCGCTCGCTTCACGTCTTCGAGCGAGAGGCGGGGCAAGTCACGATTGAGGTTGATGATGAGAGAGGACCATGACTCTGGGAGTAAGGCCAGCAATTTGGTCTTCTTTTGGAGCTCACTGTAGTTCAAATCAGCTCCCTCAAGCCGCGTCAACAAGTCGAAGAATTTCTGCACCCCTTCTTCAACCGCTTCGTCTTCTTCAATTCGTAATGCCGCCATTTGCCGTTCCAACACCACCGCTACCGCCGCTGTTGCAGGAGCGTGTACACCCTTGAGAGCAGCCCATGCCTTTGGTCCCTTCTCTGGTTCACGCTGGAATGGCTTGATGTGACGGATCTGGCTGCTCCCCAACGCTTGCCCAAGTAGGAGATAGCCTTGTGCGCTCTTCCGCACCCACGGGCTCTTCTCCGGGTCGTTCTCGGGGCGCTTCTCCGTTCCTTCCATCACCTCCAGCAGGTCATAGTGGTCAAAGATGTTCTCCATCTTGAAGGACCATTCAGCAAAGTTGTCACCGTTGAACTTGTCAAGCCCAAACACCCTAGGCTCATCCCTAGGTGGGCCAAGACTTGGTTGCATGGGCGCCATGGCTGAATCACGGGGTTGGCCTTGAGCTTGAGCTTCTCCACTGCCACCAGCACCTCTGCCACCCCTTTCCTCAGGTCCAGCCATTGTCGAATAGTCACAATAGGCTTGAATGTGCCTAAAACGAAAGATAGAGAGCACAGACGGATTTCTGCACAGCGGCTTCAAACGTTGATAGCGTTCTGCTCACAGCTGCAAATGACTTGATTCAAATTGGATCTGGAGCATCTTTACGTCGTCTACAATAAGCAATTTAGATTGCACGATTTCATAAAGAATTGACGACACAGCGTCGGTTTGAACGAACGGTACTATGGCAGCCACTATAGTCTTAGAACACAAGATAGGAAGAGTTACGAGTTGGGAATGACTCCCAGCTCCTACAAACCCCAAGAGCCGAGGTATAGTGATGTGGAACAGTGCCACACTGTCCCCAACCACGAAGGGTCTCGAAACTACCCTCCACAAGGGCCTATACCAAGAGAAATATTACACTACACAAAGTAATGCAACTATTCTCACTATCTTAAAGTTTACCCTTTTGGAGAGCTTCGAAATCACTTGATTCTTGAAACCAAGGCTCTGGTTCTTCAAGGTAAATTCTTCCTTGAGTTCTTGGAAGTCTGTTGCGCACACCTGCGACACGCCGAACGTTCCACACACGACAAAAATAGAAAACCGCACACGACACGCAAACAACGACGTCGCACGCAAGTAGCGATAACTCGCTATTGACTCGACACACACATTCAAAATCATGCCTCATCATTCACACACTATTGTAAGCATGAAATGTATATTATTTCATGCCCTCTTTCCATTCCATGCACACACGCATGCACGCACACGGACAACAAGCCGAATGCAAACCGTAGGGTTGCACCAACAATGCTCATATGCAATTACATTCCAAGGAGCGAGTTGATAGAAAACGTGTTTGTATGATTGCAGGGATCGCAGGGGATGTTGAGGTGAGTGCATGTGAGAGCATACATGCGCTACCATGCATGTATGTGAGAGCATACACGCTACCATGCATGTATGTGAGAGCATACACGCTACCATGCATGCACGTGAGAGCATACACGCTACCATGCATGTGAGAGCATACATGTGCTACCATGCATGTGAGAGCATACATGCTAGCATGCATGCAAACGCTGTGAACCCACATGAGACTGCGTCAATGAGAGGGTGAGGGCGTGGGTGTGTGTGCATGTGAACGTGAGTGTGGATGCATGTGGGAACATGAGTGGGAATGCATGCAAGGGTATGAGTGTGAATGCATGCGCGAGTATGAGTGTATGTGATGGCACACCAACGAATCAGTTACCAGTGATCAGCCAAGCTGTGCTTGCAGCGCACACACCCACGATCGCAGTAGTGGGGACCACGGGGCACAGGGGAAGGCAGAGAGCAGGCAGACAGCCACCTGGGAGGAGCAAGGAGCAGGGGAAGTGACAATGGGAGAGAGGAAAATAATAAGAGTGCATCACGCATCCCTCACCACCCATGCCATTCAAACTGGTCTTAAAGTCACAAGAACCAACTCACCCCTCACACATGCCATACTAGGCTCCTTGACTTGGCATCCCCCACCACACATGCACTCTTGGGGTACTGAGTAGTCTCATCCCATCAGACACCCTTCGCGTTATTAGTCCCATCAAACACTCAATCGGCCAAAGTTGCTGCCCTTCTAACCACCACTGCTGCTGCCGCACATGTGCTCCTCGTTTCTCCCCTCCCATCCACCCCACTTCCCAAACTCGCGTCCATCCCTCTGCTCCCCCTCCCATCCCTCTGCTCCCCCTCCCATCCCTCTGCTCCCCCTCCCATTCCTCTCCTCACCTGCCACGCCACGAGCCTGACAACCTTCTCCTCGTGCCCCGCCAGGCACTTCACCACCACTGCTGCCACTCGCACCCGCACCCCCTCCTCCCCCTCCAAATCCCCGCTCCACCGGGCCAATGGGCGGCTGACATGTGGCATGTAGGAGGAGGATGTGAAAAGAGGCGTGTGTAGGGCCAGTGGCGGCAAAGTGTGTGGAGGCAGTGTGTGTGGAGGCAAGGAGTGTGGGTGCAGCAGTGCATGGGCAGCAGGAGAACCATCTGAATGCTGCTGCGGCTGCTTCCCCCCCACATGCTCATCCACCTCTGCTTGATTCCTATGTGCTTTTCGTTTAAATGCAGGCTGTTTGGCTTGTTGTGGGAGAGGCAGTTGTGAGAAGCGGTGCAGATGGCGTTTGAGGCAGAGGGGCAGGGATGGTAGTGGGGAGGCGGGGAGAGCGAGGGAGAGGAGGGGGAGAGTGTGGAGGGCGAAGGGTGGAGAGACGTCACAGAGGAAGGTGAGCGCGAAGAGATCTGCGTGGAGCTGCTGGGGTGGTGGGGGTGGAGGTTGGGGATGGGGAGTAGGGGGGATGGTGGGAGTGAAGGGTGGGAGGGAAGGGTGGGAGGGTTGTTGAGCATTATAGCGAAGGAGGGGAGGAAGGTAAGCGAGAGAGCTGCAGGGTGCTGCTGCGGTGGGGAGGGGAAGAGGAACAGGAGGAAGGGACGGAGGGGAGGAAGGGAGAGACAAGTAGAACGGAGGTGAAGAAAGGGAGTTGAGGATAAAGTAAGCGCAGACAACAGAAAAGAATGTGGTCAGCAAAGAGGTGGAAAGATGGAAAGAATGGGGTGGAAAGACAGCTGCAAGATTCAGAGGGAAGTGCGGCTGCATGGAGAATGGGGTAAGATGGAAAACATGGCAGAGGGCGCGACTTGAGCAGCGAAGAGAGAGTGATGGAGCTAGGAGTTAAGGACGGAAGCGTGGAGGGACCCGGTTGAGGGAGGGGTGAAACCGCGGAACAAGGGAGGGGAGGAGGGGCGGCTATTTAGGCGGCACGAAGTAGAGCAGGAGGAGGTGTGAGATGGGAAAGGTACAGCGAGTGAAGGAGGGGGGGGATCGTGAGAGCAACATAAAGAGATACGCAAGCAAGGCATGCAGAACAATGACACCAAAGACGCACGCACACACGCATACCCCACACACCCACACATCCACCCAACCACCACCTTTCTTTTTCCCCTCCACCCCACCCATCCAACCACCCCCCTCCTTTCCCCGTTTTCTCCACCAAATACACAACACACGCACACACGCACACCACGCACATGATAGAATTGGAACTGAACTGATTGCTTGATAAGGAAGGCACTAGGCCTTAAGTACAAACAGGGTTGGGTTGAGCAAAACTAGGGAAAGGATGGGATGGGAATCCTAGCAAATCTCCAATTGGTGAGTTGGCAGATTTGCAGGATTACGAGGGAATCCCAACCAGATAGGGTTGGGATTACAAATCTAGACCCAACCTACAAAGTAACCTAACCGATATAGAATATAGTACAAAGTGTTGACTGACTATTTCTAACACACCCCCTAGGCTGACAACACTTCAGCCACATGGCGGCCCAGCACCCATGGACGAGAGGAGGCGGTAGTGGTCTTGGCGAACAAGAGACTTGGTAAACAAGTCAGCAAGGTTGCAGTCGGAGGCAATGTGTTCAGCCTTCAGCTGCTCGCGCTGCACCAGCTCACGAAGAAAGTAGTGACGGACCTCAATGTGCTTGGTGCGGCCGTGGAAGACGGGGTCCTTTGTGAGATGAATGGTGCTCTCATTGTCACACCAAAGCGTTGGGGCTGGTTGAGGATACCCAAGTTCTGCCAGCAAGAAGGAGAGCCAACGGGCCTCTTGGGCAGCCATGGTCCCGGCATACAGCTCTGCCTCACAGGTCGACAGTGAGACGGAAGACGACCGAGTGGAGCGCCAACTGACAACCCCACTGCCAAGGGTAAAGCAATATCCTTGGGAAGAGCGCCGATCACTCTGGTCATCAGCATAGGACGAGTCACTGTACCCCTCAAGGCGAACAGGGGAAGAGCCGCCAAGAGTGAGCACATAGTCCTGTGTGCCTTTGAGATAGCGGAGGACCCGCTTGGCGGCAGACCAGTGGTGGCTCGTGAAGCGACCAGGTGCAACATAGCGAGACAGGACACTGACTGGATAGGCCAAATCTGGTCGAGTGCACATCATCGCGTACATGAGGGAACCGACGAGCTCGGGGTAAGCCTCATCACATGGCTCAGGTGAGGGAACAGAGGGTGCCGTGAGTTGGTGCTGCAGAGAGAGTGGGGTGGGCATTGAAGCTGCTTCCTGCATCTTAAACCTGGTCAGAACGTTGTTGATGTAGAACTTCTGCGAGAGGGTGATGGTGCGGGCCGTGCGATCATGTGTGATTTCCATGCCCAAATAGTTCGTCAGTTTCCCAAGATCCTTCATAGCCAGCTTCTCACCAAGTGCAGTTTTGACTGCTGCCAACTCAGTCTGATCCTTGGTGACAAGGATCATGTCATCGACATAAACCAAGATGAAGAAGCGGGATGGTGTTGCTCGGATGAAGAGGCTGGGGTCAGAGGTGGATGGGTGAAAGTCGAGGGACCCTAAGGTGCTCTTGAGCTTGTTGTGCCATTCCCGGGGTGCTTGCTTGAGGCCATAGACTGGTCGATTCAGCTTCCATACAGTGCCTGGTGGAAAAGGAGCTGGAAATCCTTCGGGCCGCTCCATGTAGATTTCCTCTCGAAGGATCCCTTGCAGAAACGCAGAGGACACATCCATGCAGACAACCTCCATGTCATCTCGAGCGGCAACATCGAGAAGGGTGCGCAGTGTGGGAGGTTTGGCGGTGGGAGAGAATGTCTCAAAGAAGTCTAGTCCATGCTTTTGGGTAAATCCCTTGGCACAGTACCGGGCTTTGAATACGGGAAATTCGCCTGGAAGTTGTTTCACCCGGAAAACCCATTTTCCCTTCACAATGTTGACGCCGGAGGGAGGAGAGACATCTGTGAAAGTTCCTGTGTGAATGAAGGCCTCACACTCTGCGACAATGGCCCCTAGCCACTGAGCGGCGTGAGGACCAGAAACTGCTTTAGCATAGGTGAGAGGTGTGGGGATGGAGGGGTTGTCCGAGAAGTTGAGGGTGGGAGATTCTGCGATATCTGGAAAGAGGGAGCAGAGTGCGTATATGGCTGAGTCAATCTCAATCAACTCCTCATGTCTGTCCTCGAGAAGGGAGGGCATGAGCGAATAATCACCCCCAACAGGAGGAGGATTGAGAGAGACACAAATGGAAAGGGAAAGAGGCTTGGGAGCTTTGCGCGAGCGGGTGCGACCAGCGATGGGGGAGGGAGGCGGAGCTGGAGGAGGAGAAGCAGCAGGTGTAGTGGCAGCATCAGGAACAGCAGCTGGATCAGGAGGAGGAGCTGGATCAGGAGGAGGAGCAGCAGCAGGAGGACGGCGTTGGTAGGTTTTGAGAGGAATGGGCTCGGGGGCGGGAAGGAGCGGGGGAGACTGCGTGGTGCTGGAAGGGGAAGCGGGTGACGGGGGGTTGGAAACTGTGGAGGGAGCGGGAAGAGGAGGAGATGGAGTGGTGGTAGGAGGAAGGCTGTCAAAGTCATCCCAAGTAAGAGAAGGAGGCGGAGGAGAAGGAGAAACTGTGGAGGAGGGGTAGAACGGGTGGGATTCATCGAAGAAAACATCTCGGCTGCGATAAAGTTTGTTGGTGGTAGGATGGAGGAAGAGGTAGTCTGGCGAGTCCGAGTTGTGCCCGAGGTACACGCACATGATTGTTTTCGGAGCAAGCTTGTCGCCAGCTGCACGACGGGCTTGGGAGTTGAGGAGAACATAGGAAGTGCACCCCCATACACGAAGAGGGTGGACGGACGGCTTTTGACCCGTCCATAGCTCTGCGGGGGTGGTGTGGGTGTGGTGAGGATGAGGATGGAGATTGTGGAGGGCGGCAGCATGGAGCATGGCGTATCCCCAAAGAGAGGGAGGGGCGGAAGCATGAGTGAGGAGGCAGCGAGCAATCTGCACCAGGATGCGGATTCGGCTCTCAGCTACACCGTTCTGTTGAGGGCTGTCTGGGAGGGTGAAGGTCTGACGAATACCCTCAGTAGAGCAGAAAGCTTTGAGAGCGTTGTTGCGGAATTCACCGCCACCGTCAGAGTGAAGAATCTTGATTTTGGTTTTGAAGTGTGAATAAGCATGCCTTGCCCATTCCATGATAATGGATGGGGCTTCAGACTTGGCGGTGAGAAGGTGAACGGACACATAGCGGGAATAGTCATCAACGATGACAAGGAAGTAGAAGTGTCCGCCACGGGAACGAACAGGAGCTGGACCCCAAAGGTCCATGTGTACGCGATCAAGAGGTGCGGTAGAGGTGGACTCAGTGGGAGGATGGGGCTGTTCCCAAAGCTTGCTCTGTGCACAATCAAGGCAAGGTGGTCCAGAAAGAGAAGGGGGTTGTGGAAGTGAGGCGGGCAGCCCATGAAGGAGTTGTTTGGTGGCAAGGTCTGAAAGTGCGCGGAAGTTGATGTGGCCGAGGCGGTGATGAAATAGCATAGTCTTGTCATTGAGGAGGCGGCAATGACATGAGGGGGAGTCTGAGGATGGCAGCGGAAGGTTGGTGAGGGAGCATGTTTGAACGGGAGGTACAACTAGTGTGTACAGGTTGTTGGAGTTGAGGGTGAAGCGGGCAAGATGGAGTCCGGTTTTGGCGTCAAACATGTCACAGTAGTCAACATCATTGGGAAAGATGGTGATCACGCCTGCGTGTTGGATTTCCCGCTGTGCAAGAAGGTTGTAGCGGAGGGTAGGGGCACAGATGCCAGTGACTGTGCCGGATGGGAAAGCTGGACAGGAAACTGTGGAGGACCCATGGCATTGGATGGAGAAGCTAGAATCGGCTCCAAGGAGTGAGGTGGGAGCCTGGTAGGGAACGAAGGCAGTTTGGTCTTTAAGCACTGTGTGGGTGGCACCACTGTCTAGTATGAACTCAATTCCTTGTGTGGTTGAAACACCGATGTACTGCGACCCCTTCTCATTAATAAGACCAGCACCAGAGAACAACAGGTTAAGGCGAACATCAGATGGGGCACTAGCAAATGCCTGAGCAGGTTCCTCCACTGCCTCGACCTGGTTCACGCGACGGGGTGGTGCCCAGTTGGGAGGGCGCTTGTCCTTGGAGACACCGTGGACGTCATACCACTCGTCATCTCGCTTCTTGAAGCAAGTTGCCTCAGGGTGGTTGGTGCCGTTGCATTTCTGCCCCGCACGTGGACCCTTCCTAATGAGGTACTGGCATGGGGGAAAGGAGTTGCGCCTCTGGCCCTGCTGGGAACGAAATGGGATGCCAGGGGAGTAGCGCACAGCATTGACGGATGCCTGGGCTGCAAGGTCCTTTTCGGCAGAGAGAAGGGCCGAAGCGACTTTCTCGAAGGTGAGTTCCTTGGTGGGGAGCTGCTTGAGCATGGAACTGGTGACGTTGTAGGCCGGGGTGAGTCCGACGAGAAGCCCAGCAGCAGGTGCCTGTTCGGGGAAGGTGATCCCAATGTCCTTGAGCTCCTCATGGATGTTGCGGATTTCAGAGATGTAGTCTGAAATGAGGATTGCAACTCCCACGGCAGTTTTGTCATGAAAGCGATCCTGGAGGTACTTCCAAATGTCATGCGCAGAGCGGAAGGTGCGGTAGGACTTGACTAACTCGACTGGGGTGGTGGTGATGAAAACCCTAATCAGTGCCGCATCCGCCTGCTCCCAGAGACTGAAGTCCGTCTCATACTTGGTGGTTTTAGCGTCGAAAGCAAGCTTGGCTGTGGCAGTGGCGCCTTCGCCGAGAGGATCGGGAGGGAGAGGCATCTTCCCCTTGCCGCGATTGAGGAGGATGTCCTTGAGGCAAATCCCCTTGAGCTCCGAGCTAAGGAGGTGCTTCTCCACTCCATAGCACCACTCCCCGAAATTGGTGCTCGTGCCGTTGGGAGCGAGGTTAAGGATGATGAGGTTTCCGACGAGAGTGGAAGTTGAAGTTGCCATTTCGCGCGAAGCGCAGCGCTAAAGTCTCCGATACGTAGCGGAGCGAAGCGGAGCGGAGTTCGGGTGATTTTAAAAATTGAGGAAGTTCGAAACGCGACTTTGGCAATAGAATGCCCGTACTATACCCTGATATACTGCTTCGCCAATGCCCCCTGTTCTGCTTCGCTGCTGCCCCTGTTCCGCTTCTCTGCTGTGCCGCTGACCTGTTCTGCTGCGCCGCTGAACCTGTTCCGCTGCGCCGCTGAACCTGTTCCGCTGCGCCGCTGAACCTGTTCCGCTGCGCCGCTGAACCTGTTCCGCTGCGCCGCTGAACCTGTTCCGCTGCGCCGCTGAACCTGTTCTGCTGCGCCGCTGAAAACCTGTTCCGCTGCGCCGCTGGACCTGTTCCGCTGCGCCGCTGAAAACCTGTTCCGCTGCGCCGATGGACCTGTTCCGCTGCGCCGCTGAAAACCTGTTCCGCTGCGCCGCTGGACCTGTTCCGCTGCGCCGCTGAAAACCTGTTCCGCTGCGCCGATGGACCTGTTCCGCTGCGCCGCTGAAAACCTGTTCCGCTGCGCCGCTGGACCTGTTCCGCTGCGCCGCTGAAAACCTGTTCCGATGCACCACTGGACCTGCTCCGCTGCGCCGCTTAAAACATGTTCGAAGTTAAGAAGATGCGAAAATTGTCACGGAGATATAAAAACCAGAAGCTTACGATGAAGGAAGTCGAAAGCTGAGAATGTCGCCGTTGAAAAACGAGATGCGCGATGAAGGAAGCCGAATGCGCGCTTGACCGGAGCGACGATGTGAAGTTTCTGAAAAACGCTAAGCGTAGGAGCCGGGAACCGAAATAGGCATAGCCTAAAAGGAGAGAACCATCGGGACGCCAAGGATCGGATTCCGCGTGAGCGGAATTTACTAGCTCAATACCATGATAGAATTGGAACTGAACTGATTGCTTGATAAGGAAGGCACTAGGCCTTAAGTACAAACAGGGTTGGGTTGAGCAAAACTAGGGAAAGGATGGGATGGGAATCCTAGCAAATCTCCAATTGGTGAGTTGGCAGATTTGCAGGATTACGAGGGAATCCCAACCAGATAGGGTTGGGATTACAAATCTACACCCAACCTACAAAGTAACCTAACCGATATAGAATATAGTACAAAGTGTTGACTGACTATTTCTAACAGCACACACGCACACACGCACACATGCACACACGCACACACGCACACACGCATGCAAACCCAACCACACCACCCACCTCACCTCCTAATCTCCCTTATCCCCCCCTTTCTCCCCCTCCCCCCGCTCCCCTCGCTCACCTCCTGCTGTCCCTCTGCCTCCATTGCCGCCCGCACCACCAACTCCTGCACGTGTGTCACGTCAGCAGCCAGCGGAGCGAGGCAACCAATCAAGCGCAGCGCGAGACATCGCGATTCAAGGGAGTTAACGGAGTCAAGAGGGCCAGCAGCAAGTAATGATGGGGGCGAAGGGCAGTCACTTGGGGGCGAAGGGCAGTCACTTGGCATGTCTAGGGTTGTGCCTGCTGTGACTGCGGCTGTTGTTGCTGCTGCTACGGTGGGTGGAAGTGGGAAGGAGGAGGAGTGAGAGAGCAGAGGGGCGATACGGGTGATGACTTGGGTTGGGTTCAAGAGCTTCCGAGCAGTCAACACACCTGCCCAGTCCATGGCACCGCCAGCACCACCATCCATGCCAGCACCACCATCCATGCCAGCACCACCATCCATGCCAGCACGATCGGCACCATCGCCAGCACTCTCACTGTCATAATCACTATCGTCAGTGCTGCTCGCACCATTGCCCCTAGCATCATCATAATTACCATCAATGCCAGCATCCCTATCATCAAAACCGTTCATCTCTGCCTCCCCATGGGCCCCGTCCCAACCTTCCTCTCCTTGCCCACTCATCCCATCAAATCCACCATTTTCTCTCTCTCCTTCCCTTGGGACCACTCTCATATCCCTTCTTCTCCCTCCCCTCCACACATCCCTCACTCGCTCTCCCTCCCTCCTACATCGCCAGTGCAGCAGGCTGACGTCACACATGCTGCTGACGTCAGGCATGGCGTCACCATCCGCGTCACACCTCCCAGCACTAAGTACCATTCTCAGGGCGGCAGGTGCAAGTGAGGGGGCAGCGGCTGCAGCTGGCGTTGCTTGATGAGATGCAGGAAAGGGAGGAGAGGGGGGAGAAGGAGCAGGAGGGTAAGGAGGAGATGGGGGAGAAAGAGGGAGAGGGGAAGTGGTGGTGGTGAGGTGGAGGAAGAGCTTGAGAATGCAGAGGCGGGTGGCACTGCTGCTGCTGCTGCTGAAAACATCAGCCAAGTGCAGAACCAGCGAATTGAATCGTGCCACGTCACTCTCAGACACAGGGGCTTGTTGCCGCTGCCCGTGCTCTTCCTTCTCCCACTCCCTGTCCTTCTCCCTCTCCCCCTCCCTATCACCTCCCCTCCTTCTCTTCCTCCCCGCCCCTGCGCTCCTCCCTGGTTGCTGCCCCAGCGTCCATTCAACCAGAGCAGGCCCGGCAGCGAAATTTCGTGGCACTGGGTGGCTGAGAGGGCGGGAAAAGGGGTTAGATGCGGGAAGGAGGAGGGGAGAGAGGGGAGGCGGGCGAGAGAAGGAGGAGAGGGGAGAGGAGGGCAAAACGGGAGAGAGGGGAGATGGAAGAGAACGGAGAGAGGGGAGAGCGGGGAGAAAAGGGAGGTAGGAGGAGAGTGGGGAGAGGGGGAGAGAGGAGACATAGGGAGAGTCAGGAAAGTGGCAGGTGCAGGGCCTGATGCCGTTGCTCGGCAACAAACACGCCAGGCACGGTAGGCACGGTAGGCACGGAAGGCATGCCAGGCACGGTAGGCATGGTAGGCACGGTAGGGACGGAAGGCACGGTAGGCGCGCCAGGCACAGTAGGCACGGTAGGCGCGCCAGGCACGGTTGGCAGGGTAGGCACGCCAGGCACAGTAGGCACGGTAGGCACGCCAGGCACGCCAGGCACGGTAGGCACGGTAGGCACGCCAGGCACGGTAGGCACGGTAGGTACGGTAGGCACGGTAGGGAGGGAAGGCACGGTAGGCGCGCCAGGCACGGTAGGCGCGCCAGGGACGGTAGGCACGATAGGGACGGTAGGCACGGTAGGCGCGCCAGGCACGGTAGGCAGGGTAGGCACGCCAGGCACAGTAGGCACGGTAGGCACGCCAGGTACGCCAGGCACAGTAGGCACGGTAGGCACGGTAGGCACGGTAGGGACGGAAGGCATGGTAGGCGCGCCAGGCACGGTAGGCACGGTAGGCAGGGTAGGCACGCCAGGCACAGTAGGCACGGTAGGCACGCCAGGCACGCCAGGCACGGTAGGCACGGTAGGCACGGTAGGCACGCCAGGCACGGAAGGCACAGTAGGCACGCCAGGCACGGTAGGCACGGTAGGCACGGTAGGAACAGAAGGCACGGTAGGCATGGTAGGCACGGTAGGCACGGTAGGCACGGTAGGCGCGGTAGGCACGGTAGGCATGGTAGGGTCGGTAGGCACGGTAGGCGCGCCAGGCATGGTAGGTAGGGTAGGCACGCCAGGCACAGTAGGCACGGTAGGCACGCCAGGCACGCCAGGCACTGTAGGCACGGTAGGCACGGTAGACACGCCAGGCACGATAGGCACAGTAGGCACGCCAGGCACGGTAGGCATGGTAGGCACGGTAGGCACGGTAGGCACGGTAGGAATGGTAGGCACGGTAGGCACGGTAGGCGCGGTAGGCACGGTAGGCACGGTAGGCACAATAGGCACGGTAGGCACGGTAGGCACGGTAGGCGCGGTAGGCACGGTAGGCACAGTAGGCACGGTAGGCACGGTAGGCACAGTAGGGACGGTAGGCACAGTAGGCGCGCCAGGCACGGTAGGCACGGTAGGCAGGGTAGGCACGCTAGGCACAGTAGGCACGGTAGGCACGCCAGGCACGCCAGGCACGGTAGGCACGGTATGCACAGTAGGCACGCTGGGCACGGTAGGAACAGTAGGTAGGGCAGGCACGGTAGGCACGGTAGGCATGGTAGGCACGGTAGGCACAGTAGGCGCGGTAGGCACGGTAGGCACGGTAGGCACGGTAGGGACAGTAGGCATGGTAGTCGCGCCAGGCACAGTAGGCATGGTAGGAATGCCAAGCACAGTAGGAACGGTAGGCACGCCAGGCACGCCAGGCATGCCAGGCACGGTAGGCACGGTAGGCACGCCAGGCACGGTAGGCACGGTAGGCACGATAGGCACGATAGGGACGGAAGGCACAGTAGGCGCGCCAGGCACGGTAGGCAGGGTAGGCATGCCAGGCACAGTAGGCACGGTAGGCACGCCAGGCACGCCACGCATGGTAGGCACTCCAGGCACGGTAGGCACTCCAGGCACGGTAGGCACTCCAGGCACGGTAGGCACTCCAGGCACGGTAGGCACTCCAGGCACGGTAGGCACGGAAGGCACGGAAGGCACGGTAGGCACGGTAGGCACGGTAGGTGCGGTAGGCACGGTAGGCACGGTAGGCACGGTAGGGACGGTAGGCAAGGTAGGCGCGCCAGGCACGGTAGGCACGTTAGGCAGGGTAGGCACGCCAGGCACAGTAGGCACGGTAGGCACGGTAGGCACGCCGAGCATGGTAGGCACGGTAGGCACGGTAGGGACGGAAGGCACGGTAGGCACGGTAGGCAAGGTAGGCACGGTAGGCACGGAAGGCACACCAGGCACGGTAGGCATGGTAGGCACGGTAGGCACGGTAGGCGCGCCAGGCACGGTAGGCACGGTAGGCGCGCTAGGCACGGTAGGCAGGGTAGGCACGCCAGTCACAGTAGGCACGGTAGGCACGCCAGGCACGCCAGGCACGGTAGGCACAGTAGGCACGCTAGGCATGGTAGGCACGGTAGGCACGGTAGGCACGGTAGGGACGGAAGGCACGGTAGGCGCGCCAGGCACGGTAGGCACGGTAGGTACGGTACGGATGATAGGCACGGTAGGCGCGCCTGGCACGGTAGGCAGGGTAGGCACGCCAAGCACAGTAGGCACGATAGGCACGCCAGGCACGGTAGGCACGGTAGGCACGGTAGGCACGCCAGGCACGGTAGGCACGGTAGGCACGGTAGGCACGGTAGGGACGGAAGGCACAGTAGGCGCGCCAGGCACGGTAGGCACGGTAGGCAGGGTAGGCACGCCAGGCACAGTAGGCACGGTAGGCACGCCAGGCACAATAGGCACGGTAGGCACGGTAGGGACGGTAGGCACGGTAGGCGCGCCAGGCACGGTAGGCACGGTAGGCAGGGTAGGCACGCCAGGCACAGTAGGCACGGTAGGCACGGTAGGCACGGTAGGCACGGTAGGCGCGGTAGGCACGGTAGGCACGGTAGGCACGGTAGGGTCGGTAGGCATGGTAGGCGCGCCAGGCACGGTAGGTAGGGTAGGCACGCCAGGCACAGTAGGCACGGTAGGCACGGTAGGCACGGTAGGCACGGTAGGCAGGGTAGGCACGCAAGGCACAGTAGGCACGGTAGGCACGCCAGGCACGGTAGGCACGGTAGGCACGGTAGGCACGCCTGGCACGGTAGGCACGGTAGGCACGGTAGGGACGGAAGGCACGGTAGGCGCGCCAGGCACGGTAGGCACGGTAGGCACGGTAGGCACGGTAGGGACGGTAGGCACGGTAGGCGCGCCAGGCACGGTAGGCAGGGTAGGCACGCCAGGCACAGTAGGCACGGTAGGAAAGGTAGGCACGGTAGGCACGCCGAGCATGGTAGGCACGGTAGGCACGGTAGGCGCGCCAGGCACGGTAGGCAGGGTAGGCACGGTAGGCACGGAAGGCACGCCAGGCACGGTAGGCATGGTAGGCATGGTAGGCACGGTAGGGTCGGAAGGCACGGTAGGCGCGCCAGGCACGGTAGGCACGGTAGGCGCGCCAGGCACGCCAGGCACGGTAGGCACGGTAGGGACGGAAGGCACAGTAGGCGCGCCAGGCACGGTAGGCATAGTAGGCACGGTAGGCACTCCAGGCACGCCAGGCACGGTAGGCACTCCTTGCACGGTAGGCACTCCAGGCACGGTAGGCACTCCAGGCACGGTAGGCACTCCAAGCACGGTAGGCACGGTAGGCACGGTAGGCGCGGTAGGCACGGTAGGAAGGGTAGGCACGGTAGGGACGGTAGGCACGGTAGGCGCGCCAGGTATGGTAGGCACGGTAGGCAGGGTAGGCATGCCAGGCACAGTAGGCACGGTAGGCACGGTAGGCACGGTAGGGACAAAAGGCACGGTAGGCGCGCCACGCACGGTAGGCACGGTAGGCACGGAAGGCACGCCAGGCACGGTAGGCATGGTAGGCACGGTAGGCACGGTAGGGACGGAAGGCACGGTAGGCGCGCCAGGCACGGTAGGCACGGTAGGCACGGTAGGCACGGTAGGCAGGGTAGGCACGCCAGGCACAGTAGGCACGGTAGGCACGCCAGGCACGGTAGGCAGGGTAGGCACGCCAGGCACAGTAGGCACGGTAGGCACGCCAGGCACGCCAGGCACGGTAGGCACGGTAGGCACGCCAGGCACGGTAGGCACGGTAGGCACGGTAGGCATGATAGGGACGGAAGGCACGGTAGGCGCGCCAGGCACGGTAGGCACGGTAGGCACGGTAGGGACGGTAGGCACGGTAGGCGCGCCAGGCACGGTAGGCAGGGTAGGCACGCCAGGCACAGTAAGCACGGTAGGCACGCCAGACATGGTAGGCATGATAGGCACGGTAGGCATGCCAGGCACGGTAGGCACGGTAGGCACGGTAGGCACGGTATGGACGGAAGGCACGGTAGGCGCGCCAGGCACGGTAGGCAGGGTAGGCACGCCACGCACACTAGCCACGGTAGGCACGCCAGGCACGCCAAGCACGGTAGGCACGGTAGGAACACCAGGCACGGTAGGCACAGTAGGCACGCTAGGCACGGTAGGCACGGTAGGCACGGTAGGCACAGAAGGCACGGAAGGCACGGTAGGCACGGTTGGCACGGTAGGCACGGTAGGCACGGTAGGCGCGGTAGGCACGGTAGGCACGGTAGGGTCGGTAGGCATGGTAGGCGCGCTAGGCACGGTAGGTAGGGTAGGCACGCCAGGCACAGTAGGCACGGTAGGAACGCCAGGCACGCCAGGCACGGTAGGCACGGTAGGCACGGTAGGCACGCCAGGCACGGAAGGCACGGTAGGGACGGAAGGCACGGTAGGCGCGCCAGGCACGGTAGGCACGGTTGGCAGGGTAGGCACGCCAGCCATAGTAGGCACGGTAGGCACGCCAGGCACACCAGGCACGGTAGGCATGGTAGGCACGCCAGGCACGGTAGGCACAGTAGGCACGGTAGGCACGGAAGGCACGGAAGGCACGGAAGGACCGGAAGGCACGGTAGGCACGGTAGGCACGGTAGGCACGGTAGGCGCGGCAGGCATGGTAGGCTCGGTAGGCACGGTAGGGACGGTAGGCACGGTAGGCGCGCCAGGCACGGTAGGCACGGTAGGCAGGGTAGGCACGCAAGGCACAGTAGGCACGGAAGGCACGCCAGGCACGGTAGGCACGGTAGGCACGCCAGGCACAGTAGGCACGGTAGGCACGGTGGGGACGGAAGGCACGGTAAGCGCGCCAGGCACGGTAGGCACGGTAGGCAGGGTAGGCACGGCAGGCACAGTAGGCACGATAGGCACGCCAGGCACGGTAGGCACAGTAGGCACACCAGGCACGGTAGGCACGATAGGCACGGTAGGCACGGTAGGCACAGTAGGCACGGTAGGCATGGTAGGAACGGTAGGCACGGTAGGCAGGGTAGGCATGGTAGGCACGGTAGGCGCGGTAGGCACGGTAGGCACGGTAGGGACGGAAGGCACGCTAGGAACGGTAGGCACGGTAGGCAGGGTGGCACGCCAGGAATAGTAGGCACGGTAGGCACGCCAGGCACGCCAGGCACGGTAGGCACAGTAGGCACGGTAGGCACGCCAGGCACGGTAGGCACAGTAGGCACGCCAGGCACGGTAGGCACGGTAGGCACAGTAGGCACGCCAGGCACGGTAGGCACGGTAGACAAGGTAGGCACGGTAGGCATGCCAGGCACGGTAGGCACAGTAGGCACGGTAGGGACGGAAGGCACGGTAGGCGCGCCAGGCACGGTAGGCACGGTAGGCAGGGTAGGCACGCCAGGCACAGTAGGCACGGTAGGCACGCCAGGCACGCCTGGCACGGTAGGCACAGTAGGCACGGTAGGCACGCCAGGCACGGTAGGCACAGTAGGCACGCCAGGCACAGTAGGCATGGTAGGCACAGTAGGCACGCCATGCACGGTAGGCACGGTAGACAAGGTAGGCACGGTAGGCACGCCAGGCACGGTAGACACGGTAGGCACGGTAGGGAGGGAAGGCACGATAGGCGCGCCAGGCACGGTAGGCACGGTAGGCAGGGTAGGCACGCCAGGCACAGTAGGCACGGTAGGCACGCGAGGCACGCCAGGCACGGTAGGAACGGTAGGCACGGTAGGCATGCCAGGCACGGTAGGCACAGTAGGCACGCCAAGCACGGTAGGCACGGTAGGCACGGTAGGCACGGTAGGCGCGGTAGGCACGGTAGGCACGGTAGGCACAATAGGCACGCTAGGCATGGTAGGCGCGGTAGGCACGGTAGGCACGGTAGGCACGGTAGGCACGGTAGGCACGGTAGGGATGGTAGGCACGGTAGGCGCGCCAGGCATGGTAGGCACGGTAGGCAAGGTAGGCATGCCAGGCACAGTAGGCACGGTAGGCACGGTAGGCACGGTAGGCACGGTAGGGACAAAAGGCACTGTAGGCGCGCCACGCACGGTAGGCACGGTAGGCAGGGTAGGCACGGTAGGCACGGAAGGCACGCCAGGCACGGTAGGCATGGTAGGCACGGTAGGCACGGTAGGGACGGAAGGCACGGTAGGCGCGCCAGGCACGGTAGGCATGGTAGGCGCGCCAGGCACGGTAGGCAGGGTAGGCACGCCAGGCACAGTAGGCACGGTAGGCACGCCAGGCACGCCAGGCACGGTAGGCACGGTAGGCACGCCAGGCACGGTAGGCACAGTAGGCACGGTAGGCACGGTAGGGACGGAAGGCAAGGTAGGCGCGCCAGGCACGGTAGGTACGGTAGGCACGGTAGGGACGGTAGGCACGGTAGGCGCGCCAGGCACGGTAGGCAGGGTAGGCACGCCAGGCACAGTAGGCACGGTAGGCACGCCAGGCATGGTAGGCATGATAGGCACAGTAGGCAAGCCAGGCACGGTAGGCACGGTAGGCACGGTAGGCACGGTAGGGACGGAAGGCACGGTAGGCGCGCCAGGCACGGTAGGCAGGGTAGGCACGCCAGGCACAGTAGGCACGGTAGGCACGCCAGGCAAGCCAAGCACGGTAGGCACGGTAGGAACGCCAGGCACGGTAGGCACAGTAGGCACGCTACGCACGGTAGGCACGGTAGGCACGGTAGGCACAGAAGGCACGGTAGGCACGGTAGGCGCGGTAGGCACGGTAGGCACGGTAGGCACGGTAGGGTCGGTAGGCATGGTAGGCGCCAGGCACGGTAGGTAGGGTAGGCACGCCAGGCACAGTAGGCACGGTAGGCACGCCAGGCACGCCAGGCACGGTAGGCACGGTAGGCACGGTAGGCACGGTAGGCACGCCAGGCACGGTAGGCACGGTAGGGACGGAAGGCACGGTAGGCGCGCCAGGCACGGTAGGCACGGTTGGCAGGGTAGGCACGCCAGCCACAGTAGGCACGGTAGGCACGCTAGGCACGCTAGGCACGGTAGGCATGGTAGGCACGCCAGGCACGGTAAGCACAATAGGCACGGTAGGCACGGAAGGCACGGAAGGCACGGTAGGCACGGAAGGCACGGTAGGCACGGAAGGCACGGTAGGCACGGTAGGCACGGTAGGCACGGTAGGCACGGTAGGCGCGGCAGGCACGGTAGGCTCGGTAGGCACGGTAGGGACGGTAGGCACGGTAGGCGCGCCAGGCACGGTAGGCACGGTAGGCAGGGTAGGCACGCAAGGCACAGTAGGCACGGTAGGCACGCCAGGCACGGTAGGCACGGTAGGGACGGTAGGCACGGTAGGCGCGCCAGGCACGGTAGGCACGGTAGGCAAGGTAGGCACGCCAGGCACAGTAGGCACGGTAGGCACGCCAGGCATGCCAGGCACGGTAGGCACGGTAGGCACGCCTGGCACGGTAGGCATGGTAGGCACGGTAGGCACAGTAGGAACGGTAGGCACGGAAGGCACGGTATGCACGGTAGGCACGGTAGGCGCGGCAGGCACGGTAGTCTCGGTAGGCACGGTAGGGACAGTTGGCACGGTAGGCGCGCCTGGCACGGTAGGCACGGTAGGCAGGGTAGGCACGCAAGGCACAGTAGGCACGGTAGGCACGCCAGGCACGGTAGGCACGGTAGGCACGGTAGGCACGCCAGGCACGCTAGGCACGGTAGGCACGGTGGGGACGGAAGGCACGGTAGGCGCGCCAAGCACGGTAGGCACGGTAGGCAGGGTCGGCACGGCAGGCACAGTAGGCACGGTAGGCACGCCAGGCACGGCAGGCACAGTAGGCACGGTAGGCACGCCAGGCACGGTAGGCACAGTAGGCACGCTAGGCACGGTAGGCACGGTAGGCACGGTAGGCACAAAAGGCACGGAAGGCACGGTAGGCACGGTAGGCACGGTAGGCACGGTAGGCGCAATAGGCACGGTAGGCACGGTAGGGTCGGTAGGCATGGTAGGCGCGCCAGGCATGGTAGGTAGGGTAGGCACGCCAGGCATAGTAGGCACGTTAGGCACGCCAGGCACGCCAGGCACGGTAGGCACGGTAGGCACGCCAGGCACGGTAGGCATGGTAGGCACGGTAGGGACGGTAGGCACGGTAGGCGCGCCAGGCACGGTAGGCACGGTAGGCAGGGTAGGCACGCCAGCCACAGTAGGCACGGTAGGCACGCCAGGCACAGTAGGCACAGTAGGCATGCCTGGCACGGTAGGCACGGTAGGCACGGAAGGCACGGAAGGCACGGTAGGCACGGAAGGCACGGTAGGCACGGAAGGCACGGAAGGCATGGTAGGCACGGTAGGCACAGTAGGCACGCCAGGCACGGTAGGCACGGTAGGCACGCCAGGCACGGTAGGCACAGTAGAAACACCAGGCACGGTAGGAACGGTAGGCACAGTAGGCACGGTAGGCACGGTAGGAACGATAGGCACGGTAGGCACGGTAGGCACGGTAGGCACGGTAGGCGCGGTAGGCACGGTAGGCACGGTAGGGACGGTAGGCACGGTAGGCACGCTAGGAACGGTAGGCACGGTAGGCAGGGTAGGCACGCCAGGAACAGTAGGAACGGTAGGCACGCCAGGCACGCCAGGCACGGTAGGCACGGTAGGCACGGTAGGCACGCCACGCACGGTAGGCATAGTAGGCACGCCAGGCACGGTAGGCACGGTAGGCACAGTAGGCACGCCAGGCACGGCAGGCACGGTAGGCAAGGTAGGCACGGTAGGCACGCCAGGCACGGAAGGCACGGTAGGCACGGTAGGGACGGAAGGCACGGTAGGCGCGCCAGGCACGGTAGGCACGGTAGGCAGGGTAGGCAGGGTAGGCATGCCAGGCACAGTAGGCACGGTAGGCACGCGAGGCACGCCAGGCACGGTAGGCACGGTAGGCACGCCAGGCACAGTAGGCACAGTAGGCACGCCAGGCACGGTAGGCACGGTAGGCACGGTAGGCCCTGGTAGGCACAGTAGGAACGGTAGGCACGGTAGGCACGGTAGGCACGGTAGGCGCGGTAGGCACGGTAGGCATGGTAGGCACAATAGGCACGGTAGGCATGGTAGGTGCGGTAGGCACGGTAGGCACGGTAGGGATGGTAGGCACAGTAGGCGCGCCAGGCACGGTAGGCACGATAGGCAGAGTAGGCACGCCAGGCACAGTAGGCACGGTGGGCACGCCAGGCATGCCAGGCGCGGTAGGCACGGTAGGAACGCCAGGCACGGTAGGCACGGTAGGCACGGTAGGAACGGTAGGCACGATAGGCACGGTAAGCACGGTAGGCACGGTAGTCACGGTAGGCACGGTAGGGATGGTAGGCACAGTAGGCGCGCCAGTCACGGTAGGCACGATAGGCAGGGTAGGCACGCCAGGCACAGTAGGCACGGTAGGCACGCCAGGCATGCCAAGCACGGTAGGCACGGTAGGCACGCCAGGCACGGTAGGCACGGTAGGAACGGTAGGCACGGTAGGAACGGTAGGCACGGTAGGCACGGTAGGCACGGTAGGCAGGGTAGGCACGCCAGGCACGGTAGGCACGGTAGGCACGCCAGGCACGCCAGGCACGGTAGGCACGGTAGGCACGGTAGGCACGCCAGGCACGGAAGGCACAGTAGGCACGCCAGGCACGGTAGGCACGGTAGGCACGGTAGGAACAGAAGGCACGGTAGGCATGGTAGGCACGGTAGGCACGGTAGGCACGGTAGGCGCGGTAGGCATGGTAGGCATGGTAGGGTCGGTAGGCACGGTAGGCGCG
Organism: Closterium sp. Naga37s-1; assembly: GCA_947471745.1. Taxonomy (NCBI): domain Eukaryota; kingdom Viridiplantae; phylum Streptophyta; class Zygnematophyceae; order Desmidiales; family Closteriaceae; genus Closterium; species Closterium sp. Naga37s-1. The sequence goes on from CANJKZ010000861.1 coordinate 2,051,590, forward strand.
CCAGGCATGGTAGGTAGGGTAGGCACGCCAGGCACAGTAGGCACGGTAGGCACGCCAGGCACGCCAGGCACTGTAGGCACGGTAGGCACGGTAGACACGCCAGGCACGATAGGCACAGTAGGCACGCCAGGCACGGTAGGCATGGTAGGCACGGTAGGCACGGTAGGCACGGTAGGAATGGTAGGCACGGTAGGCACGGTAGGCGCGGTAGGCACGGTAGGCACGGTAGGCACAATAGGCACGGTAGGCACGGTAGGCACGGTAGGCGCGGTAGGCACGGTAGGCACAGTAGGCACGGTAGGCACGGTAGGCACAGTAGGGACGGTAGGCACAGTAGGCGCGCCAGGCACGGTAGGCACGGTAGGCAGGGTAGGCACGCTAGGCACAGTAGGCACGGTAGGCACGCCAGGCACGCCAGGCACGGTAGGCACGGTATGCACAGTAGGCACGCTGGGCACGGTAGGAACAGTAGGTAGGGCAGGCACGGTAGGCACGGTAGGCATGGTAGGCACGGTAGGCACAGTAGGCGCGGTAGGCACGGTAGGCACGGTAGGCACGGTAGGGACAGTAGGCATGGTAGTCGCGCCAGGCACAGTAGGCATGGTAGGAATGCCAAGCACAGTAGGAACGGTAGGCACGCCAGGCACGCCAGGCATGCCAGGCACGGTAGGCACGGTAGGCACGCCAGGCACGGTAGGCACGGTAGGCACGATAGGCACGATAGGGACGGAAGGCACAGTAGGCGCGCCAGGCACGGTAGGCAGGGTAGGCATGCCAGGCACAGTAGGCACGGTAGGCACGCCAGGCACGCCACGCATGGTAGGCACTCCAGGCACGGTAGGCACTCCAGGCACGGTAGGCACTCCAGGCACGGTAGGCACTCCAGGCACGGTAGGCACTCCAGGCACGGTAGGCACGGAAGGCACGGAAGGCACGGTAGGCACGGTAGGCACGGTAGGTGCGGTAGGCACGGTAGGCACGGTAGGCACGGTAGGGACGGTAGGCAAGGTAGGCGCGCCAGGCACGGTAGGCACGTTAGGCAGGGTAGGCACGCCAGGCACAGTAGGCACGGTAGGCACGGTAGGCACGCCGAGCATGGTAGGCACGGTAGGCACGGTAGGGACGGAAGGCACGGTAGGCACGGTAGGCAAGGTAGGCACGGTAGGCACGGAAGGCACACCAGGCACGGTAGGCATGGTAGGCACGGTAGGCACGGTAGGCGCGCCAGGCACGGTAGGCACGGTAGGCGCGCTAGGCACGGTAGGCAGGGTAGGCACGCCAGTCACAGTAGGCACGGTAGGCACGCCAGGCACGCCAGGCACGGTAGGCACAGTAGGCACGCTAGGCATGGTAGGCACGGTAGGCACGGTAGGCACGGTAGGGACGGAAGGCACGGTAGGCGCGCCAGGCACGGTAGGCACGGTAGGTACGGTACGGATGATAGGCACGGTAGGCGCGCCTGGCACGGTAGGCAGGGTAGGCACGCCAAGCACAGTAGGCACGATAGGCACGCCAGGCACGGTAGGCACGGTAGGCACGGTAGGCACGCCAGGCACGGTAGGCACGGTAGGCACGGTAGGCACGGTAGGGACGGAAGGCACAGTAGGCGCGCCAGGCACGGTAGGCACGGTAGGCAGGGTAGGCACGCCAGGCACAGTAGGCACGGTAGGCACGCCAGGCACAATAGGCACGGTAGGCACGGTAGGGACGGTAGGCACGGTAGGCGCGCCAGGCACGGTAGGCACGGTAGGCAGGGTAGGCACGCCAGGCACAGTAGGCACGGTAGGCACGGTAGGCACGGTAGGCACGGTAGGCGCGGTAGGCACGGTAGGCACGGTAGGCACGGTAGGGTCAGTAGGCATGGTAGGCGCGCCAGGCACGGTAGGTAGGGTAGGCACGCCAGGCACAGTAGGCACGGTAGGCACGGTAGGCACGGTAGGCACGGTAGGCAGGGTAGGCACGCAAGGCACAGTAGGCACGGTAGGCACGCCAGGCACGGTAGGCACGGTAGGCACGGTAGGCACGCCTGGCACGGTAGGCACGGTAGGCACGGTAGGGACGGAAGGCACGGTAGGCGCGCCAGGCACGGTAGGCACGGTAGGCACGGTAGGCACGGTAGGGACGGTAGGCACGGTAGGCGCGCCAGGCACGGTAGGCAGGGTAGGCACGCCAGGCACAGTAGGCACGGTAGGAAAGGTAGGCACGGTAGGCACGCCGAGCATGGTAGGCACGGTAGGCACGGTAGGCGCGCCAGGCACGGTAGGCAGGGTAGGCACGGTAGGCACGGAAGGCACGCCAGGCACGGTAGGCATGGTAGGCATGGTAGGCACGGTAGGGTCGGAAGGCACGGTAGGCGCGCCAGGCACGGTAGGCACGGTAGGCGCGCCAGGCACGCCAGGCACGGTAGGCACGGTAGGGACGGAAGGCACAGTAGGCGCGCCAGGCACGGTAGGCACGGTAGGCAGGGTAGGCACGCCAGGCATAGTAGGCACGGTAGGCACTCCAGGCACGCCAGGCACGGTAGGCACTCCTTGCACGGTAGGCACTCCAGGCACGGTAGGCACTCCAGGCACGGTAGGCACTCCAAGCACGGTAGGCACGGTAGGCACGGTAGGCGCGGTAGGCACGGTAGGCACGGTAGGCACGGTAGGGACGGTAGGCACGGTAGGCGCGCCAGGTATGGTAGGCACGGTAGGCAGGGTAGGCATGCCAGGCACAGTAGGCACGGTAGGCACGGTAGGCACGGTAGGGACAAAAGGCACGGTAGGCGCGCCACGCACGGTAGGCACGGTAGGCACGGAAGGCACGCCAGGCACGGTAGGCATGGTAGGCACGGTAGGCACGGTAGGGACGGAAGGCACGGTAGGCGCGCCAGGCACGGTAGGCACGGTAGGCACGGTAGGCACGGTAGGCAGGGTAGGCACGCCAGGCACAGTAGGCACGGTAGGCACGCCAGGCACGGTAGGCAGGGTAGGCACGCCAGGCACAGTAGGCACGGTAGGCACGCCAGGCACGCCAGGCACGGTAGGCACGGTAGGCACGCCAGGCACGGTAGGCACGGTAGGCACGGTAGGCATGATAGGGACGGAAGGCACGGTAGGCGCGCCAGGCACGGTAGGCACGGTAGGCACGGTAGGGACGGTAGGGACGGTAGGCACGGTAGGCGCGCCAGGCACGGTAGGCAGGGTAGGCACGCCAGGCACAGTAAGCACGGTAGGCACGCCAGACATGGTAGGCATGATAGGCACGGTAGGCATGCCAGGCACGGTAGGCACGGTAGGCACGGTAGGCACAGTATGGACGGAAGGCACGGTAGGCGCGCCAGGCACGGTAGGCAGGGTAGGCACGCCACGCACACTAGCCACGGTAGGCACGCCAGGCACGCCAAGCACGGTAGGCACGGTAGGAACACCAGGCACGGTAGGCACAGTAGGCACGCTAGGCACGGTAGGCACGGTAGGCACGGTAGGCACAGAAGGCACGGAAGGCACGGTAGGCACGGTTGGCACGGTAGGCACGGTAGGCACGGTAGGCGCGGTAGGCACGGTAGGCACGGTAGGGTCGGTAGGCATGGTAGGCGCGCTAGGCACGGTAGGTAGGGTAGGCACGCCAGGCACAGTAGGCACGGTAGGAACGCCAGGCACGCCAGGCACGGTAGGCACGGTAGGCACGGTAGGCACGCCAGGCACGGAAGGCACGGTAGGGACGGAAGGCACGGTAGGCGCGCCAGGCACGGTAGGCACGGTTGGCAGGGTAGGCACGCCAGCCATAGTAGGCACGGTAGGCACGCCAGGCACACCAGGCACGGTAGGCATGGTAGGCACGCCAGGCACGGTAGGCACAGTAGGCACGGTAGGCACGGAAGGCACGGAAGGCACGGAAGGACCGGAAGGCACGGTAGGCACGGTAGGCACGGTAGGCACGGTAGGCGCGGCAGGCATGGTAGGCTCGGTAGGCACGGTAGGGACGGTAGGCACGGTAGGCGCGCCAGGCACGGTAGGCACGGTAGGCAGGGTAGGCACGCAAGGCACAGTAGGCACGGAAGGCACGCCAGGCACGGTAGGCACGGTAGGCACGCCAGGCACAGTAGGCACGGTAGGCACGGTGGGGACGGAAGGCACGGTAAGCGCGCCAGGCACGGTAGGCAGGGTAGGCACGGCAGGCACAGTAGGCACGATAGGCACGCCAGGCACGGTAGGCACAGTAGGCACACCAGGCACGGTAGGCACGATAGGCACGGTAGGCACGGTAGGCACAGTAGGCACGGTAGGCATGGTAGGAACGGTAGGCACGGTAGGCAGGGTAGGCATGGTAGGCACGGTAGGCGCGGTAGGCACGGTAGGCACGGTAGGGACGGAAGGCACGCTAGGAACGGTAGGCACGGTAGGCAGGGTGGCACGCCAGGAATAGTAGGCACGGTAGGCACGCCAGGCACGCCAGGCACGGTAGGCACAGTAGGCACGGTAGGCACGCCAGGCACGGTAGGCACAGTAGGCACGCCAGGCACGGTAGGCACGGTAGGCACAGTAGGCACGCCAGGCACGGTAGGCACGGTAGACAAGGTAGGCACGGTAGGCATGCCAGGCACGGTAGGCACAGTAGGCACGGTAGGGACGGAAGGCACGGTAGGCGCGCCAGGCACGGTAGGCACGGTAGGCAGGGTAGGCACGCCAGGCACAGTAGGCACGGTAGGCACGCCAGGCACGCCTGGCACGGTAGGCACAGTAGGCACGGTAGGCACGCCAGGCACGGTAGGCACAGTAGGCACGCCAGGCACAGTAGGCATGGTAGGCACAGTAGGCACGCCATGCACGGTAGGCACGGTAGACAAGGTAGGCACGGTAGGCACGCCAGGCACGGTAGACACGGTAGGCACGGTAGGGAGGGAAGGCACGATAGGCGCGCCAGGCACGGTAGGCACGGTAGGCAGGGTAGGCACGCCAGGCACAGTAGGCACGGTAGGCACGCGAGGCACGCCAGGCACGGTAGGAACGGTAGGCACGGTAGGCATGCCAGGCACGGTAGGCACAGTAGGCACGCCAAGCACGGTAGGCACGGTAGGCACGGTAGGCACGGTAGGCGCGGTAGGCACGGTAGGCACGGTAGGCACAATAGGCACGCTAGGCATGGTAGGCGCGGTAGGCACGGTAGGCACGGTAGGCACGGTAGGCACGGTAGGCACGGTAGGGATGGTAGGCACGGTAGGCGCGCCAGGCATGGTAGGCACGGTAGGCAAGGTAGGCATGCCAGGCACAGTAGGCACGGTAGGCACGGTAGGCACGGTAGGCACGGTAGGGACAAAAGGCACTGTAGGCGCGCCACGCACGGTAGGCACGGTAGGCAAGGTAGGCACGGTAGGCACGGAAGGCACGCCAGGCACGGTAGGCATGGTAGGCACGGTAGGCACGGTAGGGACGGAAGGCACGGTAGGCGCGCCAGGCACGGTAGGCATGGTAGGCGCGCCAGGCACGGTAGGCAGGGTAGGCACGCCAGGCACAGTAGGCACGGTAGGCACGCCAGGCACGCCAGGCACGGTAGGCACAGTAGGCACGCCAGGCACGGTAGGCACAGTAGGCACGGTAGGCACGGTAGGGACGGAAGGCAAGGTAGGCGCGCCAGGCACGGTAGGTACGGTAGGCACGGTAGGGACGGTAGGCACGGTAGGCGCGCCAGGCACGGTAGGCAGGGTAGGCACGCCAGGCACAGTAGGCACGGTAGGCACGCCAGGCATGGTAGGCATGATAGGCACAGTAGGCAAGCCAGGCACGGTAGGCACGGTAGGCACGGTAGGCACGGTAGGGACGGAAGGCACGGTAGGCGCGCCAGGCACGGTAGGCAGGGTAGGCACGCCAGGCACAGTAGGCACGGTAGGCACGCCAGGCAAGCCAAGCACGGTAGGCACGGTAGGAACGCCAGGCACGGTAGGCACAGTAGGCACGCTACGCACGGTAGGCACGGTAGGCACGGTAGGCACAGAAGGCACGGTAGGCACGGTAGGCGCGGTAGGCACGGTAGGCACGGTAGGCACGGTAGGGTCGGTAGGCATGGTAGGCGCCAGGCACGGTAGGTAGGGTAGGCACGCCAGGCACAGTAGGCACGGTAGGCACGCCAGGCACGCCAGGCACGGTAGGCACGGTAGGCACGGTAGGCACGGTAGGCACGCCAGGCACGGTAGGCACGGTAGGGACGGAAGGCACGGTAGGCGCGCCAGGCACGGTAGGCACGGTTGGCAGGGTAGGCACGCCAGCCACAGTAGGCACGGTAGGCACGCTAGGCACGCTAGGCACGGTAGGCATGGTAGGCACGCCAGGCACGGTAAGCACAATAGGCACGGTAGGCACGGAAGGCACGGAAGGCACGGTAGGCACGGAAGGCACGGTAGGCACGGAAGGCACGGTAGGCACGGTAGGCACGGTAGGCACGGTAGGCACGGTAGGCGCGGCAGGCACGGTAGGCTCGGTAGGCACGGTAGGGACGGTAGGCACGGTAGGCGCGCCAGGCACGGTAGGCACGGTAGGCAGGGTAGGCACGCAAGGCACAGTAGGCACGGTAGGCACGCCAGGCACGGTAGGCACGGTAGGGACGGTAGGCACGGTAGGCGCGCCAGGCACGGTAGGCACGGTAGGCAAGGTAGGCACGCCAGGCACAGTAGGCACGGTAGGCACGCCAGGCATGCCAGGCACGGTAGGCACGGTAGGCACGCCTGGCACGGTAGGCATGGTAGGCACGGTAGGCACAGTAGGAACGGTAGGCACGGAAGGCACGGTATGCACGGTAGGCACGGTAGGCGCGGCAGGCACGGTAGTCTCGGTAGGCACGGTAGGGACAGTTGGCACGGTAGGCGCGCCTGGCACGGTAGGCACGGTAGGCAGGGTAGGCACGCAAGGCACAGTAGGCACGGTAGGCACGCCAGGCACGGTAGGCACGGTAGGCACGGTAGGCACGCCAGGCACGCTAGGCACGGTAGGCACGGTGGGGACGGAAGGCACGGTAGGCGCGCCAAGCACGGTAGGCACGGTAGGCAGGGTCGGCACGGCAGGCACAGTAGGCACGGTAGGCACGCCAGGCACGGTAGGCACAGTAGGCACGCTAGGCACGGTAGGCACGGTAGGCACGGTAGGCACAAAAGGCACGGAAGGCACGGTAGGCACGGTAGGCACGGTAGGCACGGTAGGCGCAATAGGCACGGTAGGCACGGTAGGGTCGGTAGGCATGGTAGGCGCGCCAGGCATGGTAGGTAGGGTAGGCACGCCAGGCATAGTAGGCACGTTAGGCACGCCAGGCACGCCAGGCACGGTAGGCACGGTAGGCACGCCAGGCACGGTAGGCATGGTAGGCACGGTAGGGACGGTAGGCACGGTAGGCGCGCCAGGCACGGTAGGCACGGTAGGCAGGGTAGGCACGCCAGCCACAGTAGGCACGGTAGGCACGCCAGGCACAGTAGGCACAGTAGGCACGCCTGGCACGGTAGGCACGGTAGGCACGGAAGGCACGGAAGGCACGGTAGGCACGGAAGGCACGGTAGGCACGGAAGGCACGGAAGGCATGGTAGGCACGGTAGGCACAGTAGGCACGCCAGGCACGGTAGGCACGGTAGGCATGCCAGGCACGGTAGGCACAGTAGAAACACCAGGCACGGTAGGAACGGTAGGCACAGTAGGCACGGTAGGCACGGTAGGAACGATAGGCACGGTAGGCACGGTAGGCACGGTAGGCACGGTAGGCGCGGTAGGCACGGTAGGCACGGTAGGGACGGTAGGCACGGTAGGCACGCTAGGAACGGTAGGCACGGTAGGCAGGGTAGGCACGCCAGGAACAGTAGGAACGGTAGGCACGCCAGGCACGCCAGGCACGGTAGGCACGGTAGGCACGGTAGGCACGCCACGCACGGTAGGCATAGTAGGCACGCCAGGCACGGTAGGCACGGTAGGCACAGTAGGCACGCCAGGCACGGCAGGCACGGTAGGCAAGGTAGGCACGGTAGGCACGCCAGGCACGGAAGGCACGGTAGGCACGGTAGGGACGGAAGGCACGGTAGGCGCGCCAGGCACGGTAGGCACGGTAGGCAGGGTAGGCAGGGTAGGCATGCCAGGCACAGTAGGCACGGTAGGCACGCGAGGCACGCCAGGCACGGTAGGCACGGTAGGCACGCCAACCACAGTAGGCACAGTAGGCACGCCAGGCACGGTAGGCACGGTAGGCACGGTAGGCCCTGGTAGGCACAGTAGGAACGGTAGGCACGGTAGGCACGGTAGGCACGGTAGGCGCGGTAGGCACGGTAGGCATGGTAGGCACAATAGGCACGGTAGGCATGGTAGGTGCGGTAGGCACGGTAGGCACGGTAGGGATGGTAGGCACAGTAGGCGCGCCAGGCACGGTAGGCACGATAGGCAGAGTAGGCACGCCAGGCACAGTAGGCACGGTGGGCACGCCAGGCATGCCAGGCGCGGTAGGCACGGTAGGAACGCCAGGCACGGTAGGCACGGTAGGCACGGTAGGAACGGTAGGCACGGTAGGCACGGTAAGCACGGTAGGCACGGTAGTCACGGTAGGCACGGTAGGGATGGTAGGCACAGTAGGCACGCCAGTCACGGTAGGCACGATAGGCAGGGTAGGCACGCCAGGCACAGTAGGCACGGTAGGCACGCCAGGCATGCCAAGCACGGTAGGCACGGTAGGCACGCCAGGCACGGTAGGCACGGTAGGAACGGTAGGCACGGTAGGAACGGTAGGCACGGTAGGCACGGTAGGCACGGTAGGCAGGGTAGGCACGCCAGGCACGGTAGGCACGGTAGGCACGCCAGGCACGCCAGGCACGGTAGGCACGTCAGGCATGGTAGGCACGCCAGACACGGTAGGCACAGTAGGCACGCTAGGCACGGTAGGCATGGTAGCCACGGTAGGCACAGAAGGCACGGAAGGCACGGTAGGCACGGTAGGCACGGTAGGCACGGTAGGCGCAATAGGCACGGTAGGCACGGTAGGCACGGTAGGGTCGGTAGGCATGGTAGGCGCGCCAGGCATGGTAGGTAGGGTAGGCACAGTAGGCACAGTAGGCACGGTAGGCACGGAAGGCACGGAAGGCACGGTAGGCACGGTAGGCACGGTAGGCGCGGCAGGCACGGTAGGCTCGGTAGGCACGGTAGGGACGGTAGGCACGGTAGGCGCGCCAGGCACGGTAGGCACGGTAGGCAGGGTAGGCACGCAAGGCACAGTAGGCACGGTAGGCACGCCAGGCACGGTAGGCACGGTAGGCACGCCAGGCACGGTAGGCACGGTAGGCACGGTGGGGACGGAAGGCACGGTAGGCGCGCCAGGCACGGTAGGCACGGTAGGCAGGGTAGGCACGGCAGGCATAGTAGGCACGATAGGCACGCCAGGCACGGTAGGCACAGTAGGCACACCAGGCACGGTAGGCATGGTAGGCACGGTAGGCACAGTAGGCACGGTAGGCATGGTAGGAACGGTAGGCACGGTAGGCACGGTAGGCACGGTAGGCACGGTAGGCGCGGTAGGCACTGTAGGCACGGTAGGGACGGAAGGCACGCTAGGAACGGTAGGCACGGTAGGCAAGGTAGGCACGCCAGGAACAGTAGGCACGGTAGGCACGCCAGGCACGCCAGGCACGGAAGGCACCGTAGGCACGGTAGGCACGCCACGCACGGTAGGCACAGTAGGCACGCCAGGCACGGTAGGCACGGTAGGCACAGTAGGCACGCCAGGCACGGTAGGCACGGTAGACAAGGTAGGCACGGTAGGCACGCCAGGCACGGTAGGCACGGTAGGCACGGTAGGGACGGAAGGCACGGTAGGCGCGCCAGGCACGGTAGGCACGGTAGGCAGGGTAGGCACGCCAAGCACAGTAGGCACGGTAGGCACGCGAGGCACGCCAGGCACGGTAGGAACGGTAGGCACGGTAGGCATGCCAGGCATGGTAGGCACAGTAGGCACGCCAAGCACGGTAGGCACGGTAGGCACGGTAGGCATGGTAGGCACGGTAGGCACGGTAGGAACGGTAGGCACGGTTGGCACGGTAGGCGCGGTAGGCACGGTAGGCACGGTAGGCACAATAGGCATGGTAGGCACGGTAGGCGCGGTAGGCACGGTAGGCACGGTAGGGACGGTAGGCACGTTAGGCGCGCCAGGCACGGTAGGCAGGGTAGGCACGCCAGGCACAGTAGGCACAGTAGGCACGCCAGGCATGCCAGGCACGGTAGGCACGGTAGGCACGCCAGGCACGGTAGGCACGGTAGGCACGGTAGGAACGGTAGGCACGGTAGGCAGGGTAGGCACGCCAGGAACAGTAGGCACGGTAGGCACGCCAGGCACGCCAGGCACGGTAGGCACGGTAGGCACACCAGGCACGGTAGGCACAGTAGGCACGCCAGGCACGGTAGGCACGGTAGGCACAGTAGGCACGCCAGGCACGGTAGGCACGGTAGGCAAGGTAGGCACGGTAGGCACGCCAGGCACGGTAGGCACGCCAGGCATGGTAGGCACGGTAGGCACAGTAGGCACGCCAGGCACAGTAGGCACGGTAGGCAAGGTAGGCACGGTAGGCACGCCAGGCACGGTAGGCACGGTAGGCACGGTAGGCACGCCAGGCACGCTAGGCACGGTAGGCATGGTGGGGACGGAAGGCACGGTAGGCGCGCCAAGCACGGTAGGCACGGTAGGCAGGGTAGGCACAGCAGGCACAATAGGCACGATAGGCATGCCAGGCACGGTAGGCACAGTAGGCAGACCAGGAACGGTAGGCACGGTAGGCACGGTAGGCACAGTAGGCATGGTAGGCATGGTAGGAACGGTAGGCCTGGTAGGCACGGTAGGCGCGGTAGGCACGGTAGGCACGATAGGGACGGTAGGCACGGTAGGCACGCTAGGAACGGTAGGCACGGTAGGCAGGGTAGGCACGCCAGGAACAGTAGGCACGGTAGGCACGCCAGGCACGCCAGGCACGGTAGGCACGGTAGGCACACCAGGCACGGTAGGCACAGTAGGCACGCCAGGCACGGTAGGCACGGTAGGCACAGTAGGCACGCCAGGCACGGTAGGCACGGTAGGCAAGGTAGGCACGGTAGGCACGCCAGGCACGGTAGGCACGTTAGGCACGGTAGGGACGGAAGGCACGGTAGGCGCGCCAGGCACGGTAGGCACGGTAGCCAGGGTAGGCACGCCAGGCACAGTAGGCACGGTAGGCACGCGAGGCACGCCAGGCACGGTAGGCACGGTAGACACGCCAGGCACGGTAGGCACAGTAGGCACGCCAGGCACGGTAGGCACGGTAGGCACGGTAGGCTCGGTAGGCACGGTAGGCACAGTAGGAACGGTAGGCACGGTAGGCACGGTAGGCATGGTAGGCGCGGTAGGCACGGTAGGCACGGTAGGCACAATAGGCACGATAGGCACGGTAGGTGCGGTAGGCACGGTAGGCACGGTAGGCACGGTAGGGACGGTAGGCACAGTAGGCGCGCCAAGCACGGTAGGCACGATAGGCAGGGTAGGCACGCCGGGCACAGTAGGCACGGTAGGCACGCCAGGCATGCCAGGCACGGTAGGCACGGCAGGCACGCTAGGCACGGTAGGCACGGTAGGGACGGTAGGCACGGTAGGCGCGCCAGGTACGGTAGGCACGGTAGGCGGGGTAGGCACGGCAGGCACAGTAGGCACGATAGGCACGCCAGGCAAGGTAGGCACGGTAGGCACACCAGGCACGGTAGGCACAGTAGGCACACTAGGCACGGTAGGAACGGCAGGCACAGTAGGCACAGTAGGCACGGTAGGTACGGTAGGAACGGTAGGCACGGTAGGCACGGTAGGCACGGTAGGCACGGTAGGCGCGGTAGGCACGGTAGGCGCGGTAGGCACGGTAGGCACGGTAGGGACGGTAGGCACGGTAGGCACGCTAGGAACGGTAGGCACGGTAGGCAGGGTAGGCACGCTAGGAACAGTAGGAACGGTAGGCACGCCAGGCACGCCAGGCACGGTAGGCACGGTAGGCACGGTATGCACGCCAGGCACGGTAGGCAAGGTAGGCACGGTAGGCACAGTAGGCACGGTAGACATGGTAGGCATGATAGGCACGGTAGGCACGCCAGGCACGCCAGGCACGGTAGGGACGGTAGGCATGCCAAGCACGCCCGGCACGCCAGGAACGGTAGGCATGTTAGGCACGGTAGGAAAGGTAGGCATGGTAGGCACTGTAGACCTGGATGGCATGGTAGGCACGCCAGGCACGCCAGGCACGGTAGACACGGTAGGAAAGGTAGGCATGGTAGGCATGCCAGGCACGCCAGGCACGGTAGGCACGGTAGGCGCGGTAGGAACGCTAGGTACGGTAGGCACGGTAGACATGGTAGGCACGGTAGGCACGCCAGGCACGGTAGGCATGGTAGGCACGGTAGGCACGCCAGGCACGGTAGGCACGGTAGGCACGCCAGGCACGGTAGGCACGGTAGGGACGATATGCACGCCAGGCACGCCAGGCACGGTAGGCACGGTAGGCGCGGTAGGCACGCCAGGCACGGTAGGCACGGTAGGCACGCCAGGAACGGTAGGCACGGTAGGCACGTCAGGCACGGTAGGCATGGTTTGCACGGTAGGAAAGGTAGGCACGGTAGACCTGGTAGGCATGGTAGGCACGCTAGGCACGCCAGGCACGGTAGGCACGGTAGGCGCGGTAGGCACGCCAGCCATGGTAGGCACGGTAGACATGGTAGGCACGGTAGGAACGGTAGGCATGCCAGGCACGGTAGGCACGGTATGCACGCCAGGCACGGTAGGCACGGTAGGCACGGTAGGCACGCCAGGCACGCCAGACACGGTTGGCACAGTAGGCACGCCAGGCACACCAGGCACGGTTGGCACGGTAGGCATGCCAGGCACGCCAGGCACGCCAGGCACGGTAGGCACGCCAGGCACGGTAGGCATAGTGGGCACGGTAAACATGGTAGGCACGGTAGGCACGGTAGGCACGCCAGGCACGGTAAGTACGGTAGGCACGCCAGGCACGGTAGGCACGGTAGGGACGATAGGCACGCCAGGCATGCCAGGCACGGTAGGCACGGTAGACATGTTAGGCACATTAGGCACGCCAGGCACGGTAGGCACGGTAGGCACGGTAGGCATGGTAGGCATGGTAGGCACGGTAGGCATGCCAGGCACGCCAGGCACAGTCGGCACGGTGGGCACGCTAGGCACGGTAGGCACGCTAGGCACTGTAGGCACGGTAGGCACGGTAGTCACGGTAGGCACGCTAGAAACGGTAGGCACGCCAGGCATGGTACGCACACTGTCACAGGATCGAATTTCCACTCGAGAATGTTGCACCAAAGGTGAGTACAAGGCGTATTTATACTCAGAAATACATAGAAACAACAGATAATCCGAACCTTCGGGAACGCGCTCTTCTAGAATAGATAATCACAAGTGCGCATAAGCACGCAAGCCCATTGGCACTTCGGATTATGGCGAGATTACGCCTTGTACACCACTGTCGGTGCTGTCGGTGCCGTATAATGCAAATGTCGGTGCCGAAAATACCAAATAAGTGAAATAATCGGAAAGCTCTAGAAAATAGAATAGTAGTCCGATTGAGGTGAAATAAAGTGCAAATGAAAGAGGAAAATAAGGAGAATAAGATGGAGTGAAGATATGGAAATGAGAAATATGTCGAACGTCGGCGTACTCTCACACTTCCCCCCCTCAAAGCTGGGTGGTACATGTAACACCCTGCTTGACAAGATAGTCGCGGAGAGAACGTCGGGCGTTACTCATGTCTTCTTCAGAGACCCAGCTGTCCTCAGAAGGATCATAGCCTTTCCAGCGTACGAGAAACTCCAGGGCACCATGCCGACGACGACGATGTGGAAGCACAGATTCAACCTCGTACTCAAGTTCATCATTCGCGAGGACTGGAGGCGGCGGCAGAGGTTGGCGTCCCGTGTAAAGCTTATTTGGATCTTGATAGGGTTTAAGAAGCTGCACGTGGAATCTTCCAAGAAGCTGGTAGGCGCAAGCGGAGTGTGACTGGAGTGACCTGCTCTTCTACGAGGAAAGGTCCGCAGAAGCGAGGTCGTAACTTGGATGGAAGGTGACCGAGGTTGAGGTTGCATGTGTCGAGAAGCTCATGGTCACCAACCGCAATAGTATGATCACCGCGATGGCAATCGGCCAAGCGTTTCTGTGAAGACTGTATGTCCTGTAGACGCTTGTGTGTCCGATCCCAAAGCTGCTGCATTGTGGTAACGAAGTCGTGCGCGGGTTGGACAGTTGCAGGTACTGTCGGCTGTTGTGGAGTTAGTGGATGTCGTCCGTAACAGAGGAAAAATGGGGTCTCTTCTGTTGCGGCATGCTTCGCATTATTGTAGGCGAACTCCAACACCGGCAAGTGCAAGTCCCACTTGTTAATGTCGTCCTTGCACGCTGCGCGCAAGAGTTGTTCCACAATTTGGTTCAAGCGCTCTATCTGCCCATCGGTCTGAGGATGATATGCAGATGACATTGCTAGGCGTGTCCCCATGAGCGACATGAGCTCTTTCCAGAACTTGCTAGTAAACTTGGGGTCCCTGTCGGATATGAGGGTTGTTGGGATCCCGTGCTGTGAGATGATGTGTTTGAGGAATAGCTGTGCCGTTTCCTCCGTGCGTGCGTTTGTATGTGTCGGAATGAAGTGTCCCATCTTTGAGAATTTGTCGATGACGACCAGGATGGCGTCATGCCCCGCGTTGGTAGGTGGTAAACCGGTGATGAAATCCAAGCTGACCACTTGCCAAGGCTGTTCTGGGACGGGTAAAGGCTGAAGAAGTCCTGCTTTCTTCTGCTTACTGCTTTTCATCCGCTGGCACATGTCGCACGAAGTGACAAACTTTTGCACGTCGTTTGCCATGTGAGGCCAGTAGACTTTCGCAATCCCGGCAAGAGTCTTGTTACTCCCGAAGTGTCCAGCGTAGAGCACGTCATGGAATTCTTCAAGAAGCAACTGCCGAAGAGGCGGGTAGTTGGGTACCCATATCTTTGTTGATCCTTTGCGTAGTGCGACGTCGTGGTCCCACTGCAACAATTTCTTTTTCTCTGCTAAGGGAATCTCGGGGTCGATGGTATACCCGTGCGTGAAGAGTCCCTTGAGTAGCGGATTCATCCCCTCAATCTGTATGGCGGCAACGTGTCCAGGTCGGCTTAGTGCGTCTGCCTTATTCTTGTGTCCCGGCTTGTACATGATATCGTAGTCGAAGTGCGTCTCGAGGAAGTCAATCCACCTGACTAGTCGTCTAGAGAGGGTCGGCTGCGTTTTCAGGTATTTTAGGCTGCAATGGTCAGTGTAGACCGTGGTGTTTCTCCCTTCGAGGTAGCATCGCCATGTCTTGAATGCCGTGATGATCGCTAATGCCTCTTTGTCGTGAATCGGGTAGTTGAGTTCTGCCCCGTGCAATTTCTTGCTGAGGTAAGCGATTGGTTGTAGTCCTTTCCCTTGGTCTTGCATCAAGACTGCTCCAACTGCTTGGTCGCTAGCGTCAGCTTCGATGACGTAGTCTTTTTCTGTATCTGGCAGGATCAGGACGGGTGCGGACGTGAGTGCGGTCTTCAACTGCTCCATGGCTTGCTGGTGCACATCCTCCCACTTGAACGGTGTATTCTTCTTCAGTAGATTGGTGAGAGGTGTTGCAATCTTCGCATACTGTGGCACGAACCGATTATAGTAGTTCGCAAAGCCAAGGAATTGCTGAAGTTCCTTCATGTTCTCCGGTGTCTTCCACGTACGTACGGCTTCGATCTTCTTTGGGTCGACATGGACTCCTTGAGCGCTCACCATGTGTCCAAGGAACTGAACTTTCTTCAAGGCAAACTCGCTCTTGGATAGCTTAACGTAGAACTTCTCCCGTCGAAGTATCTCGAAGACACGTCGTAGGTGTTCGATGTGCTGCTTCATGTCCCTCGAGTAGATCAGGATGTCGTCCAGGTACACCACCACGCATTCGTCGAGTAGAGGCCTAAGAATATGGTTCATTTCGGCCTGGAATGTAGCGGGTGCGTTGGTGAGTCCGAACGGCATGACGAGGTACTCGTAGGATCCGTATCGTGTCCGAAACGCTGTCTTATGGATGGAGTTATCCGCCATTTGGATCTGCCAATATCCCGATCTCAAATTGAGTTTTGAGAATACTGTGGCTCCACGAAGCTGGTCAAGTAGATCGTCGATCCGTGGAATCGGATACTTGTTCTTGATCGTCTGCTTGTTGAGGGCTCGGTAGTCGATGCACATGCGTAAGCTTCCGTCAGGTTTTGGTGTGAAAAGCACTGGTGCACCGTATGGTGATGTTGATGGTCGAATGAGTCCTTTGTCCAGAAGGTACTCGATCTGCTTCTTCATGTCGGCCAACTCGGTAGGGCTGAGTCGATATGGTGCTCGGAAGGTCGGTTTTGAACCAGGTTCTTTGATGATCTCGTGCTGGTGGGTTCGGTATGGCGGCAACTGGTCTGGAAGGTCGTCAGGGAGAACGTCTTCGAACTCTTCTAGAAGTTTCTGGATTGCTGGTGGAAGCTCGAGCGTTTTTCTCTCTCCTTCGTCCTCGTTGGTAACCAGTGCAACAAACCCTGCCATGGTTCGCTTCACGTCCTTCTCGAAGCGTGCGAGAGTCTCCTCCGGAATATCTCCCGTGTTGCTCCAATTCGGAAGAGGAACTCTTCTGTCTTGATTGTAAATACTCGCCGTGCGGGTGACCCAGTTGATCTCGGGGTTGAACTTCTTCAGAAAATCTCTCCCAAGAATCAAGTCTAGCCTTTTGATGTTGGTGACGGGTAGGGTCGGTTTCCAGCGAAGAGGACCCATCTGCAGGTGTAACGCTGCTTCGCCGCAGACTTGTAATTTGCTTCCGTCAACCATCGTAGCTGTGAAGTTTGAAGGCGTGTACTTCTCATTGATGCATTCGAGGGTTGCTTTGTCGCATACTGAATGGGATGCTCCGCTGTCCACGAGTGCTTGGAGGCGTCGTCCATTGCAGATCACCTCGAGCAAAAGTGGTTGGCGTTGCTCGTTGTACCCGTTGATCGTCTCGTTGATTGGATCATAGGGCATTTCCCATAGCTCTGTGTTTTCTCCTGGGGTGGCAGATGGCCGGTCCTGCCGTTCCCTATTGCCATGATTTTTTGTTGTCGTCGACGACGTGGTTCTCAAGCTTGTAGTAGAATTCATAGATGGGGTAGATATCGTAGATGTTTCAGATGTTGCAGATGCATCTGTAGAGGAGGTTTGAGGTCGTCGCAGCTTCATGTTGACCTCCAGCTCCCTCTTGAGCTGCTTCAGCGCCACCGACTTCTTCCGTGGGGACCGGTTGGTCGACGTGGGCTGGTTTTTCAGAGAGAGGACGATGTCGTCGTTGGAAGGTCGATCTTCCACGCTCCGTTGTTGGTTCCCCATGCGCAGCTGCTGTAGTTGTCGTACCAGTACATTCTTTTTCTTATGGAGCCTCTCTCGTGAGTTCACAAAGGCCGTAGACCCAAGGGATTTTTTCCCAAGTAAAGCATCCTTGTATGATATTTTGAAGGGGTGCTTACTTTTTACAGGGCCTTTTTGGAGTTGTCCGGGTCCAGCAGGGTCTTGTGTCGCGGAGATTTTATTTCCCTTGGCGATTTTCCCTGGTAGAGTCCGTTCGTGGTTTGAAAAATTCACTCCACGATCCTCCAATATTCGCATTAAATCTGCTCCACTGCTGCGGTCCCTAAGCGCTGAACGTGCAGTTTTCATTTCGTCACAATCGATGAGTCGATGTCCGGGCTTGCCGCAGAAAGAACACTTAGATTTGTTCTTCTTTGGTCTTGCCTTCGCGTCGATTCGATCGAGTTCCATCGGGTCGGCGTACGTGGGGTTAGCCAAGCGTCCTCCATGTCGTCTAGCTTGTCCATGAAGTCGTCGTGTTCCGATCGTGGTTACGTCGAAACGTTCCGCTGCCGAAACGACGTCGTTGTAGCTGCTCCAATTTGCGGCCGCAACATGTTGTCGTGTTTCTTTTTTCAGCCCCGCGATAAATGCTCTAATTTTTTCGCCTTCCGTGACGTCGGGGATGCGGTTGAACAACTCCTCCATTTGTTGCGTGTAGTTCGCGACGCTCCCGATTTGTCGATGACGATGTATTTTGTCGGGGGCGATTAACACTGCATTAATTGGTTCAAAACGTTGTAGTAATCCTTCACGGAACTGCTGCCACGTCGCTTCACCTTGGTTTAATAAACCGCTTCTGCTTATCCATTCAATTGCTGGTCCGCGCAGTAGTGTTGCTGCAAAAAATATTCTGTTTCTGTCGAGTGCTGGTGCTGTCCATCCAATGGCGGCGAAATAAATTTCGATCGCCAAAAGCCATCGCCTAGCGTCGATTTCCCCATCAAAGGTGTTGGGGGCTCGAATTTCTTGGGCCTTGGGAAAATTTCGCGACTGCTGCGAAGTCACGATCGATTCTGCTTCTGTCGCAATTTTCGCCATGACGCGCGCTTTCACCCGAAGTCGTTCGATCCGTCGCGCGTCGGTCTCGCTACTTCTGCATCGCTCGATATAGGTCCCGACAATTCGCAATTGTCGTCCCTGTATCGCAAATGTTTTCGCCAACAATCGAACTCACGATCCTGTTCAAAAAACGCGCGAGGGGGGTTTTTAAAAAAACGCGGAATCTGGTGCTTACCAGCGTCGACGCCGAATTCGTCACCCCCGGCGGTTTTTCGAAGCAGGAATTTCTTGAGCGCGCTGCTTAGTTGAAACTCCGTGAGTGAAAACGGCTCTGATTACCAAGTGTCACAGGATCGAATTTCCACTCGAGAATGTTGCACTAAAGGTGAGTCAAGGCGTATTTATACTCAGAAATACATAGAAACAACAGATAATCCGAACCTTCAGGAACGCGCTCTTCTAGAGAAGATCATCACAAGTGCGCATAAGCACGCAAGCCCATTGGCACTTCGGATTATGGCGAGATTACGCCTTGTACACCACTGTCGGTGCTGTCGGTGCCGTATAATGTAAATGTCGGTGCCGAAAATACAAAATAAGTGAAATAATCGGAAAGCTCTAGAAAATAGAATAGTAGTCCGACTGAGGTGAAATAAGGTGCAAATGAAAGAGCAAAATAAGGAGAATAAGATGGAGTAAAAATATGGAAATGAGAAATATGTCGAACGTCGGCGTACTCTCGCACACGCAAGGCATGGTAGGCACGGTTGGCAGGGTAGGCATGCCAGGCACGGTAGGCGCGGTAGGCACGGTAGGCACGATACGCACGCCAGGCACGGTAGGCACGGTAGGCACGGTTGGCAGGGTAGGCACGCCAGGCACAGTAGGCACGGTAGGCACGCTAGGCACAGTAGGCACGCCAGACACGGTAGGCACGGTTGGCAGGGTAGGCACGCCAAGCACGGTAGGCACGGTAGGCATGGTAGGCATGCCAGGCACGGTATGCACTGTAAGCACGGTAGGCACGGTAGGCACGCCAGGCATGGTAGGCACGGTAGGCACGCCAGGCACGGTAGGCACGGTAGGCATGGTAGGCACGATAGGGCAGCGACAGCAAAAATGCGGAGACAGCACCGTGACACAGGGTGGTATGAATCGGGGACGCGAGGGGAGGTGGGGGAGGAAAAACGCCAGACACGGTAGGCAAAGTAGGGATGGTAGGCACTATAGGCGCGCCAGGCACGGTAGGCACGGTAGGCATGCCAGGCACGGTAGGCACGGTAGGCACGCCACGCACGGTAGGCACGGTAGGCACGGTAGGCACGGTAGGCACGGTAGGCACGCCAGGCACGGTAGGCACGCCAGGCACGGTAGGCACGCTAGGCACGCCAGGCACGCCAGGCATGGTAGGCGCGGTAGGCACGCCAAGCACGGTAGGCATGGTTGGCACGGTAGGCATGGTAGGCACGCCAGGCACTGTAGGCACGGCAGGCATGGTAAGCAAGGTAGGCATGCCAGGCACGGTAGGCACGGTAGGCACGGTAGGCATAGTAGGCACGCCAGGCACGGTAGGCACGGTAGGCAAGGTAGGCACGGTAGGCACGCCAGGCATAGTAGGCACGGTAGGCACGGCAGGCATGGTAGGCACGGTAGGCACGCCAGGCACGGTAGGCACGCCAGGCATGGTAGGCACGCTAGGCACGCCAGGCAAGGTAGGCACGGTAGGCATCGTAGGCACGGTAGGCACGGTAGGCATGGTAGGCGCGGTAGGCACGCCAGGCACGGTAGGCACGGCAGGCACAGTAGGCACGGTAGGCACGGTAGGCACGCCAGGCACGGTCGGCATGGTAGGCACGGTAGGGCAGCGACAGCAAAAATGCGGAGACAGCAGCGTGACACAGGGTGGCATGAATCGGGGACGAGAGGGGAGGTGGGGGAGGAAAAACGCCAGACACGGTAGGCATGGTAGGCACGGTTGCACGGTAGGCACGGTTGGCACGGTAGGCACGCCAGTCACAGTAGGCACGGTAGGCACGGTTGCACGCCAGGCACGGTAGGCATGGTAGGCATGGTAGGCACGATAGGCATGGTAGGCACGGTAGGCACGCCAGGCACGGTAGGCACGCCAGGCACGGTAGGCACGCTAGGCACGCCAGTCATGGTAGGCATGGTAGGCGCGGTAGGCACGGTAGGCACGCCAGGCTCGGTAGGCATGGTTGGCACGGTAGGCACGGTAGGCACGCCAGGCACTGTAGGCACGGCAGGCACGGTAAGAAAGGTAGGCATGCCAGGTACGGTAGGCACGATAGGCACGGTAGGCATAGTAGGCACGCCAGCCACGGTAGGCATGGTAGGCATGGTAGGCACGGTAGGGCAGCGACAGCAAAAATGCGGAGACAGCAGCGTGACACAGGGTGGCATGAATCGGGGACGAGAGGGGAGGTGGGGGAGGAAAAACGCCAGACACGGTAGGCATGGTAGGCACGGTTGCACGGTAGGCACGGTTGGCACGGTAGGCACGCCAGGCACAGTAGGCACGGTAGGCACGGTTGCACGCCAGGCACGGTAGGCATGGTAGGCATGGTAGGCACGGTAGGCATTGTAGGCACAGTAGGCACGCCAGGCACAGTAGGCACAGTAGGCACGGCAGGCACGGCAGGCACGGTAGGCACGGTAGGCACGCCAGGCACGGTAGGCACGCCAGGCTCGGTAGGCACGCTAGGCACGCCAGGCATGGTAGGAACGGTAGGCATGGTAGGCACGGTAGGTACGGTAGGCATGGTAGGCATGGTAGGCACGCCAGGCTCGGTAGGCACGGTAGGCACGGTAGGCACGGTAGGCATGCCAAGCACGGTAGGCACAGTAGGCACAGTAGGCACGGTAGGCACACCAGGCACGGTAGGCACGGTAGGCACGGTAGGCACGGTAGGCATGGTAGGCACGGTAGGGCAGCGACAGCAAAAATGCGGAGACAGCAGCGTGACACAGGGTGGCATGAATCAGGGACGAGAGGGGAGGTGGGGGAGGAAAAACGCCAGACACGGTAGGCACGGTAGGCACGGTAGGCACGGTTGGCAGGGTAGGCACGGTAGGCACGGTAGGCACGGTAGGCATGCCAGGCACGGTATGCACTGTAGGCACGCCAGGCACGGTAGGCACGGTAGGCACGCCAGGCACAGTAGGCACGGTAGGCATGGTAGGCACGGTAGGGCAGCGACAGCAAAAATGCGGAGACAGCAGCGTGACACAGGGTGGCATGAATCAGGGACGAGAGGGGAGGTGGGGGAGGAAAAACGCCAGACACGGTAGGCACGGTAGGCACGGTAGGCACGGTTGGCAGGGTAGGCACGCCAGGCACGGTAGGCACGGTAGGCATGCCAGGCACGGTATGCACGGTATGCACTGTAGGCACGGTAGGCACGGTAGGCACGCCAGGCACAGTAGGCACGGTAGGCATGGTAGGCACGGTAGGCACGGTAGGGCAGCGACAGCAAAAATGCGGAGACAGCAGCGTGACATAGGGTGGCATGAATCAGGGACGAGAGGGGAGGTGGGGGAGGAAAAACGGTTGGAGGGGAGATTGAGACGAGGTGGGGGCGAGTGGAGTGGGGAGCGGGATAGAGACCAGGGAAGGTAGGAGTTGGGGACAGGCAAAGGGGGGCGAGGAGCGATGTGGAGCAATCAATGGGTTGGAGCTTGTCGTCCGTCCCTGCTTCGCACAGACGCGATGGCGCGTGGCCAGGCACGGTGGGGCACAACTTGGTATGACGGGGACACGGGCGATGGATGTGAATGAAGGGGATGTGGGAAGGACACGGCGGGGTATGACTGATGACACTGCGCGGGAAGGAGTGAGACGCGCGGAGTGGGCGGGGCGGAGTGGGCGGGGCGGAGTAGGCAGAGCGGAGTGGGCGGAGCGGAGTGGGCGGGGCGGAGTGGAGGTGTAACGTATGCGGGCTTACCCTAAGGGTTGAACGGCTCCAGCTCCAATGGATTCGATTAGAGTTATGCTGTTGCGAGTGGTGGTTTCAACGGCGACCCACCAGGTTGCGTGGAGCGCAAGGCACACTCGAGACGTGCCATCCAGTCCGCTGACGAGTTTTCGCGGCCCGCCATTGCGAGCTGCAACTGTTGAGCGGAGCAAATCGCGTTCTTTTTGCGATCTGCACACTCGAGCGACTACGATCCACGGAGGCTGTTATGGGTTGTTACGAGTGCGCGGAAAAGCAATATCGAAGCTGTGCCTCGATACAAATGAAAGCCCACGGAAGATGTAGCTAGGCGAAGGACCTCGAAGGCCGAAAGCGACGCGAGGTAGCCTCGTTTGGGCCTGGCTGAGACTCCCTACTAAAAAAGGTCGAGGTTGTACGCGATGTAGCGTAAACCCCAGTCAAGAATTTTAGACTCTGTCCATCCCCTTTATAGCGAGCGTATACATTTGCAAGGCTGTCTAGAATTTCAAGATTAGGCAAACTCTTTCAAATTTAGTCAGAAGTACCACAGGACATATCATATGGCTATAGAATTGCTGCTATTTAGGAAAAAGGTGAAACGGGGGAGACGAAAGGAAGTGGGAAGAGGGGTGAAAATAGAGGGGAGGTGGAATCTGAGTGAGAATTAGAGAGAAGGAGAAGGGTAGAAAATGTTACGCATAGTAATTATTGAAGCATCACTGTGCACTCCTTACCGCAGCAATCGAAGCACGCACTACCAAGGATGAAGGCGAAAAGGCAGAAGTGACGTGAAGCGTCGTACGGTTACGAAAAGGATCTGGACGGTCGGGCAGACAGCATCAGGCAGTAGTAGTGGTGAGGATTCTGCTCGGACAGTTTCGTAACTGTCTGGAGTCGCACGGTTGGATTTCGCTGTAATAAGGGAATGTACCCCTTAGAGTACATGGCTAGCTAGGTCGATTTGTATTCCTTCCTGTACTCTTATTTATACCTTTGTACTTGCATGTTTCAATCATCTCAAGCATTTTACATCCACTCTGTTATTGATGTCAAGGGCCCACCACAACTACTCTTGCGTATGCGAACCTTCCTGAGGTGATCCTAGGGACGATCAACTTCTGATCGCAGCAGAAAATACTTAGAAAATAGAAGAAGAGGGATCATCTCTATTCGGGAAGGTCCACATTGGGTCGCATTTGCGAGCAGACAACGACAAAAGAAAGAGAAAGGTGTTAACTTGCATAGTTTGGCATGGTCCTACATGAATAAATCGTTACTACCGCTACTTCCGCACCTGGGAAGACATGTTTAGGGGCCCTCCTACATAAGAGGAAGGCTCCGTCGAAGCAGATGAAGGCAACGATCCAACCTTCGACGAGCTCACGGTTGGACGAATTCCCTTTGACTTAAGAAGCACCACCGTGGATCCTAGAGTCACCATGTGCACGCATCATATAACAAGAAGACGAATGATGGAATTACGATTTTGATAGAGACATTAATCACCACATCACACCACTAATCGCTAGCGCCGCAAAGGAGGAACGCACAAATTCAACACATGGTACCTAGACAGCTGCTGCGGACTGAACATGGTTGCCTCTTTGACGTTCATACTCAATAGTGAGCCGTTGATAAACGACGTGGAGATCACCATCTCCAACAATCAGACGATATGGGCAAGAAGTCACGGCGCAATCCAACTCGAATCACGTGGCACCAAACTCTCAATCCACATCAGCGACGTTCTTGTCGTTCCGAACCTTCGCTTCAATCTCATCTCCGCCGCCCAGCTGAGGAAATGCGGCGTTGAGCTGTGAACAAACGAGATGGAGTTTCACTTAACCTACCTGAACACTCCAATCAGAGAACGTGAATGGTGTGTTCATCTTGACATAGATCGCATCATCGCATTTGAAAACCCGGGACAGCGCTTGCCTTTTGGCTGGACTCACCCAGACTTGGAACGCCCCAGCCCAAATGTGCTATGCCGTTCTCTTGCTGTGCCAGTCGCCTCGAGTTCAACCCCTAGAGCCACAGGACCACAAGGAGTAGAAGAGGAGGTTACACGTTAGGAAGGATGGAAACAAGAGTTTAACTGGCCGACAATGCAATAACCTACAGGCTGGGACATGACGAATGTCCAATGGGCGACACTCGGAACCTGCTAGGGACCTCCATCTGGACAAGCGACTGATATTGGAGTGAACTGGAACGCGATACAGCCTGCAATTGCAAAAGAACATGATCCAGAACTTACAGAAGTGGAAACACGAGAAGACATCACAGTCAACGTGACGGAACATGCTACGGAGTTACCTGATCCTGAAGATGAAATGTTGCCCGAGTTCGGGCCTCACCTCATTCCGATCACACTCAACGAAAGCTGCTACTATTGCCTCGACACGAAGGAGCACCAATCAGCAGCACTGCGGGAGAAGTCGCCATCAACCAACCCGAAGAAGAAGAAAATCACGACCGGGACGAAGCTTGAGCACCCTATCAAGGATCGCAACTGCTCCCCGTGACAGCCGACACCATAACCTTTGGCGACTATGATGGCGTGATGAGTGGAACAAGGCTAGAGACTCTCTGAGCTGCAGCCATCCAAGTCTTTGCCACCAACGTACTTGCAGACACAGACAAAACAAGAAGCCCAACCGAGGCCAACAAGTTAGCACAAGAAAATCGTCTGAACGCTCGAACGCGCAGACTCCAGCAAAAGCAGACATATGGCATCAACCATCCATCCGTTGAAGTCCTCAACAACCCGATTAACGCCAAGGTTTTCGCGGAAGGCGCTCTACTGTTACCAAACGGCCAACGAAGTCAACCTCAAAAGGAGCCACACGTCTGCCCTGAAGCTACAGTGACACACAAACCAAAAACATTCCCGGCGCTCAATGGTACGAGCCCCTTGACAAAGTTTACCGCGATTTTCTTTGCCTTACCGCTCGTGGACTCATAAGGGAACACTACACGATCACCTTCATCGATGCAATTACACGGTTCCTTGCCTTTGACTGTTTCTATCTATAGCTGAAGATGGCACAGACGCAACCAAACAGAAACTCCAAGGCATTTCAGACTAATGGAGCTCAAAAGTACACGGGAGAAAGGTTCCGCAAAATCTGTGCCGAGGAAGGCATTAAGCGGATGATCTCCCTCCCCTACGCCCACGAGCAGCAGGGGTTGACTAAGAGAACCCTAAACCCTGAACCCTAAACCCTAAACCCTAAACCCAAGACTCTCATGAAAAAGCGTCGTACCTGCTGCCTACTAGCCCTATGCAATGGCCCATGATGTGCACCTACACAACATTTTGTCTTCGAAGGCCCTGCCCAACTTTAGTTCACCATTCAAGGAGTGGACGGGGAATTTTTTGGGCACAATGATATTATGAGTTTTCGGATACATGAAACAGTACATGAAAAATTGAGGTTGCACAAGAAGGGGAATCCACCTCGGCATCGAACATGAGTACTTTGCATGGACCATCCTCGGCTTCGCCACCCACCAGGTCACGCGTTATTGCATCTTCTACGAAAATCTAACGCTGCCACTGATCCGCCAACACTGCAGTGCACAACAGGCAACGAACAACATTTTGCAAGGGGGACGCAGCTACGCAACCAATCAAGACAAAGCCGACGTGGCAGGGCAAGTGCCAAAAGATCTAATCTAGAACGAACCACCCATCCTCCTGTTACAGACGACTTCAATACTCCGACATTCATCGCAACTGACACAGATCCACACGAAGCACTATAAGCTCAGCGTAACTACGAAACTGCTGAAAATTACTCTACCATGGAGGAAGACCCAAACATGGACCCTTATCAAGACACCATTCACGAAAACCTCGGTGACCACGAGGATGAAGATGTCGTGGAAGTCGCTAGCGCTCAAGATCGGGCGGGCTACAGCATGACCGGGTTACGTATTCCCGGCCTCGCCTTCGCTGTTCTCTGGAATCAGCACCCCACTGAGCCCACAATAGTTTGCCATGCCCTACAAGAAACCGACAGTAAGAAGTGGAGAGCAGCCATGGCCGCCGAAGTAGCAGCACTCAATTGACGCGGCACGTGGAAGCTGGTACCATGGTCAACAGCAAAGGGGAGGAATATATTCAGCGAAAAGTGGGTTTTTCTAATCGAAACGCCGGCAGATGGATCAATCGACAAGTACCAAGCGCGTTGGGTCGTACGCGGCTTTGAGTCTCAGAACATTATAGCTTATACATTTGTGAAGGCTGTAGTAGGGTAGCCCACAAGGGGTACAACCCAATTAGGGTTAGTACTTGTACCCAACTGTTTGCTAGTTCATTCATTCTCCTTCGTTAATTTGACATGGAATCAGAGCAGGTTCCTTGGGCCCACCACCTGCTACGCTGCTAGTAACCGCCACTAGGCCCGTCGCTCCTAGCCTACGCGGCCCGTCGACCCCTAGCCCGCGCCCGGCCCCGTTCCTAGCCCGCGCCCGGCCCCGTAACTAGCCTCACGCCCGGCCCCGTATCGCGCCAGGCCCCGTTTCGCACCCGGCCCCGTATCGCGCCAGGCCCCGTATCGCGCCCGGCCTCGTATCGCGCCCGGCTCCGTACCTAGCCTCGCCCCCGGCCTCCATTCCGCGCCCAACGCCCGACCCCGTACCTAGCCTAGCGCCCGGCCCCGTATCACGCCCGGCCCCGTATCGCGCCCAACGCCCGGCCCCGTTCCTAGCCCGCGCCCGACCCCGTACCTAGCCTTGCGCCCGGCCCCGTATCGCGCCCAACGCCCGGCCCCGTACCTCCCCAGCGCCTGGCCCCGAACCTTGCCCAGCGCCTGGCCCTGTGCCTAGCCCGCGCCCAGCCCCGTACTTAGTCCGCGCCTGGCCCCGTACCTAGTCTCGCGCTTGGCCCTGTATCGCGCCCGGCCCCGTACCTGCCTAGCGCCCGGCCCCGTACCTGCCTAGCGCCCGGCCCCGTCCCTTGCCTAGCGCCCGGCCCCGTATCGCGCCCAACGCCCGGCCCCGTACCTCCCCAGCGCTCGGCCCCGTTCCTTGCCCAGCACCCGGCCCCGTACCTAGCCCGCGCCCAGCCCCGTACTTAGCCCCGCGCCCGGCCCAGTACCTAGCCCGCGCCCAGCCCCGTACCAAGCCCTGCGCCCGGCCCCGTTTCGCGCCCCACGCCCGGCCCCGTACCTGCCCAGAGCCCGACCCCGTACCTAGCCCGCGCCTGGCCAAGTACCTAGCCCGCGCCCGGCCCTGTACCTAGCCAGCGCCCGGCCCCGTACCTAGCCCGCGCCCGGCCCGTACCAAGCCCGCGCCCGGCCCCGTAACTAGCCCACGCCCGGCCCAGTACCTAGCCAGCGCCCGGCCCCGTACCTAGACAGCGCACGGCCCCGTACCTAGCCCGTGCCCAGCCCCGTCCCTAGCCCGCGCCCGGCCCCGGCGGCCTCTTCGGCCCACTGTCACTGCTACTCCTGCTAAAGCTGCTACTGCTACTGCTACAGCTGCTACTGCTGCTCCTACGTACTACACAGCTATGGCTTCGCTTCGTGTCCTTGCGTTTGATCATGAGGGTAGACCAGTTCAGTTTGACACGTGGCTTGACGACCTGCAGCTGAACCTACTGAGCGATTCTAAGGACAGTGTCTCGCTTTTTGACCTAGCATCAGGCGCTGCTACTGCCCCTCCCGCCACAACCGACAGTTCGACTCTCTCACAGTGGCTTACTCGAGACGCTGCTGCCCGCTTAGCCATTCGCAACCACCTGCCATTAGCTGAGTGCGCTTACTTCGGACAGCACAGGACAGCACAGGCACTGTACGATGCTGTAGTCGCCCACTACTCCTCCCCTACCACTGCTGCTCTAGGCCGCCTCCTTCTGCCCTACCTGTTCCCCGAGCTGTCCGCCTTTGCCACAGTCGAGGACCTGGTTTCCCACCTTCGCGCTAGTGATGCTCGCTACCACGCTGCCGTTCCTGCTGAGTTCCTTGACAGGAACCCACCCCCGATGTACATCACTCTCTACTTTATAGTCACCCGCCTCCCTGACTCTCTTCGCTCTGTCAGGGACCACTTCCTCTCTCTTGACCCCACCTCCCTCACTGTTGACCTCCTTGATCAGCATCTCCTCGCAGCTGAGACTAGTGCAGTTGCTGTAGGTGCTGCTCGTGGCACTCCGCGCCTGCCCTTCTTCGAGGGGTGCTCTCCCTCCCCCCTTGCCCCCTCCTACGCCCCTGCTGCTACTGCAGACGTCTCTGTTCCTGAGGACGTCGGGGCTGCTTCTGCTTGTGCAAAGCGCCGCAGCAGCAAGGGCAAGGGTGGCCGGGGTGGTGGTGGTGGCAGCAGCGGTGGTGGAGGTGGCAGCGGGAGTGGTGGAGGGGCCAGCAGTGGAGGTGGTGGGACTGGTGGCGGCAGTGGGGGCTCTGGTGGCGGTGGTGGAGGCAGCAGTGGGAGTGGCGGCAGCGGAGGCGGTGGGACTGGTGGCGGTGGGACTGCCACTCGGCGTGTCGGTTTTGAGCGTGGCCAGCGTCAGCAGCAGCAGCGTCGGAGCGAGACCCTGTCTCCCCAGCAGCTTCGTGAGCGGTTTCTGCGTGGGCCGTCTGGGGGTAGTTGCCCGTATGTCATTCGCACGGGTGACCGTGCTGGTCAGACTTGCGGGCGGCTCCACACTCAGCACCGCTGCTTCTCCCGCCTTGACGATGCTTGGCGTGCTGAGTTTGGTGACGACGTCGAGCTTCCTCGCTGGGCAGATCTGCTTAAGTCTAGGATTGCTATCTTTGACCTAGACTTTGATGCTATTCTCACTGGTATGTATGCTTTGTCTGTTAGTGCTGAGGGTGACTGTTACCGGTGTGTGCCGCCTGACCCAGGTATAGCGGCTGCTGCTCTAGGTGCTAGTGAGTCTGGTACTCTCCCTGGTACTGCGCCTGCTGAGGCTTAGCACACCTTCACGTTGGACTCAGGCGCCTCGCGCTGTTTCTTTTGTGACAGCACCACCCTCACTCCTCTTCCTGCACCTGTCCCGGTCAAACTGGCTGACCCCTCCGGGGGACCGGTCGTGGCCCGTTCCTCCACTGTCCTCCCGTTTCCAGCGGTTCCGTCCGGCTCACTGTCAGGTCTTCACCTCCCCTCGTTCTCTACAAACTTAGTCAGTACCGCTGCCCTCCAGGATGCGATGGTCACTACCACCACTTCTGGGGGTCAGCGTGTGTCGATCTACACGTGCACACAGACGGGCCGTCACCTGGCCACGTTCACTCGTCGGCCAGGGTCGAGTCTGTACACACTCGCTACCGAGCCTTCTCAGGTAGCTGCGTCTGCTCAGGTGTCTGCGTCAGGTCAGGTAGCCGCCTCTTGCTCATGTCGCCTCCTGTCGCACCAGACTCATATGTGGCACCACCGCCTGGGTCACCCCTCCCTGCCTCGCCTTCGTGGCATGCACTCTCGTCTTCTTGTCTCTGGTCTCCCCAGGTCTCTGCCTCCCCTGCCGCCCTCGCCTGCCCCGCCCTGCCTCCCTTGCGTCGAGGGGCGGCAGCGCGCCGCTCCTCACTCCTCCTCGTTTCCCCCGACGACTGCTCCCCTGCAGACTCTCCACATGGACGCGTGGGGCCCAGCCCGCGTCAGTGGACAGAGCCGCGAGCGCTACTTTCTGCTGGTGGTTGACGACTACACGCGGTACACCACGGTCTTCCCCTTGCGCAGCAAGGGTCAGGTCGTTGATGTCTTGATCCCTTGGATCCGTACTATCCGTCTTCACCTCCGCGAGCGCTTCGGCCAGGACCTTCCTGTCCTGTGTCTGCACTCTGACATAGATGGTGAGTTCTCCTCCAACCTCTTGAGGGAGTTTTGTCGTGGGGAGGGCATTCTCCAGTCGTTCACGCTTCCGGATTCCCCTCAGCAAAATGGGATTGCTGAGCGCCACATTGGCTTAGTCATGGAGGTCGCTCATACCTCCATGATCCATGCAGCTGCTCCCCATTTACTGTGGCCGTTTGCGGTCCAGTACGCTGCGCATCAGCTCAACCTCTGGCCCCGTGTCTCCTTGCCGGAGACCTTGGACGGGGGAGGTTGGCGATGCGTCGGTGTTCCGGGTCTGGGGATCTCGTGCCTTTGTTCGCGATACGTCCGCAGCCAAGCTCTCAGCCCGTACTATCCCCTGCGTCTTCATTGGCTTTGTCCCTGAGGCGCCTGGCTGGCAGTTTTACCACCCCACCTCGCGCCGTGTCCTCCCGTCGCAGGACATCACGTTCGACGAGTCGGTTCCCTTCTACCGTCTCTTCCCCTACCGCTCTGCCCCTTCCCCGCCCCCGCCACTTTTCCTTGCTCCCGGTCCACCTCCGGTAGGCCCCCTCCCGCCCCAGGGTCCTGCTCCCTCGGGAGTGTCTCGGGTAGACCCTCTCCCTGGTACTGCGCCTGTTCAGGTAGCTGTCGGCTCAGGTGCTGCTCGAGGTGCTGCGTCTGGGGGTGCTGCGTCCGGGGGTGCGGAGCCTGGGGGTGCGGGGTCTGAGGGTGCTGAGACTGGGGGTGCTGAGCCTGGTGGTGTTGGGACTGGGGGTGCTGAGCCTGGGGGTGCTGAGCCTGAGGGTGTTGAGCCTGGGGGTGCTGCGTCGGAGGGTGCGGAGTCTGGGGGTGCTGAGCCTCGGGGTGCTGCTTCGTCTGGCGGTTCTGCTGGTGCTTCGCCGAGACTGTCTCCGCAGCAGCTGCGTGAGTGGATTGTTCGACGCGCACGCCTTCGGAGTGGAGCCACCGGGGCTGGAGGTGTTGGAGCTACTAGAGCAGGAGGTACTGGAGTTGTTGCTGGAGCTAGCGGTGCTGGAGGTGCTGCGGCCACTGGCCCTGGAGGTGCTCGTACCCGGGGTACTGGAGCTGCTGGGGCGGGTGGTGTTGAGGGTGCTGGAGATGTAGGCTCTGGCGCAGGAGGCGCTGGAGCTGGCGGAGCTGGAGTTGGAGGCACTGGAGCTGGAGGCACTGGAGCTATTGACCCTTGCGTTGGAGGTGCTGGAGGCACTGTGCGGCCGCGACCGTACTTCGTTCCCCTGCTTCAGCAGGTTCTTGGTACCCCGTCTTCTACCGGCCTTACTCCTCCTCTCCTGTGTCCTCCGCCTGACCAGTCGCAGTCGCCATTACAGCCAGCCTCCCGACTACCTGCTCCCTCTCCTTACACTGAGCAGTTCGGCGGTCTTACATAGCGTCAAGAGCCTGCGTCTTGTCCTGTCTCGCCTGTTTGCACTGCTCGTCGTGCTCCTCGTTCGCGTCCTCCTCCTGTCCCTGGCACGCACGCTATGGCACTCCGTCCTTCCTCTATTCCACTGCGTGTTCCCCTGCCTGCTCCTCTTGAGTCCTCTCTTCCTGAGGTCACAGACCCAGAGTCTGACTGCGCTCATGCTGTTCGTCCTGCTGTCCCTCGTTTGCTCGCCACTGCTGTCACAGACCCTTCTTTTGAGTCTGCTGCTGCGTCTGCTCTCGTTGCTGAGCTACTTGACTTTGCTGTTGCAAGTCGTCTCGACTACGCCACTGCTCTTGTTGCTGAGTTTGCTCCTGCCAGTCCTCCGTCCGTCGGGGGTGAGTGTGCTCTTGGCACGGATGTCCTTGAGGACAAGCAAGAGTACTTTGAGTCTCTTGCAGCTGCTGTACCTCGTTTCGCTTCCATGCTGCTTGCCCCTGAGGGAGACCCGGATGCTCCAGACATCCCGACCCCACGCTCTTACGCAGAGGCAATCACGGGTCCTTACTCCTCTCAGTGGCAGGCAGCCATGGATGCCGAGATGGCATCCTGGAAGTCCACATGCACCTACGTCGACGAGGTTCCCCCACCTGGGGCGAACATAGTTGATGGCATGTGGATCTTCAGGGTGAAGCGGCCGCCGGGTTCTCCGCCTGCCTTCAAGGCGCGTTACGTTGCTAGAGGCTTCGGTCAGGGACAGGGAGTTGACTACTTCCAGACCTTCTCCCCCACCCCGAAGATGACTACTCTTCGGGTGTTGCTGCACGTCGCTGCTCAGCGTGACTACGAGTTGCACTCTCTGGACTTCAGCACAGCTTTCCTGCTGGGCAGTCTGCACGAGGAGATCTGGTTGCGCTGCCCACCTGGTTTCACTGAGTCTTTTCCTGCAGGTACTCAGTGGAGTCTTCGGCGGCCAGTCTACGGTCTCCGCCAGGCGCCTCACGAGTGGCACGACACACTGAGGACTACACTTGCGGCTCTTGAGTTTGCTCCTTCTACTGCTGACCCGTCGCTGTTTCTACGCACTGACATCTCGCTGCCGCCATTCTACGTCCTTGTCTACGTCGACGACCTCGTCTTTGCCACTTCTGACACTGAGGCACTGACTCTTGTGAAGTCGGAGCTGCAGAAGAGACACACCAGCACTGACCTGGGTGAACTGCGCAGCTATCTTGGCTTGCAGATCACCCGTGACAGAGCTCGGTGCACCATTACCCTGACTCAGTCACACATGGTGCACCAGGTCCTCAACGCTTTGGCTTCCAGTTCTCCTGGCCACAGCCCACTCCTCTGTCTACTAGCCACTTGCTCTCAGCTCCACCTTCGGACGAGTCCGTAGAGCCGAGTGGTCTGTACCCAGAGCTTGTGGGTTGCCTCATATATCTGATGACGTGCACTCGACCCGACCTCGCGTGCCCTCTCAGCCTCGTGGCTCGCTACGTGGCTCACAGCAGGCACCGAAAGGTGCACTGGGATGCTGCGAAGAGGGTACTGCGTTACTTGTGCAGTACGTCGGGCATGGGGCTCGTGCTAGGAGGACGGGGTCCAGTTGTCCTCACCGGTCACGCAGACGCCTCTAAGGTTGACGACTCGGCTACGCAGCGGTCGTCGCAGGGTTACACTGTTAGCCTTGGTTCCGGCTCTGTTTCTTGGCGGTCTACCCGCTCGTCTTCGGTTTTCAGCTCCAGTTGTGAGGCTGAGATCTACGCCGGGGCCATGGCTGCTCAGGAGCTACGCTGGCTCACCTACCTGCTGACCGACTTGGGAGAGGCGCCTCGTTCGCCTCCAGTTCTGTACGTAGACAACAAGGCCATGATTGCCTTGTGTCAGGAGCACAGACTGGAGCACCGAACGAAGCACATCGCTCTGCGATACTTCCTTGCTCGAGAGTTGCAGCAGCGTGGCCAGCTTCGTCTTGCGTACGTGGCCACTCGAGCCAACACTGCTCATGTCTTCACCAAGGCACTTCCGCCTAGTGATCATCAGCGCTTTGTTACTATGCTAGGCCTTGTGCCTACTTTGCCTCACTTGCTTACTTCTTGACTCTGCTTGTACTGTGATCTCTATATATACCTGCATGCTTACACTTGCTAGGGTATGATCACTGTATTGTTTGTTCCCTTTATATAACTCTGCATGTGAACTGGCCTTTTGGCCCGTTGCTTGTGCTTGGACTGTGTGGTGACTTTGTGATCCACCCTGAGCTTGCTTTGCTTTTCTTGACTGGTCTTGTGACCACTTGTTCTCCCCCACTTTTTCTACGGGGGTGTGTCAGAACATTATAGCTTATATATTTGTGTAGGCTGTAGTGGGGTAGCCCACAAGGGGTACAACCCAATTAGGGTTAGTACTTGTACCCAACTGTTTGCTAGTTCATTCATTCTCCTTCGTTAATTTGACATTGAGGAAACCCAGTTCATTGACTACGACCAGACATGAGCTCCTGTCACACGACATACCTTGGTCAGAATTTTAATCTGCATTGCTGCCGAGCAACACTCGCTCCAACGCGTTCCTCTACGCGATCGTCAATGCGATCGTCAACGCGATCATGTTCGTCAAATAGCCACACACGTTCGAAGAAGATGACTCCACCGTCTGCCTCCTCCAGAAGTCGCTGTACGGCATCAAACAGGCACCGCACTTGTGGCAACAGTACCTTCACATAGTACTTATCGAGCTCGGGTTCCAGCAGCTCCACCACGACCAAAGAATGTACCGTCTGGAGTCCCACCACAAGTACATCCTCCTCG
This sequence comes from Closterium sp. Naga37s-1, assembly GCA_947471745.1. NCBI lineage: Eukaryota > Viridiplantae > Streptophyta > Zygnematophyceae > Desmidiales > Closteriaceae > Closterium > Closterium sp. Naga37s-1. The sequence goes on from CANJKZ010000861.1 coordinate 2,085,940, forward strand.
TCGCCTATGTAAACAACCTTCTATACGTAGGGAATAACACGGAGCTGCTCGATCGCTTCGAACATAACTCTAAGGAAAAGCTAGAAGTGGCCTTCTCCCATGATGTCACTCAACTTCTTGGGCTCAACATCACCCAGTCCGCCGACATCATTTATTTATCGGCCGCCAAGTACGCAGAAACGATCGCAAAGAAATTCGGCATTGCCCCCATCAACGTTACCACCCCATTTCGCACTCCTCCACCTCGCCACGGGCCCGACGCTACGCCACTCTCCGCAGCAGATCATCGTCTCTACCAACAATAGCTAAGCTGCCTCCTGTTCGTCAAAGTGGCGTGCCTAGTATCTGCGCCGACCTGAAGGGGAGCATTTGACGGATGTACGGTGCGGATTACAATAGTTCGTCTCTACGACGTTGGCCTAACTTACAAGGCAAACCTAACGGCTAATCTGCAACTAAAAGGCTATGTCAACGCTGATCATGTTGGTCACTGTGACAACAGGCGCTCTTGCACTAATTTTATCTTCAAACTTCAACCCGGTGTGCCCATCTATTGAGACTAGCAGAAGCAGGAGCTCATTACCCTTTCATTAGCCGAAGTTGAATTTATCGCCGCAAGCGCAGCGGATCGCGAAGGGCTCTACCTAATGGAGCTCCTGCATGAAGCGAATGTGACGATGGATAGGTCATTCAAGTTACTATGCGATAACCGGAGCGCGACCAAAATCGCGAACAAGGCTAGCTTCGTCAACTGACGAAACGAATCGCCATCGAACTCGAGAAGGGCAAGGTCAACCTCACCTACGGTCTAACTGGTGAAATGGCAGCAGGTTTTTTTACAAAGAAACTGCCATGTCAGAAGTTTCAGTACTGCGCGGACTTGTGCGGAGTCGCCAATAAGTCCCACGTGGCACACAATGAAGGGGAGTGTTGGAATAACCGAGAGGTATTTCTGCATTTCTGAAGGTCTAACCTTACTGCACCTTCTCCTAGCAAAGCTACACTTGTATGACTACCGTTTAGCTCATATAGAGCACGGAGGCCAACATGTCAGAATCCCAACCAGTAGACCACTGGGATAAAAGGGCTTGTTAAGTAGCGAGTCAGTGCACCCATAACCCCCCAGAACAACGAGCCTGTAACCCTTCCCTAGGATCAATCGGGGATCACCAGTGGACCTCTGACACCCCCCCGCACTGGGATGCCCGAAGTGCACACACTAGGATTCGAACCCGAGACCTTCACTCTGATACCATGTCAGAATCCCAACCACTAGACCACTGGGATAAAAGGGCTTGTTAAGTAGCGAGTCAGTGCGCCCATAACCCCCCAGGACAACGAGCTTGTAACCCTTCCCTAGGATCAATCGGGGATCACCAGTGGACCTCTGACACAACAGTCGCGAGTCAACTGTCGTGACGGTTGACCAACATGGACTAAGAGGTTGTGAATTGCTGTCAAGAATGAAAGTGTTGGTTTCACTAAGGTTGGTTGGGGTACATAAACCTAACCCTAACAGTTGTACCCCCTATAACACACATCACTAAGACTACAATATTTGACACACCCCCGTGGTCTAAGTGAGGGGTGTCAAGCAAAACCAAGAGTGTACAGTCACAAGACCAGTCACAAAGAAACAAAGCTCAAGGTGGATCACAACATCACCACACACTCCGAGCACAAGCAAAAGAGTCACAAGGCTAGTTCAAGAGTTCACAGAGGTATATGTTGTCAGAATATTATGTTTCTCGAGTCTGCAGTGGGGTACTCTGTAGTGAGTACAACCCTGTTAGGGTTTTCTATATGTATCCCAATGCTTTCTAGTGCAATCAACCTTTTCTCATTCCTTCTCGATTCTCACATGGTATAGAGCATATATCGATCCTTCCTAAGGGCCCACCACGTCTACACTGAATTTTTCCTACCCTAGGCGCGCGTCGCGCCTGCCCTTAACGGCCCTTCGCGGCCCCTCATTAGACCCCTTCGCGGCCCCTCGTAAGGCCCCTCGTAAGGCCCCTTCGCGGCCCCTCGTACGGCCCCCTTCGCGGCCCCTCGTTAGGCCCCTTCGCGGCCCCTTTCGCGGCCCCTTAGGCCCCCGTCGCGGCCCCTTCGCGGCCCGTTAGGCCCCTTCGCGGCCCGTTAGGCCCCCCTTCGCGGCCCGTTAGGCCCGTCGCGGCCCCTTTCACGGCCCGTTAGGCCCCCGTCGCGGCCCCTTCGCGGCCCGTTCGGCCCCTTCGCGGCCCCCCTTTACGACCCGTCGCGGCCCCCTTCGCGGCCCGTTAGGCCCGTCGCGGCCCCTGTTCGCGGCCCATTAGGCCTCCGTCGCGGCCCCTTCGCGGCCAGTTAGGCCCCTTCGCGGCCCACTTTACGACCTGTAGCGTCCCCTTCGCGGCCCGTTAGGCCCGTCGCGGCCCCTTCGCGGCCTGTCCCGGACCTGCCCCGACCCTGTCGCGGCCCCGTCCCGGACTTGCCCCGACCCCGGCCCTGCCCCGACCCTGTCGCGGCCCCTCGTCGCGGCCCACCGTCGCGGCCCCCTGTCGCAGGCCCCCGTCGCGCCCCCCCCCCCCGTATCGGCCCCGTCGCCCGGCGCCACCCTTTCCCGGACCTGCCCCTGTCGCGGCCCTGCCCCGACCCTATCGCGGCCCTATCGCGGCCCTGCCCCGACCCTGTCGCGGCCCTATCGCGGCCCTGCCCCTGCCATGCCCCGCCCTCCTCATGCTGGTCGTGGCGCACCAGGGGCCCGTGCACCCCCCCCCCCCCCCCTTTTCCCGTCGCCTTGCGTGACGAGCGGGGGGGGGGGGGGCGCGCGACCTGGGGGGGCGCGCGTCGCCCCTTCTTCCGCCTGCTCTGGCGCCCTGGGAGGCCACGCGTCGGCCCCCGTACTCCTCCCCCCCCCCCCCCCCCCCTCAGGTCGCCTCAACAGGCGACGGGAGGGGCGACCTGGGGGGGGGTGCCACGCGTCGGAGCAGCCGCCCCTGGTGCAGCCGCCCCTGGAGCAGCCGCCCCTGGTGCAGCCGCCCCTGGAGCAGCCGCCCCTGCTGCCCTGTGCGCCCCGTGCGCCCTGCTGCCCTCTGCACGCGCCATGCACAGCCCCCCCCCCCCCTGCTGCGGGTACAGCAGTGGGGGGGAGGGGATCTGCCATCCCCCTGGTGCGGATGCGGCAGTGGGGGGAGGGGACCTGCAGCACCTGCCTGCCCCCCCCCCCCCCCCCCCCCTCCCCCATCTCTCTGCTGCGGGTGCAGCAGTGGGGGAGGGTATGGGGGTGGCGGGTGTGGCCAACCCGCCAGCCCTACTGCGCCCCGCGCGCCCTGCTGCCCTGTGCGCCCCGTGCGCCCTGCTGCCCTGCTGCCCTGTGCGCCCCGTGCGCCCTGCTGCCCTCTGCACGCGCCATGCACAGCACCCCCCCCCCCCCCCCCCCCCCCCCCCCCCCCCTTCTCCTCCATCCCCTGCTGCAGGTGCAGCAGTGGGGGAGGGTATGGGGGTGGCGGGTGTGTGGCATCCTCTGCTCCTCCTCCTACTCCGTCTCCCACTGCTGCAGCTGCCGCTGAGGGGGGTGGGTTTGTGTGAGTCGACGGAGTGGTGCTAGGGGGTGAAGTGTGAGTGAACCTAGGGGTGCAGCAGGGGGTGTGTGAATGGGGGGTGCGGCAGTAGAGGGAGGTTGGGTGGAGGTAGCCGTCGTGTTGCTAGCAGTGCCAGTAGTCCGGAGGTGCGCTTCCGGTAGCCCAGTGATGCCGCTGCGCCAGTCGCTCGTGGGTCCGTTGCTCCTGCCGCTCGTCTTAGCCGCGGAGCCAGTTACTCCTGTAGTCCGGAGGTGCGCCTCCGGTAGCCACAGTGCGCGCCGCTCCTGTTGCCCGTGTGTCTGCAGCTTCCGCCGTTGCCTCCTCTCTCCTCTCCTATTAGTCCAGCCTCCTCCTCCTCACTTGCCCTCTGTGATAGCCTCTAGCTTTGCTTACATTTGTGAACTTTAAACTGTTGCTTCTTGTACTTGTGCTCAGAATGTGTGGTGACATTGTGATCCACCCTGAGCTTGCTTTGCTTTGCTTGTTGTGCTGATCATACCCCACTTTGACTATGGGGGTGTGTCAGAATATTATGTTTCTCTAGTCTGCAGTGGGGTACTCTGTAGTGAGTACAACCCTGTTAGGGTTTTCTATATGTATCCCAATGCTTTCTAGTGCAATCATCCTTTTCTCATTCCTTCTCGATTCTCACATATGTAAAGTGTATAAACAAAGCAAGGAGAGAACTCAAGACTATGCAAGGCGAGAACCTGTGTCAACGAGACCTAACTGCACACAACACCTCTAGTGGTCACAAGGCGGCAGGGCCTTGGTGAAGATGTCTGCAGTGTTGGCCTCGGACTCAACAAAGTCGAAACGAGCATGTCCACGCCTCTGCAACTCTCGCAGAAGAAAGTACCTGACGCTAATGTGCTTCACTCTGCTCTCCAGTCGCGGCTCTCGACAGAGGAGAATCGTCGCCTTGTTATCAGTGAACAAGGTCAGCGCAGAGCCCGGCCGCTCACTAAGGTCAGTGAGCAAGAACATCAGCCAGCGCAGCTCCTGTGCAGCCATAGCTCCAGCGTAGATCTCGGCCTCAGCAGTGGAGGTCGAGACCGAGGAGGAACGTGTGGACCTCCACAAAACAGCTCCAAAGCCCAGGCTGAAACAGTACCCCTAAGTAGACCTGTGCGTCTCTGCGTCGTCAGCGTAAGAAGAGTCACAGTGACCAGTAAGCACGACGTCCTGTCTCCCTCCAAGAAACAGCCCCATGCCTGATGTCGTCGCTAGGTACTTCGCCACCCTCACAGCAGATGTGCAGTGAACTGGACGGTGTCTCCCTGGCGGAACAAAGCGAGCAACGATGCTGAGAGGGAAGGCGAGGTCCGGGCGAGTACAAGTCATCAAGTACATGAGGCAGCCCACATGCTTTGCGTAAGGACCACTCGGCTCGAACGGCTCATCAGGTTAGGGTCCGGTGAGTCTGTGGTCAACGGCAAGAGGTGTGCGCTGTATAGTAGAGTGCTGAAGATCGAACCGCTGAAGGACCTGCTGCACCATGTATGACTGTGACAGTGTAATGGTGCAAGCAGCTCTGTCCCTGGTGATCTGCATGCCAAGGTAGTGGCGCAGCTCACCAAGGTCAGTGCAAGTGTCTCTCTTCTGCAGTTCAAGCTTCACGTCAGCCAAAGCAACCTTGTCAGCAGTGGCGAAAACCAGGTCGTCGATGTAGACCAGTACAAAGAACGGTGTGGAGCCAAGACGAACGAACAGCGACGGGTCGGCAGAAGAAGGCTGGAAACCAAGGTCAGAAAGGGTAGAGCGAAGGGTGGTGTGCCACTCACGAGGAGCCTGACGGCGACCGTAGACCGGTTGCCTAAGCCTCCACTGGGTCCCAGGAGGGAAAGTGCCAGTGAAGGCAGAGGGACGATGTAACCAGACCTCCTCGTGTAGGCTACCCTGAAGGAAAGCAGTGGAGAAGTCAAGAGAGTGTAACTCGTAGTCTCTCTGTAGGAGGCCATCTCTGAGTCCATGGCAGCTCTCCATTGAGAGGCCCAAGGCCCTGACACTGCCTCAGCGTAAGTGCGAGGAGTCGATATGTCAAGGGCGTCGGGGTCTCCCTCAGGGGCGAGCAGCATGGCACAGAGATGAGGGGAAGCGGCTGCCAGGAACTCCAGCTCAAACTGCCTGTCCTCTAGGGCGTCACAGCCAAGGGCAGACTCACCCTCGATGGCCAGAGGACTGGTAGGAGGAGCAGCCACAAGACTGGTGGCGTAGTCAAGGCAGCGAGTAGAGGCAAACTCAATGACTACGGCAGTAAGAGCGGAGACAGAGGATAGAGAAGCACGTGGGTCGATAACAAGAGAGGCGAGAACACGAGAGAGAACAGGACGGTACGTGCGGTAGTAGTCTGTGACAGGAGTAGAGAGGGAAGCAGTTTGAGTCGACTCAGGAGGAGAAGGAAGTACAGAAGGAGACAAATGAGGCGGACTAGAACAAAACAGGGTAGTACGAAGGTCAGTGAAGGGAACAGGGGACGAGGGACGAGCACGAGGAGAGTGACGCGAAGGCCAAGTGTGAGAAAGAGGAGGGGACAACGGGGGTAGAGGAGGAGGAAAAACAGCTGGGGAGGGGTCAGGAGGAGGAAGCGGAGGACCAGAGACGGGACGAGAGGGGGGGGGAGGGAGGACAAGGAGAGGGGAGACCAAGGGTCCGAAGACCAGAGACAGGAGGAGGAGGTGGCTGCTGCTGCTGCTGCTGCTGCTGCTCCTCCAGCCGCTGTAGCTCCAACTGCAGCTGCTCCTCACGGGCACGGCGAACACGGGCCTGGTGCCGGGTCGAGTAGGGGTGGGGGGGAGGAGTAGTGTCCGGAGCGGTGGTAGCCCCAAGACCGCTCTCCAAAGAACCAGTCGCACCACCCCCAGAGCCAGCACCACCAGAAGTAACAAGGTCCGTCCCAGGCTCTCCAGGTCCAGCAGAGGGCGCACCCCCAGTCGTAGCACCCCCAGGGACAGCTCCAGTAACACCAGCTCCCCGAAGACTAGAGTCTCTTGCAGTCACGGGCACAGCTCCAACTCCAGCACCCCCAGAACCAGGACCTCGCACAGGTACGCTCTCTGCTCCAACTCCAGCACCTCTAGAGCTAGCACCTCCAGGTTCCTCGCCACAAAAACCGGCTCCTGTAGGGTCTGCTGTAGGCTGGGAGGAGGACTGCGGGGAAGCATGAGGGGGAGGGGTAGCGTGGGACACACCTGACGGAGCAGGACCAGGGGGGGGAGGCTGTACCGGGGGAGCAAGAGGGGGAGCTGAAGTCAGGAAGAGAGGGGCAGGAGGAACCGAGAGACCTCGACAGGGGTACCTGACGTAGTAGGGGACGGACTCGTCGAAACGGACGTCACGAGAGTCAAAGAACCGGTGAAGGGGAGGGTGGTAAAAGGTGTAGTCAGACAAGTCCTCAGGGAAACCAAGGAACACGCAAGAAACAGCGCGAGGCGAGATCTTGTCCGCGGAGGTGTCACGAACAAGTGCCAAGCAACCCCAGACACGAAAACGCGACGCAGCACCAGGGGACCCGGTCCAAAGACTGGTCGGTGAAACCTCTGGCCGAGAGACACGTGTCAGAATCCCAACCATTAGACCATTGGGATAAAATGGCTTGTTTGTGTAGAGGGTTTGTGTGCCCATAACCCCCCAAACGAACGCGACTGTAACCCCCCTAGGATCAATCGGGCATCCACAGTGCAGATCTACTGACACCCCCCCACACTGGGAGGCCCAGGACTGAGCACAGCGGCAACGGCCTACATGTGCATACACCGGGTTTCGAACCCGAGACCGCTCTAATACCCTGTCAAAATCTCAACCACTAGACCATTGCGATAAAAGGGCTATTTTCTGTAGCGGGTTTGTGCGCCCATAACCCCGTAGGCGAACGCGTCTATAACCCCCCGTAGGATCAATCGGGCATCCATTGTGCAGATCTACTAACACCCCCCCACACTGGGAGGCCCAGGACTGAGCACAGCGGCAACGGCCTACATGTGCATACACCAGGATTCGAACCCGAGACCGCTCTGATACCATGTCAGAATCCCAACCACTAGACCATTGGGATAAAAGGGATTGTTTGTGTAGCGGGTTTGTGCGCCCATAACCCCCCAGACGAACGCGCATGTAACCCCCCTAGGATCAATCGGGCATCTACAGTGCAGATCTACTGACAACACGTGGCCAAAGGTTCAGCTGGTGAGCGGCGTACCGAACCACTTAGGTGTCAAACTTATATGATCTAGCCTGTGTAGGCTGTAGCGGGTTAGATACTAAGGGGTACACAATTCTAGCTTTTCACCTTTTGTATCACTTTCATTCCTTAGTCAATCCATTCTCTCGTTCTAAGTTTCTCATGGTATCGAGCAGGTTCCCTCGTGGGAACTGTTCCTAGGGCCCACCAAGATTTTTTTTCTACCCGGGGCGCGTGCCGCCCCTGCCCGAAGCGCGCCTAGTGTCCCGCCCCTCAGGCCCCGTCGCTGCCCTCTCTAGGCCCCGCGTGGCCCCTTAGCGGCCCTGTCGCCGCCCCTTTCGGCCCCGCGACCGCCCCTTACGGCCCCGTCGCCGCCCCTCACGGCCCCGCGACCGCCCCTTACGGCCCCGTCGCCGCCCCTTAAGGCCCCGTCGCCGCCCCTTACGGCCCCGCGACCGCCCCTTACGGCCCCGTCGCCGCCCCTCACGGCCCCGCGACCGCCCCTTACGGCCCCGTCGCCGCCCCTCACGGCCCCGCGACCGCCCCTTACGGCCCCGTCGCCGCCCCATAAGGCCCCGTCGCCGCCCCTTACGGCCCCGTCGCCGCCCCTTTCGGCCTCGTCGCCGCCCTTCAGCGGCCCCATTGCCGCCCTTCCGCGGCCCCGTCGCCGCCCTTTCGCGGCCTCGTCGCCGCCCTTCAGCGGCCTCGTCGCCGCCCCTCAGCGGCCTCGTCGCCGCCCTTCAGCGGCCTCGTTGCCGCCCCTTGCGGCCCCGTCGCCGCCCTTCGCGGCCCTGCCGCCCTTCCTCGGCCCCTCAGCCGCCCTTCCCGGCCCCGTCGAGCAGCCGAGCCGCCGTCACCGCCGGGCCGCCGAGCCGCCGAGCCGCCCTTGTCGCTGTGCCGCCGAGCTGCCGAGCCGCCGAGCCGCCGAGCTGCCGAGCTGCCGAGCCGCCCTGCAGCCGAGCCGCCGAGCCGCCACGCCACCGCAGCCGAGATGCCGCAGTCCCTGCCGTCGCGGCCCTGTCCCTGTCGGCCTGCCTCGGCCCGCCCCACCTGCCTGGTAAGAGCAGCGCCTCTGCCACTGCACTGCCCTACCCCGCTGCTCTCTCTACCAGTCTACTGCTGTCATGGCCACCCCCATTGTTCTCACCTTTGACGCTGAGGGTCGGGCTGTTGACTTTGAGGTCTGGGTAGATGATCTGCAGCTTTTCCTACAGTGCGATAGGGCAGACGGTCTCTCTCTGTTTGACCTCACCTCTGGTGCCTCTCCTGCCCCTGCTGCTGATGCTGACGCCACTGTTCGCTCACAGTGGGCCACGCGCGATGCTGCTGCTCGCCTTGCTGTGCGCCGCCACTTACCGACCGCTGAGCGCGCGCATTTTAGTCAGTACAAGAGTGCTAAGACCTTGTACGACGCTGTCGTTGCACGCTACTCTTCCCCTGCCACTGCTGCCCTTAGCCGCCTCATACTGCCGTACCTCTTCCCTGACCTCGCCGCTTTTCCCACAGTCGCTGACCTCATTACGCACCTTCGCACGAGTGACATTCGCTACCGCGCTGCGCTTCCTGCTGAGTTCTGCGCCAAGAACCCCCCCCCTATGTACATCACCCTCTACTACATAGTCACCCGGCTCCCTGACACCCTTCGCTCGGTCAGGGACCACTTCCTCTCTGTTTGCCCCACCACCCTCACCGTTGACCTCCTCGAGGAGCGCCTCCTAGCAGCAGAAAAGAGTATAGTCGCTGTAGGAGCCTCTCGTGGTGACCCTCGTACCCCTGTCTTTGAGGGGTGCTCCCCCTCCCCCCTCTTGCCCTCTGTTGCCTCTGCTGCTGCGGCCGTCCTCGTTTGTCTTGAGTCGGTCGGCGCGGCGTCTGCCCCTAGCGGAAGACGCCGCTCAGGCAAGGGCAAGGGGGGCAAGGGCGCTGGAGGAGCTGGCGGGGGCGGTGGAGGCGGCGGTGGAGGCGGCGGAGGGGGTGGGGGTGGCGGTGGGAGTGGTGGCGGGAGTGGGGGCACTAGTGGCGGCAGTGGAGGCGGAGGAGGCGGCGGCGGTGGCGGTGCGAGCGGAGGTGGTGGAGGTGGAGGCGGTGGTGGAGGTAGCGGCGGCGGAGGTGGAGCTGGTCGAGGCGGCTCTTCGCAGCGGGTCGGCTCCGGTGGTGGTCAGCGCCAGCAGCAGCAGCAGCAGCGCACTCGTGAGACCCCTTCCCCCCAGCAGCTTCGTGAGTGGTACACTGCTCGTCAGCGGGGTTGGGGTGCTGGCCCCTGTACCTACGTTCTACGTACAGGCGACCGCACGGGTGAGCAGTGTGGGGGTCTGCACTCCACCCAGCGCTGCTTCGGCCGCCTGACGGACGCTTGGCGCCACCAGTTCCCCGACGCTACTGAGATCCCTCGCTTGGGCGAGCTGTTTAGGGCGGGTGTTGCGATCTTTGATCTTGATTATGATGCTATTCTTGCTGCGATGTATGCTGTGACTATTAGTGATGAGGGTGACTGTTACCGGTGTTTTCCGCCTGACCCGGGCATTGAGGCTGCTGCTCTAGGTGCTGGTGAGGCTGCTGCTCTAGGTGCCAGTGAGCCTGCTGCCCCAGGTGCTGGTGAGTCTGCGCTCTCAGGTACCGCGTCGGCTCCGGCCACCCACACCTTCACCCTTGACTCGGGTGCTTCCCGCTCCTTCTTTCGAGACCGCACCACGCTTACGCCGCTTAGTCAGCCAGTGGCAGTCTCCCTGGCAGACCCCTCTGGGGGTCCTGTCCTTGCCCACTTCTCCACTGTTCTACCGTGTCCGGCGGCCCCTTCTGGCACCCTGTCGGGTCTTTACCTCCCCTCGTTCTCTACGAACTTGGTGAGTGGTGCTGACCTCCAGGATGGAGGGGTTCACCAGTTCACTCCTGCGAGTCAGCGAGTGACACACTGTACCTGTGCTCGGACGGGCCGTCACTTGGCCACGTTTACCCGTCAGCCGGGGTCGAGCCTGTACACACTGACTACTGAGTCTCCCCCGGTCGCTGAGTCTGCTCAGGTAGCCGCGTCGGGTCAGGTGTTTGCTGCGGCGTCCAGGTCTGGTCCTGAGTCTGCCCCCTGCTCGTGTCATCTCCTGTCTCACCAGACTCTCCTCTGGCACCACCGCCTTGGTCACCCCTCCCTGCCTCGTCTTCGAGGCATGGCCTCCCGTGTCCTTGTCTCTGGTCTCCCCCGGTCCCTCCCTCCCCTTCCTCCGGGGCCTGCCCCCACCTGCGTTCCCTGCGTCGAGGGGCGGCAGCGCGCTGCTCCTCACTCCTCCGAGTTTCCTCCGACAGAGGCTCCGCTGCAGACGCTTCACATGGACGTGTGGGGCCCAGCCCGCGTCCGTGGATAGGGTCACGAGCGTTACTTCCTGCTGGTGGTTGACGACTACTCGCGTTACACCGCAGTCTTCCCCTTGCGCAGCAAGGGTGAGGTCACTGAGGTGTTGATCGCCTGGATCCGTGCAGCTCGTCTCCAGCTCAGAGAGAGTTTCGGCTCGGACTATCCTGTTCTGCGTCTGCACTCTGACAGAGGCAGAGAGTTCTCCTCTGACCTTCTGCGAGCCTTCTGCCGTGCACAAGGCATCCGCCAGACCTTCACGCTTCCGGACTCTCCGCAGCAAAATGGGATTGCTGAGCGCCGCATTGGCATGGTCATGGACGTCGCTCGTAAGTCCATGGTCCATGCGGCTGCCCCCCATTTTCTGTGGCCGTTTGCGGTTCGGTACGCGGCGCATCAGATCAACCTTCAGCCCCGGGTCTCCATGCCGGAGACCTCCCCTGCTTTGCTGTGGACGGGGAAGGTTGGCGATGCGTCTGCGTTCCGTGTCTGGGGATCTCGGGCGTTTGTCCGCGACTTGTCTGCGGACAAGCTGTCCCCTCGTGCTGTTCCCTGCGTCTTCCTTGGCTTCCCCCCTGACGCGCTGGGCTGGCAGTTCTACCACCCCACCTCGCGCCGTGTTCTGTCCTCCCAGGACGTCACCTTTGATGAGTCGGTTCCCTACTACCGTCTCTTCCCCTACCGCACTGCGTCCCTCCCCCCCCCGCCGCTCTTCCTTACGCCAGGTCCCCCTCCGGTAGACCCCCTCCCCCCTCAGGGTCCTGCCCCCTCAGGTGTGTCTCAGGTAGACGCAGTCGACCCTGTCGAGGTAGCTGTTGATTCTGGTGCTGCTAGGGGTGCTGAGCCTGCGGGTGCTGGGTCTGGGGGTGCTGAGCCTGGGGGTGCTGACTCTGGGGGTGCTGAGCCTGGGGGTGCTACGCCTGGGGGTGCTGCGTCTAGGGGTGCTGAGCCTGGGGGTGCTGCGTCTGGGGGTGCGGAGTCTGAGGGTACTGGACCTGCTCGTGTGGCGTCTGGCGGTGCTGGGCCTGGAGGTTCTTCGGGTGCTTCGTCCCGGCGGGAGCTACTCTCTCCACAGGAGCTGCGTGAGTGGTTTGCCCGGCGCTGGAGGCGAGCTGCTGGAGCTGGAGGTGCTGCGGGTGCTGGAGGTTCTGCTGCTGCTGAGGGTGCTGGTGCCGCGGGTCCCGGAGGTGCTAGTACTGGGAGTACTTGAGCTGCTGGGCCTGCGGGTGCTTCTCGTACTGGAGCTGGTGGTGTTGCGGGCGTCGGTGCTACTGAGGGTGCTGGAGCTGGACCCGCTGCGTCTTCTGGTGGTCCGGCTGGAGCTGGAGCTGCTGGGGGTGTTGGCGCTGAGGGTGCCTCTGGTGCTGGTGCCTCTGAGGGTACTGCCCAGAGCTTGTTGGCTGCCTCATGTACCTGATGACCTGCACTCGACCTGACCTTGCATACCCTCTTAGCATTCTGGCACGCTATGTTGCTCCTGGGAGACACAGACAAGAGCACATGGCTGCAGCGAAGAGGGTGTTGCGCTACTTGTGCAGTACGTCGGGCATGGGGCTTGTGCTTGGAGGGCGGAGTCCAGTGGTCCTCACTGGTCACGCAGACGCTTCTTGGGCTGACGACCAAGCTACGCAGCGGTCGTCTCAGGGTTACACCTTCAGCCTTGGTTCCGGCTCTGTTTCGTGGCGGTCTACCCGCTCGTCTTCTGTTCTCGGCTCCAGTTGTGAGGCTGAGATCTACGCAGGGGCCATGGCTGCACAGGAGCTACGCTGGCTCACCTACCTGCTGACTGACCTAGGAGAGCCGCCTCGTTCTCCTCCAGTTCTGTACGTAGACAACAAGGCTATGCTGGCCTTGTGTCGGGAGCACAGACTGGAGCACAGAACGAAGCACATCGCTCTTCGCTACTTCCTTGCTCGTGAGCTGCAGCAGCGAGGTCAGCTGCGCCTTGCTTACGTGGCCTCTGAGGCCAACACTGCTGATATCTTCACCAAGGCACTTGCGCCTTGTGACCATCAGCGCTTCTGTACTCTGTTAGGTCTTGTACCTACCTTGCCTCACTTGCTCACTTCTTGACCTTGCTTGTACTGTTACATATATATATACCTGCTCTTGCTTGTTTAGCGTTATATATATGTGTGTACTCATGCATGTGAACTGGCCTTGTGGCCTTGAACTTGTGCTCAGAATGTGTGGTGAAGTTGTGATCCACCCTGAGCTTGCTTTGCCTTGCTTTGCTTGACTGGTCTTGTGACCCCAAGACACACTTTGCCTATGGGGGTGTGTCAAACTTATATGATCTAGCCTGTGTAGGCTGTAGCAGGTTAGATACTAAGGGGTACACAATTCTAGCTTTTCACCTTTTGTATCACTTTCATTCCTTAGTCAATCCATTCTCTCGTTCTAAGTTTCTCAGTAGGGCCACAGTGTTAGAGACTAAGGATGGAATCTATGAAGATTATGGGACAAAATATCTCAAAATCGTCAACTATAATTCTGGACAGAAATGTCGTCGTCACAAGAAACGTCTTCGACCAAACACGCACTGTCAGAATTCTTTCAGACTCGAGTATGTTGTAGCCCTTGACCGTGGCTATCGTTCCCAATTTGAATTGGATCAAAATATGGAGTATAACTCGAGTCATGAATTTCGGCGCACTAGGGGGTATGCTGCCATATAAAACTTAACTCAATCACAATTATCTCACAAGTTCACACAAGAAAGTTAGAGTAGCAATTGAACCAGGTAGGAGGGGATGAGGAGGACAAGAGGGATGGTCCCTAGGGAGTCCCCAACCAAGGAAACCCCATACCACACAATTCCCCTCTCTATAGGCACCCCAACTTTGACATTTGTCACTTTTCCGAACCCATGCCATCCACCTCACCCAACTTGGCCACACTTGCCAACCTGGTTTGGCTTCTCCCAACCACTTGGCATCATCTACATTGATGGTGACGAATTTCCCAACCCCCAAAATTCTGTACCCCATATTGAGTCAACCCACAAATTCCCATAGTCGCTGCATCACAATCAAAACTTCGAACGATCATATCTTTCTTGTTCTTGCTTCGATCGCGATGATTCTTGGTTCGTCGGAAAGCTCTTGAGCAGAGAAGTCACTTCAGATATATGCCCAAGCAAAATAAAATTCACACACACACACACACACACACACACACACACATACACACACACACACATACACACAAACACACACAGAAAATCCAAACCACACCAAAAAAGGATTCTTGCACACACCACGCATGCAATGCACGAACATATGATGGGAGGCAGACATACGTGAATGCAAATGATATCATCACATAACAACCCCCCCCTCTGGCTGCCTACCATCATCCCACATGCCATAGCTCAAGCATGCACCCTCAATGCACACTCATTCCAGCAAGCTTCATCCCCTTCCAATGCTCATTTTCAGCCAGGCGCTTGGTGAGAATGTCTGCCGCCTGCTGCTGGGTCTTCACTATCTCCAACCGCACTTCCTTGTCCATGAGCCTCCTCACCCAGTGCCACTTGGGCCTGATATGCTTTGTCAACCCATGAAGACATGCATTCTTGGCCAGCTTCACAGCTGACTCATTGTCACAGAACATCATAGTTGGCTCCCTCTGACAAACACCAATCTCCTCCAACAAACGCCTCAGCCGCACCACCTCCTTCACCCCATGATGAAGGGCCATGTACTCGGTCTCACACGAGGACAGCCCCACCTCATTCTGCTTCTTGCTGCGCCAGCTCACTGCACCACCTCCAAACAGGCACGCATAGCCTCCAATGCTGGTGCCATCCGCCTTCACAGAGTTGAAGCTAGCGTCGGTGTAGGAAGTCAAGAGCATCTCCCCCTTGCCCAAATCAGCAGCACCCCGTTGCTGCCTTTGCCTCACAGCACTGTACTCCAAACCCACAGATGCTGTAGCATTCACATAGCGGACCAATCTCTTGGCCGCTTCTAGCAGCTCATGACTGGGGCGTGAGACCACACTGGCAAGCCTGGATGTAGCAAAGGCAATGTCAGGCCGCGTGTGGTTAGCCGCATAGTTGAGTGCCCCAACCATGGAATGAAACAGCTTCCTGTCACTTTCACCCACCACCTCCTCATCAGCACAGGGCTCCACAGTGAAACCCGAAGGTAGTGGGGTGGCTGGCTTTCCTCCATCTTGCAGCCCATACTTCTCAGCCAGCCCCTCACAGTACTTCCTCTGGTGCAACCTCAACACTCCCTTGTCAAGGTCTCTCTCCACATGCATCCCAAGGTAATACTTCACATCTCCCAACTTCGAGCACTTGAATTGCATCTCCAGCATCTCCTGCACATGCTCAATCATTGCAGATGACTCAGAGAAGAGAAGGATGTCATCCACATACACCAGGAGCATGAGGACTTGCTCCTTCTCTTGCAGCAGGAACAAGCTGTGATCACTCTCGCTCTTCTTGAAACCCCCAGCCAGCAGTGTCTCCTCCAGCTTGTGGTACTATGCGCGAGGAGCCTGCTTAGGGCCATAGATGGCCTTCTTGAGACTGCACACCCTGTCGCTCCCATCATCCAACCCCTCAGGCTGCAGCATGTACAGCTCCTCTAGGATGATCCCATTGAGGAAAGCAGTTGTGATGTCCATTTGCTCGATCCTCCATCCACGGTTTGCAGCCGTTCCCAACATCACCCTTAGTGTAGTCTCTTTCCCCACAGGAGCAAAAATATTGTCAAAGTTCTTCCCCTTTGTCTCCTGGAACCCCTTAGCCACAAGCCTTGACTTGTTGCGGGTCAGCTCCCCATCAGGTCCGTACTTGTGCCTGAAGATCAGCTTGGAAGAAATCGCCTTCTTCCCAGGACGCAGCTCACACAGCTCCCACGTTTCATTCTCCAGCAGAGAGTCATACTCCTCCTTCCAACTCTGCTTCCACTTCTCAGCATCGGGCCTACTCAAGGCCTCAACTAGCGTCTTGGGCTCAGGGACGGCTGCCCAGTAGCAGCGTGCTATCTCATCCTCATCACACTGCTCAACCACACTCCCAGCCCGTACCACCTTTGGCTTTCCAAAGTTAGGATAGGTCAGCCTGTTAGGAGGGCGCACATCCCTCCTAGGACGGTCTGGCGGACGTTGGGTACGTGGTGGAGCATCTTGCTGCTGCTGCTGCTGCTGCTCCACCTCAGGTTCTTCCCCATCCTCAGTTTCCCCAGAGATCTCCTCCTCTGAGACGGTGACCTGTACTTGCCTCGAAGGCCGCTGCACCTCATCATCCTCAATGATCAGCGGTGTAGTAGGAAGCTTCTGCTGCTGCTGCTTCCACTCCTTGTAGTACAAGGACTCGGGGAACTTTACATCCCTTGACACAGTCAGCTGTTGGCTGGTCAAGTCCCATATCAACCAGCCCTTGTGATCCTTAGCAAGCCCCAAGTGTACTCCCCATCTCCCAGAAGCCTCCTACTTTCCCCTCTTCTCCTTAGGCACATGAAACACCACCATGCAGCCGTAGGCTCTCAGCATGTTGACTGCTGGTGCACTCCCATACCACTTGGTGTAGGGGACCCACTCCTTGTCCCCCACAGTCGCCAACACCCTGTTCTTTACAAGGGCGACTTGTCGTAGTGCAGTCACCCAAAACGGATCCGGCAGCCCTGCACGCCCAAGGAGAGTGCAAGCACCTTCCTGCAGGGTCTGGTTGAAGCGCAATGCCACGCCGCTCTGCTGAGGGTTGTAGGGCACCGTGAGCTGATGCTGGATCCCCTTCTTCTTCAGCACCGCCTCAAAATCAGCGCTAACAAGTTCTCCCCCGTTGTCAGTGCGGATCACCTTCACCTCGTGTCCGCTCTCCCTTTGAGCTCTCGGCATCCACTCCTTAAGAACAGCCGCTGCCACTTCCCCCTTAGTCTTGAGAGGGTACACCCACACCGCACGCGTGTGGTCATCCACAATGGTTAAGAAGTAGCGGCTGCCCGAGACAGAAGGGGCCCTCGTAGGGCCCACCACATCCATGTGCACAAGCGCGAGCGGGGCCTTGGCTGGTCTTCTACTGCTGCTGAAGGGAAACTTGGTGAATTTAGTTTCAAGGTATGTAGGGCAGCTCCCAATCTCCTTTGCTGCCCCCTTCACCTCCAACCCCTTCAAGATCCCATCCTTCACTAACTGCTGCAGCATAGAAAATTCACATGACACAACCTCTCGTGCCACGTCTCCCAATCAGCCTCACCACTCCCACATGAAGCCTTTGCCCATGCAGCTGTCGCATCCACACCAGCAAGCACCTCACCATGTGGCTGCTGTGGCTGCTGCACCTTCTTGACTGCATCCAGGGCCCCATCAATTGGCGTAGTCTCCTCTCCTCCCGCAGTTCCTTTAGCCGTTGCTGCAGCCGCTGCCGTTGCTGGTGGTTTCCCATTCCAAGGGATGATGGGCAGCTGCCACAGATCCTTGATGCAGCTGTTCTTCTCCTCCAGATGCCACAACAACAGCTTCCCAAGCTTTGCACGGCAGCTGGTTGGGCCAAATGTCACTTTGGCCTTGCTCTTCTGCAGCCGGCGCACAGAAAGAAGGTTAACGGACAAACCTTCAACCAACAGCACATTCCCCAGCCCCACAAGCCCCCCATTGGCTCCCTTTACCTTGGCATTCCCAACACCAATCACAGGGAGCAAAGCGCCTGAAGCGATAGCCACAAACTTAATCTTTCCAGGGGGCTTTACCTCGTCAAGCAAATCTGCCCGTAGGGTCATGTGACTTGTGCAACCTGAATCTATCACTCAGTGAGTGAAGGGGTGCATCACAACCTTCCCAACTGAGCCCACATCACCCTCACTCCCTTTCACATCCTCAACCATGAGGAACATCCCAAGGTCGACTTTACCTTGTGCACCATCACCTTGTGCACCTGGACCTTGCACAGCGCCACCTCGTGCACGTTCACCACTTGGCGGCTTCATGCCTGGAGGCGCCCATCCCTCAGGCCGGCTGAAACACTTGAACCGCGGGTGTCCAGACTTCTTGCAGTACCAGCACGCTCCCTCCATTTGAGTGCCTCCCCTGCCACCAGAGCTCCCATGCCCCTCGTTGTAGTCACCTCGGCCTCTCCTTCTGCCAAAACCTCTCCCATGGCCTCGGCCTCTCCCTCCCCCTCTTCCTCTGCTGCCTCCTGCAGCTCAATACCCCTCAGCAGTTTTGTTGGCAGCACCACCACCCATGTGGCGCCTGCGGAAGTCCTCCTGCAGAATCTGCTGCCGTAGCCACTCTGGTGTCCACTGGTCCTGCTGAGTGTTGAGGGTGGGGATGAGGTTGTCCCACGAGTTGTCGAGCACCGAGATGATCTTGGTGCACTGCTGCATCTGCGACACATTGCTGCCCGCCGCTGCCATCCTCGGATAGGTGTCCTTGATCTTTTCAATGACCGGCTTCACATCATCACCCGGTCGCATGGAGAGGGCAGCTAGCTCCTTCTCCAACACAATCACCATCAGCAGCGTGTTGGGCTGAATCACGTCGCGCAGTAGCTTCCACGCCTTTGGCCCGGAATCATCCAGCTCCACCAAATCCTTGATGTGTTGGAACATGTCGTTGTTGACCGATTGAAGGATTAGGTCGAACAGCACCGCGCTCTTCCCAATCCACCGATCGCGGGAGTCGCCTTCCTCCGGCATCTTCTCTTCTCCCATCGCAAGTTTCAGCAGCTTGTAGCACTAAAACACACTCCGCATCCGCCCGCTCCATTCCTCATAGTTGGAGCCATCCAATGCCTCGATCTTGGATGGTGGCGGCTCATTCCTCTTCTCAGCTGCATCTCCACTCCCTTGACTCATTTCCTCTGCTCCCAAGCACAGGTTCCAGCTCCCCCTTTGCTGTCCACGCCGAAGACCCACAATAGTTTCACAAGTGTCGGCGCCAACGAAATTTCGGCAGAGTTTCCCCTTAGCGGAAGCCACATGCAACCTCCAGAACTCCACTTAGGCATGCCCACAGGCCATGGTGGGTCTAAGAGGGTCTTCATACTTCAGTAGACACTCCACAAAGTCCTTAATTGCTCTGATACCACTTGTTAGAGACTAAGGACGGAGTCTATGAAGATTAGGGGACAAGATATCTCAGAATCGTTGGACTATAATTCTGGACAGAAATGTCGTCGTCACAAGAAACCTCATCGACCAAACACGCACTGTTAGAATTCTCTCAAACTCAAGTATGTTGTAGCCTTTTACCGTGGCTATCGTTCCCAATTTGAATTGGATCAAAATATGGAGTATAACTGGAGTCATGAATTTCGGCGCACTAGGGGGTATGCTGCCGTAGAAAACTTAACTCGATCACAAAGTTGTCTCACAAGTTCACACAAGAAAGTTAGAGTAGCAAGAACCAGGTAGAAGGGGATAAAGAGGACGAGAGGGAAGGTCCCAAGAGAGTCCCCAACCAAGGAAACCCCATACCACACAATTCCCCTCTCTATAGGCACCCCAACTTTGACATTTGTCACTTTCCGAACCCATGCCATCCACCTCACCCAACTTGGCCACACTTGCCAACCTGGTTTGGCTTCTCCAAACCACTTGGCATCATCTACATTGATGGTGACGAATTTCCCAACCCCCAAAAGTCTGTATCCCATATTGAGTCAACCCACAAATTCCCATAGTCGCTGCATCACAATCAAAACTTCGAACGATCATATCTTTCTTGTTCTTGCTTCGATCGCGATGATTCTTGGTTCGTCGGAAAGCTCTTGAGCAGAGAAGTCACTTCAGATATCTGCCCAATCCAAATCACATTCACACACACAGAGAGAATCCAAACCACACAAAAAAAAGATTCTTGCACACACCACACATGCAACGCACGAACATATGATGGGAGGTAGACAGACGTGAATGCAAACGATAGCATCACATAACACACCGAAAATGGGGGGCACGGGCGTGACTCATGGAGGTGCGGGCGATCTCCATGATCAAGCCTATGCGGCGCTCAGCAACCCCATTCTGGTGTGGGGACTCTGGAAGCGTCTAGGACTGACGGATGCCCTGCTCGCGTCAGAATCCAGCGAGAATGCCAGAGCGAAACTCACCCCCGCGGTCGGAGTGAAGACAGATGACACGACAACCACGAGTGTCCGCAGTGGTAAGCAACCACCGGATCAGTGTAGAAGTCACGTCGGACTTCTTCGCCAGGGGGAACACTGTGGTGTAGCGGGAGTAGTCGTCAACGACCACGAGAAATAAACTCTCTCGCTCAGGGCCAGGGCGCGAGGCGGGGCCCCAGACGTCCAAGTGGAGAGTCTCAAAGGGCTCGATGGCCAGATGCAAGCGAAGGCGGCAACGCCGGCAAGACACGCGGGAGGCATACGACAAAACAGACGCTGACTAGACATAGCGCGCAGGCGAGAAATGGACGGGTGCCCCATCCGGTGGTGCCACAAAACAGTGGGGTGGGCAAGTGACTGGCAGGAGCACGACGCAGCAACTGGAACAGACGCCGGAACCTGACCAGACACAGCTACCTGGGGAGACGCGGCAACCTGGTGAGACGCGAGAACCTGACGAGGGACAGTGACAGGGGTTGGGGGCATTAGCTACTGCTGCTGCCACTTCTGCTGCTGCTGCAGCTGCTGCTGCCGCTGCTGCTGCTGCCCTCGGGGGCCAGTGTGAAGTGTGTAGAGACCAAAGCGCGGCTCAGCGGTAAAGGTGGCGAGAGGCACATACGTGTCCCCGTCGACACAAACCGCAGTTTCGCCAGAAGGCTCAATCCACACACCCATGTGCTGACTCACGAGCGGCCTCACGCCCACCAAGTTCCTCGAGAACGAGGGGACGTGGAAGCCGGTCAGAGAACCGGAGGGAACAGCCGGGCACGGAAGCGTAGTAGTGTAGCGAGCAGTGACTCGTCCCGAAGTGGGATCAGCCACTGCTACAGAGACCGGCGTAGGAAGTGGGGTAAGTGTCATGCGGTCGCGGAAGAAACAGTGCGAAGCTCCGGAGTCCAGAGTGAAAGATAGCGAAGCGTCCTCCGGAGCAGCTCCTGGACTAGTGTCTACACAAGTATCTACACTAGCAACAGGCACCTCAGCAAGACTAGCACCTAAGCTAACAACACTCGAGTAAATAGAGTCAGAAGCACTAGAGTCAACAACAGCATGCATAGCATGAGGAGTTCCTAAGAGATCAAGCAACTGAGAAGCCGACATGCCCCACAGAGCGGGGCCGTACGTCTGAACAAGGGGAAGCCATTCAGGGGCAGGGCCGTCAACACCGTAGGCCAATCGAACCGTGACAGTAAGCTGAGCAAAGCACTGACCCGGTGGGTGGCTGCGGCCACAAGGCTGGCTGCGGCGGGCACCCGTCAGAACGTGATAGGTGCAGGGAGGGTGGACGACACCGCGCTGCAGCTGACGTTGTCCTGACCCCTGCCCCAAAACCTCCTGTTGCCACTGCTGCTGCTGTAGCTGCTGCAAGGGGAAGGGCTGCTGCTGCTGCTGCTGTCGTTGAGTCAGGTACCACGCTGCTGCTCCACCCCCTGCGGCTGGCAGACCAGTAGGCGGCCTACCCTCAGCGTCAAAGCGCAGGACCCTAGGGGTTGCCGTAGCGGAAGCGAAGAGGTGGATACAGCTGCTGTCGAAACCCTAAACGCCTAAAGGGCCTATTAGGGCGTGACAGACAGTGCGTCACGACGGGACGGACGCGACTAGCAGGGACAGGCGCGACAGGCGCGGACGGGCAGGGCGCACGGGGCGCGACGCACGGGCAGGGCGCAGCGGGGGCGCGACGGGCGGGCAAGGCGCACGGGGCGTCACGGACGGGCAGGGCGCACGGGGCGCGACGGACGGGCAGGGCGCAGCGGGGGCGCGATGGACGGGCAGGGTGCACGGAGCGCGTGCGACGGGACGGGAGAGGAAGCGCGACGCGGACGGGACGGGACGGGACGGGCGTCGCGGCGCAGCGGGACAGAAGGGGGGTGACGCGATGGGACAGCAGGGACGACGGGACAGCAGGGGGGCATGCGACGGGACACCAGTGGCAACGGGACAGGACGGGACAGCAGGGGCAACGCGACGGCAGGGGCGACGCGACGGGACAGCACGGGCGACGGGACAGCAGGGGTGACGGGACGGGACGGTGTTAGAATGTTGTGAACGAGAATGAATGAACTAGAAAACAGTTGGGTACAAGTACTAACCCTAATTGGGTTGTACCCCTTATGGGCTACCCCACTACAGCCTACACAAATGTATAAGCTATAATGTTCTGACACACCCCCATAGGCAAAGTGGGGGAGAACAAGTGGTCACAAGACCAGTCAAGAAAAGCAAAGCAAGCTCAGGGTGGATCACAAAGTCACCACACAGTCCAAGCACAAGCAAAGGGCCACAAGGCCAGTTCACATGCAGAGTTATGTAAAGAGAACAAACAATACTGTGATCATAGCCTAGCAAGTGAGTCAAGCAGTAAGCAAGTGAGTCAAAGTAGGCACAAGGCCTAACACAGTAGTAAAACGCTGATGATCACCAGGCGGAAGAGCCTTGGTGAAGACATCAGCAGTGTTGGCCCGAATGGCCACGTACGCAAGACGAAGCTGGCCACGCTGCTGCAACTCTCGAGCAAGGAAGTATCGCAGAGCGATGTGCTTCGTTCTGTGCTCTAGTCTGTGCTCCTGACACAAGGCAATCATGGCCTTGTTGTCTAAGTACAGAACTGGAGGTGAACGAGGCTGCTCTCCCAAGTCTGTCAGCAGGTAGGTGAGCCAGCGTAGCTCCTGAGCAGCCATGGCCCCGGCGTAGATCTCAGCCTCACAACTGGAGCTGAGAACTGAAGACGAGCGGGTAGACCGCCAAGAAATAGAGCCAGAACCAAGGTTGAAGGTGTAACCCTATGGCGACCGCTGCCTAGCTGAGTCGTCAACCCAGGAGACGTCTGCGTGACCAGTGAGAACAACTGGACCCCGTCCTCCAAGCACGAGCCCCATGCCCGACGTACTGCACAGGTAACGCAGTACCCTCTTCGCAGCATCCCAGTGCACCTTTCGGTGCCTACCGGGAGCCACGTAGCGAGCCAGAAGGCTGAGAGGGTACGCGAGGTCAGGTCGTGTGCACGTCATCAGTTACATGAGGCAACCCACAAGCTTTGTGTACGGACCACTCGGCTCTACGGACTCGTCCGAAGGTGGAGCTGAGAGCGAGTGGCTGGTAGACAGAGGAGTGGGCAGTGGCGAGGAGAATTGGAAGCCGAAACACTGAAGGGCCTGGTGCACCATGTGTGACTGAGTCAGTGTGATGGTGCGCCGTGCTCTGTCCCGGGTGATCTGTAGGCCAAGATAGCTGTGCAGTTCACCCAGGTCAGTGCAGGTGTGTCTCGTTTGCAGCTCGGACTTCACAAGGGTCAGTGCCTCAGTGTCAGCAGTGGCAAAGACGAGGTCGTCGACGCACACGAGGATGTAGAACGGCGGCAGCGACGTGTCGGTGCGTAGAAACAGCGACGGGTCAGCAGTAGTAGGAGCAAACCCAAGAGCTGCAAGTGTAGTCCTCAGTGTGTCATGCCACTCGCGAGCAACTGGCGAAGACCGTAGACTGGCCGGCGAAGGCTCCACTAGGTACCTGCAGGAAACGTCCAAGTGAAACCAGGTGGTCGGCGCAGCCAGATCTCCTCGTGCAGGCTGCCCTGCAGGAAAGCTGTGGTGAAGTCCAGAGAGTGCAACTCGTAGTCACGCTGAGCAGCAACGTGCAGCAACACCTGACGAGTAGTCATCTTCGGGGTGGGGGAGAAGGTCTGGAAGTAGTCAACTCCCTGTCGCTGACTGAAGCCTCGAGCAACGTAACGCGCCTTGAAGGCAGGCGGAGAACCCGGCGGCCGCTTCACCTTGAGAATCCACATGCCATCGACTATGTTCGCCCGAGACAGGGGAACTTCGTCGACATAGGTGCCTGTGGACTTCATGATGCCATCTCGTCATCTGTGGCAAACGCCGACAGCTCAGGGAACAGGTAGGGCAGTAGCAGTCTGCCTAGAGCGGCAGTGGCAGGGGAGGAGTAGCGAGCAACTACAGCGTCATACAGGGCCTGTACTCTCCTGTGCTATCCAAAGTGAGTAGATTTGGCCACCGGCAGGTGGTTGCGAATGGCTAAGCGGACAGTAGCGTCACGAGACAGCCACTGGGAACCAGTCGCACCGTCAGTTGTGGCGGGAGGGGCTGGAGCGACACCGGACACGTGGTCAAACAGTGAGACACTGTCCTTAATATCGCTTAGTAGGTACAGTTGCAGATCGTCATGCCACGTGTCAAATGCAACCGGTCAACCCTCAGGAACGAACGCTAGAACTCTTAGCGAAGCCATAGTGGCGCAGCACTCAGGAGCAGCAGTAGAAGCAGTAGCAGCAGGAGTAGCAGCAGCAGTAGCAGTAGCCAAGGGGACAAGGGGCGGGGCCGAGGGGCCTAGGGGCCGAGGGGCCAAACACGAGGGTGGCGGGGCCGAGGAGCCAAGGGTCCTAGTGGTCGAGGGGCCGAGGGGACTAGGGGCCGAGGGGCCAAGGGGCCTAGGGGCCGAGGGGCCGAGGGGCGGGGCCGAGGGGCCAAACACGAGGCCGAGGGGCCAAAGGGGCCGAGGGGCCGAGGGGCCAAACACGAGGGTGGGGGGGGCCGAGGGGCCAAGGAGGCACGGGGCACCGGGGCCGCTGCTAGGGGCCGAGGGGTCAAACACGAGGGGCCACAGTGCCGAGGGGCAAGGGGCGAGGGGCCGAGGTGCCTGTTGCCTAGGGGCGAGGGGCCGAGGGGCCAAGGGGCCGAGGGGCCAAGGGGCCGAGGGGCCAAGGGGCCGAGGGGCCGAGGGGCCAAGGGGCGACAGGCCGCGGGGCCAGGTTATAAGGGGCCGAGGGGCCGAGGCTAGGGGCCGAGGGGCCTGGGGGCCGAGGTGCCTAGGGGCCGAGGGGCCTTGGTGCCTAGTGGCTAGGGGCCGAGGGGCCAAACATGAGGGGCCACGAGGGGCCGGGGGGCCAAGGAGCGAGGGGCCGGGGGCCGAGGGGCGACGGGGTCGACGGGGCCAACGGGGCCGTGGGGTCGAGCTAGGGGCGGGGGGGGGGCGACGCTAGGGGCAACGGGGCCAACGGGGCCTACGGGACCGAGGGGCCGAGTTAGGGGCGGCGGGGCCAACGGGGCCGAGGGGCGCGGCTAGGGGCGACGGGGTCGACGGGGCCAATGGGGCCGAGGGGCGCTGCTAGGGGCGACGGGGTCGACGGGCGCGGCAAGGGGCGACGGGGCCAACGGGGCCGAGGGGCCGAGCTAGGGGCGACGGGGTCGACGGGGCCAAGGGGCCAAGCTAGGGGCAACGGGGCCAACGGGGCCGAGGGGCGCGGCTAGGGGCCTAGGGGTCAACGGGCGCGGCTAGGGGCGACGGGGTCGACGGGGCCAACGGGGCCGAGGTGCGCGCCTAGGGGCGACGGGGTCGACGGGGCCAACGGGGCCGAGGGGCGCGGCTAGGGGCGACGGGGTCGACGGGGCCAACGGGGCCGAGGGGTGCGGCTAGGTTCCTAGGGGTCGACGGGCGCGGCTAGTGGCGACGGGGTCGACGGGGCCAACGGGGCCGAGGGGCGCGGCTAGGGGCGACGGGGTCGACGGGGCCAACGGGGCCGAGGGGCGCGGCTAGGGGCCTAGGGTTCGACGGGCGCGGCTAGGGGCGCGGCTAGGGGCCTAGGGTTCGACGGGCGCGGTTAGGGGCGACGGGATCGACGGGGCCAACGGGGCCGAGGGGCGCGGCTGGGGGCGACGGGGTCGACGGAGCCAACGGGGCCGAGGGGCCGAGCTAGGGGCGACGGGCCGGGGCCTAGGGGCAATGGGCGCGGGCCTAGGCTAGCAGGGCAGTAAACAGACCGGTCCTAGGGGACCTGCTCTGATACCATGTTACAATGTTGTGAACGAGAATGAATGAACTAGCAAACAGTTGGGTACAAGTACTAGCCCTAATTGGGTTGTACCCCTTATGGGCTACCCCACTACAGCCTACACAAATGTATAAGCTATAATGTTCAGACAGACGGGACAGCAGGGGCGACGCGACGGCAGGTGCGACGGGACGGGACAGCAGGGGCGATGGGACGGGACGGGACGGGACAGCAGGGGCGAGGCAATGGCAGGGGCGACGCGACGCAGGCGCAGCAGGCGCTAGGGCACGAGAGAGACGAGCGCGAGAGGCGCTAGGGGACAGTACGGGCGTAACAGACACTAGGGTACGGGACAGGCTCGGGCGCTACGGACGTGAACGAGAGGAATGGGATCCTACCTACTGGATCCTAACCTAGGTGATACCATGTCAAGAATGAAAGTGTTGGTTTCACTAAGGTTGGTTGGGGTACATAAACCTAACCCTAACAGTTGTACCCCATATAACACACATCACTAAGACTACAACATTTGACAATTGCTTCGCATGTCGCAACTGTCTTGAAGGTTTCGCGCTGCAACGTGGTAACTGAAGGGATCGCAATAAAAACTGCAACTGTAGCGATGCCTGTATTGCCGTTAATAAGGGACTGCTCCCCTCACAGTACATGGCTATGACTATATGCATTTTATTTTATTTAATTATCATATTGTCATTTAACAGTCACCTTATAAAGAATTCTGCTTTCAAAAAAATATCTGGTTAGTCTAACAGAAGCTTCTGAATTTGTGGCAGTTCTACAGCTTGAAATCCATCTCCATAATCTGGTTATTGTGCTATAGGTTTCAAAATGTGTAATTACAAATATCAAGTAATGTGAAAAGTTAGGGAATCACTTACCTAACCTTTATCGCACATTGTGAAAACGGAGTATGACAGAGTTTTGGCGGGATTGTCAACGGACTGCATTGCGATGCTCATCGCGAATCTCCGCCGCAAGGGTGAGCGGTTCGACCTCGGAGCTTGAGGATTCCCAAAGTTGCGACTGGCGCTGACACTTCGCTACAAGTTGCGCTTTCGCGAGTGGGTCGTCGGCCCACCAGAGAGCTGTTGCGAAGGTGCCGACGACCGGAGAACCAACGTGCATGCGACACATGTAAGGCAGCGTGCGGCTGGGAGTGATTTCGTTTCATCGGCTCGCCTGAGTCGCCTCGCCTCGACCTTGTCGCTCCCTTGTCACCCACGCGCTCTCTCTCTCGAGTTCTCTTTCCCTTGTCGTTCCCTTGTCGCCCAGGTGACAAAGCTCGGCGGTTTTTCTCTAGCTCACTCAAACAAGCAGCAACAACCAACCAACCAACACTGCAAGCAAAGCTCGTTGAAACTCCTCCCAGCAGCTCGGCTTACGAATTCTCGAGGTCGATAATACGGTGACTAGTGACACTGGGCACCTTGGCTACGAGTCCAGGCTAGAACAATCTTGACGCACTCGATCAGGAAGCCTTTTCAGTGCCTAATATCCTCCTCGCTTCGATATTCCTGCACGTCCTGCCACGTCGTATGAGATCAGTGCAGAACCGTAATTTATGCCGAAACCTTGAATTCGATTCAACTCTAAGCTTGCCGACCGCCTAATCTCTCGAGCCTCTCTATTTATTGTCGACTTTCTGCCTTCTAAAAGCGGAGAGCGCTTACGATCTGAAACCAGCAGCTCCGAGCCGCGCAGGAATGGCGGTGAGTAGAAGTACGGCGTTGGGAGCGCCGCCAGGCAGACCGCGAGCAGCAGTGACAACGTGGAAGGCGGCGGTACCGACGACGTTCCACCACCATCACCACCACCACCGCGATGACTTCCGCGAGCGGATTAAACCCGGCGCCGGCATGTTTACCGGCGCGCTGACGCAGCGACGGCTCGCCCGCCTGCTAGCCGTCGCCGCCGGTATCTTCATGCTGGTGGTCTTCGTTGCGCCGAAAGGACTACTTGAGAGGTGAGCGCGTGAGCGGGTAAGCGGGTGAGCGGATGGGGGAGAATTCACGTAAAGCATTCACTTCACAGAGAGCAACTCGCACCATCGAGTGGGTAACGTAACGCATTCAGGTAACGTGTTCCTAGTACATTCGAGTGGGCTATGTCCTCGATAACTGACCGGTCGCCGGCTTGACCATGACGCGTCGACGAGGCGTCACTTATACATCCGACGGCATCCACCCCGGCAGTCGTCGCAACCGGCTCTCGTCGCAACCAGTAGTCGTCGCAACCGGCAGTCGTCGCAACCGGCAGTCGTCGCAACCGGCAGTCTCTGGAGCCGACATGCAACGAATGCGATCAAGGTGAAGCACGACGACGCGTATTGCCTGACGGTTTACCGAAACGGATGAACGCTTGACCGTCGGCGACGCGAGCACACTCAAACCAACCCGCTTCTTCTGCTCATTCCTCTCTCACCGTGCCGTGCCTCCCCATGTCTTCCGCAGAGTCTCTGGAGCCCGCAATCCACGGACGCTTTTAGAGGCGCCTCAAAAGCCTCTCCCTTCTCACCGTGTTCTCCCCATGTTTCCCCGTACCAGCCCTTGGAGCCCGGAATCCACGGACGAGAATCTGACGCACGAGGCGGACCGGCCCAACCCCCACCCTCCCCCTCCCCTTCCCCCCAACAACCCCCATGCAGCCCCTGGAGCCCAGAATCCACGGACGAGAAGCTGAAGCACGAGGCGGACCGGCAGATGGACGTGCTGACGGTGGCGGACACCAACACGGGCAAGCGCCGCTTCGTCATGGACCGTCTGCGCGCCACCTTCACGCGCAACACGTGGGGCTCCGACCGCCAGCGCATGGCCGCGGGGCTGCGGGAGGCCTCCGCCGCGGATGGCGCAGGCGGGGGGGGAGTGGGAGACGGGGGAGGGGTTGGCGGAGGGGTTGGCGGAGCGGGCGCGGGTGCGCGGCGCGCGGAGGAGGTGAAGCAGCCGGAGGAGGTGTCGGGGGAGAAGGTGGAGAGCCGGCAGAAGCCTCTGCCAGTTAACTTGCCGGCCGTCAAGAAGAAGAAGCGGCGGACGGGGCCGTTTAGCCGGCGGTCGGTGCTGGAAAAGTCGTCCGTGGAGGCGCTAGAAGCGGGGCAGATGGCGCTTCGGGAGATGAGCGCGGAGATGGAGAGATTAGAGACGTTAGAGCGCGAGGGGAAGAAGGACCCGCGCGCGGAGGGCGCGGCTGCTGTGAACACGTGTCAGAGAGCTATAGTGCTGACGGAGGGGGATGAGGAACTCAAAAGCGGGGATATTAAGCTGCCGTGCGGGATGCGCGTGGGATCCGCGATTACAGTGGTGGGCATGGTGCCGTCCGCGCCTGCGGAAGCGGGGCGTGGGGGGGCGGCTCCCGGGCATGGGGGGACGGAAGTTGCGGCGAGGGAGGCGGGCGCGGGGGAGGTGGCGGCGGGAGGAAGGGGGACGGGCAGTGAAGGGTCGGCGCTGTCGTTTATGCTGGAAATACTGGTGAGTGGGGGGGGGGGGGTGGTGGTGAGTGGGAGACGCGAAGCTAGAGGGAGGGGCATTTTCCTGGTTGGGTTTGAGAATATGGTAGGCTTGGCGAAACTGATAGGGTTGGGCTCTATCCCCCTTGTAACCCCCCTCTATCCCCCCTCCAACCCCTCTCTAACACCCCTGTACCCCCCCACTATCCCCCCTGTAACCCCCCTCCATCCCCCCTGTAACCCCCCTCCATCCCCCCTGTAACCCCCCTCCATCCCCCCTGTAACCCCCCTCTACCCCCCTCTATCCCACATCGCCAACCTATTCCCCCTCATCTCTCTGCTACCCCCCCTCTGCCTTCCCTTTCCCCGTCTACCTCCCCTTTAACCCCCGTCTCCCCCCTCTTCCCCCTTCTCCCCCTCTATCTCCCCTCTATCCCCCCTCTCTCCCCCCTCTTCACCCCTCTCCCCCTCTGTCTCCACTCTATCCCCCCTCTCTCCTCCCTCTTCCCCTCCTCTCCCCCTCTTTGTCCCCTCTAACCCCCGTTTACCCCCAAGGGTCTGGTGTTGGTCAGAGGGAGGGAACGACACGCGTCCACTGCACCTTTCCCTTTCCCTCACCTGTTTTTGCCCCTGAGGGGACCGTAAGAGTCGAAAAGTTTCACCTGGACTCAAAAGCGCTCACCTGCTCTCGCTCCTGAAGGGACTTTACGTTTCACCTGGACTCAGAAGCCGCTTCTTCAAGCAGTATCTGCCCTTTTTATCCTCACCTGTGTTTGCCCTTGAGGGGACCTCTAAGTGTTGGAAGGTTTCACCTGGACTCAGAAGCCGCTTTCTCAAGCAGCACCTCCCCCCTTTTCCCTCACCTGCACTCGCCCCTGAGGGAGCAGAAGCACGTGCAGCAGCAGCTTCCCGCCTTCACCCTCCTGCATGCCCTTTCTTCCTCATCTCCCCGCTCCCCTCTCCCGTTCTCCCTCCGCCCCCTCCCCTTCTCGATCACCGCACTCTCCTCATCCTCCCTCTGGAACCCCTTCTCAACCCCCCCACCCCCTTTCCCCAGGGCCTGGTCGTGGTGAAGGGCGAGGAGGCAACGCGCATATACCACCTGCACGCGCACCTGACGGGCGACAGCAGAGGCAGCAGCGGAATCAGTAGTGTTGTTGCCGGCAGTGGGGGCAGCAGCAGCGTGGGGGGCAGCAGCAGCGTGCGGGGCAGTGGGGGCAGTGCGGGCAGTGCGGGGGTGCGCGTGATCGAGCAGAACACGTGCTACCGCGGGCAGTGGGGCGAGTCTGTGCGATGCGAGGGGTTTGCTTCTACATACCACGAGGAGCGAGGTGCGTGGCGTGGGGAGTCAGGTGGGGGCAGGGGGCGCGATGTGGGTGCAGGAAGAGAGAGGTGGGTGCAGGAAGAGAGAGGTGGGTGCAGGAAGAGAGAGGTGGGTGCAGGAAGAGAGAGGTGGGTGCAGGAAGAGAGAGGTGGGTGCAGGGGGGAGAAGAGATGGAGGAAGGGGGGAGAGAAGGGTGCAGGGAGGGGGCAGTGGGGGCAGTGCGGGCAGTGCGGGCAGTGTGGGCAGTGCGGGCAGTGCGGGCAGTGCGGGCAGTGGGGGCAGTGCGGGCAGTGGGGGCAGTGCGGGCAGTGCGGGCAGTGGGGGCAGTGCGGGTGATCGAGCAGAACACGTGCTACCGCGGGCAGTGGGGCGAGTCTGTGCGGTGTCAAGGGTTTGCTTCCACGTACCACGAGGAGAGAGGTGCGTGCAGAGGGGGAGAGGTGCGTGCAGGGGAAAAGAGGTGGGTGCAGAGGGAGTGAGGTGGGTGCAGAGGGAGAGAGGTGGGTGCAGAGGGAGAGAGGTGCGTGCAAAGGGAGAGAGGTGCGTGCAGAGGGAGAGAGGTGCGTGCAGAGGGAGAGAGGTGCGTGCAGAGGGAGAGAGGTGGGTGCAGAGGGAGGGAGGTGTGAGTTGGGGTGTGACTGCTGTGCAACTTTGGGGGTGAGTGAACTGTTCTTCAGCGTTGGGGGTGGGTTGACTGTTCTCAGGCGCTCCGCTCTTCAACCCTCCTGCAGTTCACCCCTCTCTCTCGTCACCCCTCCCCTTCTTCACCCGTCCCCCTCTTCTCCTCTCTGTTGTCCCCACAACAGTGGACGGGCAGCGGCGGTGTGAGAAGTGGTCGCGGGAGCGGGCGCGCACAGAGGAGGACCAGGAGCGGATGGACGGCGCTGAAGGCGCGGATGGCACCACGCACCTGGACACGGAGAAGCTGTCGGGGTGGCAGCGACAGGTGAGAGGGGCGTGTGCGACGCAAGGGTGCAGTGAGCACTGTCAGCTGGTGTGTGTGTGTGCAGTGAGGGCTGTGAGATGGCGCAGATGGCACCACTCGGACACGGAGAAGCTGTCAGGGTGGCATCGACAGGTGAGAGTGATGCGTGTGATGCAAGGAGCAGCGAGGGCAGTTTGTGGGGAGGGGAAAGCCATGCAAGGCGCGGATAGGCAGCTCATGCAAATGGAGGAACTGGTGGGGTGGCATCGGCGTGAGCGGGACCTGTGAGAGGGGCGTGTGTGGAAGGCAAGGTGGTAGCAGCTGAAGGACACAAAGAAGCTGTCCGGATGGCCGCAGCAGGTGAGAGTGGCGTCAGCTGGTGCGCGCGTGCACCACAATCCACTCCCATGCACCCCTATTCACCCCACTCCACCGCTCTGCACCCCTCTGCACCGTACTGCACCCCTCGGCACGCCCTGGCAGGTGATGAAGCAGGCGGACAAGGAGGTGACGGAGGAGTGGCCCTTCCCCTTCCATGAGGACCGCCTCTTTGTGCTCGTTGTGCGCGCCGGCTGGGAGGGCTTTCATGTGTCCGTCGACGGCAACCACGTCGCGTCCTTCCAGTACCGCTCGGTGAGTCGCACTGCATTCCCCCCCTCACACGCTCCATCACACGCTCCCTCACGCTTCCTCCCTCACTCACACCCTCCCTCCCTCGCACCCTTTCTCCTTTGCCTCCCGTCACCCACAGGGCAACCCGCTAGAGGAGGCCACAGCAGTGGCCATCAGCGGCACCATCCGTCTCAAGTCATTCGTCGCCACGTTGCTCCCGATCTCCCTTTTGCCTCTCATCATCACCCTTCCTCCCCCCACCCTTCCGCCCTCTCACCCTCCCTCAATCCCCCCATCACACCCTCCCACTCCACAGGGCAACCCACTAGAGGAGGCCACAGCGGTGGCCATCAGCGGCGCCATCCGTCTCAAGTCATTCGTCGCCACGTCGCTGCCGCTCTCCCCACCGCTGCGCACGGCGGACCTGGAGGCGAGCGAGTCGCTCAAGGCACCGGCTGTGAGGAGGGACGCGAACGTGAGCATGTTCATCGGCATCCTGTCCGCCACCAACCACTTTGCCGAGCGCACCGCTGTGCGCAAGACGTGGCTGCAGCACCCTCAGATCCGCAGTGGGGAGGTCGTGGCTCGGTTCTTCCTCGCCCTGGTGAGTTGCTGCCTTGTGTCTCTTCTGTTAGAGCGTTGAAGCAGCTCAAAGAGAGAGGCGCTACAGGCGCCTCAAGAAGCGACATGGGGAGGTTCCGGTGCCGTTCTTCCTTGCGTTGATGAATGGCTGCCCCTCCTGCTAGAGTCGCTGCTGCCTCAAGGGGCGCGATAAAAAGGTTGTCGCGCGATTACTTCCTGGAGCTGGTGGGCTAATGTGCTGGTGCCAGTATAGTATGTTCCCTCTGTGCCGTGCTGCTTCCTCCTGTGGGCACCTCTGGCCGCGAGGCGGTAGGCTGGTTTGTTGACTTTTTGTCGCAGTGGGCTGGTTAATTCAGCTCAAAAGGCGGCTTTTTCACTCCAAGGCGATGCATGCAGCTCTCGCAAGCATGCAGGTGTTGCGTGCGTGCCCCTGATTCCCCCATCCATCCCAATGTGCTAAAGTCCAATGTCCAATGTCTGCGCTGTACGGAGACATGGTGGTGCTGCCTTCACTCACATCCCTCTCCACCCGATCCCACCCCTCCCCCCAATGTGCAGCATCCGAGCATCCAGGTGAACGTGGAGGTGCAAAAGAAAGCAGCGCTGTACGGAGACATGGTGGTGCTGCCGTTCATCCCTTCCCTCACCACCTACTTTCATCGCTCTCCACCCAATCTCATCCCATCTCACCAGCATCCGAGCATTCAGGTGAACGTAGAGGTGCACAAGGAGGCAGCGCTGTACGGAGACATGGTGGTGCTGCCATTCATCGACCGCTACGACCTGGTGGTGCTCAAGACCATCGCCATCTGCGAGTTCGGGGTGAGCAGTGCTTGCAGCGCGCGCAGGTGGGGTTAGAGCTGCCTGGGTTCAGTGCTACCTCATTGCTGCCCTGTTCTCTCATTGCTGCCTGTGTTGGGGTGTCACGCATTAATGCACCCCCTTCTCTCCTCAAGACCGTCCTCGACGGAGTTCAAGGTGTTCAAATGCCTCCTCCCCCCTTCCCCTCTAACATCGCAGGTCTTCAAGTACCTTCGTCCCCCTTCTCCCACTCACACCCCTTTCCCCCCCCCGTTCCTCCCAGCTCCGCAACGTGACGACCAACTACATAATGAAGGTGGACGATGATAACTTTGTGCGCCTGGGCGCCCGTCCCCCTTTTACTGACGTCTTTTTCTCCATTCTCACCCATTCCCACCCCGCTGCACCCCCCTCGTCCAGCTCCGAAATGTATCAACCAACTACATAATGAAGGTGGACGACGACAACTTTGTGCGCCTGGACGCCGTGTTCGACGAGATCCGATTCGCCAACCACGCCAGCGGGATGTACATGGGCAACATCAACGAGTTCCACAAGCCGCTCAGGGAGGGCAAATGGGCGGTGTCTGAAGAGGTGAGACAAGGAGAGGGTGAGGGGGGCGGGGGGTGGGAAGGGGGTGACCATGCGAGCGGGCTGTACATGGGCAACATCAACGATTTCCACAAGCCTCTGAGAGAGGGAAATGGGCCGTCTCAGAAGAGGTGAGGGATGGGACGGCTGAGGAAGTGAGTAGCGAGGAGCGAGGGAGAAACAAATGAAGGAGCGCATCTGGACAGTGGGCCATTTCCCCATGCTTGCACCCTGCCACCCTGATCGTATGCGACATTGGAGTTGACTCAAATACGCCCCTGGCCTGCCCTCGTGCCTGTGCCCTGCCGCCCATCCCCTTTCCCCGCTTACTAGGAGTGGCCGGAGACCATCTACCTGCTGTACACGAGCGGGCCCGGGTAATCAGCGTACGGGATACTGGAGTCTCCACTCATTAGTCACCCCATCCCTGCGCCCATCCCTTCCCCGATCCCCTCCTCATGCTTGCACTGTGCCACCCATCCCCCTGGCCCAAACCAGGAGTGGCCGGAGACCAACTACCCGCCGTACGCCAACGGGCCGGGGTACATCGTCACACGCGACATTGCTGACTTCATCGTGCGCATGAAGGAGTACAAGATGCTGCGGGTGGGTTGAGAGCGGTGGTGTGGGCGGGTTGCTTAGTGTGCACACTGGGCGGTGTGCATTCTACCCCATGGTGGGTAGAATGAAGGACTACTAGATGTTAAGGGTGGGTGGAGTGCTGACGGGGTTTGAATTGAAATGGTTCCCTGCATCCTCAGGCATCCACTGTTCTCAGTAAACCCATTCCTGCTTATGTCGCTCGTGGCTTGGTCGTCGCCCTCATTGCAATGGTATCTCCAGCCTCTTGCTTCCAGTCCCTCTGCACATTCCTCCCTGTTCTCCCTTCTCCCTGCCCTCTGCTGCAAACCTTCCCAAGAGTGATTTTGAGCACACACACCAATTCATTGCACTCGCCCCTCCATCTCCCCCCCCCTCTCTCTCTCCCCCATCAGATATTCAAGATGGAGGACGTGAGCATGGGCATGTGGGTGGTGCAGTACGGCATCAACAACACCATTCACTACATCCACAACTGGCGCTTCTGCCAGTTCGGCTGCATGGACGACTACCTCACCGCCCACTACCAGTCGCCGCGCCAGATGCTCTGCATGTGGACCAAGCTGTCCAGAGGGGAGGCGAGGTGCTGCGCCTAGTTAATCTGACTGCATTGAAATGGTTGTTCTTGTTAGTTATATTACCGGTACCAGTCAGGCTGCCAGATGCTCTGCATGTGGACCAACCAAGCTGTCAAGAGGCGAGGCCCGCTGCTGCTGCACTTAGCCAAGCGTTGTGCTTGGCTCTGAGTTGTTTAGCATACGTGCAATGAAGCATGGTTACTAGTTAGTCGGGCTCCAGGTTTCCAGGCCCTGCTTGCAAAGCGCAAAGCAAAGAGCCTAACCAGTCTTGTATGCAGGTTCACTGGTGAAGCACTTGATTACATGCTAGATCCTTTTGATTGTCAAAATGTTATAGTGCTTACATTGTGTAGGCTGTAGTGGGGTAGCCCATAAGGGGTAAACCCAATTAGGGTTGGTACTTGAGCCCATCTCATTCATAGTTCTTTCATTCACGTTCAGTAATCTGACATGGTTTCAGAGCAGGTCCTGTTCTAGAACCGACTTTTTACGGCCCACCACAGAGCGCTGCCCCACCAGTCGCACTACCCTGACGCCCTGCCCTGCCTGTCGCGCCGCCCTGCTGGCCGCCGCGCCGCCTTTTGCAGCCAGCGCGCCGCCCTTTTCCAGCCCGCCGCGCCGCCATTTGCAGCCCGCTCGCCGCCCCTTGCAGCCCGCGCGCCGCCCTTTGCACCCGCGCGCCGCCCTGCTGCGTGCAGCCCTGCTAGCCGGCGCCCTGCTGCCCGCACAGCCCGCCTGTTGCCCGCCCTACTGCGCGCAGCCCTGCTGGCCGACGCCCTGCTGCCCGCGCACTGCCCTGCTGGCCGCCGCACCACCCTGCCCTGCCTGCGCGCCGCCCTGCTGGCCGCCGCCCTGCCCTGCCATTTGCGCTGCCCTGCCCTGGCCGCGCGCCGCTCTTCCCTAGCCGTGCGCCGCCCCGCCCTGTCCTGCGCGCTTCCCTAGTACTTGCGCGCTGCCCTGCCTACGTGCTGCCCTGCTCGTCGCGCGCCACCCTGCTCTGCCCGCTATGGCTTCTCTCAGTGTACTCACCTTCGATCATGAGGGCCGTCTGATCCAGTTCGATACGTGGCTCGACGACTTACATCTGTACCTACTGAGTGATTCTAGAGACAGCGTTTCGTTGTTCGACCACACGTATGGAGCCTCTCTCGCCCCTCCCGCCACAGCTGACAGTGCGATTCGCTCACAGTGGCTTACCCGTGACGCTGCTGCTCGCTTAGCCGTTCACAACCACCTGCCGTTAGCCGAACGCGCTCACTTTGGCCAGCACAAGACTACTAAAGCCCTGTACGACGCTGTAGTCGCTCGTTACTCTTCCCCTGCTATTGCTGCTCTAGGCCGCCTTATACTGCCCTACCTGTTTCCCGAGCTGTCAGCCTTTGCCACTGTCGAGGACCTCGTTACCCACCTCCGCACTAGCGACGCTCGCTACCGCGCTGCCCTCCCAACAGAGTTCCTTGACAGGAACCCGCCCCCGATGTACACCACTCTCTACTTCATAGTCACCCGCCTCCCTGACTCTCTTCGCGCTGTCTGGGACCACTTTCTCGCACGTGACCCCACAGACCTCACTGTCAACCTGCTCGAGAAGCACCTCCTTGCAGCTAAGGCTAGCGTAGTCGCTGTAGGTGCTGCTCGTGGCACTCCTCGCACACCCTTCTTTAAGGAGTGTTCCCCCTCCCCCCTTGCCCCCTCCTACGCCTCTGCTGCTGCTGTTGACATCCTTGGTGCTGAGGATGTCGGGGCTGCTTCTGCTATTAGTGGGAAGCGCTGCAGCAGCAAGGGCAAGGGTGGCAAGAGTGGTGGCGGTGGCAGCAGGGGTGGCGGTGGTGGCGGCGGTGGGGGTGGCGGTGGTGGCGGCAGTGGGAGTGTTGGCAGAGGCAGTGGTGGCGGTCGGGGTGGAGCTGTTCAGAGGGGAGGTTCTGACGGTGGCCAGAGGCAGCAACAGCAGCGTCGGAGAGAGACCCCTACGCCCCAACAGCTTCGTGAGTGGTTTGCTCAGCATGGGGCGTCTGGGGGTAGTGTTCGCTGCCCGTATGTCATTCGCACGGGTGACCGTGCTGGTCAGACATGCAGGAAGTTTCACTCTCAGCACCGCTGCTTCTCCCGCCTTGACGACGCTTGGCACGCTGAGTTTGGTGACGAGGCTGAGCGCCCCCGCTGGTCAGAGCTGCTTAGGTTTGGAGTTGATATCTTTGCTCTTGACTATGATGCTATCCTTGCTGCCATGTATGCCTTGTCTATTAGTGCTGAGGGTGACTGTTACCTGTGTGTGCCGCCCGACCCAGGTATGGAGGCTGCTGCTCTAAGTGCTAGTGAGTCTGCTCTCCCTTGTACTGTGCTTGCTGAGGCCTTGCACACCTTTACGCTTGACTCAGGTGCTTCCTGATGTTTCTTTCGCGGAAGTACCACCCTCACTCCACTCCCTGCACCTCTTTCGGTCAGACTGGCTGACTCCTCATGGGGCCCAGTTCTTGCCCGTTCCTCCACTGTTCTCCCGTGTTCGGCGGTTCCGTCCGGCTCACTGTTAGGTCTTCACCTGCCCTCGTTCTCTACGAACTTGGTGAGTACCGCTGCCCTCCAAGATGCGATGGTCACTACCACCACTCCTGGGGGTCGGCGTGTGTTGATCTGCATGTGTACACGGACGGGCCGTCACCTGGCCACGTTCACCCGTCGGCCTGGGTCGAGTCTGCACACACTGACTACCGAGCCTCCTCGGGTAGCTGCGTCTGCTCAGGTGTCCGCGTCAGGTCCGGTAGCAGCCCCCTGCTCGTGTCGCCTCATGTCGCACCAGACTCTCGTGTGGCACCACCGACTTGGTCACCCCTCCTTGCCTTGCCTTCGTGGCATGCACTCCCACCTCCTTGCTTCTGGTCTTCCTAGGTCTCTGCCTCCCCTCCCACCCTTGACTGCCCCGCCCTGCCTTCCTTGCGTCGAGGGGCGGAAGCGCGCCGCTCCTCACTCCTCCTGGTTTCCCGCGACGACTGCTCCCCTGCAGACTCTCTACATGGACGTGTGGGGCCCAGCCCGCGTCAGTGGACAGGGCCGCGAGCGCTACTTTCTGCTGGTTGTTGATGACTACACGCGTTACACCACGGTCTTCCCCTTGCGCAGCAAGGGTGAGGTCCCTGATGTCTTGATCCCTTGGATCCGCGCAGTCCGTCTCCAGCTCCGCGAACGGTTCCGCGATGACCTTCCTGTTCTGCGTCTGCACTCTTACAAAGGTGGTGAGTTCTCCTCTGACCTCCTGCGGGACTTTTGTCGTGGGGAGGGCATCCTCTAGTCGTTCACGCTTCCGGCCTTCCCGCAGCAAAATGGGGTTGCTGAGCGCCGCATTGGCTTAGTCATGGAGGTGGCTCGTACCTCCATGGTCCATGCGGTTGCTCCCCATTTTCTGTGGCCGTTTGCGGTCCGGTACGCTGCGCATCAGCTCAACCTCTGGCCCCATGTCTCCTTGCCGGAGACCTCGCCTACACTGCGTTGGATGGGGAAGGTTGGCGTTGTGTCGGTGTTCTGGGTATGGGGCTCTCGTGCCTTTGTCCTCGATTCTTCCGCGGACAAGCTCTCCTCCCGCGCTATTCTCTGCGTCTTCCTTGGCTTTCCCCCTGACGCGCCTGGCTGGAAGTTTTACCACCCCACCTCGCGCTGTGTCCTCCCCTCTCAGGATGTCACGTTTGACGAGTCGATCCCCTTTTACCGTCTCTTCACCTACCGCACTGCCCCTCTCCTCCCCCCGCCACTCTTCCTTGCTCTAGGACCCCCTCCGGTAGACCCCCTCCCCCCCCAGGGTCTTGCTCCCTTAGGTGTGTCTCAGGTAGACCCACTCCCCGGGACTGTACCTGTCGAGGTCACTGTAGACTCAGGTTCTGCTAGAGGTGCTGCATCTGGGGGTGTTGCGTCTGGGGGTGCTGCGTCTCGGGGTGCTGAGCTTGCAAGTGTGGAAATTGGGGGTGCGGAGCCTGAGGGTGCGGAGTTTGGGGGTGCTGAGCCTGGGGGTGCGGAGCCTGGGGGTACTGAGCCTGAGGATGCGGAGCATGAGGGTGCAGAGTCTGAGGGTGCGGAGTCTGAGGGTGCTGAGCCTCGGGGTACTGCGTCTGCTAGAGGTCCTCTAGGTGCCTCGCCACGACTGTCTCCCCAGCGGGAGCCTCTCTCACCGCAGCAGCTGCGCGAGTGGTTTGCACAGCGCACACGCCTTCGGAGTGGCGCTGCAGGAGCTGGAGGCTCTCCCGCTGGAGGCACTAGAGCTGGAGGTGCTGGAGCTACTTGTCCTGGAGGTGCTCGTACTAGAGGTACTGGAGCTGCCGGAGCTGGTGGTGTTGGAGACTCTAGAGCTGGAGACCCTGGAGCTGGAGGCACTGGAGCTGGAGGCGCTGGAGCTTCTAGTCCTGGAGGTGCTTGAGTTACTGCTGGAGCTAGAGGTACTGGAGGTGCTGGAGCTGCTGGTCCTAGAGGTGCTCATACTAGGGGTATTGGAGCTGTTGGAGCTGGTGGTGTTGGAGGCACTGGAGCTGGAGACCCTCCAGTTGGAGGAACTGGAGTTGGAGGAGCTGGAGCTAGAGACACTGGTGCTGGAGACACTGGAGCTGGAGGCGCTGGCGCTGGAGGCGCTGGAGCTAGAGGCGCTGGAG
Source organism: Closterium sp. Naga37s-1 (assembly GCA_947471745.1). NCBI lineage: Eukaryota > Viridiplantae > Streptophyta > Zygnematophyceae > Desmidiales > Closteriaceae > Closterium > Closterium sp. Naga37s-1. Next base: position 2,125,988 of record CANJKZ010000861.1, read on the forward strand.
GTGGAGACCCTGGAGCTGGAGGTGCTGGCGCTGGGGGAGTTGGAGCTGGCGGTACTGGTGCTGGAGGCATTGTGCAGCGGCGACCGTTTTTCATTCCGCCACAGCCGTCGTCTCTGCTGCCACCTGACTCGGTCCTTCGCCAGGTTCTTAGTCTCCCGTCTTCTACTGGCCTTCCTCCTAGCTTACTGACTCCACCGCCTCACCAGTCGCAGTCACAGTTACAGCCAGACTCCCCACTGCCTGCTTCTTCTCCTTACGCTGAGCAGACAGACTCTTTCAGAGAGCGTCGTGTGCCTGAGTCTCGTCCGGCCTCGCCTGTTCGCGCTGTTCGCACTGGTCGTCGTGTTCCTTGTCGGCGTCCTTCTCCTGTCCCCGGCACTCACATTATGGCACTTCGTGCTTCCTCTGTTCCACTACGAGTTCCCCTGCCGCCTCCTCGTGTGTCCTCTATACCTGCCGTTCCTGACCCTGAGTGTGATTTAGCTCATGCTGCCTATCCTACTGTCCCTCGTCTTCTAGCCACTGTTGTCACTGACCCTTCGTTTGAGTCCACTGGTGCGTCTGCCCTAGTTGCTGAGCTTGTTGACTTTGCTGCCGCCTGTCGTCTCGACTATGCCACTAGTCTTGTTGCTGAGTCTGAGTCTGACTGTCCTCCGTCCTTTAGGGGTGAGTGTGCTCTTGGCACAGACGTCCTTGAGGACAGGCAGGAGGACTTTGAGTGTCTTGCAGCTGCTGTACCTCATCTCGTGGCCATGTTGCTTAAACCTGAGGGAGACCCGGATGCACCAGACATCCCGACCCCGCGCTCTTACGCAGAGGCGATTATGGGTCCCTACTCCTCTCAGTGGCAGACAGCCATGGACGCCGAGATGGCATCCTGGAAGTCCACAGGCACCTATGTCGACGCAGTTCCCCCTTCTGGGGCGAACATAGTCGATGGCATGCGGATTTTCAGGGTGAAGCGGCCGCCGGGTTCTCCGCCTGTCTTCAAGGCTCGTTACGTTGCACGAGGCTTCAGTCAGCGATAGGGAGTTGAATTCTTCCATACCTTCTCCTCTACCCCGAAGATGACCACTCTTCAGGTGTTACTGCACGTTGTTGCTCAGCGTGACTACGAGCTGCACTCTCTTGACTTCAGCACAACTTTCTTACAGGACAGCCTGCACGAGGAGATCTGGCTGCGCCGCCCACCTGGCTTCACTAGGTCGTTTCCTGCAGGTACCCAGTCGAGCCTCCGGCGGCCAGTCTACGGTCTCCGCCAGGCGCCTCGCGAGTGGCACGACACAATGAGGACAACGCTTGAGGCTCTTGGGTTTGCTCCTTCGACTGCTGACCCGTCGCTGTTTCTACACACCGACACTTCGCTGCCGTCGTTCTATGTCCTCGTGTACGTCGAGGACTTGGTCTTTGCCACTGCTAACACTGAGGCACTGGCCCTTGTGAAGTCGGAGCTGCAGAAGAGACACACCTGCACTGACCTGGGTGAGTTGCGCAGCTATCTTGGCTTGCAGATTACCCGGGACAGAGCTCGGCGCACCATCACCCTGACTCAGTCACACATGGTGCACCAGGTCCTTCAGCGCTCCGGCTTCCGGTACTCCTTGCCAGAGTCTACTTCTTTGCCTGCCGGTCACTCGCTCTCAGCTCCACCTTCGCACAAGTCTATAGAGCCGAGTGGCCTGTATCCAGAGCTTGTGGGTTGCCTCATGTACCTAATGACCTGCACTCGACCTGACCTTGCCTACCCTCTTAGCATCCTGGCATGCTACGTTGCGCCTGGGAGACACCGACCAGAGCGCTGGGAGGCCGCTAAGAGGGTGTTGCGCTACTTGTGCAGTACTTCGAGCACTGGGCTCGTTCTTGGAGGACGGGGTCCAGTTGTTCTCACTGTATACGCAGACGCTTCTTGGGTTGACGACTTGGCTACGCAGCGGTCGTCACAGGGTTACACTTTCAGCCTTGGCTCCGGCTTTGTTTCTTGGCGGTCTACCCGCTCGTCTTCTGTTCTCTGTTCCAGTTGTGAGGCTGAGATCTACGCAGTGGCCATGGCTGCACAGGAGTTACGCTGGCTCTCCTACCTGCTGACCGACTTGGGAGAGCGGCCTCGTTCTTCTCCAGTTCTCTACGTAGACAACAAGGCCTTTATTGCCTCGTGTAAGGAGCACAGACTGGAGCACAGAACGAAGCACATCACTCTGCGTTACTTCCTTGCTTGAGAGTTACAGCAGCGTGGTCAGCTTCATCTTGCTTACGTGGCCACTCGGGCCAAACGTTGGCCTCGGATCGCGTTGCTTCTTGAGAAACGCGTTAGCAGGAAAATTGGTGACATAGGTGAAACAAGTTACTGTACAAGAACGTATTGCGTCTTTGAAAAACTTGGTCTTACATATAAACGCCGATTTGAACCCAAGTTTTTTCATACGCCGCTCTCACCACCATACTTCGCGGCGTGAATAGTGGTAGCAGAGGTGAAACACATTACCGTACTGGAACGCATAACATCAATCAAACCCCTCGTTGTACCCATGAAATCCGATTTGAACCCACGTTTCCTTGATCTGGATGCCTTGCCGCATAAATAGTGCAATCCTCGAACATCTCATTCATCAGAATCATTCAATCTCCCACCTCCTGATCGCATTTATTTCTCTCATTTGTCAATCTAGTCTTCCTTTAGGCCATCATGGAAACTTTTTTCCGCCTCGCAAACATTGTCAATGCCGTGCTGGTGTTGGCGCTGGCGCTTCTCCTCGCATCTCACGGTGGGTTGCGCCTCTCTTCAGCCTTGCACAAGCGTTCGAGTACTAGCCGTGTTGTCCAGTAGTACCTGCAGTATGCAGCTGTACATAGTAGCACCTCCGTTTTCTTCGGTTACAGACCTACTACTTGGGCCCTGTTTAGCATCTCCGTTTGGGGTAATGCTGATGCGTTGAACATTGTTTCCTGGCGGTCTACACGCTCGTCTTCTGTTCTCAGTTCCAGTTGTGAGGCTGAGATCTACGCAGGGGCCATGGCTGCACAGGAGTTACGCTGGCTCACCTACCTGCTGCCCGACTTGGAAGAGCGGCCTCGTTCTTCTCCAGTTCTGTACGTAGACAACAAGGCCATGATTGCCTTGTGTCAGGAGCACAGACTGGTGCACAGAATGAAGCACATCGCTCTGCGTTACTTCCTTGCTCGAGAGTTGCAGCAGTGTGGTCAGCTTCGTCTTGCTTACGTGGCCACGCGGGCCAACACTGCTGATATCTTCACCAAGGCACTTTAGCCTGTTGATCATCAGCGTTTCTGTACTGTTTTAGGCCTTGTGCCTACTTTGCGTCACTTGCTCACTGCGTGAGTTTGCTTGTACTGTGATCTATATACATATACCTGCATGCTTACCCCTGCTAGGTTATGATCACTGTACTATTTGTTCTTGTTGATATAATTGTGCATGTGAACTGGCCTTGTGGCCATTTGCTTGTGCTCGAAATGTGTGGTGACTTTGTGTGATCACAAAGTCACCACACAGTCCGAGCACAAGCAAAGGGCCACAAGGCCAGTTCACATGCAGAGTTATATAAAGAACACAAACAATACAGTGATCATACCCTAGCAAGTGGAAGCATGCAGGTATATATATAGATCACAGTATAAGCAAAGTCACGCAGTGAGCATGTGAGGCAAAGTAGGCACAAGACCTAACACAGTAGAGAAGCGCTGATGATCACCAGGCGGAAGTGCCTTGGTGAATATATCAGCAAGTGTTGGCCCTAGTGGCCACATACGCAAGACGAAGCTGGCCATGCTGCTGCAACTCTCGAGCAAGGAAGTATCGCAGAGCGATGTGCTTCGTTCTGTGCTCTAGTCTGTGCTCCTGACACAAGGCAATCATGGCCTTGTTGTCTACGTACAGAACTGGAGGCGAACGAGGCTGCTCTCCCAAGTCAGTCAGCAGGTAGGTGAGCCAGCGTAGCTCCTATGCAGCCATGGCCCCGGCATCGATCTCAGCCTCACAACTGGAGCTGAGAATAGAAGATGAGCGGGTAGACCGCCAGGAAACAGAGCCGGAACCGAGGCTAAAGGTGTAACCCTGTGACGACCGCTGCTTAGCTAAGTCGTCAACCTAAGAAGCGTCTGCGTGACCAGTGAGGACAACTGGACCCCGTCCTCCAAGCACGAGCCCCATGCCCGACATACTGCACAAGTAACGCAGTACCCTCTTCGCAGAATCCCAGTGCACCTTTCGGTGCCTACCGGGAGCCACATAGCGAGCCAGAAGGCTGAGAGGGTACGCGAGGTCAGGTCGTGTACACGTCATCAGGTACATGAGGCAACCCACAAGCTCTGGGTACGGACCACTCGGCTCTACGGACTCGTCCGAAGGTGGAGCTGAGAGTGAGTGGCCGGTAGACAGAGGAGTGGGTTGTGGCGAGGAGAACTGGAAGCCGATGCGCTGAAGGACCTGGTGCACCATGTGTGACTGAGTCAGGTTGATGGTGCGCCGTGCTCTGTCCTGGGTGATATGCAAGCCAAGATAGCTGCGCAGTTCACCCAGGTCAGTGCAGGTGTGTCTCTTCTGCACCTCCGACTTCACAAGGGTCAGTGCCTCGGTGTCAGCAGTGACAAAGACCAGGTTGTCAACGTAGAACGGCGGCAGTGAGGTGTCCGTGCGTAGAAATAGCGACGGGTCAGCAGTAGAAGGAGTAAACCCAAGAGCCGCAAGTGTAGTCCTCAGTTTGTCGTGCCACTCGCGAGGCACCTGGTGAAGACTGTAGACTGGCCGCCGGAGGCTCCACAGGGTACCTGCAGGAAACGGCCCAGTGTAGCCAGGTGGGCGGCACAGCCAGATCTCCTCGTGCTGGCTGCCCTGCAGGAAAGCTGTGCTGAAGTCAAGAGAGTGCAGCTCGTAGTCACGCTGAGCAGCGACGTGCAGCAACACCCGAAGAGTGGTCATCTTCGGGGTGGGGGAGAAGGTATGGAAGTGGTCGACCCCCTGTCGCTGACTGAAGCCTCGAGCAACGTAACGCGCCTTGAAGGCAGGCGGAGAACTTGGCGGCCGCTTCACCCTGAAAATCCACATGCCATTGACTATGTTCGCCCAAGGAGGAGGAACCTCGTCGACGTAGGTGCCTGTGGACTTCCAGGATGCCATCTCGGCATCGATGGCTGCCTGCCACTGAGACGAGTAAGGACCCGTAATCGCCTCTGCGTAAGAGCGCGGGGTCGAGATGTCTGGTGCATCCGGGTCTCCCTCAGGGGCAAGCAGCATGGAAGCGAAACGAGGTACAGCAGCTGCAAGACACTCAAAGTCCTCCTGCATGTCCTCAAGGACGTCCGTGCCAAGAGCACACTCACCCCCGACGGACGGAGTGTCAGATGTATATGCCTTAGCCTATGTAGGCTGTAGTGGGGTAGACACTAAGGGGTACAGGTTTCATATTTGTATCTCACACTTTCCTAGTTCATTCATTCCTGTTTAATTCTTCACATGGTATAGAGCGGGTTCCCTCATGGGACCGTTCCTTCCTAAGTGCCCACCATAAGCAACTTTTTTTTAGCTGCCCGAAGCGCGTCTCGCGCCCTGCCCTATTTTTTTTTTTTTTTTTTTTTCGCGGCCCCCTAGCGGCCCCTAACGGCCCCTACGCGGCCCCTACGCGATCCCTACGCCGCCCCTAAACGGCCCCGTCGCGGCCCCGTACCTGACGCGGCCCCGTCCCTGACGCGGCCCCGCCCCTACCCGGCCCCTACGCGGCCCCTACGCGGCCCCTACGGGGCCCCTACGCGGCCCCTACGCGGCCCTTACGCGGCCCCTACGCGACCCCTACGCGGCCCCTACCCGGCCCCTACGCGGCCCCTACGCGGCCCCTACCCGGCCCCTACGCGGCCCCCTACGCGGCCCCTAAGCGGCCCCTACGCCGCCCCTAAACGGCCCGACCCGGCCCCGTCCCTGACGCGGCCCCTACGCGGCCCCTACGCCGCCCCTACGCGGCTCCTCCGCGGCCCCTAAACGGCTCGACCCGGCCCCGTACCTGACGCGGCCCCTACGCGGCCCCTCCGCCGCCCCTACGCGGCCCCTACGCCGCCCCTAAAAGGACCCGTCCCGGCCCTACCCCGGCCCCGTCTCGGCCCCGTCCCGGACCTGCCCCGGCCTCGACTCCGTCCCGGACCTGCCTTGGCCCCGACCCCATCCCGGACCTGCCCCGGCCCCGACCCTGTCCCGGCCCTACCTCGGCCCCGTCCCGGACCTGCCCCGGCCCCGACCCCGTCCCGGACCTGCCCCGGCCCCGACCCTGTCCCGGCCCCGTTGCTGCCCCGTCCCGGACCCTGCTCGGCCCCGACCCTGTCCCGGACCTGCCCCGGCCCTGACCCTGTCCCGGCCCCGTTGCTGCCCCGTCTCGGACCCTGCTCGGCCCCGACCGTGTCCCGGCCCTGTCACGGCCCCGACCCAGTCCCGGACCTGTCGGCTCCGCCCCTGGTAAGAGCCTAGCCGGGCCGAGCCGCGCGGCCGAGCCGCACTGCTTTGCCGAGTTGCCCTGCCAAGTCGCACTGTCCTGCCTCGCTCAGTTGCACTGCTGCCGCTGCTAGTCTGCTGCTGCTCCTATCATGGCTAGTCCTAGTCTTCTCACCTTTGATGCTGAGGGTCGAGCGGTTGACTTTGATGTCTGGCTAGATGATCTGCAGCTTTTCCTTCAGTGCGATAGCAAGGATGGTCTCTCCCTGTTTGATCTTACGTCGGGCGCTTCTACTGCCCCTGCTGCTGATGCTGACAGTACCGTTCGCTCGCAGTGGCTCACGCGCGATGCTGCTGCCCGCCTTGCTGTGCGTAGTCACCTACCGTCTACTGAGCGCGCGCACTTTAGTCAGTACAAGAGTGCTAAGACTCTGTACGACGCTGTAGTTGCACGCTACTCTTCCCCTGCCACTGCTGCGCTTAGCCGCCTCATGCTACCGTACCCGTTCCCTGACCTCGCTGCTTTTGCCACAGTCACTGACCTCATTACGCACCTCCGCACTAGTGACACTCGCTACCGCGCTGCGCTTCCTGCTGAGTTCTGCGCCCAGAACCCCCCCCCCATGTACATCACCCTCTACTACCTAGTCACTCGACTCCCTGACACTCTCCGCTCGGTCAGGGACCACTTCCTCTCTCTTTGCCCTACCACCCTCACTGTCGACCTCCTCGAGGAGCGCCTCCTTGCAGCAGAGACTAGTATCACCGCTGTAGGCGCCTCTCGTGGTGACCCCCGTACCCCTTTCTTTGAGGGGTGCTCCCCCGTTCCTCTTTTGCCCTCTGTTGCCTCTGCTGCTGCTGTCGACCTTGTTGGCACCGAGTCGGTCAGCGCTGCGTCTGCTCCTAGTGAGAGGCGCCGCATCAGCAAGGGCAAGCGGGGAAGGGAGCTGGAGGAGGTGGTGGGGGCGGCGGTAGTGGCGGTGGAGGCGGAGGAGGGGGTGGGGGTGGGGGTGGTGGCAGAGGTGGGGGCTTCGGTGGCGGCGGTGGAGGTGGAGGCGGCGGTGGCGGTGGCGGGAGGGGTGGAGGAGGCGGAGGCGGCGGCGGCGGAGGTGGAGCTGGCAGAGGCGGAGCTGTGCAGCGGGGACCCCAGCAGCAGCAGCGCTCTCGTGAGACCCCTTCGCCCCAGCAGCTTCGTGAGTGGTACGCGGGGCGCCAGGGGTCTGGGGGTGCTGGTCCCTGTACTTACGTCCTGCGCACCGGTGACCGCCCTGGAGAGCAGTGTGGCGGCCTGCACGCCACCCGGCGCTGCTTCGGTTGCCTGACGGACGCCTGGCGTGCCCAGTTCCCGGACGCCACTGAGATCCCTCGTTGGGGAGATCTGCTCAGGTCGGGGGTAGCTATCTTTGATCTTGACTTTGATGCTATTCTTGCTGCCATGTATGCTGTGTCTATTAGTGCTGAGGGTGACTGTTACGTGTGTGTTCCGCCTGACCCTGGTATTGAGGCTGCTGCTCTAGGTGCTAGTGAGTCTGCTGCTCCAGGTACTCGTGAGTCTGCTACTCTAGGTGCTGGTGAGTCTGCTCTCTCAGGTACCGCGTCGGCGCAGGTCTTGCACACCTTCACCCTCGACTCGGGTGCTTCCCGCTCCTTCTTTCGAGACCGCACCACCCTTACGCCGCTCAGTCGGCCGGTTGCGGTCTCCCTTGCAGACCCCTCTGGGGGTCCTGTTCTTGCTCGCTACTCCACTGTCCTCCCGTGTCCGGCGGCCCCGTCCGGCTCCCTGTCTGGTCTCTACCTTCCCTCGTTCTCCACGAACTTGGTGAGTGGTGCTGACCTTCAGGATGCCGGGGTTGACCAGTTCACTCCTGCGAGTCAGCGAGTGACCCACTGCACGTGTGCTCAGACGGGCCGCCACTTGGCCACGTTTACCCGTCGACCGGGGTCGAGCCTGTACACACTGACCACAGAGTCGGCCCCGGGTGCTGCGTCTGGTCAGGTAGCTGCGTCGAGTCAGGTGTTTGCTGCAGCGTCTCGGTCAGGTCCTGAGTCTGCCCCCTGCTCGTGTCGCCTCCTGTCCCACCAGACCCTCCTCTGGCACCACCGCCTTGGTCACCCCTCCTTGCCTCGTCTCCGAGGCATGGCCTCCCGTGTCCTTGTCTCTGGTCTCCCCCGGTCCCTCCCTCCCCTTCCCCCGGGGCCTGCCCCTACCTGCGTTCCCTGCGTCGAGGGGCGGCAGCGCGCCGCTCCTCACTCCTCCGAGTTTCCCCCGACAGAGGCTCCGCTGCAGACTCTTCACATGGACGTGTGGGGCCCAGCCCGCGTCCGTGGACAGGGTCACGAGCGCTACTTCCTGCTGGTGGTTGACGACTACTCGCGTTACACCACTGTCTTCCCCTTGCGCAGCAAGGGTGAGGTCACTGAGGTGTTGATCGACTGGATCCGCGTTGCTCGTCTCCAGCTCAGAGAGCGTTTCGGCTCGGACTTTCCTGTTCTGCGTCTGCACTCCGACAGAGGCGGAGAGTTTTCCTCCGACCTTCTGCGAGCCTTCTGTCGTGCGGAGGGCATCCGCCAGACGTTCACGCTTCCGGCCTCTCCACAGCAAAATGGGATTGCTGAGCGCCGCATTGGCATGGTCATGGATGTCGCTCGTACGTCCATGATCCATGTGGCTGCTCCCCATTTTCTGTGGCCGTTCGCGGTTCAGTACGCGGCGCATCAGATCAACCTTCAGCCCCGGGTCTCCCTGCCGGAGACCTCCCCTACTCTGCAGGACGCTTTGTTCAACGTGAACACCAACTTCAACGCGAGGTCGTCATCACCGTCGCCAACAATCAGAACCTGCGCACACAACGACAAGGCGTAGTGCAACTTCAATCACGAGAAACAAACGTCATACTGCAGATGTCAAAAGTCTTAATAGCAGAAGGACTCGGTTACAACCTACTGAGCGTCAGTCAACTTATGGCAAAGGGCATACACCTCGAAGCAAATAGCACCACTCAGGAGTTCAAGTTGTACCACGGGAAGGGCGGTCTCTACATCGGGAAGGCGGTTCCCGGGAAGCCCACGGGAAGGGCGGTCTCTTCGTCCTCGACTTCGTCCCAGATCTTGGCACTGCTGACAGCGACGGGACTGTCACTTTTACCTCTTGGACACATCCACCGGATCTTGACCCCGACTTCAGTCCAAAAGGCTTCTGGTACTCGCACACCATCCCTGAGGCAGAACGAACAAGAGCATTTGCAACAATTCAACACTCGGCAGCAGCAGAGACAACATTGGGAGCAGCAGAGACAACATCGGCAACAGCAAACACAGCATCAGCAGCAGCAGAAACAACAGCAGCAGCAGCGGCAACATCGACACCAATCGCTGGTCCTTCAACTACATCGACTCAAATTGACGATACTCCACCGACTCCTGCGCAACAGCTTCATCCAAAATCACGAGAAGTACATCGAAGTGCAAATTTCACCACAAGCTTCTACTCCAACTCCGACTTGTATCGTCACTCACCCGGACATCGCGCTAGCGAAGACATCTGGCACGCACGAATGGGACATCCAAGCAACACGGTGTTAAACAACACAATCAGAGCAGGAGTACTCGACAAAGATTCACTGCTCCTAACCGATGGAAGCGAACTTCGACGAGCTCGTGGAACGTGCTTTACTTGCCCCGAAGCTGACTTACCACATCGGCCATTCACTTCTCACCACAACCCCAGCGCACCAGCTTACGCACCACTTGAGAAAGTGTACAGCGACATCCTGTACAATCGCGAACCTGGACAAGGAGCATACAGCTACACCATCACATTCATCGATGCCGCTACACGTTACGTTTGGCACCTTAACCTTCCGAGCAAGGACATGGCTTCCGAAGCCTTCATCGCTTGGCTCCCAGTAGTAGAACGAGAATCGGGCGTAAAACAAAAAAGCTTCCAGTCAGACGGAGGAGGAGAATACACCTCACAGAGGTTCAAGCAGTTCTTGGCAGAAAGAGGAATCAAGAGGCTCATCTCGCTTCCCTACGCCCATCAACAGCAAGGCGTGGCCGAACGGATGAATCGAACTCTCCAGAACACCATGCGCAAATTACTGCGTGGCATGCGACTGCCCAATCACCAGTGGCCTGAAGCGATGGACCACGCTGTCATGCTGCACAACTTGCTTTCGTCGTCGTCACTACCGAACAACGCATCACCGCACCTGCTGTGGACAGGAAAACAGGGCAGCACAAAAATGTTAAGAGTTTTCGGCTGCATGGTACAGTACCGACCCCCATCTGCACGAGCCGGCCGATTTTCCCAATGCGCACAGTGGGGACTACACCTGGGCATCGAAAGAAATTACAATGCGTGGAAAATTTTCGACGTCCACTCCAAAGAAACAGTAGCAGCACGTGATGTCATTTTCTACGAACGACTCATCCTTCCGACATATCTTGCCAACCTGGAAGAAGATCGGGATCCCACAGGTGGCTTCCGTGGTGACCGACACTTCGCCTCGGCAGCAGACGAAACTGACTGGGACGAGCAGAACGTGGATAACGCCTCGGAAGAAGCAGGACCACTCCCATACTGCTCCGTGCCTAACCCGATGGACGACGAAAATCCTCGCGAAAGCGTCAACGCCGAAACTTATTTTGACTTCGCCGACACCGGTTACGTTACACCTGCAGAAGTCAACACCAACGAAGCAGAACGCATAGGGCCTAACTTCATACTTGACCCAGAAACAGGTGACGAAGCAGCTTATCCCGCGGACACAACTCTCCCCCGATACACACAGAGTGGCCTCCAGATACTCGGCCTAGTCACCGCGGTCCACGGCACGGAAACTCCTAAGGAGCCTGCCACAGTTCAGCAGGCTCTGGGGGGGGAGCATAGGGAAAAATGGCGTGAAGCCATGGACAAGGAACTGAAAGCACTGAAGGAGCGCAACACCTGGAAAGTTGTCCCTATCGGCATGGCACGAAACAAGACAATACTCACCGGGAAGTGGGACTTCCGTGTGAAGACGAAAGCAGACGGCACCATTGACAAGTTCAAGGCACGATGGGTCGTACGCGGCTTCGACCAAGAGCATGGACGCGATTTCACCGAGACATTTGCCCCGGTCAGTCGACACACCTTACTAAGGATTCTTCTCGCGATCGCCGCTATGAAGAAAAAGAAACTGCGGCAAATTGATGTCGCCAACGCTTTTCTCTACGCACTTGTCGACGCAGAAATCTTCGTCGAACTTCCACACGGTTCCCACGGAGAACCTAACCAAGTCTGTCAACTGCTGAAATCATTGTACAGCATCAAACAGGCCCCAAGATTGTGGCAGCAGTACCTACACGCACGACTCACTCGTATCGGATTCCAGCAGCTACCGCACGACCAAGGCATGTACCGGCTCACGAAAGGCGACGACTACATTCTACTAATCGTTTACGTAGACGATCTACTCTACATCGGGTACAGGCTACATCTACCGTCTCGAGCCTATCGGACCTATCTCGTGGCAGTCGAGTAAGCAGGAATTAATCGCTCTCTCCTCAGCCGAAGCAGAATATATCGCACTCTGCTCAGCCACCAAGGAAGGATTGTACCTTCGCGAACTCCTGGAGGAAGCGAAGCTGGCTCAGTTACCCAGCTTCTCCCTACTCTGCGACAACCAATTAGCAATTCGCATAGCCAACAAAAACGGATTCGCGAACAGGACGAAGCATATCGCCCTGCGATATTTCTTCGTAAAGGACGAGATCGAGAAGGGGAGACTTGAGCTGTCTTACTGTCCAACATCCGAGATGGCAGCTGATTACTTGACCAAGAAGCTCGGAAAATCGAAGTTTGAGTACTGCATGCTGCTGACTGGACAGAGCCACGTCACCAGCAGCGACACTCCAGAAGCGAAGGGGAGTGTTGGAAACAATTAGTTTAAGCGCCTCTGTCGTGTCGAAACACCAACTCAGAAGCAAAGCAGATCATATCGAAACATCAGCGAGTCAACCCTCGGAGGTTGAACAACTGCTGGAGGTTACGCGAAAGTCAAAGGTCAGCGACCTTTGACCTTACAAATACAGCGCGACAGCAAGGACAAACAACTGTCTCGATACTGAGCAGTTGCCCGAGTCGACACTGTATCGAACCGCAACAGCAACAGTAAAACGGTTATTAACCGTATCTTTTCATATTCCCTGTATCCTTATAAAAGCTTGTATCTCTTTGTTTTTAATCAATCAAATTTGCCCTCAAATACCAGCGCAAGGTGGATCACAATCCTTTTATTAAACGCTTCCGCTATTACATTATTCTACCCTTGAATTCTGTCCTGCAAAGATCCTAAGGGCTTTCCCAGCCCAACAGGTACAACACTTTTAGGTTTCCTACTTGTACCAACCTGCTTGCTAGTTCAGTTATTCATTCGTTCACTATTCTCACAATAATAAGTAACGATTTTATAAGGGGTTCGCTTCTAATTGAGGATCGGCCATAAGTGCATTGCTCCATATATATGCGAATGCGCTTTTAATAGGCTTGCGGTTATATCCGGGGCGATACGGTACTTAGCAGCAATTGTATAGCTGTATGGCATGTGCTGTATTTCGAATATTTAATCGATGTACAGGTTGGTGTTGGGTTTCAGAGTCCCGACAAACTCTCAGTTATTTTGCAAACGCGGGATACCGGTAAGTTTGCCGAAAGTTTCAAACAGCCTTGCAGATGTATACGCTCGCTTCCAAAAGGGTGTAGTGGAAGGATTTCAACTTTCTGATTGGGTTTACGCTACATTGCGTACAGCCTCGACTTTCAGAATGAGGGGCTCAGCCCGCGTCGCTTTCGGCCCTCTTACGTTCTTTGCCTTGCTACATCTCTCGTCCTTTCAATCTTTAGGCACAGCTTTGACATCGCATTTCCGCGCACTCGGAACAACCCGTGACAGCCTTCGTGTATCATAGTCGCTCGAGTGTGCATCTCCCCAAAATGGCGGGTCGCGACGGCTCGTCGTCGGCGGATTGGATGGCGCATCTCGAGCGCGCCTTGCGCTCCCCGCAGCCTGGTGGGTCGCCGCTGAAACCACCACTCGCAGCACCTGTAACCGCCACGCACAGCACCTGTAACCACCACTCGCAGCACCTGTAACATTCGTAACCCTAATCGAATCCATTGCAGTTCATGCCCTGAGACTCGTACGCGCGTATTTGTTGTGGGAATCGTGCCTAATCTATTCCTCGCTGCTGCGCCGCTTCCGCCGTCGCCTGCGACAAGTCGGTCGCGTCTCATCCGCCTCCTTGCCTCCGCCTCCCTCGCTCCGAGCATCTTGTTCCTTTCCCCGCCCGGTCCTCCTTCGCATACTCTCCGTACCCCGCCATGCCCCGCCGTGCCTCGCCACGCGCCATCGCCCATCAATCCCTTCTACTACTCTCACCTCTCACTACGCGCCTGACTCTCACACTCTCTCCCCTCTCTCCCACCTCTCCCACTTCCACCCCTTCCATTCTCTCCCGTCTCTCCGGTTCTCTTCCCTCCCCTCCCGCTCACTACCACTCCCTCCTCTCTCTCGCACCCTCTCTCCCACCCTCTCCCACCCGTCCCCTGTCCCCACCCTCTCAGCCACCCAGTGCCACGGCATTCTCGCGGCCGGGCCAGCCCTCGTGCACTGGACGCTGGCGCAGCAGCCGGGGGGCCGCGCAGGGGCGGGGAGAAAGAGGAAAAGGGGGAGGGAGGCGGAAAGCAGGAGGGGGAGCATTCGGGAGGAGCAGGGGCAGCAGCGACAAGCCCCTGTGTCTGAGAGTGACGTGGCACGATTCAATTCGCTGGTTCTGCGCCTTGCTGATGTTTTCAGCAGCAGCAGCAGCATCAGCAGCGCCACCCGCCTCTACATTCTCAAGCTCTTCCTCCTCCACCTCTCCACCGTCACTTCCCCTCTCCCTCCCTCTCCTCATTCTCCTCCCTCTCCTCCTTCTCGTCCCTTTCCTGCATCTCACCATGCCACGTCAGCTGCAGCTGCTGCCCCCTCACTCACACCCGCCGTCCTGAGAGTGGGCCCCAGTGCTGGGAGGTGTGACGCGGATGGTGACGCCATGCCTGACGTCAGCAGAATGTGTGACGTCAGCCTGCTGCAGTGGCGATGGAGGAGGGAGGGAGAGCGAGCAAGGGATGTGTGGAGGGGAGGGAGAGCGGTCATGAGGGAGGCAGAGAGAGGAAGTGGTGGTGCTGGCATTGATGGTGATGATGATGGAAGCAACGGTGCTAGCAGCAGTGATGATTGCTGTGAGAGACATGGAGATAGTGATGCTGATAGCAATGGTGGCGATAGTGTTGACAGTGATGGTGCTGCTGGCAGTGATGGTGGTGATGGCAGTGATAGTGCTGCTGGCAATGCCAGTGACTGGGCGGGTGTGTTGACTGCTCGGAAGCTCTTGAACCCAACCCAAGTCATCACCCGCATCTCCCCTCTGCTCTCTCGCTCCGCCTCATTCCCACTCCCACCCACCGCAGCAGCAGCAACAACAGCTGCAGTCGCAGCACGCACTACAGGCACAACCCTAGACATGCCAAGTGACTGCTCTTCGCCCTTGACTGGCGCTGCTGCTGGCGCTGTTGACTCGGCTGACTCACTTGAAGCCCGCTGTCTCGCGCTGCGCCTGATTGGCTGCCTGGCTCCGCTGGCTGCTGACGTGGCACACGTGCAGGAGTTGGTGGTTCGGGCAGCAATGGAAGCAGAGGGACCGCAGGAGGTGAGCGAGGGGGTGGGGGGGAGGGTTGTGGGGAGGGTGATAAGTGGGAGTAGGAGTTGAAGTGTGGGGTTGAGTGGGAGGTGGTGTGTGTAGCTCTGCATGCGTGTGTGTGTGTGTGTGTGTGTGTGTGTGTGTGTGTATCTGGTGGGGAAAAGGGGGGAAAGGAGGGGGTGGATGGGTGGGTCAGTGGACCGTGTGGGGGAGGGAAGGAGAAGGGGGGGTTGGTGGGTGGGTGGTTCTGTGGGTGTGTCGATGGGTGGGAGCTGCATGCGTGCGTGCGTGCGTGTAGGCGATTCTTTGCTGCCCGTGTGTGGACTTACCACTCTAGCAGGGAAATCTTGCACCATTCAAACAAACTTGAGCGACCGACTCGTCTTGAAGCGTTCAGGGCGCAAAACAATTTTGGAGGTGGTTGATACATACAAGCGTGCACTAAGTAGTGATTATCTGTTGAGTTCGAAGTCGAATATGTACCAGCACTTAAATTGTTGGAGCATCTGAAGATGGAGTGTGAGGCTCGGCTGCCTTGTTCTGCCGTTCGCCCCTCCCCCCTCCCCCTCCCCTCTGCCATTCACCCCTTATCTCCATTATGCTCCCTCCTCCCTTAGCTCCGTCATGCTCCCCTTGCTGCCAATGTCCTCTGCCATGTCTCCCCTCTGCCCCTCTCTCCCTTCTGCCCCTCTCTCTCCGCCTCTTCACGCCAAGTGCCCTTTCACCTGTCTTCCCACCGCAAGATCTGCACAGCTCTCTTAGCGCTCCCACCTTCCTCCGTGTTCCCTTTGCTCGCTTCATCCTCGATCCCCCATTTTCCCCTCTTCCTGTTCTACCCTTTTTCCCCTCCCTCCCTTTCTCCCTTCCTCTTCCCTCCCTCCCTCCATTGTTCACCCCACCCCACCCCACCACCCTAGGAGCTCCATGCAGCTCTCTTCGCGCTCACCTTCCTATGCGATGTGTCTCCACCCTTCGCCCTCCACACTCTCCCCCTCCTCCTCTCCCTCACTCTCCCCGCCTCCCCACCCCTACCCCTCTCCCTCACACGCCATCTGCACCGCTCCTCACACCCACGTCTCCCGCAGCAAACCAAGCAGCCTCGAGTGAGAGGAAACGCACGCAGGAGTCAAGCAGAGGCGGACGAGCATGTGGGGGGGAAGCGGCAGCAGCAACAGCCTGATGACTCGCCAGCTGCCCGTGCACCGTTGCACCTACACTCGTTCGCCCACTCCCTGTCTCCACCACACACACTCCTACCATTGGCCCTACACACGCCTCTTCTCACATCCTCCTCCCACATGCCACGTGTCAGCCGCCCATTGGCCCGGTGGAGGGGGCGTGAGGAGGGGGAGGAGGGGGTGCGGATGCGAGTGGCAGCAGTGGTGGTGAAGTGCCTAGCGGGGCACGAGGAGAAGGCTGTCAGGCGCATGGCGTGGCAGGTGAGGAGAGGAATGGAAGGGGGAGGAGGGGGGTGGATGGGAGGGTCAGAAGAAGGAGCATTTGGGTGAGAAGGTGAATTGGTGACAGGAAACGAGTGGTGGTGAGACAGGTGAGACAGGTGAGACAGGTGAGACAGGTGAGACAGGTGAGAGAGGTGAGACAGGTGAGAGAGGTGAGACAGGTGAGAGAGGTGAGACAGGTGAGAGAGGTGAGACAGGTGAGAGAGGTGAGACAGGTGAGAGAGGTGAGACAGGTGAGAGAGGTGAGACAGGTGAGAGAGGTGAGACAGGTGAGAGAGGTGAGACAGGTGAGAGAGGTGAGACAGGTGAGAGAGGTGAGACAGGTGAGAGAGGTGAGACAGGTGAGAGAGGTGAGACAGGTGAGAGAGGTGAGACAGGTGAGAGAGGTGAGACAGGTGAGAGAGGTGAGACAGGTGAGAGAGGTGAGACAGGTGAGAGAGGTGAGACAGGTGAGAGAGGTGAGACAGGTGAGAGAGGTGAGACAGGTGAGAGAGGTGAGACAGGTGAGAGAGGTGAGACAGGTGAGAGAGGTGAGACAGGTGAGAGAGGTGAGACAGGTGAGAGAGGTGAGACAGGTGAGAGAGGTGAGACAGGTGAGAGAGGTGAGACAGGTGAGAGAGGTGAGAGAGGTGAGAGAGGTGAGACAGGTGAGAGAGGTGAGACAGGTGAGAGAGGTGAGAGAGGTGAGAGAGGTGAGACAGGTGAGAGAGGTGAGACAGGTGAGAGAGGTGAGACAGGTGAGAGAGGTGAGACAGGTTAGAGAGGTGAGACAGGTGAGAGAGGTGAGACAGGTGAGAGAGGTGAGACAGGTGAGAGAGGTGAGACAGGTGAGAGAGGTGAGACAGGTGAGAGAGGTGAGACAGGTGAGAGAGGTGAGAGAGGTGAGAGAGGTGAGACAGGTGAGAGAGGTGAGAGAGGTGAGAGAGGTGAGAGAGGTGAGAGAGGTGAGAGAGGTGAGAGAGGTGAGAGAGGTGAGAGAGGTGAGAGAGGTGAGAGAGGTGAGAGAGGTGAGAGAGGTGAGAGAGGTGAGAGAGGTGAGAGAGGTGAGACAGGTGAGAGAGGTGAGACAGGTGAGAGAGGTGAGACAGGTGAGAGAGGTGAGAGAGGTGAGAGAGGTGAGACAGGTGAGAGAGGTGAGACAGGTGAGAGAGGTGAGAGAGGTGAGAGAGGTGAGACAGGTGAGAGAGGTGAGACAGGTGAGAGAGGTGAGACAGGTGAGAGAGGTGAGACAGGTGAGAGAGGTGAGACAGGTGAGAGAGGTGAGACAGGTGAGAGAGGTGAGACAGGTGAGAGAGGTGAGACAGGTGAGAGAGGTGAGACAGGTGAGAGAGGTGAGAGAGGTGAGACAGGTGAGAGAGGTGAGAGAGGTGAGAGAGGTGAGAGAGGTGAGAGAGGTGAGAGAGGTGAGAGAGGTGAGAGAGGTGAGAGAGGTGAGAGAGGTGAGAGAGGTGAGAGAGGTGAGAGAGGTGAGAGAGGTGAGAGAGGTGAGAGAGGTGAGAGAGGTGAGAGAGGTGAGAGAGGTGAGAGAGGTGAGACAGGTGAGAGAGGTGAGACAGGTGAGAGAGGTGAGACAGGTGAGAGAGGTGAGACAGGTGAGAGAGGTGAGACAGGTGAGAGAGGTGAGACAGGTGAGAGAGGTGAGACAGGTGAGAGAGGTGAGACAGGTGAGAGAGGTGAGAGAGGTGAGAGAGGTGAGACAGGTGAGAGAGGTGAGACAGGTGAGAGAGGTGAGACAGATGAGAGAGGTGAGACAGGTGAGAGAGGTGAGACAGGTGAGAGAGGTGAGACAGGTGAGAGAGGTGAGACAGGTGAGAGAGGTGAGACAGGTGAGACAGGTGAGAGAGGTGAGAGAGGTGAGAGAGGTGAGAGAGGTGAGAGAGGTGAGAGAGGTGAGAGAGGTGAGAGAGGTGAGAGAGGTGAGAGAGGTGAGAGAGGTGAGAGAGGTGAGAGAGGTGAGAGAGGTGAGAGAGGTGAGAGAGGTGAGAGAGGTGAGAGAGGTGAGGCGACAAGGAGGAAGCAGGGTGACAGGTTGAGTGCTTGATGGGACTAGGCTGTCCTTCACAGGAAGTATGCAATATGTCTGATGGGACTTCTCATAACGTGAATGGTACTTCGTAACGTGAATGGTACTTCGTAACGTGAATGGTACTTCGTAACGTGAATGGTACTTCGTAACGTGAATGGTACTTCGTAACGTGAATGGTACTTCGTAACGTGAATGGTACTTCGTAACGTGAATGGTACTTCGTAACGTGAATGGTACTTCGTAACGTGAATGGTACTTCGTAACGTGAATGGTACTTCGTAACGTGAATGGTACTTCGTAACGTGAATGGTACTTCGTAACGTGAATGGTACTTTGTAACGTGAATGGTACTTCATAACGTGAATGGTACTTCGTAACGTGAATGGTACTTCATAACGTGAATGGTACTTCGTAACATGAATGGTACTTCGTAACGTGAATGGTACTTCGTAACGTGAATGGTACTTCGTAACGTGAATGGTACTTCGTAACGTGAATGGTACTTCGTAACGTGAATGGTACTTCATAACGTGAATGGTACTTCGTAACGTGAATGGTACTTCGTAACGTGAATGGTACTTCGTAACGTGAATGGTACTTCATAACGTGAATGGTACTTCGTAACGTGAATGGTACTTCGTAACGTGAATGGTACTTCGTAACGTGAATGGTACTTCATAACGTGAATGGTACTAGACCACTCATAACCCCATAAGTGCGATGTCTGGTGGAGGATGGTAAGGAACCTTGGCCAGGCATGTGGGGTGAGCTGGTTTTATGAATGCGTTATGTGCTCTTATTATTCTCTCCTCTTTCTTTTTCACCTCCCCTGCTCCTTGTTCCTCCCAGGTGGCAGTCTGCCTGCTCTCTGCCTTCCCCTGTGCCCCGTGGTCCCCACCACTGCGATCTTGGGTTTGCGCACTGCAAGCACAGTTTGGCTGATCATCAATACACACACACTCACACTGTCATGTGCATTTACCGCCACACATGCAATCACACCCGTACCCCACATGTGCTCACACCCGCATCCTCACCCTCTTGTGAACAGTGGCATGTGGTTTCATAGCCTTTGCATGCATGGTAGCATGCATGCTCTCACATGCACTCAACTCAACATCCCTTGCGATGCCTACAAGCATGGAGCAGCGTGGTCCAAGAGCATGCCAGGCATGGTTCTGTGCCCATGTCGTTCCTTTGAAATTTACTCATATACACGTATGATTTTGAGCATCATTGTATCATGGGTAGTAGAATCCACTCTACTCAAGCCTTGAAATTCTGGTGCAGTCAAATTCTGTTCATGAGCTTTCACGAAGTACCGTACCAGATGAGTGTAACAAAACCAGGACATGTACAGGGTAGACCATACTGTTATGAAATGGTGTGCTTGTGCAAGTCGCAAATTCACGATGCTCTGACAGGAGAGCATGGTTCCTTGGATTGATTCCCCGAGGCCAGTCCGGGCACGTACATCAACAGTATTGCTGTTGAGCCGCGATTAAGTACACTAGGTAGCTTCACTAACAGCAGGTCCTAATGGAAAATGCAGTACCTGAAGTACACAACAACATGAGAAGATACAACTGTCAAAGTACAATCTTACTTGTAGGCTATAGTGGGGCACTTGTTATGGGGTGCAGCACTTCTAGGGTTATTACTTGTACCCCAACTCTTGCTAATCCAAACATTCCTGCACAGTTATTCTAACATGGTATTCAGAGCAGGAAACCTGTTAAGTTTTTAGGGCCCACCGATACCGTAGTTCCGCTCGTTCCTGCCCGAAGCGCCCTTGCGCTGTCCGGCCCTGCTCGCACAGTGTCGCTGCCCTGCAGCCACTCGCACTGCCTGCCCCCCCGCACGTCGCGCCCTGCTGCAGCCTGCGAGTCGCGCCCTGCTGTCCTGCCCAGCACGCGCTGCCCTTCCCTGCAGCCCGTGCATCGCTCTGCCCTGCCCTTAGACCCGCGCGCCGCCCTGCCCTGCAGCTCGCGAGCCGCACTGCCCTGCCCTGCAGCCCAGTGCGTCGCGCCCTGCTGCCCTACCTAGCGCGCGCCCCACGGTCCTGCGCGTCGCGCCCTGCTGCAGCCCGCGCGTCGCGCCCTACTGCCCCGTGCGTCGCGCCCTGCTGCAGCCCGCGCGTCGCGCCCTGCTGCAGCCTGCACGTCGCGCCCTGCTGCAGCCCGCGTGTCGCGCTCTGCTGCTCCGCGCGTCGCGCCCTACTGCAGCCGGCACGTCGCGCTCTGCTGCCCCGCGCGTCGCGCCTTGCTGCCCTGCACAGCGCGCGCCCTGCTGCCCTGTCCACAGCGTGCCCTGCTGTCCTGTCCACCGCGCGCCCTGCCCTGCAGCCCGCGGCGCGCCCTGCCTTGCCCAGCCGCACCGCCCAGCCCGGCCGAGCCGCGCCGCCCAGCCCGAGCCGCCCTGCCCAACCTGAGCCGCGCCGCCCTACATCGATCACCAGCCCCACCGAGCCGCCCTGCTGCTACTACTGCTGCTGCTGGTGGAGGTGCTGCTGGGAGTGCTGCTGTTGCTGCTGGTGCTGGAGGTGCTGGACCTACTACTGACCGTCACTGCCTGTCATGGCCACTATCACGGCAGTTGCAGCGGCTAGGGGTGGAAAGCAGCGGTTACTGCCTCTCCCGGGCGACCCCACCCCTCAGCAACTTTGTGAGTGGGTTATTCAGCGAGCCCGTCCAGGTGGTGGAGGCTTTGGTTTTCTGCGTATTGCACAGAGGCGGCGGCAGAGTCAGCAAGAGACCTTCTCCCCGCAGCTGCTTAGTGAGCTGGTTCTGTAGAGGCTGCGGCTCTAGGTGCTAGTGAGTCTGCTGCCGAACTCGGTGCTAGTGAGTCTGCTCCTGCTCCAGGTGCTAGTGAGTCTGCTGCCGCACTCGGTGCTAGTGAGTCTACTGCTGCTCCAGGTGCTAGTGAGTCTGCTGCAGCTCTAGGTGCTAGTGCGTCTACTGCCACAGTTCTTGCACACTTTCACACTTGACTCAGGCGTGTCACGTAGCTTCTTTCGTGATTGCACCACAGTCACACCACTCGCAGCACCTGTCCTAGTCTCACTGGCTGACCCCACTAGGGTCCCAGTAGTTGCACGAGTCTCCACTATCCTCCCGTGTCCAGTAGTCCCCTCCGGGTCTCTCTCAGGTCTCCACCTCCCCGCGTTCTCGACGAACTTGTTGAGAAACGCAGTTCTCCAGGATGAATGGGTTGACACCTTCATTCTTAGAGGACAACGTGTCGCGATCTGTAAGTGCTCACGGACTGGCCGTCACCTTGCTACGTTCACTCATCAGCCTGGGTCCGGTCTGTACACCTTGACCACTGCATCTGCACAGGTGACTGAGTCAGATAAGGTGGCTCCGTCGGGTCGGGTGTTTGCGTCTGGTCAGCTTGCAGCGTCTTGCTCGTGTTGGGCACTCTCTCACCAGACTCTCCTCTGGCACCACCGCCTAGGTCACCCCTCGCTGCCGCGTCTCCGCAGCATACACTCCATTCTCCTTGTCTCTGGCCTTCCCAGGTCCCTGCCCCCCCTCCCGCGCTCGCTTGCCCCGCCGTGCCTTCCCTGCGTCGAGGGGCGGCAGCGCGCCGCTCCTCACTCCTCTTCGTTTCCTCCGACCACTGCTCCTCAGCAAACTCTCCACATGGACGTGTGGATCCCGTCACCCGTCCATGGGACGGACCAGGAGCGCTACTTCCTGCTGGTTGTTGACGACTACACGCACTACACCACCATCTTCTCCTTGCGCAGCAAGGCGGACGTCCGTGGTGTTTTGATCCCCTAGATCCGCGCCACTCATCACCAGCTGCGCGAGTGGTTTCGACGGGACCTTCCAGTCTTGCGTCAGCACTCTAACATGGGCGGTGAGTTCTCTTCCGTCCTCCTTGCAGAGTTCTGTCGAGACGAGGGCATCGTCTAGTTGTTGACGCTTCCGGCCTCTCCGCAGCAAAATGGGATTTCTGAGCCTCGCATTGGCTTGATCCATGCGGCTGCTCCCCATTTCCGTGGACGTTTGCAGTCTGATACGCTGCGCATCAGCTCAACCTCTGGCCCCGTGTCTCTGAGCCAGAGGCCTCGCCCACACTCCGGTGGACGGGGAAGGTTGGTGATGCGTCGGTGTTTCAGGTCTGGGGCGCGCTCTCCCTTGTTCGCGATGCCAAAGCGAGCAAGCTCTCTCCTCGCACTCTCCGCTGCGTCTTCCTTGGCTTCCCCACCGACGCTTCGCCGTGACAGTTCTACCACCCGCGCGAGCATCGAGTCTTCCTAGTACCAGTCCCCCCCCCCCGTAGACCCCCTCCCCCCACAAGTTTCTGCTCCCTCAGGTGCTTCTCAGGTAGACCCGCCCCCCTTGGTTGAACCTCTGAAGATCTCTTATGACTCCTCTGGCCCACCTGAGGGGGTTGACCCCGCCGCTGACGACACGGCGGCCGCTGATCACTCTCCACGCTTGGAGACCCCCCCTGGTTTTCCGCCTCGGCCGTCTTCGCCGCCTCCGCAGCCTGCTGCTGTGGACTCTGGAGCTGAGATTGCTGGTGCTGAGCCTGGGGGTGCTAAGACAGAGGGTGAGGGTTCTTGGGGTGCTGCGCCTGGGGGTGCTGCGACTGGGGGTGCTGGTTCTGGGGGTGCTGCGACTGGGGGTGCTGACTCTAGGGGTGCTGCGAGTCCTAGTGGTGGTGTAGCTGTGGGTGACCCTGCTGGAGGTCCTGGAGCTGGACAGCCACCGCAGTCTGATCTGCTTGAGACGCTCTTGCCGCAGGTGATTCGTGCGTGGATCGTTCGGCGAGGCTGTCCTGGTGGTGGAGGGTACGGTCCTGCTGGTGCTGGAGGTGCTGGAGATACTGCTGGAGGTACTAGAGGTGCTACTGGAGCTGGAGGTACTGGAGCTGCTAGTCCTGGAGGTACAGGAGGTGTTGCTGGTGCTGGAGGTGCAGGAGCTACTAGTCCTAGAGATGCTACTGGTGCTGGAGGTGCTGGACCTACGAGTCCTGGAGGTACAGCTGGTGCTGGAGGTGCTGGAGCTGCTGGCACTGGAGGTGCTGGTGCTACTGGAGCTGGAGGTACTGGAGGTGCTGGAGCTGCTGGTCCTGGAGGTAATTGTACTGGAGGTGGTGGAGCTGCCGGAGCTGGTGGTGCTGCTTGTGCTGGAGGTGCTTGAGGTACTTGAGCTGCTGGCACTGGAGGTGCTGGTGCTACTGGTGCTGGAGCTGCGGGAGCTGCTAGTCCTGGAGGTGCTCGTACTAGAGGTACTGGAGGTGCCGGATCTGGTGGTGCTGCTAGTGCCGGAGGTGCTACTGGAGCTTCTGGCACTGGAGGTGCTGGTGCTGCTGGTGCTGGAGGCGCTGGAGCTGGAGGTACAGGAGGTGCTGGAGCTGCAGATCCTGGAGGTGCTCGCACTAGAGGTGCTGGAGCTGCCGGAGCAGGTGGTGCTGCTGGTGCTGGAGGTGCTGGAGGTGCTACTGGAGCTGTTGGCACTAGAGGTGCTGGAGGTACTAGTGGTGTTGGAGGCACTGGAGCTGGAGGTACTGGAGGTATTGGAGGTGCTGGAGCTGCTGGTCCTGGAAGTGCTCGTACTAGAGGTGCTGGTGCTACGGAGCAGGTGGTGCTGCTGGTGCTGGAGGTGCTGGAGGTGCTACTGGAGCTGCTGGTGCTGGAGGTGCTCATGCTGCTAGTGCTGGAGGAGCTGGAGCTGCTTGTACTGCCCCGCGCCGACTGTATTTCAACCCGCAGCCGCAGTCGTCCCTGCCGCCGCCTCACTCGGTCCTTTGCCAGGTTCTTAGTCTCCTGTCTTCCACTGGCCTCACTCCACCTCTCCTGTGTCCACGGACAGACCAGTCACAGCCACAGCTACTGCCTGGCTCCCCGCTGCCTACTCCTGCTCCTCACATTGAGGTGTCTGAGTCCCTGACTGAGCGTCGTGAGCCTGAGACTCGTTCTTCCACACTTGTTCGTGCTCGTTGTGTCACCTGTCCTCGCCCTCTTGCTGTCCCAGGCACTCATGGTATGGCAGTAAGTCCTTCCTCTGTTCCACAGCGTGTTGTCCTGCCTGAGCCTTCCGAGTCCTCTCTTCCGCACGTTCCTGACCCTGAGTCCGACCTTGCTCGTGCTGCCAGTCCTACTGTCACTCGTCTCCTCGCTACTGTAGTCATAGACCCTGACTTTGAGTCTACTGTAGCGTTTGCCCTAGTCACTGAGCTAGTCGACTTTGCAGCTAGGAGTCGTCTCGAGTACATCGCGAATCTTGTTACTAAGTCTGAGTCTGTCTGTCCTCCATCCTTTGGGGGTGAGCCTGCCCTTAGCAGTGACGTACTTGAGGATAGGCAGTTTGAGCTTGAGTGTCTTGCGGCCGCTTTACCTCGTTTTGCATCAATGCTGCTTTGCCCTGAGGGAGACCCGGATGCACTTGACATCCTTACCCCGCGCTCTTACGCTGAGGCGATAGCGGGTGAGTACTCCTCTCAGTGGCAGACAGCCATGGATGAAGAGATGGCTTCCAGGATATCCACAAGCACCTACATCGACGAGGTTCCTCCTCGTGGGGCGAACATAGTCGATGGCATGTGGACTTTCAGAGTGAAGCGGCCGCTGGGTTCTCCGCCTGCCTTCAAGGCACGTTACGTTGCTAGAGGCTTCACTCAGCGTCAGGGGGTTGACTTCTTCCAGAACTTCTCCCCCACCCCGAACATGACTACTCTTTGGGTGTTGTTACACGTTGCAGCATAGCGTGACTACGAGCTGCACTCCCTCGACTTCTTCACAGCTTTCTTGCAGGGTAGCCTTCATTAGGAGATCTGGCTGCGCCGCCCACCTGGCTTCAATGGGTCGTTTCCTGCAGGTACCCAGTGGAGCCTCCAGCGGGTAGTCTACAGTCTCCGCCAGGCGCCCCGAGAGTGGCACGACACATTGAGGACTACACTTGTGGCTCTTGGGTTTGCTCCTTCCTCTGCTTACCTATTTGCTGACTGACTTGGGGGAGCGGCCTCGTTATCCTACAGTTCTGTATGTCGACATCAAGGCCATGCTTGCCTTGTGTCAGGAGCAGAGACTGGAGCACAGAACGAAGCACATTGCTCTTCGCCACTTTCTTGCTCGAGAGCTGCAGCGGCGTGGTTAGCTTCGTCTTTCTTACGTGGCCTCTTGGGCCAACACTGCTGATGTCTTCACCAATGCCCTCGGGTCTGGTGATCTTCAGCGTTTTTGCACTACTCTTGGGCTTCTGACCGTTCTACCTCACCTACTTCTCTCTTAATCTTGCACTTGTTGTACACTGATATCTGTATTTATACTTGCATGTTTCCTCTTGCTAGGTCGTGATCACTGTACTGCCTTGCTATTATAACTCTGCATGTGAACTGTCTCATGGAGGTCCACTCGTTCTTCTGTGCTTGGTTCCAGCTGTGAGGCCGAGATGTACGCTGGGGCCATGGCTGCACAGGAGCTACGCTGGCTGACCTATTTGCTGACTGACTTGGGGGAGCGGCCTCGTTATCCTACAGTTCTGTATGTCGACATCAAGGCCATGCTTGCCTTGTGTCAGGAGCAAAGACTGGAGAACAGAACGAAGCACATTGCTCTTCACCACTTTCTTGCTCGAGAGCTGCAGCGGCGTGGTTAGCTTCGTCTTTCTTACGCGGCCTCTCGGGCCAACACTGCTGATGTCTTCACCAATGCCCTCGGGTCTGGTGATCTTCAGAGTTTTTGCACTACTCTTGGGCTTCTGACCGTTCTACCTCACCTACTTCTCTCTTGATCTTGCACTTGTTGTACACTGATATCTGTATTTATACCTGCATGTTTCCTCTTGCTAGGTCGTGATCAGTGTACTGCCTTGCTATTATAACTCTGCATGTGAACTGGCCTTGTGGTCGCTTGCTTGTGCTCGGATTGTGTGGTGTCCTTGAGATCCACCCTGAGCTTTGCTTTGCTTTGCTCTGTTGTCTTGTTTGACTGGTCTTGTAACCGTCTTGTTGTCCCCCACTTAGCCTACGGGGGTGTGTCAAAGTACAATCTTACTTATATGCTATAGTGGGGCATTCTTTATGGGGTACAGCACTTCTAGGGTTATTACTTGTACCCCAAGTCTTGCAAATCCAATCATTCTTGCACAGTTATTCTGACAATAACGATGAGATGTTGGACCAACACCAGCCACCATCTTCAGCTATCACCTTCCACTTGCAGGTCACTGTACCATACAACGCTGAATCCCTCCAAATTTTCGGGTTAACGCACTAGTGCGCTCACACAACCTGGACAATCGTGTCCTTTGCTATTGGGTCCTGGCAGCGACGGCTGTTGTTGAGGGCCGCGAATCTGAACTGCTTGCCCGCATAGTATCTCTTCAGCAACACACTGCATGTCTCGCCACGAGTTTGATAGTACTCTGCGAAATCCTCCGCCCTCCTCTTCCTCCCCGCCGCCATGGGAACTGTGTGTAGATTTTTTTTTTACCGATAAAATATCGTGATAACAAGCAGCTTAAGTTTCCAACTCAACAGCATTACCCCAAACGGAGATGCTAAAGAGGGACCAAGTAGTAACTTTGTGACCTTAGAAGGTGCTACTATGTATAGCTGCATACTACAGGTACCACTGGACAACAGGGATAGTACTGGAACGCTTGTGCGATGCTGAAAAGAGGCGCAACTCACCGTGGGATGCAATGAGAAGTGCCAGCGCCAACACCAGCATGGCGTGGACAAAATTTGCTAAGCATAAAAACGTTGCCATGATGGCCCAATGGAAGATTGCAGCGAAAGATGGTTGAGAGATGAACGCAATCGAGAGTTGGACTGCATGAGATGTTCCAAGTTCGCTATTTATGCCGCATGCATCCAGATCATGGCACATGAAAAAACGAGGGTTCAAATCGGATTTCGTGGGTACCGGTACGACCAGGGTGTTGAACGATGAAGATCATTCTAGTATGGTAGCCTGTTTCACCTCCACCACCACTATTCACGCCGCACAGTAAGGTGATCATGGCTTGTGAAAAAGCTTGGGTTCAAATCGGCTCTTATATGTACAACCAAGTTTTGAGACAGTGCAATACGTTCCAGTACGGTAACTGGTTTCAACTCTACCACCAATTTTTTTGCTAACGCGTTTTTCAAGTAGCAACGCGATCCGAGGCGGGGTGAGGAAACCGAGAAATGCGGGGGTTTGGATTTGGATCTCTTTTTAATGACCAGCCAAACAGCAACTCATTTTAGATATTACGAGTAACATTGATAAACCTACTATAAAAACACTCATATTTTGAGTTTGTTGGAATATATATATGTAACCGCCTGTAGCTGTAGTTTGGTGTAGCTATCATAAACTGTTGGGGGTGCACCATTCTTGGTTCTTGCCTATATCCTTGTACTGTTTCTCATTATTGAACCCTCTTTTCTTGGCCAACTTCTCCCTTGCCTAAACTCTCTCGACATTGAACCCTAGCATGGGTCCTACCCTCCTAGCTACTATCTTGACATGGTATTCAGAGCAGGCTCGTTCCTAGAGCCTTCATCTTTGGGCCCACCATTAGCTTCCGCTATGGCACAGTCCGACAAGCTGCCCGTCGCGCGCCCAGGGCGAGCGTCGGTTTTTGCCCGTCGTGTGCCCCGGGCGCGCGCCGGTTTCTGCCCGATGCGCGCCCTAGCTGCGCGTCGGTTTCTGCCCGATGTGCGCCCTGGCTGCGCGTCGGTTCCTGCCCGATGCGCGTTCCGGTTGCGCGACGGTTTCTGCCCGATGCGCGCCCCGGCTGCGCGTCGGTTCCTGCCCGTCGCACGCGCCGGGCGCGCGTCGGTTTCTGCCTGTCGCACGCCTCGAGCGCGCGACGGTTTCTACCTGCCCGCGCGCCCTGCAGTCGCACGCGCAGCTCATACCCCGCCCCCCCCCCCCCCCTCCCCCCCCCCCCCCCCCCCCAGATGGGGAGGGGGGGAGAGGGTGTGAGGGGGTGGCGGATGTGCCTCAGCAGCAGCAGCTGCCGCCACGCCTCCTCCTCTCTCACGGCTGCGCCTGCTGCTGTGGGGGGAGTGGGGGAGAGGGTGTGAGGGGGTGGCGGATGTTTTTCAGCAGCACCAGCTGCCGCCACGCCTCCTCCTCTCTCATGGCTGCGCCCGCTGCTGTGGGGGGAGTGGGGGAGAGGGTGTGAGGGGGTGGCGGATGTTTTTCGTGCGACCTGCGGTCGCCCACGCAGCCCCTGCACCGCCCCCCCACCCCCCCTTCTCCTCCGTCCCCCTGCTGATCGTACAGCAGGGGGGGGAGGGTATGGGGGTGGCGAACAACGGGTTCCTGCCCGTCGCCCGCCCTGCTGACGCCCGAGCAGCTTCTACACCAGCCCCCCCCCCCCCCCCCTTCTCCTCCATCCCCCTGCTGCGGGTCCAGCAGTGGGAGGAGGGTATGTGAGTGCCCCTCGCACCCCCTCGTGAGTGCCCCTCGCACCCCCTTGTGAGTGCCCCTCGCACCCCCTCGTGAGTGCCCCATGCACCCCCTCGTGACTACCCCTCGCACCCCCTCGTGAGTGCAAGCGGGCCTCGTCTACCACACCCTTCCATAGCTCTCCCCTGATGCCCTCCTCCATCCCCCTGCTGCAGGTGCAGCAGTGGGGGGGAGGGGATCTGCGGCACCAGCCCCCCCCGCCCCCCCTTCTCCTCCATCCCCCTGCTGCGGATGCAGCAGTGGGGGGGGGGGGGGTATGGGGGTGGCGGGATCTTGGAAGTTAAGGGGGTGGCAGGAAGGGATCTGCGCTTGCAGCAGTGGGGGAGGGTATGGGGGTGGCGGGTGTGAGTAGCCAGGAGCCCATCACCTCCTCCTCTCTCTCCCTACTGCACCTGTTGTTGTGTTGGGAGAAAGGGGGGGGAGCTTGGAGGTGTGAGGGGGTGGCGAGAGAGATTCTGCCGAGCCAGCAGCCGCCCCTCCTCCTCTCTCTCTCACGGCCGCGCGTGCCACTGTGGGGGGGAGGGTGAGGCGGTGGCGGAAGCCAGCCAGGCATATGCAGCTGCCGCCCGCTGCTACTGTGGCACCTCCAATTGCCGCCCCTGCCTCCACCTGCTGTTTGCTGCTGTTGAGCGGCAGGTGCTGCCGTTGAGCCCTGCTGTGCCGCCGCACGCTGCCGCCGCAAGCACCTGCTCTCCAGGCGACCTGCCACCACATGCACCTTATTCTTTTGCTTGCTTCTATCTTGGCTGAGGGGTTGTTGCAGCTGAATATGCCACCACTGCACCGGTTGTCACTGCTCTTGCCTACTGCTGCTTTACTCCGCACAAACTCCTGCTACAAGCAGTTATGGGGATGTATTGGAATATATATGTGTAACTGCCTGTAGCTGTAGTTTGGTGTAGCTATCATAAACTGTTGGGGGTGCACCATTCTTGGTTCTTGCCTATATCCTTGTACTGTTTCTCATTATTGAAACCCTCTTTTCTTGGCCAACTTCTCCCTTGCCTAAACTCTCTCGACATTGAACCCTAGCATGGGTCCTACCCTCCTAGCTACTATCTTGACAGAGTTCCAAAGATTTTTCGGGTGGCCACTTCGAAGCCTAAATGCTCTCCGGGTTAAAAGGAGAAAAACATGTGTCAGAATTAGTCGTCTATTAGTTTTTAATAACTTCAACCTTGTGTTTCCAAGACTACCGTACCACTGAGAGCATATTCATACACCTCTTATCAAGAGAACATCATATCAAGCTCACACTGAAAATTCCCTTGACCCAAAACCTCTCGCTAGTTTTACTAGGCAAAAAGTACAATCTTGATACGAGGTGGCCTGATATGAGGCCGTAGGAATACGCTATAAGGAGGCCCTCAGATTCGTTTTCGACCTGTCTAATTCGTTAGACTTAGTACACAATTTTAGTCTGATCAATCAGACACGGTACAGAAAAAAAAGCTGAAATTTCAGAGTCAATGCAAAAAAAAAAAATCTGATCAATCAGAGTTTATAGTAGTACTACTGGTTTTGGTTTATGCACGATAGTGAGGGCAGGATACATCCACGAACATTTCACTAATCTACTTAGTCAAATCCATCACCATCGTTATATGCATCTGTCAAAATACTGAACTAAAATGAATGCATTGAGCAGAAAGTTGGTACAAGTACTAACCCTAATTGGGTTGTACCCCTTATGGGCTACACAATAAGCAGTATAACATTTTGACACACCCCCATAGGCAAAGTGGGGGAGAACAAGTGGCCACAAGACCAGTCAAGAAAAGCAAAGCAAGCTCAGGGTGGATCACGTAGTCACCACACATTCTGAGCAAAAGCAAATGGCCACAAGGCCAGTTCACATGCAGAGTTATATAAAAGAGAACAAACAGTACAGTGATCATACCCTAGCAAGTGTAAGCATGCAAGTATATATATAGATCTTAGTACAAGCAAAGTCACGCATTGAGCAAGCGAGGCAAAGTAGGCACAAGGCCGAAAACAGTACAGAATCGCTGATGATCACCAGGCTGAAGTGCCTTGGTGAATGTATCAGCAGTGTTGGCCCAAGTGGCCACATAAGAAAGACGAAGCTGACCACGCTGCTGTAACTCTCGAGCAAGGAAGTAACACAGAGCGATGTGCTTCGTTCTGTGCTCTAGTCTCTGCTCCTGACACAAGGCAATCATGGCCTTGTTGTCTACGTACAGAACTAGAGAAGAACGAGGCCGCTCTCCCAAGTCGGTCAGCAGGAAGGTGAGCCATCGTAACTCCTGTGCAGCCATGGCCCCTGCGTAGATCTCGTTCACAACATTCCAACAACAGTTGCTAGAAGATGCGGGACAGTAGGACTGGCAATACGAACTAAGTTAGACCCAGGGTCCGGGCCGTCAACAAGAGAGGACGCAGGTGGAGACGGCAGGGGGACTCGCAGTGGAACAGAGGAAGGACGAAGTGCCATAATGTGAGTGCTGGGGTCAGGAGGAGGACGTGGAGGAGGAACATGACGACCAGTTTGAATAGCTCAAACAATCTAGGCAGGATGAGACTCAGGCTCACAACGCTCTGTAAGAGAGTCTGACTGCTCAGCGTAAGGAGAAGGAGCAGGCAGTGGGGAGTCTGGCTGTAACTGTGGCTGCGGCTGGTGAGGCAGTGGACACAGCAAGCTAGGAGTAAGGCCAGTAGAAGACGGGAGACTAAGAACCTGTCGAAGGACCGAGTCACGTGGCGGCGGAACGAAAAATGGTCGCCGCTGCACAGTGCCTCCAGCACCAGTACCGCCAGCTCCAGCACCCCCAGCGCCAGCACCTCCAGCTCCAGGGTCTCCAGCTCTAGCGCCTCCAGCTCCAGGGTCTCCAGCTCCAGTGCCTCCAGCTCCTGCGCCTCCAGCGCCAGCGCCTCTAGCTCCAAGGTCTCCAGCTCCACTGCCTCCAGCTCTAGTGCCTCCAGCGCCAGCGCCTCCAGCTCAAGGGTCTCCAGCTCCAGCTCCTCCAGCTCCGGCGCCACCAGCGCCAGTGCCTCCAGCTCTAGGGTCTCCAGCTCCAGTGCCTCTAGCTCCAGTGTCTCCAGCTCCATTGCCTCCAACACCACCAGCTCCGGTAGCTCCATTACCTCTAGTACAAGCACCTCCTGAACCAGCAACTCGAGCACCTCCGAGACCTCCGGCTCTAACAAGAACTCCAGCACCTCCAGGACTAGTAGCTCTATTACCTCCAGCTCTAGCAGCAGGGCCTCAAGCTCCAGGGTCTCCAGCTCCAGTTCCTCCAGTGGCAGGGCCTCCAGCTCCTGCAGCGCCACTCCTAAGGCGTGTGCGCTGAGCAAACCACTCGCGCAGCTGCTGCGGTGAGAGAGGCTCCCGCCGGTGAGACATTCGTGGCGAGGCACCCGCAGGACCTCCGGCAGACGCAGTACCCCTAGGCTCAGCACCCCCAGACTCCGCACCCTCAGACTCAGCACCCCCAGGCTCCGCACCCTCACGCTCAGCACTCCCAGGCTCCGCACCCTCAGGCTAAGCACACCCAGAATCCGCACCCTCAGACCCAGCACCCCCAGGCTCCGCACCCTCAGGCTCAGCACCCCCAGGCTCAGCACCCCCAGGCTCCGCACTTGCAGGCTCAGCACCCCCAGACGCAGCACCCCTAGCAGCACCTGAGTCAACAGTGACCTCGACAGGCTCGGCTAGGGGGAGTGGGTCTACCTTAGACACACCTGACGGAGCAGGGCCCTGAGGGGGAAGGGGGTCTACCGGAGGGGGACCTGGAGCGAGGAAGAGCGGCAGGGGGGGGGGGAGAGGGGTAGTGCGGTAGGGGTAGAGTCGGTAAAAGGGAACCGACTCGTCAAACGTGACGTCCTGAGAGGGCAGGGCACGGCGTGAGGTGGGGTGGTAAAACTGCCAGCGTGGCGCATCAGGAGGAAAGCCAAGGAAGATACAGGGAATGGCGCGGGAGGAGAGCTTGTCCGTGAAAGTATCGCGGAAAAAGGCACGAGAGCCCCAGACCCGGAACACCGACGCATCGCAAACCTTCCCCGTCCAACACAATGAAAGCGAGGTCTCCGGCAAGGAGACACGGGGCCAGAGGTTGAGCTGATGCGCAGCGTACCGGACCGCAAACGGCCACAGAAAATGGGGAGCAGCCGCATGGATCGTGGAGGTACGAGCCACCTCCATGACTAAGCCAATGCGGCGCTCAGCAACCCCATTTTGCTGCGGGGAGGCCGGAAGCGGGAACGACTGGAGGATGCCCTCCCCACGACAAAAGTCCCGCAAGGGGAGGAGAACTCACCAACTCTGTCAGAGTGCAGACCCAGGACAGGAAGGTCCTCATAGAATCGCTCACGGAGCTCGAGACGGACTGCACGGATCCAAGGGATCAAGACATCAGGGACCTGACCCTTGCTGCGCAAGGGGAAGACCGTGGTATAACGCGTGTAGTCGTCAACAACCAGCAGGAATTAGCGCTCGCGGTCCTGTCCACTGACGCGGGCTGGGCCCCACACGTCCATGTGGAGAGTCTGCAGGGGAGCAGTCATCGGGGGAAACGAGGAGGAGTGAGGAGCGGCGCGCTGCCGCCCCTCGACGCAAGGAAGGCAGGGCTGGGCAGGTGAGGGCAGGAGGGGAGACAGAGACCTGGGAAGACCAGAAACAAGGAGGCGTGAGTGCATGCCATGAAGGCGTGGCAGGGAGGGGTGACCAAGGCGGTGGTGCCAAAGGAGAGTCTGATGCGACAGGAGGCGACACGAGCAGGGGGCTGCTAACGAACTGGACGCAGACACCTGACCAGACGCAACTACCTGAGTAGGCTCAGTAGTCAGTGTGTACAGACTCGACCTAGGCCGACGAGTGAACGTGGCCAGGTGACGGCCCGTCCGTGTACACGTGCAGATCGACACACGCTGACCCCCAGGAGTGGTGGTAGTGACCATCGCATCCTGGAGGGCAGCGGTACTCACCAAGTTTGTAGAGAACGAGGGGAGGTGAAGACCTGACAGTGAGCTGGACGGAACCGCCGGACACGGGAGCACAATTAAGGAATGTGCAAGAACTGGTCCCCCTGAGGGGTCAGCCAGTCTGAATGGAACAGGTGCAGGGAGTGGAGTCAGTGTGGTACTGGCGCGAAAGAAACAGAGGGAAGCACCTGAGTCAAGCGTGAAGGTGTGCAAGGCCTTAGCAGACGCAGTACCAAGGAGAGCAGACTCACTAGCACCTAGAGCAGCAGCCTCTTTACGTGGGTCAGGCGGCACACACAGGTAACAGTCACCCTCAGCAATAACAGACAAGGCATACATGGCAGCAAGGATTGCATCATAGTCAAGAGCAAAGATATCAACACCAGACCTAAGCAGCTCTAGCCAGCTGGGGCGCTCAGCCTCGTCGCCAAACTCTGTGAGCACGTTCGGCTAACAGCAGGTGGTTGCGAACGGCTAAGCGAGCAGCAGTGTCATGGGTAAGCCACTGTGAGCGAGTCGCACTGTCAGCTGTGGCGGGAGGGGCGAGAGAGGCTCCAAACTTGTGGTCAGACAACGAAACGTTGTCCCTAGAATCGCTCAGTAGGTACAGCTGTGTCGAGCCACGTATCGAACTGGATCGGACGGCCCTCATGATCGAACGTGAGAACACTGAGAGAAGCCATAGCTGGCAGAGCAGGGTGGCGCGCGACGAGCAGGGCAGCATACATGCAGGGTGGCGCGCGAGCACTAGGGAAGCGCGCAGGGCAAGGCGAGGCGGCGCATGGCTAGGGAAGAGCGGCGCGCGGCCAGGGCAGGGCAGCGCAAATGGCAGGGCAGGGCGGCGGCCAGCAGGGCGGCGCGCGGGCAGGGCAGGGCAGTGCGGCGGCCAGTAGGGCGGCGCGCGGGCAGCAGGGCGGCGCGCGGGTAGCAAGGCGGCGTGCGGGCAGGGCGGCGGCCAGCAGGGCTGCGCGCAGCAGGGCGGGCAGCAGCAGGGCGGCGCGGGCAGCAGGGCGGCGCGCAGCAGGGCGGCGCGGGCAGCAGGGCGGCGGCCAGCAGGGCGGCACGCGGGCAGGGCAGGGTGACGCGCAGGCAAGGCAGGGCGGCTCGACTGCCAGCAGTGCGGTGCACGGGCAGGGCAGGGCGACGCGCAGGCAGAGCAAGGCGGCGCGGCAGCCAGCAGGGCGACGCGGCGGCCAGCAGGGCGGCGCGCGGGCAGGGCAGTGCGACGCGGCGGCCAGCAGTGCGACGCGACAGGCAGGGGAGGGCGGCGCGCGACCAGCAGGGCGGCGCGACGGGCACGGCAGGGCAGCGCGCTGCCAGCAGGGCGGCGCGACAAGCAGGGCAGGGTGGTGCGCGACTGGCAGGGCGGCGCGACAGGCAGGGCAGGGCAGGGCAGGGCAGGGCAGGGCAGGGCAGGGCAGGGCAGGGCAGGGCAGGGCAGGGCAGCGCGACTGGTGGTGCAGCGCTACGAGCAGGGAACTATGCGGTCGGCCCTAAAAAAAAACGGTCCTGGAATAGGACCTGATATGAAACCATGTCAGAATACTGTACGAGAATGAATGCATTGAGCAGAAAGTTGGTACAAGTACTAGCCCTAATTGGATTGTACCCCTTATAGGCTACCCCACTACAGCCTACACAATATAAGCAGTATAACATTTTGACAGCATCATCTCCTACCACTTCAGCATTTGCGAAGCTTAGTGTCGCTAGCTTAGCGAAACCAACAGTAGGTTCCTGAGCCGTCTCATCGAGAGAAGCAGGGACGTTCGCGACTGGGGGCGCAGGCTTCTCAGGGGTTAGAGTTGGTAACATGCGTGGAACATGGCGTTTTCTCGCGTGCTAGTGAGCTACGGAAACAATCTAGGCTGGTTCTAGTATCAGCCGCCTTATGCCACCCTCTGAATCGTTGTCATCGTCACGGCATCGAGGGCATCGGCCTAAACAGCCATCCCGCAATCTGAGAGAGCGTGCCGAGCAGAGAAATAGAAGAAGCACTGGTGACAAGGAGCTGAAGCTAGGTGGTGAAAGTAACATCAGAACAAGATGGACTTCGATGATCGTGAAGGTCCTACTGATCGGTTGGTGGATTGCCTAGCATGCACAGCAACGATGACTAGCAGCTACCGTCGCTCTGCTCCTTGCTGTGTCGTGTAGCTGCAAAAGGCTGCAACGTGGGTACTGGTTGAGACCTGCCGGTAGGATGAGATCAAAAGCTGTCTCAACGACCAATCAACATCTGAAATTAGACTTCACAGGTGCCAAGGGGGACAAACTATAATTCCAGCACTAATCACGGCTGTCAGCGCAAATCTCGCGAAGGGAAAATCAGAGAAGGTCCGCGCAAAGACTCTGATGGATCATAGTACACTATGGAAAAAAAGCTGAAATATCAGACAAGGCCTAAAAAATAAAGCTGAAAATTCCGAGTTCACAACAAAGAAAAAAAGCTGAACTTTCAGAGCTCACTAGAAAAAAAGGCTGAAATATCAGAGTTTTTTAGGAAAATCATAGAAATTTATCTGACTTCTGGGGGCTTGGCTCTAAGCTTCTGATGCAGGTCACAATTCATCGGTGTAGAGCGCTCCTGCGAGCTCATGTCCACAGCTTGCACAACACCTCCTCTGTCAGAACAACTGTGCAGGAATGATTGGATTAGCAAGAGTTGGGGTACAAGTACTAACCCTAGAAGTGCTGTACCCCATAAGGAGTGCGCCACTATAGCCTACAAGTAAGATGGTACTTTGACACACCCCCATAGGCTAAGTGGAGACAAGAAGACGGTCACAAGACCAGTCAAGCAAGACAACAGAGCAAAGCAAAGCAAAGCTCAGGGTGGATCTCGAGGACACCACACAATCCGAGCACAAGCAAGCGGCCACAAGGCCAGTTCACATGCAGAGTTATAATAGCAAGGCAGTACACTGATCACAACCTAGCAAGAGTAAACAAGCAGGTATAAAGATTTATATCAGTGTACAACAAGAGCAAGTCAAGCAACCAACAGGTGAGGAAGAGTGGGCACAAGCCCAAGGGCCTAGGTGAACACATCAGCAGTGTTGGCCCACGAGGCCACGTAGGAAAGGCGGAGCTAACGACGCTGCTGCAGCTCACGCGCAAGGAAGTAGCGAAGAGCAATGTGCTTCGTTCTGTTTCCAGTCTCTGCTCGTGACACAAGGCAAGCATTGCCTTGTTGTTGATGTACAGAACTGGAGGAGAACGAGGCTGCTCCCCCAAGTCGGTCAGCGGGTAGGTCAGCCAGCGTAACTCCTGTGCAGCCATGGCCCCAGCGTAGATCTCGGCCTCACTGCTGGAACTAAGCACAGAAGAAGAACAAGTGGACCTCCACAAGACAGAAACAGAGCCAAGACTGAAGGTGTAACCCTGTGACGATCGCTGAGTCACCTGGTCGTCGGCCCAAGAAGCGTCCAAGTCTCCTGTGAGTACCACTGAACCGTGTCCTCCAAGCACGAGCCCCATGCCCGATGTACTTCACAAGTAACGCAGTACCCTCTTTGCAGCATCCCAGTGCACCTTTTAGTGTCTACCGGGAGCCACATAGCGAGCCAGGAGGCTGAGAGAGTACGCGAGGTCAGGTCGTGTGCACGTCATCATGTCAGAATCCCAACCACTAGACCATTGGGATAAAAGGGCTTGTTAAGTAGCGGGTCAGTGCGCCCATAACCCCCCAGGAAAACGAGCCTGTAACCCCTCCCTAGGATCAATCGGAGATCACCAGTGGACCTCTGACACCCCCCCGCACTGGGATGCCCGAAGTGCACACACTGGGATTCGAACCCGAGACCTTCACTCTGATACCATGTCAGAATCCCAACCACTAGACCATTGGGATAAAAGGGCTTGTTAAGTAGCGGGTCAGTGCGCCCATAACCCCCCAGGAAAACGAGCCTGTAACCCCTCCCTAGGATCAATCGGGGATCACCAGTGGACCTCTGACACATCAGGTACATGAGGCAACCCACTAGCTTTAGGTACGGACCACTCGGCTCTACGGACTCGTCCAAAGGAGGAGCAGAGAGCGAGTGGCCGGTAGACAGAGGAGTAGGCTGTGGCGAGGAGAACTGGAAGCCAAAGCGCTGAAGGACCTGGTGCACCATGTGTGACTGAGTCAGGGTGATGGTGCGCCGTGCTCTGTCCCGGGTGATCTGCAAGCCAAGATAGCTACGCAGCTCACCCAGGTCAGTGCACGTGTGTCTCTCCTGCAGCTCCGCCTTGACTACAGCCAGCGCCTCAGTGTCAGCAATAGTAAAAACGAAGTCGTCGACGTACACTAGAACATAGAATGGCGGCAGGGTAGTGTCGGTGCGTAGAAACAGCGACGGGTCAGCAGAGGAAGGAGCAAACCCAAGAGCCGCAAGTGTAGTCCTCAGTGTGTCGTGCCACTCTCGGGGCACCTGGCAGAGACCGTAGACTGGCCGCCAGAGGCTCCACTGGGTACCCGCAGGAACGACCCAGTGAAGACAGGTGGGGGCGCAGCCAGATCTCCTCGTGAAGGCTGCCCTGCACGAAAGCAGTGGAGAAGTCGAGGGAGTGCAGCTCGTAGTCACGCTGTGCTGCAACGTGCAGTAGGACCCGAAGAGTAGTCATCTTCGTGGTGGGGGAGAAGGTCGGGAAGATGTCGACCCCCTGTTGCTGATTGAAGCCTCGAGCATCGTAACGCGCCTTGAAGGCAGACGGAGAACCCGGCGGCCGCTTCACTATGAAAATCCACATGCCATCGACTATGTTCGCCCCAGGAGGAGGAACCTCGTTGACGTAGGTGCCTGTGGACTTCCAGGAAGCCATCTCTACGTCCATGGCTGTCTGCCACTGAGAGGAGTACTCTCCCGCGATCGCCTCAGCGTAAGAGCGCGGGGTAGGGATGTCAAGTGCATCCGGGTCTCCCTCAGGGCAAAGCAGCATGGATGCGAAACGAGGAAAAGCGGCCGCAAGACACTCAAGCTCAAACTGTCTGTCCTCAAGTACGTCACTGCCAAGGGCAAGCTCACCCCCGGCGGAAGGAGGACAGACAGACTCAGAATCTGTGACAAGTCTTGCGATGTAGTCACGACGATACCTAGCTGTAAAGTCGACTAGCTCAGCGACTAGGGCAAACGCTGCAATAAACTCAAGGTCAGGGTCGGTGACGAGAGTAGCGAGTAGACGAGTGACAATAGGATTGGCAGCACGAGCAAGGTCGGACTCAGGGTCAAGAAAGTGCGGAAGAGAGGACGTGGGAGGCTCAGGCAGGACAACACGCTGTGGAACAGGGGAAGGACGAAGTGCCATACCGTGAGTGCCTGGGACAGCAGGAGGACGAGGACAAGCAACACGACGAGCACGAACAGGTGTGGAAGCACGAGTCTCAGGCTCACGACGCTCAGTAAGGGACTCAATCACCTCAGTGTGAGGAGCAGGAGCAGGCAGCGGGGAGCCAGGCAATAGCTGTGGCTGAGACTGGTCTGTCGGTGGACATAGAAGGGGTAGAGGGAGGCCAGTGGAAGACGGGAGACTAAGAACATGGCGAAGGACCGAGTCAGGCAGCGGCAGGGACGACTGCGGCTGCGGGTAGAAAAACGGTATGCGCAGGGCAGTACCAGCAGCTCCCGCTCCTCCAGCACCAGCAGCACCAGAACTTCCAGTACCAGCAGCTCCAGCAGCACCTCTAGCACCTCCAGCACTAGCAGCACCACTAGCTCCGGCCGCACCAGGACCTCTAGCACCAATACTACCTCCAGCACCTCAAGTGCCACTAGCTCCAGTAGTACCTCCAGCACCTCCAGCACCAGCAGCACCACCTGCTCTGGCAGCTCCAGCACCTCTAGTACAAGCACCTCCAGGACCAGCAGCTCTAGCACCTCCAGTACCAGCACCTCCAGGACCAGCAGCTTCAGCACCTCCAGTACCTCCAGCTCCAGCGCCTTTAGCACCAGCAGTACCTCCAGCACCTTCAGTACCAGCTGTACCTCCACGACTAGTAGGTCCAGCACCTCCAGCACCAGTAGCACCTCTAGGACTAATAGCTCCGGCACCTTCAGCACCAGCAGCACCTCTAGTACCTCCAGCACCAGCAGCACCTCCAGCACCTCCAGCAGTACCTCCAGTACCTCCAGCACCAGCAGTACCTCCAGGACTAGCAGCTCCAGCACCAGCAAGACCGTACCCTCCACCTCCAGGACTGCCTCACCGAACGATCCACGCACGAATCGTCTGCGGCGAGAGCGTCTCAAGTAGGTCAGGCTGCGGTGGCTGTCCAGCTCCAGGACCTCCAGCAGGGTCACCCACAGCTCCACCGCCACTAGGACTCGCAGGACCCCCAGAGTCAGCACCCCTAGTAGCAGCACCCCAAGCACCAGCACCCCTTGTCGCAGCACCCCCAGAACCAGCACCCCCAGTTGCAGCACCCCTAGGCACAGCACCCCCAGAACCCTCACCCTCTGTCTCAGCACCCCCAGGCTCAGCACCTGGAGTCTAAGCTCTAGAGTCCACAGCAACAGGCTGCGGAGGCGGCGAAGACGGCCGAGGCGGAAAACCAGGGGGGGTCTCCAAGCGTGGAGAGCGGCGAGTGGCCGCCGTGTCGTCAGCGGCGGGGTCACCCCCCTCAGTAGGGCCAGAGGAGTCAGAAGAGATCTCCAAAGGCTCAACCAAGAAGGGTGGGTCTACCTGAGACACATCTGAGGGAGCAGGACCCTGTGGGGGGAGGGGGTCTACCGGGGGGGGGACTGGTACCAAGAAAAGAGGCGCTAGGGGGACCGGGTGGGACGGGTGTGGGTGTAGCCTGTAGAAACAGACAGACTCGTCAAAGGTGACGTCATGGGAGGAGAAGACTTGACGCGAGCGCGGGTGGTAGAACTGCCATGGCGAGGCTTCGGTGGGGAAGCCAAGGAAGACGCAGCAGAGAGTGGGAGAGGAGAGCTTGCTCGCTTTGGCATCACGAACAAGGGAGAGCGCGGCCTAGACCCGAAACGCCAACGCATCGCCAACCTTCCTCGTCCACCGGAGTGTGGGCGAGGTCTCTGGCTCAGAGACACGGGGCCAGAGGTTGAGCTGATGCGCAGCGTATCAGTCCGCAGACGGCCACATAAAATGGGGAGCAGCCGCATGGATCATGAAGGTACGAGCAACCTCCATGATCAAGCCATTGCGACGCTCAGCAATCCCATTTTGCTGAGGAGAGGCCGGAAGCGTGAACGACTGGACGATGCCCTCGTCTTGTCAGAACTCCGCAAGGAGGTCAGAAGAGAACTCACCGCCCCTGTCAGAGTGCAGACGCAGGACTGGCAAGTCCCGACTGAATCGTAGCGCAGCTGGCGACGAGTAGCACGGATCCAGGGGATCAAAACACCGCTGACGTCCGCCTTGCGCCGCAAGGGGAAGACAGTGGTGTAACGTGTGTAGTCGTTAACAACCAGCAGGAAGTAGCGCTCGTGGTCCGTTCCACCGACGAGGGCTGGGCCCCATACGTCCATGTGGAGAGTCTGGAGAGGAGCAGTGGTCGGAGGAAACTCGGAGGAGTGAGGAGCGGCGTGCTGCCGCCCCTCGACGCAGGGAAGGCACGGTGGGGCAGGCGAGCACGGGAGGGAGGGCAGGGACCTGGGAAGGCCAGAGACAAGGAGACGGGAGTGCATACCGCGGAGACGCGGTAGGGAGGGGTGACCGAGGCGGTGGTGCCAGAGGAGAGTCTGGTGGGAGAGTACCCGACACGAGCAAGACGCGGCAAGCTGACCAGACGCAGACACCTGACCCGACGCAGCCATCTGACCTGCCTCAGCCACCTGTGCAGGCGCAGTGGTCAGTGTGTACAGACTAGACCCAGGCCGTCGAGTGAACGTAGCCAGGTGACGGCCAGTTCGGGAGCACGTACTGATCGCCACACGCTGCCCTCCAGGAATTAAGGTATCAACCCAGACATCCTGAATGGCAGCGTTGCTCACCAAGTTCGTCGAGAACGTTTTGAGGTGGAGACCTGACAGAGAACCGGAGGGGACTGCTGAACACGAGAGGACAGTGGAGGCTCGTGCGACTACTGGGCCCCCAGTGGGGTCAGCCAGTGAGACCGGTACCGGTGCAGCAAGTGGTGTGAGTGTAAGCAACGTGATGTGCCTGAGTCAAGTGTGAAAGTGTGCAAGACCTCTGCTGAGGAAGGGCCTGTGGCGGGAGACGCACGAGCACCTAAAGCTGCAATAGACTCACTAGCACCTAGTACTGCAGCAGACTCACTAGCACGGAGTGCGACAGCTGACTCACTAGCACCTTGTGCAGCAGCCTCAACAGAACCAGTGACACATCGCAGAGGAAACAACTCACTAAGCACCTGAGGGGAGAAGGTCTCCTGCTGACTCTGCTGCCGCCGCTGTGCAGTACGTAGAAAACCAAAGCCTCCACCACCTGGACGGGCTCGCTGAAGAGCCCACTCGCTAAGCTGCTGAGGGGTGGGGTTGTCCAGGAGAGGCAGTGACCGCCGCTGTCCACCCCTAGCCGCTGCAACTGCCGTGATAGTGGCCATGACAGGCAGTGATGGTCAGTAGTAGGTCCAGCACCTCCGGCACCAGCAGCACCTCCAGCACTCCCAGTTGCACCTCCAGCACCCCCAGCACTAGCAGCACTCCCAGCACTCCCAGCAGCACCTCCAGCAGCAGCAGCAGTAGCACGAGCAGCAGCAGCAGCAGCAGCAGTAGTGGCAGCAGGGCGGCTCGGTGGGGCTGGTGATCAAGGTAGGGCGGCGCGGCGCGGGTTGGGCAGGGCGGCTCGGGCTGGGCGGCGCGGCTCGGCCGGGCAGGGCGCGCCGTGGGCTGCAGGGCAGGGCGCGCGGTGGATAGGGTAGTAGGGCGCGCGCTGTGCAGGGCAGCAGGGCAGCAGGGCGCGACGCGAGGGGCAGCAGAGAGTGACGCGCTGGCTGCAGTAGGGCGCAACACGCTGGCTGCAGCAGGGCGCGACGCGCAGGGCAGCAGAGCGCGACGCGCAGGGCAGCAGAGCGCGCCGCGCTGGCTGCAGTAGGGCGCGACGCGCTGGCTGCAGCAGGGCGCGACGCGCAGGGCAGCAGGGCGAGACGCGCAGGGCAGCAGGGCGCGACGTGCTGGGGGGCAGGCAGTGCGAGTAGCTGCAGGGCAGCGCGACACTGTGCGAGCAGGGCCGGACAGCGCAAGGGCGCCTCGGGCAGGAACGAGCGAAACTATCGGTGGGCCCTAAAAACTTAACTGGTTTCCTGCTCTGAATACCATGTCAGAATAACTGTGCAGGAATTACTGGATTAGCAAGAATTGGGGTACAAGTACCGTATTCTCCCGGACAAAACACCCCCCCGTAATTGTACACCCCCGGGTAGCTTGTGCGGGGTGGGTGTTATGATATACCTCGTTTCTACTATACCCCCCTTTTTTGCTGATTTTCTATAACACCCTCCTTTTCTTACGAATTCGTTATAATAGTCGTCAACGAGTAGCTGCAATATTGAAGAATATCGCGAAAATTTATCCCTAGATGAAATTTCGCGGTACATTCACTTACAATCTACCGAGATTTCCCCTACTTCGCACTACTTCGCTGTGACCACGTGCAGGCGAATCTTCCGCTGCAAGTGGCAAGAGAGGTGCCACATGGCATTTTCATGGAATCATTCGCGCCTCAGACAGTGATGTTAAAATGAAAATCAAAACACCCACATTGTCTAATTAAATAAACACTAACACTAAAATATACCATATGTTAAGACCCGGGTATTATGTATTTTTTTCCTATGAGGAGTCCCCCCCCATTTTTTCCCTATATTTTTAGCTATACCCTAGGGTGCTATGTCCGGGAGAATACGGTACTAACCCTAGAAGTGCTGTACCCCATAAGGAGTGCCCCACTATAGCCTACAAGTAAGATTGTACTTTGACACCCTCCCCCCCGAGCCCAACAGTTTAGTTGAAAGTTCACCAACTCGTGAGCTCTCCAGA
Source organism: Closterium sp. Naga37s-1 (assembly GCA_947471745.1). Classification (NCBI taxonomy): domain Eukaryota; kingdom Viridiplantae; phylum Streptophyta; class Zygnematophyceae; order Desmidiales; family Closteriaceae; genus Closterium; species Closterium sp. Naga37s-1. The sequence goes on from CANJKZ010000861.1 coordinate 2,169,936, forward strand.
ACCATTTACTTCAACACGACTGATGTGATAGATCATATACGATTGATTGATCCTGCCCAGTACTGAGCACCATGTTTCAGCGCACTGAGCTGTTGCACACATGTCAGGGCGCATTGACTTCAACTCCAACCAAAGCCATGTTCGTTGAACCTAGCCAGTTTCCAAAGAGCACAGCGCACCACAATACCAAGGAGAGTGCACTGAGCTATTGCACACACACACATCCCACACTCCCAACCAATGGCCGCTCAGCCCCTGCCTCTTCCTCCTGGTCCTGAAAAGGGAAAAGAAAAGAATCATCAAAGAGTGATCATGTGAAAATATGCCGGCAGGAATGCTTGCCAGCCAAGAAGGCATCGAAGGGAGTCATATATTGCAACAATCAGACAAAAAGTTACAATGAATACACATTGAGATGTCTCAAGAAAGGGACAGGAATACAGTACCTCACAAAGCAACAATCTACTCTGCGAAACCGTACTCACCTCCTCCTCTTCCACCTCCTCTTCCTCCTCTACCTCCTCCTCGTCCCCCATCGTCCCACCCTCTTCCCCGCCCTCCTCTCCCCCCTCCCCCCTCGTCCATGCGCCCTCTGCCTCCTCTCCCCCTGCCCTGCTGTATTGGCCTGCGATCTGGGAGGAAGGGAGGGAAGAGTGGGAGTAGGGGGGAAGGGAGTGCAGGAGTAAGGGGGAAAGGGGGGTGGGAATGAGGTTTGTGGGGCAAGAACTGAAGTGCTGAGAAGTTCTTCCCCTTCCCCACACGTCCATGCGCCCTCTGCATCGTCTCCCCCTGCCCTGCTGTATTGGCCCGCAATCTGAAGGGAGAGTCAGAGGAGGGCAGACAGGGAAGGGGTTAGTAGGGCAAAACAAGGCATGTATCGCTGCCCTGCTGTGTCCACCCGCACTCTGAAGGGAGTGAAGGGGGCAGGACGTGAAAGGGGTACAGAAAGAGGGGGTACGGAGAGAGTGGGCCAGAGGGAGAGAGGGGGGTACAGAGAGGGGAATAGGGAGTGAGTGGGGCAGGCAGTGTGGGCGGTACGGAGTGGGGGGGGGGGGTCGGGAGAATGGGGTAGGGAGCGAGGGGTGCACAGTGAGAGGGGTTCACAGATAGAGGGGTTCACAGATAGAGGGGTTCACAGATAGAGGGGTTCACAGATAGAGGGGTTCACAGATAGAGGGGTTCACAGATAGAGGGGTTCACAGATAGAGGGGTTCACAGATAGAGGGGTTCACAGATAGCGGGGTTCACAGATAGAGGGGTTCACAGATAGAGGGGTTCACAGATAGAGGGGTTTACAGATAGAGGGGTTCACAGATAGAGGGGTTCACAGATAGAGGGGTTCACAGATAGAGGGGTTCACAGATAGAGGGGTTCACAGATAGAGGGGTTCACAGATAGAGGGGTTCACAGATAGAGGGGTTCACAGATAGAGGGGGGTACCGAGAGGGGGGGAGGGAGCGAAGGGGGTAGGGAGAGAGGGGGTGTGGAAGCGAGGGGGGCATGGAGGCGAGGGGGCAAGCATGGCGTGACAGCATGGCATGGAAAGCAATGTGCCGTTAAGGTAATGTGGCAAGGCATGGAGTAGTTTACCTTGTCTTCTGATAACCTCCTCTTGTACTTTGTCGATCACCTGGGATGCACACAACACACAATATACATAGAGTGATGGAGAGGACAGCACACATAGCAGCACGTGGCATTTGAGTCGAGGAATAGGTTCACCTCTTTGGACTTGGGAACTTTGCCAATCACCTAAACCGCACACAATGAATGAACATGGATCGAGTGGGCCACACAAGAAAAGAAACGAGGCTTGAGTAAATTCAAATTCAGAAACGCATACAATGAACATGGATGGATTGGGGCACACAGAAAGCACAGATCATTCCAAAAGGTCCATGTTGAGGCAGCTAAGGGTAGTGACTCATCTCAACCACACAGCTGACACCACACAGACCCTTCACGGTCACAGCACACACCAGCCACCCACCCGCCCACCTCATCTGGCACTCGCAGGTACGCGACAGTGTTGCCTCACAGTGACACTTAGCACTCTTGAAAGTGCAGGACACGACACAGGGAACGCTCTCCCTGCCCCAGTTCTCCCCAACCCCCACCCACCACCTCGCCTGGCACTCGAAGGTACTTGATGGTGTTGCCGCGCACGTGCACAACAAGACACAGGGAACCACCAACCTTCCCCTCCCCCAGCCGCCCCCCTCCCCTCCTCCCCCCCCCCCCCCCCTCCCCCCCCACACCCACCCACCCACCTCATCAGGCACACGAAGGTACTTGATGGTGTTGCCGCGCACGTAGCACTGCGGCATGCGCCAGAAGCGGTCCCCGTCCTTGGACGTGCAGATGACCTCGCGCAGGTGGATGTTCATCCACGTGTCACAGCTCACCAGATGCCAGTTGTACGTCTCCCCATTCTTCAACTCTTCCAGCTGAAGTGGACGGGAGCAAGGAGTGGAGAGGAGTGGAGAGGAGTGAAGGGTTGAGAGGGTGGAATGGGGGAGGGTGGAAGGGGAAAGAGAACGGGGACGCGCAGATGACCTGTTTCAGGTATATGTTTCATCCACGTGTCAACAGAGTGCGAGCTTTAGTTGCCGCAGGTTGGAAACGCATCATCGAGCCTGTGAGTGGAAATCCGTGGAAATTGCCGAGTTTTTACATCGAGTTTCTACATAACCCATTACCTGAACAATAATATAAGACCTAAACCTTAACATGGACTTCATAGGGACAGAAACCAACCGTAGTAGATTGGTCCGATTCGAACCTTACCAAGGCGGGGGAGTGGGGAGGCACGAGTGGACTATATGATTCACACAGCACTCACAAACACGAGCTTAGGAACCCCAGTAACTACGTAGTAAACGGAAATTGCTTTGGAACTGCGTAAGCTACGTACCATGGGATGGCCTTGCGCCGTTTTGAGCAGCGACAACGGCAACTGGCGGAAAAGGAATCGCGAGCACAGGAAGCGGGGGAAAACGGAGACGAAAAGAGACGAAAGGATACGAGCGAAGACGAGTGGCGTTAGGGACGAAAATATTATAAGCTTAAACAGGGAAAGCGCGAACGGCAGAGTCGCCAGCGTCCATACCATCAGAGAAACTGTAGATCTGCCAAAACTGGGGGATTTAGACTTTAGCGGGGTAAACTGGCGGGTGTGGTAGGTAGTGGCTGCTTTCGGCGGATTTAAGGGATCTCGGCTTTCAGGTACAGAAATGGAGGTTCATCGAAGTTTAGCAAGGGATTATATAACGCTTGATGGAGAGATTCTATGAGGCTGGACACTGCGGAAAATATTAGTTTCTGCCAGAACTGTGGACAGGGTCACTAATTTTTTGCTCAGAGCGTGTGGTACAGTGAGGTACATTTAGGGCGTGTTTTGCAGTATGTTTTCGGGGCGTTGATAGTTTTTTAACGTGAAGTTACTCGTTAAAAAACCTGTGTTACCACACGTAAAGAAGCTTTGCGAACCGGTTACACCCAGTCCTCTCCGAACAAAAGTCGTCCTGAACAACATTCGACAAGATTTTCGGGCCTGCGGTCTACAGAAACGCCACGCCTTCGTTTAATTCGCGAAAATGCACCATTGAACTCGAAACTCGGGTACGCCAGTGGCGTTTTGAGCTCGCTTGGAAAGCACGTGCGAACATACAAACCCTGACATGTCCCGAATATGTCAGGCTGAATTTCTGATTTACGTATTTTACGATGTACCGGGTAACTGAGCTTAGGGCGTAAATCGCCCGACATCTCAAGTCGGCCAGTTGCCGTTGCGATAGTAACCAGATAACGAGGCTCGTCGAGCACACTGCGGAACTCGCAAAATTCGGCCATCTGATTTGTGTTTTGGTGGCCGAAAATAATGTCGACACTTTTCCGACGAATGAACGACAAGAAAACGGCCACCATGTCCACCAGGTTGGCTACAGTTAGATGACGACGTCGCATGAATGGTTACATCGAACTGTCGACGTCGTCTGTTTATGTGCGACGCAGTCGTACCAGGTCGTTCAAAAATCCAAAACGGGATTTTCCATGTTTGTCACAACAGCCAGCAAAACATTTCAAAATTGAGAAGCACCCCCAAATGGTCGAAAAAGTGACGACCTGGCTACGACCATCTATCTGGTCGATCTTCGCGAAACAAAATGTCGACCAAATGAACGACAGAAAACGGCCAAACCCAGTTTCGGGCAATTTTCCGCGTCCTTAGAAATGAGAGTAATTTCAAGTTGCATAACACGCCCTCAACCGATCACCATACCAAATGCCGTATCTAGGCATCTGACATCCCACGAGGTCCACCAGACCACATCACCAGCAACATGCGCAATTCGCACGTTCCTTACCCGCCCCTCCCGTTCTTCTCGTGGATTGCGGTTTTCCTAACAGCGCGCTCCATTGGATTTCCGATCGCCGTGTGTTCTCACGCATATTTGTCATGTTCGTGGTAACCACATTCACGAACACAGTTTCGCTCAAGTCGTTCCCACTGGACGATATGAAGCTCGCCCTTCTATCGTCGCACTGCGAGGTGAGCGAGTAGCAGTAACCATTTTCGCAATCGTCGCAAGCAGCGCACGAGAATCAGCTGCGCCGATCGAGGTCGGTTGGCGGCGTTGAGGTCGCTCACCAACCCCTCCCTCTTCCACCCCTCCCTCTTCCACCCCTCCCTCTTCCACCCCTCTCTCTCCCACCGCGCTCTCTCCCACCGTGCTCACTCCCACCGCACTTACTCCCACCCCGCTCACTCCCACCGCGCTCACTCCCACCGCGCTTACTCCCACCCCGCTCACTCCCACCCCGCTCACTCCCACCGCGCTTACTCCCACCCCGCTCACTCCCACCGCGCTCACTCCCACCGCGCTTACTCCCACCCCTCGCATGCCATGTAATCGCATGTGGTGGATGTCGACCTTCCCACCGCTGCTGGATGTGCGGCAGCCCCTGCCGCTGCTCCACTGCCCCGCTGCTCCACTGCCTGCCCGTGTCACTCAAGCCTCTCTTACTGCCTAACCGCTGGGCTCTCCGTCCCTACAAACCAATGTGTCTGTGCCTCTCACCCGAATCATGTGTGCTTTCTACTTTCCTATCGCCATCGTTTCGGCCTTAACAATTTAACAGTGCTCAACTCATCAGCTTCCCCTCACATGCCCTTCGCATGCCCCTCCCCTCACATGTCCTTCTCCTCACATGCCCCTCTTTCCTCACGCCCCTCACATGCCACTCACATGCCCCTCACATGTTCCTCACATGCCCCTCACATGCCCCTCACATGCTGCTCACAAGCCACTCACATACCCCTCACGTACCCCTCACATACCCCTCACGTGCCGCTCACCATGGTCCCTTCGTCCCCATGATCTTCCATCATCCATGTCATCTTTTTAACCCCCCCATCCCTCCCACCTCACCCCGGCATCTCCACTCCACCAACCCCTCTCAACCCCCCTCTCCCACTCCCACTCCCTCCCCCTGTCACATCCCCCTTCCCCCCCACTCTCCCCCCGCAGGCCCGCCGCAGCCCCTACCGCCTGCCCATCAGCCGCAGCCCCTGCAGCTCCACCCTCAACCGCAGCCACAGCAGCGGCAGTAGCAACACCAGCGGCAGCGGCAGCAGCAACACCAGCGGCAGCGGCAGCACCAACACCAGCGGCAGCGGCAGCAGCAACACCAGCGGCAGCGGCAGCGGCAGCGGCAGCAGCGTGGCCGGCGCGGCTGGACTTGCTGTGGCGTGCGCAGTGTGGTCATGAGGCGCAGTGTGGTCAGTGTGTTCATGAGGCGGCAGGAGCTCCCCCACCCCGACGCCCACGCCCTGCGCCAGGAAGGTGAGCTTGAGAAAGATGGGTCCGAGGAAGGTGCAAGAAAGGTGAGTCCAAGAAAAGTCCGAGGAAGGTGCATGTGCGGAACGTGACATGGCATCCGAGCTGTTGACTCAATGTGCGGTGCTTCTTCCATCTCATTCAACCTGCTACGTGCATGTTGACTCCTATACCACTAAAACCCCCTTCTCGGTGTCCCTCCTAAGCCATCTGCGCATCCCTCTACCTGCTCCCCCCCTTTCCCTGCTTCCCCCCTCTCCTGCTTTCCCCCTCTCCCTGCTCCCCCACTCAGCCAGCCAGGTGAAGGGCGGGGGGGCATGAAGAGAGTGAAGCGGTGTGTTTCCTAAACCATCATCTGTGCATCCCTCTCCCTGATTCCCCTCTCTCCCCTCCAGCCTGCCGCGTGTTGGGCGGGGGGGACATCAAGATAGCAAAGCGGCGCGACCTGGCGGAGGCGGGGGGGCGGGTGGGCGAGGAGAAGCAGTTGTGCGCCCAAGCACAGTGAGTGGCTGCGCTGCCTCCGAGAGGAGCTCATGCTGCTCAGGGTGAGATGGGGAGATGGCATGGCTGCACCTCATGCTCATGCTGCTGCGGGTGAGATGGCATGGCAGCACCTCATGCCACGGCAGCAGCGCTGCACGCATTCTTCTTGCCATTCGCACCCTCCCCTCCTGGCACCTCCCCCGTCCTCCCATCCCTCTTCCCTTGTCTCCATTGTCCCCACTCCTCTGCCCCGCTTCCTCCAACTCCCATATCCACCCTCACCGTCTCCCCCCTCCTCTCCCACCCCCACAGATCGAGCGGCAGAACTGCATGCTGGACCACACGCCCTCCCACCGCCCCTCTTGCTTGAACTCCCATTCCACCCAGGGACGGCAGCAGCACATGCAACAAAAACGTCAGCACAAGCAGCAGAAGCGGGGGTGATGCCACGTGCCTCCAAGAGCCCCCTGCTCGCGGGCAGGCACACCTGTGGGTGCAGCAGCAGCAGCAGCAGCACACGCAGCACAGCAGCCTGGCGCTGAGGGGCGCGGCGTCGATGGTGACTCCCTGCCCGCCCTGCTCGCCCACTGTCTGCGCCGCCACCACCACCACTACCACTACCACCGCTGCAGCACCACCATTGGTGAAGGTTGGGGAAGGGAAGGGGAGGGCAAGGGCGAGGGGGAGGGAGGGGGAGAGGGAGATGGATAGGGAGAGTTCGAGGAGGAGCAACAAGGGAGGAGAGGTAAATCAGGAGAAGTAAAGGAGGAGGGGAGGTAGTTAGAAAACAATTCCTTGTATTTTCTTTACCCTCTCTCTCGCCGCTTCCCATCCCTACTCGCATTGCCGTCATCCTTCTTGCCATCTTTCTCCCCCATTCCCACCCCCCCAGGGTCGCTCACTGACTTGGACCATGAAGCGGGCGGCATGCAGCGATGGTGGCGGCTGAGGCCGCAGCAACGGGCGGGCAGCGCATGGTGCGCATGTGAGAGCGCTAGAAACGCTTCATGCCGCCGCCCACAGGCTCCGACCTTGATGCCTTTCTGATATGCAAACCCCGAACACTTGGTGTACATTTGATAAGCGTTTTTGTTTTTGAAATGTTTGCTGGGACCATTCGAGAGAGGTACCAGCTGCTTCATGCACGGCTGGCATCAGCCTCTGCGCATTCCAACTTGCTCCGCTCCTCGTCGCCGTTGAATTTCCACCCACCACGTTTTCCCGCATCCTCTTCTCTCAGCAGGACGCTTTGCCACGCCTCTCTCTGCTCTCGCCTCTCTGCCCCACTCACAGCATCTCAACGACAGCACCAGCCTGGGGGAGAGCATGGGCATGAGCATGGGCACGGGCATGGGCATGGGCATGGGCATGGGCATGGGCATGGGCATGGGTACGGGCATGAGTGGAGGGGGGAGTGTGATTCAGCTGCCAGCGGGCATGACGCTGGTGGAGGCGGGCCGTGTGGTGGAGGCGGTGCTGGCGGGCCGTGTGCCGCACAACCAGAGGGGCGCCGCCTGGGTCGCCATCGCCACCGCCCACCCCGATGTGAGTGCGATAACCTAGGTGCACGTGCTGCTGCTGCTGCTGCCTTGCCTGCTCTGCTACAACATGCACCTCTGCTTGGTTATGCCTCAATGCACATTCCACCTACCACACACCTCAACCTCTCCCCCTCACCCTCTCCCTCACCCTCGCACCCTCTCCTTCCCCTTCTCCTCGTACCGCCAGGACACCTTGGCGGATCGCAGCAGCTAAGCCGCTGCAGGTGAGCTCCCCGCCCCCACACACGCCAAGTGAGCTCCCCGCCCCCACACACGCCAAGTGAGCTCCCCGCCCCCACACGCTTGTGGCAGGCCACACACACGCTTGTGGTAGGCCACACACATGCTCGTGGCAGGCCACACAGACAGTTCTCTTGCTCCCCCTCCACCTTTCTGCCCTCTCTTGTCACCACATACCCCATCCCTCCCATTCATCCTGGTCCCCCCAACCCCTTCCCCCGCCCTGCTGGCAGGAATATAAAGTGGGACATCAACAGCACCTTCCTCAAGCACCGTCTCTTCAGGAGGAGAGGGGCGCCGGCCAGCAGTCGAACGTCATCAACGCCTACTCCGTGCAGCCCCCCGCCCCCACCCCCCTTCCCCTGCCCTGCCCTGCTATGTGCTCTCTGCTGCTGCTCTCTGCTGCTGCTCCCTGCTGCTCCCTGCCTTGTTCCTTCCATCTCTCACCGGCCAGCACTCGCTCTTCAACGCCATCAAGGCCTACTCCATACCGCACCCATGCCCTGCTCCCGCCCCGCCCTGCCCTGCCCTTCCCTGCTATGTGCTCTCTAATGTTCCCCTCTGCTCTGCTGCACCCTTCTGTTTTGCGGTGCCCTGCTCTGTGCCATTCCTTCATGTGCTGATGAGCATGGGGGAGGAGCACGCCTTCACGTGCCTCGTCTTCCTCATGTACCGCTGCGGCATCCGAGGGGCTTTCCTGCCCGACATGCAGCAGGTGCCATGCGGTGGGGCTTTAAGACATGCAGCAGGTGCCATGCGGTGGGGCTTTAAGACATGCAGCAGGTGCGGTGGGGTGGGGCTTTAAGACATGCAGCAGGTACGGTGGGGTGGGGCTTTAAGACATGCAGCATGTGCGGTGGGGTGGGGCTTTAAGACATGCAGCAGGTGCGGTGCAGAACTCACATGCCAATCCCTCCCATGATGCCTTCTGTCAATCTTGTGGATGCATGTTTGTGATGCGTGTGCATGTTTGTGATGCGGGTGCATGTTTGTGATGCGGGTGCATGTTTGTGATGCGGGTGCATGTTTGTGATGCGGGTGCATGTTTGTGATGCGTGTGCATGTTTCTTCATGCGTATACATGCGTGCATCCCCATGTGTGCATGCGTTTTAATCAATGTGCTTGCATATGTCGTGTGTATGCATGCATGTGTGTGAAATGGAATGCACGTGCATGAATGCCCGTGTGTGCCCTTGTATGCCTCTGTGTGCCCTTGTATGCCTCTGTGTGCCCTTGTATGCCTCTGTGTGCCCTTGTATGCCTCTGTGTGCCCTTGTATGCCTCTGTGTGCCCTTGTATGCCTCTGTGTGCCCCCCCACACACAGCTGCAAGTGTGCATGTACCCAGCTGCTCACACCCAGCTGCTCACACCCAGCTGCTCACACCCAGCTGCTCACACCCAGCTGCTCACACCTAGCTGCTCACACCCAGCTGCTCACACCCAGCTGCTCACACCCAGCTGCTCACACCCAGCTGCTCACACCCAGCTGCTCACACCCAGCTGCTCACACCCAGCTGCTCACACCCAGCTGCTCACACCCAGCTGCTCACACCCAACTGCTCACACCCAGCTGCTCACACCTAGCTGCTCACACCCACTTGCTCATCCCCCTTTGCTGTCCACACCGAAGTCCTACAATATTTTCACAAGTGTCGGCGCCAACGAAAATTCGGCAGAGTTTCCCCTTAGCGGAAGTCACATGCAACCTCTAGAACTCCACTTAGGCACGCCCACAATCCATGGTGGGTCTAGGAGGGTCTTCACACTTAAGTAGACTCTACACAAAGTCCTTAATCAGCTCTGATACCACTTGTTAAAAACTAAGGACGGAGTCTATGAAGATTGGGGTCCGAAATATCTCAAAATCGTTGGACTATATTTCAAGACAAAATTGTCGACTTCACAAGAAACGTCGTAGACAAAACAAGCACCGTTAGAATTCTCTCAAACTCGATTATGCTGTAGCCCTTTACCGTGGCTAACTTTCAAAATTTGAATTGTATCAAAAGATGGAGCATAACTCGAGTTATGAATTTCGGCGCACTGGGGGGTATGCTGCCATAGAAACTTAACTCAATCACAAAATGGTCTCACAAGATCCACAGAAAAAAGTTGAAGTAGCAAGAACCAGGTAGAAGGGGATGAGAAGGACGAGAGGGAAGGTCCCTAGGGAGTCCTCAACCAAAAAAACCCCATACCACACAATTCCCCTCTCTATAGGCACCCCAACTTAGACATTTGTCACTTTCCCAACACATGCCATCCACCTCACCCAACTTGACCACACTTGCCAACCTGGTTTGGTTTGTCCCAAACCACTTGGCATCATCTAAAGTAGTAGGGACGAATTTCCCAACCCCCAGAACTCTATACCCCATATTGAGTCACTGCATTTCAATCAAAACTTCAAACGATTATATCTTTCTCGTTCTTGCCCCGATCGCGACGATTCTTGGTTCGTCGCAAAGCTCTCGAGCAGAGGAGTCACTTCAGATATCTGCTCAAGCCAAATAACATTCACACACACTCGGAAAATCCAAACCACACCAGACACAAATTCTTATACACACCTCGCATGCAACGCACGAACATATGATGGGAGGCAGACAGGCGTGAATGCAAATGATAGCATCACATAACAGCGTTCACGTGCTATACGCAGATCCTGCTGCATCCACTCACACACCAGAGACTCCATCCGGTTCATTGCATCCCCTTGGCAGCTCTTGATAGTGTCTGCAACCAGCATGGAAGTCTGCATGGTTGGTGTCTCGCGCACACGGGGTCGCTTTGACGTCGGCGTGTCCTGCGCAGGAGGGGCAAAAGATGGGGGAACTTGTCATGAGTAGGTTGCAACATGTCGCGTCTGTAGGTTAATGTCAGCCACAATATTCAACATCGTGCGTGTTGTCTATGCAACAAACAAGTTCACACGCGTGCGGCCTCTTCAATTTTTTTAAGAAACTATTACCTGTAAATGTAGGTGTCGAAGTCTTGGGTTGTGTCGAGGTAGGCACCTCCATACCGGCGCTCACATTGATGTTAAATTTGCTGCCGCCATCAACCGCGTGTGGATCCGCCAAGGCTATGTCAGAGTTGTAGAGCTCGATGTAGTGGAACCACGGTGGCTTAGCCACCGATCCGCCATCAGATGCACCATCTCGCGGCGGAGTTGCTTCCAGAGGCGCATCAAGTTGCGCCACTGCTTCTGCACCGCATTACGCCCCGGAACCAGCAGGGTTTCTCCTTCTTGATATGGTCAACAAGGCGCGCCCAGTACTGGGCGCATTGCTTCCCGTTCAGTGGCTTCATATCGGCTTTAGTGAACCAACGGCCGGCAACAAAGAACGTGTTCTCGCGCTCAGACCACTGTGTCTTGTCGCGCGGAGCATCCACCTGTGCGACCGTTTCGTCGCCGGGGCTTTGCCCTTGTCCTTAGCATTGCTCGTGGTCTTGCTTGCAGACCGACGGCCCGCGAGCATTTTGGGCAGCGTCTCCTCCTCTGCAACGTCGTCATCCTCCATGTCGTCGTTTTCTTCTTCGTCATCGTTGTCACCGTCCGATTCACCATTGTCATCCTCGTCTGTGTCGACGTCTTCCTCGTGAAAGTCAGAATTGACGTCGTCCTCCCCTCGTCGCTTCTGCAACATGAGAAGTCGCCTCCCTCACCGTGGCACGACGCACTCGCGAAGTGTTATGTGATGCTATCATTTGCATTCACGTCATATGTTCGTGCGTTGCATGCGTGGTGTGTACAAGAATCTGTGTTTGGCATGGTTTGGATTTTCTGAATGTGTGTGAATGCTATTTGGATTGGGCAGATACCAGTGCGAACAGTGCGAACAGGCGAGCAAGGACGAGAATCAGGCTCACGACGCGCTGTAGGACCTCCAGTTTGCTCAGTGTAAGGAGAAAGAGCAGGTAGTGGGGAGGCTAGCTACAACGGCGGCTGTGACAGGTCAGGCGGCGGCCACAGTAAGGGAGGAGTAAAGCCAGTGGAAGACGGGAGACCAAGAACCTGCTGAAGTAGGGGAACGAAGAACGGTCGCGGTCGCCCAGTGCCTCCAGCACCAGTACCGCCACACACAGCACCCCCAGCTCCAGCACCTCCAGCTCCAGGGTCAACAGTCCCAGTGTCTCCAGCTCCAGCTCCTCCAGTGCCAGCGCCACCAGCGCCAGTGTCTCCAGCTCCAGCTCCAGCAGCTCTAGGGTCACCAGTGTTATGTGATGCTATCATTTGCATTCACGTCTGTCTGCCTCCCATCATATGTTCGTGTGTTGCATGTGTGGTGTGTGCAAAAATCTGTGATTGGCATGGTTTGGATATTTTGAGTGTGTGTGAATGATATTTGGCTTGGCCAGATATCTGAAGTGACTCCTCTGCTCACGAGCTTTCCGACGAACCAAGAATCGTTGCGATCGGAACAAGAACGAGAAAGATATGATTGTGATGCGACGACTATGGAAATTTGTGGAGTGACTCAATATGGGGTATAGACTTTTGGGGTTGGGGAAATTCGTCACTCTACTGTATATTGATGCCATGTGGTTGGGAGAAGCCAAACCAGGTTGGCAAGTGTGGCCAAGTTGGGTGAGGTGGATGGCATGAGTTGGGAAAGTTACAAATGTCAAAGTTGGGTGGCTATAAAAGGGGGAATTGTGTGGTATGGAGTTTCCTTGGTTGGGGAATGTCTTGGGACCTTCCCTCTCTTCCTCCTCATCCTCTCCTACCTCGTTGATTGCTACTTAAATTTTCTTGTGTGAACTTGTGAGTAAATTGTGTTTGAGTTAAGTTTCTATGGCAATTTACCCTCTAGTGCGCCGAAATTCATAACTCGAGTTATGCTCCATATTTTGATACAATTCAAATTGGGAAAGATAGCCACAGTCAAGGGCTACAACATAACTGAGATTGAGAAAATTATAACTATGCGTTAATCGTCGACGAAGATTCTTGTGACGATGACTTTTCTGTCCAGAATTGTAGTTGACGATTTTGAGATATTTCAGCCCCTAATCTTCATAGACTCCGTCCTTAGTCTCTAACAAGTGGTATCAGAGTGATTAAGGACTTTTTGAAAAGTCTACAGAGGTGTGAAGACCCTCCTTGACCCACCATGGCCTGTGGACGTGCCTAAGTTGAGTTCCGGAGGTTGCATGTGACTTCCGCTAAGGGGAAACTCTACCGAAATTTCATTGGCGCCGACACTTGTGAAACTACTGTGGGACTTCGGTGTGAAAAGCAAAGGGGGAGCTGGAACCTGTGATTGGGAGCAGAGAAAATTATTCAAGATATTGGAGATGCAGCTGAGAAGAGGAATGAGCTGCCACCATCCAAGAACGAGGCATTGGATGGCTCCAACTATAAGGAATGGAGCGGGCGGATGCGGAGTGCGTTTAACCACTACAAGCTGCTGAAACTTGCGATAAGAGAAGAGAAGATGCCGGAGGAAGGCGACGCCCGCAATCGGTGGATTGAGAAGAGCGCGGCGCTGTACGACCTAATCCTTCAATCGGTCAACAACGACATGTTCCAACACATCAAGGATTTGGTGGAGTTGGATGATTCCGGACCAAATGCGTGGAAGCTACTGCGTGACGTGATTCAGCCCAACATGCTGCCGATGGTGATTGTGTTGGAGAAGGAGCTGGCTGCCCTCTCCATGCGACCGGGCGATGATGTGAAGCCGGTCCTTGACAAAATCAAGGACACCTATGCGAGGATGGCAGCGGCGGGCAGCAATGTGTTGCAGATGCAGCAGTGCACCAAGATCATCTCGGAGCTCGACAACTCGTGAGACAACCTCAACCCCACCCTCAAGACTCAGCAGGACCAGTGGACACCTGAGTAGCTACGGCAGCAGATTCTGCACGAGGAATTCCGCAGGCGCCACACGGGAGGTGGTGCTGCCAACAAAAATACAAAGGGGTATGGAGCTGCATGAGACAGCAGAGGAAGAGGTGGAGGGAGAGGCCGATGTGACTACAACGAGGGGTATGGGAGCTCTGGTGGTAGGAGGAGCACTCGAATGGAGGGTGCCTGCTGGTACTGCAAGAAGGCTGGACACCCGTGGTTCAAGTGTTTCAGCCGGCCTGAGGGATGGGCACCTCCAGGCATGAAGCCGCCAAGTGGTGAACGTCCACGAGGTGGCGCTGTGCAAGGTTGAGGTGCACAAGGTAAAGCTGACCCTAGGATGTTCCTCATGGTTGAGGATGTGAAAAGGAGTGAGGGTGATGTGGGCTCAGTTGGGAAGGTAGTGATGCACCCCCTCACTCACTGGGTGATAGATTCAGGTTGCACTAGTCACATGACCCCACGGGCACATTTGCTTGATGAGGTAATGCCCCCTGGAAAGATTAAGTTTGTGGCTGCCGCTTCAGGCGCTTTGCTCCCTGTGATTGGTGTTGGAAATGCCAAGGTAATGGGAGCCAATGGGGGGCTTGTGGGGCTGGGGAATGTGCTGTTGGTTGAAGGTTTGTCCGCTAACCTTCTTTCTGTGCGCCGGCTGCAGAAGAGCAAGGCCAAAGTGACATTCGGCCCAATCAGCTGCCGTGCAAAGCTTGGGAAGCCATTGTTGTGGGATATGGAGGAGAAGATAAGCTGCATCAAGGATCTGTGGCAGCTGCCCATCATCCCTTGGAATGGGAAACCACTAGCAACGGCAGCGGCTGCAGCAACGAGAATGCGCCAATTGATGGGGCATTGGATGCAGTCAAGAAGGTGCAGCAGACACAGCAGCCACATGGTGAGGTGCTTGCTAGAGTGGATGCGACAGCTGCATGGGCAAAGGCTTCATCTGGGAGTGGTGAGGCTGATCGGGAGACGCGGCACGAGAGGATATGTCATGTGAATTTTCCTATGCTGCAGAAGTTAGTGAAGGATGGGAGCTTGAAGGGGTTGGAGGTGAAGGGGGCAGCAAAAGAGATTGGGAGCTGCCCTACATGCCTTGAAACTAAATTCGAATGTTTCCCTTCAGCAGCAGTACATGACCAGCCAAGGCCCCGCTCGCGCTTGTGCACATGGATGTGGTGGGCCCTACGAGGGCACCTTCTCTCTCATGCAGCCGCTACTTCTTAACCATTGTGGATGACCACACACGTGCGGTGTGGGTGTACCCTCTCAAGACTAAGGGGGAAGTGGCAGCGGCTGTTCTTAATGAGTGGATGCCGAGAGCTCAAAGAGAGAGCGGACACAAGGTGAAGGTGATCCGCACCGACAACGGAGGAGAGTTCATTAGCAATGAGTTTGAGGCAGTGCTGAAGAAGAAGGGGATCCAGCATCTGCTCATGGTGCCCTACAACCATCAGCAGAACGGCGTGACTGAGCGCTTCAACCAGACCCTGCAGGAAGGTGTTTGCACTCTCCTTGGGCGTGCAGGGTTGCCGGATCCGTTTTGGGTGACTGCACTGCGGCAGGTCGCCCTTGTGAAGAACAGGGTGTTGGCGACTGCGGGGGACAAGCAGTGGGTCCCTTACACTAAGTGGTATGGGAGTGCACCAGTAGTCAACATGTTGAGAGCCTACGGCTGCATGGTGGTGTTTCATGTGCCTAAGGAGAAGAGGGGAAAGTTGGAGGCTTCAGGGAGATGGGGAGTACACTAGGGGCTTGCTAAGGATCACAAGGGCTGATTGATATGGGACTTGACCAGCCAGCAGCTGACTGTGTCAAGGGATGTAAAGTTTCTTCAATCATTGTACTACAAGGAGTGGAAGCAGCAGCAGCAGCAGAAGCTTCCTACTACACCGCTGATCATTGAGGATGATGAGGTGCAGCGGCCTTCGAGGCA
Organism: Closterium sp. Naga37s-1; assembly: GCA_947471745.1. NCBI lineage: Eukaryota > Viridiplantae > Streptophyta > Zygnematophyceae > Desmidiales > Closteriaceae > Closterium > Closterium sp. Naga37s-1. The sequence continues at coordinate 2,185,829 of CANJKZ010000861.1, forward strand.
AGAAAAGGTCACTGTCTCAGAGGAGGAGATCTCTAGGGTGACTGAGGATGGGGGAGAACCTGAGGTGGAGGAGCAGCAGCAGCAGTAGCAAGATGCTCCACCACGTACCCAACGTCCGCCAGACCGTCCTAGGAGGGATGTGAGCCCTCCTAAAAGGCTGACCTATCCTAGGAAAGCCAAAGGTGGTACGGGCTGGGAGTGTGGCTGAGCAGTGTGATGAGGATGAGATAGCACACTGCTACTGGGCAGCCGTCCCTGAGCTCAAGACACTAGTTGAGGCCTTGAGTGGGCTTGATGCTGAGAAGTGGAAGCAGAGTGTGAAGGAGGAGTATGACTCTTTGCTGGAGAATGAATCGTGGGAGCTGTGTGAGCTCCCTCCTGGGAAGAAGGTAATTTCTTCCGAGCTGATCTTCAGGCACAAGTATGGACCAGATGGGGAGCTTACCCGCTACAAGTCAAGGCTTGTGGCTAAGGAGTTCCAGCAGACAAATGGGAAGGACTTTGCTCTTGTGGGGAAAAGCACTACACTGAGGGTGATGTTGGGAACAACTGCAAACCGTGGATGGAGGATCAAGCAGATGGACATCACAACTACCTTCCTCAATGGGATCATCATAGAGGAGCTGTACATGCTGCAGCCTGAGGGTTTGGATGACGGGAGCGGCAGGGTGTGCAGGCTCAAGAAGGCCATCTATGGCCTGAAGCAGGCTCCTCGCGCATGGTACCATAAGCTGGAGGAGACATTGCTGGCTGGGGGTTTCAAGAAGAGCGAGTGTGATCACAGCTTGTTCCTGCTACAAGAGAAAGAGCAGTTCCTCATGCTCCTGGTGTATGTGGATGACATCTTTCTCTTCTCTGTGTCATTTGCAATGATTGAGCGTGTGGAGGAGATGCTGAAGATGCAGTTCAAGTGCTCGAAGATGAGAGATGTCAAGTATTACCTTGGGATACATGTGGAGAACGACCTTGACAAAGGAGTATTGAGGTTGCACCAGAGGAAGTACTGTGAGGGGCTGGCTGAGAAGTATGGGCTACAAGATGGAGGAAAGCCAGCCACCCCAGTACCTTCAGGTTTCACTGTGAAGACCTGTGCTGATGATAAGGTGGTGGGTGAGAGAGACAGGAAGCTGTTCCATTCCATGGTTGGGGCACTCAACTATGCGGCGAACCATACACGGCCTGACATTGCATTTGCTATTTCTAGGCTTGCAAGTGTGGTCTCACGCCCCAGTCATGAGCAGATAGAAGTGTTAGAATCAGGAACGCAATGGATGAACTAGGAAGCAGGTGGGTACAAGTGGGAAACCTAAAAGTGTTGTACCCTTTATGAACTACCCCACTACAGCCTAGATAGACTATAGCATATAAGTTTGACACACCCCAATAAGCAAAGTGGGGTAGAACAAGAGGTCACAAGACCAGTCAAGAAAAGCAAAACAAGCTCATGGTGGATCACAAAGTCACCACGCAGTCTGAGCACAAGCAGACTTATGCAGACTTATATATAAGAGAACAAACAATACAGTGAACACAACCTAGTGTAAGCATGCAGGTATATGTGTAGAGAGTACAGTACAAGCAAAGTCAAGAAGTCAGCAAGTGAGGCACAGTAGGCACAAAGCCTAGAACTGTACAAAAACGCTGATGATCACAAGGCTGAAGTGTCTTGGTGGAAACATCAGCAGTGTTGGCCTGAGAGGCCACATAAACAAGACGAAGCTGACCACGCTGAAACAACTCTCGAGCAAGGAAGTAGCGCAGAGCAACGTGCTTCGTTCTGTGCTCCTGACACAAGTCAATCATGGCCTAATTGTTGACGTACAGAACTGGAGGAGAACGAGGCGCCTCTCCCAAGTCGGTCAGCAGGTAGGTGAGCCAGCGTAACTCCTGTGCAGCCATGGCCCCAACGTAGATCTCAGCCTCACAACTGGAGCTGAGAACAGAAGAAGAGCGGGTAGACCGCCAAGAGACAGAACCGGAGCCAAGACTGAAGGTGTAACCCTGTGACGACCGCTGCGTAGCCAAGTAGTCAACCCAGGAAGCGTCAGCGTGACCAGTGAGGACAACTCGAGCCCGTCCTCCAAGCACGAGCCCCATGCCCGACGTACTGCACAGGTAGCGTAACACCCTCTTCGCAGCATCCCAGTGCACCTTTTGGTGTCGACCAGGAGCCACGTAACGTGCCAGAAGGCTGAGAGGATATGCGAGGTCAGGTCGTGTGCAAGTCATCAGGTATATGAGGCAGCCCACAAGCTCTGGATACGGGCCACTCGGCTCTACGGACTCGTCCGAAGGTGGAGCTGAGAGCGAGTGATTGGTAGGCAGAGGACTGGACTGTAGCGAGGAGTACGTGAAGCCGAAGCGCTGAAGGACCTGCTGCACCATGTGTGACTGAGTCAAGGTAATGGTGCGCTGTGCTCTGTCCCGGGTGATCCGCAAGCCAAGATAGCTTGTCAGCTCACCCATGTCTGTGCACGTGTGTCTCTTCTGCACTTCGGACTTCACGTGGGCGAGTGCCTCAGTGTCAGCAGTAGCAAAGACGAGGTCGTCTACGTACACGAGAACATAGAACGGCGGCAGAGTGGTGTCAGTGCGTAAAAACAGTGACGGGTCAGCAGTGGAACGAGCAAAACCAAGAGTAGCAAGAGTCGTTCTGAGTGTGTCGTGCCACTCACGGGGTGCCTGGCGGAGACTGTGGACTGGCCGCCGGAGGCTCCACTGGGTACCAGCAGGAAACGATCTAGTGAAGCCTGGTAGGCGGCGCAGCCAGATCTCCTCGTGCAGGCTGCCCTGTAAGAAGGCTGTGCTGAAGTCAAGTGAGTGGAGCTCGTAGTCACGCTGAGTGGTGACGTGCAGCAGTACCCGAAGAGTGGTCATCTTCGGGGTAGGGGAGAAGGTCTGAAAGAAGTCAACTCCCTGTCGCTGACTGAAGCCACGTGCAACGTAACACGCCTTGACGACAGGTGGTGAACCCGACGGCCGCTTCACCCTGAAGATCCACATGCCACTGACGATGTTCGCCCCAGGCGGGGGAACCTCGTCGACGTAGGTGCCTGTGGACTTCCAGGAAGCCATCTCGGCGTCCATGACTGCCTGCCACTAAGAGGAGTAGGGACCCTCTATCGCCTCTGCGTAAGAGCACGGGGTCGGGATGTCTGGTGCATCCGGGTCTTTCCAGGGGCAAGCAGCATGGACACGAGATGAGGTACAGCAGCGGCAAAGCACTCAAACTCCTCCTGTCTGTCCTCAAGAACGTCCGTGCCAAGAGCACACTCACCCCCGACGGACGGAGGACAGACAGACGCAGACGCAGACTCAGCAACAAGACTAGTGGCGTAGTCTAGGCGACAGGCTGCAGCAAAGTCAACAAGCTCAGCAACGAGAGCAGACGCAGCAGTGGACTCAAACAAAGGGTCCGTGACAGCAGTGGCCAGAAAACGCTTGACAGTAGGACTAGCAGCACGAAGGGAGTCAGACTCCGGGTCCGGACCGTCAGAAAGAGGGGACTCAGGAGGAGACGGCAGAGGGACACGCTGAAAATGGGGAGCAGCCGCATGGATCATGGACGTACGAGCGACGTCCATGACCATGCCAATGCGGCACTCAGCAATCCCATTTTGCTGTGGGGAGGCCGGAAGCGTGAACGTCTGGCAAATGCCCTCCGCACGACAGAAGGCCCTCAGAAGGGCGGAGGAAAACTCACCACCTCTGTCTGAGTGCAGACGCAGAACAGGAAGGTCCGAGCCGAAACGCTCGCTGAGCTGGCGACGAGCACCGCAGATCCAGTCGATCAACACCTCAGAGACCTCACCCTTGCTGCGCAAGGGGAAGACTGTGGTGTAACGCGAGTAGTCGTCAACGACCAGCAGGAAGTAACGCTCGTGACCCTGTCCACGGACGCAGGCTGGGCCCCACACGTCCATGTGAAGAGTCTGTAGAGGAGCCTCCGTCGGAGGGAACGAGGAGGAGTGAGGAACGGCGCGCTGCCGGCCCTCGACACAAGGAACACAGGTAGGTGCAGGCCCCGGAGGAAGGGAAGGGAGGGACCGGGGTAGACCCGAGACAAGGGTACGGGAGGCCATACCTCGAAGACGAGGCAGGGAGGGGTGACCAAGGCAGTGGTGCCAAAGGAGAGTCTCGTGCGACAGAGGACGACACGAGCAGGGGGCAGACGCGGGACTAGACCTGGACGCAGCAGCAAACACCTGACTACACTCGACTACCTGACCAGACGCAGAGACCGGAGGAGACGCAGTAGTCAGTGTGTACAGACTCGACCCAGGCCGACGGGTGAACGTGGCCAGGTGGCGGCCCGTCCGAGAGCAAGTGCAGTGGGTCACACGCTGACAACCTGGGGCGAACTGGTCAACCCACGTGTCCTGGAGGTCAGCTCCACTCACCAGGTTCGTAGAGAACGAGGGGAGGTGGAGTCCCGACAGCAAGCCCGACGGGGCCGCAGGACACGGTAGAACCGTGGAAGAGTGCGCAAGGACTGGGCCCCTAGAGGGGTCAGCCAGGGAGACTGCGACAGGCCGACTGAGCGGCGTGAGTGTGGTGGTGTCGCGAAAGAAAGAGCGCGAAGCACCAGAGTCAAGTGTGAAAGTGTGCAAGGCATCAGTAGGTGCAGTACCAAAGAGAGCAGACTCACCAGCACCTGGCGCAGCAGACTCACCAGTACCTGGAGCAGCAGACGCACTAGCACCTAGAGCAGCACCCTCAATGCCCAGGTCGGGCGGGACACTTAGGTAACAGTCACCCTCAGCACTATCAGTCAAACCATACATGGCAGCAAGGATAGCATCGAAATCAAGATCAAAGATAGCCACATTCTGCCGAAGCAGATCACCTTAGCGAGGGAGCTCAACAGCGTCAGGAAACTGGGCGCGCCAGGCGTCAGTCAGGCGACCGAAGCAGCGCTGCGCAGAGTGTGGCAGCCCGCACGTCTCCCCGCGGCGGCCGCCGGTGCGAAGAACGTAAGTGCAGGGACCAACACCCCCAGACCTCCCACGCCCAGCGTACCACTCACGAAGCTGCTGGGCCGACGGGGTCTCACGGGAACGCGGCTTCTGCTGGCGCTGGCTACCACCAAAGCCTCCACGCTGCGCGGCTGCACCTCGACCAGCACCACCGCCGCCGCCACCTCCACCACTGCTGCCACTGCCTCCACCACCGCTGCCGCTGCCTCCACCACCTCCGCCGCTGCCTCCACCACCTCCACCGCCGCCACTGAAGCCCCCACTCCCGGCACCACCCCCACCTCCACCGCCACCCCCTCCGCCTCCTCCACCGCCTCCGCCGCCGCCATTGCCATCCCCCCCACCACCCTTGCTCCCCTTGCCCTTGCTGTTGCGGCGCCTCCCACTAGGAGCAGACGCAGCCCCGACCTCCTCACTGCCAACGAGGTCGACAGCAGCAGCAGAAGCAACAGAGGGGAGAAGGGGGACAGGGGAACACCCCTCAAAGAAAGGGGTGCGACGATTGCTGCGAGAAGCACCTACAGCTAAGATGCTCTTCTCAGCTGCAGCGAGGCGCTCCTCTAGCAGGTCAACAGTGAGCTCGGTGGGGCAAAGGGAGAGAAAGTGGTCCCTGATTGAAGCAAGGGAGTCAGGAAGGCGGGTGACTAGGTAGTAAAGGGCGATGTACATGGGGGGGGGGGGTTCTTGGCACAGAACTCAGTGGGAAGGGCAGCGGGGTAGCGGGCGTCACTAATGCGGAGGTGAGTAATGAGGTCAGCAACTGTGGCAAAGGCGGCAAGGTCAGGGAAAAGGTACGGCAGCATGAGGCGGCTGAGGGCAGCAGTGGCAGGGGAGGAGTAGCGCGCTACTACAGCGTCATACAAAGACTTAGCAGTCTTGTACTGGCCAAAATGCGCGCGCTCCGCAGGCCGCAGGTGAATACGAACACCAAGGCGAGCAACAGCATCATGAGTGGTCCACTGCGAGCGAACAGTACTGTCAGCAGTGGCAGCAGGAGCAGTGGAGACACTGGACGTGTGATCGAAAAGGGATACCCCATCCCTAGAGTCACACTGAAGAAAGAGCTGCAGGTCATCAACCCACACGTCAAAGTCAACTGCACGCCCCTCAGCATCAAAGGTGAGAACAGTAGGGCTAGCCATAGCAGTAGTAGCAGCAGTAGCAGCTGTAGCAGCAGTAGCAGCAGGAGCAGTGCAGGCAGGGTAGTTCGGCGCAGTAGGGCGGCGCGGCTCGGTAGGGTGGCGCAGCTCGGTAGGGCGGTGCGGCTCGGCAGAGCGGCGCGGCTGGGTAGGCGGCGCGGCTCGGCTGGGCGGCGTGGCTCGGCTGGGCTGCGTGGCTCGGCTTGGCGGCATGGCTCAGCTCCTAGCGGCGCGGCGCAGCAGGGCGGCGCGGGTGCTTACCAGGGGCGGGTGCAGGGCAGGGCCGCGTCAGCAGGGGCCGTGACTGCAGGGGCCGCGACAGCAAGGGGCCGCGACTGCAGGGGCCGCGATAGCAGGGGCTGCGACGGCAGGGGGGGCCGCGACGGCAGCAGGGGCCGCGACGGCAGCAGGGGCCGCGGCGGCAGCAGGAGCCGCGACGGCAGCAGGGGCCGCTACAGTAGCAGTGGCCGCGACGGCAGCAGTGGCCGCGACGGCAGCAGGGGCCGCGACGGCAGTAGGGGCCGCAACGGCAGTAGGGGCCGTGACGGCAGTAGGTTCCGCGACGGCAGCAGAGGCCGCGTAGGCAGCAGGGGCCGTGTCGGCAGCAGGGGCCGCGACGGCAGCAGGGGCCGCGACGGCAGTAGGGGCCGCGACGGCAGGGTGAGGCAGGCGCAAAATCCGCTTCGGGCAGGGCAGGAAAAAAAAGTTCGTGGTGGGCCCTAAAAAAACGTTCCCACGAGGGAACCTGCTCAGAATACCATGTTAGAATCAGGAACGGAATGGATGAACTAGGAAGCAGGTGGGTACAAGTGGGAAACCTAAAAGTGTTGTACCCTATATGAACTACCCCACTACAGCCTAGATAGACTATAGCATATAAGTTTGACAAGAAGCGGCCAAGAGGTTGGTCCGCTATGTGAGTGCTAAAGCATCTATGGGTTTGGAGTACAGTGCTGTGAGGCAAAGGCAGCAACGGGGTGCTGCTGATTTGGGCAAAGGGGAGATACTCTTGACTTGCTACACTGATGCCAGCTTCAACTCCGTGAAGGCGGATGGCACCAGCATTGGAGTTTATGTTTGCCTGTTTGGAGGTGGTGCAGTAAGCTGGCGTAGCAAGAAGAAGAATGAGGCGGGGCTGTCCTCGTGTGAGACAGAGTACATGGCTATGCATCATGGGGCTAAGGAGGTGGTGTGGCTGAAGCGTTAGTTGGAGGAGATCGGGGCTGTCTGCCTCCCATCATATGTTCGTGCATTGCATGCGTGATTTGTGCAAGAATCTGTGTTTATGTTTGGCTTAAGCAAATTTCTGAAGTGACTCCTCTGCTCAAGAGCTTTCCGACGAACCAAGAATCGTTGCGATCGGAACAAGAACGAGAAAGATATGATCGTTCGAAGTTTTGATTGTGATGCGACGACTAAGGGGATTCGCGGAGTGACTCAATATGGGGTATAGACTTTTGGGGTTGGGGAAATTCGTCACTCTACTGTAGATTGATGCCAAGTGGTTGGGAGAAGCCAAACCAGGTGGGCAAGTGTGGCCAACTTGGGTGAGGTGGATGGCATGAGCTGGGAAAGTGACAAATGTCAAAGTTGGGGTGCCTATAGAGGGGGGAATTGTGTGGTATAGGGTTTCCTTGGTTGGGGACTCTCTTGGGACCTTCCCTCTCGTCCTCCTTATCCTCTCCTACCTTGTTTATTGTTACTTCAACTTTCTTGTGTGAACTTGTGAGTAAATTGTGTTTGAGTTAAGATTCTATGGCAGCTTACCCCCTAGTGCGCCGAAATTCATAACTCGAGTTATACTCCATATTTTGATACAATTCAAATTGGGAAAGATAGCCATAGTCAAGGGCTACAACATACTCGAGATTGAAAGAATTATAACTGCTGTGAATCGTCGACGACGTTTCTTGTGACGACGATTTTTCTGTCGAGAATTGTAGTTGACGATTTTGAGATATTTCAGCCCCTAATCTTCATAGACTCCGTCCTTAGTCTCTAACACGAAGGCCCGGCGCCGCGCGCCTGCGAAGTCGTGCCATCTGGTGGTGGGGGGTTAGGAGGGACATAGCCAGCAGGATGAGGACCGTTCGCGATCTGGTCGTTCCTCCAGCGTATGTAGGGGATTTCTTGAAGATCGACTTGGCACCTATTGCGCTCGCCGCGTTCAGCGTTGTTACGTTTACGAACCATGGCCGTCAATTGGTGTTATCTGAAGGAAGCAAACACAGTACGAACAACTGCAAATGCTGTACGCGCTTGCTATTTGAGAAGGGGGGGGGGGGGGGGGGGGGAGCTGTGAGAAAGATTGACGAAAATGATGAATAAACTAGAAAATCAGATGGGTACAAGTAGGAAACACATAAGTGTTGTACCCTCTAAGAGCTACCCCACTACAGCCTAAATAGACCATAGCAGATATAAGTTTGACACACCCCCATAGGCAAAGTGGGGGAGAACAAGAGGTCACAAGACCAGTCAAGAAAAGCAAAGCAAGCTCAGGGTGGATCACAAAGTCACCACACAGTCTGAGCACAAGCAAAGGGCCATAAGGCCAGTTCACATGCAGAGTTATATAAAGGAAAGTAAACAGTACAGTGAACACAACCTAGCAAGTGTAAGCATGCAGGTATAAGTATATAGAGTACAGTACAAGCAGAGTCAAGAAGTCAACAAGTGAGGCACAGTAGGTACAAGACCTAACACAGTACAGAAACGATGATGATCACAAGGCTGAAGTGCATTGGTGAAAACATCAGCAGTGTTGGCCTGAGAGGCCACGTAAGCAAGACGAAGCTGGCCACGCTGCTGCAACTCTCGAGCAAGGAAGTAGCGCAGAGCAATGTGCTTCGTTCTGTGCTCCAGTCTGTGCTCTTGACACAAGGCCAGCATGGCCTTGTTGTCGACGTACAGAACTGGAGGAGAACGAGGCGCCTCTCCCAAGTCGGTCAGCAGGTAGGTGAGCCAGCGAAGCTCCTGTGCAGCCATGGCCCCAGCGTAGATCTCAGCCTCACAACTGGAGCTGAGAACAGAAGAAGAGCGGGTAGACCGCCAGGAGACAGAACCGGAGCCAAGGCTGAAGGTGTAACCCTGTGACGACCGCTGCGTAGCCAAGTCGTCAACCCAGGACGCGTCAGCGTGACCAGTGAGGACAACTCGAGCCCGTCCTCCAAGCACGAGCCCCATGCCCGATGTACTGCACAAGTATCGCAACACCCTCTTCGCAGCATCCCAGTGCACCTTTCGGTGCCTGCCGGGAGCCACGTAGCGAGCCAGAAGGCTGAGAGGGTATGCGAGGTCAGGTCGTGTGCAAGTCATCAGCTACATGAGGCAGCCCACAAGCTCTGGATACGGGCCACTCGGCTCTACGGACTCGTCCGAAGGTGGAGCTGAGAGCGAGTGACCGGTAGGCAGAGGAGTGGACTGTGGCGAGGAGTAGGTGAAGCCGAAGCGCTGAAGGACCTGGTGCACCATGTGTGACTGAGTCAAGGTAATGGTGCGCTGTGCTCTGTCCCGGGTGATCCGCAAGCCAAGATAGTTTGTGAGCTCACCCAGGTCTATGCACGTGTGTCTCTTCTGCAGCTCGGACTTCACGTGGGCGAGTGCCTCCGTGTCAGCAGTAGCAAAGACAAGGTCGTCTACGTACACAAGAACGTAGAACGGCGGCAGAGTAGCGTCAGTGCGTAGAAACAGAGAAGGGTCAGCAGTGGAAGGAGCAAAACCAAGAGCAGCAAGAGTCGTCCTGAGCGTGTCGTGCCACTCACGGGGCGCCTGGCGGAGACCGTAGACTGGCCGCTGGAGGCTCCACTGGGTACCAGGAGGAAACGACCCAGTGAAGCCAGGTGGGCGGCGCAGCCAGATCTCCTCGTGCAGGCTGCCCTGTAGGAAGGCTGTGCTGAAGTCAAGCGAGTGGAACTCGTAGTCACGCTGAGCAGCAACGTGCAGCAGTACCCGAAGAGTGGTCATCTTCGGGGTAGGGGAGAAGGTCCGAAAGAAGTCAACTCCCTGTCGCTGACTGAAGCCACGTGCAACGTAACGCGCCTTGAAGGCAGGCGGAGAACCCGGCGGCCGCTTCACCCTGAAGATCCACATGCCACTGACGATGTTCGCCCCAGGTGGGGGAACCTCGTCTACGTAGGTGCCTGTGGACTTCTATGAAGCCATCTCTGCGTCCATGGCTGCCTGCCACTGAGAGGAGTAGGGACCCTCTATCGCCTCTGCGTAAGAGCGCGGGGTCGGGATGTCTAGTGCATCCGGGTCTCCCTCAGGGGCAAGCAGCATGGACACGAGATGAGGTGAAGAAGCGGCAAAGCACTCAAGGTCCTCCTGCCTGTCCTCAAGGACGTCTGTGCCAAGAGCACACTCACCCCCGACGGACGGAGGACAGACAGACGCAGACGCAGCAACAAGACTAGTGGCGTAATCTAGGCGACGGGCTGCAGCAAAGTCAACAAGCTCAGCAACAAGAGCAGACGCAGCAGAGGACGCAAACAGAGGGTCAGTGACAGCAGTGGCCAGAAAGCGCGTGACAGTAGGACTAGCAGCACGAAGGGAGTCAGACTCCGGGTCCGGACCGTCAGGAAGAGAGGACGCAGGAGGAGAGGGCAGAGGGACACGCTGTGAAGCAGTAGAAGGACGCAGTGTCATAGAGTGACTGCCGGGGACAGGAGGAAGACGTGGACGCGAAACACGACCAGCGCGAACAGTGCGGACAGGCGACGCAGAACGAGACGCAGGCGACACAGGACGCGACTCAGGCTCACGACGCTCCGTAAGACCTCTAGTCGGACCAGAGTAAGGAGAAGGACCAGGCAGGGGAGGGGCCGGCTGCAACTGCGACTGAGACTGGACAGGGGGTGGACTCAGGAAAGGAGGAGGAGGACCAGGAGAAGGCGGGGAGCCAAGAACCTGCTGAAGGAGGGGAACGTAGTACGACCGCGGCTGCGCAGCGCCTCGAGAAACAGCAGAGACAGAACCGGTACCCTCAGCCCAAGGGTCTCCAATCCCAGCAGCACCTCCAGCAGCTCCAGCACCAGCACCACCTCCAGCAGCACCAGCACCTCCAGTAGCTCCAGTAGCACCTCCAGCACCTACATCACCAGCAGCACCTCCAGCAGCTCCAGCACCAGCAGCACCTCCAGTAGCTCCAGCACCAGCACCACCTCCAGCAGCGCCAGCACCTCCAGTAGCTCCAGGAGCACCTCCAGCACCTACAGCACCAGCAGCACCTCCAGCAGCTCCAGCACCAGCAGCACCTCCAGCAGCTCCAGCACCAGCACCACCTCCAGCAGCGCCAGCACCTCCAGTAGCTCCAGTCGCACCTCCAGCACCTCCAGCAGCTCCAGCACCAGCAGCACCTCGACAGCGCCGAGAGTACCACTCACGAAGCCGATGTGGAGAGAGGGGCTCCCGCCGCGACGGGACACCCAGAGCACCTCCAGACTCAGCACCCCCAGTCTCAGCACCCCCAGTTTCAGCACCCCCAGTCTCAGCACCCCTAGAAGCACCTGAGTCGACAGCTACCTCGACCGGCTCGGCAGGGTCTACCTGGGACACACCTGAGGGGGCAGGATCCTGGGGGGGGAGGGGGTCTACCAGGGGAGTACCTGGTGCGAGGAAGAGCGGCGGGGGGGGGGGAGAGGCAGTGCGGTAGGGAAAGAGACGGTAGTACGACACCGACTCGTCGAACGTGACGTCCTGAGAGGACAGAATACGACGCGAGGTGGGGTGGTAGAACTGCCACCCGGGTGCATCAGGAGGGAAGCCAAGGAAGACACAGGGAACGGCACGGGAGGACAGCTTGTCCGCAGTAGTATCGCGGACAAAAGCTCGAGATCCCCAGACACGAAACGCGGACGCATCGCCAACCTTCCCCGTCCACCGCAGAGTAGGTGTGGTCTCCGGCAAGGAGATACGAGGCTGAAGGTTGATCTGATGCGCCGCGTACTGAACCGCGAACGGCCACAGAAAATGGGGAGCAGCCGCATGGATCATGGACGTACAAGTGACGTCCATGACCATGCCAATGCGGCGCTCAGCAATCCCATTTTGCTGCGGGGAGGCCGGAAGCGTGAACGTCTGGCGGATGCCCTCCGAACGACAGAAGGCCCTCAGGAGGTCGGAGGAAAACTCCCCGCCTCTGTCCGAGTGCAGGCGCAGAACAGGAAGGTCTGAGCCGAAACTCTCACTGAGCTGGCGACGAGCACCGCGGATCCAGTCGATCAACACCTCAGTGACCTTACCCTTGCTGCGCAAGGGGAAGACTGTGGTGTAACGCGAGTAGTCGTCAACGACCAGGAGGAAGTAGCGCTCGTGACCCTGTCCACGGACGCGGGCTGGGCCCCACACGTCCATGTGAAGAGTCTGCAGAGGGGCCTCAGTCGGAGGAAACGAGGAGGAGTGAGGGGCGGCGCGCTGCCGGCCCTCGACACAAGGAACACAGGTGGGGGCAGGCCCCGGAGGAAGGGGAGGGAGGGACCTGGGTAGACGGGGGTGAAGGGCACGGGAGGCCATACCTCGAAGACGAGGCAAGGAGGGGTGACCAAGGCGATGGTGCCAAAGGAGAGTCTCGTGTGCCAAAGGACGACACGAGCAGGGGGCAGACGCAGGACTAGACCTGGACGCGGCAGCAAACACCTGACTGGACGCAGTTACCTGACCAGACGCAGAGACCGGAGGAGGCGCAGTAGTCAGTGTGTACAGACTCGACCCTGGCCGACGGGTGAACGTGGCCAGGTGACGGCCCGTCCGAGAGCAAGTGCAGTGGGTCACACGCTGACCTCCAGGGGTGAACTGGTCAACCCACGCGTCCTGGAGGTCAGCTCCACTCACCAGGTTCGTAGAGAACGAGGGGAGGTGGAGTCCCGACAGCAAGCCCGACGGGGCCGCAGGACACGGTAGGACAGTGGAGGAGTGTGCAAGTACTGGGCCCCCTGAGGGGTCAGCAAGGGAGACCGCAACAGGCCGACTGAGCGGCGTGAGTGTGGTGCTGTCTCTAAAGAAAGAGCGCGAAGCACCAGAGTCAAGTGTGAAGGTGTGAAAGGACTCAGTAGGTGCAGTACCTGAGAGAGGAGACGTACCAGTACCTGGAGCAGCAGACGCACTAGCACCTAGAGCAGCAGCCGCACTAGCACCTAGAGCAGCAGCCACAGTGCCCGGGTCGGGCGGGACACGCAGGTAACAGTCACCCTCAGTAATATCAGCAAGAGCATACATGGCAGCAAGGATAGCATCAAAGTCTATATCAAAGATAGGCACATTCTGCAGAAGCAGATCATGCCAACGAGGAAGCTCAACAGCGTCAGGAAACTGGGTACGCCAAGCGTCAGTCAGGCGGCCGAAGCAGCGCTGCGTGGTGTGTGGGAGACCACACACCTCCCCACTACGAGTGCCTGTGCGAAGAACGTACGTGCAGGGACCTGCACCCCCAGACCTCCCACGCCCAGCGTACCACTCACGAAGCTGCTGAACAGACGGGGTCTCACGGGTGCGCAGCTGCTGCTGACGCTGGCCGCCACCAAGGCCTCCACGCTGCGTGGCTGCACCGCGACCAGCACCACCGCTGCCGCCGCCTCCACCGCCTCTGCCACCGCCTCCACGGCCTCCACCGCCGCCACCGACGCCCCCACCCCCGGGACCACCCCCACCACCACCTCCACCTCCTCCACCGCTTCCTCCACCGCCCCCTCCACCACCCTTGCTTCCCTTGCCCTTGCCAGTGCGGCGTCGCCCACTAGGGGCAGACGCAGCGCCGACCTCCTCAGTGCCAACGAGGTCGACAGCAGCAGCAGAGGCAACAGAGGGGAGAAGGGGGACAGGGGAACACCCCTCAAAGAAGGGGGTGCGACGGTCGCTGCGAGAAGCACCTACAGCTAAGATTCTCTTCTCAGCTGCAGCAAGGCGCTCCTCTAGCAGGTCGACAGTCAGCTCGGTGGGGCAAAGGGAGAGAAAGTGGTCCCTGACTGAAGAGAGAGAGTCAGGGAGGCGGGTGACTAGGTAGTAAAGGGTGATGTACATGGGGGGGGAGTTCGTGGGAAGAAACTCAGTGGGAAGGGCAGCGCGGTAGCGAGCGTCACTAGTGCGGAGGTGAGCAACTAGGTCAGCAACTGTGGCAAAGGCGGCAAGGTCAGGAAAAAGGTACGGCAGCATGAGGCGGCTGAGGGCAGCAGTGGTAGGGGAGGAGTAGCGTGCAACTACAGCGTCGTACAGAGCCCTAGCACTCTTGTACTGACTAAAGTTCGCGCGCTCAGTAGACGGCAGGTGATTGCGCACAGCAAGACGAGCAGCACCATTGCGCGTGAGCCACTGCGAGTGAACAGTACTGTCAGCATCAGCAGTAGGGGCAGTAGAGGCGCCAGACGTGAGATCGAACAGTGAGAGACCATCCTTGCTATCGCACTGTAGGAAAAGCTGCAGATCATCTAGCCAGACCTCAAAGTCAACAGCTCGACCCTCAGCATCAAAGGTAAGAACATTGAGACTAGCCATGACAGGAGAAGCAGCAGGCTAGCAGCAGCATCAGTGCAACTCGGCTAAGCAGGCTAGGCAGGGCGGCGCAGCTCGGCAGCGCGGCGCTCTTACCAGGGGAGAGGCTGGGGCAGGGCCGGGGTAGGGCCGGGGCAGTTCAGGAGCAGGGCCGGGGCAGGGCCGGGGCAGGGCCGGGGCAGAGCCGGGCCAGGGCCGGGGCAGTTCAGGAGCAGGGCCGGGGCAGAGCTGGGGCAGGGCCGGGGCAGAGCCGGGGCAGGGCCGGGGCAGGGCCGGGGCAGAGCCGGGGCAGGGCCGGGGCAGGGTCGGGGCAGGGCCGGGGCAGAGCCGGGGCAGGGCCGGGGCAGTGCCGGGGCAGGGCCGGGGCAGGGTCGGAGCAGGGCCAAGGCAGGGGGCAGGGCCGGGGCAGGGCCGGGGCAGGGCCGGGGCAGGGCCGGGGCAGGGCTGGGCAGGGCCGGGGCAGGGTCGGAGCAGGGCCGGGACAGGGCCGGGGCGAGGCCGCGACAGGTCCGGGGCAGGGCCGAGGCCGGGCCGCGGCAGTGCAGGAGCAGGGCCGGGGCAGAGCTGCGACAGGGCTGCAGCAGGGCCGGCGCAGGGCCGCGACAGGTTGGGGTAGGGCCGGGGCAGGGCCTGACGGGGCCTGACGGGGCCGAGAACTGGGCCTGACGGGGCCGTACGGGGCCTCTAACGGGGCCTGACAGGGCCTTACGGGGCCTGACGGGGCCTCAAACGGGGCCGGACGGGGCCTGACGGGGCCTGACGGGGCCTTACGGGGCCTTACGGGGCCGTACGGGGCCTAACGGGGCCGTAAACGGGGCCTTACGGGGCCTGACGGGGCCTTACGGGGCCTTAAACGGGGCCGTAAATGGGGCCTTACGGGGCCTTACGGGGCCTTACGGGGCCTTAAACGGGGCCGTAAATGGCGCCTTACGGGGCCTTACGGGGCCTTACGGGGCATTAAACGGGGCCGTAAACGGGGCCTTACGGGGCCTAACGGGGCCTTACGGGGCCGTAAACGGGGCCTTAAGGGGCCTTACGGGGCCTTACGGGGCCTTACAGGGCCGAAAAAGGGGGGCCTTACGGGGCGGGCGCTGGCTCTAAGGGCAGGCGCAGGGGCCGCGACGGGCCTCAAAGGGAAGGCGCGACGCGCGCGTCGAGCAGGCAGTGAAGAATTTCAGTGGTGGGCCCTTTTTGAAAATTCTCGAAACTAGCTCTATACCATGTGAGAAGGATTGACGAAAATGATGAATAAACTAGAAAATGAGATGGGTACAAGTAGGAAACACATAAGTGTTGTACCCTCTAAGAGCTACCCCACTACAGCCTAAATAGACCATAGCAGATATAAGTTTGACAGGAGCACCACAACCCTAGCCCGGTGACGTTGAGTTGGGAAAGAGGAGATTGCATTTCGTTCTGGCGGGAAAATAAACCTCCTCTTTTCCCTGTTGTTCGTCGTCCCTCGTTTTCGTGCCAAATTCTGCCAGTGGAGGAGCGCTTTACGACGCGGATGGTGTCCAAGTGCATTAGGTGTATGTTAGAATCTAAGGCATGAATAATGGACTACGTCAATGGAGGGGTACAAGAAAAGTGTCGAGATATGTGTTGTACCCCCTAAGGGGCAACTCACTATAGGTTAAACTAAGGAATCTAAAATATAACTTTGACACACCCCCATAGCCTGAGTGGGATGCATCGAACGACCAAAACAAGCAAATTGTCACAAGACTAGTCATGAGAAGAAGCAAAACAAATCAAAGCTCAGGGTGGATCTCAGGATCACCACGCATTCCGAGCACAAGCAAGCGGCCACAAGGCCAGTTCACATGCAGAGATTATAATAGCAAGAGCAGTACACTGACCACAACCTAGCAAGTATAAGCATGCAGGTATACTCATTATATCAGTGTACAACAAGGGCAAGGCAAGATCAAGAGACAAGGAGGTGAGGCAAAGTGGGCACAAGCCCAAGAGTAGTGCAGAAACGCTGATGACCAACAGACCCAAGGGCCTTCGTGAAGACATCAGTAGTGTTGGCTTGTATGGCCACGTAAGCAAGACGAAGCTGACCACACTACTACAACTCTCGCGTGAGGAAATAACGAAGAGCAATGTGCTTCGTTCTGTGCTCCGGTCTCTGGTCCTGACACAAGGCGATCATGGCCTTGTTGTCGCATACTGATTTGGAGGAGAACGAGGCCGCTCACCCAAGTCGGTCAGCAGGTAGATCAGCCAGTGCAGCTCCTGTGCGGCCATAGCCTTAGCGTAGATCTCGGCCTCACAACTGGAACTAAGGACAGAAGGCGGGCGAGTGGACCTCCACGAGACAGAACCAGTGCCGAGGCTCAAACTGTAACCCTGTGTCGACCAGTGAGCCGTCTGGTTGTCAGCCCAAGAAGCGTCTGAATGACCGATGAGAACAACTGAACCCTGTCCTCCAAGCACAAGCCCCATGCTCGATGTACTGCACAAGTAACGCAATACCCTCTTCGCAGATTCCCAGTGCTCCTTTCGGTGTCCACCAGGAGCCACATAGCGAGCCAGAAGGCTGAGAGGGTATGCGAGGTCAGTTCGTGTGCACGTCATCAGGTACATGAGGCAACCCACAAGCTCTGGGTACGGACCACTCGGCTTTATGGACTCGTCCAAAGGTGGAGCTGAGAGCGAGTGGCCTGTAAGCAGAGGAGTGGGCTGTGGCGAGGAGAACTGGAAGGCGAAGCACTGAAGGACCTGGTGCACCATGTGTGAATGAGTCAGGGTGATGGTGCGCTGTGCTCTGTCTCGGGTGATCTGCAAGCCAAGATAGCTCGGCAGCTCACCCAGGTCAGTGCAGGTGTGTCTCTCCTGCAGCTCCGCCTTCACTAGGGCCAAAGCCTCAGTGTCAGCAGTAGCGAAAACCAACTCGTCGACGTACACAAGAACGTAGAACGGCGGCAAAAGAAGTGTCTGTACGTAGAAGCAGTGAAGGGTCAGCAGTCGAGGGAGAGAAACCAACAGTCGCAATTGTAGTCCTCAGTGTGTCGTGCCACTCACGGGGCGCCTAACGCAGACCGTAGACTGGTCGCCGGAGACTCTACTGGGTACCCTCAGGAAACAACCCAGTAAAGCCACGAGGGCGGCGCAACTAGATGGCCTCGTGAAGGCTTCCCTGCAAGGAAGCTGTCGAGAAGTCGAGGGAGTGCAGCTCGTAGTCGCGCTGTGCTACAACATGCAGTAGCACATGAAGAGTGGTCATCTTCGGGGTGGGGGAGAAGGTCTGGAAGAAGTCGACCCCCTCACGCTGACTGAAGCCTCGAGCAACGTAACGCGCCTTGAAGGCAGGCGGAGAACTCGATGGCCGCTTCACCCTGAAAATCCAGATGCCATCGACTATGTTTGCCCCAGGTGGGGGAACTGCGTCAACGTAGGTGCTTGTGGACTTCCAGGAAGCCATCTCTGCGTCCATGGCTGTCTGCCACTGAGAGGAGTACGGACTGACAGCACGAACATGGTCAAACTTAGGGTCATGAACGTGCGGAAGAGAGGACGAAGGAGGCGACGGCAAGACAACACGTTGTGGAACAGAGGAAGCACGAAGTGCCATGGTGTGTGTGCTTGGGATAGGTGGAGGACGAGGACGGGTAACGCGACGAGTACGGACAGGCATGACTGTGGTGTTGTCGCGGAAGAAGCAGCGAGACGCGCCAGAGTCTAGGGTAAAAGTGTGCAAGGCCTCCTCAGGCTCTGCCCCTGCGTTAGCTGAGTCAAAAGCACCAAGACTAGCAACCTCCATGCCACCATGTGCCTCTACACCCCCAGTATGATTACCCCGAAACCCTCCGCCACCGGGGCTGCCCCACCGGACAGCCCACTCACGAAGCTGCTGCGGGGATAGAGTCTGCGGTGGACGCTGCTACTGTTGCTGTCCACCCCCAGAACCTCCGCGTCTACCAGCGGCACTACCAGCAGGAGTAGACTCACAGGTACCTCCAGTAGTAGCACCCCAGGCTCCGCCACCGGGGCTGCCCCACGGGACAGCCCTCTTGCGAATCTGCTGCGACGAGAGCGTCTCTTGCCGACGAGTACGAGTACCGCCAGCACCAGCAGCTCCAGCTCTAGCACGGCTAGCTCCACCACCGGGGCTGCCCCACCAGATAGCCCACTTGCAAAGCTGCTGCGGCGAGAGAGACTCCTGCACACTCGGCTGCCGCTGACATAGGATAGTGGTAGTGGCCATGGCAGGCAGTGGCAGCTAGTAGCAGCAGCGCAAGAGCAGCTAGGGAAGCGCGCGAGTAACTGGGCGCTCTAGTGCGGGTCGCTCGCAGGGCAGGGCAGGGATGCGCTGACAGCGCTGGCAGGGCAGGGTGCGGGCAGGAGATGCGGGACAGGGCAGGTGCGTGCGGGCAGCGCGTGTAGGTAGGGCAGGCGCTCGTGTGGGCAGGGCAAGGCCGGTGGACGTAGGCAGCGGCTCAGTAAGGGTGATGCAGGCAGCAGCAGCAGCGCAGTAGCGCAAGCAGGGCAGGGAGCAGGGCAGCGTGCGGGCGGCAGCTGCAGCAGCAGAACGAGTGTGCAGCAGGGCAGGCACGGGCAGTGCTAGTAGGGCACGGTGTAGGGCAGCGTGCGGGCGGTAGTTGCAGCAGCAGCACGAGTGCGCAGCAGGGCAGGCACGGGCAACGCTAGGGCATGGTGCAGGGCAGCGTGCGGGCGGCAGCTGCAGCAGCAGCACGAGTGCGCAGCAGGACAGGCATGGGCATAGCTAGCAGGGAACGTTGCAGTGTGTCAAACTATGTTTTGTACGTTCTAGGCTGTAGTGGGGCATACTCTAGTGAGTACAACTCCTTAGGGTTTTCTACTTGTACTCTCATCCTACTCAATGCACACATAACTTCTTGACATGGTTTCAGAGTAGGACCAAAATTTTTAGGGCCCACCGTATTCCTTCCGCTCTGCCCGGCAGTCCATTTTCCTGCCCGGCCCGTCGTTTTTGCCCTGCTCAGGACGCCGTCGCGCTGCTGCCCTGCCATGCCCGCACGCTGTCCGTGCGCTGCCCGCACCCCTTGCTGCTCATACCGCCAGCGCGCCCCGGTGCTCAACGTGCCAGCGTGCCCCGCTGCCCAGCGCGCCAGCGTGCCCCGCTGCCCAGCGCGCCAGTGCGCCCAGCTGCCCAGCGCGCCCCGCTGCCCAGCGCGCCAGCGCGCCAGACGACTCACCGGTCGACACAGGGGTACATTTTCAGCCTTGGCACAGATTCTGTCTCGTGGAGGTCCACTCGCTCTTCTTCTGTACCTAGTTCCAGTTGTGATGCCGAGATCTACGCTGGGGCTATGGCTGCACAGGAGCTCCGCTGGCTGACCTACTTGCTGACCGACCTGGGTGAGCGGCCTCGTTCTCCTCCACATCTGTACGTTGACAACAAGGCCATGATTGCCTTGTGTCAGGACCAGAGACTGAAGCACATTGCTCTCCGTTAATTCCTCACGCGGGTATTAGAGTCTAGTCTAGTCTAGGTGACCAGGGTAGAGTAGAAAGAACAAGTGATGATCGATAAGGTTGAGAGGGGGATACAAGAGTGTCGATAAATATTCTGTACCCTCTAAGGATAACCCCTACATAGCCTAGCAATCTAGAAAGCATAAAATGTTTTCACACACCCCCATAGGTGAAGTAGGGGATAGCCAAACCAAACAGTGGTCACAAGACCAGTCAGGAGAAGCAAACAAAGCAAAGCCCAGGGTGGATCTCAAGATCACCATGCATTCTGAGCACAAGCAGGCGGCCACAAGGCCAGTTCGCATGCAGAGTTATAATAGCAAGGGAGTACATTGATAACAACCTAGCAAGAGTAAACAAGCAGGTATAAAGATATATATCAGTGTACAACAAGTGCAAGTCAAGCAACTAGTAGGTGAGGCAGAGTGGGCACAAGCCCAAGAGCAGTGCAGAAACGCTGATGATCACCAGACCCAAGGGCCTTGGTGAAGACATCAGCAGTGTCGGCTCGAAAGGCGACGTAAGCAAGGCGTAGCTGACCACGCTGTTGCAGCTCCCGAGAAAGAAAGTAACAAATAGCAATGTGCTTCGTTCTGTGCTCCAGTCTCTGCTCGCGACACAAGGCAAGCATTGCCTTGTTGTAAACGTACAGAACTGGAGGAGAATGAGGCCACTCCCCCAAGTCGGTCAGTAGGTAGGTCAGTGAGCGTAGCTCATGTGCAGCCATGGCCCCAGCATAGATCTCGGCCTCACAGCTGGAACCAAGCACAGAAGAAGAACGAGTGGACCTCCACGAGACAGAACCACAGCAAAGGCTGAAGGTATAACCCTGTGACGAACGCTGAGTCGCCTGGTCGTCGGCCCAAGAAGCGTCAGAGTGTCCTGTGAGTACCACTGAACCCCATCCTCCAAGCACGAGCCCCATGCCTGATGTACTGCACAAGTAACACAGTACCCTCGTTGCAGCATCAAAGTGCGCCTTTCGGTGTCTACCGGGTGCCACGCAGCGAGCCAAGAGGCTGAGAGGGTACGCGAGGTCAGGTCGAGTGCACGTCATCAGGAATATGAGGCAGCCTAAGAGCTCTGGGTACGGACCACTCGGCTCTACGGACCTCGTCCGAAGGTGGAGCTGAGAGCGAGTGACCGGTAGA
Organism: Closterium sp. Naga37s-1; assembly: GCA_947471745.1. Lineage (NCBI taxonomy): Eukaryota > Viridiplantae > Streptophyta > Zygnematophyceae > Desmidiales > Closteriaceae > Closterium > Closterium sp. Naga37s-1. The sequence continues at coordinate 2,207,048 of CANJKZ010000861.1, forward strand.
CACAGGAGTGGGCAGTGGCGAGGAGAACTGGAAGCCAAAGCGCTTGAGGACCTGGTGCACCATGTGTGACTGAGTCAGGGTGATGGTGCGCCGTGCTCTGTCTCGGGTGATCTGCAAGCCAAGATAGCTCCGCAGCTCACCCAGGTCAGTGCAGGTGTGTCCCTCCTGCAGCTCCGCCTTCACTAGGGCCATAGCCTCTGGGTGAGCAGTAGCAAAAACCAAGTCATCGACGTACACGAGAACGTAGAACGGCGGAAGGGTAGTATCGTTGCGCGGAAACAGCGACGGGTCAGTAGTCGAAGGAGCAAACCCAAGAGCCGTAAGTGTCTTCCTTAGTGTGTCGTGCCACTCGCGAGGTGCCTGACGGAGGTTGTACACTGGTCGCCGTAGGCTCCACTGGGTACCTGTTGGTGCAACCCTACGGTTTGCACTCGGCTTGTTGTCCGTGTGCGTGCATACGTGTGTGCATGGAATGGAATGAGTGCATGAAATAAATATATATTTCATGCTTATAATATTGTGTGAATGATGGGTCATGATGTCGAGTGTGCGTGTCAAGTCAATAGCGAATTATCGCTAGTCGCGTGTAACGTGGTCGTTTTGTGTGTCCCGCGTGGTTTCTATTTTGTCGTGCGCGGTTTCTATTTTGTCGCTTGTCGAACGTTCGGCGTGTCGCAGGTGTGTGCAGCAGACCCATCAAGAACTCAAGGATGAGTTTGTGATGAAGAACCCGAGCCCCTGGTGTCAACATTCAAGTGATCGCGAAGCTCGCCAAAAGGGTACACCTCAAGATATTGAAGATAGTTACATTACTTTGTGTAGTGTAACATTTCAGTTGGTGTAGGCCCTTGTGAAGGGTAGTTTCGAGACCCTTCTTGGTTGGGGACAGTGTGGCACTGTTCCACATCACTGTACCTCGGCTCTTGGGGTTTGTAGGAGCTGGGAGTCATTCCCAACTCGTAACTCTTCCTAACTCTTCCTATTGTGTGTTCTAAGACTATAGTGGCTGCCATAGTGCCGTTCGTTCAAACCGACACTGTGTCGTCAATACTTGGTGAAATCGTGCGATCTAAATTGCCTATTGTAGGCGCCATTAAGACGCTCCAGATCCAAGTTGAATCAGGTCATTTGAAGCTGTGACCAGAACGCTATGAACGTTTGAAGCCGCTGTGCAGAAATCCGACTGTGCACTCTATCTTTCATTTTAGGCACATTGGAGCCTATTGTGACTATAACAAGTGGTATGAGAGCCCCTTGGAGCAGTTTCGACAATGGCTGGACCTGAGGAAAGGGGTGGCAGAGGTGCTGGTGGCAATGGAGATGCCCAAGCACAAGGCCAAGCCCGTGAGTCAGCCGTGGCGCCCGTGCAACCGACTCTTGGACCTTCTAGGGACGAACCAAGAGTGTTCGGGCTTGACAAGTTCAACGGCGACAACTTTGCTGAATGGTCCTTCAGAATGGAGAATGTGTTCGACCACTATGACCTGCTGGAGGTGATGGAAGGAACGGAGAAGCGTCCCGAGAACGACCCGGAGAAGAGCCCGTGGGTGCGGAAGAGCGCACAAGGCTACCTCCTACTTGGGCAAGCGTTGGGGAGCAGCCAGATCCGTCACATCAAGCCATTCCAGCGTGAACCAGAGAAGGGACCAAAGGCATGGGCTGCTCTCAAGGGTGTACACGCTCCTGCAACAGCGGCGGTAGCTGTGGTGTTGGAACGGCAAATGGCGACGCTACGAATTGAGGAAGATGAACCCGTGGAAGACGGGGTGCAGAAATTCTTCGACTTGTTGACGCGGCTTGAGGGAGCTGATTTGAACTACAGTGAGCTCCAGAAGAAGACCAAGTTGCTGGCCCTACTCCCCGAGTCGTGGTCCTCGCTAATCATCAACTTGAACCGTGACCTGCCCCGTCTCTCGCTTGAAGACGTGAAACGCGCAATCCTACAAGAGGACTTCCGCCGCCGTGAGTTGGCGAGTGCGGATGGCGCTGAGGCAGCAAGCGTCGGCCATGGATATGGCCGAGGAAGAGGCAGAGGACGAGGGGGAGGAAGGTTTGGTGGCAGCAACTTCAGTGGAGGCCGCGGGAGTGGCGGTTACGGCAGCGACGACAAGAGCTACGGGCGCGGTCGCGGCCGATTCGATGGCGAGTGCCATTATTGTCATAAGACCGGACATATGTGGCGCGATTGCTACAAGCTCCCTGATGGTTGGACCCCTGCTCAAGACCAAGAGGGTAGAGGAGCAGGTGGAGGGAGAGGAAGAGGCCGTGGAGGCCGTGGAGGCCGTGGCGGCCGTGGTGGCGGAGCTGCAAACATGAAGAGCGGAGACAACGACAAGGACCCGAGCGACGATCGGTACCCGGGTCTATTCTACTTCGTGTCGACGCAAGTACCAGCTGGTCCAGAGAAGGATGAAGGCTTTGAGGAGCCAGCAGCTGTGGGGAAGGTGACCCTACACCCCCTGGACTATTGGGTGATCGATAGTGGCGCTACCTATAGCATGACACCTCGCCCGGACTTGCTCACCGAACTCGAGCCGTCACCGGTGAAGCATGTCACATCGGCTTTGGGGCAGCGAGCAGAGGTGAAAGGCATGGGCAAGGCCATGTTCAAGGGTGCTGATGGGAAGATGGTGGGCCTCAAGAACGTGCTTTGGGTGCCCAGCCTTGCTGCAAACCTGATTTCCGTGCGGCGATTGGCAAAGGCCGGCATGGACATGAACTCGAAGGGAGCCAAGACCTACACCGCAAGGCTTGGCGAGCGGATTCTATGGGACCTTCATGAGGATAGGGACGTCTACAATGAGATGTGGCAGATCCCTGTGGTCCCCATGCCTAAGGAGAGGCAAGTGGCAGCAAGTGTCAGCACCAAGGGTGAAGCGGTTGGTAGCGGAGATGGTGCGAACGGTCGTGCTAAGGAGAACGAGTCCAAGAAGAGCAATCTTGGAGGGACCAGCAAGCTCGGTGAACCTAAGGAGAGAGGTGCAGCAGCCAAGGAGCAGCACAAGGGTGAGGAGAACCCCGAGGCAGCAGCGGAGGAGGAGTACGGAGAGAGCATGTGGGGCGCTATTGCGAGTGCGGCATTCTCCAATCCGACTTCGGCTACGGGGGAGTGTGATTGGCTTACCTTGCATCGGCGAATGGGGCATGTGGCCCTGCCTATCTTGCAGCAGCTAGTGAAGAATGAGATGGTTGCTGGCATACGTGTGAAGGGGGAGCCTGATGAGGTGCTTGGCTGCCCGACGTGCATTCAAGCCAAGTTCACCCGGTTTCCGTTCCCTAGTTCGGAGGCAACGGCAAAGGCACCACTTGATGAGGTGGTGATGGACGTGGTGGGCCCCCTGAAGCTTGGAGCTGCTGGAGCTGAGTATTTTCTCACCATTGTCGACGTCTACACCCGCATGACTTGGGTGTATGTGCTGGCCAAGAAGAGCGACGTGGCTGAAACGTTGAAGACGGATTGGTTCCCGATGGTGGAGCGGCAACAAGACCGTCTAGTCAAGTCAATCCGCACCGATCGAGGGGGAGAGTTCCTGAGCAAGGAGTTTGGGTTGTGGCTGAAGAAGAATGGTATTCGGCACTCCCTCACCATGCCATACTCCCCTGCAATGAACGGCATCGCCGAGCGAGCGAACCGCACAATCACGGAGGCGGCACGCGGGTTGCTCATTGAAGCCGGGCTACCCGACTATTTCTGGCCTGATGCGGTGCGGAGCGCCTGTGTGGCCAAGAACAGAGCCTTGACTCATGTGGGAGCAGATAAATGGGTGCCCTATGTGGAGTGGCTAGGAAGGAAGCCAAAGGTGGATATGCTTCGGGTGTTCGGGTGCATGTGCGTGGCGCTCGTGCCTAAGCATCTTCGGCACAACAAGCTTGGTGCCAAGGCGGTGTGGGCCGTGCACTTGGGCATGGCTCAAAACAGCAAGGGATGGCTTCTTTGGGACCCATTCACCAAGAAGTTCTTGGTGAGCAGGGACTGCAAGTTCATGGAGAACTTCATGTACAAGGATTGGAAGGCGGAGAATGAGGCGAAGATAGGCGTGCGGTTTGGGGAGGTGAAGAGTTCCGGTTTGGAGCATGTGGAGCTGCCTTTGGAGCTGAGCAGCGGCAGCACAACCACGAGGCAATCCTCCCTCGTGAATGGGGGAGAGGAGGCCAATGATGCAGAGGAAGAAGAGGAGGAGGTGCAGCAAGTGAGCGAGCGTGCACCGTCACTCCCTTCCCGTACTACGAGTGCTCCACGGATTCGAGCCACACCGCAGCAACGCCAAGGCCTTCAAGTCCCTGCAGCTGAGGAGGAAGGAAGGGGGAAGAGGAGAGTTCAACCCCCTAATAGGCTGACCTATGATGCGCCGGGAAAGCAGGGCAAGACAGCCCTGGCCGGAGCGGCAATGATGGTCGGAGACGACGAGGAGAGTGACTACGAGGAGTGTGCCTTCGCGTTCTTCTCTCCGGTGGAGATGCTGGGAGAACCAGCAACTCTCAAGGAGGCTTTGGAGAGTAGTGATGCTGAGGAGTGGAAGAAGGCCATGGAGAGTGAGCTGAAGAGCATCGAGGAGAATGACACATTTGAATTGGTGGAGCTACCGGAGGGGCGTACGGCGATAACGTCCAAGTGGCTCTTCAAAATCAAGTCGGATGCCGACGGCAAGATCGAGCGCTACAAGTCTAGGCTTGTAACCAAGGGGTACCAGCAGAAGGAGAAGGTGGACTTCAAGGAGCTGTTTGCCCCTGTGGTGAAGCCGACGACGCTGCGAACCCTATTCGCGGGAGCCGCCATCAAAGGATGGGTATTAAAACAAATGGACATCGTAACAGCATTCCTTAACGGCATCCTTGAGGAGGAGATTTTCATGGCGCAGCCAGAGGGGTTTGATGATGGTAGTGGCAGAGTGTGGAAGCTGAAGAAGGCCCTCTATGGGCTGAAGCAGGCCCCTAGGCAATGGTACATGAAGCTGCGCGAAGTGTTGGAGGGGATCGGCTTCACTCCCTCAACGGCCGATCACTCCTTGTTCATGCTTGGCGAGGGGGAGCAGAGGAGCTTCATGGTGGTGTACATGGACGACATCCTGATCTTCTCACCCTCTTCTGACCTTGTGAAGGAGGTGATGCTGAAGCTGCAAGACAAGTTCAAGTGCAAGTCCCTTGGTGACGTCAACTTCTACCTTGGGCTCCACATCGAACGAGACGTGAAGAAGCGGAGCATGCGAGTGCACCAACGGAAGTACCTTGAGGCGTTGGCCGCCAACTTCGGCCAGAGTGAAGGTCATGTGGCTACTCCCTTTCCCTCTGGGTTCAAGTGTATGAAGGGGCCAGAGGAGGAGAGCGTTGGAGAAGAGGAGAGGCGCCGTTTTCACTCATTGGTGGGCAGCCTCATGTATGCGGCGGTAAACACCCGGCCGGACATCGCGTTTGCTACCGGGCAGCTGGCTAGGGTTGTGCAATGCCCTAATGAGGAGCAGGTAGCAGCTGGAATGAGGGTGGCCAAGTATCTTGGCCAAACACCGACCGTTGGGCTGCAATACTCGGCGGCGGCACAAAGGCGCCAAAAGGGCGCGGATGGTGTTGAACCCGGACGTTTGTTCCTCACCGCCTACTCGGATGCTTCATATGCATCGGAACCAGAGGACATGACAAGTGTTGGAGGGTTCATTTTCTGTGTTGGTGGAGGCCCAACTGCTTGGGAGAGCAAGAAGCAGGTTGATCAAGCATTGAGCTCGGTGGAGTCCGAGTACATGGCACTCTTCCGTGCCGTACGGGAGATTGTGTGGCAGCGGCGTTTGTTGGCTGAATTGGGGGAGGAGCAGCAAGGACCTACCCCACTGTACTGTGACAGCCAGGGTGCCATTGCTCTTGCTAAGAACCCTGTGTTGCATGGACTCACGAAGCACATGAGGGTGAAGTGGCATTGGACGAGGAGCATGGTAACCGCGGGTGAAGTTGAGTTGCGCTACGTGAAGACCACGGGGCAGCCGGCTGACATGATGACCAAGAGGCTGGTGGAGCAGCAGCATTGGAAGTGTTGCAAGCGGGCTGGGATGGCTCTGAACTAAGAGAGCAAGATCCTAAGGCCAACAATCCGAGGGGGAGTTTGTTTGTGCAACCCTACGGTTTGCACTCGGCTTGTTGTCCGTGTGCGTGCATACGTGTGTGCATGGAATGGAATGAGTGCATGAAATAAATATATATTTCATGCTTATAATATTGTGTGAATGATGGGTCATGATGTCGAGTGTGCGTGTCAAGTCAATAGCGAATTATCGCTAGTCGCGTGTAACGTGGTCGTTTTGTGTGTCACGCGTGGTTTCTATTTTGTCGTGCGCGGTTTCTATTTTGTCGCTTGTCGAACGTTCGGCGTGTCGCAGGTGTGTGCAGCAGACCCATCAAGAACTCAAGGATGAGTTTGTGATGAAGAACCCGAGCCCCTGGTGTCAACATTCAAGTGATCGCGAAGCTCGCCAAAAGGGTACACCTCAAGATATTGAAGATAGTTACATTACTTTGTGTAGTGTAACATTTCAGTTGGTGTAGGCCCTTGTGAAGGGTAGTTTCGAGACCCTTCTTGGTTGGGGACAGTGTGGCACTGTTCCACATCACTGTACCTCGGCTCTTGGGGTTTGTAGGAGCTGGGAGTCATTCCCAACTCGTAACTCTTCCTAACTCTTCCTATTGTGTGTTCTAAGACTATAGTGGCTGCCATAGTGCCGTTCGTTCAAACCGACACTGTGTCGTCAATACTTGGTGAAATCGTGCGATCTAAATTGCCTATTGTAGGCGACATTAAGACGCTCCAGATCCAAGTTGAATCAGATCATTTGAAGCTGTGACCAGAACGCTATGAACGTTTGAAGCCGCTGTGCAGAAATCCGACTGTGCACTCTATCTTTCATTTTAGGCACATTGGAGCCTATTGTGACTATAACAGTACCCTCAGGAAACGACCAAGTGAAGCCAAGTGGACGGCGCAGCCAGATGGCCTCGTGAAGGCTACCCTGCAAGTAAGTTGTCGAGAAGTCGAGGGAGTGCAGCTCGTAGTCACACTGAGCTGCAACGTGTAGCGACACTCGAAGAGTGGTCATCTTCGGGGTGGGGGAGAAGGTCTGAAAGAAGTCGACCCCCTCACGCTGACTGAAGCCTCGAGCAACGTAACGCACCTTGAAGGCAGGCGGAGAACCCGGCGGCCGCTTCACCCTGAAAATGCACATGCCACTGACGATGTTCACCCCAGGTGGGGGAAGCTCGTCGACGTAGGTGTCTGTGGACTTCCAGGAAGCCATCTCTGCGTCCATGGCTCTCTGCCACTGAGATGAGTACTCACCCGAGATCACCTCTCTATAAGAGCGAGGGGTGGGGATATCAAGTGCATCTGGGTCTCCCTCAGGGGCAAGCAGCATGGTCGCGAGATGAGGTGCAGCGGCCGCAAGACACTCCAGCTCCTCATGTCTGTCCTCAAGAACGTCACAGCCAAGGGCAACCTCACCCCCAATGGACGGAGGACAGGCAGGGTCAGGGTCAGAAACAAGACTCGCAAGGTAGTCTACGCGGTGCGCAGCAGAAAAGTCGACAAGCTCGGTGACTAAGGCAGACACAGCAGGATAAGAGAACGTAGGGTCCGTCACAACTGTAGCAAGCAAGCGAGTGACAGTCGGACTGGAAGCACGAGCAAGGTCAGACGGAGGGTCAGTAGTGGCAGCTCCAGCACCTCCAGCACCATCAGCACCTCCAGCACTAGTAGCTCCAGCACCTCCAGCACCTCCAGCACCAGCAGCACCTCCAGGAGTAGCAGCTCCAGCACCTCCAGCACCAGCAACACCTCCAGCACTAGCAGCTCCAGCACCTCCAGCACCTCCAGCACCTCCAGCACCAGCAGCACCTCCAGCACCTCCAACACCAGCAGCACTAGCACCTCCAGTGCCAGCAGCTCCAGCACCTCCAGCACCAGTAGCACCTCCAGGACTAGTAGCTCTGGCACCTCCAGCACCAGCAGCACCTCCAGTACCTCAAGGACTAGCAGCTCCAGTACGTCCAGCACCAGCAGCACCTCTAGTACCTCCAGCACCAGCAGCACCTCCAGCACCTCCAGCAGTACATCAAGCACCATCACTACCACCAGCACCTAGACCAGTACCTCCAGGACTAGCAGCTCCATCACCAACAGGACCGTACCCTCCACCACCCAGACTGCCTCGCCGAACGATCCACGCACGAATCGCCTGCGGCAAGAGCGTCTCAAGTAGATCAGGCTGCGGTGGCTGTCCAGCTCCAGGACCTCCAGCATGGTCACCCACAGCTCCACCGCCACTACGACTCGCAGTACCCCCAGAGTCAGTACCTCCACTCGCAGGAACCCCGGTCGCAGCACCCCCAGTCGCAGCACCCCCAGAACCCGCACCCTCTGTCTCAGCACTCCGAGGCTCAGCACTAGCAGTCTCAGCTCCAGAGTCCATAGCAGCAGGCTGTGGAGGCGGCGAAGATGGCCGAGGTGGAAAACCAGGGGGGGTCTCCAAGCGTGGAGAGCGCCAAGTGGCCGTCATGTCGTCAGCGGCGGGGTCACCCCCCTCAGCTTCGCCAGAGGAGTCTGAAGATATCTCCAAAGGCTCAACCAAGGGGGGTGGGTCTACCTGAGACACACCTAAGGGAGCAAGACCCTGTGGGGTGAAGGGGTCTATCGGAGGGGGGACTGGTACCAAGAAAAGAGGCGCTAGGGGGACCGGGTGAGACGCGTGTGGGTGTAGCTTGTAGAAACAGAGAGACTCGTCAAAGGTGACGTCATGGGAGGAGAAGACTCGACGCGCGCACGGGTGGTAGAACTGCCACGGCGGGGTGTCGGTGGGGAAACCAAGGAAGACGCAGCGGAGAGTGCGAGAGGAGAGCTTGCTTGCTTTTGCATCGCGAACAAGGGAGAGCGCGCCCCAGACCCGAAACACCGACGCATCGCCAACCTTCCCCGTCCACCGGAGTATGGGCGAGGTCTCTGGCTCAGAGACACGGGGCCAGAGGTTGAGCTGATGCGCAGCGTATCGGACCGCAAACGGCCACAGAAAATGGGGAGCAGCCGCATGGATCATGGAGGTATGAGCAACCTCCATCATCAAGCCAATGCGACGCTCAACAATCCCATTCTGCTGAGGACAGGCCGGAAGCGTGAACGTCTGGCGGATGCCCTCGTCTCGACAGAACTCCTCAAGGAAGCCAGAAGAGAACTCACTGCCCCTGTCAGAGTGCAGACGCCGGACTGGCAAGTCCCGCCAAAACCGCTCGCGCAGCTGGTGACGAGTAGCACGGATCCATGGGATTAAAACACCGCTGACGTCCGCCTTGCGCCGCAAGGGGAAAATAGTGGTGTAGCGTTTGTAGTCATCAACCACCAGCAGGAAGTAGCGCTCTTGGTATGTTCCACTGACGGGGGTCGGGCCCCACATGTCCATGTGGAGATTCTGCAGAGGAGCAGTGGTCGGAGGAAACGAGGAGGAGTGAGGAGCGGCGCGCTGCCGCCCCTCGATGCAGGGAAGGCACGGCGGGGCAGGCGAGTGCGGGAGGGAGGGCAGGGACCTGGGAAGGCCAGAGACAAGGAGACGGGAGTGCATGCTGTGGAGACGCGGCAGCGAGGGGTGACCTAGGAGGTGGTGCCAGAGTTGTTAGAGACTAAGGACGGAGTCTATGAAGATTAGGGGCTGAAATATCTCAAAATCGTCAACTACAATTCTGGACAGAAAAGTCGTCGTCACAAGAAACGTCGTCGACGATTAACGCACGATTAGAATTCTCTCAAACTCGAGTATGTTGTAGCCCTTGACCGTGGCTATCTTTCCCAATTTGAATAGTATCAAAATATGGAGTATAACTCGAGTTATGAACTTCGGCGCACTAGGGGGTATGCTGCCATAGAAAACGTAACTCAATAACAATGATCTCACAAGTTCACACAAGAAAGTTAGAGTAGCAATAGAACCAGGTAGGAGGGGATGAGGAGGACGAGACGGAAGGTCCCAAGGGAGTCTCCAACCAAGGACACCCCATACCACACAATTCCCCTCTCTATAGGCACCCCAACTTTGACATTTGTCACTTTCCCAACTCATGCCATCCACCTCACCCAACTTGACCACACTTGCCAACCTGGTTTGGCACCTCCCAACCACTTGGCAGCATCTACAGTGATTTTGACGAATTTCCCAACCCCCAAGAGTCTCTACTCCTTATGGAGTCAACACCACAACTTCCCATAGTCACCACAACCAAATATCAAAAGCATACGAACTTCCAACGTTCGTAACTTTCTTGTTCGTGCTCCGACTGAAGCGATACTTGGTTCGTCAGAAAGCTCTTGAGCAGAGGAGTCACTTCAGATATCTGCTCAAGCCAAATAACATTCATACACACTCAGAAAATCCAAACAACACCAACCACAAATTCTTGCACACGCTCACACCACGCATGCAACACACGAACATATGATGGGAGGCAGACAGACGTGAATGCAATTGATAGCATCACATAACAAACTCCCCCTCTGGCTGCCTACCATCATCCCATATGCCATAGCACAAGCATGCACCCTCAATGCACACTCATTCCAGCAAGTTTCATTCCCTTCCAATGCTCATTTTCAGCCAGGCGCTTGGTCAGAATGTCTGCCGCCTGCTGATGGGTCTTCACAATCCACCCGCACCTCCTTGTCCAGGAGCCTCCTCACCCAATGCCACTTAGGCCTGATGTGCTTCGTCAACCCATGAAGGCAAGCGTTCTTAGCAAGCTTCACAGCCGACTCGTTGTCACAGAAAATCACAGTTGGCTCCTTCTGGCACACTCCGATCTCCTCCAACAAACGCCTCAGCCACACCACCTCCTTTGCCCCATGATGCAGAGCCATGTACTCTGTCTCACACGAGGACTGCCCCACCTCGTTCTGCTTCTTGCTGCGCCAGCTCTTTGCACCACCTCCAAACAGACACACATAGCCTCCAATGCTGGTGCCATCCGCCTTCACAGAGTTGAAGCTAGCGTCGGTGTAGCAAGTCAAGAGCATCTCCCCTTTGCCCAAATCAGCAGCACCCCGTTGCTACCTTTGCCTCACAGCACTGTACTCCAAACCCACAGATGCTGTAGCACTCACATAGCGGACCAACCTCTTGGCCGCTTCTAGCTGCTCATGACTGGGGCGTGAGACCACACTGGCAAGCCTGGATGTTGCAAAGGCAATGTCAGGTCGCGTGTGGTTAGCTGCATAGTTGAGTGCCCCTACCATGGAATGAAACAACTTCCTCTCACTCTCACCCACCACCTCCTCATCAGCACAGGGCTTTACAGTGAAACCCGAAGGCAGTGGGGTGGCTGGCTTTCCTCCATCTTGCAGCCCATACTTCTCAGCCAGCCCCTCACAGTACTTCCTCTGGTGCAACCTCAACACTCCCTTGTCAAGGTCTCTCTCCACATGCATCCCAAGGCAATACTTGACATCTCCCATTTTCTAGCACTTGAACTCCATCTCTAGCATCTCCTCCACACGCTCAATCATTGCAGCCGACTCAGAGAAGAGAAGGATGTCATCCACATACACCAGGAGCATGAGGAACTGCTCCTTCTCTTGCAGCAGGAACAAGCTGTGATCACACTCGCTCTTCTTGAAACCCCCGGCCAGCTGTGTCTCCTACAGCTTGTGGTACCATGCGCGAGGAGCCTGCTTCAGGCCATAAATGGCCTTCTTCAGCCTGCACACCCTGCCGCTCCCATCATCCAATCCCTCAGGCTGCTGCATGTACAGCTCCTCCAGAATGATCCCATTGAGGAAAGCAGTTGTGATATCCATTTGTTTGATCCTCCATCCGCGGTTTGCAGCCATTCCCAACATCACCCTCAGTGTAGTCCCTTTCCCCACAGGAGCAAAGATCTCGTCAAAGTCCTTCCCCTTTGTCTGCTGAAACCCCTTTGCCAAAAGCCTTGACTTGTAGCGGGTCAGCTCCCCATCAGGTCCGTACTTGTGCCTGAAGATCAGCTTGGAAGAAATGGCCTTCTTCCCAGGAGGCAGCTCACACAGCTCCCACGTTTCATTCTCCAGCAAAGAGTCATACTCCTCCTTCACACTCTGCTTCCACTTCTCAGCATCGGGCCCACTCAAGGCCTCAGCTAGCGTCTTGGGCTCAGGGACGGCTGCCCAGTAGCAGTGTGCTATCTCTTCCTCATCACACTGCTCAGCCACACTCCCAGCCCGTACCACCTTTGGCTTGCCAAAGCTCGGATAGGTCAGCCGGTTAGGAGGGCGCACATCCCTCCTAGGTCGGTCAGCCGGACGTGCGGCACCTTGTGGAGCATCTTGCTGCTGCTGCTGCTGCTGCTGCTGCTCCTCCACCTCAGATTCTCCCCCATCCTCAGTCACCCCAGAAATCTCCTCCTCTGAGACAGTGACCTCCACTTGCCTCGAAGGCCACTGCACCTCATCGGCCTCAATGATCAGCGGTGTAGTAGGAAGCTTCTGCTGCTGCTGCTTCCACTCCTTGTAGTACAAGGACTCAAGGAACTTCACATCCCTTGACACAGTCAGCTTCTGGCTGGTCAAGTCCCATATCAACCAGCCCTTATGATCCTTAGCAAGCCCCAAGTGTACTCCCCATCTCCCACTAGCCTCCAACTTTCTCCTCTTCTCCTTAGGCACATGAAACACCACCATGCAGCCATAGGCTCTCAGCATGTTGACTGCTGGTGCACTCCCATACCACTTGGTGTAGGGGACCCACTGCTTGTCCCCCACAGTCGCCAACACCCTGTTCTTCACAAGGGCGACTTGCCGCAGTGCAGTCACCCAAAACGGATCCGGCAGCCCTGCACGCCCAAGGAGAGTGCGAGCACCTTCTTGCAGGGTCCGGTTGAACCGCTCAGCCACGCCGTTCTGCTGAGGGTTGTAGGGCACTGTGAGCTGATGCTGGATCCCCTTCTTCTTCAGCACCGACTCAAAATCAGCACCAATGAACTCTCCCCCATTGTCGGTGCGGATCACCTTCACCTTGTGTCCGCTCTCCCTTTGAGCTCTCGGCATCCACTCCTTAAGAACAGCCGCTGCCACTTCCCCCTTAGTCTTGAGAGGGTACACCCACACGGCACGCGTGTGGTCGTCCACAATGGTTAAGAAGTAGCGGCTGCCCGAGAGAGAAGGGGCCCTCGTAGGGCCCACCACATCCATGTGCACAAGTGCGAGTGTGGCCTTAGCTGGTCCCGTACCGCTGCTGAACGGAAACTTTGTGAACTTGGTCACAAGGCATGTAGGGCAGCTCCCAATCTCCTTTGCTGCCCCCTTCACCTCCAACCCCTTCAAGCTCCCATCCTTCACTAACTTCTGCAGCATAGGAATGTTGATGTGACACAACCTCTCGTGCCACGTCTCCCAATCGGCATCACCATTCCCAGATGAAGCCTTTGCCCATGCAGCAGTTGCATCCACACCAGCAAGCACCTCACCATGTGGCTGCTGTGACTGCTGCAACTTCTTGACTGCATCTAGGGCCCCATCGGTTGGTGCAGTCTCCTCTCCTCCCGCAGTTGTTTTAGCCGTTGCTGCTGCCGCTGCCGTTGCTGGTGGTTTCCCATTCCAAGGGATGATGGGCAGCTGCCATAGGTCCTTGATGCAGCTGCTCTTCTCCTCCTAATCCCACAGCAGCAATTTCCCAAGCTTTGCATGGCAGCTGGTTGGGCCGAAGGTCACTTTGGCCTTGCTTTTCTGCAGCCGGCACACAGAGAGGAGGTTAGCGGACAAACCTTCAACCAGCAGTACATTCCCCAGCCCCACAAGGCCCCCATTGGCTCCCATTACCTTAGCATTCCCAACACCAATCACAGGGAGCAAAGCATTTGAAGTGGCAGCCACAAACTTGATCTTCCCAGGGGGCTTTACCTCGTCAAGCAAATCTGCCCGTGGGGTCATGTGACTTGTGCAACCTGAATCTATCACCCAGTGAGTGAGGGGGTGCATCACAACCTTCCCAACTGAGCCCACATCACCCTCACTCCCTTTCACATCCTCAACCATGAGGAACATCCCAGGGTTGGCTTTACCTTGTGCACCATCACCTTGTGCACCTGAACCTTGCACAGCGCCACCTCGTGCACGTTCACCACTTGGCGGCTTCATGCCTGGGGGCGCCCATCCCTCAGGCCGGCTGAAACACTTGAACCAAGGGTGTCCAGCCTTCTTGCAGTACCAGCACGCACCCTCCATTCGGGTGCTCCCCCTGCCACCAGAGCTCCCATGCCCCTCCTTGTAGTCACCTCGGCCTCTCCCTCTGCCAAAGCCTCTCCCACGGCCTCGGCCTCTCCCTCCCCCTCTTCCTCTGCTGCCTCCTGCAGCTCCATACCCCTCAGCAGTTTTGTTGGCAGTACCACCACCCGTGTGGCGCCTGCGGAAGTCCTCCTGCAAAATCTGCTGCCGTAGCCACTCAGGTGTCCACTGGTCCTGCTGAGTGTTGAGGGTGGGGATGAGGTTGTCCCATGAGTTGTCGAGCACCGAGATAATCTTGGTGCACTGCTGCATCTGCGACACATTGCTGCCCGCCGCTGCCATCCTTGCATAGGTGTCCTTGATCTTGTCAAGGACCGGCTTCACATCATCGCCCGGTCGCATGGAGAGGGCAGCCAGCTCCTTCTCCAACACACTCACCATCGGCAGCGTGTTGGGCTGAATCACGTCGCGCAGTAGCTTCCACGCCTTTGGTCCGGAATCATCCAACTCCACCAAATCCTTGATGTGTTGGAACATGTCGTTGTTGACCGATTGAAGGATTAGGTCGTACAGCACCGCGCTTTTCTCAATCCACCAATCGCGGGCGTCACCTTCCTCCGGCATCTTCTCTTCTCCCATCGCAAGTTTCAGCAGCTTGTAGCGCTTAAATGCACTCCGCATCCGCCCGCTCCATTCCTCATAGTTGGAGCCATCCAATGCCTCGATCTTGGATGGTGGCGGCTCATTCCTCTTCTCAGCTGCATCTCCACTCCCTTGACTCATTTCCTCTGCTCCCAAGCACAGGTTCCAGCTCCCCCCTTGCTGTCCACACTGAAGTCCCACTCAATTTCCACAAGTGTCGGCGCCAACGAAATTTCGGCAGAGTTTCCCCTTAGCGGAAGTCACATGCAATCTCCAGAATTCCACTTAGGCACGCCCACAGGCCATGGTGGGTCTAGGAGGGTCTTCACACTTCAGTAGACTCTCCACAAAGTCCTTAATCAGCTCTGATACCACTTGTTAGAGACTAAGGACGGAGTCTATGAAGATTAGGGGCTGAAATATCTCAAAATCGTCAACTACAATTCTGGACAGAAAAGTCGTCGTCACAAGAAACGTCGTCGACGATTAACGCACAATTAGAATTCTCTCAAACTCGAGTATGTTGTAGCCCTTGACCGTGGCTATCTTTCCCAATTTGAATAGTATCAAAATATGGAGTATAACTCGAGTTATGAACTTCGGCGCACTAGGGGGTATGCTGCCATAGAAAACGTAACTCAATAACAATGATCTCACAAGTTCACACAAGAAAGTTAGAGTAGCAATAGAACCAGGTAGGAGGGGATGAGGAGGACGAGACGGAAGGTCCCAAGGGAGTCTCCAACCAAGGACACCCCATACCACACAATTCCCCTCTCTATAGGCACCCCAACTTTGACATTTTTCACTTTCCCAACTCATGCCATCCACCTCACCCAACTTGACCACACTTGCCAACCTGGTTTGGCACCTCCCAACCACTTGGCAGCATCTACAGTGATGTTGACGAATTTCCCAACCCCCAAGAGTCTCTACTCCTTATGGAGTCAACACCACAACTTCCCATAGTCACCACAACCAAATATCAAAAGCATACGAACTTCCAACGTTCGTAACTTTCTTGTTCGTGCTCCGATTGAAGCGATACTTGGTTCGTCAGAAAGCTCTTGAGCAGAGGAGTCACTTCAGATATCTTCTCAAGCCAAATAACATTCACACACACTCAGAAAATCCAAACAACACCAAACACAAATTCTTGCACACGCTCACACCACGCATGCAACACACGAACATATGATGGGAGGCAGACAGACGTGAATGCAAATGATAGCATCACATAACAAGAGTAGAGTCTGGTGAGAGAGTACTCGACACGAGCAAGACGCTGCAAGCTGACCAGACGCAGAAACCCGACTCGCCGCAGCCACCTGACCTGACTCAGCCACCTGTGCAGACGCGGTGGTCAGTGTGTACAAACTAGACCCAGGCCATCTAGTCAACGTAGCAAGTGTCAACAGGAGTTGTTGTTGGCCCCGTCCTTGCTTCGGCGGGGCCGACCTCGGGGTTGGGTGTGAGGAGTGCAGCCGACCTACAACAGTGGGTGAGCTGGTCGACGGGCCTGATCGACCTACACAAGGGCCACTGCAAGGGCTCCAACTTCGGCTGGTCGACTTGGGAGGTCGACCAGTGGAGGGCGTCGACTTGGGTGACGCCGACCAGGGGAAGCCGACTGGGTGTGGTCGGCTGACATGTGTACTGGTCGACCTGGAGTTGGTCGACCAGGTAGGTTGTCGACCTGGAGTTGGTCGACCAGGTAGGTTATCGACCTAGAGTTGGTCATCCAGGGGAGTGGTCGACCTGGTGTCGTCGACATGTGGTGGTCGTCGACCCGGGCGGTCGACAAGCCTGGGATGACACACCTGGTCGACATGGTTTCCTGGTTGATTAGGTTACCCGGACGACGAGGTCTGCGAGGTTCGCGATTGTCGCCCAGGAAGATTGGCAATATCGACCTGCGGTTCGGTGGCACGTGGTCAACAGGACTCCTCAGGTACAACCGTCGACATGTGGTCAACTTGGCACCTGCGCAATGTGCGTTACTTGGCACCTGCGCAATGTGCGTGGCGGTGCATGTCGTTACCGTCACCTTACACCTGCGAAGTAGGTGCGCACACATGAGCACGTGTGGTGATCTGTGGTGGCCTGTTGTTGGTATGCTGGCACGCCAGCCTTGCAGGTCAACTGAGGACGCCTGAGGACGCCTTAGGTCGACCAGCTGGCAAGTCGCCTTCGTGCTGAGCTGGTGGTCGACTTGTATGCTAGGCTTCTGATGTTGTCTACCTTGCCAATCTAGTTGCTACCATTGTTCTTAACTTTTGCTAATGAAACTCTTGTGGTTTTGCCCCGTGAATGCACAAGTGCTAGAGAACGACTAAGTGAACGAACGAACGCAGAGATCCCTCCTACCCCGTGCCTAGCCCGTAGTCTAGCTCCCGTTGATACAGTTATCTCCGCAGCAAGGTGACGGCCAGTCCTGGAGCATGTACAGATCGCCACACGCTGCCCTCCAGGAGTAAAGGTATCAACCCAGACATCATGAAGAGTGGCGTTGCTCACCAAGTTTGTCGAGAACGAGGGGAGGTGGAGACCTCACAGAGAACCAGAGGGGACTGCTAGACACGGGAGGACAGTGGAGGCTCATGCGACTACTGGGCTCCCTGAGGGGTCAGCCAGTGAGACTGG
The DNA here is from genome assembly GCA_947471745.1 of Closterium sp. Naga37s-1. Taxonomy (NCBI): domain Eukaryota; kingdom Viridiplantae; phylum Streptophyta; class Zygnematophyceae; order Desmidiales; family Closteriaceae; genus Closterium; species Closterium sp. Naga37s-1. The sequence continues at coordinate 2,224,539 of CANJKZ010000861.1, forward strand.
GACAGGTGCAGCTAGTGGTGTGAGTGTGGTGCAGTCACGAAAGAAGCAACGAGACGTGCCTGAGTCAAGTGTGAAAGTGTGCAGTGCCTCAGCGGAGGCAACAGACTCACTAGCAGTAGACTCGCTAGCACCTGTGACAGCAGACGCACTAGCACCTAGGGCTGCAGCATACTCACTAGCACCTGTGACAGTAGACGCACTAGCACCTAGAGCTGCAGCAGACTCCCTAGCACCAAGAGCAATAGCAACAACACCAGCATCACCAGGAACACACGAGTAACATGCACCCTCATCACTAAGCTCATTCACATACATGGCATAGATAGCCTTGTTGATCTGAACAAAGTCAAGAGCATAAACATCTACTCCCATCCCCTGCAGTTTCAGCCAGTTGGCGGCTGGCGATTCATCCCCATACTCATCCACCTAGGCATCCTCAAGACGGTCGAAGCAGCGATGCTCAGTGTGCGGCTTCCCGCAGGTCTGGCCCTTCAGCTTCCCTGTGCGCCTGACGTACGGGCAGCGACCAGAGCCCCCAGAAGAACCACGCTGGACAACCCACTCACGAAGCTGCTGAGGGGTGGGGTTGTCCGGGAGGCGCGGCAGCTGCTGTCCACTTCCAAAGCCTCCACTGCCACGTGCGGAAGCGCCACGGCCTCTAGCCTTGCCAGCTCCACCCCGACCTCCTCCACCGCCCTCGCTGCCTCCACCACCCCAGCCGCCTCCACCACCCCTGCTGCCTCCACCACCCCCGCCGCCTCCACCACTCCGTCCGCCTCCACTGCCTCCACCCCCAAAGCCACCCCCACCACCTCCACCCCAGCCACCACCACCCCCGCCACCTCCACCGCTGTTGCCACCCCCACGACCCTTACCCCTTTTGCCCTTGCTGTTGTTGCGCCTTCCACTATGAGCAGACGCAACGTCAACTTCCTCAGCACCAAGGAGGTCGACAACAGCAGTAGTAGCAACTGAGGGGAGGAGAGGGGAGGGAGCACATCCTTCAAAGAAGGGGGAGCGGGGAGTGCCGCGAGAAGCAGCGACAGCGGCAGTGCTCTTCTCAGCCTCGAGAAGGGACTTCTCGAGCGAGTCAAGCGTGAGCTCAGTGGGGTCAAGGGCTAGGAACTGGTCCCTAACAGTGCGAAGGGAGTCAGGGAGACGGGTGACGAGGAAGTACAGGGTGATGTACAGCGGGGGGGGGGGGGGGGGGGGGGGGGGGGGTTGCAGCGAGAAAGGTCGGTTTGAGAGCGGCGCGGTAGCGAGCCTCACTAGAGCGGAGGTGGATAAAGAGGTCAGAGACAGTGTGGAAATCGGCTAGCTCAGGATGCAGGTACGGCAGCATGAGACGGCCTAGGGCAGCAGTAGCTGGGGAGGAGTAGCGAGCGACTACAGCGTCATAGAGGGCCTTGGCTGTTTTCTGCTGGCTAAAATGCGCTCGTGCAGCAACAGGAAGGTGGTTGCGGACAGCAAGGCAGGCAGTAGAGTCATGAATGAGCCACTTTGAATGATCTGTTGTCTCTGTGTCAGGTGGGGCTGGGAGGGATCCGTTGGTATGTGCGACCAGTGGGATGCCATCCCTAGCCTCGCTCTGTAGGAACAGCTGGAGGTCATCGAACCAAATGTCAAAGGTAATCGCGCGACCCTCAATGTCGAAACTAAGAACTGAGACTGTAGCCATAGTAGCAGTAGCAGCAGTAGGAGCAGTAGCAGCAGCAGCAGAAGCAGCAGTTGTAGCAGCTGTAGTAGCAGTAGCAGTAGCAGCATGGCAGTGCGGCTCAGTAGGGGCACGGCACCGCGGCTCGGGCAGGGCGGCGCTGCTTGGCAGGGCACAGCGCAGCAGCGCGTGTGGCAGCAGCAGCTCAGGCGCAGCAGCAGGAACACTTGCAGCAGTTGTAGCAGCAACAGCGCTCAGCAGCAGCAGCAGGTAGCAGCAGCAGTAGCAGCAGCCGGCAGCAGCAGCTGAGGCAGCAGCAGCAGCAGCACAGGTGGCAGCAGCAGCGCAGGCGGCAGCAGCAGCTCTGGCGGCAGCAGCAGGTAGTAGCAGCAGCAGCAGCGCTTAGCAGCAGCCGGCAGCAGCAGCCGAGGCGGCAGCAGCAGCGCAGCAGCAGCAGCACAGGTGGCAGTAGCAGTGCAGGCGGCAGCAGCAGCTCTGGCGGCACCAGCGCGTTTGGCAACAGTTGCACACCAGGAGCAGCGCTGGTGGGTACGGGCTCGGCAGGGCAGAGCGCAGCTGCAGTAGCGCAGCTGCAGTAGCGCGTGGAGCAGTAGCATTAGCAGTAGCACTCTTAGCAGCAGCAGCAGCAGCAGCAGCGCTTAGTATCAGCAGCAGCGCATGCAGCAGTAGCAGCCATGTAAGTGACAGCAGCATCAGTGCTCAGCAGCGCGGACGAGCAGGGCGCAGGCAGGGTGCGCATGGGTGCACGCGGGCAGGGCGCAGGCCGGGCGCAGGGCAGAGCGCGAGCCTTGGAGGCAGCGTGCAAGTCGAGCGCGCGGAGGGCTCGGGCAGCGCGTGTGCAGGCGGCGCGGGCAGGGCACGTGCGTGCGTGCAGGTGGCGCGAGCAAGTCGCGCACGGGTCGCGCCTAGGTTAGGCCCCGAAATCGCGCTAGGCAGGGCGGCACTAGCTAACAGACGGTCGCGATTTCGTGGGGTGGGGCAGAATGAACGGGTAGGATACAAGCTAACGGTGGGCCCTTAGAAAAAGTAGGTCCTATGGGACCTGCTCTGATACCATGTTAGAATCTAGTCTAGTCTAGGTGAGTAGAGTAGAGTAGAGAGAACAAGTGATGATCGATTAGGTTGAGAGGGGGATACAAGAGTGTCGAAAAATATTATGTACCCTCTAAGGATAACCCCTACATAGCCTAGCAATCTAGAAAGCATAAAATGTTTTGACAGCGAGAGCTGCAGCAGCGTGGTCAGCTTCGTCTTGCTTATGTGGCCACACAGGCCAACACTGCTGATGTCTTCACCAAGGCCCTTGGGTCTAGTGATCATCAGCGTTTCTGCACTGCACTTGGGCTTGTGCCCACTCTGCCTCACTTGCTTGTCTCTTGATCTTGCCTTGCACTTGCTGTACACTGATATATATGTTTATACCTGCATGTTTATATTAAGATAAGCTTAGTAGTGCCTAGGGTTTGGGTGCTAGGCAACTATCGAGAGTACAAAGGAAGGGGGTTTCACTATAGAAAGTTGGAAACATATATGCAAGGAAAAGAGAGGTGCACCACCAAACAAGTTTAGAACTACATGAAGTCTACACTACAGGCAGTTATAATATAATGCATGTAATTATATTCCGACACACCCCCTAACTACCTGCAGTGAAGAATCATGTGCAGAACACCCCCTGAAGGGGTACACCAGGTGCAGCAGAAGAAGGAGAGGGCAAGTGAGGAGGAGGAGGGACCATGAGCGGAGAGGAGGTGGTGGGCGGTGGCTGAAGCTGCTGGCACACGGGCAACTGGAGCAACTGGCACACGGGCAACTGGAGCAACTGGCACACAGGCAATAGGAGTTACTGGCTCTACGGCTAGACGAGCGGCTGGAGCAACTGACTCACGGGCAACTGGAGCAACGGGCTCACGGGCGACTGGAGCTGCTGGCTTCACAGCAGCCACCCCCCTTCAAGCTCCCCCCCCCCCCTCCCCAAACCTCCCCCCCACAGCAGCAGAAGTTGCAAAGAGAGACAGAGCAGTCAGGGCAGGCACAAGGCAGGGGCGGCTCAGGGCAGGGGTGGCTGGAAACGGAGAGGAGAGAGGGGGGGGGACGAGGCGTGTGGTGCTGCATATCCCCTCCTGCCACCACCTTAACCTCCAAGCTCATCCTCCCCCCTCCCAACACAACAACAGGCGGCAGGGAGAGAGAGGAGGAGGAGGTGGGCGGCTGGTGCTGCAGAACTCCTCCTGCCACCCCCTCACCCTCCACTATCCGCCACCCCCATCACCCTACCCCCCACAGGCACTGGTGCTGGTAGAGGCATGGGCAGGGCGCGGGCTCCACTCCCCTGCCACCTCCCCCCCACCCGCCACCTCCCTGCACTGCAGAAGCAGGCGCGGGCAGGAAAGGCAACGGAGGGGAAGAAAACGGGACCGGGGGGAGGGAAAAGGCCGCAACGACCGCCACGAGCGTTGTCCCCCCGACAAATCTTCCCCTCCCCCCCCCCCCCCCCCCTCCCCCCCTTTGGTGTACCAGCAGCAGTGAGAAGGGGGGTAAATGGGGAGGGGCGGCGCAGCAGGCGGCTGCAGTTGCGCGTGTGTCTGCAGCTGCACGTGACGCTGCAGTCGTGCGTGCGGCTGCTGCTGCGCGTGCGGCTGCAGCTGTGCATTTCACAGCAGTCGCGCGCGCGGCTGGTGACATGCGTGCAGCTGCGCGCTCGCGGCTGCGTGCGTGCGGCCGTGCGCACTGCGTGCCACTGGACGGGGACGGGACGGGCTGCGACGGGGGGCCGCGACCAACTCGCCGCCATGACCGTTGCGACGGTCGCGACCGTTGCGACCGTCGATAGTATGGCCGTGACGGGGGTACGGAACATGCGCCGTGAGAGGAGGAACACGCCAGGGCCTGTGCTAGGATTTGGGGCGTCCTGAGGCCTCAAGGCAACTCGTCAAAATCTTTAAAAATGCCCTGATTTTTCAGGGCAAATTTTCAAAGGCATCCTGTAGTTTCAAGGCTTCAACAGAAATTAATCCTGACCGGTCAGGGCAAATAAACGGATGTTCAGGGTAGCACTTTTAGCAAGGCCTCGAACAGAGAGTTGGAGGCTCAACATCAGAGAGACGCGCACCTACCAGTGAATGCCTCGCTCAGGACGATAGTGTTGCCTTGCCCTACCTACTCCCAAACCAGACCAGCGAGGAACCTGAAGGGTTTGGTTGGTGCGTTGCGGATGTTCGGATGTGTCAAGGCATCGTGCGAAGGTGGGAAAAATACACGAGGAAGAAGATCTGCGTGGGAGAATTTTCCCGGGGAAAGAATCCCCAGGAAGGGAACCCCATGTTGAAATGTCTTAGTAGTGCCTAGGGTGTGAGTGCTAGGCAAGTGTCGAGAGTAGGAAGAGAGCAAGGAAAAAGTGTTTCACTAAAAGGACAAGGTACAAGATATAGGAGCGAGAGATGGCAAAGGGTGCACCACCTACAGGGACTATAACAGTAATTACACTACAGCTAGAACTACACGCAGTTATACAGAAATATATATAAAATATATTTTGACACACCCCGTAACTGCATGCAGGAATAGCCATGTGCAGAAACACCTCCTGAAGGGGTACACCCTGCGCAGCGGAAGGAGAGGGTAAGTGAGGAGGAGGAGGGACCATGAGAGGAGAGGAGGTGGTGGGTGGCGGCTGAAGCTGCTGGCACACGGGCAACTGGAGCAACTGGCACACTGGCAAATGGAGCAACTAGCACACGGGCAACTGGCACACGGGCAACTGGAGTAACTGGCTCCGCGGCTAAGCGAGCGGCAGGAGCAATTGACTCACGGGCGACAGGAACAACGGGCTCATGGGCAACTGGCGCAACGGTCTCACGGGCGACTGGAGCTGCTGGCTTCACGGCACCCACCCCCCTACAACTTCCCCCATTCCCCAAACCTCCCTGTCACACCCCTACCACCACTCCCTCATCTCCCCAACACCCCCCCCCCAGCGGCATGTGCAGCAGTGGGAGAGAGAGGAGGAGAGGCAGCAGCAGTTTACTCACACCCGCCACCCCCATACCCTCCCCCCCACTGCTGCACCCGCAGCAGGGGGATGGAGGAGAAGGGGGGGGGGGGGGGGGGGGGGCGGGGGGGGTTGGTGCTGCAGATCCCCTCCCCCCGCTGCTGCACCCGCAGCAGAGGGATGGAGGAGAAGGGGGGGGGGGGGGGGGGGGGGGGGCTGGTGCTGCAGATCCCCTCCCCCCCACTGCTGCTCCACTATCCGCCACCCCATCACCCTACCCCCCACAGGCGCTGGTGCTGGCAGAGGCACGGGCAGGGCGCGGGCTCCACTCCCCTGCCACCTCCCCCCCACCTGCCACCTCCCCGCACTGCAGAAGCAGGCGCGGACAGGAAAGGCGACGGAGGGGAAGAAAACGGGACCGGGGGGAGGGAAAGGGCCGCGACGACCGCCACGAGAGTTGTCCCCCCCGACAAATCTTCCCTTCGCTCCCCCCCTTCCCCCCCTTTGGTGCACCAGCAGCAGTGAGAAGGGGGGTAAATGGGGAGGGGTGGCGCCGCAGGCGACGGCGCCTTGGGCGACGAGTCCGCGGGCGACGGGGCTGGCGACGGGCAGCGGTTGCTGGCAATGGCTCTGGCGCTGGCGACCGACGCTGGCTCATTCGCGAACGCGCTGGTGGGTCTAGGGGCGATGGGTGACGGGCCGGGCCTAGGGGAGAGACGGGCGACGGGGCCGACGGGCCTAGGGGCGGCAGGCGCGAGCGACGGGCCGGGGGCCGGAGCCTAGGGGCGACGCTCGACGGGCGACGCTCGACGGGCGACGCTCGACGGGCGACGGGCCGGGACCGGGGCCTAGGGGCGTCGGGCGCGAGCGACAGGCAACAGGGCCGAGGGGCGACGGGCCTAGGGGCGACGGGGCCGGGGCCTAGGGGCGACGGTGCCGATGGGCCTAGGGGCGGTGGGCGCGAGCGACGGGCCGGGGGGCGGAGCCTAGGGGCGACGCGCGACGGGCCGGGACTGGGGCCTAGGGGCGACGGGGCCGAGGGGCGACGGGCCTAGGGGCGACGGGGCCGGGGCCTAGGGGCGATGGGCACGAGCGACGGGCCAGGGCCTAATGTCGAGAGAAGGGCCACACGAGGGTGGAGCGTAGGGCAGCAGGTGGTGGGCCCAAAGAGGAAGCGGTCTAGGAAGGACCGGCTCTTAATACCATGTTGAAATGACTTAGTAGTGCGTAGGGTGTGAGTGCTAGGCAAGTGTCGAGAGTAGGAAGAGAGAGCAAGGAAAAAGTGTTTCACTAAGAGGACAAGGTACAAGATATAGGAGCGAGAGATGGCAAAGGGTGCACCACCTACAGGGACTAAAACAGTAACTACACTACAGCTAGAACTACACGCAGTTATACAGAAATATATATATAATATATTCTGACACCCCCCTCCTTCCTTCCCCCACCTCCCCCCCCCCCCCCCCCCCCCCCCCCTCTCTAAAAACGCGCCAGGGCAAGCCTCGACATTCAACCTGACGCTACAGGGAAAAACACTACAGCCATCCTGAATTTCCAGGGCATATCGTTTACAACATCCTGAGATTACAGGGTAAAAATTAATACCATTCTGAGATTACAGGGCAAATTCAAAAATGCATCCTGAAATCAAGGTAATCATGATGTTTTGCCCTGATATCGTGGGGCCTGGAACACGCGGTGGGCCCATGAGGGAATCGGTCTAGGAACCAGCTCTTAATACCATGTTAAGATAAGCTTAGTAGTGCCTAGGGTTTGGGTGTTAGGCAACTATCGAGAGTAGAAAGGAAGGGGGTTTCACTATAGAAAGTTGGAAACATATATGCAAGGAAAAGAGAGGTGCAAGAAAGTTTAGAACTACATTAAGTCTACACTACAGGCAGTTGTAATATAATGCATGTAATTATATTTCGACAGTTTGCTCTTGCTAGGTTGTGATTAGTGTACTGCAATTGCTTTTATACACTCTGCATGTGAACTGGCGTTGTGGCCAGGCCCTCAGATATCAGGCTTTTTACCCTGATTTGACTGATTTTCAGTCTTTTATTTTGTACCAACACTGATTTTTCAGGCTTTTTTTTTTTCAACACTGATTTTTTAGCCTTCTATTCTTAGAGAACACTGATTTTCCAGCCTTTTTTTCTTAGCAACACTGATGGATCAGCGTTGTAACGAACCTCGACACTGAAAGCGAGAACTTCAAGTTGCCTGTAGATTTCCCGGGAAATAGCAGGAATCCCAATTTCTCGCGGTGTCAGCACCGCGTGTTGGTGACTACCTGACAAAAAAGCCCTCACAACACATTCACTCTAACATATGATGTGCTGGCGCGTTGTGTCACACCATTGGGCAGTTTCGGGGTTACCCATGAAGCTGCCCAATGGGGAGATGCTTTAGGGAATCGTGCTGGAAGACTGGCAACCTTCCAGCACTGCAGCTTGCACATGCGTCGCGATGCGACTTCGTCGTGGTGGCAAGAAGTGATGTGTGAAGAAACAAGAATGAATGACTAGGAAATGAGTTGGGTACAAATATGAAACCCTAGGAAACTGTACCCCATAGTGTCTACCCCACTACAGCCTAGATAGGCTATGTGATTAATGTTTGACACACCCCCATAGGCAAAGTGGGGGAAAACAAGGGGTCACAAGACCAGTAAAGCAAAGCAAAGCAAAGCAAGCTCAGGGTGGATCACAACGTCACCACACATTCCGAGCACAGGTTCAAAAGGCCACAAGGCCAGTTCACATGCAGGTGTATATATATATATAAATCACAGTACAAGTAAAGTCAAGAGGTAAGCAAGTGAGGCCAAGTAGGCACAAGACCTAACATAGTACAGAAGCGCTGATGATCACAAGGCTGAAGTGCCTTGGTGAAGATATCAGCAGTGTTGGCCTGATAGGCCACGTAAGCAAGGTGTAACTGACCACGCTGCTGTAGCTCACGAGCAAGGAAGTAGCGAAGAGCAATGTGCTTCGTTCTGTGCTCCAGTCTGTGCTCCCGACACAAGGCCAGCATGGCCTTGTTGTCTACGTACAGAACTGGAGGAGAACGAGGCGGCTCTCCCAGGTCAGTCAGCAGGTAGGTGAGCCAGCGTAACTCCTGTGCAGCCATGGCCCCTGCGTAGATCTCAGCCTCACAACTGGAGCTGAGAACAGAAGACGAGCGGGTAGACCGCCACGAAACAGAACCGGAACCAAGGCTGAAGGTGTAACCCTGTGACGACCGCTGAGTAGCCAGGTCGTCAACCCAAGACGCGTCTGCGTGACCAGTGAGGACCACTGGACTCCGCCCTCCAAGCACGAGCCCCATGCCCGACGTACTGCACAGGTAGCGCAACACCCTCTTCGCGGCAGTCATGTGCTCTGGTCGATGTCTCCCAGGAGCAACATAGCGTGCCAAGATGCTAAGAGGGTATGCCAGGTCAGGTCGAGTGCAGGTCATCAGGTACATGAGGCAGCCAACAAGCTCTGGGTACGGGCCACTCGGCTCTACGGACTCATCCGAAGGCAGAGCTGAGAGCGGGTGGTGAGTAGACACAGGAGTGGCCTGAGGCGAGGAGTACGTGAAGTCGAAGCGCTGAAGGACCTGGTGCACCATGTGTGACTGAGTCAGGGTAATGGTGCGCCGTGCTCTGTCCCGGGTGATCTGCAAGCCAAGATAGCTGCGCAGTTCACCCAGGTCTGTGCACGGGTGTCTCTTCTGCAGCTCGGACTTCACGTGGGCGAGTCCAGCAGTGTCAGCTGTAGCAAACACCAAGTCGTCGACGTACACGAGGATGTAGAACGGCGGCAGCAAGGTGTCGGTGCGAAGAAACAGCGACGGGTCAGCAGTAGAAGGAGCAAACCCAAGAGCCGCAAGCGTAGTCCTCAGTGTGTCGTGCCACTCATGGGGCGCCTGGCGGAGACCGTAGACTGGCCGCCGAAGACTCCACTGGGTACCAGGAGGGAACGACCCAGCTGTTGACTCTGGTGCTTCTGGGGGTGCTGAGCCTGAGCGTGCGGAGCCTGTAGGTGCTGGGCCTGGGGGTACTGAGCCTGAGGGTGGGGTGCCTGGGGGTGCTGGGTCTGGGGGTGCTGAGCCTGAGCGTGCGGAGCCTGGAGGTGCTGGGTCTGGGGGTGCTGAGCCAGGGGTTGCTGAGAGTGGGGGTGCGGTACCTGCCGGTGCTGGACCTGGAGGTCCTTCGAGTGCTTTGTCTCGGCGGGAGCTACCCTCTCCACAGGAGCTGCGCGAGTGGTTTGCTCGACGCTGGAGCCGTGCTGCTGGAGCTGGAGGTTCTGCTTCTGCTGGGGGTGCTGGAGCCACGGGTCCCGGAGGTGCTCGTAATGGAGGTACTGGAGCTGCTGGGCCTGGTGGTGCTACTGGTGCTGGAGCTACTGGTGGAGCTGGAGCTGGTGGTGCTGCTGGAGTAGGTGCTACTGGAGGTACTGGAGCCGGAGCTGCTGCGTCTGCCGGTGGTCCTGCTGGAGCTGGAGCTGCTGGAGGTACTGGAGCTGGAGGTGCTACTGGAGCCGATGCTCCTGTGGGTGATAGAGTTGACGCTCCTGGAGCTGCTGGAGGTACTACTGGTGCTGGTGGTGCTGCTGGAAATGGAGCTGACGCTGGGGGTGCTGGTGTTGTCCCTGCTGGTTCTGGAGGTGCTGCACGGCCGCGGCCGTACTTCGTTCCGCTCCTTGAGCAGGTTCTTGGTCTTCCGCCTTCTTCTGGTCCTGCTCCTTCCTTAGAGTGTCCACCGCCTGTCCAGTCTGAGTCACAGTTACAGCTGGCCTCCCCTCTCCCTGCTCCTTCTCCCTACGCTGGTCCTACTGGAGGTCTTGCTGAGCGTCGTGAGCCTGAGTCGCGTCCTGCGTCACCTGTTCGTACTGCTCGCACTAGTCGTCGTGTTCCACGTCAGCGTCCCCCTGCGGTCCCGGGCACGCATCAGATGGCACTACGTCCTTCGACTGCACCACAGTGTGTCCCTTTGCCGTCTCCTCCAGAGTCCTCTCTTCCTGCTCTTGCTGACCCGGAGTCTGACTCCCTTCGTGCTGCCAGTCCTAATGTCACGCGTTTCCTAGCCACTGCTGTCACTGACCCTTCCTTTGAGTCCGCTGCTGCGTCTGCCTTAGTTGCCGAGCTTGTCGACTTCGCTGCTCACTGTCGTCTAGACTACGCCACTAGTCTAGTTGCTGAGTCTGCGTCTGTCTATCCTCCGTCCGTCGGGGGTGCGTGTGCTCTTAGCACGGACGTCCTTGAGGACAGGCAGGAGGAGTTCCAGTGTTTTGCTGCTGCTTTACCTCATCTCGTGTCCATGCTGCTTGCCCCTGAGGGAGACCCGGATGCACCAGACATCCCGACCCCGCGCTCTTACGCAGAGGCGATAGAGGGTCCCTACTCCTCTCAGTGGCAGGCAGCCATGGACGCAGAGATGGCTTCCTGGAAGTCCACAGGCACTTACGTCGACGAGGTTCCCCCACCTGGGGCGAACATCGTCAGTGGCATGTGGATTTTCAGGGTGATGCGGCCGCCGAGTTCTCCTCCTGTCTTCAAGGCGCGTTACGTGGCTCGAGGCTTCAGTCAGCGGCAGGGAGTTGAGTACTTTCTGACCTTCTCCCCGACCCCGAAGATGACCACTCTTCGGGTTCTACTGCACGTCGCTGCTCAGCGTAACTACGAGCTTCACTCCCTTGACTTCAGCACTGCTTTCCTACAGGGCAGCCTGCACGAGGAGATCTGGCTGCGCCGCCCACCTGGGGTGGTAAAACTGCCAACCAGGCGCGTCAGGGGGAAAGCCGAGGAAGACGCAAGGAACAGCACGGGAGGACAGCTTGTCCGCAGACAAGTCTCGGACGAAAGCCCAGACACGGAACGCAGACGCATCACCAACCTTCCCCGTCCACCGCAGAGTAGGGGAGGTCTCCGGCAGGGAGACCCGGGGCTGAAGGTTGATCTGATGCGCCGCGTACTGAACCGCGAACGGCCACAGAAAATGGGGAGCAGCCGCATGGATCATGGACGTACGAGCGACATCCATGACCATGCCAATGTGGCGCTCAGCAATCCCATTTTGCTGTGGAGAGGCCGGAAGCGTGAACGTCTGGCGGATGCCCTCCGCATGACAGAAGGCTCGCAGAAGGTCGGAGGAAAACTCTGTCGGAGTGCAGACGCAGAACAGGAAAATCCGAGCCGAAACGCTCTCTGAGCTGGAGACGAGCAACGCGGATCCAGTCGATCAACACCTCAGTGACCTCATCCTTGCGGCACAAGGGGAAGACTGTGGTGTAACGCGAGTAGTCGTCAATGACCAGCAAGAAGTAACGCTCGTGACCCTGTCCACGGACGCGGGCTGGGCCCCACACGTCCATGTGGAGAGTCTGCAGCGGAGCCTCTGTCGGGGGAAACTCGGAGGAGTGAGGAGCGGCGCGCTGCCGCCCCTCGACGCAGGGAACGCAGGTAGGGGCAGGCCCTGGGGGAAGGGGAGGGAGGGACCGGGGAAGACCAGAGACAAGGACACGGGAGGCCATGCCTCGGAGATGAGGCAAGGAGGGGTGACCAAGGTGGTGGTGCCAAAGGAGGGTCTGGTGGGACAGGAGGCGACACGAGCAGGGGGCAGACTCAGGACCTGACCGAGACGCTGCAGCAAACACCTGACTCGACGCAGCTACCTGACCAGACGCAGCAACCGGTGGAGACTCTGTGGTCAGTGTGTACAGGCTCGACCTCGGTCGACGGGTAAACGTGGCCAAGTGGCGGCCCGTCTGAGCACACGTGCAGTGGGTCACTCGCTGACTCGCAGGAGTGAACTGGTCAACCCCGCCATCCTGAAGGTCAGCACCACTCACCAAGTTCGTAGAGAACGAGGGGAGGTAGAGACCGGACAGGGAGCCTGACGGGGCCACCGGACACGGGAGGACAGTGGAGTAGTGGGCAAGGACAGGACCCCCAGAGGGGTCTGCCAGGGAGACCGCAACCGGCCGACTGAGCGGCGTAAGAGTGGTGCGGTCTCGAAAGAAGGAGCGGGAAGCACCCGAGTCGAGGGTGAAGGTGTGCAAAACCTGAGCCGACGCAGTACCTGAGAGGTCAGACTCACCAGCACCTGGAGTAGCAAACTCACTAGCACCTAGAGCAGCAGCCTCAATGCCCGGGTCAGGCGGAACACCCACGTAACAGTCACCCTCAGCACAAATAGCATACATGGCAGCAAGAATAGCATCAAAGTCAAGATCAAAGATAGCTACACCCGACTTGAGCAGATCACCCCAGCGAGGGATCTCAGTGGCGTCAGGGAACTGGGTACGCCAGGCGTCTGTCTGGCGGCCAAAGCAGCGCTGGGTGGCGTGCAGGCCGCCACACTGCTCTCCAGTGCGGTCGCCGGTGCGCAGGACGTAGGCACAGGGACCAGCACCCCCAGACCCCTGGCGCCCTGCGTACCACTCACGAAGCTGCTGGGGCGACGGGGTCTCACGAGAGCGGGGCTGGTGCTGGGGTCCCCGCTGTACAGCTCCGCCTCGACCAGATCCACCTCCGCCGCTGCTGCCTCCGCCGCCTCCACCCCAACCGCCACCGCCACCGCCGCCTCCACCTCCACCGCTGCCACCGAAGCCCCCACCTCTGCCACCACCCCCCCCCACCCCCTCCTCCGCCTCCACCACCACTACTGCCTCCCCCGCCACCTCCTCCAGCTCCCTTGCCCCGCTTGCCCTTGCCGTTGTGGCGCCTCTCGCTAGGAGTAGACGCAGCGCTGACCGACTCGGTGCCAACAAGGTCGACAGCAGCACCAGAGGCAACGGAGGGCAAAAGAGGAACGGGGGAGCACCCCTCAAAGAAAGGGGTACGGGGGTCACCACGAGAAGCTCCTACAGCGGTAATACTAGTCTCTGCTGCAAGGAGGCGCTCCTCGAGGAGGTCAACGGTGAGTGTGGTAGGGCAAAGAGAGAGGAAGTGGTCCCTGACCGAGCGAAGGGTGTCAGGGAGCCGGGTGACTAGGTAGTAGAGGGTGATGTACATGGGGGGGGGGTTCTTGGCGCAGAACTCAGCAGGAAGCGCAGCGCGGTAGCGGGTGTCACTAGTGCGGAGGTGCGTAATGAGGTCAGTGACTGTGGCAAAAGCGGCAAGGTCAGGGAACAGGTACGGTAGCATGAGGCGGCTAAGCGCAGCAGTGGCATGGGAAGAGTAGCGTGCAACTACAGCGTCGTACAGAGTCTTAGCACTCTTGTACTGACTAAAGTGCGCGTGCTCAGTAGACGGTAGGTGACTACGCACAGCAAGGCGGGCAGCAGCATCGCGCGTGGTCCACTGCGAGCGAACAGTACTGTCAGCATCAGCAGCAGGGGCAGTAGAGGCGCCAGACGTGAGATCGAACAGTGAGAGATCATCCTTGCTATCGCACTGTAGGAAAAGCTGCAGATCATCTAGCCAGACCTCGAAGTCAACCGCTCGACCCTCAGCATCAAAGGTAAGAACACTGGGACTAGCCATGACAGGAGCAGCAGCAGGCTAGCAGCAGCAGCAGTGCAACTCAGCTAAGCGACGCGGCTAGGCAGGGCGGCGCGGCTCGGCGGCGCAGCTCGGCAGGGCGGCTCGGCAGGGCTATGCGGCTCGGCAGCGCGGCTCGGCTCGGCATCGCTCTTACCAGGGGCAGGGCCGGGGCAGGGCCAGGGTGGGGCCGGAGCAGGGCCGGGACAGGGCTGGGGCGAGGCCGCAACAGGTCCGGGACAGAGCCGCGACAGGGTCGAGGCAGGGTTGGGGCAGGGCCGGGGCAGGTCCGGGACAAGGCCGCGACGGGGCCGGGGATTCAACAGGGCCGGGGCGGGGTCGCAACGGGGCCTCAAAAGGGGCCGCTAACAGGCCGCAAAGGGGCCGCGTAGGGCAGAAATTGCCACTAAGGGGCCGCAAAGGGGCCGCGTAGGGCAGAGCGCAAAGCGCGCTTCGGGCAAGTAGGTAAAAAAAAACTTTTAACGGTGGGCCCTTAGGAAGGAACGGTCCCAGTAGGGAACCCGCTCTATACCATGTGAAGAAACAAGAATGGAATGACTAGGAAATGAGTTGGCTACAAATATGAAACCCTAGGAAACTGTACCCCATAGTGTCTACCCCACTACAGCCTAGATAGGCTATGTGATTAATGTTTGACATGATGCTCCCACAGTGACACCGCGATGGGAGCATCACTGCCATCTAGGAGTCGTTTCTGCTTCGTCTTCTTCATCAGAACGGGGATTCAATCCCTTGCGCGTGTACCAAGAGGCAGCCAGCCGTGTGTATTCGCCTTTGCTGCTGGTTTCTCTCGTAGCTTGTTTCTGCCGCGTTCGCTCTAGCTTAGATGTAGCTGGTCTAGATACTGACTATGTGAAAGAATTGAGGAATGAATGACTAGGAAATGAGTTGGGTACAAATAGGAAACCCTAACAAACTGTACCCCATAGTGTCTACCCCACTACAGCCTAAACAGGCTATGTGATTAATGTTTGACACACCCCCATAGGCAAGGTGGGGGAGAACAAGGGGTCACAAGACCAGTCAAGCAAAGCAAAGCAAAGCAAGCTCAGGGTGGATCACAACGTCACCACACATTCCGAGCACAAGTTCAAAGGCCACAAGGCCAGTTCACATGCAAGGTTATATATAAAGGTAAACAAGCAAGTGCAGGTATATATAGATCACAGTACAAATAAAGTCAAGAGGTAAGCAAGTGAGGCCAAGTAGGCACAAGACCTAGCATAGTACAGAAGCGCTGATGATCACAAGGCTGAAGCGCCTTGGTGAAGATATCAGCAGTGTTGGCCTGAGAGGCCACGTAAGCAAGGCGCAGCTGACCACGCTGCTGCAGCTCACGAGCAAGGAAGTAGCGAAGAGCAATGTGCTTCGTTCTGTGCTCCAGTCTGTGCTCCCGACACAAGGCCAGCATGGCCTTGTTGTCTACGTACAGAACTGGAGGAGAACGAGGCGGCTCTCCCAGGTCAGTCAGCAGGTAGGTGAGCCAGCGTAACTCCTGTGCAGCCATGGCTCCTGCGTAGATCTCAGCCTCACAGCTGGAGCTGAGAACAGAAGACGAGCGGGTAGACCGCCATGAAACAGAACCGGAACCAAGGCTGAAGGTGTAACCCTGTGACGACCGCTGAGTAGCCAGGTCGTCAACCCAAGACGCGTCTGCGTGACCAGTGAGGACCACTGGACTCCGCCCTCCAAGCACGAGCCCCATGCCCGACGTACTGCACAGGTAGCGCAACACCCTCTTCGCGGCAGCCATGTGCTCTGGACGGTGTCTCCCAGGAGCAACATAGCGAGCCAAGATGCTAAGAGGGTATGCCAGGTCAGGTCGAGTGCAGGCCATCAGGTACATGAGGCAGCCAACAAGCTCTGGGTACGGGCCACTCGGCTCTACGGACTCATCCGAAGGCAGAGCTGAGAGCGAGTGGCGAGTAGACAGAGGAGTGGCCTGAGGCGAGGAGTACGTGAAGTCGAAGCGCTGAAGGACCTGCTGCACCATGTGTGACTGAGTCAGGGTAATGGTGCGCCGTGCTCTGTCCCGGGTGATCTGCAAGCCAAGATAGCTGCGAAGTTCACCCAGGTCTGTGCACGTGTGTCTCTTCTGCAGCTCGGACTTCACGTGGGCCAGTCCAGCAGTGTCAGCCGTAGCAAAGGCCAAGTCGTCGACGTACACGAGGATGTAGAACGGCGGCAGCGAGGTGTCGGTGCGAAGAAACAGCGACGGGTCAGCAGTAGAAGGAGCAAACCCAAGAGCTGCAAGCGTAGTCCTCAGTGTGTCGTGCCACTCACGGGGTGCCTGGCGGAGACCGTAGACTGGCCGTCGGAGGCTCCACTGGGTACCAGGAGGAAACGACCCAGTGAAGCCAGGTGGGCGGCACAGCCAGATCTCCTCGTGCAGGCTGCCCTGTAGGAAAGCAGTGCTGAAGTCAAGGGAGTGAAGCTCGTAGTCACGCTGAGCAGCGACATGCAGCAGAACCCGAAGAGTGGTCATCTTCGGGGTCGGGGAGAAGGTCTGAAAGTAGTCAACTCCCTGCCACTGACTGAAGCCTCGAGCCACGTAACGCGCCTTGAAGACAGGCGGAGAACCCGGCGGCCGCTTCACCCTGAAAATCCACATGCCACTGACGATGTTCGCCCCAGGTGGGGGAACCTCGTCGACGTAGGTGCCTGTGGACTTCCAGGAAGCCATCTCTGCGTCCATGGCCGCCTGCCACTGAGAGGAGTAGGGACCCTCTATCGCCTCTGCGTAAGAGCGCGGGGTCGGGATGTCTGGTGCATCCGGGTCTCCCTCAGGGGCAAGTAGCAAAGACACGAGATGAGGTAAAGCAGTTGCAAAACACTGGAACTCCTCCTGCCTGTCCTCAAGGACGTCCGTGCTAAGAGCACACTCACCCCCGACGGACGGAGGACAGACAGACGCAGACTCAGCAACAAGACTAGCGGCGTAGTCTAGACGACAGTGAGCAGCGAAGTCGACAAGCTCGGCAACTAAGGCAGACGCAGCAGCGGACTCAAAGGAAGGGTCGGTGACAGCAGTGGCTAGGAAACGCGTGACAGTAGGACTGGCAGCACGAAGGGAGTCAGACGCCGGGTCAGCAAGAGCAGGAAGAGAGGACTCTGGAGGAGACCGCAAAGGGACACGCTGTGGTGCAGTGGAAGGACGTAGTGCCATCTGATGCGTGCCCGAGACCGCAGGAGGACGCTGACGTGGAACACGACGACTAGTGCGAGCAGTACGAACCGGTAACGCAGGACGCGACTCAGGCTCACGACGCTCAGCAAGACCTCCAGTAGGACCAGCGTAGGGAGAAGGAGCAGGGAGAGGGGAGGCCAGCTGTAACTGTGACTCGGACTGGACAGGCGGTGGACACTCTAAGGAAGGAGCAGCACTAGAAGAAGGCGGAAGACCAAGAACCTGCTCAAGGAGCGGAACGAAGTACGGCCGCGGCCGCGCAGCACCTCCAGAACCAGCAGGGACAACACCAGCACCCCCAGCGTCAGCTCCAACTCCAGCAGCACCACCAGCTCCAGTACCTCCAGCAGCTCCAGCTCCAGCAGGACCACCGGCAGACACAGCAGCTCCGGCTCCAGTACCTCCAGTAGCACCCACTCCAGCAGCACCGCCAGCTCCAGCTCCACCAGTAGCTCCAGCACCAGGAGCACCACCAGGCCCAGCAGCTCCAGTACCTCCAGTACGAGCACCTCCGGGACCCGTGGCTCCAGCACCCCCAGCAGAAGCAGAACCTCCAGCACCGGCTCCAGCAGCACCTCCAGCTCCAGTACCTCCAGCAGCAGCAGAACCTCAAGCACCCGCAGCACCTCCAGCTCCAGCAGCACGGCTCCAGCGCCGAGCAAACCACTCGCGCAGCTCCTGTGGAGAGGGAAGCTCCCGCCGGGACAAAGCACCCGAAGGACCTCCAGGTCCAGCACCGGCAGGCTCCGCACCCCAACTCTCAGCAACCCCAGGCTCAGCACCCCTAGTCTCCGCACGCTCAGGCTCAGCACCCCCAGAAGCAGCACCCGTAGGCTCCGCACGCTCAGGCTCAGCACCCCCAGACACAGCACCCCCAGGCTCCGCACGCTCAGGCTCAGCACCCCCAGAAGCACCAGAGTCAACAGCTACCTCGACAGGCTCGACTGCATCAACCTGGGACACACCTGAGGGGGCAGGACCCTGAGGGGGGAGGGGGTCTACCGGGGGGGGACCGGGCGCGAGGAAGAGCGGCGGAGGGGGGAGGGGGGCAGTGCGGTAGGGGAAGAGACGGTAGTACGGAACCGACTCGTCAAACGTGACGTCCTGGGAGGACAGAACACGACGCGAGGTGGGGTGGTAAAACTGCCAACCAGGCGCGTCAGGGGGAAAGCCGAGTAAGACGCAAGGAACAGCACGGGAGGACAGCTTGTCCGCAGACAAGTCTCGGACGAAAGCTCGAGATCCCCAGACACGGAACGTAGACGCATCACCAACCTTCCCCGTCCACCGCAGAGTCAGGGAGGTCTCCGGCAGGGAGACCCGGGGCTGAAGGTTGATCTGATGCGCCGCGTACTGAACCGCGAACGGCCACAAAAAATGGGGAGCAGCCGCATGGATCATGGACGTACGAGCGACATCCATGACCATGCCAATGCGGCGCTCAGCAATCCCATTTTGCTGTGGAGAGGCCGGAAGCGTGAACGTCTGGCGGATGCCCTCCGCATGACAGAAGGCTTGCAGAAGGTCGGAGGAAAACTCTCCGCCTCTGTCGGAGTGCAGACGCAGAACAGGAAAGTCCGAGCCGAAACGCTCTCTGAGCTGGAGACGAGCAACGCGGATCCAGTCGATCAACACCTCAGTGACCTCACCCTTGCTGCGCAAGGGGAAGACTGTGGTGTAACGCGAGTAGTCGTCAACCACCAGCAGGAAGTAACGCTCGTGACCCTGTCCACGGACGTGGGCTGGGCCCCACACGTCCATGTGGAGAGTCTGCAGTGGAGCCTCTGTCGGGGGAAACTCGGAGGAGTGAGGAGCGGCGCGCTGCCGCCCCTCGACGCAAGGAACGCAGGTAGGGGCAGGCCCCGGGGGAAGGGGAGGGAGGGACCGGGGGAGACCAGAGACAAGGACACGGGAGGCCATGCCTCGGAGACAAAGCAAGGAGGGGTGACCAAGGCGGTGGTGCCAGAGGAGGGTCTGGTGAGACAGGAGGCGACACGAGCAGGGGGCAGACTCAGGACCTGACCGAGACGCTGCAGCAAACACCTGACTCGACGCAGCTACCTGACCAGACGCAGCAACCGGGGGAGACTCTGTGGTCAGTGTGTACAGGCTCGACCCCGGTCGACGGGTAAACGTGGCCAAGTGGCGGCCCGTCTGAGCACACGTGCAGTGGGTCACTCGCTGACTCGCAGGAGTGAACTGATCAACCCCGCCATCCTGAAGGTCTGCACCACTCACCAAGTTCGTAGAGAACGAGGGGAGGTAGAGACCGGACAGGGAGCCTGACGGGGCCGCCGGACACGGGAGGACGGTGGAGTAGTGGGCAAGGACAGGACCCCCAGAGGGGTCTGCCAGGGAGACCGCAACCGGCCGACTGAGCGGCGTAAGAGTGGTGCGGTCTCGAAAGAAGGAGCGGGAAGCACCCGAGTCGAGGGTGAAGGTGTGCAAAACCTGAGCCGACGCAGTACCTGAGAGAGCAGACTCACCAGCACCTGGAGTAGCAGACTCACTAGCACCTAGAGCAGCAGCCTCAATGCCCGGGTCAGGCGGAACACCCACGTAACAGTCACCCTCAGCACTAATAGACACAGCATACATGGCAGCAAGAATAGCATCAAAGTCAAGATCAAAGATAGCTACACCCGACTTGAGCAGATCACCCCAGCGAGGGATCTCAGTGGCGTCAGGGAACTGGGTACGCCAGGCGTCTGTCAGGCGGCCAAAGCAGCGCTGGGTGGCGTGCAGGCCACCACACTACTCTCCAGTGCGGTCGCCGGTGCGCAGGACGTAGGCACAGGGACCAGCACCCCCAGACCCCTGGCGCCCTGCGTACCACTCACGAAGCTGCTGGGGCGACGGGGTCTCACGAGAGCGGGGCTGGTGCTGGGGTCCCCGCTGTACAGCTCCGCCTCGACCAGCTCCACCTCCGCCGCTGCCGCCTCCGCCGCCTCCACCCCAACCGCCACCGCCACCGCCGCCTCCACCTCCACCGCTGCCACCGAAGCCCCCACCTCTGCCACCACCCCCACCCCCACCCCCTCCTCCGCCTCCACCGCCACTACTGCCTCCCCCGCCACCTCCTCCAGCTCCCTTGCCCCGCTTGCCCTTGCTGTTGCGGCGCCTCTCACTAGGAGCAGACGCAGCGCTGACCGACTCGGTGCCAACAAGGTCGACAGCAGCACTAGAGGCAACGGAGGGCAAAAGAGGAACGGGGGAGCACCCCTCAAAGAAAGGGGTACGGGGGTCACCACGAGAGGCTCCTACAGCGGTAATACTAGTCTCTGCTGCAAGGAGGCGCTCCTCGAGGAGGTCAACGGTGAGGGTGGTAGGGCAAAGAGAGAGGAAGTGGTCCCTGACCAAGCGAAGCGTGTCAGGGAGTCGGGTGACTAGGTAGTAGAGGGTGATGTACATGGGGGGGGGGTTCTTTGCGCAGAACTCAGCAGGAAGTGCAGCGCGGTAGCGAGTGTCACTAGTGCGGAGGTGCGTAATGAGGTCAGTGACTGTGGCAAAAGCGGCGAGGTCAGGGAACAGGTACGGTAGCATGAGGCGGCTAAGCGCAGCAGTGGCAGGGGAAGAGTAGCGTGCAACTACAGCGTCGTACAGAGTCTTAGCACTCTTGTACTGACTAAAGTGCGCGCGCTCAGTAGACGGTAGGTGACTACGCACAGCAAGGCGGGCAGCAGCATCGCGCGTGAGCCACTGCGAGCGAACAGTACTGTCAGCATCAACAGCAGGGGCAGTAGAGGCACCAGACGTGAGATCGAACAGTGAGAGACCATCCTTGCTATCGCACTGTAGGAAAAGCTGCAGATCATCTAGCCAGACATCGAAGTCAACCGCTCGACCCTCAGCATCAAAGGTAAGAACACTAGGACTAGCCATGACAGGAGCAGTAGCAGGCTAGCAGCAGCAGCAGTGCAACTCGGCTAAGCGACGCGGCTAGGCTGGGCAGCGCGGCTCGGCAGGGCGGCTCGGCAGGGCGGCTCGGCAGAGCGGTGCGGCTCGGCAGCGCGACTCGGCCCGGCGATGCTCTTACCAGAGGCTAGGCCGGGGCAGGGCCGGGGGAGGGTCGGGGCAGGGTTGCGATAGGTCCGGGGCAGGGCCGGGGCTGGGCCGCGACAGGTCCGGGGCAGGGCCGGGGCCGGGCCGCGGCAGTGCAGGAGCAGGGCCGGGGCAGAGTCGGGGCAGGGCCGGGGTAGGGCCGGGACAGGGCCGGGGCGAGGGCTGCAACAGGGCCGGGGCAGGGCCGGGGCAGAGCTGCGACAGGGCCGCAACAGGGCCGGCGCAGGGCCGCGACAGGTCGGGGCAGGGCTGCGACAGGGCCGGGGGAGGGCCGGGGCAGGGCCGGAACAGGGCCGCGTCAGGGCCGGAGGAGGGCCGGGGCTGGGTCGCAGCAGGGCCGCGACAGGGCCGCGACAGGGTCGGGGCAGTGCCGCGACAGGTCCGGGACAGGGGCGGCGCCGGGCGACGGGGCAGGGCCGAGACGAGGGACCCGCGATGGGGGGCCGCGACGGGGAGCCGCGACGGGGGGCCGCGACGGGGGGCCGCGACGGGGGGGGCCGCGACGGGGGGCCGCGACGAGGGGGCCGTGACGGGGGCCTGCGACGGGGGGCCGCGACGGGGCTGTTAAGGGGCCGCAAGAGGGGGGGGCCGCGATGGGGCCGTTAAGGGGCCGCAAGGGGGGGGGGCCGCGACGGGGCAGGGCCGGGGCGGGGTCGCAACGGGGCCTCTAAGGGGGGCCGCCAACAGGCCGCTAGGGGGGCCGCGTAAGGCAGAGAAGGCCACTAGGGGGCCGCAAAGGGGCCGCGTAGGGCAGAGCGCAAAGCGCGCTTCGGGCAGGTAGGTAAAAAAAAAAAATCTTTTAACGGTGGGCCCTTAGGAAGGAACGGTCCCAGTAGGGAACCCGCTCTATACCATGTGAAAGAATTGAGGAATGAATGACTAGGAAATGAGTTGGGTACAAATAGGAAACCCTAACAAACTGTACCCCATAGTGTCTACCCCACTACAGCCTAAACAGGCTATGTGATTAATGTTTGACAGACTATGCCAGGCCCCCATGAGGCCAGCGTTAATGATGCCCAAGGGAGCGATGATGCGCATCGTCAAGCGCCAGTGGATAGATCTGACGCAGTTACTGGCCTCGATCTGCTTTTTTCGAGCCTCGCCCAAGTAGACACCCATGAATCGCCTGCAGATGTCGCGTCGCCTACCAAGATCCCTTTCGAACCGATTGATCCAGATGGGTGGGCTGATTGCCTTTCAGCGCCTGATTTTGAGCAAGAACGTGAGGCGCCCCCCGTGGCAGAATCTACGCCAACAACCCTGCTGAAGAAGAATGGGCGTTACAATCAGTTACCGCTCCCGTTTCGCTCCAATGCCTCTGTCGACGGACCATCCGCGCCGTCTCCAACCGACGTGCCTTTGTCGCCCGCCACTGCTGGCGTGCAGCAATCGCCTTCCGAAGCTGGGCCGTCGAAACAGTCTTAGTGCGACGCTATTTAGGCTGAGTGTCTGGAGAAATACAAGAGCGAGTGGCTGGAGAGATTTGCTTGGCTTTTGTTACTTAAAACTAATGATGGTTTACCTGCTTTCAAATGCAGTGTCTGTTCTGAACATGCGGGCTACTCAGGACGGTGCGGGAGGGGCGGCAAAGGCGCTACAGACGTTCAGACTCAGGCGTTCAAGCGTCACGCAGCAAATAACAAGCACAAGGTGGCGATTGGGAAGAAAAATGACCTTCTCGCTGCTGTCAGTCGGCAACCAAGGATCAACGGCGACAACTTGGCGCGCGACATCGAGAAAGAACGGGTCATCTCGCTGCTCGACTCTCTCTTATTTGTCGCCAAGCAAGACGCACCCATAGAGTTGTGGGTGCAGCTCGTTCGCTATCTCGTGTTGAAAAAGGTGCCTGGGTTTCCCGCAAAGGGTTACGGCACCTACTATTCCACGTGGGTATAGGGTCATCAATCAATCTTGAATTGATTCTGCTGACGTCTGCTGTTTTACACGTTCTAACCTTGTTTTTTTTTTCTTTGCGTCACAGGTACGGTTTCGGACAACTCACGCAGTCCATGGCCACGTGGTTGCACACGACGCAGCTTCAGCACATCCTCTCCAGCCCTTACGTCGGTGTTACATGCGACGAGAGCACGGACAGGTGTCGGGGAAAGCATATGATCATCTACATTTCTTTCATCAAAGAAACCCGCCTTGTAACCGAGTTCTTAGCTCTGCTAACGGTGGACAAGTGAGATGCTGCTTCTTTGCTTGCATTCTTTGTTTCCCACCTGCAGGCTCTGTTAGCTTGGCCGGATAGCCGGGATCAGCACTGATGGCGCGGGTGTCATGTTGGGTGTGAAGAACGGCCTTGTCGCGCGCCTGCGTCTGCGCATCCCACACCTCGTATCAAGCCATTGCGTCGCCCACAGGTAAAGTTTTGGCTGCTTGTACATCGTATTATTTGGGGAATCTTGTACCTTCTATAGTACTTACAAATCTTAATTGTGTTGTTCATGCAGGGAGGCCCTCGCAGCGAAGAACGCTGCCGAGGCTCTACCCGAGTTTGACATGGTCGACAACCTCATCCGTGCTCTTGCTGAGCATCTCGGCCGTTCATCCCCCTGGCACCAGAGATTTCACGCGCTGCAGGAAGTGTTCACGGCATCCAACCTGGAGCTCCAAGAGATACACAGCGTGCGTTGGCTCTCCAGGGGTGATGCAGTTCTGCGATTAGTTGACGTCTTCCCTGCCGTCATTGTCATGCTTTCGGAGTATGACCTCCAGATGTATGAGTTAGCCACCAGCTACAGGTTTCATTTCCTGCTCTTTTTCATTGCGGACGTCTTGGAGCAGCTGAACGTCCTGAACAAGACGTTCCAGCAGCGTGAGGTGAGCATGTGTATCTTATCTCGTATTGGCCTCATGCATTAGTGTTGTCTCTTACCCGCTTCTGTCCTTGTGTCCGCGGTTGCTGCTGTCTTGGTATTTAAAGTTTCGTTTTCTATGCGTTTGCGGCTGATGCGTTATTCATGATTCTTACCAACTTCTTTCTTTCCTTGTACCTTCTATAGTACTTACAAATCATAGCTTGACTATGCAGTCGTTCATGCTCAGATCAGGAGGACAACCTCCTACCTGGAGAGTCGATACGTGGACTGTGGAGACGATTTTGGAGGAGGGTTGAGCGCGCGCTTGTCTCCTTTCATCACGAAGCATGGCCCCGATGGTGGATGCCCCAAGGTGACAGTGACAGGGGTGGACTCAGATGGCAGGCCGACAACACATGAGTTCGTCCTCCACGAGAATCCGAACGAGGACTTCCCAACCGTGGGAAGCCACGACGCCTGCATCGACCTGTGCACTGCGTTTGCCGAGACCCTTGTGCGCAACCTAAATTCACGCTTCGAAGACTTGCAGGGCTTGTCTAGAGTGAGACTTTTCACTCCAGACGAGTGGCCGCATGGGAGGGTGGAGCGATACAACCAGTGCCTCGAGTGGCTCAGGTCACTGGTAACCCTGTTCAAAGCAGACAAGTCGGACAGCATACTGCCTGGTATGCTTCTTGCTAACCCTTGATCTGTCTTTGCCTATCTGCCTATCATGCCTATAACCCTATCTTGCTGAACCCTGGACCCTATCCTTCTAAATCTTGCTAATGCACATCCCAACCTTTTCTCTTATCTGGCAGGGGTCGACAAGCGGCGGGCGATCAAGGAGCTGCGCACATTATGCCCCATCCTCGCAGGTGCCCCGAAGAACGAGCGCTCTTTCCATGCAGGGCTCACGGCGATGTTGAAGACGAGTGACTGGACGGCGAGCTACCCCAATCTGGTGCGGCTGTGGGTGGCAGTCCCCGTACTGCCGTTGAGTACGGTGGAGTGTGAGCGCGAATTTAGCCGCCAGAACATCATCAAGTCGTGGCAGCGGGGGAGCCTCAAGGATGCCCGCCTAGAAGACCTCCTCTCCATGTCCCTCCTCGAGTACGAGCCGAACTACGACGAGGTTGTGCAGATCTGGCGCAGCTACAAGAAGCGCCGTCCTTTCAGTAACTGTACAGCAGCACCAGCAGTAGAGGGTTGGGGCGATGGCAGAGGAAAGGAAGTAGCTGAAGAAGAGGAAGAGTTGGAGGAAATGGAGCAGGCTTGGCAGGGAGACAATGGCAGTAGGAGTAGTGGTGACTCTGATTCTGATTATTGAACTCTGTCGATGCTGCATGCAAGCACGATGTGCTAAACTTTAAATCCTTTGTTTTTTTTTTAATCGGGCTTTTTTTTGGATGTAACACTGATCAATCAGGCTTTTTTTTTAAGCAACACTGAATTTTCAGCCTTTTTTTTTTACTGTCAATCAGCCTTTTTACTTAGGGAGAGCCTGATGCATCAGGGTACTAAAAGGTGAATCTGAGGGTCTGATTGTGGCCGCTTGCTTGTGCTCAGAATGTGTGGTGATCTTGGGATCCACCCTGAGTTTTGCTTACCGTATTACCTCGGATAGAAGCCCACCTGCGCTTATAATAAAGCAGAGTATTTTAGGGGGGTGCGCTTCTAATTGAGTCATTTTTATAAGTGCATGCGCTTATATAATGACAGATACAGATTTATAAATTTATAGCATCAAAGTGTACATCTCAGTCGTACCATTCCACTCGAGGCAAAATTTTATAGCGCCGAAAATCAGAATTGCGCGCTACCGATTTTTTTCCAACACACTGGGGCAAAGACACATTAGTTTGCCCCTATGCCAGCACATCTTGACCTGACGCGCAGCTTCTGAGGTCTTCGCGAGTCAAACGAAGCGATTAAGAAATTAGGCTCGCTTCAATTTTGAAACTCGTTACTGTGTTTAGCAGGTTTTAAATAAAAATTTATGCGTGTGCTTATCATAAAACAGGGTTTTACAGGGGGTGCGCTTATAATTGAGGATCGGCCATAAGCGCATTGCTCCAGATAATGTTGGGCTGAGAAAAGCCCTTAGGATCTTTGCAGGACTAAATTCTGAGTAGGACAATGTAATAGCGGAAGCGTTAAATGAGAACTTTGTGAACCACCTTGCGCTAGTATCTGAGGGCAAAGTAGATTGATTAAAACAAAGGGATACAAGCTTTTATAAGAGTACAAGGAATACGAAGAGATACAGTTAATAACCGTTTTGCTGTTGCTGTTGCGGTTCGATACAGTGACGACTCGGGCAACTGCTCAATAGCGAGTCAGTTGTTTGTCCTTGCTGTCGCGCTGTATTTGTCAGGTCAAAAGTCGCTGACCTTTGACTTTCGCATAACCTCCAGCAGTTGTTCAACCTCCGAGGGTTGACTCGCTAATGCTTCGATATGTTTTGCTTCGCTTCTGACTTGGTGTTTCGACACGACAGAGGCGCTAAATCAAGTGTTTCCAACACTCCCCTTCGCTTCTGGAGTGTCGCTGCTGGTGATGTGGCTTTGTCCAGTCAGCAGCATGCAGTACTCGAACTTCTGCTTCCCGAGCTTCTTGGTCAAGTAATCAGCTGCCATCTCGGACGTGGGATAGTAAGACAGCTCAAGTCTCCCCTTCTCGATCTCGTCCTTTACGAAGAAGAATCGTAGGGCGATATGCTTCGTCCTGTTCGCGAATCCGTTTTTGTTGGCTATGCGAATTGCCGACTGGTTGTCGCAGAAC
This sequence comes from Closterium sp. Naga37s-1, assembly GCA_947471745.1. Taxonomy (NCBI): domain Eukaryota; kingdom Viridiplantae; phylum Streptophyta; class Zygnematophyceae; order Desmidiales; family Closteriaceae; genus Closterium; species Closterium sp. Naga37s-1. Next base: position 2,251,541 of record CANJKZ010000861.1, read on the forward strand.
AAGGAGAAGCTGGGTAATTGAGCCAGCTTCGCCTCCTCCAGAAGTTCGCGAAGGTACAGTCCTTCCTTGGTGGCTGAGCAGAGTGCGATATATTCAGCTTCAGCTAAGAGAGAGCGATTAATTCCTGCTTGCTCGACTGCCAGGAGATGGGTCCGATAGGCTCGAGGCGATAGATGTAGCCGGTGCGTGAGCGTCTGTTGTCGGAGTCGCCGGCGTGATCGGCGTCGACGTAGCCGATTAGTTTAGGTGTCGTAGTCCCGTTTTTGTGGTAGGTTAGACCGACGGTTGAAGTGCTGACGAGGTAGTGGAGAGCACGGTCGAGTTCCGCCATGTGTTCTGCTTCAGGTTTCTTGAGGTAGGTCGCGAGCTGACTTGCGGAGTACGATAGGTCCGGACGGCAAGTGACAGCTGCGAAGAGGAGGCATCCCAGCTTTCTCTGGTTGCCGCGTATGCCGGCGGGCTTTAGTGGAGCGGATCCTTCCTTGTTATTTCCTGCCGTGTAGCGGTATGGCGTAGAGATGGTGGTCGGCGTAAGTGCGAAGCGTTGGCGATAGTGTCGGCGTATTTTGCGGCGTTGAGGTAGATCGCGTCTTCTTCTTCCTGGATGTTGAGGCCGAGATACTGCGTGACAGTGGACGAGACTGTGAGCGTGAGATCCTTCTGTAGTTCCCCTTCGAACAAGGTGGTGACGTTGTTGGTCAAGCCGATGTAGAGTAAATCGTCCACGTAGATGATCAGTAGGATGTAGTCGGTGCCCTTTGTGAGCCGATACATGCCCTGGTCGTGAGGTAGTTGGCAGAATCCAATGCGAATAAGTCTTGCGTGCAGATACTGCTGCCACAGCCTTGGAGCTTGTTTGATGCCGTACAAGGATTTTTGCAGCTGACAGACTTGGTTAGGTTCTCCGTGGGAGCCGTGTGGGAGTTCGACGAAGATTTCGGCGTCAACAGGTGCGTAGAGGAATGCGTTGGCGACGTCGATTTGCCGCAGTTTCTTTTTCTTCATGGCGGCGATCGCGAGGAGAATTCGTATTGAGGTGTGTCGGCTGACCGGGGCGAATGTCTCGGTGAAGTCGCGTCCGTGCTCTTGGTCAAAGCCGCGTACGACCGAGCGCGCCTTAAACTTGTCGATGGTGCCGTCTGCCTTTGTCTTCACACGGAAGACCTACTTCCCGGTGAGTACTGTCTTGTTTCGTGCCACGCCGATAGGGACGACTTTCCAAGTGTTGCATTCCTCCAGTGCTTTCAGTTCCTTGTCCATGGCTTCACGCCATTTTTCCCTATGCTCCCCCCCCAGAGCCTGCTGAACTGTGGTAGGCTCCTTAGGAATCTCCGTGCCGTGAACCGCGGTGACGAGGCCGAGTATCTGGAGGCCACTCTGTGTGTAGCGGGGGAGAGTTGTGTCCGCGGGATAAGCTGCTTCGTCACCTGCTTCTGGGTCAGGTATGAAGTTGGGCCCTATGCGTTCTGCTTCGTTGGTGTTGACTTCTGCAGGTGTAACGTAACCGTTGTCGGCGAAGTGGTAAAATACTTCGGCGTTGGCACTTTCGCGAGGATTTTCGTCATCCATTGGGACGTCGACGGAGCAGTAAGGGAGAGGTCCGGCTTCCTCCGAGGCTTCATCCACGTTCTGCTCGTCCCAGTCAGCTTCGTCTGCTGCCGAGGCGAAGGCTCGGTCACCACAGAAGCCACCTGTGGGGTCCCGATCTTCTTCCAGGTTGGCAATATAAGTCGGAAGGGTGAGTCGTTCGTAGAAAATGACATCACGTGCTGCTACTGTTTCTTTGGAGTGGACGTCGAAAATCTTCCACGCGTTGTAATTTCTTTCGATGCCCAGGTGTAGTCCCCACTGTGCGCGTTGGGAAAATCGGCCAACTCGTGCAGATGGGGGTCGGTACTGTACCATGCAGCCGAAAACTCTTAACATTTTTGTGCTGCCCTGTTTTCCTGTCCACAGCAGATGCGGTGATGCGTTGTTCGGGAGCAATGATGACGAGAGCAAGTTGTGCAGCATGACAGCATGGTCCATTGCTTCGGGCCACTGGTGCTTGGGCAGGCGCATGCCTCGTAGCAGCTTGCGCATGGTGTTTTGGAGGGTCCTGTTCATCCTTTCTGCTACGCCTTGCTGCTGGTGAGCGTAGGGAAGAGAGATGAGCCTCTTGATTCCTCTTTCTGCCAAGTACTGCTTGAACCTCTGTGAGGTGTATTCTCCTCCTCCGTCTGACTGGAAGCTTTTTAGTTTCACGCCTGATTCTCGTTCTGCTACTGGGAGCCAAGCGACGAAGGCCTCGAAAGCCATGTCCTTGCTCGGAAGGTTAAGGTGCCAAACGTAACGCGTAGCGGCATCGATGAACGTGATGGTGTAGCTGTATGCTCCTTGTCCAGGTTCGCGATTGTACAGGATGTCGCTGTACACTTTCTCAAGTGGTGCGTAAGCTGGTGCGCTGGGGTTGTGGTGAGAAGCGAATGGCCGATGTGGTAAGTTAGCTTCGGGGCAGGTAAAGCACGTTCCACGAGCTCGTCGAAGTTCGCTTCCATCGGTTAGGAGCAGTGAATCTTTGTCGAGTACTCCTGCTCTGATTGTGTTGTTTAACACCGTGTTGCTTGGATGTCCCATTCGTGCGTGCCAGATGTCTTCGCCAGCTCGATGTCCGGGTGAGCGACGGTACAAGTCGGAGTTGGAGTAGAAGCTTGCGGTGAAGTTTGCGCTTCGATGTACTTCTCGTGGTGTTGGGTTAAGCTGCTGCGCAGGAGTCGGTGGAGTGTCGTCGATTGGAGCCGATGCAGTTGAAGGACCAGCGATTGGTGTCGATGTTGTCGCTGCTGCTGCCGTTGTTGTCTTTGCTGCTGCCGATGTTGTCTCTGCTGCTGCCGATGTTGTCTCTGCTGCTGCCGATGTTGTCGTTGCTGCTGCCGGTGTTGGTTCTGCTGCTGCCGAGTGTTAAATTGTTGCTAATGCTCTTGTTCGTTCTGCCTCAGGGATGGTGTGCGAGTACCAGAAGCCTTCTGGACTGAAGTCGGGGTCGAGATCCGGTGGATGTGTCCAGGAGGTGAAAGTGACAATCCCGTCGCTGTCAGCGGTGCCAAGATCTGGGACGAAGTCGAGGACGAAGACGTTGTTTTTCAGGACCGCCTTCCCGATGTAGAGACCGCCCTTCCCGTGGTATAACTTGAACTCCTGAGTGGTGCTATCTGCTTCGAGGTGTATGCCCTTCGCCATCAGTTGACTGACGCTCAATAGGTTGTAACCGAGCCCTTCTGCTATTAAAACCTTCGACATCTGCAGTATGACGTTTGTCTCTCGTGACTGAAGTTGCACTACGCATTGTCGTCGTGTGCGCAGGTTCTGATTGTTGGCTACGGTGATGACGACCTCGCGTTGAAGTTCGTGTTCGCGTTGAACAAAGTGTCCTGAAGAGCACATGTGTTGTCCGCAGCAACTGTCCAAGAACCAGGTATCCTTCCCAGACAGTTCGCTTTGGGCGATGGCTGCGTACGTTGGGTTCGGTTGCAGAGATTCTCGACGTGGAGTCCTTTCGTCGAGTTGTTCTTCTGGTGAGTAGTGCGGCGGCGATTCAGTGATGCAGGAGTCGGTCAATCTTGCCATGCAGCTGACGATGTCCCTTGTTCCTTGTGCAGGTTGTCCCGTCGACTTTGTTGACGTTTGAACTTGAGTGGTGGAATTTGCTTGCGTTGAGGCGACTTGACTGCTTGAAGGTCGAAGCTGCCGCTGCGTTGGTGCTGACTGTTGTCGGTTAGGGCACTGTGTGCGAGGATGACCTGACGTCTTGCAGAGATGACAAAACGGAGGTACGGGTTGTTGACCTTGGTACTTGTTTTGCCGATGGTTGTTGTTGTTGTAGCGCCGTTGAGTGTGGAAAGCGAACTCAGACACTGACGTCTTCCTCTTGTGTTTTTCTTCTTGTAGGTCCATGTCTTGCTGTTCGGCGTGAATTTCAGCGCACAATGCTGCTTCGGAGACCTTCCCGTGAGCTCGGAGTATGGCGCGAGTGGAGCGCCAATGAGGACCAAGACCGCCAATGACGACTGTGACGAAGGCGTCTTCTGATATCGACCCTCCGCATCGAAGGAGTTTGTCGCGCAATTCGCGACAGCGGCTGATATACGCCATCCCTTTTTCGCCCGGTTTCATTTCCACTGTTGTCAGTTGTGCCATTAACCGACTCTGATTGACGCTGTCTGTTGCCTGATACAGGTTCTTCAGGTGGTTGTACGCGAGCTCGGCGGCGTTTCCGTATCCTCGGTAAGACCGAATGTTCTGCTGCTGGTTCGGTGTGACGTTGCGCAGTAGGATTGTATACGCCATCATAGATTGATACGTATACTGCTGTTTGTCGTATTGCGTGCCGTTTGTTGGATATGGCAGGGACCCATCGAAGAAGCCAAGAATCTGCGCGCCTTCCATCATCAGTTCGAATTCGAATGACCAGGTAAAGAAGTCCTTTCCGTCGAATGGTTTTGATGTCTGCAGTTTTAAAACGTGCGCAAACTGCGACTGAACTTGAAGTGCATCTAGTGTCTTCTCTTGCTCAAGTGAAGGCTGCTGGCGCGGCATGAAGCTGACGGAGCCGCACTGAGGTTCGTACGGGGCGAAGGTAGGTTGTTGCTGATTTCCTCGTGCGTAGGATGAACCGTCGAGGCTCAACGGTGTTGCGTTGTTGTTGTTGCTGTTGTTTGACTGTGCAGGTGCCCCTTGCTGGTGTTGTTCGTAGAAGGACATGAAGGAGAAGAATTTCTCCATCATGTCTGGGTCGAAGGCCGCGGCTTGATTTGCGGGAGTTTCTGTAGACGTTGCCCTTGGTCTTGTTGCCGTACCCTCCTCTGTCTGTAGGCCACAGGCAGGAGGTGGAGTAGGAGTAGTACCGGGAGAGCCGTTAGAGGAGCTTCTCTCCTTCTGTGTTGCCATGCCTTGTAATGTTGTGGGTGTCTTGATTGTAGTTGAATTTGTCCTGATAGCTCTCATACCATGTTGGGCTGAGAAAAGCCCTTAGGATCTTTGCAGGACTAAATTCTGAGTAGGACAATGTAATAGCGGAAGCGTTAAATGAGAACTTTGTGTACCACCTTGCGCTAGTATGTGAGGGCAAAGTAGATTGATTAAAACAAAGGGATACAAGCTTTTATAAGAGTACAAGGAATACGAAGAGATACAGTTAATAACCGTTTTGCTGTTGCTGTTGCGGTTCGATACAGTGACGACTCGGGCAACTGCTCAATAGCGAGTCAGTTGTTTGTCCTTGCTGTCGCGCTGTATTTGTCAGGTCAAAAGTCGCTGACCTTTGACTTTCGCATAACCTCCAGCAGTTGTTCAACCTCCGAGGGTTGACTCGCTAATGCTTCGATATGTTTTGCTTCGCTTCTGACTTGGTGTTTCGACACGACAGAGGCGCTAAATCAAGTGTTTCCAACAGATATAAGCGCACGCGCTTTTAATAGGCCTGCACTTATATCCGGTGTGATACGGTAGCTTTGTTCTCTTGCTTGACTGGTCTTGTGACCGTCTGTTATGTTTGCTATCCCCCACTTTGCCTATTGGGGTGTGTCAAACTATGTTTTGTATGCTCTAGGCTGTAGTGGGGCATACTCTAGTGAGTACAACCAGGGCTAATTTTATCAGGGTAATTACCCTGATTTCAGGGTGATTTCAGACTTGTCACGTTCTGTACCCTGAGAAATCAAGTTTTTCACATTTTGGTCCCTGATCCATTCAGAGTATTGCTTTAGCGGACCCTGAAATTTTGTGTACACTCTCAGTGTAGGGTTTTCACGGACCCTGTCAATACAGAGTACGAGGCCTGTGGACCCTGAATGCGATGTTATCGGGGCGAAGTTTCTCGGAAATTTCCTCCTGATAACCCCTTCGCATTGATTTCAGTGCCCCCCACGTGCGTAATCCTCCTCCCCCCCCCCCCCCCCCCCCCCCCCCTCGCTTTATCGAGACGAAGTTTCTTCGAAGTTTCGTTCCCATACACCCACCATCTAGATCGGGCGAATCTGTAATGTCAGATTTTAGGTTGCTGTTATTGGTCGAAATAGATGTGCTCTAACACAGCGCCAGACACATCGCCACAGTGCCAGTCACATCGCCACAGTGCCAGTCACTTCTGTCCTCGGTAAAGAAAGAGCGCGTTAATACGACCCTGATTTTCAATTCTCGACCCTGAACATTCAGAGTTCACTACTTCTCAACCCTGAGCAATCAGGGTGCTGTTTTTCTGGAAAATGTGCCTTCAGGGTAATTTTTTTTTTTTTTAGGTTGAAATCAGGGTACCTAAATTTGAAAAGTCAGCCCTGAGTACAACCCCTTAGGGTTTTCTACTTGTACTGTCATCCTACTCAATGCACACATCACTTCTTGACACAGGGCTGCGTGCGGGCGGCAGCTGCAGCAGCAGCACGAGTGCGCAGCAGGGCAGGCACAAGCAGCGATACGCTAGCAGGGCACGGTGCAAGGCAGCGTGCGGGCGGCAGCTGCAGCAGCAACACGAGTGCGCAGCAGGGCAGGCACGGGCAGCGCTAGCAGGGCACGGTGCAGGGCAGCGTGCGGGTGGCAGCTGCAGCAGCAGCACGAGCTCACTGGCAGGGCAGGCGCGGGGCTGCAACTAGTTGGCGACAACAGCGTGAAAGATGGCCAATGTAAATTACAGTACAGGTCGCATGCGCGCGGTTTGGAATCCTGACACTAGGCAACATATGCAGGATTAACGCGTCACAATCGTTTGTGACGCGTACATTCTGGACATGTCCGGAATGCACCCTAAAGAGTAACCTCAAAACTCATGCTGATAATCAGGGTTTCTGAAAAGACTACACCACTAATCAGAGAAGTCAAAATCCAAACATAGGCTCTGATCCCAGCCTACCTCTTCTCACCAACTGCAAAACAAATTAACTACATGAGATCGTGGTTTTAAGCATACACCTTGCATCATACCGGTACTGTTATGGGCATCATGACAAGAGAGAATCTAAATCTTAGCAAGCATTTGTCGGTCTAATCGCAAGGTAGTGAAAAACGAATGTTACGCTGACTTGTCCTTCTTTCCTAGGGCCTTCTTCCTCTGCCCCATCATGTATGTGTACATGTATGGGCTCCCTGCCATGCCAGACACATTGTACGTTAGCTACAAGTAATGGACGCAGCCTTTGGGTCCCCAACAAGAAAGTTAAGGGAATAACGATGGATTCCGACACATACTAGAGGATTCATTTCAACAATCAGGAACAACAACTTGTGTGCTAAGTACAACGTACCGGGGATGTAGGTGAGGAGAATGAGGATGCAGACGAGGTAATAGTCAACGGCAAAGTTGACCTTATTGGGCATGTCAAACGAGAACACGTGGGATGCCTGGCAGGGTGAAAGGGGGAAAGAACAGCTCAACACTGTGACGAGTGAAACAATATGTGGTACGGTAAGGTTTGAAGTGAAGAAAACACTGTCTTAAAAAAAGGAGCTAAAAACAGGCTAGTGGACCACATAGAATGAGCTGGTACTTTGTTTATTCCGACTGGAAGTTAGGGCTAAATACAGTTAAACAGCCCAAGGAAAGAGTTGGCAATGAGGGAAAGAGTTGGCAATGAGGGAAAGAGTTGGCAATGAGGGAAAGAGTTGGCAATGAGGGAAAGAGTAGATAAGGCGAAGTGTCCCAACATGCCACGCCCCTGACACCATGCCAACATCTGAGGTGTGGATGGAAAACCAGATGCCGAATGGAGTGAGAGCAGGAGAGATTGGGATTGCGTATGGTGAGTGAGTGGATATACCTTGGCGGACTGAGGGGAGATACCTTGCGATGCGAGTGTAGACACAGGGAAAGTGAGTGAAGATACTTGGAGGGCATAAACACAGGGAGAGTGTGTGGAGATACCGCGAGGGACAGTGCAGGGACAGCGAGTAGGAGACACATGGAGCAGGGCGAGCGAGAGAACGAGGCGAACCTTGAGGTAGGGCAGCGCAAGGAAGGCGAGCCCCACTTCACTGGTGATGCCCGAGGGGTAGAGCACGTAGAACATGCTGTACCTGTTGCGCGCCGCGCAGGGAGATGGGGAATGAGAGACACGGTGGAGGAGGGAGAGGGGGGGATGGGGGAAGGGGTGCACATCACATCAGCATGGAGGAGAGTGAGGGCTGGTGCCTGAAGGGTAGAGAGCACGTAGGACATGCTAGAGCACGTAGGGCATGCTGTACCTAAGGGAGATGGAGGAAGAGAAATGGCGTAGCAGGAAGGGAGATGGCGGACGAGATATGGCGTAGCGGGAAGGGAGATGGCGGACAAGATATGGCGTAGCGGGAAGGGAGATGGCGGACGAGATATGGCATAGCTGGAAGGGAGATGACGGACGAGATATGGCGTAGCGGGAAGGGAGATGACGGACAAGATATGGCGTAGCGGGAAGGGAGATGACGGACGAGATATGGCGTAGCGGGAAGGGAGATGGCGGACGAGATATGGCGTAGCGGGAAGGGAGATGACGGATGAGATATGGCGTAGCGGGAAGGGAGATGACGGACGAGATATGTCGTAGCGGGAAGGGAGATGGCGGACGAGATATGGCGTAGCGGGAAGGGAGATGACGGACGAGATATGGCGTAGCGGGAAGGGAGATAACGGAGGAAGAACGGGTGCACAGCAGCATGGGTGGAGTGAAGGTTGCTGGGTGAAGGGTGGAGCACAGGGGATGGGAGGGAGAGAAGCAACCAACCAGTGGTGCAAGCAGGTCAGGAGGAGAAGGAAGGAATGGGGTGGGGAGTGGCGAGGGGTTGGAAGACCGAGGAAGCAAGGAATGCAGAGATGGTCGAGTCAAGGTCGAGGGGTGGCTGGGGAATGCGAAGAGGGCATGGAGTGCGAGGGGCAGGGAGTGCGAGGGGCAGGGAGTGCGAGGGGCAGGGAGTGCGAGGGGCAGGGCGTCCGGGCGAGTTACTCAACTCGACTCGTCCGAGTTACTCGTCTAGGGGTGAGTAACGAGCACGCTTTTTCACGCTTCTAGAGCCGACGCGAGTTTTGCTCGACTCGTCAGTTTGCACAGGTGTAGCATAGCAGGGAGTGAGAAGAGCATGGAGTGCGAGATCATGGGGGCGCATGGGGTGCTTAGTACCTGAGCCAGAGCAGAGGCGCATGGGGTGCTTAGTACTTGAGCCAGAGCAGAGGCGCATGGGGTGCTTAGTACCTGAGCCAGAGCAGAGGCGCATGGGGTGCTTAGTACCTGAGCCAGAGCAGAGGCGCGGGCGTGAAGCCGAAGGCCTCCTTGACGGCGAAAAAGGAGTAGCGCACGATCTGACAGACAAGCACAGCACAGCACACACAGCAAGCACAGCACATACGGCAAGCACAGGCACGGGGAAGAGGGAAGAAGGGCGGGAGAGTGGGAGACGTGAGGGACGTGGGGAGGGAGAAGGAGGAGGGTAGAGCGAAGAAGGGGGAGCACATAGTTGTCAGGCGATGACAGTCAGGTGCTCGAGCATATGAGGCTGTAGTGACATGCGGAGAGGACGTGGACAAGTTTGGGCGCAGCTGTTGGAGGTCTTGCCTTACAGCAGGTATGGGAGGGGGATTGGGGGTTGTGGAGTGTGAAAGGGTGAGCCTACAGCCTACACTCTTGCCTTACAGCAGGTATGGTAATAGCGTGCTGCCGTGTCGTGTATACCCTCCACCTCCGGGCCTCCCCCAAGCTCGCCTCTCACCTCAGCTCACTCGCTCCTTCTCTCCTTCCTTGACTCTTTCCTCTCCTTCCCTCCCGCCCTCTCTCGCTTCATTCCTCACACGTTCACCGTACGCCTACCCCCAACTTCCCCCCTTTCCGCGATGTCCCTCGCTCAGCCCAATCTCCCTCTCCCTCATAGAACATTCATGCGTCACACACCCCCCGCACTCCCCCCACGCAACCCCAACGCACCCCCCACGCACCTCCCCCCACTCCCCCCACGCACCCCCCATGCGGCCCCAATGCACCCTGCGCGCACCCTGCGTGCACCCTGCGCGCACCCTGCGCGTACCCCCCGCGTACCCCCAGCGCACCTCAGTGATGGACCAGCTGAGCAGCAGCGACGCCACCAGAACGTGCTCCCGCACCTGCACACGTGGCAGGCAGTGGAGGCGATGGGGTGCACACGTGGCATGAGATGGTGGCGATAGGGTGCACACGTGGCATGCAGTGGTGGCGATGGGGTGATGGTGGGGCCGGGGCACACGGAGATGGGGACACACAGGAATGGGGAAAAGCGGTGATGGTGGGAAAAGGAAAAGCAGACGAGCGGCGGCAGCATAAGTGGAGGCCATGTTGTCACAGGGAAAGTGGAGGCCATGTCGTCACAGGGAAAGTGGAGGCCATGTCGTCACAGGGAAAGTGGAGGCCATGTCGTCACAGGGAAAGTGGAGGCCATGTCGTCACAGGGAAAGTGGAGGCCATGTCGTCACAGGGAAAGTGGAGGCCATGTCGTCACAGGAAAAGTGGAGGCCATGTCGTCACAGGGAAAGTGGAGGCCATGTCGTCACAGGAAAAGTGGAGGCCATGTCGTCACAGGGAAAGTGGAGGCCATGTCGTCACAGGGAAAGTGGAGGCCATGTCGTCACAGGGAAAGTGGAGGCCATGTCGTCACAGGGAAAGTGGAGGCCATGTCGTCACAGGGAAAGTGGAGGCCATGTCGTCACAGGGAAAGTGGCACCTTCACGGAACGCAAGCGGGTGCTTTCTAACTGTGAAAATGAATTCTCCATTGGGAGAACAGGCGGCGGTGCAGAGTCTGCGGCGCGGGGTAGAGCACCTGCGGCGCGGGGTAGAGCACCTGCGGCGCGGGATAGAGCACGCCCCAGACGAGGAAGAGGCGCGACGCGATCTGCGGGAGCGTGGCGGACACGGGCGAGCGCACGATGCCTGCCGCCCGCAGCGCACCGCACGTGGGGGAAGGGATGGGGGGGGAGAGAAGGGGGAGAGAGGGGAAATGAAGGGGCAGCGCGTGAGAGGCGCAATGCAAGAGGCAGGAGGTGCAGAAGAGGGACGTGAGGCAGCGATGCTGGAAGAAGGGGGGTTGGGGGCAGGGGGTAGGGACGATGAGAGGCACACATCCCAGGAGCAAATCACGTGGTACCGACTAGAGTTGCGGAAGCGAGCGTGCGATAAGAGAGCGATACGGAAACAGAGAAACGGAAACCGGAGAACTCACCGAGAATACTGTGGATGATCTGCGCGCGCGTGCCATGCCATGCCGACACAGAGGTGCGTTTTCCGCGGTGCCATGGGAGTAGGGAGAGGGACACAGGCGGTGGCAGTGCGGAGAAGAACACAGGAGCTGGCATATTAGAGGATTGTAGACGAGCCAAGGTTTTGATTGCGACGAGCAACTCGCTGAATACGGTCCCCATTGCATTCACTAATCCACGGATTTTGTAAATCCATCATCCCAGTAGCCGCGACTAACAACGCGGAGGTCGTAACGTCGGTAGCATGGATTCGCTGCAATGACGTGGAGAGACACCATACACCGGCATCTGCCGCAATGCACCTACCACCACATTGCATCCCGAACACAATCCTCAATATAAGCCTCTGACTGACCTCCATGAGTGCAGCGGTCTGAGCGATCTGCAGCGGAAGCTCCGCCGTGGCATACACGGTCGACGGTCCGCCCGTCGCCAGCGCTTGCACCGTCAGGATCAACACGTAGAGCCTGCCATGCGATGCCATGCGATGCCATTGTATCCCCGAGCAATCTCACATGACGTCATGCGATGCCAGGTGAGAAGATACATGCATGCCAAGGTGGCTGAGTTATGATGTGATGCATAAGCGGATTGCATAGCTGGTAATGAGGCTGCGCGGAGGGAAGTGCCACACACCATGCGATCGTGAGGGAAGTGCAACACACCATGCGATCGCGAGGAAAGGGCCACACACCATGCGATCGCGAGGAACGCGTTGTACGGAACGAAGTAGAGTGCTTTTAGCGACGCCATCGCAGTCGTTAGCGTGGACTCCTAACGTGCCGAGGAAATGTTAGCTTGGAAATGCACACGGCGCAGACGTTAGATTGACCCGCTGTTAGCGAAAACAGGATCGCCAGAGAAAGTAAGGAGGAACAGATTACTGCTGAGGCAATGAGCAAGGCAGAGACGAGAGTCGAGACTAGTGCAGTGCTTGCACGGGAAAATCTGTGAGGACACGAATCTGGCAACGGTTGCACTGAACCGCCCAGAACCGAGCTCGCCAGCCTGTCGAGGGCGGGAAGCAAGCTGATGCAGCCCCAGCCCGTGGACAGGTGTGGGGACCACCTGACACAGAAGGGGTCGCCCGCGCGCGGGAAAAAAAAAGAGAAACGCATCGACGATGGACGAAATAAGAAAGCGTACATATAGGACAAAATCTAAGTATTGGGATATAACATACGGTATGTCAGATAACCTTCAGGAAAACATTCGGATACAAAATTGACTGTCCGAGTACAGCGTCCAAACTGAGGGGAAAATATGCCACTCGTAATAAACAAGGGTCTCGATAATATGTTTTGTCAAGAGAATGAACGGAAATGAAAGAACTATGAAGAGTTGGGTACAAGTACTAACCCTAATTGGGTTGTACCCCTTATGGGCTACCCCACTATAGCCTACACAAATGTATAAACTATAATGTTCTGACACACCCCCATAGGCAAAATAGGGGAGAACAAGTGGTCACAAGACCAGTCAAAGAAAAGCAAAGCAAGCTCAGGATGGATCACAAAGTCACCACACAGTCCGAGCACAAGTAAAGGGCAACAAGGCCAGTTCACATGCAAAGTTATATAAAACAAAACAAACAATACAGTGATCACATCCTAGCAAGTGCAAGCATGCAGGTATATGTATATATAAATATGACAGTACAAGTAGAGTCAAGCAGTAAGCAAGTGAGGCAAAGTAGGCACAAGGCCTAACACAGTAGAGAAGCGCTGATGATCACCAGGCGGAAGTGCCTTTGTGAATATATCAGCAGTGTTGGCCCTAGTGGCCACGTACGCAAGACGAAGCTGACCACGCTGCTGCAACTCTCGAGCAAGGAAGTATCGCAGAGCGATGTGCTTCGTTCTGTGCTCCTAACACAAGGCAATCATGGCCTTGTTGTCTACGTACAAAACTTGAGGCGAACGAGCCTGCTCTACCAAGTCAGTCAGCAGGTAGGTGAGCCAGCGTAGCTCCTGTGCAGCCATGGCCCCGGCGCAGATCTCAGCCTCACAGCTGGAGCTGAGAACTGAAGACAAGCGGGTAGACCGCCAAGAAACAGAGCCAGAGCCAAGGCTAAAGGTGTAACACTGTGACGACCGCTGCGTAGCTGAGTCGTCAACCCAGGAAGCGTCTGCGTGACTGGTGAGGACAACTGGACCCCGTCCTCCAAGCACGAGCCCCATGCCCGACGTACTGCACAAGTAACGCAGTACTCTCTTCGCAGCATCCCAGTGCACCTTTCGGTGCCTGCCGGGAGCCACGTAGCGAGCCAGGAGGCTGAGAGGGTACGCGAGGTCAGGTCGAGTGCACGTCATCAGGTATATGAGGCAACCCACAAGCTCTGGGTACGGACCACTCGGCTCTACGGACCCGTCCGAAGGTGGAGCTGAGAGCGAGTGGCTGGTAGACAGAGGAGTGGGCTGTGGCGAGGAGAACTGGAAGCCGAAGCGCTGAAGGACCTGGTGCACCATGTGTGACTGAGTCAGGCTAATGGTGCGCCGAGCTCTGTCCCGGGTGATCTGCAAGCCAAGATAGCTGCGCAGTTCACCCAGGTCAGTGCAGGTGTGTCTCTTCTGCAACTCCGACTTCACAAGGGTCAGTGCCTGAGTGTCAGCAGTGGCAAAGACGAGGTCGTCGACGTACACGAGTACGTAGAACGGCGGCAGCGAGGTGTCGGTGCATAGAAACAGCGACGGGTCAGCAGTAGCAGGAGCAAACCCAAGAGCCGCAAGTGTAGTCCTCAGTGTGTCGTGCCACTCGCGAGGCGCCTGGCGGAGATCGTAGACTAGCCGTCGAAGACTCCACTGAGTGCCTGCAGGAAAAGACGCAGTGAAGCCAAGTGGGCGGCGCAGCCAGATCTCCTCGTGCAGGCTGCCCTGCAGGAAAGCTGTGCTGAAGTCCAGAGAGTGCAACTCGTAGTCACGCTGAGCAGCGACGTGCAGCAACACCCGAAGAGTAGTCATCTTCGGGGTGGGGGAGAAGGTCTGGAAGTAGTCAACTCCCTGTCGCTGACTGAAGCCTCGAGCAACGTAACGCGCCTTGAAGGCAGGCGGAGAACCCGGCGGCCGCATCACCCTGAAGATCCACATGCCATCGACTATGTTTGCCCCAGGTAAGGGAACCTCGTCGACGTAGGTGCCTGTGGACTTCCAGGATGCCATCTCGGCATCCATGGCTGCCTGCCACTGAGAGGAGTAAGGACCCGTAATCGCCTCTGCGTAAGTGTTCGGGGTCGGGATGTCTGGTGCATCCGGGTCTCCCTCAGGGGCAAGCAACATGGAAGCGAAACGAGGTACAGCAGCTGCAAGACACTCAAAGTCCTCCTGCCTGTCCTCAAGGATGTCCGTGCTAAGAGCACACTCACCCCTGACGGACGGAGGACTGGCAGACTCAGACTTAGGAACAAGAGCAGTGGCGTAGTCTAGACGACAGGCAGCAGCAAAGTCAAGCAGCTCAGCAACGAGAGCACACGCAGAAGCAGACTCAAACGAAGGGTCTGTGACAGCAGTGGCAAGGAGACGAGAGACAGTGGGACTGGCAGCACGAGCACGGTCAGACTCAGGGTCAGGGACGGCAGAAAGAGAGGAATCAGGAGGAGGCGGCAGAGGAACACGCAGGGGAACAGAGGAAGGACGAAGGGTCATAGCGTGCGTGCCGGGGACAGGAGGAGGACGCGAACTAGGAACACGACGAGCAGTGCGAACAGGGGAGGCAGGATGAGACGCAGGCTCACGACGCTCTGTAAGACCGCCAGGCTGCTCAGGGTAAGGAGAAGGAGCAGGCAGTGGAGAGGCCGGCTGTACCGGCGGCTGCGACTGGTCAGGCGGGGGACACAGGAGGGGAGGAGTAAGGTCAGTAGAAGACGGGGTACCAAGAACCTGCTGAAGCAGGGGAACGAAGTACGGTCGCGGCCGTACAGCGCCACCAGGGTCAACAGCTCCAGCTCCTCCAGCTCCAGCACCTCCCACACCAGGGTCAACAACTCCAGCGCCTACTGCGCCAGTGCCTCCAACTCCAGCTCTTCTAGCTCCAGCGCCACCAGCGCGAGTAGCGCCAGACTCCGTAAGGTCTCTAGCTCCAGTACCCTCAACACTACCAGTCCCGGCAGCTCCAGCACCCCTGGTACGAGCACCTCCAGAACCAGCAGCCGCAGTACCTCCAAGAACACCAGCTCCAGCAGCAACTCCAGTACCTCCAGCTCCAGCAGCGCAAGCACCTCCAGCTCCAGAAACTCCACTCCGAAGGCGCGCACGCCGAACAAACCACTCACACAACTGCTGCGGAGACAGTCTCGGCGAAGCACCTGCAGAACCTCCAGACGAAGCAGCACCCTGAGGCTCCGCACCTCCAGACTCTGCACCCTCCGACGCAGCACCCCCAGGCTCAACACCCTCAGGCTCAGTACCCCCAGGCTCACCATCCCCAGTCACAACACCCCTAGGCTCAGCACCCCCAGTCTCAGCACCCTCACACTCCGCACCCCCAGGCTCCGCACCCCCAGACGCAGCACCCCTAGACACACCACCTCGAGCAGCACCTGAGCCGACAGCTACCTGAACAGGCGCAGGACCAGGGAGAGGGTCTACCTGAGACACACCTGAGGGAGCAGGACCCAGGGGCGGGAGGGGGTCTACCGGTGGGGGACCGGGAACAAGGATGAGAGGCGGGGGCGGGGGAGGAGCAGAGCGGTAGGGGAAGAGACGGTAAAAGGGAACCGACTCGTCAAACGTGACGTCTTGAGAAGGGAAGATACGGCGCGAGGTGGGGTGGTAAAGCAGCCCGTCAGGCGCGTCAGGGACAAAGCCAAGGAAGACGTAGGGAATAGCACGGGGGGAGATCTTGTCCGTGGACGTATCGTGAACAAAGGCACGAGATCCCCAGACCCGGAACACCGACGCATCGCCAACCTCCCCCGTCCAACGCAGTGTGGGCGACGTCTCCGGCAAGGAGACACGGGGCCAGAGGTTGAGCTCATGCGCAGCGTACCGGACCGCAAACGGCCACAGAAAATGGGGAGCAGCCGCATGGATCATGGAGGTACGAGCGACCTCCATGACTAAGCCAATGCGGCGCTCAGCAATCTCTTTTTGCTGAGGGGAGTCCGGAAGCGTGAACGACTGGAGAATGCCCTCCCCACGACAAAAGTCCCGCAAGAGGTTGGAGGAGAACTCACCACCTCTGTCAGAGTGCAGACGCAGGACAGGAAGGTCCTGGCCGAACCGCTCGCGGAGCTGGAGACGGAGTGTGCGGATCCAAGGGATCAAGACATCAACGACCTGAACCTTGCTGCGAAAGGGAAAGACCGTGGTGTACCGCGTGTAGTCGTCAACTACCAGTAGAAAGTAGCGCTCTTGGTTCTGTCCACTGACGCGGGCCGGGCCCCACACGTCCATGTGGAGAGTCTGCAGGGGAGCAGTCATCGGGGGAAACGAGAAGGAGTGAGGAGCGGCGCGCTGCCGCCTCTTGACGCAAGGAAGGCAAGGCGGGGCAGGCGAGGGCGGCAGGGGAGGCAGAGACCTGGGTAGACCAGAGACAAGAAGACGACAGTGCATGCCATGAAGGCGTGGCAGGGAGGGGTGACCCAGGCGGTGGTGCCACAGAAGAGTCTGGTGCGACAGGAGGCGACACAAGCAAGAGGCGGCTACCTGACCTGATGCGGACACCTGAGCTGACGCAGCTACCTGAGAAGGCTCGGTAGTGAGTGTGTACAGACTCGACCCTGGCCGACGAGTGAAAGTGGTCAGGTGACGACCCGTCCGTGTACACGTGCAGATCGACACACGCTGACCCCCAGGAGTGGTGGTAGTGACCATCGCATCTTGGAGGGCAGCGGTACTCACCAAGTTCGTACGGAAGGAGGGGAGGTGAAGACCTGACAGTGAGCCGGACGGAACCGCTGGGCACAGGAGGACAGTGGAGGAAGAGGCCACTACCAGTCCCCTGGAGGGGTCAGCCAGTCTGACCGGGACAGGTGCAGGGAGAGGAGTGAGGGTGGTGCTGTTACGAAAAAAACAGCGCGAGGCGCCTGAGTCCAACGTGAAGGTCTGCAAGGCCTCAGCAGGCGCAGTACCAGGGAGAGTACCAGACTCACTAGCACCTAGAGCAGCAGCAGCTATACCTGGGTCAGGTGGCACACACCAGTAACAGTCACCCTCAGCACTAACAGACAAAGCATACATAGTAGAAAGAATAGCATCAAAATCTAGGTCAAAGATAGCAATCCTAGACTTAAGCAGATCTGCCCAGCGAGGGAGCTTGACGTCGTCACCAAACTCAGCACGCCAAGCGACGTCGAGGCGGGAGAAGCAGCGGTGCTGAGTGTGGGGCCGCCCGCAAGTCTGACCAGCACGATCACCCGTGCGAATGACATACGGGCAACTACCCCCAGACGCCCCATGCAGAAACCACTCACGAAGCTGCTGGGGCGACGGGGTCTTGCTCCGACGGTGCTGCTGCTGACGCTGGCCACCTCCAGAAGCAACACGCCGAGCGCCAGTCCTACCGCCACCAGTCCCACTGCCGCCACTGCCGCCACTCCCACCGCTGCCTCCACCGCCGCCACCAGAGCCCCCACTCCCTCCACCAGTCCCACCGTCGCCAACACCTCCACTGCTGGCCCCACCACTACTCCCGCTGCCACCTCCACCACCACCGCCGCCACCTCCACCACCCTTGCCGCCCTTGCCCTTGCTGTTGTGGCGCTTTACACTAGCAGAAGTAGCTTCGACGTCCTCAGCAACAGAGACGTCTGCAGCAGCAGCAGAGGCGTAGGAGGGGGCAAGGGGGGAGGGGGAGCACCCCTCAAAGAAGGAGTGCCACGAGCAGCACGTACAGCAACTGCACTAGTCTCGGCTGCAAGGAGATACTGTTCGAGGAGGTCAACAGTGAGGGAGGTGGGGTCAAGAGAGAGGAAGTGGTCCCTGACAGAGCGAAAAGAGTCAGGGAGGCGGGTGACTATGAAGTAGAGGGTGATGAACATCGGGGGCTGGTTCTTGTCAAGGAACTCAGTAGAGACGGCAGCACGGTAGCGAGCGTCGCTAGCGCGAAGGTGGGAAACTAGGTCCTCGACTGTGGCAAAGGCGGACAGGTCGGGGAACATGTAGGGCAAAAGCAGGCGGCCGAGAGCAGCAGTGGCAGGGGAGGAGTAGCGAGCGACTACAGCATCGTACAGTGCCTGTGAGGTCCTGTGCTGTCCGAAGTGAGCGCATTCGGCTAACGGCAGGTGGTTGCAAATGGCTAAGTGGGCAGCAGCGTCGCGAGAAAGCCACTGTGAGCGAGTCGCACCGTCAGCTGTGGTGGGAGGGGCAGCAGCGGCACCGGACACGTGGTCAAACAGGGAAACACCATCCTTAATATCGCTCAGGAGGTACAGCTGCAGGTCGTCAAGCCACGTGTCAAACTGAACCGGTCTACCCTCATGATCGAATGCAAGAACCCGAAGCGAGGCCATAGCTCTGCAGTCGGAAGGAGCAGCAGAAGCAGTAGTAGCAGCAGCAGTAGTACCTGTAGCATTTGTGACAGAAAGGATAAGGGGCCGAGGTGCCTGGGGCCTAGGGGCCGAGGGGCCGAGGTGCCGAGGGCCGAGGGGGCTGAGGGGCCTGGGGCCTAGGGGCCAACTAGGCCGGGCGCGTGGGCTAGGGGTCAACGGGGCCGGGCGCGGGGCTAGGGGTCAACGGGGGGGAGGCCGAGCGCGGGCTAGGGGTCTACGGGTCGGGCGCGGGCTAGGGTTCGTCGGGGCCTGCGCGCGGGCTAGGGGCGACGGGGCCGGGCGCGGGGCTAGAGGTCGACGGGGGCCGAGCGCGGGCTAGGGGCAACGGGGCCGGGCGCGGGGCTAGGGGTCGACGGGGGGCCAAGCGCGGGCTAGGGGTCGACGGGCCAGGCGCAGGGCTAGGGGTCAACGGGGCCGTGGCGCGGGCTAGGGGTCGACGGGGCCGGGCGCGGGGCTAGGGGTCGACAGGGGCCGAGCGCAGGCTAGGGGCGACGGGGCCGGGCGCGGGGCTAGGGGTCGACGGGGGCCAAGCGCGGGCTAGGGGTCGACGGGCAGGGCGCGGGCTAGGGGTCGTCAGGGTCGGGCGTGGGGCTAGGGGTCGACGGGGGGCCGGGCGCGGGGCTAGGGGCGACGGGGCCGGGCGCGGGGTTAGGGGTTGACAAGGGGCGGGCGTGAGCTAGGGGTCGACGGGGCCGTGGCTCGGGCTAAGGATCGACGGGGCCGAGGCGCGAGCTAGGGGTCGACGTGTTTAGGGGTGACGAGCGAGGGGCGACACAAGGGTCGCTATGAGCAGTTCAGTGGTGGGGAAAAATAAAAACGGTCCTAGCGGAGGACCTGCTATGAAACCATGTCAAGAGAATGAACGGGAATGAATGAACTATGAAAGAGTTGGGTACAAGTACTAACCCTAATTGGGTTGTACCCCTTATGGGCTACCCCACTATAGCTTACACAAATGTAAAAGCTATAATGTTCTGACAGAGCAAGGGGGTGCTACCTGACCTAACGCTGACACCTGGGCAGACGCAGCTACCTGAGGAGGCTCCGTAGCCAGTGTGGACAGACTCGACCCTGGCCAACGAGTGCACGTGGTCAGGTGACAGCCCGTCCGTGTACACATGCAGATCGACACACGCTGACCCCCAGGAGTGGTGGTAGTGACCATCGCGTCCTGGAGGGCAGCGATACTCACCAAGTTTGTAGAGAACGAGGGGAGGTGAAGGCGTGACAGTGAGCCAAACAGAACCGCCGGACACAGGAGCACAGTGGAGGAACGGGCAAAAACTGGGCCCCCTGAGGGGTCAGCCAGCGTGACCGGTACAGGTGCAGAGAGAGGAGTGAGGGTGGTGCTGTCGCGAAAGAAACAGCGTGAGGCACCTGAGTCAAGTGTGAAGGTGTGCAAGGCCTCAGCAAGAGCAGTACCAGGGAGAACAGACTCACTAGCACCTAGAGCAGCAGCCTCTATACCTAGGTCAGGCAGCACACACAGGTAACAATCACCCTTAGCTCTAACAGACAAAGCATACATAGCAGCAAGGATAGCATCATAGTCTAGGTCAAAGATAGCAACACCAGACCTAAGCAGCTCTGCCCAGCGGGGGCGCTCGTGTGCACGTCATCATGTACACGAGGCAACCCACAAGCTCTGGGTACGGACCAATCGGCTCTACGGACTCGTCCAAAGGTGGAGCTGAGAGCGAGTGGCCGGTAGACAGAGGAGTGGGCTGTGGCGAGGAGAACTGGAAGCCGAAGAGCTAAAGGACCTGGTGCACCATGTGTGACTGAGTCAGGGTGATGGTGCGCCGTGCTCTGTCCCGGGTGATCTGCAAGCCAAGATAGCTGCGCAGTTCACCCAGGTCAGTGCAGGTGTGTCTCTTCTGCAACTCCGACTTCACAAGGGTCAGTGCCTTAATATCACCAGTGGAAAAGACCAAGTCGTTGACGTAGACGAGGACGTAGAACGGCGGCAGCGAGGTGTCGGTGCATAGAAACAGCGACGGGTCAGCAGTAGAAGGAGCAAACCCAAGAGCCGCAAGTGTAGTCCTCAGTGTGTCATGCCACTCACGAGGCGCCTAGGGGAGACCGTAGACTGGCCGCCGGAGGCTCCACTGGGTACCTGCAGGAAACGACCCATTGAAGCCAGGTGGGCGGCGCAGCTAGATCTCCTCGTCCAGGCTGCCCTGCAAGAAAGCTGTACTGAAGTCCAGAGAGTGCAACTCGTAGTAACGCTGAGCAGCGATGTGCAGCAACACCCGAAGAGTGGTCATCCTTGGGGTGGGGGAGAAGGTCTGGAAGTAGTCAACCCCATGTCGCTGACTGAAGCCTCGAGCAACGTAACGCGCCTTGAAGGCAGGCGGAGAACCCGGCGGCCGCTTCACCCTGAAAATCCACATGCCATCGACTATGTTCGCCCGAGACGGGGGAACCTCGTCGACGTAGGTGCCTGTGGACTTCCAGGATGCCATCTCTGCGTCCATGGCTGCCTGCCACTGAGAGGAGTAAGGACCCGTAATCGCCTCTGCATAAGAGTGCGGGGTCGGGATGTCAGGTGCATTCGAGTCTCCCTCAGGGACAAGCAGCATGGAAGCGAAACGAGGTACAGCAGCTGCAAGACACTCAAATTCCTCCTTCCTGTCCTCAAGGACGTCCGTGCCAAGAGCACACTCACCCCCGATGGACGGAGGACTGGCAGACTCAGACTCAGCAACAAGAGCAAGGGCGTAGTCTAGACGATAGGCAGCAGCAAAGTCAACCAGCTCAGCAACGAGGGCAGACGCAGCAGTGGACTCAAAAGAAGGGTCAGTAACAACAGTGGCAAGGAGACGAGAGACAGTGGGACTGGCAGCACGCACAAGGTTAGACTCAGGGTCAGGGACGGGTGAAAGAGAGGACTCAGGAGGAGGCGGCAGAGGAACATGCAGTGGAACAGAGGAAGGACAAAGTGCCATAGCGTGTGTGCCGGGGACAGGAGGAGGACGCGAACGAGGAACGTGACGAGCAGTGCGAACAGGCAAGACAGTACGAGACGCATGCTCACGACGCTCTGTAAGACCGCTGACTGCTCAGTGTAAGGAGAAGGAGCAGGCAGTGGGGAGGCTGGCTGTAACGGCGGCTGCGACTGGTCAGGCGGTGGACACAGTAGAGGAGGAGTAAGGCTAGTAGAAGACGGGACACCAAGAACCTGCTGAAGCAAGGGAATGAAGTACGGTCGCGGCCGCACAGTGCCTCCAGCACCAGTACCACCAGCACCCCTAGCTCCAGCACCTCTAGCTCCAGGGTCAACAGCTCCAGCTCCTCCAGCTCCAGCGCCTCCCGCGCCAGTGCCTCCAGCTCCAGCTCCTCTAGCTCCAGCACCACCAGCGCCACTGCCTCCAGCTCCAGCAGCTCCAGGGTCCGTAGGGTCTCCAGCTCCAGCGCCCCCAACACCACCAGTCTCGGGAGCTCAAGTACCCCTGGTACGAGCATCTCCAGGACCAGCAGCCGCAGTACCTCCGGTACCACCAGCTCCAGCAATAACCTCAGCACCTCCAAGACGAGTACCTCCAGAACCTCCAGCTCCAGTGTCTCCAGCGGCATAGTCTCCAGCTCCGGCAGCTCCACTCCGAAGGCGGGTGCGCTGAGCAAACCACTCGCGCAGCTGCTGCGGGGAGAGAGGCTCCGACCGGGGAAACAGTCGTGGCGAAGCACCCGCAGGACCTCTTGAAGAAGCAATGCCCCTCGGCCCAGCACCCCCAGACTCAGCACCCTCAGACTCAGCACCTCCAGGCTCCATACCAGCAGGCTCAGCACCCCCAGACCCGGCACCCTCAGACGCAGCACCCCCAGGCTCCGCACCCCCAGACGCAGCACCTGGAGCAGCACCTGAGCCGACAGCTACCTCAACGGTCGCAATACCAGGGAGAGGGTCTACCTGAGACACACCTGAGGGAGCAGGACCCTGGGGCGGTAGGGGGTCTACCAGAGGGGGACCGGGAGCAAGGAAGAGCGGCGGGGAAGAGACGGTAAAAGGGAACCGACTCGTCAAACGTGACGTCTTGAGAGGGGAGGACACGGCGCGAGGTGGGGTGGTAAAACTGCCCGCCAGGCGCGTCAGGAGAAAAGCCAAGGAAGAGGCAGGGAATAGTGCGGGCGGAGAGCTTGTCCGCGGACGTATCGCAAACAAAGGCACGAGAACCCCAGACCCGGAACACTGACGCATCACCAACCTTCCCCGTCCAACGTTGTGTAGGCGAGATCTCCGGCAAGGAGACACGGGGCCAGAGGTTGAGCTGATGCGCAACATACCGGACCGCAAACGGCCACAGAAAATGGGGAGCAGTTGCATGGATCATGGAGATACGAGCCACCTCCATGACTAGGCCAATGCGGCGCTCAGCAATCCCATTTTGCTGAGGGGAGTCCAGAAGCGTGAACGACTGGAGAATGCCCTCCCCACGACAAAAGTCTCGCAAGAGGTCGGAGGAGAACTCACCACCTCTGTCAGAGTGCAGACGCAGGACAGGAAGGTCCGTACGGAACTGCTCGCGGAGCTGGAGAAGGACTGCGCAGATCCAAGGGATCAAGACATCAACGACCTGACCCTTGCTCTGCAAGGGGAAGACTGTGGTGTACCGCGTGTAGTCCTCAATGACCAGCAGAAAGTAGCGCTCGCGGCTCTGTCCACTGACGCGGGCTGGGCCCCACACGTCCATGTGCAGAGTCTGCAGGGGAGCAGTCGTCGGGGGAAACGAGGAGGAGTGAGGAGCGGCGCGCTGCTGCCCCTCAACGCAAGGAAGGCAGGGCGGGGCAGGCGAGGGCTGTAGGGGAGGCAGAGACCTGGGAAGACCAGAGACAAGGAGGCGGGATTGCATGCCACAAAGGCGTGGCAGGGAGGGGTGACCAAGGCATTGGTGCCAAAGAAGGGTCTGGTTCGACAGGAGGGGACACGAGCACGCGGGTGCTACCTGACCTGACGCTGACACCTGGGCAGACGCAGCTACTTGAGGAGGCTCGGTAGCCAGTGTGTACAGACTCGACCTTGGCCGACGAGTGAATGTGGCCAGGTGGCGTCCCGTCCGTGTACACGTGCAGATCGACACACGTTGACCCCCAGGAGTGGTGGTAGTGACCATCGCGTCCTAGAGGGCAGCGGTACTCACCAAGTTCGTAGAGAACGAGGGGAGGTGAAGGCCTGACAGTGAGCCGAACGGAACCGCCGGACACGGGAGAACAGTTGAGGAACGGGCGAGGAGTGGGCCCCCCGGAGGGGTCAGCCAGCCTGACCGGTACAGGTGCAGAGAGAGGAGTGAGGGTGGTGCTGTCGTGAAAGAAACAGCGTGAGGCACTTGAGTCAAGCGTAAAGGTGTGCAGGGAGAACAGACTCACTAGCACCTAGAGCAGCAGCCTCTATACCTGGGTCAGGCAGCACACATAGGTAACAGTCACCCTCAGCACTAACAGACAAGGCATACATAGCAGCAAGGATAGCGTCATAGTCTAGGTCAAAGATAGCAATACCAGACCTAAGCAGCTCTATCCAGCGGCGGCGCTCGGCCTCGTCACCAAACTCTGCGCGCCAAGCGTCGTTGGGGCGGGAGAAGCAGCGGTGCTGAGTGTGAAAATTCCCGCATATCTGATCAGCACGGTCACCCATGCGAATGACATACGGGCAGCTACCACTACCCCCAGACACCCCACGCTGAGCAAACCACTCACGAAGCTGCTGGGGCGACGGGGTCTCGCTCCGACGCTACTGCTGCTGTCTCTGGCCTCCTCCAGAACCTCCACACTGAGCTCCAGTCCGACGGCCACCACTCCCACCGCTGCCACTACCACCACTCCCACCGCTGCCTCCACCGCCGCCACCAAAGCCCCCACTCCCCCCACCACTCCCACCGCTGCCACCACTTCCACTACCTCCACCACCTCCACTGCTGCCCCAACCACCACCCCCGCTGCCACCGCCACCACCCCTGCCACCCTTGCCCTTGCTGCTGCGGCGCTTTGCACTAGCAGAAGCAGCCCCGACGTCCTTAGCACCAGGGACGCCAGCAGCAGCAGTAGAGGTGTTGGATGGAGCAAGGGGGGAGGGGGAGCACCCCTCAAAGAAGGGCGTGCGCGGAGTGCCACGAGCAGCACCTACAGTGACTACACTAGTCTCAGCTGCAAGGAGGTGCTGCTCGAGAAGGTCAACAGTGAGGGCTGTGGGGTCAAGTGTGAGAAAGTGGTCTCTCACAGCGCGAAGAGAGTCAGGGAGGCGGGTGACAATGAAGTAAAGAGTGATGTACATCGGGGGTGGGTTCTTGGCAAGGAACTCTGCTGGGAGGGTAGCGCGGTAGCGAGCGTCGCTAGTGCGAAGGTGTGAAACCAGGTCCTCTGCTATGGCAAAAGCGGACAGCTCGGGAAACAGGTAGGGCAGCAGAAGACGGCCTAGAGCAGTAGTGGCAGGCGAGGAGTAACGGGCGACTACAGCGTCGTACAGTGCCTATGCTGTCCTATGCTGTCCGAAGTGAGCGCATTCGGCCAACAGCAGGTGGTTGCGAATGGCTAAGCGAGCAGCAGCGTCACGAGTAAGCCACAGTGAGCGAGTCGCACTGTTAGATGTGGCAAGAGGGGCGGGAGCAGCACCAGACGTGTGGTCAAACAACGAAACGCTGTCCCTAGAGTTGCTCAGGAGGTACAGCTGCAGGTCGTGAAGCCACGTGTCAAACTGGATTGGGCGCCCCTCATGATCGAACGCGAGAACGCGAAGAGAAGCCATAGTGGCGCAGCACGCAGGGCGAGCAGAAGCCGGGCAGCGCAGAGGGAGGGGGAGCGAGCGGGCTGCGAGAAGGCAGTGCGCAGGCTGCAAGGGGCGGTTCACCGGTAGCAAGAGGCGACGCGTGGGCGGCACGGGCAGCTGGCGGGTCGAGAGCGGGCAGCAGAGGCGGCTGGCGGGCCACTAGCAGGCGGCGCGCGGGCGGCAGGGGCGGCAGGCGGGCCGATAGCGGGCAGCACGCGGGCGGCAGGGGCGGCTGGCGGGCCGATAGCGGGTGGCGCGCGGGCGGCAGGGGCGGCGGTCGAGCCGCTAGCGGGCGGCTCGCGGGCTGCAGAAGCGGCTGGTGGGCCGCTGGTGGGCGACGGGCCTAGGGACGACGGGCCGGGGCGACGGGCCTAGGGGCGATGTGCCGGGGCTAGGGGCGACGGGCGACGGCCGGGGCGACGGGCGATGGGCCTAGGGGCGACAGGCCAGGTTGACGGGCCTAGGGGCGACGGGCCGGGCTAGGGGCGACGGGCCTACGGGCCAGGCTAGGGGCGACGGCCGGCCTAGGGGTGACGGGCCTAGGGGCGACGGGCCGGGGCGACGGGCCTAGGGGCGACGGGCCGGGCTAGGGACGACAAGCTGCACGAGGGCGACGCGCTGGGCAGCAGGTGCGGCACGAGGGGTGGCTAGTGGGGCAGCGCAGTGGTGGGTCCAAGGAAAAAAAACGGTCCTAGCGAAGGACCTGCTCCGATACCATGTCAGAATCATGAACGAGAATGGATGAACTATGAAAGAGTTGGGTACAAGTATTAACCCTAATTGGGTTGTACCCCTTATGGGCTACCCCACTATAGCCTACACAAATGCAAGCACTATAACATTCTGACACAACTTTGCCCTGTCAAACATATATGCCTAGTTATATCTAGGCTTAGTTTATGTGTTTATAGTTGTCTAGGCTATAGTGGGTTTAGCCTTAGGGGGTACAAAGTTTCTCTCGACATTCTACTTGTACCCCTTCCCTTTTCCTAGTCAACCATTCTCGCCTAAGATTCTAACATGGTATTAAGAGCAATTAGTCCTAGGACCTAATGCTAATGGGCCCACCACCTACTCCCCTGCTAGCCTAGGCCCCGGCCCGTCGCCCCTTGGCGTCGCCCCTAGCCCCTAGGCTCGGCCCCTTGGCCCCGTCGCCTCGGCCCTGCTGGCCCCGTCGACTTCGTCGCCCGCGCCCGGCCCGTACCTAGCCCGTCGCCCGTCCCGTACCTAGCCCGTCGCACGGCCCGTACCTAGCCCGACGCCCGGCCCGTACCTAGCCCGTCGCCCGGCCCGTACCTAGCCCGCGCCCGGCCCCTTCTCCTGCCCGCGCCCGGCCCGTACCTAGCCCGTCGCCCGGCCCGTACCTAGCCCGTCGCCCGGCCCCGTCTCCTGCCCGCGCCCGGCCCGTACCTAGCCCGACGCCCGGCCCGTACCTAGCCCGTCGCCCGGCCTGTACCTAGCCTCGCGCCCGGCCCGTACCTAGCCCGCGCTCGGCCCCGTTCCTAGCCCCGCGCCCGGCCCGTACCTCGCCCGCGCCTGGCCCCGTACCTAGCCCGCGCCCGGCCCGTACCAAGCCCGCACCTGGCCCCGTCCTTCGCCCAGCGCCCGGCCCCGTCTCTTGCCCGCGCCCGGCCCCGTACCTAGCCCCGCGCTCGGCCCCATTCCGCGCCCAGCGCCCGGCCCCGTACCTGCCCAGCGCCCGGCCCCGTACCTGCCCAGCGCCCGGCCCCGTACCTGCCCAGCGCCAGGCCCCGTACCTGCCCAGCGCGCGGCCCCATACCTGCCCAGCGACCGGCCCAGTACCTGCCCAGCGCCTGGCCCCGTACCTGCCCAGCGCCCGGCCCAGTCCCTCCCCAGCGCCTGGCCCCATACCTGCCCAGCGCCCGGCCCAGTCCCTGCTCAGCGCCTGGCCCCGTACCTGCCCAGCGGCCGGCCCCGTACCTGCCCAGCGCCTGGCCCCGTTCCTGCCCAGCACCCGGCCCCGTACCTGCCCAGCGCCCGGCCCCGTCGCCCCTAGCCATGGCCCCTCACGACCTGCCGCCCCTAACCGCGGCCCCGGTGCCCTGTTGCGCCATGGTGGGTGAGGGGGTGGCAAGAGGGGGTTCCTCCTGCCCGCGTGCCCTTCAGTCGCACGCGCAGCTCCGCCCCCGCCCCCCTCCCCCCCCTCCCCCCCCTCCATGGGGATGGCGGGGAGAGGGGGAGGAAACTTGGAGGTTCAGGGGGAGGCAGGAGGGGATCTGCAGCACCAGGTCCCCCACCTTTCTCCTACCTCCCCCTGCTGCGGGAGCAGCAGAGGGGGGGAGGGAACCTGCAGCACCAACCCCCCCCCCCCCCCCCCCCCCCCCTCCATGGGGATGGCGGGGAGAGGGGGGGGAAGCTTGGAGGTTCAGGGGGAGGCAGGAGGGGATCTGCAGCACCAGGTCCCCCACCCTTCTCCTACCTCCCCCTGATGCGGGTACAGCAGTGGGGGGGAGGGGATTTGCCATCCCCCTGCTGCGGATGCGGCAGTGGGGGGAGGGGACCTGCAGCACCAGCCCCCCCTCCCCCCTCTCTCCCCCCCCCCCCCCTCCTCTCCGCCCTTTTCTCCTCTCCCTCCCCTTGCTGCGGGTGCCGAAGTGGGGGGGAAGGGATCTGCCATCCCCCTGCTGTGGATGCAGCAGTGGGGGGAGGGGACCTGCAGCACCAGCCCCCCCCCCCCCCCCCCCCCCCCTTCTCCTCCACCCTTGCTGCAGGTGCAGCAGTGGGGGGAGGGGATCTGCATCAGCAGTGGGGGGAGGGGATTTGCAGCATCAGCCCCCCCCCCCCCCTCTCTGCCCTTTTCTCCTCTCTCTCTCCCTGCCGCACCCTGTGTTGGGAGGGGGGGGAGCTTGGAGGTGCAGTGGGGGGGAGGGGATCTGCAGCACCAGCCCCCCCCGCCCTCCCCCCCCCTTTTTTTTTTTTTTTTTTTTTTTCTCCTCCACCCCTGCTGCGGGTGCAGCAGTGGGGGGAGGGGATCTGCAGCAGCAGTGGGGGGAGGGGAGTTGCAGCATCAGCCCCCCCCCCCCCCCTTTTTCTCCTCCACCCCTGCTGCGGGTGCAGCGGTGGGGGGAGGGGATCTGCAGCCCTGTGCTGCCTTGCAGCCCTGCGCGCCCTATGCGCCCTGCTGTCCTGCTGCCCTGCAGCCCTGTGCGCCCTACTGCCCTGCTGCTGCCGCTACAGCCCTTGCTGCTGCCCTGCGCGCCCCGCGCGCCCTGCAGCCCTGCTGCGCCCTGCGCGCCCTGCTGCCCTGCTGCCCTGTGCGCGCCCTGCTGCCCTCTGCACGCGCCATGCACAGCCCCCCCCCCCCCCCCCCCCCCCCCCCCCCCCCCCCCCTCCCTTCTTCTTCCTTCCCCTGCTGCAGGTGCAGCAGTGGGGTGGGGGTATGGGGGTGGCGGGTGTGGGTGCAACTGCGGGGTGGCGGGTATGGGGGTGGCGGGTGTGTGAACCATCCCCTCCTCCTCCTCCACCTTCGTCTCCCACTGCTGCAGCTGCCGCTGAGGGGGGTGGGTGTGTGGGAGCCGAGGGAGTGGTGCTAAGGGGGTGACGTGGGAGTGGAGCTAGGGGTGCAGCAAGGGGTGTGTGAAAGGGGGGTGGGACAGTTATGGGGGAGGTTGAGCGGAGGTAGCCGTTGTGTCGCCAGCAGCGCCAGTAGTCCGGAGGCTACAATCTCTGGTAGCCCAGCGAGCCTGCTGCGCCAGTCGCCTGTGGGTCCGTTGCTCCTGCCGCTCAGAGTTAGCCGCAGAGCCAGTTACTCCTGTAGTCCGGGGATACGGCCCCGGTAGCCACAGTGCGCGCCGCTCCTGTTGCCCGTGTGTCTGCAGCATCAGCAGTCGCCTCCTATCTCCTCTCCTCTCAGCCTCCTCTTCACTTGCCCTTTGTGAATGCCCCTAGCTCTGCCTGTACTGTGATCTATCTATATACCTGCATGCTTGCACTTGTTAGGGTATGATCACTGTATTGTTTGTTCTCTTTATATAACTCTGCATGTGAACTGGCCTTGTGGCCCTTTGCTTGTGCTTGGACTGTGTGGTGACTTTGTGATCCACCCTGAGCTTGCTTTGCTTTGCTTCTTCTCTTGACTGGTCTTGTGACCATTGCTTGTTCTGGCTATCCCCCACTTCGCCTATGGGGGTGTGTCAAACATATATGCCTAGTTATATCTAGGCTTAGTTTATGTGTTTATAGTTGTCTAGGCTATAGTGAGTTTAGCCTTAGGGGGTACAAAGTTTCTCTCGACATTCTACTTGTACCCCTTCCCTTTTCCTAGTCAACCATTCTCGCCTAAGATTCTAACATGCCCTTGTCAAATTCGTCTTTGACGAAAAATTATCGAAGCGCGATGTGCTTCGTGCGGTTGACGAACCCTAGTTTGTTCGCAATCTTGATGGCGCTCTGGTTGTCGCAGTGAAGGCAAAAAGTGGGCGAAGTTGGAATTTTTGCCTCTTGCAGCAGCTCTTGCAGGTAAAGTAATTTGCGAACTGTAGCTGTCGCGGCGATGTACTCTGCTTCAGCCGTTGACAGGGCAACCAGTTCCTGCTTCTGCTAGTTCCAGGAGATTGGGCCCATTGGCTCAAGGCGGAAAACAAAGCCGGTTCGTGACCGTCGATTTGCAGGGTCAGCGGTGTGATCTGCGTCCACGTAGCCGGTGATGTTGAAGGAGGTTGTTGTCAACGTGGAGTAGGAGAGCACGGTGCCAGGTGTGGAGACAAAGTACTGTAGGGTGCGCTCCAGGTCCAACTAGTTCTCAACTACTGGCTTGCGTGAGTACTGTGCCAGTTGGCTGGCGATATATGAAAGGTCCGGTCGGCAAGAGACAGAGGCAAACAGCAGGCACCCCAGTTGCTTCTGGTACAATTGGAGTCCTGCGGGTGATAGGGGTTTGTTGTCTGGTTTGTAGTTGGGGCTGGGAGTGCGATAAGGAGTTGAGAGTGGTGCGGTCAAAATTTTGAAGCGTTCTCCCAGCTGCTCTGTGTACTTGGAGGCTGACAGATGAATTCCTTCTGGCGCGTAGGTGATGTTCAGTCCCAGGAACTGTGTGACGCTGCGCTAGGTTCTCCTCGAACTGGTTGAGAAGCTTGTTGCAAGTGCCGGTGTATAGCAGGTTGTCGACGTATACTGTCAAGAGGATGAAATCGCCGTTGAAGTGAAGGCGGTACATTCCTGAGTCGTGCGGCAGGTGCCTGAAGCCGATCTCCAGAAGTGTTTTGTGTAGGTGCTGCTACTAGAGGCGCGACGCATGTTTGATCCCATAGAGGGATTTATTTAGCTGACAGACCTCGGGGTCTCCTTCCCCGTAGGTGTGCGGCTTCTCCATGACAATGGTTGCATCCACCAACTCATACAAAAATGTGTTATTGACGTTGATCTGCCGTAGTGGAAGATGCTTAGCGGCTGCGATGGCGAGTAGAATTCGCACACAGGTATGGCGGCTCACGTGGGCGAAAGTCTGGTCAAAGTCGATGCCGTGGCGCTGGTCGTACCCGCGTAGGACCCATCGTGCCTTGAAGCGCTTGATTCTGTCAGCGCCTATCTTCAAACAAAACACCCATTTTCCGCTTAGCACCCTCCTCCCCTTCACAGCTGCACGATCGATTAGAACCGATGTATCGCGCGACTCCAGCGCTTTCAGCTCCGCGTCCATAGATGTATGCCATTCCTTGGCGTGGGGGCTTGTGAGAGTCTGTCGCGGGTTTTTAGGCTTGGTGATGCGCAGGGCTGTAGTGATTGCCGTATGCAGACCGAGAAATTGGAGGCCTTTGACGGTGGATGCGCCTTTGGCTTCCTGAGGAGTGACTTCAACCACGTCGTCGTCATCGCTCTCGTGAGTAGGTGGTGAATTGCTTGGGGGATCATGGTGACGGGACGGACCAGTTGTGGGGAGGTCGTCGTCGTCGCATGAACGAGGAGGTACACCGTGATGTTCGTCGGCGGGGTCGCGGTCAAGTGCTGCTGCAGCTGCCTCATCTTCTGGCGAGGCGAAGCTGCAGCCGTTGTTGGCATAGGCCTGTGCAACGTTGCTGCGCTGGTCCTCAATCCACTGCTCCAAGGTAAGCCGCTCGTAGAAGAGGATGCCACGCGCGGGTACAATCTTGTTGTTGTTGGTATTCATTTCCGAGTCCCAGGTGAACGCCCAACGTGCGCGTTCAGTGAACTTGCCGATGGTGGCGGATGTCGGCCTATACTGCACCATGCACCCCCAGACCCTCAGCATGGAGGTGTCTCCCCTTGTTCCGATCCACTTCATATGTGGGGAGAGATTTCCCCTGTTCGCCGTGGTGGACAGGAGGTTGTGAAGCCGCACAGCGTGGTTCATGGCGTGCGGCCAGTACTTCTTTGGGAGGCTGGACTGGTTCATGAGGGCGGAGACCTTCGTCATGAGAGTGCGGTTGACCTGCTCTGCGACGCCTTGCTGCTGGTGAGTGTAGGGGAGTGAGATGTGTTGCTTAATCCCCTTCTCCGTGAGAAACCCTTGCAGCTCGTTGCTGTGAAATTCCTTGGCACCATTTGTCTGACAAAATTTCAGCTTCTTCCCTGATTCCCGTTGCACGTGTGCCAGCCAGATGCCGAAGGTCTGAGGAGCCTTGGAGCGGACGTCAACGTTGGTGACCCAGACGTAGCATGAGTATGCATCGACGAAGGTGATGTTGGAATATATACATGTAACTGCCTGTAGCTGTAGTTTAGTGTAGCTATGATAAACTGTTGGGGGTGCACCATTCTTGGTTCTTGCCTATATCCTTGTACTGTTTCTCATTATTGAACACCTTTCATTCTTTCTCGACTTTTCTCCTTGTCCAAATCCTTTGACATTCAACCCCAGCATGTCTCCTAAGGACACTCCTATACCCTCCTAGCTACTATTCTAACATGGTATTAGATGCCAAACTTATATATAGCTTACATTGTGTAGGCTGTAGTGGGGTAGCCCATAAGGGGTACAACCCAATTAGGGTTAGTACTTGTACCCAACTCTTTGCTAGTTCATTCATTCTCGTTCGTTACTTTGACATGGTTTCAGAGCAGGTCCCTTCTAGGACTGTTTTTTGGGCCCACCACCTGCTGCCCTGCTAGCCACCCTCGCGACTCGTAGGCCCCCTAGGCCCCGACCCGTCGCCTCTAGCCCGGCCCCTTGGCCCCGTCGCCCCTAGCCACGGCCCCTTGGCCCCGTCGCCCCTAGCCGCGGCCCCTTGGCCCCGTCGCCCCGTCGCTCTAGTCTCGGCCCCTAGCGACCCGTCGCCCCGTCGCCCTAGCCTCGGCCCCTCGCGACCCGTCGCCCCGTCGCCCTAGCCTCGGCCCCTAGCGACCCGTCGCCCCGTCGCCCTAGCCTCGGCCCCTAGCGACCCGTCGCCCATAGCCGCGGCCCCTTGGCCCCGTCGCCCCTAGCCGCGGCCCCTTGGCCCTGTTGCCCCTTGCCGCGGCCCCTAGCGACCCGTTGCCCCGTCGCCCCTAGCCACGAGCCCGTCGCCCCGTAGCCCCGTCGCCCCTAGCAGCGGGCCCGTCGCCCCGTCGCCCTAGCCTCGGCCCCACGGCCCCAACCGACCCGTCGCCCAGTCGCACCTCGCCGCGGCCCCTCGCGACCCGTCGCCCCTAGCCGCGGCCCCGTCGCCTCTAGCCTCGGCCCCTCGCGACCCGTCGCCCCAAGCCGCGGCCTCGTCGCCTCGTCGCCCTAGCCTCAGCCCCCAGCGACCCGAGATCCGTCGCCCCATCCCCCCCCCCCCCCCCCCCCCCCTCGGCTCGGCCAATCGCGACCCGTCGCCCTTAGCCGCGGCCCCGTCGCCCCGTCGCCCTAGCTTTGGCCCCTCGCGACCCGTCGCCCTAGCCTCGGCCCCGCCCCTCGGCCCCTCGGCCCCTTGGCCCCCCTTCGTGTTTAGCCCCTCGGCCCCTAGGCCCTTCGGCCCTGCCCCTCAGCCCCTCGGCCCCTAGGCCCCAGGCCCCTTGGCCCCTTGGCCCCTCGGCCCCTAGGCCCCTTCGTGTTTGGCCCCTCGGCCCCGCCCCTCGGCCCCTAGGCCCCAGGCCCCTCGACCCCTTGCCCCCTCGGCCCATTGCCCCCCCCCCCTTCGTGTTTGGCCCCTAGGCCCCTTGACCCCGGCCCCTCGGCCCCTAGGCCCCAGGCCCCTCGGCCCCTTGGCCTCTCTGCCCCTGCTGCTACTGCTACTGCTGCTGCTGCTACTGCAGCTCCTGCGTACTGCGCCACAATGGCCTCGCTTCAGTTTGACATGTGGCTCGATGACCTGCAGCTGTACCTACTGAGCGATTCTAAGGACAGTGTCTCGCTGTTTGACCTAGCGTCAGGCGCCGCCACTGCCCCTCCCACCACAGCTGACAGTGCGACCCGCTCAAAGTGGCTTACTCGCGACGTTGCTGCCCGGTTAGCCATTTGCAACCACCTGCTGTTAGCCGAATGCGCTCATTTTGGACAGCACAGGACAGCACAGGCCGACGCTGTAGTCGCTCGCTACTCCTCCCCTGTCACTGCTGCTCTAGGCCGCCTGCTTCTGCCCTACCTGTTCCCCGAGCTGTCCGCCTTTGCCACAGTCGGGGACCTGGTTTCCCACCTTCGCGCTAGCGACGCTCGCTACCGCGCTGCCGCCCCCGCTGAGTTCCTTGACAAGAACCAGCCCCCGATGTTCATCACCCTCTACTTCATAGTCACTCGCCTCCCTGACTCTCTTCGCTCTGTCAGGGACCACTTTCTCTCTCTTGACCCCACCTCCCCCACTGTTGACCTCCTCGAGCAGCATCTCCTCGCAGCTAAGACTAGTGCAGTTGGTGTAGGTGCTGCTCGTGGCACTCTGCGCCCGCCCTTCTTTGAGGGGTGCTCCCCCTCCCCCCTTGCCCCCTCCTACACCTCTGCTGCTGCTGCAGACGTCTCTGTTGCTGAGGACGTCGGGGCTGCTTCTGCTAGTGCGAAGCGCAGCAGCAGCAAGGGCAAGGGTGCCAGGGGTGGTGGGGGTGGCAGCGGTGGTGGTGGAGGTGGCAGCGGGAGTAGTGGTGGGGGCAGCAGTGGAGGTGGTGGCGGCGGTGGGACTGTTGGCGGGAGTGGGGGCTATGTTGGCGGCGGTGGAGGCAGCGGTGGGAGTGGCGGCAGTGGAGGCGGTGGGACTGGTGGCGGTGGGACTGGCGCTCGGCGTGGTGTTTCTGGAGGTGGCCAACGTCAGCAACAGCAGCGTCAGAGCAAGACCCAGTCGCCCCAGCAGCTTCGTGAGTGGTTTTTGCAGCGTGGGGCGTCTGGGGGTAGTGTCAGCTGCCCGTATGTCATTCGCACTGGTGACCGTGCTGGTCAGAGGGCGGGCGGCTCCACACTCAGCACCGCTGCTTCTCCCGCCTTGACGGCACTTGGCGTGCTGAGTTTGGTGACGACGTCGAGCTCCCTCGCTAGGCGGATCTTCTTAGGTCTAGGGTTGCTATCTTTGACCTAGACTTTGATGCTATTCTTTCTGCTATGTATGCTTTGTCTATTAGTGCTGAGGGTGACTGTTATCGGTGTGTGCCGCCACACCCTGGTATTGCCGCTGCTGCTCTAGGTGCTAGTGAGTCTGGTACTCTCCCTGGTACTGCGCCTGCTGGGGCCTTGCACACCTTCACGTTGGACTCAGGCGCCTCACGCTGTTTCTGTCGTGACAGCACCACCCTCACTCCTCTCCCTGCACCTGTCCCGATCAGACTGGCTGACCCCTTTGGGGGCCCGGTCGTGGCCCGTTCCTCCACTGTACTCCCGTGTCCGGCGGTTCTGTCCGGCTAACTATCAGGTCTTCACCTCCCCTCGTTCTCTACAAACTTGGTGAGTACCGCTGCCCTTCAGGATGCGATGGTCACTACCACCACTCCTGGACGCCAGCATGTGTCGATCTGCACATGTACTCGGACGGGTCGTCACCTGGCCACGTTCACTCGTCGGCCAGGGTCGAGTATGTACACACTCGCTACCGAGCCTTTTTTGGTAGCTGCGTCTGCTCAGGTGTCAGCATCAGGTCAGGTTCCACCCCCTTGCTCGTGTCGCCTCCTGTCGCACCAGACCCTTCTCTGGCACCACCGCCTGGGTCACCCCTCCTTGCCACGCCTTCATTGCATGCACTCCCGTCTCCTTGTCTCTGGTCTTCCCTGGTCTCTGCCTCCCCTGCCTCCCTCGCCTTCTCTGCCCTGCCTTCCTTGCATCGAGGGGCGGCAGCGCGCCGCTCCTCACTCCTCCTCATTTCCCTCGATGACTGCTCCCATGCAGACTCTCCACATGGACGTGTGGGTCCCCGCTCGCATCACTGGACAAGGCCGTGAGCGCTACTTTCTGCTGGTGGTTGACAACAACACGCGGTACACCACGGTCTTCCCCATGCGCAGCAAGGGTCAGGTCGTTGATGTCTTGATCCCCTGGATCCGCGCAGTCCATCTCCAGCTCCACAGGCGGTTCAGTACGGACCTTCCTGTCCTACATCTGCACTCTGACAGAGGTGGTGAGTGCTTCTCCAACCTCTTGAGCGACTTTTGTCGTGGGGAGGGCATCCTCCAGTCATTCACACTTCCGAACTCACCTCAGCAAAATGGGATTGCTGAGCGCTGCATTGGCTTAGTCATGGAGGTCGCTCGTACCTCCATGATCCATGCGGCTGCTCCCCGTTTTCTATGGTCGTCTGCAGTCCAGTGCGCTGCGCATCAGCTCAACCTCTGGCCCTGTGTCTCCTTGCCGGAGACCTCGCCCACACTGCGTTGGACGGGGAAGGTTGGCGATGCGTCTGTGTTCCAGCTCTAGGGTTCTCGTTCCTTTGTCCGCAATCCGTCAGCGGACAAGCTCTCCGCCCGCGCTATTCTATGCGTCTTCCTTGGCTTTGTCCTTGACACGCCTGGTTGGCAGTTTTACCACCCTACCTCGCGCCGTGTCCTCCCCTCTCAGGATGTCACGTTTGACGAGTCGGTTCCTTTTTACCGTCTCTTCCCCTACCGCTCTGCCCCTCTCCCTCCCCCGCCGCTCTTCCTTGTTCCAGGTCCCCCTCCGGTAGGCCCCCTTCCTCCTCAAGGTCTTGCTCCCTCAGGTGTCTCTCAGGTAGACCCACCCCCTGGTGCTATGCCTGGTGAGGTAGCTGTGGACTCAGGTGCTGCTAGAGGTACTGCGTCTGGGGGTGCTGAGCTTGGGGGTGCTGGGCCTGGGGGTGCTGAGCCTTGGGGTGCTGAGACTGGGGGTGCTGAGCCTGGGGGTGTTGAGACTGGGGGTGCTGAGCGTGGGGGTGCTGAGCCTGGGGGTGCTGAGCCTGCGGGTGTTGAGCTTGGGGGTGCTGAGTTGGAGGGTGCGGAGTCTAGAGGTGCTGAGCCTCAGGGTGCTGCTTCGTCTGGAGGTTCTGCTGGTGCTTCGCCGAGAGTGTCTTTGCAGCAGCTGCGTGAGTGGTTTGTTCGGCGCGCACGCCTTCGGAGTGGAGCTACCAGAGCTAGAGGTGCTGGAGCTGCTTGAGCTGGAGGTGCTGGAGTTGCTGATGGAGCTGGTGTTACTGGAGGTACTGCGGCTAGTGGTCCTGGAGGTGCTCGTACCCGGGGTACTGGAGCTGCCGGGACTGGTGGTGTTGGGGGTGCTGGAGCTGGAGGAGCTGGCGCTGTTTACCCTGGTGGCGCTGTGCGACCGCGACCGTACTTCGTTCCCTTGCTTTAGCAGGTTTTTGGTACCCCGTCTTGTGCTGGCCTCACTCCTCCCCTCCTGTGTCCACCGTCTGACCTGTCATAGCCGACGTTACAGCCGGCCTATCCACTGCCTGCTCCTTCTCCTTACACTGAGCGGTCTGGCGGTCTTACAGAGCGTCGTGAGCCTATGTCTCGTCCTGTCTCGCCTGTTCGCACTGCTAGTCGCGTTCCTCGTTCGTGTCCTCCTCCTGTCCCCGGCACGCACGCTATGACACTTCGTCCTTCCTGTTTTCCACTTCGTGTTCCTCTGCCTGCTCCTTTTGAGCCCTCTCTTCCTGAGGTCCCTGACCTTGAGTCTGACCGCGCTCGTGCTGCCAGTCCCACTGTCTCTCATTTCCTCGCCACTGCGTTCTCTGACCCTTCTTTTGAGTCTGCTGCTGCGTCTGCTCTCGTTGCTGAGCTGCTTGACTTTGCTGCTGCCTGCCGTCTAGACTACGCCTCTGCTCTTGTTGTTGAGTGTGCGTCTGCCAGTCCTCCGTCCGTCGGGGGTGAGTATTCTCTTGGCATGGACGTCATTGAGGACAGGCATGAGGACTTCGAGTGTGTTGCAGCTGCTGTACCTCGTTTCGCTTCCATGCTGCTTGCCCCTGAGGGAGACCCGGATGCTCCAGACATCCCGACCCCGCGCTCTTACGCAAAGGTGATTACGGGTCCTTACTCCTCTCAGTGGCAGGCAGCCATGGATGCCGAGATGGCATCCTGGAAGTCCACAGGCACCTACATCGACGAGGTTCCCCCACCTGGGGCAAACATAGTCGATGGCATGTGGATTTTCAGGGTGAAGCGGCCGCCGGGTTCTCCACCTGCCTTCAAGGCGCGTTACGTTGCTCGAGGCTTCAGTCGGCGACAGGGGGTTGACTACTTCCAGACCTTTTCCCCCACCCCGAAGATGACTACTCTTCAGGTGTTGCTGCACGCCGCTGCTCAGCGTTACTACGAGTTGCACTCTCTGGACTTCAGCACAGCTTTCCTGCAGGGCAGCCTGCACGAGGAGATCTGGCTGCGCCGCCCACCTGGCTTCACTGGGTCGTTTCCTGCAGGTACCCAGTGGAGCCTCCGGCGGCCAGTCTACGGTCTCCGCCAGGCGCCTCGCGAGTGGCACAACACACACTGAGGACTACACTTGCGGCTCTTGGGTTTGCTCCTTCTACTGCTGACCCGTCGCTGTTTCTACGCACCGACACCTCGCTGCCGTCGTTCTACGTCCTCGTGTACGTCGACGAACTCGTCTTTGCCACTGCTGACACTGAAGCACTGACCCTTGTGAAGTCGGAGCTGCAGAAGAGACACACCTGCACTGACCTGGGTGAATTGCGCAGCTATCTTGGCTTGCAGATCACCCGAGACAGAGCACGGCGCACCATCACCCTGACTCAGTCACACATGGTGCACCAGGTCCTTCAGCGCTTCGGCTTCCAGTTCTCCTCGCCACAGCCCACTCCTCTCTCTACCGGCCACTCGCTCTCAGCTCCACCTTCGAACGAGTCCGTAGAGCCGAGTGGTCCGTACCCAGAGCTTGTGGGGACCCTCATGTACCTTATGACGTGCACACGACCTGACCTCGCGTACCCTCTTAGCCTCCTGGCTCGCTACGTGGCTCCCGGTAGGCACCGAAAGGTGCACTGGGATGCTGCGAAGAGGGTACTGCGCTACTTGTGCAGTACGTTAGGCATGGGGCTCGTGCTTGGAGGACGGGGTCCGGTTGTCCTCACTGGTCATGCAGACGCTTCCTGGGTTGACGACTCAGTTACGCAGCGGTCGTCACAGGGTTACACCTTCAGCCTCGGTTCCGGCTCTGTTTCCTGGCGGTCTACCCGCTCGTCTTCGGTTCTCAGCTCCAGTTGTGAGGCTGAGATCTACGCAGGGGCCATGGCTGCACAGGAGCTACGCTGGCTCACCTACCTGCTGACTGACTTGGGAGAGCAGCCTCGTTCGCCTCCAGTTCTGTACGTAGACAACAAGGCCATGATTGCCTTATGACAGGAGCACAGACTGGAGCACAGAACAAAGCACATCGCTCTGCGATACTTCCTTGCTCGAGAGTTGCAGCAGCGTGGCCAGCTTGGTCTTGCGTACGTGGCCACTAGGGCCAACACTGCCGATATATTCACCAAGGCACTTCCGCCTGGTGATCATCATTGCTTCGCTACTGTGTTAGGCCTTGTGCCTACTTTGCCTCACTTGCTTACTGCTTGACTCTGCTTGTACTGTGATGTATATATATACATGCATGCTTGCACTTGCTAGGGTATGATCACGGTATTGTTTGTTCTCTTTTATATAACTTTGCATGTGAACTGGCCTTGTGGCCCTTTGCTTATGCTCGGACTGTGTGGTGACTTTGTGATCCACCCTGAGCTTGCTTTGCTTTTCTTGACTGGTCTTGTGACCACTTGTTCTCCCCCACTTTGCCTCTGGGGGTGTGTCAAAATTATATATAGCTTACATTGTGTAGGCTGTAGTGGGGTAGTCCATAAGGGGTACAACCCAATTAGGGTTAGTACTTGTACCCAACTCTTTGCTAGTTCATCCATTCTCGTTCGTTATTTTGACATTAGAGTGGTTACGACCCAATGGGCCCACCGTATTTTAGTCCTCGCATGGGGTCCGCCTCGCTGGCGCCTGTCGTTTTTTTTTTTTTTTTTTTTTTTTTTTTTTTTTGTTCTGCCCTTCGCACGCCCCGGGTGTGCGTCGGTTTCTGCCCGTCGCACGCCCCGGGCGTGCGTCGGTTTCTGCCCGTCGCACGCCCCGGGCGTGTGGCGGTTTCTTCTCGTCGTACGCCCCGGGCGTGCGTCGGTTTCTGCCCGTCGCGCGCCCCCAGCACGCGACGGTGCTCTGCGCGTCGCTCGCCCCCTGCGTGCGACGGTTTTCTGCCCGTCGCGCGGGGGCCCCGCTGCCCTGCTTCCCGTCGTCCCCGCCGCCCACTTCCTTCTCCCTCTCCTACTTCGCGTGCAGCAGTTTGGGTGGGGGGAGGGGAGGGGA
The DNA here is from genome assembly GCA_947471745.1 of Closterium sp. Naga37s-1. Taxonomy (NCBI): domain Eukaryota; kingdom Viridiplantae; phylum Streptophyta; class Zygnematophyceae; order Desmidiales; family Closteriaceae; genus Closterium; species Closterium sp. Naga37s-1. Next base: position 2,291,668 of record CANJKZ010000861.1, read on the forward strand.
GGGTGTTGGGGGGACTTGTTGGGGGACCCCTCCCCCTGGTGCTCCTACTGCGCGCAACGGTTTCTGCATGCCCGTGCGCCCTGCAGTCGCATGTGCAGCTCATACCCCCCCCCCCCCCCCCCCCCCGCCCCCCCCCCTTGTTCTCCTCCATCTCCCTGCTGCGCGTGCAGCACTTTGGGGGGAGGAGGGGGGGAAAGGGTGTGAGGGGGTGGCGGATGTGTTTCAGCAGCAGTAGCTGCCACCACGCCTCCTCCTCTCTCACGGCTGCACCTGCTGCTGTGGGGGGAGAGGGTGTGAGGGGGTGGCAGATGTGTTTCAGCAGCAGCAGCTGCAGCCACGCCTCCTCCTCTCGGCTGCACCTGCTGCTGTGGAAGAGGGTGTGAGGGGGTGGCGGATGTGCCTCAGCAGCAGCAGCTGCCGCCACGTCTTTTTTTTTTTTCATGGCTGCGCCTGCTGCTGTGGGGGGAGTGGGGGAGAGGGTATGAGGGGGTGGCAGATGCTTTTCAGCAGCACCAGCTGCCGCCACGCCTCCTCCTCTCTCACGTCTGCGCCCGCTGCTGCGGAGAGAGGGTGTGAGGGGGTGGCGGATGTGCCTCAGCAGCAGCAGCTGCTGCCACGCCTCCTCCCCTCTCACGGCAGCGCCTGCTGTTGTGGGGGGAGTGGGGGAGAGGGTGTGAGGGGTGGCGGATGTTTTTCGTGCGACCTGCGGTCGCCCACGCAGCCCCTGCACCGCCCCCCCAGCCCCCCCCTTCTCCTCAGTCCCCCTGCTGATCGTACAGCAGTGGGGGGGGGGGGGGGGTATGGGGGTAGCGGGAAGGGATCTGCAGTACCAGCCCCCCCCACCCCCCCCCCCCCCCCCCCTTCTCCTCCATCCCCCTGCTGCGGGTGCAGCAGTGGGGGGAGGGGATCTGCAGCACCAGCCCCCCCCCCCCTCCCCCTCCCCCTTCTCCTCCATCCCCCTGCTGCGGGTGCAGCAGTGGGAGGAGGGTATGTGAGTGCCCCTCGTACCCCCTTGTGAGTGCCCCTCGCACCCCCTCGTGAGTGCCCCTCGCACCCCCTCGTGAGTGCCCCTCGCACCCCCTCATGTGTGCCCCTTGCACCCCCTCGTGAGTGCCCCTCGCACCCCCTCGTGAGTGCCCCGCACCCCCTCGTGAGTGCCCCTCGCACCCCCTCGTGAGTGCCCCTCGCACCCCTTCGTGAGTGCCCCTCGCACCGGGTATGTGAGTGCCCCTCGCACCCCCTCGTGAGTGCCCCTCGCACCGGGTATGTGAGTGCCCCTCGCACCCCCTCGTGAGTGCCCCTCCCACCCCCTCGTGAGTGCCCCTCGCACCCCCTCGTGAGTGCCCCTCGCACCCCCTCGTGAGTGCCCCTTGCACCCCCTCGTGAGTGCCCCTCGCACCCCCTCGTGAGTGCCCCTCGCACCCCCTCGTGAGTGCCCCTCGCACCCCCTCGTGAGTGCCCCTCGCACCCCCTCGTGAGTGCCCCTTGCACCCCCTTGTGAGTGCCCCTCGCACCCCCTCGTGAGTGCCCCTCGCACCCCCTCGTGAGTGCCCCTCGCCCCCCCCCTTCTCCTCCATCCCCCTGCTGCGGGTGCAGTAGTGGGGGGGGGGGGAGGGGGGGGGTTTGGGGTGGCGGGAAGGGATCTGCAGTACCAGCCCTCCCCGCCCCCCCCCCCTTCTCCTCCATCCCCCTGCTGCGGGTGCAGCAGTGGGGGGGAGGGGATCTGCAGCACCAGCCCCCTCCGCCCCCCCCGCCCCCCCCCCCCTCCCCCCCCCCCCCTTCTCCTCCATCCCCCTGCTGCGGGTGCAGTAGTGGGGGGGGGGTATGGGGGTGGCGGGTGTGCGTAGCCAGGAGCCCATCACCTCCTCCTCTCTCTCCCTACTGCACCTGTTGTTGTGTTGGGAGAAGGGGGGGGGAGCTTGGAGGTGTGAGGGGGTGGCGAGAGAGATTCTGCCTAGCCAGCAGCCACCCCTCCTCTCTCTCTCACGGCCGCGCGTGCCACTGTGGGGGGGAGGGTGAGGCGGTGGCGGAAGACAGCCAGGCATCGGCAGCTGCCGCCACATGCACCTTATTCTTTTGCTTGCTTCTATCTTGGCTGAGGGGTTGTTGCAGCTGAATATGCCACCACTGCACCGGTTGTCACTGCTCTTGCCTACTGCTGCTTTACTCTGCACAAACTCCTGCTGCAAGCAATTATGGGGGTGTGTTGGAATATATACATGTAACTGCATGTAGCTGTAGTTTAGTGTAGCTATGATAAACTGTTGGGGGTGCACCATTCTTGGTTCTTGCCTATATCCTTGTACTGTTTCTCATTATTGAACACCTTTCATTCTTTCTCGACTTTTCTCCTAGTCCAACTCCCTCGACATTCAACCCTAGAATGTCTCCTAAAGACACTCCTATACCCTCCTAGCTACTATTATAATAGGTGAGGGTGTTACCCTCACCGTTGACTCCTTCGTAAGTTATCACGATATAGTCGCTTTAGACTTTCTGCAGTTTCTTGTAGCGGTTGGTGCTTGGCTCCAGCGTAGGTTAAGCTTGATGCGTGAGGGCAGAAGTGGGGCAGACGGTGCAGGTGGTTGGTTGTATTGTGCTGAGCGGTTCCATGCCGTCGGGGCGCAACAGAGCTCCAGGTTGGAAAACTTTGGCACAGAGGCAATTGTTGAATGTCTGGCACGAGGGGTGGCCAAGTCGCTGGTGCCAAAGGTCATATTCTGCGCGGACTCCTGGGGTGCGCAGGTAAAGAGCCAGATATTTGGCTGCCTCTGCTTCTGTCTCTTGAGGGATGTGGAGCACGGGTCCTTCTTCCTCTCCTGGTTCTGCTTTGTCTTCCTCTTCCTCTGCTTCTGGTTCTATTGCTGTCTCTCCTTCTACAGGTGCTGTTGTGAGGTAGAGCGCGAGGAAGTTGTGATTGGGGATGATGTTGAGCGGAGTTCTGGTGCCTTCGATGAAGCGTGCGAAGGGATCTGGGCGCGAGAGGGGTCCGTGAGCATCATGTTGTGGAGTTGCAGGTACGTTGCCCTCCTCAATTTCTGACCAGGTGTAGTCCCAAGTTTGAGATGAGCGAGGCGGTGATGGGAGATTGCGCGGAGGTCGGCCGATAGGAACTACAACTCTTGGTGGTGTTTGCTCAGCAACGATTTCTCTCGCTGCCTCCTCTAGTTCTTCGCAGGTGAGCTCCCCTTCAGCCAAGCCCCAGGCTCCGATGTTGCCCCAGCCTCCTCCACCGATGCCTCCGCCAGTTCCCCAGCCACTCACAGTGCCAGATGCACCAGTTGCTGATCCCCATGTTGCTCCACCGTTGTCTGTTCCCCAACCTCCGGCTCGTGCAGATTCTTCATCCCATCCTGCCCCAAGTCGTTCCTGATATAAATGGTTGTCAAAGGAATGAATGAGAATGAATGAACTATGAAACAGTCGGGTACAAGTACTAACCCTAATTGGGTTGTACCCCTTATGGGCTACCCCACTATAGCCTACACAAATGTAAGCACGTATAACATTCTGACACACCTCCATAGGCAAAGTGGGGGAGAACAAGTGGTCACAAGACCATTCATGAAAAGTAAAGCAAGCTCAGGGTGGATCACAAAGTCACCACACAGTCCGAGCACAAGCAAAGGGCCATAAGGCCAGTTCACATGCATAGTTATATAAAAGAGAACAAATAATACCGTGATCATACCCTAGCAAGTGTAAGCATGCAGGTATATGTATAGATCACAGTACAAGCAAAGTCACTCAGTGAGCAAGTAAGGCAAAGTAGGCACAAGGCCTAACATAGTAGAGAAGCGCTGATGATCACCAGGCGGAAGTGCCTTGTGAAAAGAAGGGGGTTCACTAGAAAGCAGCAGGATACATATAGGAAACCCTAAGGGGTTGTACTCGCTATAGAGTACCCCACTGCAGGCTAGAGAACAATGACATTCTGACACACCCCCATAGCCAAAGTGGGGTGTAATCAGCAGAGCAAGCAAAGCAGAACAAGCTCAGGGTGGATCACAATGTCACCACACATTCTGAGCACAAGTACAAGAAGCAATAGTTTAAAGTTCACAATTATGAGCAAAGCTAGAGGCTTTCGCAGAGGGCAAGTGAGGAGGAGGAGGCGAGAGTGAGAGGAGAGGAGATAGGAGGCGACGGCTGAAGCTGCAGACACACGGGCAACAGGAGTCACACTGGCACAGCGGCTACCGGAACAACGCTCCGGACTACTGGAGTAACTGGCTCCGCGGCTAAAAGTAGCGGCAGACGAGCAACGGACCCACGGGCGACTGGCACAGCTGGCTGCGACTGGGCTACCGGAGCAACTCCCCGGACTACAGGTGCTGCTGGCGACACGACGGCAACCTCAGTTCAACCTCCCCAAACAGTCCCACTCCCCCTAACACACACCCCCTGCTTCACCCCTAGCTCCACTCCCCCTTCACCCCCCTTAGTACCACTCCGACGGCTCCAACAGTCCACCCCCCTCAGCGGCAGCTGCAGCACTGGGAGACGGAGGAGGAGGAGGAGCAGGGGACGGCACACAGAAGCTGCACCCCCATACCCCCCACCCCCAAACCCTAATTCAGGAGAACGGGCAGCAGCAGGGGTGGGGCGCCATCAGAAGCACGGGGGACAGCGGGCAGCGCAGGGGCAGCGAAGAACGGGCCGCCCACGGGCCTGGCACAGCCGCCCGAACCGCGCGCAGGCGGCCCGAGCCGCGCGCGGGCCTGGCGCAGCCCGTACGGGCCGCGCGCGGGCCTGGCGCAGCCCGTACGGGCCGCGCGCGGGCCTGGCGCAGCCCGTACGGGCCGCGCGCAGGCTGTACGAGCCGCGCGCAGGCCACGACGGGCGACGGGGGGCGACGCGCGGGTCCCCGTCGCCCGTCGCAGCGCCTCCCGGGAGCGACGCGCGGAGTGACGGGGCAGAAACCCGCCGCGGGCCTCGGGGCGCACGGCGGGCAGACAACCGCCGCGCGCCTCGGGGCGCACGGCGGGCAGAAAACCGCCGCGCGCCTCGGGGCGCACGGCGGGCAGAAAACCGCCGCACACTCCGAGCGCGCGGCGGGATGAAAAATCCGTCGCACGCCACGGGGCGTGCGACACAGAGAGTAGCAGTAGCAGCGGAAGCAGTGAGGTGGTGAGCCCACCCACAGGATCGACCCAAGGGGATCGACCTGCTCTGATAGCATGAAAACATTAGGAGGTAGAGAAGTTTAGAATGAAGAAGAAGGGGGTTCACTAGAAAGCAGCAGGATACATATAGGAAACCCTAAGGGGTTGTACTCGCTATAGAGTACCCCACTGCAGGCTAGAGAACAATGACATTCTGACACCTTGGTGAATATATCAGCAGTGTTGGCCCTAGTGGCCACGTACACAAGACGAAGCTGGCCACGCTACTGCAACTCTCGAGCAAGGAAGTATCGCAGAGCGATGTGCTTTGTTCTGTGCTCTAGTCCATGCTCTTGACACAAGGCAATCATGGCCTTTTGTCTACATACAGAACTAGAGGCGAACGAGGTTGCTCTCCCAAGTCAGTCAGCAGGTAGGTGAGCCAGCGTAGCTCCTGTGCAGCCATGGCCCCTACGTAGATCTCAGCCTCACAACTGGAGCTGAGAACCGAAGACGAGCGGGTAGACTGCCAAGAAACGGAGCCGGAACCGAGGCTGAAGGTGTAACCTTGTGATGACCGCTGCGTAGCTGAGTCGTCAACCCAAGAAGCGTGACCAGTGAGGACAAATGGACCCCGTCCTCCAAGCACGAGCCCCATGCCTGACGAACTGCACAAGTAACGCAGTACCCTCTTCGCAGCATCCCAGTGCACCTTTCGGTGCCTACCGGGAGCCACGTAGCGAGCCAGGAGGCTGAGAGGATACGCAAGGTCAGGTCGTATGCACGTCATCAGATACATGAGGCAACCCACAAGCTCTGGGAACGGACCACTTGGCTCTACGCACTCGTCCGAAGGTGGAGCTGAGAGCGAGTGGCTGTAGACATAGGAGTGGGCTGTGGAGAGGAGAACTGGAAGCCGAAATGCCGAAGGACCTGGTGCACCATGTGTGACTTAGTCAGGGTGATGGTGTGCCGTGCTCTGTCCCGAGTGATCTGCAAGCCAAGATAGCTGCGCAATTCACCCAGGTCAGTGAAGGTGTGTCTCTTCTGCAGCTCCGACTTCACAAGGGTCAATGCCTCAGTGTCAGCAGTGGCAAAGACCTGGTCGTCGACATACACTAGGATGTAGAATGGCGGCAGCGACGTGTCGGTGCGTAGAAACAGCGACGGGTCAGCACTAGAAGGAGTAAACCCAAGAGCCGCAAGTGTAGTCCTCAGTGTGTCGTGCCACTCGCGAGGCACCTGGCAGAGATCGTAGACTGGCCGCCGGAGGCTCCACTGGGTACCTGCAGGAAGCGACCCAGTGAAGCCAGGTGGGCGGCGCAGCCAGATCTCCTCGTGCAGGTTGCCCTGCAGGAAAGTTGTGCTGAAGTCCAGAGAGTGCAACTCGTAGTCACGCTGAGCAGCCACGTGCAGTTACACCCAAAGAGTAGTCATCTTCGGGGTGGGGGAGAAGGTCTGGAAGTAGTCGACCCCCTGTCCCTGACTGAAGCCTCGAGCAACGTAACGCGCCTTGAAGGCAAGCGGAGAACCCGGCGGCCGCTTCACCCTGAAAATCCACATGCCATCGACTACGTTCGCCCGAGACGGGGGAACTGCGTCGACGTAGGTGCCTGTGGACTTCCAAGATGCCATCTCGGCATCCGTGGCTGCCTGCCACTAAGAGGAGTAAGGACCCGTAATCGCCTCTGCGTAAGAGCGCGGGGTCGGGATGTCTGGTGCATCCGGGTCTCCCTCAGGGGCAAGCAGCATGGAAGCGAAACGAGGTACAGCAGCTGCAAGACACTCAAAGTCCTCCTGCCTGTCCTCCAGGACGTCCGTGCCAAGAGCACACTCACCCCCGACGGACGGAGGACTGGCAGACTCAGACTAAGCAACAAGAGCAGTGGCGTAGTCTAGACGACAGGTAGCAGCAAAGTCAACCAGCTCAGCAACGAGGGCAGACGCAGCAGTGGACTCAAAAGAAGGGTCCGTGACAACAGTGGCGAGTAGACGAGAGATAGTGGGACTGGAAGCATGAGCTAGGTCAGACTCAGGGTCAGGGACGGCAGGAAGAGAGGAATCAGGAGGAGGCGGCAGAGGAACACGCAGTGGAACAGAGGAAGGACGAAGTGCCATAGCGTGGGTGCCGGGGACAGGAGGACGCGGACGAGGAACCCTACGACCAGTGCGAACAGCGTGAACAGGCGAGGCAGGACGAGACTCAGGCTCACGACGCTCTGTAAGACCTCCAGTCTGCTCAGTGTAAGGAGAGGGAGCAGGCAGTGGGGAGGCTGGCCTTAACGGTGGCTGTGACTGGTCAGGCGGTGGACATAGCAAGGGAGGAGTAAGGCCAGCAAAAGACAGGAGACCAAGAACCTGCTGAAGTAGGGGAACGAAGTACGATCGCGGCCGCACAGTTCCTCCAGCACTAGTACCGCCAGACACAGCACCCCCAGCTCCAGCTCCTCCACCGCCAGCGCCACCAGCGCCAGTGCCTCCAGCTCCAGCGCCAACAGCTCCAAGGTCTCCAGCTCTAGCTCCTCTAGCTCTTGCGCCACCAGCGCCAGTGCCTCCAGCTCCAGCACCAACAGGTTGCGCAGGGTCTCCAGCTGCAGCTCCTCCAGCTCCAGCGCCCCCAACACTACTTGTCACGGCAGCTCCAATACCCCTGGTACGAGCACCTCCAGGACCAGCAGCTGCAGCACCTCCGGTACCACCAGCTCCAGCAGTAACTCCAGCACCTCCAGCTCTAGTGTCTCCACCGGCAGGGTCTCCAGCTCCGGCAGCTCCACTTTTAAGGCGGGTGCGCTGAGCAAACCACTCGCGCAGCTGCGGCGGGGAGAGAGGCTCCGGCTGGGGAGACAGTCCTGGCAAAGCACCCACAGAACCTCCACAAGAAGCAGTGCCCTGAGGCTCAGCACCCCTAGACTCCGCACCCTTAGACTCAGCACCCCCAAGCTCCACACCCGCAGGCTCAGCACCCCCAGGCTCCACACCCGCAGGCTCAACATTTCTAGGCTCAGCACCCCCATACCCGGCACCCTCAAATTAGCACCCCCAGGCTCCGCACCCCCAGACGCAGCACCTCGAGCATTACCTGAGCTGACAGCTACCTCAACAGGCACAGTACCAGGGAGAGGGTCTACCTGAGACACACTTGAGTGAGCAGGACCTTGGGGGGGGGAGGGGGTCTACCGGAGGGGGACCGGGAGCAAGGAAGAGCGGCGGGGGTGGGGGAGGGGCAGAGCGTTAGGGGAAGAGACGGTAAAAGGGAACCGACTTGTCAAACGTGACGTCCTGAGAGGGGAAGACATGGCGCAAGGTGGGGTGGTAAAACTGCCAGCCAGGCGCGTTAGGAGGAAAGCCAAGGAAGACGCAGGGAATAGCGCGGGCAGAGAGATTGTTTGCAGATGTATCGCGAACAAAGGCACGAGAGCCCCAGACCCGGAACACCGACGCATTGCAAACCACCGGCAAGGTCTCCGGCAAGGAGACACGAGGCCAGAGGTTGAGCTGATGCGCAATGTACCGGACCACAAATGACCACAAAAAATGGGGAGCAGCCGCATGGATCATGGAGGTACGAGCGACCTCCATGACTAAGCCAATGCGGCGCTCAGCAATCCCATTTTGCTGAGGGGAGGCCAGAAGCATGAACAACTGGAGAATGCCCTCTCCACGACAAAATTCCCGCAAGAGGTTGGAGGAGAATTCACCACCTCTATCAGAGTGCAAACGCAGGACAGGAAGGTCCTGGCGGAACCGCTCGCGAAGCTGAAGACAGACTGCGCGGATCCAAGGGATCAAGACATCACGGACCTCACCCTTGCTGCGCAAGGGGAAGACCGTGGTGTACAGCGTTTAGTCGTCAACAACCAGCAGAAAGTAGTGCTCGCGGCCCTGTCCACTGACGCGGGCTGGGCCCCACACGTCCATGTGAAGAGTCTGCAGGGGAGTAGATGTTAGGGGAAACGAGGAGAAGTGAGGAGCGGCGCGCTGCCGCCCCTCGACGCAAGGAAGGCAGGGCAGGGCAGGCAAGGGCGGGAGGGGAGGCAGAGACCTGGGAAGACCAGAGACAAGGAGGCGGGAGTGCACGCCACGAATGCGTGGCAGGGAGGGGTTTCCCAGGCGGTGGTGCCAAAGAAGGGTCTGGTGCGTCAAGAGGCGACACGAGCAAGGGGGTGCTACCTGACCTGACGCTGACACCTGGGCAGACGCAGTTAACTGGGGAGGCTTGGTAGCCAGTGTGTACAGACTCGACCCTGGCCGACGAGTGAACGTGGCCAGGTGGCGGCCCGTCTGTATACACGTGGAGATCGACACACGCTGACCCCCAAGAGTCGTGGTAGTGACCATCGTGTCTTGGAGGGCAACGGTACTCTCCAAGTTTGTAGAGAACGAGGGGAGGTGAAGGCCTGACAGTGAGCCGGACGGAACCGCCGGACACGGGAGAATAGTGGAGGAACGGGCGAGGACTGGGCCCCCAGAGGGGTCAGCCAGCCTGAACGGTAGAGGTGCAGAGAGAGGAGTGAGGGTGGTGCTGTCGCAAAAGAAACAGTGTGAAGCACCTGAGTCAAGCGTAAAGGTGTGCAAGGCCTCAGCACGCGCAGTACCAGGGAGAGCAGACTCACTAGCACCTAGAGTAGCAGCCTCTATACCTGGGTCAGGCGGCACACACAGGTAACAGTCACCCTCAGCACTAACAGACAAGCATACATAGCAGCAAGGATAGCATCATAGTATAGGTCAAAGATAGCAACTCTAGACCTAAGCAGCTCTGCCCAGCGGGGGTGCTCGGCCTCGTGACCAAACTCTGCGCGCCAAGCGTCGTCGAGGCGGGAGAAGCAGCGGTGCTGAGTGTGAGGCTTCCCGCATGTCTGACCAGCACGGTCACCCGTGCGAATGACATACGGGCAGCTACCACTACCCCCAGACGCCCCACGCTGAGAAAACCACTCACGAAGCTGCTGGGGCGACGGGTTCTTGCTCCGACGCTGCTGCTGCTGCGTCTGGCCACCGCAAGAACCTCCACGCTGAGTAGCTCCAGCCCTACCGCCACCACTCCCACTGCCGCCACTACCGCCACCCCCACCGCTGCCACCACCGCCGCCACCAAAGCCCCCACTCCTGCCACCACTCCCACTACCGCCACCACCTCCACTGCCTCCAACACCTCCACTGCTGCCCCCACCACCACTCCTGCTGCCACAGCCACCGCCCCTTCCACCCTTGCCCTTGCTGCTGCAGCGCTTCCCACTAGCAGAAGCAGCCCCGACATCCTCAGCACCAAGGATGTCAGCAGGAGCAGCAGAGGCGTAGGAGGGGGCAAGGGGAGAGGGGGTACACCCCTTAAAGAAGGGCGTGCCAGGAGTGCCACGAGCGGCACCTACAGCGACTACCCTAGTCTAAGCTGCAAGGAGGTGCTGCTCGAGTAGGTCAACAGACAGGGCTGTGGGGTCAAGTGCGAGAAAGTGGTCCCTGACAGCACGAAGAGAGTCAGGGAGGCGGGTGACTATAAAGTAGAGAGTGATGGACATAGGGGGGGGGGGGGGGGGGGGGGTTCCTGTCAAGGAACTCTGCTGGGAGGGCAGTGCGGTAGCGAGCGTCGCTAGTGCGAAGGTGGGAAACGAGGTCCTCCACTGTGGCAAAGGTGGACAGCTTGGGAATCAGGTAGGGCAGTAGAAGACGGCCTAGAGCGGCAGTGGCGGGCGAAGAGTAACTGGCGACTACAGCATCGTATAGCGCCTGTGCAGTCCTGTGCTGTCCGAAGTGAGCGCATTCGGCTAACGGCAGGTGGTTGCGAATGGCTAAGCGAGCAGCAGCGTCACGAGTAAACCACTGTGAGCGAGTCGCACTGTCAGCTGTGGCGGGAGGGGCGGGAGAGGCTCCAGACGTGTGGTCAAACAATGAAACGCTGTCTCTAGAGTCGCTCAGTAGGTACAGCTGCAGGTCGTTGAGCCACGTGTCAAACTGGATAGGGCGGCCCTCATGATCGAACGCGAGATTGCGGAGAGAAGCCATAGCGGCGCAGCACGCAGGGCGGGCACAATCCAGGCAGTGCAGGGCACAGGGCAGGCAGCAGCAAGGGGCGGCAAGCGGGCTGCAATGGGGGCGGCTCGGGGGCCTAGGGGCGGCCGGCGGGCCTAGGGGCGGCGGGCGGGTCGCAAGGGGCGGCATGCGGGGCTGCAGGGGCTGTGAGAGGGCCGCAAGGGGCGGCTAGCATGGCAGCAGGGTTGGCTAGAGGGCCACCAGGGGCGGCGCGCGGTGCTGCAAGGGCGGCTCGCGGGCTGCAGGGGCGAGGGGCGGGCCGTAATGGGCGGCGCGCGGGGCCTGGGGTCGACGGGCGGGCCGCAAGGAACGGCGCGCGGGGCAGCAGAGGCGACGGGCGGGCCGGGGCCTAGGGGCGACGGGCGGGCCGGACCTAGGGTCGACGGGTGGGCCGGGGCCTAGGGGCGACGGGCGGGCCGGGGCCTAAAGTCGACGGGCGGGCCGGCCCTAGGGTCGACGGGCGGGCGCGCGGGGCAGCAGGGGCGACGGGCGGGCCTGGGTCTAGGGTCGACGGGCGCGCGGGGTAGCAGGGGCGACGGGCGGGCCGGGGCCTAGGGTCGACGGGCGGGCGGGGCCTAAAGTCGATGGGCGGGCCGAGCCTAGGGTCAACGGGCGGGCCGGGCCTAAGGTCGACGGGCGGGCGCGCGGGGCTGTAGGGTCGACGGGCGGGCCTGGGCTCAGGGGCGTTGGGCAGGCCGGGGCCTAGGGTCGACGGGTGGGCCGGGCTAGGGTCGACGCGTGGGCCGGGCCTGGGGTCGACGGGCGGGCGCGCGGGGCAGCAGGGGTGACGAGCAGGCCGGGGCCTAGGGTCCACGGGCGCGCGGGGCCTAGGGTCGACGGGCGGGCCGGGCTAGGGTCGACGAGTGGGCCGGGCCTAGGGTCGACGGGCGGGCGCGCGGGGCAGCAGGGGCGACGGGCGGGCCTGGGCCTAGGGTCGACGGGCGCGCGGGGCAGCAGGGGCGACGGGCGGGCCGGGGCCTAGGGTCGACGGGCGGGCGGGGCCTAAAGTCGATGGGCAGGCCGAGCCTAGGGTCGACGGGCGGGTCGGGCCTAAGGTCGACGGGCGGGCGCGCGGGGCTGTAGGGTCGACGGGCGGGCCTGGGCCCAGGGGCGTCGAGCAGGCTGGGGCCTAGGGTCGACAGGCGGGCCGGGCTAGGGTCGACGCATGGGCCGGGCCTGGGGTCGACAGGCGGGCGCGCGGGGCAGCAGGGGTGACGAGCAGGCCGGGGCCTAGGGTCGACGAGCGCGCGGGGCCTAGGGTCGATGGGCGGGCCGGGCTAGGGTCGACGAGTGGGCCGGGACTAGGGTCGACGGGCCGGCGCGCGGGGCAGCAGGGGCGACGGGCGGGCCAGGGCCTAGGGTCGACGGGCGCGCGGGGCCTAGGGTCGACGGGCGGGCCGCAAGGGGCGGGCGCACGGGGCCTAGGGTCGACTAGCAGGCCACAAAATGGCGGCACGCGGGGCAGTAGGTGCAGCACGAGGGCTGTAGAGGGCGGCACGAGAGCCAGCAGGGTGGCTAGTGGGGCAGCGCTATGGTGGGCCCTAAAAAAAATCGGTCCTAACGAAGGACCTGCTCTGAAACCATGTAAAAGGAATGAATGAATTGGGTACAACTACTTGTTATGTGATGCTATCATTTGCATTCATGTCTGTCTGCCTCCCATCATATGTTCGTGCGTTGCATGCGTGGTGTGTGCAAGAATCTGTGTTTGGTGTGGTTTGGATTTTCTGAGTGTGTGTGTGTGAATGTTATTTGTCTTGGGCAGATATCTGAAGTGACTTCTCTGTTCAAGAGCTTTCCGACGAACCAAGAATCATCGCGACCGAAGCAAGAACAAGAAAGATATGATTGTTCGAAGTTTTTGATTGTGATGCAGCGACTATGGGAATTTGCGGGTTGACTCAATATGGGGTACAGACTTTTGGGGTTGGGGAAATTCGTCACTCTACTGTAGATTGATGCCAAGTGGTTGGGAGAAGCCAAACCAGGTTGGCAAGTGTGGCCAAGTTGGGTGAGGTGGATGGCATGAGTTGGGAAAGTGACAAATGTCAAGTTGGGGTGCCTATAGAGGGGGGAATTGTGTGGTATGGGGTTTCCTTGGTTGGGGACTCTCTTGGGACCTTCCCTCTCGTCCTCTTTATCCCCTTCTACCTGGTTCTTGCTACTCTAACTTTCTTGTGTGAACTTGTGAGACAACTTTGTGATTGAGTTAAGTTTCTATGGCAGCATACCCCCTAGTGCGCCGAAATTCATAACTCAAGCTATACTCCATATTTTGATACTATTCGAATTGGGAACGATAGCCACGGTCAAGGGCTACAACATACTCGAGTTTCAGAGAATTCTGACAGAGCGTTGTTTGTCGACGACGTTTCTTGTGACGACGACGTTTCTGTCCAGAATTATAGTTGACGATTTTGCGATATTTCGGCCCTTAATCTTCATAGACTCCGTTCTTAGTCTCTAACATTACTAACCCTAATTGGGTTGTACCCCTTATGGGCTACCCCACTATAGCCTACACAAATGTAAGCACTATAACATTCTGACAACGGTCCCTCTCCTCTTCTTTTGCTTTCTCCTCCTCCTTTGACGCTGAGTTCTTGAGGTGCGTCAGGGTCTTTCCATTTCTTGTCTACGTGGCGGTAGACCTCACGGGGTAAGGACGTGGCCGACTCTCTTCATCGAACGTTCCGGGTGTTGCTTCTTCCAGGATCCAGCGGAGTGTTTCCACTGCGGGCGTCGAACGTTCCTGTGCCGCCATGCCGAGTTTGTCGTTACCGACGATGCGATGGGTGGTGACGGCCAGCTCCATCTCTATCATGCATTCTATCGGCGCCTAGGCACTTTCTGCCTCAACTTTTCTGTGCAACTCTCCGTGGGCGTGAAGCAGGTGGTGCAGATTCCGTCAGGCTCGGGCTGGTGCAGGTTTCTCTCACGAGGGAGAGGACTACGTCGGATCCACGGCCGTCCATCTGCATGCTTCCAAGAATCTTCATATGTGAAAACGAAGTCCAAGGGAACGAGATCCACCAGTTGTGTGATGATGCTCAGTAGTCAGGTATGTCAAGTCGAGCATGTAGACTCTGTTGATTGAAAGTGCTCGCATGAGGTGCTTGTATGTTTTGGTGGGTGTGTGAGGAGGAGGGTAGTTGATGATGAGGTCGCGTGTGTAAAGATCGATGGTGAACGTGACTCCGCAGTCAGAAAGTTGTGCCGCGGATAGTAGGTTCAAGGGGAGGTCCACCACGTAGTGCACATTATTGAAGGTGATGTGCGTGTTGCTATCTCGTGCTTGCAGCACGACGATGCCTTGCGCGTTTGCGCGTAGTTGTCCATTGTCGGTGACGGGGAGTTTGGAATGCGACTAATGTTGGAGATATCGCGCACCTATCCCTCCATGTGTCGTCCGCAGCAGCTATCCAAGTACCAGTTGTTGTGGGTTGCGTAGTTGTTGCGCAGAAGCAGCTCAAGGCGCGGTGTGACGATAATCGCTTTGTCGATGATGAGGAAATTTTGTTCCTCTTGCCATCCCAGGGGAATCGGTCGCTGATCGTGACGGTGAGGTGGGCTCTCTCTCAGCTGGATTGGCAAGTGCCATTCTTGCCGGTCTTCATCTTTCGAAGTAGTAGTGTCTGTCGGTGAGTGGATTATTGTAGCCCACTTCTGGTCGAATTAGTTCGCCGACAGGTTCTTCTTCCTCGTCAGGCATTCTAGCTCGTGCGCGACATCTCGTCACCATGTTCGCAATCATGTTTCTCGTTGCTCCTGCCTGAGGTGCTTGTGCTTCCTGCAGCTGCTTGTGTTGTTGTGCAGGGGGACGAGGAGTTTGGTGTTGAGGCAGGAAGTGACAAGCATCTTGTCGGCCGACCCATTGTTGTGGTTAGTGGAATTTGGGTGGCGATTGTTGGACCGGAATTTACATCCGTCTGTTGAATGTCTGAAGACTTTGCAAATTTTGCATTAATGGCGCCTTGGTTGTCGTCGCTCTTCACGGTTGTCGGCGTAAAAGGTGAGGCGCTCTTGGCGCGGCGTTGAGCTTGTCTTGCTTGAGTCCATGTCCTGCTGTTTAGTCAAGAGGGCGGCGCATAGTTCGGCTTCTGAGATGATTCCTCTCTGTCGGAGGAGCGCCTTGGATGAAGATCTCCTCCAAAATCGCGCTTCAATGCTTTGTGATTTGATCAGGGATGTTTCAACAGCGATTAATGTATGAATTCGCTTTCTCCCCGTGCCCCATCTTGGTCTCCATAAGTTGCTGCATTGTGTAGGCTGTAGTGGGGTAGCCCATAAGGGGTACAACCCAATTAGGGTTTGTAGTTGTACCCAACTTCTGTTCAATGCATTCATTCTTGTTCATTGATTCTGACATGGTTTCAGAGCAGGTCCCTTCCTAGGACCGGTTTTTCTTTGGTCCCACCACCTGCTGCCCTGCTAGCTACCCTCGTGCTGCCCCTACTTCCTGTCGCGACCAGTAGGCCCGTCGCCCCGGCCAGTCGCCCCTAGGCCCGTCGCCCCTTGGCGTTGCCCGTCGCCCCTAGCCCGGCCCTCCGTCGCCCGTCGCTCGTCGCGACCCCCGTCGCCCCTAGCCTAGCCCCGCGGCCCTACGGCCCCTAGCGACCCACGGCCCCTTACGACCCACGGCCCCTAGGCCCCACGGCCCCTCGCGACCCACGGCCCCCCGCGACCCACGGCCCCTAGGCCCCGCGACCCATAGCCCGCGACCCACGGCCCTGCGACCCGCGACCCGCAACCCCTCGGCCCCGCAACCCACGACCCGCGACCCACGGCCCCTAGGCACCGCGACCCACGGCCCCTCGCGACCCACGGCCCCTAGGCCCCACGGCACCTCGCGACCCACGGCCCCTCGCGACCCACGGCCCCTAGGCCCCTCGGCCCCATGGCCCCTCGCGACCCACGGCCCCACGGCCCCTCGGCCCCATGGCCCCACGACCCCTAGGCCCCTAAGCCCCGCGACCCACGGCCCCGCGACCCGCGACCCCTCGGCCCCGCGACCCACGACCTGCGACCTACGGCCCCTAGGCCCCACGACCCCTCGCGACCCACGGCCCCTCGCGACCCACGGCCCCCTCGGCCCCTGCTACTGCTACTGCTGCTACTGCTACTGCTGCTACTGCTGCTACTGCTACTGCTGCTACTGCTGCTACTACTGCTGCTGCTGCTGCTGCTCCTGCGTGCTGCGACACTATGGCTTTGCTTAGGGTTCTCGCGTTTGATCATGAGGGCAGACCGGTTCAGTTTGACACGTGGCTCGACGACCTGCAGCTGTACCTACTGAGCGATTCTAAGGACAGTGTTTTGCAGTTTGACCTTGCATCAGGCGCCGCTCCTGCCCCTCCCGCCACAGCTGACATTGCGACTCGCTCACAGTGGCTTACTCGCGACGCTGCTGCCCGCTTGGCCATTCGCAACCACCTGCCGTTAGCCGAATGCACTCACTTCGGACAGCACAGGACAGCACAGGCACTGTACGACGCTGTCGTCGCTCGCTACTCCTAGCTTGCCACTGCTGCTCTAGGCTGCCTGCTTCTGCCCTACCTGTTCCTAGAGCTGTCAGCCTTTGCCACGGTAGAGGACCTTGTTTCCAACCTGCGCACTAGTGACGCTCGCTACCGCGCTACCGTCCCTGTTGAGATCCTTGACAGAAACCAGCCCCCGATGTTCATCACCCTCTACTTCATAGTCACTCGCCTCCCTGACTCTCTTCGCTCCGTAAGGGACCACTTTCTCTCACTTGACCCCACCTCCCTCACTATTGACCTACTCGAGCAGCACCTCCTCGCAACTAAGACTAGTGCACTTGCTGTAGGTGCTGCTCGTGGCACTTCGCACCCGCACTTCTAGAGTTGCTATCTTTGACCTAGACTTTGATGTTATCCTTTCTGCTGTGTATGCTTTGTCTGTTAGTGCTGAGGGTGACTGTTACCGGTGTGTGCCACCTGACCCAAGTATAGTAGCTGCTGCTCTAGGTGCTAGTGAGTCTGTTCTCCCTGGTACTGCGTCTGCTGAGGCCTTGCACACCTTCACGTTGGACTCAGGTGCCTCACGCTGTTTCTTTCGTGACAACACCACTCTCACTCCTCTCCCTGCATCTATCCCGGTCCGACTGGCTGACCCCTCTGGGGGCCCGGTCGTTGCCCGTTCCTCCACTGTCCTCCCGTGTCCGGTTGTTCCGTCCGGCTCACTATCAGGTCTTCACCTCCTCTCGTTCTCTACAAACTTGGTGAGTACCGCTGCCCTTCAGGATGCGATGGTCACTACCACCACTCTTGGGGGTCAGCGTGTGTCGATCTGCACGTGTACACCAACGGGTCGTCACCTGGCCACGTTCAATCGTCGGCCAGGGTCTAGTCTGTACACACTCGCTACCAAGCCTCCTCAGGTAGCTGCGTCTGCTCAGGTGTCCGCGTCAGGTAAGGTTCCACCCCCTTGCTCGTGTCGCGTCCTGTCGCACCAGACCTGTCAGTGGCACCACCGCCTGGGTCACCCCTCCCTGCCACGCCTTCATGGCATGCACTCCCGTCTCCTTGTCTCTGGTCTTCCCAGGTCTCTACCTCCCCTCCCTCCCTAGCCTGCTCCGCCCTGCCTTCCTTGCATCGAGGGGCAGCAGCGCGCCGCTCCTCACTCCTCCTCGTTTCCCCCGACGACTGCTCCGCTACAGACTCTCCACATGGACGTGTGGGGCCCAGCCCACGTCACGGACAGGGCCGCGAGCGCTACTTTCTGCTGGTCGTTGACGACTACACGTGGTACACCACGGTCTTCCCCTTGCGCAGCAAGGGCCAGTTCGTTGATGTCTTGATCCCCTGGATCCAGCTCCGCGAGCGGTTCAGTACGGACCTTCCTGTCCTACGTCTGCACTCTGACAGAGATGGTGAGTTCTCCTCCAACCTCTTGAGGGACTTTTGTCATGGGGAGGGCATTCTCCAGTCGTTCACGCTTCCGGAAACCCCTCAGCAAAGTGGGATTGCTGAGCGCCACATTGGCTTAGTCATGGAGGTCGCTCGTACCTCCATGATCCATGCGGCTGCTCCCCATTTTCTGTGGCCGTTTGCGGTCCAGTACGCTGCGCATCAGCTCAACCTCTGGCCCCGTGTCTCCTTGCCGGAGACCTCGCCCACACTGCGTTGGACGGGGAAGGTTGGTGATGCGTCGGTGTTCCGGGTCTGGGGTTCTCGTGCCTTTGTCCGCGATACGTCCGCGGACAAGCTCTCCGCCTGCGCCATTCCCTGCGTCTTCCTTGGCTTTGTCCCTAACGCGCTTGGCTGGCCGTTTTACCACCCTACCTCGCGCTGTGTCCTCCCCTCTCAGAACGTCATGTTTGACGAGTCAGTTCCCTTTTACGGTCTCTTCCCCTACCGCTCTGCCCCTCTCCCTCCCCTGCCGCTCTTCCTTGCTCCAGGTCCCCCTCCGGTAGACCCCCTCCCTCCTCAGGGTCCTGCTCCCTCAGGTGTCTCTCAGGTAGACCCACCCACTAGTGCTCTGCCTGGTGAGGTAGCTGTAGACTCAGGTGCTGCTAGAGGTACTGCGTCTGGGGGTGCTGAGCCTGGGGGTGCTGAGCCAGGGGGTGCTGAGACTGGGGGTGCTGAGCCTGGGGGTGCTGAGACTGGGGGTGCTGAGCTTGAGAGTGTTGAGCCAGGGGGTGTTGAGTCTCAGGGTACTGCTTCGTCAGGAGGTTCTGCTGGTGCCCCACCAAGACTGTCTCTGCAGCAGCTGCGTGAGTGGCATGTTCGGCGCGCACGCCAACGGAGTGGAGCTTCCGGTGCTGGAGCCGCTGGAGCTGGAGGTGCTGGAGTTCCTGCTGGAGCTGGTGTTCTTTGAGGTACTGCGGCTACTGGTCCTGGAGGTGCTCGTACCCGGGGTACTGGAGCTGCCAGGACTGGTGGTGTTGGGGGCGCTGGAGCTGGAGAACCTACGGAGTCTGGAGCTGTAGGAGCTGGAGGCTCTGGCGCTGGTGGCGCTGGAGCTGGAGGAGCTGGAGTTGGCGGCACTGGAGTTGGAGGCGCTGCCGCGGGAGGCGCCGGAGCTGGAGGAGCTGAATCTGTTGACCCTGGCGGCGCTGTGCGGCGGCGACCGTACTTCGTTCCCCTGCTTCAGCAGGTTCTTGGAGTCCCGTCTTCTACTGGCCTTACTCCCTTACTGTGTCCACCTCCTGACCAGTCGCAGCCAACGCTACAGCCAGCCTCCCCACTGCCTGCTCCTTCTCCTTACACTGAGCAGTCCGGCGGTCTTACAGAGCGTCGTAAGCCTGCGTCTCGTCTTGTCTCCCTTGTTCGCACTGCTCGTCACGTTCCTCGTTTGCGTCCTCCTCCTGTCCCCGGCACACACGCTATGGCACTTCGTCCTTCCTCTGTTCCACTGAGTGTTCCTCTGCCTGCTCCTCCTGAGTCCTCTCTTCCTGAGGTCCCTGACCCTGAGTCTGACCGCGCTCGTGCTACAAGTCCCGCTGTCTCTCGTCTCCTCGCCACTGCTATCAGTGGCCCTTTGAGTCTGCAACTGCGTCTGCCCTCGTTGCTGAACTGCTTGACTTTGCTGTTGCTTGTCGTCTAGACTATGCCACTACTCTTGTTGTTGAGTCTGAGTCTGCCAGTCCTCCGTCCGTCGGGGTTGAGTGTGCTCTTGGCACGGACGTCGTTGAGGACAGGCAGGGGGACTTTGAGTTTCTTGCAGCCACTGTACCTCGTTTCGCTTCCATGCTACTTGCCCCTGAGGGAGACCCGGATGCACCAGACATCCCGACCCCGCGCTCATACGC
Organism: Closterium sp. Naga37s-1; assembly: GCA_947471745.1. NCBI lineage: Eukaryota > Viridiplantae > Streptophyta > Zygnematophyceae > Desmidiales > Closteriaceae > Closterium > Closterium sp. Naga37s-1. Next base: position 2,311,576 of record CANJKZ010000861.1, read on the forward strand.
AGAGGCGATTACGGGTCCTTACTCCTGTCAGTGGCGGGCAGCCATGGATGACGAGATGACATCCTGGAAGTCGACAGGCACCTACGTCGACGAAGTTCCCCCACCTGGGGCGAAGATAGTCGATGGCATGTGGATTTTCAGGGTGAAGCGGCCGCCGGGTTCTCTGCCTGCCTTCAAGGCGCGTTACGTTGTCGAGGCTTCAGTCAGCGACAGGGAGTCGACTACTTCTAGACCTTCTCCCCCACCCCGAAGATGACTACTCTTCGGGTGTTACTGCACGTCGCTGCTCAGCGTGACTACGAGTTGCACTCTCTGGACTTCAGCACAGCGCTCCTCCGGGGCAGCCTGCACGAGGAGAACTGGCTGCGCCGCCCACCTGGCTTAACTAGGTCGTTTCCTGCAGGTACCTAGTTGAGCCTCCGCTGGCCAGTCTACGGTCTCCGCCAAGCGCCTCGCGAGTGGCACGACACATTGAGGACTACACTTGCGGCTCTTGGGTTTGCTCCTTCTACTGCTGACCCGTCGCTGTTTCTACGCACCGACACTTCGCTGCCGCCACTCTACGTCCTCGTCTTTGCCAGTGCTGACACTGAGGCACTGACCCTTGTGAAGTCGGAGCTGCAGAAGAGATACACCTGCACTGACCTGGGTGAACTGCGCAGCTATCTTGGCTTGCAGATCACCCGGGACAGAGCACGGCGCACCATCACCCTGACTCAGTCACACATGGTGCACCAGGTCCTTCAGCGCTTCGGCTTACTATTCTCCTCGCCACAGCCCACTCCTCTGTCTACCGGCCACTCGCTCTCAGCTCCACCTTCGGACGAGTCCGTAGAGCCGAGTGGTCCGTACCCAGAGCTTGTGGGTTGCCTCATGTACCTGATGACGTGCACACGACCTGACCTCGCGTATCCTCTCAGTCTTCTGGCTCGCTACGTGGCTCCCGGTAGGCACCGAAAGGTGCACTGGGATGCTGTGAAGAGGGTACTGCGTTACTTGTGCAGTACGTCGGGCATGGGGCTCATGCTTGGAGGACGGGGTCCAGTTGTCCTCACTAGTCACGCAGACGCTTCTTGGGTTGACGACTCAGCTACGCAGTGGTCGTCACAGGGTTACACCTTCAGTCTCGGTTCCGGCTCTGTTTCCTGGCGGTCTACCCGCTCGTCTTCGGTTCTCAGCTCCAGTTGTGAGGCTCAGATCTACGCAGGGACCATGGCTGCACAGGAGCTACGCTGGCTCACCTACCTGCTGACTGACTTGGGAGAGCAGCCTCGTTCCCCTCCAATTCTGTACGTAGACAACAAGGCCATGATTGCCTTGTGTCAGGAGCACAGAATGAAGCACATCGCTCTGCGATACTTTGCCTCACTTGCTCACTGCTTGACTCTGCTTGTACTGTGATCTATATATATACATGCATGCTTACACTTGCTAGAGTATGATCACTGTATTGTTTGTTGTCTTTTGTATAACTCTGCATGTGAACTGGCCTTGTGGCCCTTTGCTTGTGCTCGGACTGTGTGGTGACTTTGTGATCTACCTTGAGCTTGCTTTGCTTTTCTTGCCTAGTCTTGTGACCACTTGTTCTCCCCCACTTTGCCAATGGGGGTGTGTCAGAATGTTATAGTGCTTACATTTGTGTAGGCTATAGTGGGGCAGCCCATAAAGGGTACAACACAATTAGGGTTAGTACTTGTATCCAACTGTTTCATAGTTCATTAAATTCTCGTTCATTCTCTTGACAATTAAGAATAATCCGTCAGTTGATTAAGAAGTCAACTAGCTAATAGATGGCACGGAAATGGTCGATAGAACTAGGATTTACTAGGAGATCTGATAAATAGGGAGATGCTAGGACATTTCTTTGGATACCATGTCGAGAGAAAAGTTATAATAGCAAATTATTGAGGTACAATTGAAGAAGGGAGGTGAAATACCTAATTCGGCTTAGGTCGTGTTCAATTCATGCTAAAAAGTTTGAAATGGACCTAAATTGAACCCTTAAGTGACTCGCTCTAAACATGGCGAAATAACAAAATAACACCATAATAAGTACCAGAGCGAGCTGTAGCCTACTCCAACACTTACCGTCACCAACCATCGTTTTCGGCAAGGAACTATCTTATGAAGTTGGGCGCCAATTTGTGCGTGAGTTCCAAATTCAGTAGAAAGGCTATGGGCTGGAATACAACACTGTCAAACTTATATTTAGCTTACTTTGTGTAGGTTGTAGTGTGGTAGCTCATATGGGGTACAACCCAATTAAGGTTAGTACTTGTACCCAAATCTTTGCTAGTTCATTCATTCTTGTTCATTAGTTCTTGACATGGTTTCAAAGCAGGTCCTCCGTTAGGACCGAATTTTTTTATTTTTTTTTGGGCCCACCACTGAGCTGCCCCGCTTGCGACCCTCGTGCCGCCCCTGCTACTCCGAGCACCGCCCTCGTGCGGCCCTTAGGCCCGTCGCCCGTCGCCCCTAGGCCCCGGCCCGTCGCCCGTCGCCCCTAGGCCCCGGCCCGTCGCCCGTCGCCCCTAGGCCCCGGCCCGTCGCCCGTCGCCCGTCGCCCCTAGGCCCCGCGCGCGTCGCCTCTAGTCCCGGCCCGTCACCCGTCGCTTCTAGGACCCGACCCGTCGCCTCTGGCCCCGCGGCCCGTCGCCCGTCGCCCCCCCCTAGGCCCAGCCCGTAGCCCGTCGCCCCTAACCTAGGCCCGGCCCGTCGATCGTCGCCCGTTGCCCCTAGGCCCCACGGCCCGTCGCCCGTCGCCCCTAGGCCCCGCAGCCCGTCGCCCCTAAACCCCCCCCCCCCCCCTGGCCCGTCGCTCCTGGCCCGGCGGCCCGTCGCCCCTAGGCCCCGCGGCCCGTCGCTCGTCGCCCCTAGGCCCCACGGCCCGTCGCCCCTAGCCCCGCGGCCCGTCACTCCTGGCCCCCCGGCCCGTCGCCCCTAGGCCCCATGGCTCGTCGCCCCTAGGCCCCCGTCCCGTCACTCCCGGCCCTGCGGCCCGTCGCTCCTGGCCGTGCAGCCCGTCGCCCCTAGGCCCGCGGCCCATCGCCCCTAGGCCCCGACCCGTCACTCCTGGCCCCGCGGCCCGTCTCTCCTAGCCCCGCGGCCCGTCGCCCCTAGGCCCCCGGCCCATCGCCCCTAGGCCCCGCGGCCCGTCACCCCTAGGCTCCAGGCCCGTCGCTCCCGGCCCCGCGGCCCGTCGCTCCTGGCCCCGCGGCCTGTCGCCCCTAGGCCCCCGGCCTGTTGCCCCTAGGCCCTGCGGCCCGTCGCCCTTAGGCCCCCGGCCCGGCGCTCCCGGCCCCGCGGCCCATCCCCCCTAGCCCCGGCCCGTAGCCCCTAGCCCCGCAGCCCGTCGCCCCTAGGCCCCGACCCGTCGCCCCTAGGCCCCGGCCCGTCGACCCCAGGCCCCGCACGCCGCTTCTTGCGTGCTGCTGCTGCTGCTGCTACTGCCCTGCTTGCCGTCCCTCTCTGCTGCTCCTGCGTACTGCTGCTGCTGCTGCTGCTGCCTGCCTGCCCTGCTTCACCCCGCTCTGCGTGCTGCGCCACTATGGCTTTGCTTCGAGTTCTCGCGTTCGATCATGAGGGCAGACCGATTCAGTTTGACACGTGGATCGACGACCTGCAGCTGTACCTATTGAGCGATTCTAAGGACAGTGTTTCTCTGTTTGACCTCGCGTCAGGCGCCGCTACCGCCCCTTCCGCCACAGCTGACAGTGCGACTCGCTCACAGTGGCTTACTCGCGATGCTACTGCCCGCTTAGCCATTCGCAACCACCTGCCTTTAGCCGAATGCAATCACTTCGGACAGCACAGGACAGCACAGGCACTGTACGACGCTGTAGTCGCTCGCTACTCCTCCCCTGCCACTGCTGCTCTAGGCCGCCTGCTTCTGCCCTACCTGTTCCCCGAGCTGTCCGCCTTTGCCACGGTAGAGGACCTTGTTTCCCACCTCTGCACTAGCGACGCTCGCTACCGCTCTAACGTCCCTGCTGAGTTCCTTGACAGGAACCAGCCGACGATGTTCATCACTCTCTACTTCATAGTCACCCGCCTCCCTGACTCTCTTCACTCTGTCAGGGACCACTTTCTCTCTCTTGACCCCACCTCCCTCACTGTTTACCTACTCGAGGAGCACCTCCTCGCAGCTGAGACTAGTGCAGTTGCTGTAGTTGCTGCTCGTGGGACTCCGCGCACGCCCTTCTTTGAGGGGTGCTCCCCCTCCCCCCTTGCCCCCTCCTATACCTCTGCTGCTGCTGCAGACGTCCCTGGTGCTGAGGACGTCGGGGCTGCTTCTGCTAGTGCGAAGCGCCGCAGCGGCAAGGGCAAGGGTGGCAGGGGTTGTGGCGGTGGCAGCGGGGGTGGTGGTGGGCGCAGCAGTGGAGGTGGTGGAGGCAGTGGAGGTGGTGGCAGCGGTGGGAGTGGTGGCGGGAGTGGGAGATCTGGTGGCGGCGGTGGAGGCAGCGGTGGGAGTGGCAGTAGTGGCAGCAGTGGGACTGGTGGCGGTAGGACTGGAGCTCAGTGTGGAGGTTCTGGAGGTGGCCAGAGGCAGTAGCAGCAGCGTCGGAGCGAGGCCCAGTCGCCGCAGCAGCTTCGTGAGTGGTTGTTTCAGCGTGGGGCTTCTTGGGGTAGTGGTAGGTGCCCGAATGTCATTCGCACGTGTGACCGTGCTGGTCAGACATGCGGAAGGTTTCACACTCAGCACCGCTGCTTCTCCCGCCTCGACGGCGCTTGGCGTGCTGAGTTTGGTGACGAGGTCGAGCGCCCCCGCTGGGCAGAGCTGCTTAGGTCTGGGGTTGCTATCTTTGATCTAGACTTTGATGCTATTCTTACTGCTATGTATGCATTGTCTGTTAGTGCTGACGGTGACTGTTACCGGTGTGTGCCACCTGACCCAGGTATAGCGGCTGCTGCTCTAGGTGCTAGTGAGTCTGCTCTCCCTGGTACTGCGCCTGCTCAGGCATTGCACACCTTCATGCTGAACTCAGGTGCCTCACGCTGTTTCTTTCGTGACAGCACCACCCTCACTCCTCTTCCTGCACCTGTCCCGGTCAGACTGGTTGACCCCTCCGAGGGCCCAGTCGTTGCCCGTTCCTCCACTGTTCTCCCGTGTCCGGTGGTTCCGTCCGGCTCACTGTCAGGCCTTCACCTCCCCTCGTTCTCTATGAACTTGGTGAGTACAACTGCCCTCCAGGATGCGATGGTCACTACTACAACTCCTGGGGGTCAGCGTGTGTCGATCTGCACGTGTACACGGACGGGCCGTCACCTGGCCACGTTCACTCGTCGGCCAACGTCGATTCTGTACACAGTGGCTACCGAGTCTCCTCAGGTAGCTGCGTCTGCCCAGGTGTCCGCGTCAGGTCATGTAGCACCTCCTTGCTCGTGTCGCCTCCTGTCGCACCAGACTCTTCTCTGGCACCACCGCCAAGGTCACCCCTCCTTGCCATGCCTACGTGGCATGCACTCCCGTCTCCTTGTGTCTGGTCTCCCTTGGTCTCTACCTCCCCTCCCGCCCTCGCCAGCTCCGCCCTGCCTTCCTTACGTCGAGGGGCGGCAGCGCGCCGCTCCTCACTCCTCCTCGTTTCCCCCGACGTCTGCTCCCTTGCAGACTCTCCACATGGACGTGTGGGGCCCAGCCCGCGTCAGTGGACAGGGGCGCGAGCGCTTCTTTCTGCTGGTTGTTGACGACTACACGCGTTACACCACGGTCTTCCCCTTGCGCAGCAAGGGTGAGGTCCCTGACGTTCTGATCCCTTGGATCCGCGCTGTCCGTCTCCAGCTCCGCGAGCGCTACCAGGACCTTCCTTTACTGTGTCTGCACTTTGTCCGAGGTGGTGAGTTCTCCTCTGACCTCTTGATGGACTTTTGTCGTGGGGAGGGCATCACCCAGTCGTTCACGCTTCCGGCCTCTCCGCAGCAGAATGGGATTGCAGAGCGTCACATTGGCTTAGTCATGGAGGTCACTCGTACCTCCATGATCCATGCGGCTGCTCCCCATTTTCTGTGGCCGTTTGCGGTCCAGTACGCCGCGCATTAGCTCAACCTCTGGCCCCGTGTCTCCTTGCCGGAGACCTCGCCCACACTGCGTTGGAGGGGGCAGGTTGGCCATGCATCGGTGTTCCGGGTCTGGGGCTCTCGTGCCTTTGTTCACGATACGTCTGCAGACAAGCTCTCCGCCCGTGCTATCCCCTGCGTCTTCCTTGGATTTCCCCCTGACGCGCCTGGCTGGCAGTTTTACCACCCCACCTTGCACCATGTCCTCTCTTCTCGGGACGTCACGATTGACGAGTCGGTTCCCATTTACCGTCTCTTCCCCTACCGCTCTGCCCCTCCCCTGCCCCCGCCGCTCTTCCTTGCTCCCGGTCCCCCTGAGGTAGACCCCCTCCCGCCCCTGGGTCTTGCTCCCTCAGGTGTGTCTCAGGTAGACCCTCTTGCTGGTACTGTGCCTGTTGAGGTAGCTGGCGACTCAGGTGCTGCTCGAGGTGCTGCGTCTGGGGGTGCTGCGTCTGGGGGTGCGGAGCTTGGAGGCGCTGAGTCTGAGGGTGCTGGGTCTGGGGGTGCTGGGCCTGGGGGTGCGGAGCCTTGGGGTGTGGAGCCTAGGGGTGCTGAGCCTGAGGGTGTTGAGCCTGGGAGTGCTGAGTCTGGGGGTGTGGGTTCTGGGGGTGCTGAGCCTTGGGGTGCTGGAGCTGGAGGAGCTGGAGCTGGAGGCACTAGCGCGGGAGGCGCTGGAGCTGGTGGAGCTGGAGCTGGAGCCACTGGCGTGGGAGGCGCTGGAGCTAGACGAGCTGGAGCTGTTGACCCTGCAGCTGGAGGTGCGGGTGCTTGTGGTACTGGTGCTGGAGGCACTGTGCGGCCGCGACCGTACTTCGTTCCCTTGCTTCAGCAGGTTCTTCTTGTCCCGTCTTCTACTGACCTTACTCCTCCCCTACTGTGTCCGCCACCTGACCAGACGCAGCCGCCGTTACAGCCAGCCTCCCCACTGCCTGCTCCTTTTCATTACACTGAGGAGTCTGGCGGTCTTACAGAGCGTCGTGAGCCTGCGTCTCGTCCTGTCTCGCCTGTTCGTACTGCTCGTCGCGTTCCTCGTCCACGTCCTCCTCCTGTCCCCGGCACGCACGCTACGGCACTTCGTCCTTCCTCTGTTCCACTGCGTGTTCCTCTGCCGCCTCCTCCTGCGTCCTCTCTTCCTGCCGTCCCTAACCCTCAGTCTGACCGCGCTCGTGCTGCCAGTCTCACTGTCTCTCGTCTCCTCGCCACTGTTGTCACTGACCCTTCTTTTGAGTCAACTGCTGCGTCTGCCCTCGTTGCTGAGTTGGTTGATTATGCTGCTGCCTGTCGTCTACACTACGCCACTGCTCTTGTTGCTGAGTCTGAGTCTGCCAGTCCTCCGTTCGTCGAATGTGAGTGTGCTCTTGGCACGAACGTCCTTGAGGATAGACATGAGGACTTTGAGTGTCTTGCAGCTACTGTACCTCGTTTCGCTTCCATCCTGCTTGCCCTTGAGGGAGACCCGGATGCACCAGACATCCGGACCCCGCGCTCTTACGCAGAGGCGATTACGAGTCCTTACTCCTCCCAGTGGCAGGCAGCCATGGATGCCGAGATGGCATCCTAGAAGTCCACAGGCACCTACGTCGACGCAATTCCCCCGTCTCGGGCGAACATAGTCGATGGCATGTGGAATTTCAAGGTGAAGCGGCCGCCGGGTTCTCCGCCTGCCTTCAAGGCGCGTTACGTTGCTCGAGGCTTCAGTCAGCGACAGGGAGTCGACTACTTCCAGACCTTCTCCCCCACCCCGAAGATGACCACACTTCGGGTGTTTCTTTACGTCGCTGCTCAGCGTGACAAGGAGTTGCACTGCGGACTTCAGTATAGCTTTCTTGTAGGGCAGCCTACACGAGGAGATCTGGCTGCGCCGCCCACCTGGCTTCACTGGGTCATTTCCTACAGGTACCCAGTGGAGCCTCCGGCGGCCAGTCTACGGTCTTCGCCAGGCGCCTCGCGAGTGGCACGATACACTGAGGACTACGCTTGCGGCTCTTGGGTTTGCTCCTTCTACTGCTGACCCGTCGCTGTTTCTACGCATTGACACCTCGCTGCCGCTGTTCTACGTCCTCGTCTACGTCGACGACCTCGTCTTTGCCACTGCTGACACTGAGTCATTGACCCTTGTGAAGTTGGAGCTGCAGAAGAGACACACATGCACTGACCTGGGTGAACTGCGCAGCTATCTTGGCTTGCAGATCACCCGGGACAGAGCATGGCGCACCATCACCCTGACTCAGTCACACATGGTGCACCAGGTCCTTCAGCGATTCGGCTTCCAGTTCTCCTCGCCACAGCCCACTCCTCTGTCTACCGGCCACTCGCTCTCAGATCCACCTTCGGACGAGTCCGTAGAGCCGAGTGGTCCGTACCCATAGCTTGTGGGTTGCCTCATGTACCTGATGACGTGCACTCGACCTGACCTCGCGTACTCTCTCAGCCTCCTGGCTTGCTACGTGGCTCCCGGCAGTCACCGAAAGGTGCAATGGGATGCTGCGAAGAGGGTACTGCGTTACTTGTGCAGTACGTCGGGCATGGGGCTCGTGCTTGGAGGACGGGGTCCAGTTGTCCTCACTGGTCCCGCAGACGCTTCTTGGGTTGACAACTCAGCTACGCAGCGGTCGTCACAGGGTTACACCTTCGGCCTTGGTTCTGGCTCTGTTTCCTAGCGGTGTACCCGCTCGTCTTTGGTTCTCAGCTCCAGTTGTGAGGCTGAGATCTACGCAGGGGCCATGGCTGCACAGGAGCTACGCTGGCTCACCTACCTGCTGATTGACTTGGGAGAGCAGCCTCGTTCGCCTCCAGTTCTGTACGTAGACAACAAGGCCATGATTGCCTTGTGTCAGGAGCATGGACTAGAGCACTGAACGAAGCACATCGCTCTGCGATACTTCCTTGCTCGAGAGTTGCAGCAGCGTGGTCAGCTTCGTGTTGCGTAGGTGGCCACTAGGGCCAACTTTGCTGATATATTCACCAAGGCACTTCGCATGGTGATCATCAGCGCTTCTCTACTGTGTTAGGTCTTGTGCCTACTTTGCCTCACTTGCTCACTGCGTGACTTTGCTTGTACTGTGATCTATATATATACCTGCATGCTTGCACTTGCTAGGGTATGATCACTGTAATGTTTGTTCTCTTTTATATAACTCTGCATGTGAACTGGCCTTGTGGCCCTTTGCTTGTGCTCGAACTGTGTGGTGACTTTGTGATCCACCCTGAGCTTGCTTTGCTTTTCTTGACTGGTCTTGTGACCACTTGTTCTCCCCCACTTTGCCTATGGGGGTGTGTCAAACTTATATATAGCTTACATTGTGTAGGTTGTAGTGGGGTAGCTCATAAGGGGTACAACCCAATTAGGGTTAGTACTTGTACCCAACTCTTTGCTAGTTCATTCATTCTTGTTCGTTAGTTCTTGACAAACTCTAGGGAATCTGAATAACACTTGACCGAAACAGCGGTTCAAGCATATATGGAAAACCTGGCTCTACGAGCAGGCCCATAACCAGTGGATGGGGTTGACCCTGGTGGTAATGTGCTGCACCATGCACAAAGCACATGTCCTAAGAAGCACTCTAGGGCAACGAGGACATTGCCACCTAGGGGTGGAGTGCAACGTATTGCCTTACTCCCTACCTAGCGACCTACCACTTCTAAAGCAATTGTCGAGATATCTCTCGATGGGAATTGAGCTACGTGTGGTTGAAGGTTGGATTGGGAGAGAAAGGTTGGCTTGGGGTTTCCAACCCTCAACTAAGAGGCTTGGGAAATTCCAACCCTTCAAAGTGAAAACCAAAGTGTTGGATTTCCAACCAATCAGAAATTGGCAGTTCATTGTAACAATCTACTCAATAAAAATTACATCCATACAATGGTTCTAGGTTGGGTTTTCCCAACCGAAATATAATTGTCGCATAGGCTCCAAGCCTAGGAACTTCCCCACCATGGAACCATAGTTGGGACAGTTCTCGAAGGGGTGTATTGGAGGGGGTCTGAGCTAGCAAGCTCACAAGCAATCGGATAGGAGACACAGGGCACATGGCGACAGATGTATGAAAAGGCCGGGAATGAGACGAGAGTAAGCAGCAGGAGTATTTGTGACTCAACTACAGGAAACACATTCGACAGTTGTGACAGGTGACGTTGGCAGAGGGATGCATGTGACAGGAGGGTGAGAACGAGAGGGTGAAGGGCATAAGATGACTAGTGGTGGGAGAAAGGGCACGGTGACTGGGTTGGCAGAGCAGCAGCAGGCGGGCCTATCAGCAGCGCAGTGTGGCAAGAGGAGGTCAGCGAGGTAGATGATCTGCACCTGGTGGGTGGCGCATGGGCAGAGGGGGGATGGGCAGGGGGAAGGATGGGCAAGGGGAGGATGGGCAGGGGGAGGATGGGCAGGGAGAAGAATGGGCAGGGATGAGTGACTAATACGCACGTTGCATAGTTGGGACAGTTCCCAAAGGGGTGTATTGGAGGGGGTCTGAGCTAGCAAGCTCATCTCAACCTCCCAACTTCAACTAATCAATTAGAAATGTGATTATTTGTCAAAGTTATTTTGGCTCTCTCACAAGCTTCCCTACACAACTCTCTCGCGTTTCACAACAAGAGGTTCAAGAAGACTTTCCTACAACAACCCAAGACCTTCTTAGAGGCGTAGCTAGAGTTTATATTTGTACTTGGGCCTTTATATAAACCGTGTAAACTGTATTATTAGGGCCTTGGGTATTATAGGCACGGAGTCGACTCTCTGATTGGGCGATGCCTCGTGCGGGTATGCGACATGTGAAAGGCTCTTGGACTGTGAATCTGCACAAGAGACAGGCTAAACTCCTTAGGACAAGTCGTGTTTGATTGCCTGCCAAAACGTGTTGCGGCAAGGCGAATGACTGCTGGTAGGGCGGGTTGTTCATCCGCGGTTTAGGCGATTCAGGGTTTAGGCGATCCAGGTGATTCAAATTGTTGTACTACGTCGGAGTTTGGCTTAGAATGACGTTCTCGGAGCGTCTTCAATGGCAACGGCTCGTACTTGTTACATATTCTTGCTAAGCACACATCCTCATAGTCGTGACTGAAATGAACATGTTTCGCCATGACATTACACACGCGATGCTCGCTAGTCTTGCCAGCACACTCGAGGTAGATTAGTAGGAACACAAGGATTCTTCATGCATCTTGCACTTTGTTCATGCACATCTAGAAGAATGGCCTAGTCAATGGGCGTTTGACTATTGGGGGCGGTGTTGGAACTCTGAAGAAGCCTGCCAGAACTGATCTGATGGAAAGCCGAGGAAAAGTGGTCTAGGAGATTCGAGGGTGAATAACCTGGCAATGTCATTTCTTAGTGATACAAGATAATATTTCTGGTTACTTTAAGTGGAATAATGTGCTCTATACCTGGTAACTCATCAATGTAGAAAATGCTGTAGTTTACAGCTGAATTGGAACCTGAAACTTTGGGCTTCGCACCACATTTCCACTGTGCAAATAAATTCGACAATGATGGAGGCTGGTTGACAGATTTTACCAGCAACTCCCTCTGCAAGAGTCTTCACTGCGACCCAGCAAGAACCTGTCAGCGCAGCTTTCAGAGCCCAGATCCTAGCAAGAACTGTTGTTATGCATCCACATAGGAGCCGCTGAACATGCCAGTCGTGCCGACCACTTTGGTCCTCAGCTGTGGCTGAATGAGCGCCTGTGGGTGCTGCAACTGCTGCCGCGCGTGCTCCAACGCCCATGCCACCTGGTGGGGCTCGGTGGTGGTGTTGGATTCACACAGGACAGGCATGCGAAAGAGAGACGAGTTTGGACTGGAGAAAGCCGGCCATACGGTCATGCCAGACTGCTCCCAATGAGGGTATGTGTGGTGTGGATGCGTGAGTGCGTGTGTGCGTGAGTGCGTGCGTGCATGGGTGCGTGCGCATGTGCGTGTGTCCGTGGGTGTGTGAGTGCGTGATGCGTGCAAGGAGCATACAGTGGGGAAGGCAAGGTCGTGGAAGGTCACAGGGAGCGACGCACCTTGAGGGAAGCACAGGGAGCGACGCACCTTGAGGGAAGCACAGGGAGCGACGCACCTTGAGGGAAGCACAGGGAGCGACGCACCTTGAGGGAAGCACAGGGAGCGACGCACCTTGAGGGAAGCACAGGGAGCGACGCACCTTGAGGGAAGCACAGGGAGCGACGCACCTTGAGGGAAGCACAGGGAGCGACGCACCTTGAGGGAAGCACAGGGAGCGACGCACCTTGAGGGAAGCACAGGGAGCGACGCACCTTGAGGGAAGCACAGGGAGCGACGCACCTTGAGGGAAGCACAGGGAGCGACGCACCTTGAGGGAAGCACAGGGAGCGACGCACCTTGAGGGAAGCCCAGGGAGCGACGCACCTTGAGGGAAGCACAGGGAGCGACGCACCTTGAGGGAAGCACAGGGAGCGACGCACCTTGAGGGAAGCACAGGGAGCGACGCACCTTGAGGGAAGCACAGGGAGCGACGCACCTTGAGGGAAGCACAGGGAGCGACGCACCTTGAGGGAAGCACAGGGAGCGACGCACCTTGAGGGAAGCACAGGGAGCGACGCACCTTGAGGGAAGCACAGGGAGCGACGCACCTTGAGGGAAGCACAGGGAGCGACGCACCTTGAGGGAAGCACAGGGAGCGACGCACCTTGAGGGAAGCACAGGGAGCGACGCACCTTGAGGGAAGCACAGGGAGCGACGCACCTTGAGGGAAGCACAGGGAGCGACGCACCTTGAGGGAAGCACAGGGAGCGACGCACCTTGAGGGAAGCACAGGGAGCGACGCACCTTGAGGGAAGCACAGGGAGCGACGCACCTTGAGGGAAGCACAGGGAGCGACGCACCTTGAGGGAAGCACAGGGAGCGACGCACCTTGAGGGAAGCACAGGGAGCGACGCACCTTGAGGGAAGCACAGGGAGCGACGCACCTTGAGGGAAGCACAGGGAGCGACGCACCTTGAGGGAAGCACAGGGAGCGACGCACCTTGAGGGAAGCACAGGGAGCGACGCACCTTGAGGGAAGCACAGGGAGCGACGCACCTTGAGGGAAGCACAGGGAGCGACGCACCTTGAGGGAAGCACAGGGAGCGACGCACCTTGAGGGAAGCACAGGGAGCGACGCACCTTGAGGGAAGCACAGGGAGCGACGCACCTTGAGGGAAGCACAGGGAGCGACGCACCTTGAGGGAAGCACAGGGAGCGACGCACCTTGAGGGAAGCACAGGGAGCGACGCACCTTGAGGGAAGCACAGGGAGCGACGCACCTTGAGGGAAGCACAGGGAGCGACGCACCTTGAGGGAAGCACAGGGAGCGACGCACCTTGAGGGAAGCACAGGGAGCGACGCACCTTGAGGGAAGCACAGGGAGCGACGCACCTTGAGGGAAGCACAGGGAGCGACGCACCTTGAGGGAAGCACAGGGAGCGACGCACCTTGAGGGAAGCACAGGGAGCGACGCACCTTGAGGGAAGCACAGGGAGCGACGCACCTTGAGGGAAGCCCAGGGAGCGACGCACCTTGAGGGAAGCCCAGGGAGCGACGCACCTTGAGGGAAGCACAGGGAGCGACGCACCTTGAGGGAAGCACAGGGAGCGACGCACCTTGAGGGAAGCCCAGGGAGCGACGCACCTTGAGGGAAGCCCAGGGAGCGACGCACCTTGAGGGAAGCCCAGGGAGCGACGCACCTTGAGGGAAGCACAGGGAGCGACGCACCTTGAGGGAAGCCCAGGGAGCGACGCACCTTGAGGGAAGCCCAGGGAGCGACGCACCTTGAGGGAAGCACAGGGAGCGACGCACCTTGAGGGAAGCACAGGGAGCGACGCACCTTGAGGGAAGCACAGGGAGCGACGCACCTTGAGGGAAGCACAGGGAGCGACGCACCTTGAGGGAAGCACAGGGAGCGACGCACCTTGAGGGAAGCACAGGGAGCGACGCACCTTGAGGGAAGCACAGGGAGCGACGCACCTTGAGGGAAGCACAGGGAGCGACGCACCTTGAGGGAAGCCCAGGGAGCGACGCACCTTGAGGGAAGCACAGGGAGCGACGCACCTTGAGGGAAGCCCAGGGAGCGACGCACCTTGAGGGAAGCACAGGGAGCGACGCACCTTGAGGGAAGCCCAGGGAGCGACGCACCTTGAGGGAAGCACAGGGAGCGACGCACCTTGAGGGAAGCCCAGGGAGCGACGCACCTTGAGGGAAGCACAGGGAGCGACGCACCTTGAGGGAAGCCCAGGGAGCGACGCACCTTGAGGGAAGCACAGGGAGCGACGCACCTTGAGGGAAGCACAGGGAGCGACGCACCTTGAGGGAAGCACAGGGAGCGACGCACCTTGAGGGAAGCACAGGGAGCGACGCACCTTGAGGGAAGCACAGGGAGCGACGCACCTTGAGGGAAGCACAGGGAGCGACGCACCTTGAGGGAAGCACAGGGAGCGACGCACCTTGAGGGAAGCACAGGGAGCGACGCACCTTGAGGGAAGCACAGGGAGCGACGCACCTTGAGGGAAGCACAGGGAGCGACGCACCTTGAGGGAAGCACAGGGAGCGACGCACCTTGAGGGAAGCACAGGGAGCGACGCACCTTGAGGGAAGCACAGGGAGCGACGCACCTTGAGGGAAGCACAGGGAGCGACGCACCTTGAGGGAAGCACAGGGAGCGACGCACCTTGAGGGAAGCACAGGGAGCGACGCACCTTGAGGGAAGCACAGGGAGCGACGCACCTTGAGGGAAGCACAGGGAGCGACGCACCTTGAGGGAAGCACAGGGAGCGACGCACCTTGAGGGAAGCACAGGGAGCGACGCACCTTGAGGGAAGCACAGGGAGCGACGCACCTTGAGGGAAGCACAGGGAGCGACGCACCTTGAGGGAAGCACAGGGAGCGACGCACCTTGAGGGAAGCACAGGGAGCGACGCACCTTGAGGGAAGCACAGGGAGCGACGCACCTTGAGGGAAGCACAGGGAGCGACGCACCTTGAGGGAAGCACAGGGAGCGACGCACCTTGAGGGAAGCACAGGGAGCGACGCACCTTGAGGGAAGCACAGGGAGCGACGCACCTTGAGGGAAGCACAGGGAGCGACGCACCTTGAGGGAAGCACAGGGAGCGACGCACCTTGAGGGAAGCACAGGGAGCGACGCACCTTGAGGGAAGCACAGGGAGCGACGCACCTTGAGGGAAGCACAGGGAGCGACGCACCTTGAGGGAAGCACAGGGAGCGACGCACCTTGAGGGAAGCACAGGGAGCGACGCACCTTGAGGGAAGCACAGGGAGCGACGCACCTTGAGGGAAGCACAGGGAGCGACGCACCTTGAGGGAAGCACAGGGAGCGACGCACCTTGAGGGAAGCACAGGGAGCGACGCACCTTGAGGGAAGCACAGGGAGCGACGCACCTTGAGGGAAGCACAGGGAGCGACGCACCTTGAGGGAAGCACAGGGAGCGACGCACCTTGAGGGAAGCACAGGGAGCGACGCACCTTGAGGGAAGCACAGGGAGCGACGCACCTTGAGGGAAGCACAGGGAGCGACGCACCTTGAGGGAAGCACAGGGAGCGACGCACCTTGAGGGAAGCACAGGGAGCGACGCACCTTGAGGGAAGCACAGGGAGCGACGCACCTTGAGGGAAGCACAGGGAGCGACGCACCTTGAGGGAAGCACAGGGAGCGACGCACCTTGAGGGAAGCACAGGGAGCGACGCACCTTGAGGGAAGCACAGGGAGCGACGCACCTTGAGGGAAGCACAGGGAGCGACGCACCTTGAGGGAAGCACAGGGAGCGACGCACCTTGAGGGAAGCACAGGGAGCGACGCACCTTGAGGGAAGCACAGGGAGCGACGCACCTTGAGGGAAGCACAGGGAGCGACGCACCTTGAGGGAAGCACAGGGAGCGACGCACCTTGAGGGAAGCACAGGGAGCGACGCACCTTGAGGGAAGCACAGGGAGCGACGCACCTTGAGGGAAGCACAGGGAGCGACGCACCTTGAGGGAAGCACAGGGAGCGACGCACCTTGAGGGAAGCACAGGGAGCGACGCACCTTGAGGGAAGCACAGGGAGCGACGCACCTTGAGGGAAGCACAGGGAGCGACGCACCTTGAGGGAAGCCCAGGGAGCGACGCACCTTGAGGGAAGCACAGGGAGCGACGCACCTTGAGGGAAGCCCAGGGAGCGACGCACCTTGAGGGAAGCACAGGGAGCGACGCACCTTGAGGGAAGCACAGGGAGCGACGCACCTTGAGGGAAGCCCAGGGAGCGACGCACCTTGAGGGAAGCACAGGGAGCGACGCACCTTGAGGGAAGCACAGGGAGCGACGCACCTTGAGGGAAGCCCAGGGAGCGACGCACCTTGAGGGAAGCACAGGGAGCGACGCACCTTGAGGGAAGCACAGGGAGCGACGCACCTTGAGGGAAGCCCAGGGAGCGACGCACCTTGAGGGAAGCACAGGGAGCGACGCACCTTGAGGGAAGCCCAGGGAGCGACGCACCTTGAGGGAAGCACAGGGAGCGACGCACCTTGAGGGAAGCCCAGGGAGCGACGCACCTTGAGGGAAGCACAGGGAGCGACGCACCTTGAGGGAAGCACAGGGAGCGACGCACCTTGAGGGAAGCACAGGGAGCGACGCACCTTGAGGGAAGCCCAGGGAGCGACGCACCTTGAGGGAAGCCCAGGGAGCGACGCACCTTGAGGGAAGCCCAGGGAGCGACGCACCTTGAGGGAAGCCCAGGGAGCGACGCACCTTGAGGGAAGCACAGGGAGCGACGCACCTTGAGGGAAGCCCAGGGAGCGACGCACCTTGAGGGAAGCCCAGGGAGCGACGCACCTTGAGGGAAGCCCAGGGAGCGACGCACCTTGAGGGAAGCCCAGGGAGCGACGCACCTTGAGGGAAGCACAGGGAGCGACGCACCTTGAGGGAAGCCCAGGGAGCGACGCACCTTGAGGGAAGCACAGGGAGCGACGCACCTTGAGGGAAGCACAGGGAGCGACGCACCTTGAGGGAAGCACAGGGAGCGACGCACCTTGAGGGAAGCCCAGGGAGCGACGCACCTTGAGGGAAGCCCAGGGAGCGACGCACCTTGAGGGAAGCACAGGGAGCGACGCACCTTGAGGGAAGCCCAGGGAGCGACGCACCTTGAGGGAAGCCCAGGGAGCGACGCACCTTGAGGGAAGCCCAGGGAGCGACGCACCTTGAGGGAAGCCCAGGGAGCGACGCACCTTGAGGGAAGCACAGGGAGCGACGCACCTTGAGGGAAGCACAGGGAGCGACGCACCTTGAGGGAAGCACAGGGAGCGACGCACCTTGAGGGAAGCACAGGGAGCGACGCACCTTGAGGGAAGCACAGGGAGCGACGCACCTTGAGGGAAGCACAGGGAGCGACGCACCTTGAGGGAAGCACAGGGAGCGACGCACCTTGAGGGAAGCACAGGGAGCGACGCACCTTGAGGGAAGCCCAGGGAGCGACGCACCTTGAGGGAAGCCCAGGGAGCGACGCACCTTGAGGGAAGCCCAGGGAGCGACGCACCTTGAGGGAAGCACAGGGAGCGACGCACCTTGAGGGAAGCCCAGGGAGCGACGCACCTTGAGGGAAGCCCAGGGAGCGACGCACCTTGAGGGAAGCCCAGGGAGCGACGCACCTTGAGGGAAGCCCAGGGAGCGACGCACCTTGAGGGAAGCACAGGGAGCGACGCACCTTGAGGGAAGCACAGGGAGCGACGCACCTTGAGGGAAGCACAGGGAGCGACGCACCTTGAGGGAAGCACAGGGAGCGACGCACCTTGAGGGAAGCCCAGGGAGCGACGCACCTTGAGGGAAGCCCAGGGAGCGACGCACCTTGAGGGAAGCCCAGGGAGCGACGCACCTTGAGGGAAGCCCAGGGAGCGACGCACCTTGAGGGAAGCACAGGGAGCGACGCACCTTGAGGGAAGCACAGGGAGCGACGCACCTTGAGGGAAGCACAGGGAGCGACGCACCTTGAGGGAAGCACAGGGAGCGACGCACCTTGAGGGAAGCACAGGGAGCGACGCACCTTGAGGGAAGCACAGGGAGCGACGCACCTTGAGGGAAGCACAGGGAGCGACGCACCTTGAGGGAAGCACAGGGAGCGACGCACCTTGAGGGAAGCACAGGGAGCGACGCACCTTGAGGGAAGCCCAGGGAGCGACGCACCTTGAGGGAAGCCCAGGGAGCGACGCACCTTGAGGGAAGCCCAGGGAGCGACGCACCTTGAGGGAAGCACAGGGAGCGACGCACCTTGAGGGAAGCCCAGGGAGCGACGCACCTTGAGGGAAGCCCAGGGAGCGACGCACCTTGAGGGAAGCCCAGGGAGCGACGCACCTTGAGGGAAGCCCAGGGAGCGACGCACCTTGAGGGAAGCACAGGGAGCGACGCACCTTGAGGGAAGCACAGGGAGCGACGCACCTTGAGGGAAGCACAGGGAGCGACGCACCTTGAGGGAAGCACAGGGAGCGACGCACCTTGAGGGAAGCCCAGGGAGCGACGCACCTTGAGGGAAGCCCAGGGAGCGACGCACCTTGAGGGAAGCCCAGGGAGCGACGCACCTTGAGGGAAGCCCAGGGAGCGACGCACCTTGAGGGAAGCACAGGGAGCGACGCACCTTGAGGGAAGCACAGGGAGCGACGCACCTTGAGGGAAGCACAGGGAGCGACGCACCTTGAGGGAAGCACAGGGAGCGACGCACCTTGAGGGAAGCACAGGGAGCGACGCACCTTGAGGGAAGCACAGGGAGCGACGCACCTTGAGGGAAGCACAGGGAGCGACGCACCTTGAGGGAAGCACAGGGAGCGACGCACCTTGAGGGAAGCCCAGGGAGCGACGCACCTTGAGGGAAGCCCAGGGAGCGACGCACCTTGAGGGAAGCCCAGGGAGCGACGCACCTTGAGGGAAGCCCAGGGAGCGACGCACCTTGAGGGAAGCCCAGGGAGCGACGCACCTTGAGGGAAGCCCAGGGAGCGACGCACCTTGAGGGAAGCACAGGGAGCGACGCACCTTGAGGGAAGCACAGGGAGCGACGCACCTTGAGGGAAGCACAGGGAGCGACGCACCTTGAGGGAAGCACAGGGAGCGACGCACCTTGAGGGAAGCACAGGGAGCGACGCACCTTGAGGGAAGCACAGGGAGCGACGCACCTTGAGGGAAGCCCAGGGAGCGACGCACCTTGAGGGAAGCCCAGGGAGCGACGCACCTTGAGGGAAGCCCAGGGAGCGACGCACCTTGAGGGAAGCCCAGGGAGCGACGCACCTTGAGGGAAGCCCAGGGAGCGACGCACCTTGAGGGAAGCCCAGGGAGCGACGCACCTTGAGGGAAGCCCAGGGAGCGACGCACCTTGAGGGAAGCACAGGGAGCGACGCACCTTGAGGGAAGCCCAGGGAGCGACGCACCTTGAGGGAAGCACAGGGAGCGACGCACCTTGAGGGAAGCCCAGGGAGCGACGCACCTTGAGGGAAGCCCAGGGAGCGACGCACCTTGAGGGAAGCCCAGGGAGCGACGCACCTTGAGGGAAGCACAGGGAGCGACGCACCTTGAGGGAAGCCCAGGGAGCGACGCACCTTGAGGGAAGCACAGGGAGCGACGCACCTTGAGGGAAGCACAGGGAGCGACGCACCTTGAGGGAAGCACAGGGAGCGACGCACCTTGAGGGAAGCACAGGGAGCGACGCACCTTGAGGGAAGCACAGGGAGCGACGCACCTTGAGGGAAGCACAGGGAGCGACGCACCTTGAGGGAAGCCCAGGGAGCGACGCACCTTGAGGGAAGCCCAGGGAGCGACGCACCTTGAGGGAAGCCCAGGGAGCGACGCACCTTGAGGGAAGCACAGGGAGCGACGCACCTTGAGGGAAGCCCAGGGAGCGACGCACCTTGAGGGAAGCCCAGGGAGCGACGCACCTTGAGGGAAGCCCAGGGAGCGACGCACCTTGAGGGAAGCCCAGGGAGCGACGCACCTTGAGGGAAGCACAGGGAGCGACGCACCTTGAGGGAAGCACAGGGAGCGACGCACCTTGAGGGAAGCACAGGGAGCGACGCACCTTGAGGGAAGCACAGGGAGCGACGCACCTTGAGGGAAGCCCAGGGAGCGACGCACCTTGAGGGAAGCCCAGGGAGCGACGCACCTTGAGGGAAGCCCAGGGAGCGACGCACCTTGAGGGAAGCCCAGGGAGCGACGCACCTTGAGGGAAGCACAGGGAGCGACGCACCTTGAGGGAAGCACAGGGAGCGACGCACCTTGAGGGAAGCACAGGGAGCGACGCACCTTGAGGGAAGCACAGGGAGCGACGCACCTTGAGGGAAGCACAGGGAGCGACGCACCTTGAGGGAAGCACAGGGAGCGACGCACCTTGAGGGAAGCACAGGGAGCGACGCACCTTGAGGGAAGCACAGGGAGCGACGCACCTTGAGGGAAGCCCAGGGAGCGACGCACCTTGAGGGAAGCCCAGGGAGCGACGCACCTTGAGGGAAGCCCAGGGAGCGACGCACCTTGAGGGAAGCCCAGGGAGCGACGCACCTTGAGGGAAGCCCAGGGAGCGACGCACCTTGAGGGAAGCCCAGGGAGCGACGCACCTTGAGGGAAGCACAGGGAGCGACGCACCTTGAGGGAAGCACAGGGAGCGACGCACCTTGAGGGAAGCACAGGGAGCGACGCACCTTGAGGGAAGCACAGGGAGCGACGCACCTTGAGGGAAGCACAGGGAGCGACGCACCTTGAGGGAAGCACAGGGAGCGACGCACCTTGAGGGAAGCCCAGGGAGCGACGCACCTTGAGGGAAGCCCAGGGAGCGACGCACCTTGAGGGAAGCCCAGGGAGCGACGCACCTTGAGGGAAGCCCAGGGAGCGACGCACCTTGAGGGAAGCCCAGGGAGCGACGCACCTTGAGGGAAGCCCAGGGAGCGACGCACCTTGAGGGAAGCCCAGGGAGCGACGCACCTTGAGGGAAGCACAGGGAGCGACGCACCTTGAGGGAAGCCCAGGGAGCGACGCACCTTGAGGGAAGCACAGGGAGCGACGCACCTTGAGGGAAGCCCAGGGAGCGACGCACCTTGAGGGAAGCCCAGGGAGCGACGCACCTTGAGGGAAGCCCAGGGAGCGACGCACCTTGAGGGAAGCACAGGGAGCGACGCACCTTGAGGGAAGCCCAGGGAGCGACGCACCTTGAGGGAAGCACAGGGAGCGACGCACCTTGAGGGAAGCACAGGGAGCGACGCACCTTGAGGGAAGCACAGGGAGCGACGCACCTTGAGGGAAGCACAGGGAGCGACGCACCTTGAGGGAAGCACAGGGAGCGACGCACCTTGAGGGAAGCACAGGGAGCGACGCACCTTGAGGGAAGCACAGGGAGCGACGCACCTTGAGGGAAGCACAGGGAGCGACGCACCTTGAGGGAAGCACAGGGAGCGACGCACCTTGAGGGAAGCACAGGGAGCGACGCACCTTGAGGGAAGCACAGGGAGCGACGCACCTTGAGGGAAGCACAGGGAGCGACGCACCTTGAGGGAAGCACAGGGAGCGACGCACCTTGAGGGAAGCACAGGGAGCGACGCACCTTGAGGGAAGCACAGGGAGCGACGCACCTTGAGGGAAGCACAGGGAGCGACGCACCTTGAGGGAAGCACAGGGAGCGACGCACCTTGAGGGAAGCACAGGGAGCGACGCACCTTGAGGGAAGCACAGGGAGCGACGCACCTTGAGGGAAGCACAGGGAGCGACGCACCTTGAGGGAAGCACAGGGAGCGACGCACCTTGAGGGAAGCACAGGGAGCGACGCACCTTGAGGGAAGCACAGGGAGCGACGCACCTTGAGGGAAGCACAGGGAGCGACGCACCTTGAGGGAAGCACAGGGAGCGACGCACCTTGAGGGAAGCACAGGGAGCGACGCACCTTGAGGGAAGCACAGGGAGCGACGCACCTTGAGGGAAGCACAGGGAGCGACGCACCTTGAGGGAAGCACAGGGAGCGACGCACCTTGAGGGAAGCACAGGGAGCGACGCACCTTGAGGGAAGCACAGGGAGCGACGCACCTTGAGGGAAGCACAGGGAGCGACGCACCTTGAGGGAAGCACAGGGAGCGACGCACCTTGAGGGAAGCACAGGGAGCGACGCACCTTGAGGGAAGCACAGGGAGCGACGCACCTTGAGGGAAGCACAGGGAGCGACGCACCTTGAGGGAAGCACAGGGAGCGACGCACCTTGAGGGAAGCACAGGGAGCGACGCACCTTGAGGGAAGCACAGGGAGCGACGCACCTTGAGGGAAGCACAGGGAGCGACGCACCTTGAGGGAAGCACAGGGAGCGACGCACCTTGAGGGAAGCACAGGGAGCGACGCACCTTGAGGGAAGCACAGGGAGCGACGCACCTTGAGGGAAGCACAGGGAGCGACGCACCTTGAGGGAAGCACAGGGAGCGACGCACCTTGAGGGAAGCACAGGGAGCGACGCACCTTGAGGGAAGCACAGGGAGCGACGCACCTTGAGGGAAGCACAGGGAGCGACGCACCTTGAGGGAAGCACAGGGAGCGACGCACCTTGAGGGAAGCACAGGGAGCGACGCACCTTGAGGGAAGCACAGGGAGCGACGCACCTTGAGGGAAGCACAGGGAGCGACGCACCTTGAGGGAAGCACAGGGAGCGACGCACCTTGAGGGAAGCACAGGGAGCGACGCACCTTGAGGGAAGCACAGGGAGCGACGCACCTTGAGGGAAGCACAGGGAGCGACGCACCTTGAGGGAAGCACAGGGAGCGACGCACCTTGAGGGAAGCACAGGGAGCGACGCACCTTGAGGGAAGCACAGGGAGCGACGCACCTTGAGGGAAGCACAGGGAGCGACGCACCTTGAGGGAAGCACAGGGAGCGACGCACCTTGAGGGAAGCACAGGGAGCGACGCACCTTGAGGGAAGCACAGGGAGCGACGCACCTTGAGGGAAGCACAGGGAGCGACGCACCTTGAGGGAAGCACAGGGAGCGACGCACCTTGAGGGAAGCACAGGGAGCGACGCACCTTGAGGGAAGCCCAGGGAGCGACGCACCTTGAGGGAAGCACAGGGAGCGACGCACCTTGAGGGAAGCACAGGGAGCGACGCACCTTGAGGGAAGCACAGGGAGCGACGCACCTTGAGGGAAGCACAGGGAGCGACGCACCTTGAGGGAAGCACAGGGAGCGACGCACCTTGAGGGAAGCACAGGGAGCGACGCACCTTGAGGGAAGCACAGGGAGCGACGCACCTTGAGGGAAGCCCAGGGAGCGACGCACCTTGAGGGAAGCACAGGGAGCGACGCACCTTGAGGGAAGCACAGGGAGCGACGCACCTTGAGGGAAGCACAGGGAGCGACGCACCTTGAGGGAAGCACAGGGAGCGACGCACCTTGAGGGAAGCACAGGGAGCGACGCACCTTGAGGGAAGCACAGGGAGCGACGCACCTTGAGGGAAGCACAGGGAGCGACGCACCTTGAGGGAAGCACAGGGAGCGACGCACCTTGAGGGAAGCACAGGGAGCGACGCACCTTGAGGGAAGCACAGGGAGCGACGCACCTTGAGGGAAGCCCAGGGAGCGACGCACCTTGAGGGAAGCACAGGGAGCGACGCACCTTGAGGGAAGCACAGGGAGCGACGCACCTTGAGGGAAGCACAGGGAGCGACGCACCTTGAGGGAAGCACAGGGAGCGACGCACCTTGAGGGAAGCACAGGGAGCGACGCACCTTGAGGGAAGCACAGGGAGCGACGCACCTTGAGGGAAGCACAGGGAGCGACGCACCTTGAGGGAAGCCCAGGGAGCGACGCACCTTGAGGGAAGCCCAGGGAGCGACGCACCTTGAGGGAAGCCCAGGGAGCGACGCACCTTGAGGGAAGCACAGGGAGCGACGCACCTTGAGGGAAGCACAGGGAGCGACGCACCTTGAGGGAAGCACAGGGAGCGACGCACCTTGAGGGAAGCACAGGGAGCGACGCACCTTGAGGGAAGCACAGGGAGCGACGCACCTTGAGGGAAGCACAGGGAGCGACGCACCTTGAGGGAAGCACAGGGAGCGACGCACCTTGAGGGAAGCACAGGGAGCGACGCACCTTGAGGGAAGCACAGGGAGCGACGCACCTTGAGGGAAGCACAGGGAGCGACGCACCTTGAGGGAAGCACAGGGAGCGACGCACCTTGAGGGAAGCCCAGGGAGCGACGCACCTTGAGGGAAGCACAGGGAGCGACGCACCTTGAGGGAAGCACAGGGAGCGACGCACCTTGAGGGAAGCACAGGGAGCGACGCACCTTGAGGGAAGCACAGGGAGCGACGCACCTTGAGGGAAGCACAGGGAGCGACGCACCTTGAGGGAAGCACAGGGAGCGACGCACCTTGAGGGAAGCACAGGGAGCGACGCACCTTGAGGGAAGCCCAGGGAGCGACGCACCTTGAGGGAAGCCCAGGGAGCGACGCACCTTGAGGGAAGCCCAGGGAGCGACGCACCTTGAGGGAAGCACAGGGAGCGACGCACCTTGAGGGAAGCACAGGGAGCGACGCACCTTGAGGGAAGCACAGGGAGCGACGCACCTTGAGGGAAGCACAGGGAGCGACGCACCTTGAGGGAATGCGGTGCAATGTGGTGCAGTGCGGAGACTGTCACCTCTGTGCGAGCAGCTGGCGGTGTGTGGTGACACAGAGACGCTGCAGCCGCACCGACCCCGCCATGCCGCTCCTCCTCTCGCTCCGTGCTCCACTGTCACTCGCACTGCGCCCTCTCCTGCGCTGCCAATGGCTGTAGATGGAAAGGGGAGGGGTTGAGGGAGAGGGAGAGGGAGAGGGAGAGGGAGAGGGAGAGGAGGAGGAGGAGAATTAGATGGGAGAAATGCTGGCGGGATACAACAGGCGGGGCGAAATTCGGTGCGAAGGCGCGCGACGGGCCGCGGTGGGGCGCATGGAAAGGGTTACGACCGACGAGCGGGGTGGGGTGGATGAGCGCGACTGGCGTGGCGCGGCGCACCAGCTTTTGTGTGGCACGCCCCGCCCGTCTCTATGCCGCACGCGTGGCGCGCGGGTGACGTGTGTAGTCGCGCGGCAGAATAGAGGTTGCGGCGAACGGGGGACTCGGGGAGGGAGCGGCGAGAATACGTTTCGAAGAGCAGGAAGGCGGACGCCGTGTCGCGGTGACGTCAGCGCGTAAAGAGGGCGCCGGGCGGCGGAGGTTGGATTGCCCGTTTCAGGATGGTACCGCCTGCGAGGCGAGGTTCGATGCACTCTGCGTCAGAGTTTGGGCCCCGAAGCACACTTCGGAGGAAGACATGACAGCAAAGTTATGTGCATACTATCCGACTCGATTTATGTAGATGTGTTTCAAAAAAGTAAAAAAAATATATACAAATATCCTAACACAATTATTTGTAAAAATAAGTAATTTCCATAGTAAACGGCAAGAACTGGAAAATTTTGAACAGAGTATCATGCATGCATGTTTTAGGAAAAAATGTGAAGGTATGGCAATTTTCAGAACTGACACTGACCACTCTATTATCAAATAATTTCCCTTTCAGACATATCGCCACATCTGTTATTGTACATTAATATGCAAATCCTACCGTAAGCACCTATAAGCCACCAAACGCAGTTGTAGACCCCAGCATAGATTATGCAGATCGGCGTAGCTTATTTAAACTATTTTTCGTCATACCTCCTCGTCAAGGCTTCGTTTTGGATTTGGCCAACTCACGATTGCCAGTGTAACATTTTTAAAAACCCTTCTGAGCAGCAGTGTGTACTTTTTCATTACACTGATAGAGTAGTGTAACATCCAATGTTGAATTTTTTACCATGCATCATCAGTGGGGGTTATTTCCATATACTGACAGTTGTTCGTTTAGTCTTATAATAAGCCAGCTTGTCAGAATCCCACACCACACAGGACAATAATGTGACTACACTACAGCTAGAACTACATGCGCTTATATAGAACATATATCAAATATATTCTGACACAACTCTCACAGCTTAAGACAAATAAATTATAGTCATTCAATCACATGCGTGCTCGTCCTCGCTATCAGACGACTCCACTATTGCCTTGCCCTTTCCTGCATAGGGCGTGTGCGGAGCAGGTATTTTCGCGGGTCTTCTTTTCTTTTGCTTCCACCAGATCTCCACCACCTCGGCCCATTTGTACTCGTAGTCCAGCATCTTGAGAGTCATCAGCTCGGATAGACGGGCGTCTCCAAGCGACGTACGCATCCAGCTCTTGATGACATTTTGACAGCTGAATCCGCGCTCGCACTCCGCGGTGCTTAGTGGAATCACTCAGGCGCCTGCCACATCGACACCGGGTTTGGGTAGCTGCGTGGCCAGACCCTGGTCTTCATCATCTTGGCAAGCCTTTGGTAGAAGTCTGCATCCTCGTAGTGGCGCGACATGACGTGGCAGAAGCTTGTGAGTTCGAGCTCCGCCGCACGTTGGTTGAAGCCTGCCATGTAAACATAAAACAAAAACATTTTCTCCATCAGGTGTGACCAACATGGCACCAACAAACATCACATCCAACTATGAAACGTGAGCAACAACAGTCAGACTAACGAACAAGAATGAATGAACTATGAAAGAGTTGGGTACAAGTACTAACCCTAATTGGGTTGTACCCCTTATAGGCTACCCCACTATAGCCTACACAAATGTAAGGACTACAACATTCTGACACACCCCCATAGGCAAAGTGGGGGAGAAAAAGTGGTCACAAGACCAGTCAAGAAAGCAAAGCAAGCTCAGGGTGGTGTCAAACATATGTTTATATGTTATAGTTTAGGTAGGCTTTAGTGGGGTACTCACTGTGGGGTACAACCCCGTAGGTTTTCATTTTGTACCAACTCTCTCGATAGTCCATCACACCTTCTTCTTTACTTACGACATGGTATTAAGAGCGACATAGGTCCCTAGGACCGTTTTAGGACTTTTTTTTCGGGCCCACCAACCGTTTTCCGCCGGTTACCGAGTTACCCCGCCCCTTACCTACACTGCCCTACATCGCGCAGCCCTCGCGCTCGCCTCTGCTGGCCCTCGTACAGCCCGCTAGCAGCCCGCCTGCTGCCTCGTCAGCCCCACGCGTAGCCCGCTAGCTGCCCTGTCAGGCCCGCGCACCGCCCCGCAGCCCCCGCGCTGCCTTCTCCTGCCCCGCGCGTAGCTTCGCAGCCCTCGAGCTGCTTTCTACGGCCGTCGACGCGGCCTCGCCCTGCCGCGGTCGCGGCCTCACCTCGCCGCCGACGCGGCCCCGCCTGCGCGCTGCCCCCCCCCCCCCCCCCGTTGCCAGTCGCGGCGCCTGTGGGACCCGCGCGCTGCCCTGCACCAGCTACGCCGCCCCTGGTGCAGCCGCCCCTGGACCCAGAGCAGCTGCCCCTGGCCCCTGCAGCAGCCGCCCCTGGAGCAGCCGCCCCTGGAGCAGCCGCCCCTGGACCCCGAGCAGCCGCCCCTGGCCTCGGAAGCAGCCGCCCCTGGACCCCGAGCAGCCGCCCCTGGCCTCGGAAGCAGCCGCCCCTGGTCCAGCCGCCCCTGGACCCAGAGCAGCCGCCCCTGGCCCCTGAAGCAGCCGCCCCTGGACCCCGAGCAGCCGCCCCTGGCCCCTGCAGCAGCCGCCCCTGGTCCAGCCGCCCCTGGACCCAGAGCAGCCGCCCCTGGCCCCTGAAGCAGCCGCCCCTGGTGCAGCCGCCCCTGGACCCTCGAGCAGCCACCCCTGGACCCAGAACAGCCGCCCCTGGCCCCTGCAGCAGCCGCCCCTCGAGCAGCCGCCCCTGGACCCAGAGCAGCTGCCCCTGGCCCCTGCAGCAGCCGCCCCTGGAGCAACTGCCCCTGGAGGAGCAGCCGCCCCTGGAGCAGCCGCCCCTGGACCCCGAGCAGCCGCCCCTGGCCCCTGAAGCAGCCGCCCCTGGTCCAGCCGCCCCTGGACCCAGAGCAGCCGCCCCTCGCCCCTGAAGCAGCCGCCCCTGGTGCAGCCGCCCCTGGCCCCTGCAGCAGCCGCCCCTGGTGCAGCCGCCCCTGGTGCAGCCGCCCCTGGATCCCGCGACGCCGCCCCTGGACCCCGTGCAGCCGCCCGCCGAGCGCCGGCCCTGCTCGCCCGGCGAGCGCCTGCTCTTCCCGCCACTGGTGAGCACCTGCCTTGTTAGCGCGCTGCCGCGCCATCTGCCTGCCTGCCTGCCTGCCTGTCTGCCTGCCTGCCTGCCTGCCAGCCTGCCTGCCTGCCTGTCTGCTTGCCTGCCGCGCCTGCTCTGCTAGGCTACTGCTACTGGTACTGGCGGTGGCCAGATGCAGCTCCAGCGACGTCCGCGCGAGTCTCTCACGCCCCAGCAGTTAAGTGAGTGGTACGCTAGTTGGGGTTGTGGCGGTAGTCGTCGTAGCTGTCGCCCTAGAGCTGGTCAGTTGGGAGCGTCTGGCAGTGGCCAGCTGCAGCTGCAGCGGCGTCCACGCGAGACACTTACGTCCCAGCAGCTTCACGAGTGGTACGCTCAGTGTAGGGGGTCTTTGAGTACCGTTCGCTGCCCGTACGTCATTCGCACAGGTGATCGGACGGGTCAGACTTGCGGGACGCTTAGTCACACCCAGTCCCGCTGCTTTGCCCGTCTGAGTGACGCCTGGCGCACCGAGTTTGGCGACGAGGCTGAGCTCCCCGACTGGGTGGAGCTGCTTGGGCAGAGGGTAGATATCTTTGCTCTTGACTATGATGCTATTCTCACTGCCATGTATGCATTGCCTACTAGTGCTGCCAGTACCTGTTACCTGTGCGCCACGCCTGACCCAGGTATAGAGCCTGCTGCCCTCGGTGCTGGTGAGGCTGCTTCTCCAGGTGCTAGTGCGTCTCCTGCTCTGGTTGCTGGTGAGGCTGCTGCTCCAGGTGCTGGTGAGTCTGCTCTCTTTGGTACTGCGCCTGCTGAGGCCTTGTACACCTTCACACTTGACTCAGGTGCTTCCCGCTCCTTCTTTCGCGACAGCATCACCCTCACGCCGCTCAGCCGGCCGGTTCCAGTATCCCTGGCAGACCCCTCTGGGGGTCCAGTCCTTGCACGCTCCTCCACGGTCCTGCCGTGTCCGGCGGTCCCGTCTGGCTCCCTGTCAGGTCTTCACCTCCCCTCGTTCTCTACGAACTTGGTGAGTGGTGCTGACCTCCAGGACCAGTGGGTTGACCAGTTCACTCCTGGAGGTCAGCGCGTGACCCACTGTACGTGCTCCCGGACGGGCCGGCACCTGGCCACGTTTACCCGTGCACCTGGCTTGAGTTTGTACACACTGACTACTGTGTCCCCTCAGGTCGCTGCGTCTGCGTCTGCGTCAGGTCAGCTAGCGGCCCCCTGCTCGTGTCGCGCTTTGTCGCACCAGACCCTCCTTTGGCACCACCGCCTTGCTCACCCCTCGGTGCAGCGCCTTCGTAACATGCACCGCCGTGTCCTTGTCTCTGGTCTTCCCAGGGTTCTCCCTCCCCTCCCACCCTCGCCTGCTCCTCCCTGTCTTCCCTGTGTCGAGGGGCGGCAGCACACCGCTCCTCACTCCTCCTCGTTCCCTCCCACAGAGGCTCCCCTGCAGACTCTCCACCTGGACGTGTGGGGCCCAGCCCGCGTCCGTGGACAGGGCCACGAGCGGTACTTCCTACTGGTCGTCGACGACTACACGCGTTACACCACGGTCTTCCCCTTGCGCACCAAGGGTGAGGCCCCTGATGTTTTGCTCCCTTGGATCCGCGCTGCTCGTCTCTAGCTCCGCGAGCGGTTCGGGACGGATTTTCCCGTCCTGCGTCTGCACTCTGACAAAGGTGGGGAGTTTCCTCCGACCTCTTGGCAGCCTTTTGTGCGGAGCACGGCATCCGCCAGACGTTCACGCTTCCGGCCTCTCCGCAGCAGAATGGGGTTGCTGAGCGTCGCATTGGCTTAGTCATGGAGGTCGCTCGTACCTCCATGATCCATGCGGCTGCCCCCCATTTTCTGTGGCTGTTTGCGGTCCGGTACGCCGCGCATCAGCTCAACCTCTGGCCCCGTGTCTCCTTGCCGGAGACCTCGCCCACACTGCTGTGGACGGGGAAGGTTGGCGATGCGTCACGTTTCCGTGTCTGGGGTGCTCGTGCCTTTGTCCGCGATACCACCGCGGACAAGCTCTCCGCTCGCACTGTTCCCTGTGTTTTCCTTGGCTTTGTCCCTGACGCGCCTGGTTGGCAGTTTTACCACCCACCTCGCGCCGTGTCTTCCCCTCTTAGGACGTCACGTTCGACGAGTCGGTTCCCTTTTACCGTCTCTTCCCCTACCGCACTGCCCCTCTCCCCCCCCCGCCGCTCTTCCTCGCTCCAGGTGCTCCCCAGGTAGACCCCCTCCCCGCTCCCGGTCCTGCTCCTTCAGGTGTGTCTCAGGTAGACCCTCCTCCCTTGACTTCGCCGGTTGAGGTCACTGGTGACTCAGGTCCTGCTGAGGGTGGTCCTGCTCGGGGTGCTGCTTCTGGGGGTGCTGAGCCTGGGGGTGCGGAGCCCGGGGGTGCTGAGCCTGGGGATGCTGAGCATGGGCGTGAGGAGTCTAGGGGTGCTGAGCCTGGGGGTACTGAGCCTGGGGGTACTGCACCTGGGGGCGCTGAGGCGTCTGGTGAGCAGTCTCCCTGGAGCGGCTGTCTCCGTAGTCGCTCCGCTGGTACCTCGCCGCTGCACTCTCGTCGTCAACTCCCTCTCTCTCCACAGCAGCTGTGTGAGTGGTACGTTGGCCGTCAGGGTCGCACTGCTGGAGCTAGGAGCCCTGCTGCGGGAGGCGCTGGAGCTGGTGACTCTGCTACTAGTGTTGTTGCTGCTGGAGGTTCTGGAGCTGCTGAGGGTGCTGGAGCTAGAGGTTGTAGAGCTGCTGAGGGTGCTGGCGCTGGAGGTTCTGGAGCTGCTGCGGGTGCTGGCACTGAGGGTTCTGAGTCTGCTGTTGCACGGTCTCCTTGGAGTAGCCGCCTTCGTCCGCGTGTGCCTCTCACCTCACTGCAGCTGCATGACTGGTACGGTCGCCGTCAGGGTCGCGCTTCTGGAGCTCAGGGCTCTGCCGCTGGAGGTACTTCTGCTGACGTCACTGGAGCTGGGAGTGGTGCTGGTCCCGGAGGTGCTCGTACTGGAGGTACTGGAGCTGCTGGGGCTGGAGGTGCTGAGCTTGGGGGTGCTGCTGCTGGTGGAGCTGGTCCTGGAGGAGCTGGAGCTGAGGGTTCTGGAGCTGCTGGAGGTACTGGGACTGCTGGGGGTCCTGGAGCTGCTGGTGCTGGTAGCACTGCACAGCCGCGCCTGTTCTTTGCTCCATCGTCTCCGTCGTCTCAGCCACCATCTGACTCTGTGCTTCGCCAGGTTCTTAGTCTCCCTTCGTCTACTGGTCTTCCGTTACAGCCTGGCTCACCGCTGCCTGCTCCTTCTCCTTACACTGAGCAGACAGGGGGTCTTACTGAGCGTCGTGAGCCTGCGTCGCGTCCTGTCTCGCCTGTCCGTTCTGGTCGTTCCGGTCGTCGTGTTCCTTGTTCGTGTCAGCCGGATGTCCCCGGCACCCACCTTGTAGTCCGTCGTCCTTCCTCTCCTCCGCAGAGTGTTCCCCTGCCGTCCCCTCCTGCGTATTCTCTGCCTACCGTTCCTGAGCCTGAGTCTGACCGCGCTCATGCTGCTCACCCTACTGTCACGCGTCTGCTAGCCACAGCTGACACAGACCCGTCGTTTGAGTATGCTACTGCGTCTGCCTTAGTCACTGAGCTTGTTGACTTTGCTGCTGCCTGTCGTCTAGACTACGCCGCTAGTCTTGTTGCTGAGTCTGCGTCTGTCTGTCCTCTGTCCGTCGGGGGTGAGTGTGCTCTTGGCACGGACGTCCTTGAGGACAGGCAGGAGGACCTTGAGTGTCTTGCAGCCGCTGCGCCTCATCTCGTGTCCATGCTGCTTGCCCCTGAGGGAGACCCGGATGCTCCAGACATCCCGATCCCACGCTCTTACGCAGAGGCGATTACGGGTCCTTACTCCTCTCAGTGGCAGACAGCCATGGACGCAGAGATGGCATCCTGGAAGTCCACAGGCACGTACGTCGACGAGGTTCCCCCTCCTGGGGCGAACATCGTCAGCGGCATGTGGATTTTAAGGGTGAAGCGACCGCCAGGTTCTCCGCCTGTCTTCAAGGCTTGTTACGTTGCTCGAGGTTTCAGTCAGCGAGAGGGAGTTGACTTCTTCCAGACCTTCTCCCCCACCCCGAAGATGACCACTCTTCGGGTGCTGCTGCACGTTGCCGCTCAGCATGACTACGAGCTTCACTCTTTTGACTTCAGCACAGCTTTCTTGCAGGGCAGACTGTACGAGGAGATCTGGCTGCACCGCCCGCCTGGCTTCATTGGGTCGTTCCCTCCTGGTACCCAGTGGAGCCTCCGGCGGCCGGTCTACGGTCTCCGCCAGGCGCCACGTGAGTGGCACGACACACTGAGGACGACACTTGCGGCTCTTGGGTTTGCTCCGTCGACTGCTGACCCGTCGCTGTTTCTGCGCACCGACACTTCGCTGCCGCCGTTCTACGTCGACGACTTGGTCTTTGCCACTGCTGACACTGAGGCTCTCGCCCTGGTGAAGTCGGAGCTGCAGAAGAGACACACGTGCACAGACCTGGGTGAACTGCGCAGCTACCTTGGCTTGCAGATCACCCGAGACAGAGCACGCCGCACCATCACACTGACTCAGTCACACATGGTGCAGCAGGTCCTTCAGCGCTTCGGCTTCACCTGGTCCTCAGCACAGGCCACTCCTCTGGCTACAGGTCACTCCCTCTCAGCTCCACCTTCGGACGAGTCCGTAGAGCCGAGTGGTCCTTACCCAGAGCTAGTGGGCTGCCTCATGTACCTGATGACGTGCACACAACCTGACCTTGCGTACCCTCTTGGCCTTCTGGCTCGCTACGTGGCTCTTGGTCGGCACCGAAAGGTGCACATGGATGCTGCTAAGAGGGTACTGCGCTACTTGTGCAGTACATCGGGCATGGGGCTCGTGCTTGGAGGACGGGGCGACGTTGTCCTCACTGGTCACTTGGACGCTTCTTGGGTTGACGACCAGGCTACGCAGCGGTCGTCACAGGGTCACACCTTCAGCCTTGGCTCTGGTTCAGTTTCTTGGCGTTCTACACGCTCGTCTTCAGTTCTCAGCTCCAGTTGTGAGGCTGAGATCTACGCCACAGCCATGGCTGCACAGGAGTTACGCTGGCTCACCTACCTGCTGACCGACTAGGGAGAGCGGCCTCGTTCTCCTCCAGTGCTGTACGTCGACAACAAGGCCGCCATTGCCTTGTGTCAGGAGCACAGACTGGAGCACAGAACGACGCACATCGCTCTGCGTTACTTCTTGGCTCGAGAGTTGCAGCAGCGTGGTCAGCTTCGTCTTGCACACGTGGCCACTCGGGCCAACACTGCTGATATATTCACCAAGGCGCTTCCACCTGGTGATCATCAGCGTTTCTGCACTTTGTTAGGCCTTGTTCCCACGCTTCCTCACTTGCTGTAGGCTTTGTTTGTACTGTGATCTATATGTATACCTGCATGCTTG
The DNA here is from genome assembly GCA_947471745.1 of Closterium sp. Naga37s-1. Classification (NCBI taxonomy): domain Eukaryota; kingdom Viridiplantae; phylum Streptophyta; class Zygnematophyceae; order Desmidiales; family Closteriaceae; genus Closterium; species Closterium sp. Naga37s-1. The sequence continues at coordinate 2,345,145 of CANJKZ010000861.1, forward strand.
TTCTTGTAGGTAGATATCACTGTGCTGTTGTTGTTACACATATATCTCTGCATGTGAACTGGCCTTGTGGCCTTTTGCTTGTGCTCAGACTGCGTGGTGACGTTGTGATCCACCCTGAGCTTGTTTTGCACTTGCTCTCTGGCCTTGTTACCCTCTGTTCTCCCCCAATTTGCCTATGGGGGTGTGTCAAACATATGTTTATATGTTATAGTTTAGGTAGGCTTTAGTGGGGTACTCACTGTGGGGTACAACCCCTTAGGTTTTCATTTTGTACCAACTCTCTTGATAGTCCATCACACCTTCTTCTTTACTTACGATAGGTGGATCACAAAGTCACCACACAGTCCGAGCACAAGCAAAGGGCCACAAGGCCAGTTCACATGCAGAGTTATATAAAAGAGAACAAACAATACAGTGATCATACCCTAGCAAGTGCAAACATGCAGGTATATATATATATCACAGTACAAGCAAAGTTAAGCAGTGAGCAAGTGAGGCAAAGTAGGCACGAGGCCTAACACAGTAGAGAAGCGCTGATGATCACCAGGCGGAAGTGCCTTGATGAATATATCAGCTGTGTTGGCCCTAGTGACCACGTACGCAAGACGAATCTGGCCATGCTGCTGCAACTCTCGAGCAAGGAAGTATCGCAGAGCGATGTGCTTCATTCGGTGCTCCAGTCTGTGCTCCTGACACAAGGCAATCATGACCTTGTTGTCTACGTACAGAACTGGAGGCGAACGAGGCTGCTCTCCCAAGTCAGTCAGCAGGTAGGAGAGCCAGCGTAACTCCTGTTCAGCCATGGCCCTTGCATAGATCTCAGCCTCACAACTGGAGCTGAGAATCGAAGACGAGCGGGTAGACCGCCACGAAATAGAGCCGGAACCAAGACTGAAGGTGTAACCCTGTGACGATCGCTGTGTAGCCAAGTTGTCAACCCAAGAAGCGTCTGCGTGACCAGTGAGGACAACTGGACCCCATCCTCCAAGCACAAGCCCCATGCCCGACGTACTACACAAGTAACGCAGTACCCTCTTCGCAGCATCCCAGTGCACTTTTCGGTGCCTACCGGGAGCCACGTAGCGAGCCAGGAGGCTGAAAGGGTACGTGAGGTCAGGTCGTGTGCACGTCATCAGGTACATGAGGCAACCCACAAGCTCTGGGTACGGACCACTCGGCTCTACAGACTCGTCCGAAGGTGGAGCTGAGAGCGAGTGGCCGGTAGACAGAGGAGTGGGCTTTGGCGAGGAGAACTAGAAGCCGAAGCGCTGAAGGACCTGGTGCACCATGTGTGACTGAGTCAGTGTGATGGTGCGCCGTGCTCTGTCCCGGGTGATCTGCCAGCCAAGATAGTTGGGCAGTTCACCCAGGTCAGTGCAGGTGTGTCTCCTCTGTAGCTCCAACTTCACAAGGGTCAGTGCCTTAGTGTCAGCAGTGGCAAAGACCAGGTCGTCGACGTACACGAGGACGTAGAACGGCGGCAGCGATGTGTCAGTGCGTAGAAACAGCGACGGGTCAGCAGTAGAAGGAGTAAATCCCAGAGCTGCAAGTGTAGTCCTCAGTGTGTCGTGCCACTCGCGAGGTGCCTGGCGGAGACCATAGACTGGCCGCCGAAGGCTCTACTGGGTACCTGCAGGAAACGACCCAGTTAAGCCAGGTGGGCGGCATAGCCAGATCTCCTCGTGCAGTCTACATTGCAAGAAAGCTGTGCTGAAATCCAGGGAGTGCAACTCGTAGTCACGCTGAGCAGGGACGTGCAGCAGCAGCCGAAGAGTAGTCATCTTTGGGGTGGGGGAGAAGGTCTGGAATTAGTCGACTCCCTGTCGCTGACTTAAGCCTCTAGCAACGTAACGCGAATTGAAGGCAGGCGGAGAACCCGGCGGCCGCCTCACCCTGAAAATCCACATGCCATCGACTATTTTCGCCCGAGACGGGGGAACTGCGTCAACGTAGGTGCCTGTGGACTTCCAGGATGCCATCTCGGCATCCGTGGCTGTCTGGCACTAAGAGGAGTAAGGACCCGTAATCGCCTCTGCGTAAGAGCGCGGGGTCGGGATGTCTGGAGCATCCGGGTCTCCCTCAGGGGCAAGCAGCATGGAAGCGAAACGAGGTACAGCATCTGCAAGACACTCAAAGTCCTCCTGCCTGTCCTCAAGGACGTCCGTGCTAAGAGCACACTCACCCCTAACGGACGGAGGACTGGCTGACTCAGACTCAGCAACAAGAGCAGTGGCGTAGTGAAGACGACATGTAGCAGCAAATTCAAGCAGCTCAGCAACGAGGGCAGACGCAGCAGTGGACTCAAAAGAAGGGTCAGTGACAACGGTGGCGAGGAGACGAGAGACAGTGGGACTGGCAGCACGGGCGAGGTCAGACGGGGGGTCAGGGACGGCAGGAAGAGAGGACGCAGGAGGAGGCGGCAGAGGAACACTCAGTGGAACAGAGGAAGGACGAAGTGTCATAGCGTGGGTGCCAGGGACAGGAGGAGAACGCGGATGACGAACGCGACGAACAGTGCAAACAGGCAAGACAGGACGAGACGCAGGCTCACGACGCTCTGTAAGACCTCTAGTCTGCTCAGTGTAAGGAGAAGGGGCAGGCAGTGGGGAGGCTGGTGGTAACCGCGGCTGTGACTTGTCAGGCGGTATACACAGTAAGAGAGGAGTAAGGCGAGTAGAAGACAGGAGACCAAGAACCTGCTGAAGCAGGGGAACGAAGTACGGTCGCGGCCGCAGAGTGCCTCTTGCACCAATACCGCCAGACACACCACCCCCAGCTCCTGCACCTCTAGCTACAGGGTCAACAGCTCCAGCTCCAGCACCACCTGCGCCAGTGCCTCTAGCTCCAGCTCCTACAGCTCCAGCGCCACCAGCGCCTGTACCTCCAGATCTAGTGCCTCTAACCCCAGCACCTCCAGGCTCCGCAGGGTCTCCAGCTCCAGCTCCTCCGGCTCTAGTGCCCCCAACGCTACCAGTCCCGACAGCTCCAATACCCATGGTACGAGCACCTCCAGAACCAGCTGCCACTGTACCTCTGGTACCACCAGCTCCAGCAGTAACTCCAGCACCTCCAAGATGAGTAGCTCCAACACCTCCAACTCTAGTGTCTCCAGCAGCAGAGGCTCCAGCTCCGGCAGCTCCACTCTGAAGGCGTGCGCGCCAAACAAGCCAATGACGCAGCTGCTGTGGGGAGAGAGGCTCCGGCCGGGGAGACAGTCGCGGAGAAGCACCAGCAGGACCTCCAGACGAAGCAACACCCCGAGGCTTAGCACCCCCAGACTCCGCACCCTCAGACTCAGCACCCCCAGGCTCAAAACCCTCAGGCTCAACACCTTGAGGCTCCACACCCGCAGGCTCAGCACCCTCAGGCTCCGCACCCCCAGGCTCAGCACCCCCAGACCCGGTAACATAAGACTTAGCACCCCCAGGCTCCGCACCCCTAGGCCCCACACCCCCAGACACAGCACCTCTAGCAGCACCTGAGTCGCCACCTACCTCAACAGGCACAGTACCAGGGAGAGGATCTACCTGAGACACACCTGAGGGAGCAGGACCCTGGGGCGGGAGGGGGTCTACTGGAGGGGGACCGGGAGCAAGGAAGAGCGGCGAGGGCGGGGGAGGGGCAGAGCGGTAGGGGAAGAGACGGTAAAAGGGAACCGACTCGTCAAACGTGACGTCCTGAGAGGAGAGGACACGACGCGAGGTGGGGTGGTAAAACTGCCAGCCAGGCGCGTCAGGGGGAAAGCCAAGGAAGACGCAAGGAATAGCGCAGGCGGAGAGCTTGTCTGCGGACGTATCACGAACAAAGGCACGAGAGCCCCAGACTTGGAACACCGACGCATCGCCAACCTTCCCCGTCCAACGCAGTGTAGGCAAGGTCTCTGGCAAGGAGACACAAGGCTAGAGGTTGAGCGGATGCGCAGAGTACCGGACCGCAGACGGCCACAGAAAATGGGGGGCAGCCGCATGGATCATGGAGGTACGAGCGACCTCCTTGACTAAGCCAATGCGACGCTCAGCAATCCCATTCTGCTGCGGAGAGGCCAGAAGCGTGAATGACTGGGTGATGCCCTCCCCACGACAAAAGTCCCGCAAGAGGTCGGAGGAGAACTCACCACCTCTGTCAGAGTGCAGACGTAGGACAGGAAGGTCCTGGCCGAACCGCTCGCGTAGCTGGAGACGGACCGCGTGGATCCAAGGGATCAAAACATCAGGGACCTCACCCTTGCTGCGCAAGGGAAAGACCGTGGTGTAACGCGTGTAGTCCTCAACAACCAGTAGAAAGTAGCGCTCGCGGCCCTGTCCAGTGACGCGGGCTGGGCCCCACATGTCCATGTGGAGAGTCTGCAGGAGAGCAGTCGTCGGGGGAAACGAGGAGGAGTGAGGAGCGGCGCGCTGCCGCCCCTCGACGCAAGGAAGGCAGGGCGGGGCACGAGAGTGCGGTAGGGGAGGCAGAGACCTGGGAAGACCAGAGACAAGGAGGCGGGAGTGCATGCCACGAAGGCGTGGCAGGGAGGGTTGACCAAGGCGGTGGTGCCAGAGGAGAGTCTGGTGCGACAGGAGGGGACACGCGCAAGGGGGTGCTACCTGACCTGACGCGTACACCTGGGCAGACGCAACTACCTGAGGAGGCTCGGTAGCTAGTGTGTACAGACTTGGTCCTGGCCGACGAGTGAACGTGGCCAGGTGACGACCCATCCGTGTACACGTGCAGATCGACACACGCTGGCCCCCAGGAGTGGTGGTAGTGACCATTGAATCCTGGAGGGCAGCTGTACTCACCAAGTTTGTAGAGAACGAGGGAGGTGAAGACTTGACAGTGAGCCGGACGGAACCGCCGGACACAGGAGAACAGTGGAGGAACGGGCAACGACTGGGCCCCCGGAGGGGTCAGCCAGTCTGACCGGGACAGGTGCTGGGAGAGGAGTGAGGGTGGTGCTGTCACGAAAGAAACAGCGTGAGGCACCTGAGTCCAGCGTCAAGGTGTGCAAGGCCTCAGCAGGCGCAGTACCAGGTGTCAAAATCCTAAGCACCTAGGAAACTAGGTTTAGGCTTAGGAGGCATAGCTTGGGTTTGAGTGTCGAGAGAGTTTAGGCAAGTGGAAAGTCGAGAAAGTGTTCGCCAACAAAGGGTTCAATAATGAGAAACAGTACAAGGATATAGGAAAGAAACAAGAATGGTGCACCACCAACAGTTTATGATAGCTACACTAATCTACAGCTATAGGCAGTTACATATATATATTCCAACACACCCCCATGATTGCTTGCAGCAGGAGTTTGTGCAGTGACACCTCCTGGATGGGTACACCGAACAGAGTAAAGCAGCAGTAGGCAAAAGCAGTGACAACCGGTGCGGTGGTAGGTAGAATTCACTCCTGCCACCCCCTCACCCTCCTCCCCCACTGCAGTAGGAGTGGCAGTAGGAGGCGGCTGTTGCTGAAACACGTCCGCCACCCCCTCACCCTCCCCCCACAGCAGCAGGTGCAGCCGTGAGAGAGGAGGAGGCGTGGCGGCAGTTGCTGCTGCTGAAACACATCCGCCACCCCTTCACCCTCCTCCCACAGCAGCAGGTGCAGCCATGAGAGAGGAGGAGGCGTGGCGGCAGCTGCTGCTGCTGAAACACATCCGCCACCCCCTCACACCCTCTCTCCCCACAGCAGCAGGTGCAGCGGTGAGAGAGGAGGAGGCGTGGCGGCAGCTGCTGCTGCTGAAACCCATCCGCCAACCCCTCACACCCTCTCCCACCCTCCTCCCCCCAGACTGCTGCGGGGTATGAGCTGCGCGTGCGACTGCAGGGCGCACGGGCATGCAGAAACCATCGCGTGCAGTAGGAGCAGCAGGGGGGGAAAGGAGAGGCGGAGGGGGGGGGGGGGGGGGGGGGAGGGGGGCTTCTGGCTTGGTGACGAAGCAGAGCAGCGGGGCGCTGGATGTGCAACCACCCCCCACCGCCACTCCTGCGTCCCCCCAACACCCTCCCCCCCCCCCCCCCCCCCCCCCCCCCCCCCCCCCCCCCCCGCCCAAACTGCTGCACGCGAAGTAGGAGAGGGAGGAGGAAGTGGGCGGCGGGGACGATGGGAAGCAGGGCAGCGGGGCCCCCGTGCGACGGGCAGAAAACCGTCGCATGCTGGGGGCGAGCGACGGGCAGAACACCGTCGCGTGCTGGGGGCGCGCGACGGGCAGAAAACCGACGCACGCCCGGGGCGTGCGGCGGGCAGAAACCGCCACACGCCCGGGGCGTGCGACGGGCAGAAAACCGACGCACGCCCGGGGCGTGCGACGGGCAGAAACCAACGCACTCCCGGGGCGTGCGACGGGCAGAAAACCGACGCACGCCCGGGGCGTGCGACGGGCAGAAACCGACGCACGCCCGGGGCGTGCGACGGGCAGAAACCGACGCACGCCCGGGGCGTGCGACGGGCAGAAACCGACGCACGCCTGGGGCGTGCGACGGGCAGAAACCACCGCACGCCCGGGGCGTGCGACGGGCAGAAACTGCCGCATGCCCGGGGCGTGTGATGGGCAGAAACCGACGCACGCCTGGCGCGTGCGACGGGCAGAAACCGCCACGCGCTCGGGGCGCGTGACGGGTAGGGGTGCTGCATGACGGGCAGCGCGACTGGTGGGCCCATTAAAGTAGGTCCTAGGTAGAACCTCACTCTGATAACATGTCAAAATAGTAGCTAGGAGAGATTAGGAGGCATGCTTAGGGTTTGAGCTAGGCATGAGGAAAGTCGAGAAAGTGTTCGCCAACAAAAGAGGGTTCAATAATGATAAACAGTACAAGGATATAGGAAAGAAACAAGAATGGTGCACCACCAACAGTTTATGATAGCTACACTAAACTACAGCTACAGGCAGTTACATATATATATTCCAACAGACTCACTAGCACCAAGAGCAGCAGCCTCTATACCTGGGTCAGGCGGCACACACAGGTAACAGTCACCCTCAGCACTAACAGACAAAGCATACATAGCAGAAAGGATAGCATCATAGTCTAGGTCAAAGATAGTAAGTCCAGACCTAAGCAGCTTTGCCCAGCGGGGGCGCTCGACCTCATCACCAAACTCAGCGCGCCAAGCGTCGTCGAGGCGGGAGAAGCAGCGGTGCTGAGTGTGAGGCTTCCCGCATGTCTGACCAGCACGGTCACCCGTGCGAATGACATACGGGCAGCTACCACTACCCCCAGACGCCCCACGCTGAGACAACCACTCACGAAGCTGCTGGGCCGACGGGGTCTCGCTCCGACGCTGCTGCTGCTGTCTCTGGCCTCCTCCAGAACCTCCACGCTGAGCTCCTGTCCTACCGCCACCACTCCCACCGCTGCCACTACCGCCACTCCCACCGCTGCCTCCACCGCCGCCACCAAAGCTCCCACTCCCGCCACCACTCCCCCTGCTGCCACCACCTCCACCGCCTCGACCACCTCCACTGCTGCCCCCACCACCACCCCCGCTGCCACCGCCACCACCCCTGCCACCCTTGCCCTTGCTGCTGCGGCGCTTCGCAGTAGCAGAAGCAGCCCTGACGTCCTCAACACCAGGGACGTCGACAGCAGTAGCAGAGGCGTAGGAGGGGGCGAGGGGGGAGGGGGAGCACCCCTCAAAGAAGGGTGTGCGCGGAGTGCCACGAGCAGCACCTACAGCGACTACACTAGTCTCAGCTGCAAGGAGGTGCTGCTCGAGTAGGTCAATAGTGAGGACTGTGGGGTCAAGGGAGAGAAAGTGGTCCCTGACAGAGCGAAGAGAGTCAGGGAGGCATGTGACTATGAAGTAGAGAGTGATGAACATCGGGGGCTGGTTCCTGTCAAGGAACTCAGCTGGGGCGGCAGCGCGGTAGTGAGCGTCGCTAGTGCGAAGGTGGGAAACCAGGTCCTTGACTGTGGCAAAGGCGGACAGCTCGGGGAACAGGTAGGGCAGTAGAAGGCGGCCTAGAGCAGCAGTGGCAGGCGAGGAGTAGCGAGCGACGACAGCGTCGTACAGTGCCTGTGCTGTCCGAAGTGAGCGCATTCGGCTAACGGCAGGTGGTTGCGAATGGCTAAGCGGGCAGCAGCATCGCGAGTAAGCCACTGTGAGCGGGTCGCACTGTCAGCTGTTGCGGTAGGGGAGGGAGCGGCGCCATACGTGTGGTCAAACAACGAAACACTGTCCCTAGAGTCGCTCAGTAGGTACAGGTGCAGGTCGTCAAGCCACTTGTCAAACTGGATAGGGCGGCCCTCATGATCGAAAGCGAGAATGCAAAGAGAAGCCATAGCAGCAGAGGAGATGGGCAGCTAGCGGGTTGCGAGAGAGCAGTGCGCAGGCTGCAAGGGGCGGCGAGCAGGTTGCAAGGGGTGGCTAGCAGGCTGTAAGAGGCGGCACGGGGGCTGCAAGAGGGGCAGCACGCGGGCTGCAAGAGTTGCTGGCGGGCCGCAAGCGGGCGGCGCGCTGGCTGTATGGGCGGCGGTCGAGCCGGGGCCTAGGGGCGACGGGCGGGCCGGTCCTAGGGGCGGCCTGCAGGCCTAGGGGCGGCAGGCAGGCGTAGGGGCGACGGTCGGGCCTTGGCCTAGGGGTCGATGGGGGGGCCAGGGCCTAGGGGTCGACGGGTCGCGCGGGGCGTAGGGGTCGACGGGGGGCCGGGGCCTAGGGGTCGACGGGGCGCACCGGGCGTAGGGGTCGATGGGGGGCTGGGGCCTAGGGGTCGATGGGGGGCCGGGGCCTAGGAGTCGACGGGCGGGTCGGGCGTAGGGGTCGACGTGGGGGCCAGGGCCTAGGGGTCGACGGGTCGCGCCGGGCGTAGGGGTCGATGGGGGGCCGGGGCCTAGGGGTCGACGGGGTGCGCCGGGCGTAGGGGTCGACGGGGGGCCGGGGCCTAGGGGTCGACGGGTGGGCCGGGCAGAGGGGTCCACGGGTCGCGCCGGGGCCTAGGGGCGCCGGGCGGGCCGAGGGCCTAGGGGTCGACGGGGGGGGGGGGGGAGGGGGCGGGCCTAGGGTCGACGAGTTGCGACAGGGCCTAGGGGCAACGGGCGGGCCGGGGCCGAGGGGTCGACGGGTGGGCCTAGCCTAGATGTCGACGGGGGCCAGGGCCTAGGGGTCGACGGGTTGCACCGGGGCCTAGGGGTCGACGGGCGCGCGGGGCCTAGGGGCAACGGGCGGGCCGGGGCCTAGGGTTGTCGGGGCACGCAGGGCAGTAGGGGCAGCATGAGGGCTTCAGAGGGCGGCTAGCGGGGTAGCACTGTGGTGGGCCCAAAAGAAAAAACGGTCCTAACGAAGGACCTGCTCTGAAACCATGTCTGACTAACGAACAAGAATGAATGAACTATGAAAGAGTTGGGTACAAGTACTAACCCTAATTGGGTTGTACCCCTTATGGGCTACCCCACTATAGCCTACACAAAATGTAAGCACTATAACATTCTGACAACAACACACCTGGCAGCCTGTTCTTGAAGACACGTGCGTTGGAATCCAGCCACCGCACCACCCGTCGCTCCCGTTTCTCTGTCGCATCTGGCCACGACTCCACCTTGTACAGCTTGCTGACTCCCCCTCCGAAACCTTTGTCGTATTCCACGTAGCGCAGCCTGATACAGCCAATCGTGCGGTCCATCTCGTGGTGCACGAGCGTGATGTCAACCTGAGATTGAGGCGGGAACAACAACAGACAGGTTGCGTTAAAGAGAATTGTCATGAGTGCAAATTTGAAAATACACCAATCATCAACACTGAACGTATCACTTACTTTCTGTCATTGGAAAAAACGGTTGAGGGCGTTGATCCCCGCGAGAAGATCCGCCAAGAAGTAGAGGCAGAAGTGAAACTCCAGCGACTAAACAACGGCGGCCATCTTGTGGTTGTACTCAAGGAAAACCACGACCGCTGCCCCAAGGGCCCTGCATAGCTGCTGCACGGCATCTCCACGCGATAGCCATCCCACGTTGAATAGCCCTTGGTGCTCCAGGCTTGTCTTGTGGATTTCTTGCTGCAGCTCCTTGAAGCGTTCATGCCAGACGGACGACTTCGTGATGATGTCTCCAAGTGCACGGATTGCAGCGTCGACGATGTCAAGATCTTTGAACTTCAGCGCCGACTCCTTCACCGCAAGAACTTCTTTGCACAACAACACACATAATTGTTAGGACACTAGTAATATTCGGATAGAACTGCATGTGATAGAATGTGAACACTACATATCTGTGAGCGATGCAATGCGTGCCGACGAGGTGTGGGATGCGCTGACGGAGGCGCACCACGAGCCCCCGCTCGGTGCCAATCATCACACCCGCGCCGTCGGTGCTGATGGCAACGATCCTCTGCAGATCCAGGCCGACGGTCTCTAGGTGGCTTAGCAAGATGGTGAAGATTGAAGCAGCGTCACACTTCTGGACGGTTAGCAGCGCTAGGAACTCGGTCGCAACCTGTCGGTCCTTCAAGAAAGTCGCAAACACCACGAGATGTTTCCCGCGCGCTCTGTTTGTGCTCTCATCACAGCTGATGCCGATCCAAGGTGACGCATGGATGTACATCATCTGTTGCTGCTGCTGATAAGTGCACATCGCCTTCACCATCTCCTTGAAACCGTACCTGCAAAATGCGCATAAATGGATTAGCCCCCGCATAGTGTACAAAAAAAAAGTACAAAAAAAAAAAAGAACAAATATACACACTCTGTGATGTAAACACCGTAGCCTTGTTGAGGGATGTCGAAAACACCCTCCCTGGCCAGAAACTCCACGAGCCGTGGGTACATAGCGATCGGTGCATCCTCGTCGCACACAAACTGTATGCTCCGCATGAGCTTGACCACGCGCGCGCCCTCCGGGTCCGCTCTCTCATAGTCGTCTATTTTCTTCTGTGCCGCCAAGTTATCGAGGAGCCCCTTTTGACAGTCGATGCACTCCTCATGGCGAGTGCTTGCTTGGTGCGCCCTCATCGACGCTGGCTGCAAGTCGCGTCCGCCACTTCCATTCCTCCCGTATCGTACGTTGTCTGGGCCGTGTTCACTGCACACACTGCAACGCAAGCAAGGCAGGCCATCATCACCCCTATCGATCAACAGCCAATCAAACTGCAGGAGCCATTTCGTAATGTAGTTTCTTTGTGCTTCCTGAAACTTTGCTTCAGCGCGTTCAGCTGCAGTCTGCTTGAGAGGTGACGGCGCTGGAGTGACAGTGGGAGGTGTCAGAGGAGGAGGTTTCACGAGAGGCGTGCCGGCGCCGAACCCAATAGTAGTCTGCGTGTAGTGGCATCGTTTCAGTGCTACAGAGTTAGAAGACTCCGGGGCTTCGGTAATGATCTCCGTCGTCTCAACATTGTCGTGAACGACGGGGTCCGCCTTAATGCGTGTGGGACGTTGCCATTCAGCGTTGTCTCATTCTAGCTCCTACTATCGCGGTGGTGACTGTGGCACAGCTTTGCGCACAAATTGCCACCCCTCACTGTCAACCGAGGGCTCTGGCAAAGGGCGAGGTGCAGCTTCTGTAACATGGCCTTGCCAGAAATCAAGGCCAATCCTTGGCCAGTTGCTACTAGAAGGGTCGCCATCATCAGCATTGGCAGCGTCCAGGTCTCCAGACGCTGCCATGGCTACGAGGTGGTGGTAGCTCGGCTGCTAGAGCGAGTGGTTGCAAGAAGTGGAAATTTGGGGTGGTGGTGGAATGATGGTGTGTGGCGATACTGCTTGCTGTGCTTGCCGAACCAACACAGCAACGCATCGGGACAAAAACACCCAGAGCGCCTCGGTCAGGGACACGGATAGCATCTCCACGCACCGACAGTCTGAATGTGGTCCCAGTGGCTAGACCTAGTTCAGGCATCAATACTGTAGTTGCCCCCTAAACTGGGTTGCGTGTCGTGCTGGCAAGGGAATTATTCCTAACTGACCAATCAGACACGTGACAGCAGCCAACGCACGTACTGAACGGAAGGTAACCTCGGTACTTGCGTGTTTGACGGAAATCACGATCTGACAAATCTCGGGGAAAAAAGGGGGCGGAGGGGGGGGGGGAGGAGGGGGGGGGGTCCATGTACGCCCTTCAGTGTAATCTTCGATATCTATAAAATTACCCCAAGGCATCAGTGTGGCCTACAACGATACCCTTACAGATTAGTGTAACACTAATTCACCAAAAAAATACCCCAGCCCATCAGTGTAGACTCAAAAATTTCACCCTTATTATCAGTATAGAAGGGTAAATTACACTGCAAACCTGAGCCCTGCTCCTCGTGTAGGTGAAATCATGATAACTGTTCGGGAGGATGAAGCCTTAGCAATATACTACGATAATAATATCGAACTGTCGAATAGCTTTAGTCACTTATTTTCACTCACCACTCCCTTCTAATTCTGGAGTTCGATCGTGCTGCCAGTGTTGTTGACGTGGCCACGCCCGGTCAGCTACAGTAGTGGAACCTTGATCAAGGTAGGCACCTAGTCAAGAAAAATGCGGCCAACTTGTTGACGAAAAAATTCTTCACTCGCGCAAGGCAAAGTCGTCCTCATCATCTCTGCAAAATGATTTGCAGTCAGATGCGTTTTGTGGTCCTCGACGACTTTGGGGAATTTTTGTCAAACTATATTTTATATGCTTGTTTAGTTCTAGTCTAGGTGTTACAGTAAGTTAGCTTCTATAGGGTACAACCCAATTAGAGTCTCTTGTTTGTTTCCCGTTCCTGCCTATTTTTATCATCCATTCTTCCGTTCTTACTTTCACATGGTATGTTGACGGGAGTGGGTTGTTGGCCCCGCCCTCGCTTGGGCGACGCTGACTTCCTAGTCGGACGTGCGGTTGACTGTTCTACAGGGTTCGACGCATGCTGGTCGACCTGCCTGGCTGTTGGGTTGGTAGGTTCCTGATGTAGTCATTCTTGCCATCAATCATTCTGTAATGCAACTTTCCCTAATGAAACTCGTGCCAATTTCTCCAGTGAATGTGCGAGTGCTAAGGAACAAAGGCAAAGCTACAATCACTATTAGAATTCATGCCTGCCCTGTAGTCTAGCTCCCGACCGTTGTAGAGTGAATCTCTAGTTCGTTGCTATGGGCCCACCGCTCTGCGCCCCGCCCTAATCCCGCCCGTCACTCGTTTTAGGGTTTCGTCTGATACTCACCTGTTAGCCGCCAATAGCGCCCTCGCCGCCTGTTGGCTCGTTTGTTTAAGCATTTCGCCCGTTAGCCACCCGTTCGTCGTCCGTTAACCACCCGTTTGTCGTCTGTTAGACGCCTGTTCGTCGTTTGTTCACTGCCCATTCGTCACTAGCTCGGCGATCGTTGCCCGCTACTGCGCCCCACTGCCTAGGTTGCCCTGTCACCCCATCGTCTCGTCACCCCGTCGCCTCGTCACTCCATAGCCCCGTCACCACGTCACCTTGCACGCCCTCTCGTGGCCCCCGTTCCCGTCACCTAGTGAGACCCCCGCGGGCCACGTTCTGTCGCCCCTTAGAGGTCCCTGCGGGCCTCGCTCCATCGCCCCGTAGAGGCCCCCAGGGGCCCCATTCCATCGCCCCGTAGAAGCCCAACAAGCCCCGTTCCGTGGCCCCATAGAGGCCTCCGTGGGCCCGGTTTTGTCGCCCCTTAGAGGCCCCCGCGGGTCCCGTTTTGTCTTCTTGTTGTCTCCTTCCCCCCACCCTTCATGAGCCCCACCCTCTAGGGAGGCCGTCTTGGGACCTTGGGCCTACCAATGGATAGCTGTTGAGGAGGCATAGACAACGTCGACACAGTCCCACCCCCTAGAGTGAACGTTGTCAGTGGCATGTGGATCTACAAGGTGAAGCGACCGCCTAGAGCGCCGCCAGTCTCCAAAGAGAGTTACGTGGCGAGAGGCTTCAGTGAGCACGAAGGGGTTGACTTCTTCCAGACTTTCCCCCCACCCCGAAAATGACCACTCTTCGGGTGTTACTACACGTCGCGTCATAGCATGACTACGAGCTGCACTCACTAAAATTCTCCACTGCATTTCTTCAAGGGAGTCTGCACGAGCAGATCTGGCTGCGTTGTCCGCCTGGCTTCACAAGCTCTTTCGCTTCTGGGATACAGTGGCAGTTGCGTTGACTCCCCACGAGTGGCACGACACTCTCCGCATGACCCTAGCAGCGCTTGGTTTCTTCCCATCATCTGCTGATCCGCACTCTTCGTCCGCCTCACTTCGACCCCGTTCTTTATCATGGTCCACATTGACGACATGGTCTTCCACACCCCCGTTGGGAATGCACTTGCCTCGGTGAAGGCTGAACTGCAGCAGAAGCACACTTGCACTGGCCTTGGTAAGCTACAGCGCTACCTTGGCCTGCAAATCACCAGGGACAGAGCTGCTCACACCATTACTCTGACTCAATCGCATATGCTGCAGCAGATGCTCGCTTCCAAAGGACTAGGGGTGAAAAGGCCGATGTCTCGTGAAAGGTTTTGAAACCTGCCTCCTTAGCCATCCGCAATGCTGCATAGACCAGGGATGTTGTTGGTCCTCACGACGTCCCCTCCATCCCTGCACCGTAAGAGGTGGGTGGGGAGACTCTTCTTAGCAATGCTAGAGTTTTCCCGCTTGCAACCTTAGCGTCCAGCAGCTCCATGCCTAGGCGCAGGCCTAGAGCCAGCGAGAACTGACCAGGGGAGATAGTTAGTTCACCTCTCGTTGGAATGGCATGGAGCCAGTCACCAGCGCCCACCCCCTTCAGGCTGATGAGGCGGATGGCATTGCCCCTATCCTCGCCTGGCCAATCCTGAAGGGTATCTGTCAGGAGCTCTGCCGCCCGCCACTGATTGATGATCTTTGACATCCCAAGCTGCAGGTTCCCCGTGCCAACGTTCCCGGTCCTGTACTGCTCTGGACTGCTCCAGTATGGAGGTCGGCCTCAATGGTGGCTCTGGGTTTGGTCTCTGGTGGTGCTGGAGTCCACTCGTGGGAGAGGAGTGATGTCGCTTTGCTCAGGAGACAGTCCAGCGGCAGGTTCAGTTGCTTCTGGAGGATGTGCGCTGCCGCGACTGAAGTAAGGTAGGCCGCGGGTGCTTCAGAGATGGGGTCAATCACTCCAAGGCCGCCTAACTGGATGGGTATCGTCGCTTGTCACCACAGCAGGCTCTGTTCCATCTCTGAGGTGGGGATCCGTAGCTTAGCAGCAGTGAGAGCCGAGCCCAGTAGAACCTCGCTCCACTCCCTCCATTTCTCGTGCGCTTAGCGTGGATGCCGGTGTCGTCCGCAGCAGGTATGAGATCCGCAGGAGATGCTGCGTGTTACCATGAGGAGCGCGTGCTGCGGGTTCAGTTGCGAGATGAGGAGGAGTGGCGACGCGGCTTCGCCCAGTGCTGTCCTGACTAGGTTGGTGCAGAAAGCGTCGTCACCGACCGGGCTGCTCAGCACCTTTATTCCTCCTGGGTCTGCGGACAACCCATGTGGCAGCTCCTGCTGTGCTCCCGTGTTCCCTCCCCAGGGCGACGACTTAGCGATGTCGCAACAAAGTCCGCAAGCCGCTAACGCCGAAGCGATTGTGCTGAAGGCGAGGCAGGCAACCTCTCGCGAGCCGACGACCGTGATATCGTCGGCGTAGGCGACGACCCCCACCTCTGGCAGAGCTATGGCTATACTCAGCAGGACGGGCTAGATCGCGGCTGCGAATAGGAGAGGACCGAGTGGGTCACCTTAGCACACTCCACGTGCGCTCGGGATATAGTCAATGCCAAGGCGATGGTCGACCAAGAGCTGTGACGGGCCGTCGTACAGATTACGGACTAGGGGGAGTAGGGGACTGAGGATGGACCACTGTAGGGCGCGAAAGAAGGTCGCATGCTCAACGCTATTGAAGGTGTTTTCTACGTCTAGCTGTAGTGCTATCTGATTGCCGTCCTCCTATAGCAATGCCCGAACTGAAGGGATGATACACTTCGCTCCCCCCAGTACCGCCACTCCAAACTGAACTGGGAGGAAGAATTTCCGGATCTTGGGGCCGAGTGCGTGAAGGGCTGCTTTCGCCGCCATACGAAGAAGGGCCTCGCCGATCGCTATCGGCCGGACCCCCCCCGTTAGGCTTCTCAAGTGCGATGAGGCACAACGGCAGCAGAAGGTCGCGTATCTCTTGTGTCTGAAAAGTTTGAAGTAGCCTGTTCAGCATCTGAGTGAATAAGATCAGGATCTCCTTGTTGGCGAGAGCGGGGTCTCTTAGGTGCTCAAAACAGGTTTCTGATGGGCCTCCGCCAACTCCGTTCGGTCACCTCGCCAAGATTTCGCGACGCGAATCGATTGGGTCTGAAAGCTCTGACGAGGTGATGCCTGTCACCCAAGGCGGAACTTCGCCCTCGGCCGGTGGGTGCTTCGTTTGCATAGCTTCGAGTGTGGCTGGGGTGGGTTCCACCAGGGGGCTCGTGCGTAATGGTGTTACCGACTTTGACATGTTGCCCTTCTTTATAAGGCCTTCAGCTCGTGCACAGAGTCCCTCGTTGTCTCGTTGATGCCTTATCGGGGACTTGGTTACGGGGATGTTGCCTGCTCCCTCCTTGGGAAATTCATCCACGAGTCCAAAGGAGATGTCTCCAAGGGCCTTCACAAACTCCAGTGTGGCCAGAACAGTCTTCTTTCTAATGAACGAAAGGTGCTTGGGGAGCCTTGGCACACCATACAGGCCTTCCTGTGAATCCTGAAAATCATTAGAAAGCATGTACAAGCCAAGCTAAGGAGAGGCGACATAATGACATGGTGATGATGACAGCTTACGTCAGTCAGAGGGGGAGCGGAAGCTCCAATATCAATGATCGAAACGCCCTCTGTTGCTCCACGCCCCAGTGGTGTCCATGCAGTGCTTGGACTACTCCTAACTCCTCTTTTGAGTGCAAAGAAGAGGCCCTCTGCATGCAGTGACCAAGGGCTTGAAGCTGCAGCAGGCTGCTTGTGAGGAAGAAGGGTATGTCTTTTCCATCACCACTCCTGCAGTCAGGAGACCGGCATCATCAACCCCAGCAGCAGTCAACGGTGCTGCATCTAAGTCAGTACTTTTGCAAGACTCTCTCTTCTGAAGTTGCCGGGTGTTCTGCATCATCTCCCTTCTCTTCCCTTGTGTCAGCCTAATAATCAGCAGCTACACTTTCAACGGCTTGTTTGTTAGGCGATGCATGTTCTGAAGTCCAACCCCCACCGAAGCTTCTAAGTGAGCCCATCCTGCTTGCAAATTGGTCTGCAAAACTTGGCGAAACCTCCTCACCACCCTCTTCAGACATGTCTTTGGCCTTAGTCGCTCCAGAGGCAAAGAAGGTTGGCATGCCAACGAGACTGCGAAGCGCAGTTTGCTTTTGGGGCAGGGGTGCATCAACAACCGGGACATGGCTTTCTTTTGGAGATGCTATGGCAGTGGCATTCAGGTTGAAAAACGAGGGCTCCTTGGGCTCCTCCTCTAGCCTGTCGTTGAAAAGCCTCTACATGAAACCAAAGGATACCTTAGGCGTAGGCTTGCTATCCTGCTCATGGATTGACTCCACTACTGGAGAGGCATCTCTTCTCCGTGAGTCTGACCGTGCCCTTGCACGGCGCTCAAGTTCACTCTCACTGACTCCGCCCAGCCCATTGACGCTCACATCAAGCCCCACCTGCCTCCTTCCTCTTCCTGCTCCGGGACTCCGACGTGGTGAGAGAAGGGTGTGAATGACCTAGGAGGGTGCGGGGGCTATGTTTTGGGATCTATTTGCCAAGGTTTGGAGATTTGGGCGGTTGAAGAAACTGGATTCGATAGTTCCTGGATGTTCCAGTCACTGAAGCATATGCTGGGCTGTGTCGCCCTCTGCCACTTGAGCTGTTTCGCGCACTCTGCTCGTCAATCTTCCCTCTGTCAGAATATAATTGTATGCATTATTCTATAACTGCCTGTAGTGTAGACATAGTGTAGTGCTAAACTTGTTTGGCGGTGCACCTTGGTTGCTTTGCCTATACCTTGTACTTTCTTCTCTTAGTGAACCATCTTTCCTCTCTCACTTTTTACTCTCGACAATTGCCTAACTTACACCCTAGCTATGGCTCCCTAGCTTATGAGCTCATTTCAACATGCTATCAGAGTAGGTCGTTTCTAGGACCTAATATTCATGGGCCCACCACCTACTGCCCTGCTAGCCTAGGCCCCGGCCCGTCGCCCCTTGGCGTCGCCCCTAGCCCCTAGGCTCGGCCCCTTGGCCCCGTCACCCCTAGCTGCGGCCCCTAGGCCCCGTCGCCTCGGCCCCTTGGCCCCGTCGCCCCTAGCTGGAGCCCCTCGGCCCCTTGGCCCCGTCGCCCCTAGCCGTGGCCCCTAGGCCCCGTCGTCTTGGCCCCTCGCGACCCTAGGCCCGTCGCCCTGTCGACTCGGCCCCTCGGCCCCGTCGCCCCTAGGCCTGCGGCACCGTCACCCCTAGGCTCCGGCCCCGTCGCCCCTAGGCCCGTCGCCCCTCGGCCCTGTCACCTGTCACTTGCGCCCGACGCCCCTAGGCCCCGGTCCCGGCCCGTCGCTCGTCGAGCGTCGCCCCTAGGCTCCGGCCCCCGGCTCGTCGCTCGCGCCCGCCGCCCCTAGGCTCGTCGGCCCCGTCGCCCAACGCCCCTAGGCCCGTCGGCCCCATCGCCCGTCGCTCCCCTAGGCCCGGCCCCGTCGCTCGACGCCCCTAGGCCGGCCCGTCGCCCCTAGCACGGCTCGTAGGCCCGTCGCTCCTAGCCCCGCCCGTCGCCCCTAGCCCACGCGCCACGCACGCCCTGCTGTCTTGTGCGCCCCGTGCGCCCTGCTGCCCTCTCTGCACGCGGATCTGCAGCCCCATGCACAGCCCCTACCCCCCCCCCCCCCCCCCCCCCCCCTCCCCCCTTTTCTCCTCCCTCTCCCTGCTGCACGAGCAGCAGTTGGGGTTGGGGGGTGGGGAGGGGAGGGGAGGGTGTGAGAGGGAGGTTGCACCTACAGCGCCAACCTGCCTCCTCTCTCTCACAGCCGCACCTGCTGCTGTGGGGGGGAGTGTGAAGTGGTGGGGAGGCTCAGGGGATGTGGGTGGTGGGTGACAGAGCTGCAGCAACTCCCGCCACGCCTCCTCCTCTCTCTCCTCACTGTTGCTGCTACTGCTGTACGGGGGGAGGTTGGGGGGTGCTGTGAGTCCAGCTGCAGCATCAGCCGCCTCCTCCTTATTTGCCATCTCCTTCTGCTGCGCAGGGTGTACCTCTTCAGGGGGTGTTTCTGCACATGATTCTTCACTGCAGGCAGTTAGGGCGTGTGTCAGAATATAATTGTATGCATTATTCTATAACTGCCTGTAGTGTAGACTTTGTGTAGTGCTAAACTTGTTTGGTGGTGCACCTTGGTTGCTTTGCCTATATCTTGTACTTTCTTCTCTTAGTGAACCATCTTTCTTCTCTCAATTTTTACTCTCGACAATTGCCTAGCTCACACCCTAGCTATGGCTCCCTAGCTTATGAGCTCATTTCAACACCCTCTCCGGCTATAGTATGTGCTGCAGGCAGTAGTGCTGGCGCCGACCACAGCAGCGCACAAGCACTGCAAACCAGCTCAAACCATCTCCCCCGATCCACTTCACCCCTCCACAATTATTCCCCTTCACTTCTGTTATAGTCACAACAGGCTTGAATGTGCCTAAAACGAAAGATAGAGTGCACAGACGGATTTCTGCATAGCGGCTTCAAACGTTGATAGCGTTCTGGTAATAACTTCAAATGACCTGAATCAACTTGGATCTCGAGCGCCTTGATGTCATCTACATTAGGCAATTTAGATCGCACGATTTCATTGAGAATTGACGACACAGCGTCGGTTTGAACGGACGGTACCATGACAGCCACCAAGTCTTAGAACACAAATTAGGAAGAGTTACGAGTTGAGAATGAATCCCAGCTCCTACAAACCCCAAGAGCCACACTGTCCACAACCACGAAGGGTCTCGAAACTACCCTCCACAAGGGCCTACACCAAGAGAAATGTTACACTACACAAGGTAATGAAACTATTCTCAAAATCTTGAAGTTTACCCTTTTGGAGAGCTTCGAAATCTCTTGAATCTTGAAACCAAGGCTCTGGTTCTTCAAGATAAATTCTTCCTTGAGTTCTTGGAAAGCCTGCTGCGCACACCTGCGACACGCCGAACGTTCCACACACGACAAAATAGAAAAACGCACACGACACGCAAACGACGACGTGACACGCAACTAGCGATAACTCGCTATTGACTCGACACACACATTCAAAATCATGCCTCATCATTCACACACTACTGTAAGCATGAAATATATATTATCTCATGCCCTCATACCATTCCATGCACACACGAATGCACACACACGGACAACAAGCCGAATGCAAACCATAGGGTTGCACCAATAAACTCCCCCTCGGATTGTTGGCCTTAGGATCAGAATCTCTCAGTTCAGAACCATCCTAGCCAGCTTGCAACACTTCCAATGCTGCTGCTCCACCAGCCTCTTGGTCATCATGTCAGCTGGCTGCCTTGTCGTCTTCACGTAGTGCAACTCAACTTCACCCGCGGCCACCATGCTCCTCGTCCAGTGCCATTTCACCCTCACGTGCTTGGTGAGGCCATGCAACACAGGGTTCCTAGGAAGAGCAATGGCAACTTGGCTGTCACAGTACAGTGGGGTAGGTCCTTGCTGCTCCTCCCCAAATTCAGTCAACAAACGCCGCTTCCACACAATCTCCCGTACGGCACGGAAGAGTGCCATGTACTCGGACTCCACCAAGCTCAATGCTTGATCCACCTGCTTCTTGCTCTCCCAAGCAGTTGGGTATCCACCGACACAGCAAATGAACCCTCCAACACTTGTCATGTCCTCTGGTTCCGACGCATAAGAAACATCCGAGAATGCGGTGAGGAACAAACGCCCGGGTTCAACACCATCCGCGACCTTTTGGCGCCTTTGCGCCGCCGCCGAGTATTGCAGCCCAACGGTCGGTGTTTGGCCAAGATACTTGGCCACCCTCATTCCAGCTGCTACCTGCTCCTCATTAGGGCATTGAACAACCCTAGCAAACTGCCCGGTTGCAAAGGCGACATCCGGTCGGGTGTTTACCGCCGCGTACATGAGGCTGCCCACCAACGAGTGAAAATGGCGCCTCTCCTCTTCACCATCGCTCTCCTCCTCTGGTCCCTTAACACACTTGAACCCAGAGGGAAAAGGTGTAGCCACATGGCCTTCACTCTGCCCAAAGTTGGTAGCCAATGCCTCCAGGTACTTCCGTTGATGCACCCGCATGCACCGCTTCTCCACATCGCGTTCAATGTGAAGCCCGAGGTAGAAGTTGACGTCACCAAGGGCCTTGCACTTGAACTTGTCTTGAAGCTTCAGCATCACCTCCTTCACAAGGTCAGAGGAGGGTGAGAAGATGAGGATGTCATCCACGTACACCACCATGAAGCTCCTCTGCTCCCCCTCGCCAAGCATGAACAATGAGTGATCGGCCGTTGAGGGAGTGAAGCCCATCTCCTCCAAAACTCCTCGCAGCTTCAAGTACCAGTGCCTAGGGGCCTGCTTCAGTCCATAAAGTTCGTTCTTCACCTTCAAAACTCTGCCACTACCATCATCAAACCCCTCTGGCTGCGCCAAGAAAATCTCTTCTTCGAGAATGCCGTTGAGGAACGCGGTTGTCACATCCATTTGTTTCACCACCCATCCTTTGATGGCAGCTCCCGCGAGTAGGGTTCGCAGCGTCGTCGGCTTCACCACAGGAGCAAACAAATCCTTATAGTCCACCTTCTCCTTCTGCTGGTACCCCTTCGCCACAAGCCTAGACTTGTAGCGCTCGATTTTGCCGTCGGCGTCGGACTTGATCTTGAAGAGCCACTTGGACGTAATCGCCTTACGCCCCTCCGGTAGCTCCACCAATTCTCACGTGCCGTTCTCCTCAATGCTCTTCAACTCACTCTCCATTGCCTTCTTCCACTCCTCAGCATCACTACTCTCCAAGGCCTCCTTGAGAGTTGCTGGTTCCCCCGGCATCTCCACCGGAGAGAAGAACGTGAAGGCACACTCGTCTTAGTCACTCTCCTCATCATCTCCAACTATAAATGCCGCTCCGGCCAGAGCTGACTTGGCTGGCTTTCCTAATGCATCATAGGTCAGCCTATTAGGGGCTTGAATTCTCCTCTTGCCCCTTCCTTCTTCCTCAGCTGCAGGGACATGAAGGCCTTGGCGTTGCTGCGGGGTGACTCGGATCCGTGGAGCACTCGTAGTGCGAGAAGGAAGTGTCGGTGCACGCTCGCTCACTTGCTGCACCTCCTCCACTTCTTCCTCTGCATCCTTGGCCTCCTCTCCCCCATTCACAAGGGAAGATTGCCTTGTGGTGGTGGTGCTGCTGCTCAGCTCTAAGGGCAGCTCCACATGGTCCAAACCGGAACTCTTCACCTCCCCAAACCGCACGCCTATCTTCGCCTCATTCTCCGCCTTCCAATCCTTATACATCAGGTTCTCCATGAATTTGCAGTCCCTGCTCACCAAGAATTTCTTGGTGAATGGGTCCCAAACAAGCCACCCCTTGCTGTTTTGAGCCATGCCCAAGTGCACAGCCCATATCCCCTTGGCACCGAGCTTGTTGTGCCGAAGATGCTTAGGCACGAGCGCCATGCACATGCACCCGAACACCCGAAGCATATCCACCTTTGACTTCCTTCCAATCCACTCCACATAGGGCACCCATTTGTCTGCTCCCACATGAGTCAAAGCTCTGTTCTTGGCCACATACGCACTCCGCACCGCATCAGGCCAGAAGTAGTCGGGTAGCCCGGCTTCAGTGAGCAACCCGCGTGCCGTCTCCGTGATTGTGCGGTTCCCTCGCTCGGCGATGCCATTCATTGCAGGGGAGTATGGCATGGTAAGGGAGTGCCTTGTACCATTCTTCTTCAGCCAAAATCCAAACTCCTTGCTCAAGAAATCTCCCCCTCGATCGGTGCGGATTGACTTGACTAGCCGGTCTTGTTGCCGCTCCACCATCGGCAACCAATCGGTCTTCATTGTTTCAGCCACGTTGCTCTTCTTGGACAGCACGTACACCCAAGTCATGCGAGTGTAGACGTCCACTATGGTGAGAAAGTATCATCTCCAGCAGCTCCAAGTTTAAAGGGGCCCACCACGTCCATCACCACCTCATCAAGTGGTGCCTTAGCCATTGCCTCCGAACCAGAGAACGGGTAACGGATGAAATTGGCTTGCATGCACGTGGGCAGCCAAGTACCTCATCGGGCTCCCCCTTCACACGTATGCCAGCAACCATCTCATTCTTAACTAGCTGCTGCAAGATGGGCAGGGCCACATGCCCCATGCGCCGATGCAAGGTCAACCAATCACACTCCCCCGTAGCCGAAGTCGGATTGGAGAATGCCGCACTCGCAATAGTGCCCCACATGCTCTCTCCGTAGTCCTCCTCCACTGCTGCCTTGGGGTTCTCCTCACCCTTGTGCTGCTTCTTGGCTGCTGCACCACTCTCCTCATGTTCACCGAGCTTGCTCGTCCCTCCAAGATTACACTTCTTGGACTCAATCTCCTTAGCGCGAACGTTCACGCCATCGCCGCTACCAATCGCTTCACCCTTGGTGCTGATGCTTGCGGCCACTTGCCTCTCCTTAGGCATGGGGACCTCAGGGATCTGCCACATCTCGTTGTAGACATCCCTATCCTCGTGAAGGTCCCAAAGAATCCGCTCGCCAAGCTTCGCGGTATAGGTCTTAGCTCCCTTCGAGCTCGTGTCCATGCCAGCCTTTTGCAACCGCCGCACGGAAATCAGGTTGGCAGCAAGGTTGGGCACCCAAAGCACGTTCTTGAGGCTCACCATCTTCCCATCAGCACCCTTGAACACGGCCTTCCCCATGCCTTTCACCTCTGCTGGCTGCCACAAAGCCGATGTCACATGCTTCACCGGTGACGGTTCAAGTTCGGTGAGCAAGTCCGCACGAGGTGTCATGCTATAGGTAGCGCCGCTCTCGATCACCCAATAGTCCAGGGAGTGTAGGGTCACCTTCCCCACAGCAGCAGGCTCCTCAAAGCTTTCATCCTTCTCTGGTGCAGCCGGTGCTTGCGTCGACACAAAGAAGAATTGACCCGGAAAGCGATCGTCCCTCGACTCGCTCTCGTTCTCACTGTTATTCATATTTGCAGCACCACCTCCGCGACCGCCACGGCCTCCGCGGCCTCTTCCTCTCCCTCCCCTTGCTCCTCTGCCCTCTTGGCCTTGAGCTTGTTATAGTCACAATAGGCTTGAATGTGCCTAAAACGAAAGATAGAGAGCACAGACGGATTTCTGCACAGCGGCTTCAAACGTTGATAGCGTTCTGCTCACAGCTGCAAATGACTTGATTCAAATTGGATCTGGAGCGTCTTGACGTCGCCTACAATAAGCAATTTAGATTGCACGATTTTATAAAGAATTGACGACACAGCGTCGGTTTGAACGAACGGTACTATGGCAGCCACTATAGTCTTAGAACACAAGATAGGAAGAGTTACGAGTTGGGAGTGACTCCCAGCTCCTACAAACCCCAAGAGCCGAGGTATAGTGATGTGGAACAGTGCCACACTGTCCCCAACCACGAAGGGTCTCGAAACTACCCTTCACTAGGGCCTACACCAAGTGAAATGTTACACTACACAAAGTAATGTAACTATCTTCAATATCTTGAGGTGTACCCTTTTGGCGAGCTTCGAAATCACTTGAGGCTTGACACCAAGGCTCGGGCTCTTCATCACAAACTCATCCTTGAGTTCTTGATGGGTCTGCTGCACACACCTGCGACACGCCGAACGTTCGACACAGGACAAAATAGAAACCGCGCACGACAAAATAGAAACCGCGCGCGAGACACAAACGACCGCGTAACACGCGTCTAGCGATAACTCGCTATTGACTCGACACACACACTCGACATCATGACTCAACATTCACACACAATTATAAGCATGAAATATATATTATCCCATGCCCTCATACCATTCCATACACACACACATTCACGCACACGGACAACAAGCCGAGTGCAAACCGTAGGGTTGCACCAACAAACTCCCCCTCGGATTGTTGGCCTTAGGATATGTTGCTCTCTCAGTTCAGAGCCATCCCAGCCAGCTTGCAACACTTCCAATGCTGCTGCTCCACCAGCCTCTTGGTCATCATGTCAACCGGCTGCCCCGTGGTCTTCACGTAGCGCAACTCAACTTCACCCGCGGTTACCATGCTCCTCGTCCAATGCCACTTCACCCTCATGTGCTTCGTGAGTCCATGCAACACAGGGTTCTTAGCAAGAGCAATGGCACCCTGGCTGTCACAGTACAGTGGGGTAGGTCCTTGCTGCTCCTCCCCCAATTCAGCCAACAAACGCCGCTGCCACACAATCTCCCGTACGGCACGGAAGAGTGCCATGTACTCGGACTCCACCGAGCTCAAAGCTTGGTCAACCTGCTTCTTGCTCTCCCAAGCAGTTGGGCCTCCACCAACACAGCATATGAAGCCTCCCACACTTGTCATGTCCTCTGGTTCTGATGCATATGAAGCATCCGAGTAGGCGGTGAGGAACAAACGCCCGGGTTCAACACCATCCGCGCCCTTTTGGCGCCTTTGTGCCGCCGCCGAGTATTGCAGCCCAACGGTCGGTGTTTGGCCAAGATACTTGGCCACCCTCATTCCAGCTGCTACCTGCTCCTCATTAGGGCATTGCACAACCCTAGCCAGCTGCCCGGTAGCAAACGCGACGTCCGGTCGGGTGTTTACCGCCGCATACATGAGGCTGCCCACCAACGAGTGAAATCGGCGCCTCTCCTCTTCACCAACGCTCTCCTCCTCTGGTCCCTTCACACACTTGAACCCAGAGGGAAAGGGTGTAGCCACATGGCCTTCACTCTGCCCAAAGTTGGCAGCCAATGCCTCCAGGTACTTTCGTTGATGCACCCGCATGCACCGCTTCTCCACATCTCGTTCGATGTGGAGCCCAAGGTAGAAGCTCACGTCACCAAGGGCCTTGCACTTGAACTTGTCTTGAAGCTTCAGCATCACCTCCTTCACAAGGTCAGAAGAGGGTGAGAAAATGAGGATGTCATCCACATAAACCACCATGAAACTCCTCTGCTCCCCCTCGCCAAGCATGAACAAGGAGTGATCGGCCGTTGAGGGAGTGAAGCCGATCCCCTCCAACACTTCGCGCAGCTTTATGTACCATTGCCTAGGGGCCTGCTTCAGCCCATAGAGGGCCTTCTTCAGCTTCCACACTCTGCCACTACCATCATCAAACCCCTCTGGCTGCGCCATAAAAATCTCCTCCTCAAGGATGCCGTTAAGGAATGCCGTTACGATGTCCATTTGCTTTACTACCCATCCTTTGATGGCGGCTCCCGCGAATAGGGTTCGCAGCGTCGTCGGCTTCACCACAGGGGCAAACAGCTCCTTGAAGTCCACCTTCTCCTTCTGCTGGTACCCCTTGGCTACAAGCCTAGACTTGTAGCGCTCGATCTTGCCGTCGGCATCCGACTTGATTTTGAAGAGCCACTTGGACGTTATCGCCGTACGCCCCTCCGGTAGCTCCACCAATTCAAACGTGTCATTCTCCTCGATGCTCTTCAGCTCACTCTCCATGGCCTTCTTCCACTCCTCAGCATCACTACTCTCCAAAGCCTCCTTGAGAGTTGCTGGTTCTCCCGGCATCTCCACCGGAGAGAAGAACGCGAAGGCACACTCCTCGTAGTCACTCTCCTCGTCGTCTCCGACCATCATTGCCGCTCCGGCCAGGGCTGTCTTGCCCTGCTTTCCCGGCGCATCATAGGTCAGCCTATTAGGGGGTTGAACTCTCCTCTTCCCCCTTCCTTCCTCCTCAGCTGCAGGGACTTGAAGGCCTTGGCGTTGCTGCGGTGTGGCTCGAATCCGTGGAGCACTCGTAGTACGGGAAGGAAGTGACGGTGCACGCTCGCTCACTTGCTGCACCTCCTCCTCTTCTTCCTCTGCATCATTGGCCTCCTCTCCCCCATTCACAAGGGAGGATTGCCTTGTGGTTGTGCTGCCACTGCTCAGTTCCAAAGGCAGCTCCACATGCTCCAAACCGGAACTCTTCACCTCCCCAAACCGCACGCCTATCTTCGCCTCATTCTCCGCCTTCCAATCCTTGTACATGAAGTTCTCCATGAACTTGCAGTCCCTGCTCACCAAGAACTTCTTGGTGAATGGGTCCCAAAGAAGCCATCCCTTGCTGTTTTGAGCCATGCCCAAGTGCACGGCCCACACCGCCTTGGCACCAAGCATGTTGTGCCGAAGATGCTTAGGCACGAGCGCCATGCACATGCACCCGAACACCCGAAGCATATCCACCTTTGGCTTCCTTCCTAGCCACTCCACATAGGGCACCCATTTGTCTGCTCCCACATGAGTCAAGGCTCTGTTCTTGGCCACACACGCGCTCCGCACCGCATCAGGCCAGAAATAGTCGGGTAGCCCGGCTTCAATGAGCAACCCGCGTGCCGCCTCCGTGATTGTGCGGTTCGCTCGCTCGGCGATGCCGTTCATTGCAGGGGAGTATGGCATGGTGAGGGAGTGCCGAATACCATTCTTCTTCAGCCACAACCCAAACTCCTTGCTCAGGAACTCCCCCCCTCGATCGGTGCGGATTGACTTGACTAGACGGTCTTGTTGCCGCTCCACCATCGGGAACCAATCCATCTTCAACGTTTCAGCCACGTCGCTCTTCTTGGCCAGCACGTACACCCAAGTCATGCGGGTGTAGACGTCGACAATGGTGAGAAAATACTCAGCTCCAGCAGCTCCAAGCTTCAGGGGGCCCACCACGTCCATCACCACCTCATCAAGCGGTGCCTTTGCCGTTGCCTCCGAACTAGGGAACGGAAACCGGGTGAACTTGGCTTGAATGCACGTCGGGCAGCCAAGCACCTCATCGGGCTCCCCCTTCACACGTATGCCAGCAACCACCTCATTCTTCACTAGCTGCTGCAAGATGGGCAGGGCCACATGCCCCATGCGCCGATGCAAGGTGAGCCAATCACACTCCCCCGTAGCCGAAGTTGGATTGGAGAATGCCGCGCTCGCAATAGCGCCCCACATACTCTCTCCGTAGTCCTCCTCCGCTGCTGCCTCTGGGTTCTCCTCACCCTTTTGCTGCTCCTTGGTTGCTGCACCACTCTCCTTAGGTTCACTGAACTTGCTGGTCCCTCCAGGTTTGCTCTTCTTGAGCTGATTCTCCTTAGCGCGACCGTTCGCGCCATCGTCGCTACCGACCGCTCCATCCTTGGTGCTGATGCTTGCTGCCACTTGCCTCTCCTTAGGCATAGGGACCACTGGGATCTGCCACATCTCGTTGTAGACATCCCTGTCCTCATGAAGGTCCCAAAGAATTCGATCGCCAAGCCTTGCGGTGTAGGTCTTGGCTCCCTTCGAGTTCGTGTCCATGCCGGCCTTTGCCAACCGCCGCACGGAAATCAGGTTTGCAGCAAGGCTGGGCACCCAAAGCACGTTCTTGAGGCCCACCATCTTCCCATAAGCACCCTTGAACATGGCCTTGCCCATGCCTTTCACCTCTGCTCGCTGCCCCAAAGCCGATGTGACATGCTTCACCGGTGACGGCTCGAGTTCGGTGAGCAAGTCCGGGCGAGGTGTCATGCTATAGGTAGCGCCACTATCAATCACCCAATAGTCCAGGGGGTGTAGGGTCACCTTCCCCACAGCTGCTGGCTCCTCAAAGCCTTCATCCTTCTCTGGACCAGCCGGTACTTGCGTCGACACGAAGTAGAATAGACCCGGGTATCGATCGTCGTTCGGGTCCTTGTCGTTGTCTCCGCTCTTCATGTTTGCAGCTCCGCCACCGCGACCGCCACGGCCTCCACGGCCTCGTCCTCTCCCTCCTCCTGCTCCTCTACCCTCTTGGCCTTGAGCAGGGGTCCAACCATCAGGGAGTTTGTAGCAGTGGCGCCACATGTGTCCGCTCTTGTGGCAATAGTGACACTCGCCGTCGAATCGGCCGCGACCGCGTCCGTAGCTCTTGTCGTCGCTGCCGTAACCGCCACTCCTGCGGCCTCCGCCGAAGTTGCTGCCACCAAACCTTCCTCCCCCTCGTGCTCTGCCTCTTCCTCGACCATATCCACGGCCGATGCTCGCTGCCCCAGCGCCATCCGCACTCGCCAACTCACGGCGGCGGAAATCCTCTTGAAGGATAGCTCGCTTCACGTCTTCAAGCGAGAGGCGGGGCAAATCGCGATTAAGGTTGATGATGAGCGAGGACCATGACTCTGGAAGTAAGGCCAGCAACTTGGTCTTCTTTTGGAGCTCACTGTAGTTCAAATCAGCTCCCTCAAGCCGCGTCAACAAGTCGAAGAATTTCTGCACCCCTTCTTCAACCGCTTCGTTTTCTTCAATTCGTAGTGCCGCCATTTGCCGTTCCAACACCACCGCTACCGCCGCTGTTGCAGGAGCATGTACACCCTTGAGAGCAGCCCATGCCTTTGGTCCCTTCTCTGGTTCACGCTGGAATGGTTTGATGTGACGGATCTGGCTGCTCCCCAACGCTTGCCCAAGTAGGAGATAGCCTTGTGCGCTCTTCCGCACCCACGGGCTCTTCTCCGGGTCGTTCTTGGGGCGCTTCTCCGTTCCTTCCATCACCTCCAGCAGGTCATAGTGGTCAAAGATGTTCTCCATCTTGAAGGACCATTCAGCAAAGTTGTCACCGTTGAACTTGTCAAGCCCAAACACCCTAGGCTCATCCCTAGGTGGGCCAAGACTTGGTTGCATGGGCGCCATGGCTGAATCACGGGGTTGGCCTTGAGCTTGAGCTTCTCCACTGCCACCAGCACCTCTGCCACCCCTTTCCTCAGGTCCAGACATTGTCGAAACTGCTCCAAGGGCCTCTGATACCACTTGTTATAGTCACAATAGGCTTGAATGTGCCTAAAACGAAAGATAGAGAGCACAGACGGATTTCTGCACAGCGGCTTCAAACGTTGATAGCGTTCTGCTCACAGCTGCAAATGACTTGATTCAAATTGGATCTGGAGCGTCTTGACGTCGCCTACAATAAGAAATTTAGATTGCACGATTTCATAAAGAATTGACGACACAGCGTCGGTTTGAACGAACGGTACTATGGCAGCCACTATAGTCTTAGAACACAAGATAGGAAGAGTTACGAGTTGGGAGTGACTCCCAGCTCCTACAAACCCCAAGAGCCGAGGTACAGTGATGTGGAACAGTGCCACACTGTCCCCAACCACGAAGGGTCTCGAAACTACCCTTCACTAGGGCCTACACAAGTGAAATGTTACACTACACAAAGTAATGTAGCTATCTTCAATATCTTGAGGTGTACCCTTTTTGGCGAGCTTCGAAATCACTTGAGGCTTGACACCAAGGCTCGGGCTCTTCATCACAAACTCATCCTTGAGTTCTTGATGGGTCTGCTGCACACACCTGCGACACGCCGAACGTTCGACACAGGACAAAATAGAAACCGCGCACGACAAAATAGAAACCGCGCGCGAGACACAAACGACCGCGTAACACGCGTCTAGCGATAACTCGCTATTGACTCGACACACACACTCGACATCATGACTCAACATTCACACACAATTATAAGCATGAAATATATATTATCCCATGCCCTCATACCATTCCATACACACACACATTCACGCACACGGACAACAAGCCGAGTGCAAACCGTAGGGTTGCACCAACAGCGCAGGGGTCCATGCATCAGCGATTTTGTAGCAATCGCGTTACATATGTCCGTTCTTGTGGCAATAGTGGCACTCACCGTCGAATCGGCCGCGACCGCGTCCGTAGATATTGTCGTCGCTGCCGTATCCGCCACTCTTGCGGCCTCCGTTGCTGCCTCCAAACCTTCCTCCTCCTCGTCCTCTGCCCCTTCCATGGCCATATCCATGGCCAATGCTTGCTGCCCCGGCGCCATCCGCACTCGCTAACTCACGGCGGCGGAAATCCTCTTGTAGGATCGCTCGCTTCACGTCTTCAAGTGAGAGGCGAGGCAAGTCACGATTGAGGTTGACGATGAGCGAGGACCATGACTATGGGAGTAAGGCCAGCAACTTGGTCTTCTTTTGGAGCTCACTATAGTTCAAATCAGCTCCCTCAAGCCGCGTCAACAACTCGAAAAATTTCTGCACCCCTTTTACAACCGCTTCGTCTTCTTGAATTCGTAGTGCCGCCATTTGCCGTTCCAAGACCACCCCTACCGCCGCTGTTGCAGGAGCATGTACACCCTTGAGAGCAGCCCATGCCTTTGGTCCCTTCTCTGGTTCACGCTGGAATGGCTTGATGTGACGGATTTGGCTGCTCCCCAATGCTTGCCCGAGTAGGAGATAGCCTTGTGCGCTCTTCCGCACCCACGGGCTCTTCTCCGGGTCGTTCTCGGGGCGCTTCTCCATTCCTTCCATCACCTCCAGCAGGTCATAGTGGTCAAAGATGTTCTCCATCTTGAAGGACCATTCAGCGAAGTTGTTGCCGTTGAACTTGTCAAGCCCAAACACCCTAGGCTCATCCATAGGTGGGCCAAGACTTGGTTGCATGGGAGACATGGTGGGATCACAGGGTTGGCCTTGAGCTTGGGCTTCTCCACTGCCACCAGCACCTCTGCCAACCTTTTCCTCAGGTCCAGACATTGTCGAAACTGCTTCAAGGGGCTCTGATACCACTTGTTATTGTCACAATAGGCTTGAATGTGCCTAAAACGAAAGATAGAGTGCACAGATGAATTTCTGCACAGCGGCTTGAAACGTTGATAGCGTCCTGCTCATAGGTTTAAATGCATTGCTATAAATTGGATCTGGAGTATCGTAACATTGCCTACAATAGGCAATTTACATCACACGATTTCATCAAGTATTGATGACGCAACGTTGGTTTGAACGAACGGCACTATGGCAGCCACTATAGACTTAGAACACAAATTAGGAAGAGTTACGAGTTGGGAATGACTCCCAGCCTCTTCAAACTCCAAGAGCCAAGGTACAGTGATGTGGAACAGTGCCACACTGTCCCCAACCACGAAGGGTCTCGAAACTACCCTCCACAAGGGCCTACACCAAGGGAAATGTTACACTATACAAAGTAATGTAACTATTCTCACTATCTTGAAGTTTACCCTTTTGGATAGCTTCGAAATCACATGAATCTTGACACCAAGGCTCTGGTTCTTCAAGATAAGTTCTTCCTTGATTTCTTGGAAGTCTGCTGCGCACACCTGCGACACGCCAAACGTTCCACACACGACAAAATAGAAAAACGCACACGACACGCAAACGACGACGTGACACGCGACTAGCGATAACTCGCTATTGAATCGACACACACATTCAAAATCATGCCTCATCATTCACACACTATTGTAAGCATGAAATATATATTATCTCATGCCCTCATACCATTCCATGCACACACTCATGCACGCATACGGACAACAAGCCGAATGCAAACCGTAGGGTTGCACCAACAACTTCAGTATGTGCGGCGGGCATCGGTGCTGGCGCTGACGACAGCAGCGCACAACAAGCCATGGATGGTGAAGGACCTTCTGCCAGAGTTGGTGCCGCTGCTGTACGACAAGATGCGGGTCAAGGTGCGCGCTGATTCTAGTTAGTGTATGGATGGACAGGGTGTGTGGGGCAGGGTTGGTGGAGGACCTCTTTTAGATTCTTACTACGGAGAGAGGGAGGCTCTGGTTTTTTTTCCCTTTCAATAGAGTGAGTCATGATTTTGGTCTGTTACTTGCTTCATCACCCACCTACTCTCCTGCCACATGCAGCATGAGATGATCTGGACCATTGATCTGGGCTCATTGAGCACACAATAGATGATGGCCTGGAGCTGCGCAAGGCAGCGTTTGACTACATGGACACTTCCACTCCACCTGTCTCCACCGCATCCAACCGCGGCCGCCTTCATCACCCCCTTCCTCATCTCTGGACTCTCGGGTACGTTTACCCCCTTGACACATCAAGTCGTCTGTACGCCCCGTTCCCTTCTCTGAATCTCTTTCCTTTTCTCATCGCTCCCCTCCCCTCGCCTCCCCTCCCCTCCCCTCATCTCCCCATTCCTTCCGTCTCCTCCCCTCCCGTCGCCCCCCAACCCCCCTCCATCCGTTATTACCATGGGGTGCAGACAACTACGATGTGAAGATGCCATGCCACCTGGTGCTGGCGAAGCTGGCAGAGAAGTGCGTGCCATCAGTGCTGGCAGTGGTGGATGCACTGGTTGACCCCTTAGAGAAGATTGTGACAACACGAGTGAAGGCGGACGCCGTGAAGCAGGAGGTGGACCGCAACGAGGACATGATCCACAACACCCTGCGTGCCGTGCATGCGCTGTCCCGCGTCAGGTGAGTGCTGTGCATGCGCCTTCCTGAATTAGGCGAGATGTGCTTGCTTGGATTAGGTGTGTAGCGTGGCAGGAAGCATGTGCGTGGTGTCATGGTGAGGACTGCAACGATGCTGTGAAGCAGGAGGTGGACCGCAATGAATTCGCGGCGCCCTGCGCGCCGTGCATGCACTCTCACGCATGAGGTGAGTGGTGTGGGATCAGCAAATTTGTGTTGGAGAAATAGGAGTGATGTGGGGGTGAGCAATGTACCAGGGAGTATGCTGGAAGCAATAAGGGGGCAAAGTTGAGCCCTTGCCATTTTCTGACCTGCCCTTTGCAAAGCCTTCACTCACTCCCTCCCTCTGCCTTCGCCAATGAATATATTTACACACACACATTATCACCTTTGCTTTCCATTCCCTCCTCCCTCCATCCCTGCTCCGCCCCGTCCCCATGGCACAAGCAGCAACATGGATTCCTCAACTCGCTTCAAGACATTCATGACCAATGCGGTTAGAGCGGGGCATGTGGGAAACCTGTACAATCAGATCAGACCCGAGCAGGATTCTGTTGCTGGCAGCAGTCGTGCGGAGCTATGATGACATCCCTGCAGATGAAGGGAATTATCATATGTTTTGGTCGTCCAAGTGATCTGTTCTAGAAGCGTTTTGATGCACCACACGGTTGTTTGTGCTGGTTTGTGCACTGGCATAGGCATACGTTAGTTTGAGAATATGCCACGAGGATGGACCTTATGGTGCCCTAACATGGATAACGTAGCTGAGCAATCAGCTTGCTTTTATGTGATGTTGCAACACACCGTATACGATGGTTGAAACAGTTCTAGGTGAATGAACATATGGGGAGAGGTAACAATGTGCGGGCATTTTGAAGTCTAATAGAATAACCTAATACTATATCGCGAAACCGTGTTTCTGTTGGTGATTACACTTGGGAACCCGCTCGGGAATAATCTGAGTATGTATGATGTTGGCCGTTCAAGTTGCCTTGCCTTGCCTTGCCGCCTTGCCCAGCAAGACTTTCTTGCTCACGAATTGAACAGAACTCTATTGATAGGATAGCCCAGCAAGTCAGCCGACCATGGCTGTGCTTGTGCAATTCAAAATGCTCGTGTCACATTCTAGCTAGCTTGATTGCTGGAAGTTATTTACTTATCTGGTAGAAGTAACCTTGTGTTACTTCACTGCACATCACACCGTAGTTTGCAGCCCTGACAACCTGAGAGACGAACGATTAACTCCTAAGGACCAATGCGCTTGTAGTTTTGTCTTAGCTCTCTGCAAACGACGGTTCGGTATTTGTTAAACTTAAGATTCACAACTCGGGTGGAATGATGGCGGCTTCCAAGGGGAACACCTTGGTGGTAGCGGCTGTGCTGCTGCTACTGGCGGGTAACGCCTTGCCGTGCGCGGGTCAGGACACGAGCCTGCAGCAGTGCTTCTGGCCGCTCGAATTCTCGGAGTGTAAGCTCGCTAGCGCAGGATAGGCTTTCCTTCACGCAATGTTGGCTTCGTTTCGCGCAGTGTCGGCTTCTTTTCTCAGTATTATCATGCAATATCAATTTCTATTCTCTTCAATGTCGCTTTGATTGTTCAGTATTTCACACATGTTGCTTCGTTTCTCGGTATTCTCGCAATGGTCTAGCGCAATTTCACCTCAATTCTGCCACCCTCTCATGCACTCACTAACAATAACGTTCCTCATCTGATGCTTGGCAGCGCGAAGTCTAACAGGTGTGGCATTGAGTCTGGATAAATTTCCGTACGACCTAGCTGACGTCACCACCTGCGTCAATCTCGGCCTCACTTGCAGTGACAGTGGCTATGTCACTCAAATGTCAGTGATACTACTGCTGCTGCTCATGCTGGTGCTGATCCCCATGTTAGGGTAGCAGGAAGAGTACGAGATGCTAGGGAATGACGCTTTCTTGCCTTACTCCTCGCTTTTGCGCGCGCAGCAATTGGCGGAACAAGGCGATACAAGGGGAGCTGCCTCCATACATTTTCGAGCTGACGCACCTTGAACACCTGTGAGGGTCCGCGTTTGAAGCACATTGAATACCTGAGAGTGTTCACGTTTGAAGCACCTTGAATGCCTGTGAGGGTCCGCATTTGAAGCACCTTGAACACTTGTGAGGTTCCGCGTTTGAAGCACCTTGAATGCCTGTGAGGGTCCGCGTTTGAAGCACCTTGAATGCCTGTGAGGGTCCGCGTTTGAAGCACCTTGAATGCCTGTGAGGGTCCGCGTTTGAAGCACCTTGAATGCCGGTGAGGGTCCTCGTTTGAAGCACCTTGAATGCCTGTGAGGGTCCGCGTTTCAAGCAACTTGAATGCCTGTGAGGGTCTGCGTTTGAAGAACCTTGAATGCCTGTGAGGGTCCGCATTTGAAGCACCTTGAATGCCTGTGAGGGTCCGCGTTTCAAGCACCTTGAATGCCTGTGAGGGTCCGCGTTTCAAGCACCTTGAATGCCTGTGAGGGTCCGCGTTTGAAGAACCTTGAATGCCTGTGAGGGTCCGCATTTGAAGCACCTTGAATGCCTGTGAGGGTCCGCGTTTCAAGCACCTTGAATGCCTGTGAGGGTCCGCGTTTGAAGCACCTTGAATGCCTGTGATGGTCCGCGTTTCAAGCACCTTGAATGCCTGTGAGGGTCCGCGTTTCAAGCACCTTGAATGCCTGTGAGGGTCCGCGTTTGAAGCACGTTGAATGCCTGTGAGGGTCCGCGTTTGAAGCACGTTGAATGCCTGTGAGGGTCCGCGTTTGAAGCACCTTGAATGCCTGTAAGGGTCCGCGTTTCAAGCACCTTGAATGCCTGTGAGGGTCCGCGTTTCAAGCACCTTGAATGCCTGTGAGGGTCCGCATTTGAAGCACCTTGAATGCCTGTGAGGGTCCGCGTTTGAAGCACCTTGAATGCCTGTGAGGGTCCGCGTTTGAAGCAC
This sequence comes from Closterium sp. Naga37s-1, assembly GCA_947471745.1. Lineage (NCBI taxonomy): Eukaryota > Viridiplantae > Streptophyta > Zygnematophyceae > Desmidiales > Closteriaceae > Closterium > Closterium sp. Naga37s-1. The sequence goes on from CANJKZ010000861.1 coordinate 2,381,381, forward strand.
CTTGAATCGTTTGAAGCACCTTGAATGCCTGTGAGGGTCCGCGTTTGAAGCACCTTGAATGCCTGTGAGGGTCCGCGTTTGAAGCACCTTGAATGCCTGTGAGGGTCCGCGTTTGAAGCACCTTGAATGCCTGTGAGGGTCCGCGTTTCAAGCACCTTGAATGCCTGTGAGGGTCCGCGTTTGAAGCACCTTGAATGCCTGTGAGGGTCCGCGTTTGAAGCACCTTGAATGCCTGTGAGGGTCCGCGTTTGAAGCACCTTGAATGCCTGTGAGGGTCCGCGTTTGAAGCACCTTGAATGCCTGTGAGGGTCCGCGTTTGAAGCACCTTGAATGCCTGTGAGGGTCCGCGTTTCAAGCACCTTGAATGCCTGTGAGGGTCCGCGTTTGAAGCACCTTGAATGCCTGTGAGGGTCCGCGTTTGAAGCACCTTGAATGCCTGTGAGGGTCCGCGTTTGAAGCACCTTGAATGCCGGTGAGGGTCCTCGTTTGAAGCACCTTGAATGCCTGTGAGGGTCCGCGTTTCAAGCACCTTGAATGCCTGTGAGGGTCCGCGTTTGAAGAACCTTGAATGCCTGTGAGGGTCCGCGTTTGAAGCACCTTGAATGCCTGTGAGGGTCCGCGTTTCAAGCACCTTGAATGCCTGTGAGGGTCCGCGTTTGAAGAACCTTGAATGCCTGTGAGGGTCCGCGTTTGAAGCACCTTGAATGCCTGTGAGGGTCCGCGCTTCAAGCACCTTGAATGCCTGTGAGGGTCCGCGTTTGAAGCACCTTGAATGCCTGTGAGGGTCCGCGTTTCAAGCACCTTGAATGCCTGTGAGGGTCCGCGTTTCAAGCACCTTGAATGCCTGTGAGGGTCCGCGTTTGAAGCACGTTGAATGCCTGTGAGGGTCCGCGTTTGAAGCACCTGGAATGCCTGTGAGGGTCCGCGTTTCAAGCACCTTGAATGCCTGTGAGGGTCCGCGTTTGAAGCACCTTGAATGCCTGTGAGGGTCCGCGTTTCAAGCACCTTGAATGCCTGTGAGGGTCCGCGTTTGAAGCACCTTGAATGCCTGTGAGGGTCCGCGTTTGAAGCACCTTGAATGCCTGTGAGGGTCCGCGTTTGAAGCACCTTGAATCGTTTGAAGCACCTTGAATGCCTGTGAGGGTCCGCGTTTGAAGCACCTTGAATGCTTGTGAGGGTCCGCGTTTGAAGCACCTTGAATGCCTGTGAGGGTCCGCGTTTGAAGCACCTTGAATGCCTGTGAGGGTCCGCGTTTGAAGCACCTTGAATGCCTGTGAGGGTCCGCGTTTCAAGCACCTTGAATGCCTGTGAGGGTCCGCGTTTCAAGCACCTTGAATGCCTGTGAGGGTCCGCGTTTGAAGCACCTTGAATGCCTGTGAGGGTCCGCGTTTGAAGCACCTTGAATGCCTGTGAGGGTCCGCGTTTGAAGCACCTTGAATCGTTTGAAGCACCTTGAATGCCTGTGAGGGTCCGCGTTTCAAGCACCTTGAATGCTTGTGAGGGTCCGCGTTTGAAGCACCTTGAATGCCTGTGAGGGTCCGCGTTTGAAGCACCTTGAATGCCTGTGAGGGTCCGCGTTTCAAGCACCTTGAATGCCTGTGAGGGTCCGCGTTTCAAGCACCTTGAATGCCTGTGAGGGTCCGCGTTTCAAGCACCTTGAATGCCTGTGAGGGTCCGCGTTTCAAGCACCTTGAATGCCTGTGAGGGTCCGCGTTTCAAGCACCTTGAATGCCTGTGAGGGTCCGCGTTCGAAGCACCTTGAATGCCTGTGAGGGTCCGCGTTCGAAGCACCTTGAATGCCTGTGAGGGTCCGCGTTTCAAGCACCTTGAATGCCTGTGAGGGTCCGCGTTTCAAGCACCTTGAATGCCTGTGAGGGTCCGCGTTTCAAGCACCTTGAATGCCTGTAAGGGTCCGCGTTTGAAGCACCTCGAATGCCATGCCTGTGAGGGTCCGCGTTTAAGGCACCTCGAATGCCATGCCTGTGAGGGTTCGCGTTTGAAACACCTCGAATGCCATGCCTGTGAGGGTCCGCGCTTGAAGCACCTCGAATGCCATGCCTATGAGGGTCCGCGTTTGAAGCACCTTGATTGCCTGTGAGAGTTCGCGTTTGAAGCACCTTGAATGCCATGCCTGTGAGGGTCCGCGTTTGAAGCACCTTGAATGCCTATGAGGGTCCGTGTTTGAAGCACCTTGAATGCCTCTGAGCGTATGTGCTTTGAGCCACTGAAGGCCACATCTGTTGGGACAGGCCTGCTGCGTTGAACCATGCGCCATGATTTCAACCCATCCCAACTAAGTACCTGATCCCATGCAGTACGTGCGTACTATCCTACCATGACACGCCATGCCATGCCATGCCATGCCATGCCATGCCATACATGATGCATGCGACCAATGCTGATGCGTGAGCCATTCGCAGGGTGCTGGGAGACAACCACTTGTATGGCACCATCCCCACTGAAATCGGCAACCTAGTCAATCTCACATATCTGTCAGTTTGTTTCACTCCTCTCTGTTAACGTTGTCTCTCTGTTAACGTTGTCTCTCTGTTAAATGGAGTTCACCCCCTGATGATTAGCTTCGTTCAGCTATCAGTCAACTTCATCCCTCTGTCAGTCACCGTTGCATTTCTGTCATTTAACTTCGCCCCTCTATCAGTTAGCTTCACCCCTATCTCAGTTAGCTTCACATCACCCCTCTCTCAGTTAATGTCACCCCTCTTTCAGTTAACATCACCCCTCTGTCGGTTAACCTCGCCTGTCTAACAGACGACCTCACCTTTGTCAGTACTCGCAACAAAACGCCTCTAACAGTCTCTCTGATTGGTGTTTTTGTGAGTCATGTCTGAGTGCATGTGTGTATGTGTGTGTGTGTATCTGTATATGTGTGTATGTATTTGTGTGTGTTTGTATGTGTATGTCTGTGTCAGTGTGTCTGTGTATGCCTGTGTGTGTGTATGTATGTGTGTGTGTGTGTGTGTGCATGTGCATGTGTGAGTGTATGCTTGGAGTGTATGCGTACATTTGTGTGAGTGTGTGTATGCATGTTTGTGTTATGTGATGCTATCATTTGCATTCACGTCTATCTGCCTCCCATCATATGTTCGTGTGTTGCATGCGTGGTGTGAGCATATGCAAGAATTTGTGTGTGGTGTTGCTTAGATTTTCTGAGTGTGTGTGAATGTTATTTGGCTTGAGCAGATATCTGAAGTTACTCCTCTGCTCAAGAGCTTCCCGACGAACTGAGAATCGCCGCGATCGGAGCAAGAACGAGAAAGATATGATCGTTCGAGTTTTGATTGAGATGAGGTGACTATGGGAATTTGCGGGTTGACTCAATATGGGGTACAGACTTTTGGGGGTTGGGAAATTTGTCACCATCACTGTAGATGATGCCATATGGTTGGGAGAAGCCAAACCAGGTTGGCAAGTGTGGCCAAGTTGGGTGAGGTGGATGGCATGAGTTGGGAAAGTGACAAATGTCAAAGTTGGGGTGCCTATAGAGAGGGGAATTGTGTGGTATGGGGTTTCCTTGGTTGGGGACTCCCTTGGGACCTTCCCTCTCGTCCTCGTCATCCCCTCCTACCTGGTTCTATTGCTACTCCAACTTTCTTGTGTGAACTTGTGAGACAACTTTGTGATTGAGTTAAGTTTCTATGGCAGCATACCCCCTAGTGCGCCGAAATTCATAACTCAAGCTATAATCCATATTTTGATACTATTCGAATTGGGAAAGATAGCCACGGTTCAGGGCTATAGCATACTTGAGTTTGAAAAAATTCTGACAGAGCGTTTTTTGTCGACAAGGTTTCTTGTGACGACGACGTTTCTGTCCAGAATTATAGTTGATGATTTGGAGATATTTCGGCCCTTAATCTTCATAGACTCCATCCTTAGTCTCTAACAGTTTGCACGCTTGTGTGCGAGTGTGGATACATGTGTGTATGTGGAGTGGATGCACGTGCATGTGGCAAGTATGTGCAAGGGAGTGTCTGTGACATGTATGCATGCATGGCAGGGACCTCTCTGGCAACTCCTTCTCAGGCCCCTTTCCCACCTTCTTCAGCAGACTCACCAAGCTCTCCTACCTGCCAATTCCTACCTGTCAGTCAACATTTTCTACATGTTAGTCAACATTTTCTACCTGTCAATCAACAATTCCTCTCAGTCAGTCAACAAGTCTTCGCAGTCACGCACATGCACCTATCAGGCACAGTTTCGCACCATTCAGGCACATTTTTTTTATAGTCACAATAGGCTTGAATGTGCCTAAAACGAAAGATAGAGTGCACAGTCGGATTTCTGCACAGCGGCTTCAAACAATGATAGCGTTCTTCTCACAGCTTCAAATGACTTACATCACACGATTTCATCAAGTATCGATGACGCAACTGTCAAACTTATATATAGCTTACATTGTGTAGGCTGTAGTGGGGGTAGCCCATAAAGGGTACAACCCAATTAGGGTTAGTACTTGTAACCCAACTCTTTGCTAGTTCATTCATTCTCGTTCATTATTCTGACATGGTTTCAGAGAAGGTCCTCCGCTAGGACCGTTTTTCCGGGCCCACCACAGCGCTACCCCCCTAGCACGGCCCCGCGGCCCCGTCGCCCCTAGCACGGCCCCGCGGCCCCATATCCCCTAGCATGGCCCCGTGGCCCCGTCGCCCTAGCCTAGCACGGCCCCACGGCCCCATCGCCCTAGCACGGCCCCGCGGCCCCGTCGCCCTAGCACGGCCCCGCGGCCCCGTCGCCCTAGCCCGGCCCCGCGGCCCCGTCGCCCTAGCCCGGCCCCGCGGCCCCGTCGCCCTAGCCCGGCCCCGCGGCCCCGTCGCCCTAGCACGGCCCCTGCGGCCCCGTCGCCCTAGCACGGCCCCTGCGGCCCCGTCGCCCTAGCACGGCCCCTGCGGCCCCGTCGCCCTAGCACGGCCCCTGCGGCCCCGTCGCCCTAGCACGGCCCCGCGGCCCCGTCGCCCTAGGACGGCCACACGGCCCCGTCGCCCTAGCACGGCCCCGCGGCCCCGTCGCCCTAGCCTAGCAGGGCCCCGCGGCCCGGTCACCCTAGCACGGCCCCGCGGCCCCGTCGCCCTATCACGGCCCCGCGGCCCCGTCTCCCTAGCATGGCCCCGCGGCCCCGTCGCCCTAGCACGGCCCCGCGGCCCCGTCGCCCCTCCCCCTGTCGCCCACGACCCGTCGCCCAGCGGACCCCGTCGCCCTAGGCCCCTGGCCCCTCGTCGCCCCGCGACCCCGGTCGCCCTAGGCCCCCGCCCCCCCCGTCGCCCACGACCCGTCGACCCGTGGCCCTCGTCACCCTAGGCCCCCGGCCCCTCGGCCCCCAGCCCCTTTTCTCCTGGCCCCGCGGCCCCTAGGCCCATAGGCCCCTCAGCCCCACCCCTCGGCCCCTCGGCCCCTAGGCCCCAGGCCCCTAGGCACCTTGGCCCCTCGGCCCCTAGGCCCCACCCCCTTCGTGTTTGGCCCCTCGGCCCCTAGGCCCCTCGGCCCCACCCCTCGGCCCCTCGACCCCTAGGCCCCAGGCCCCTCGGCCCCTTGGCCCCTAGCCCCCCCCCCTTCGTGTTTGACCCCTCTGCCCCTAGGCCCCCCCCTTCTTCGGGTTTGGCCCCTCGGCCCCTAGGCCCCAAGCCCCTTGGCCCCTTGGCCTCTCTGTCCCTGCTGCTGCTACAGCTGCTACTGCTCCTACTACTGCTACAGCTGCTACTGCTACTTCTACTGCTGCTCCTGCGTGCTGCACAGCTATGGCTTCGCTTAGGGTTCTCGCGTTCGATCATGAGGGCAGACCGGTTCAGTTTGACACGTGGCTCGACGACCTGCAGCTGTACATACTGAGCGATTCTAAGGACATTGTTTCGCTGTTTGACCTTGCGTCAGGCGCCGCTCCTGCCCCTCCCGCCACAGCTGACAGTGCGACGCGCTCACAGTGGCTTACTCGCGATGCTGTTAGCCGAATGCACCCACTTTGGACAGCACAGGACAGCCTAGGCACTGTACGCTGCTGTAGTCGCCCGCTACTCCTCGCCTGCCACTGCTGCTCTAGGCCGACTGCTTCTGACTTACCTGTTCCCCGAGATGTCAGCCTTTGCCACAGTAGAGGACCTGGTTTCTCACCTGCGCACTAGCAACGCTCGCTACCGCGCTACCGTCCCTGCTGAGTTCCTTGACAGGAACCAGCCCCCTATGTTCATCACCCTCTACTTCATAGTCACTCGCCTCCCTGACTCTCTTCGCTCTGTCAAGGACCACTTTCTCTCCCTTGACCCCACATCCCTCACTGTTGACCTCCTCGAGGAGCATCTCCTAGCAGCTGAGACTAGTGCAGTTGCTGTTGGTGCTGCTCGTGGCACTCCGCACCCGCCCTTCTTTCACGGGTGCTCCCCCTCCCCCCTTGCCCCCTCCTACGCCTCTGCTGCTGCTGCAGACGTCTCTGATGCTGAGGACGTCGGGGTTGCTTCTGCTAGTGCAAAGCGCCGCAGCAGCAAAGGCAATGGTGGCAGGGGTAGTGGAGGTGGCAGTGGTGGTGGTGGAGGTGGCAGCGGGAGTGGTGTTGGGGGCAGCAGTGGAGGTAGCGGAGGCAATGGAGGTGGTGGCGGAGGGGGGACTGGTGGCGGGAGTGGGGCCTCTGGTGACGGCGGTGGAGGCAGCGGTGGGAGTGGCAGCAGTGGAGGCGGTGGGACAGGAGGTGGTAGGACTGGACCTCGGCATGGAGGCCTTGGTGGTGGCCAACGACAGCAGCAGTGTCCGAGCGAGACCCAGTCGCCCTAGCAGCTCTGTGAGTGGTTTTTTCAGCGTGGGACGTCTTGGGGTAGTGATAGCTGCCCGTATGTCATTCGCACGGGTGTTCGTGCTAGTCAGACATGCGGGAAGCTTCACACTCAGCACCGCTGCTTCTCCCGCCTCGACGACGCTTGGCGTGCTGAGTTTGGTGACGAAGTCAAGCTCCCTCGCTGGGCAGATCTGCTTAGGTCTAGGATTGCTATCTTTGATCTAGACTTTGATGCTATTCTTTCTGCTATGTATGCTTTGTCTGTTAGTGCTGAGGGTGACTGTTACCGGTGTGTGCCGCCTGACCTAGGTATAGCTGCTGGTGCTCTAGGTGCTAGTGAGTCTGGTACTCTCCCTGGTACTGCGCCTGCTCAGGCCTTGCACACCTTCACGTTGGACTCAGGCGCCTCGCGCTATTTCTTTCGCGATAGCACCACTCTCACTCCTCTCCCTGCACCTGTCCCGGTCAGACTGGCTGACCCCTCTGGGGGCCCGGCTGTTGCCCGTTCCTCCACTGTCCTCCCGTGTCCGGCGGTTCCGTTCGGCTCACTGTCAGGTCTTCACCTCCCCTCGTTCTATACAAACTTGGTGAGTACCACTGCCCTCCATGATGCGATGGTCACTACCACCACTCCTGGGGGTCAGCGTTTGTCGATCTGCACGTGCACACGGACGGGGCATCACCTGGCCACGTTCACTCGTCGGCCAGGGTCGAGTCTGTACACACTCGCTACCGAGCCTCCTCAGGTAGCTGCGTCTGCTCAGGTGTCCGCGTCAGGTCAGGTAGCCGCCTCTTACTCATGTCGCCTCCTGTCACACCAGACTCTTCTGTGGCACCACTGCCTTGGTCACCCCTCCCTGCCACGCCTTTGTGGCATGCACTCCCGTTTTCTCGTCTCTGGTCTACCCAGGTCTCTGCCTCCCCTCCCGCCCTCGCATGCCCCGCCCCCCCCTGCCCCGCCCTGCCTTCCGTGCGTCAAGGGGCGGCAGCGCGCCGCTCCTCACTCCTCCTCGTTTCCCCCGACGACTGCTTCACTACAGACTCTCCACATGGACGTGTGGGGCCCAGCCCGCGTCTGTGGACAGAGCCGTGAGCGGTACTTTCTGCTGGTAGTTGACGACTACACGTTGTACACCACGGTCTTCCCCTTGCACAGCAAGGGTGAAGTCGTTGATGTCTTGATCCCTTGGATCCGCACACTCCGTCTCCAGCTCCGCGAGCGGTTCGGCCAGGACCTTCCTGTCCTGCGTCTGCACTATGACTGTGGTGGTGAGTTCTCCTCCAACCTCTTGCGGGACTTTTGTCGTGGGGAGGGCATTCTCCAGTCATTCACGCTTCCAGACTCCCCTCAGCAAAATGGGATTGCTGAGCGCCGCATTGGCTTAGTCATGGAGGTCGCTCGTACCTCCATGATCCATGCGGTTGCTCCCCATTTTCTGTGGCCGTTTGCGGTCCGGTACGCTGCGCATCAGCTCAACCTCTGGCCCCGTGTCTCCTTACCGGAGACCTCGCCCACACTGCGTTGGACGGGGGAGGTTGGCGATGCGTCGGTGTTCTGGGTCTGGGGTTCTCGTACCTTTGTTCTCGATACGTCCGCGGACAAGCTCTCCGCCCGTGCTATCCTCTGCGTCTTCCTTGGCTTTGTCCTTGACGCGCCTAACTGGCAGTTCTACCACCCCACCTGGCGCCGTGTCCTCCCGTCTCAGAACGTCACGTTCGACGAGTCGGTTCCTTTCTACCGTCTCTTCCCCTACCGCTCTGCCCCTCCCCTGTTCTCGCCGCTCTTCGTTGCTCCCGGTCCCCCTCAGGTAGATCCCCTCCCGCCCCAGGGTCCTGCTCCCTCAGGTGTGTCCCAGGTAGACCCTCTCCCTGGTATTGCACCTGTCGAGGTAGCTGTCGGCTCAGGTGCTGCTCCAGGTGCTGCGTCTGGGGGTGCTGCGTCTGGGGGTGCGGAGCCGGGGGATGCGTGGTCAAAGGGTGCTGGGTCTGGGGGTGCGGAGCCTAGGGGTGAGGAGCCTGGGGATGCTGAGCCTGAGGGTGTTGAGCCTGGGGGTGCTGAGTCGGAGGGTGCGGAGTCTATGGGTGCTAAGCCTCGATGTGCTGCTTCGTCTGGAGGTCTTGCTGATGCTTCGCAGCGAATTTCTCCGCAGCAGCTACGTGAGTGGATTGTTCGGCGCGCACGCCTTCGGAGTGGAGCTCCTGGGGCTAGAGGCGCTGGAGACGCTGGAGCTGGAGGTGCTGGAGTTACTGCTGGAGCTGGTGGTAACGGACGTACTGCAGCTGCTGGTCATGGAGGTGCTTGTACCAGGGGTGCTTGAGCTACTGGGACTGGCGTTGTTGGGGGCGCTGGAGCTGGAGACCCTACGGAGTCTAGAGCTGCTGGAGCTCGAGGCTCTGGCGCTGGAGGCGCTGGAGTTGGAGGAGCTGGAGTTGGAGGCACTGGCGCGGGAGGCGTTGGAGCTGCAGGAGCTGGAGCTGTTGACCCTAGAGCTGGAGGTGCTGGAGGCACTATGCGGCCGCGACCGTACTTCATTCCCCTTCTTTAGTAGGTTCTTGGTGTCCCGTCTTCTACTGGCCTTACTCCTCCCTTACTGTGTCCACCGCCTGACCAGTCGCAGCCGTCGTTACAGCCGGCCTCCCCACTCCCTGCTCCCTCTCCTTACACTGAGCAGACCAGTGGTCTTACAGAGCACCGTGAGCTTGCGTCTTGTCCTGTCTCGCCTGTTCGCACTGGTCGTCGCATTGCTCGTTCGCGACTTCCTCCTGTCCCTGGCACGAACGCTATGGCACTCCGTCCTTCCTCTATTCCATTGCGTGTTCCTCTGCCTGCTCCTCCTGAGTCCTCTCTTCCTGAGGTCCCTGACCCTGAGTGTGACTGCGCTCGTGCTGCCAGTCCCACTGTCTCTCGTCTCCTCGCCACTGCAATCATAGACCCTTCATTTGAGTCTGCTGCTACGTCTGCTCTCATTGCTGAGCTGCTTGACTTTGCTGCTGCCTGCCGTCTAGACTACGCCACTGCTCTAGTTGTTGCGTCTGCGTCTGCCAGTCCTCCATCCTTCGAGGGTGAGTGTGCTTGAGGACAGGCAGGAGGAATTTGAGTGTCTTGCAGCTGCTGTACCTCGTTTCGCTTCCATGCTGCTTGCCCCTGAGGGAGACCCAGATGCACCAGACATCCCGACCCCGCGCTCTTACGCAGAGGCGATTACAGGTCCTTACTCCTCTCAGTGGCAGGCAACCATGGATGCCGAGATGGCATCCTAGAAGTCCACAGGCACCTACGTCGACGAGGTTCCCCCGCCTGGGGCGAACATAGTCGATGGCATGTGGATCTTCAGGGTGAAGTGGCTGCCGGGTTCTCCGCCTGCCTTCAAGGCGCGTTACGTTGCTCGAGGCTTCAGTCAGCGACAGGGAGTTGAATACTTCCAGACCTTCTCCCCCACCCCGAAGATGACTACTCTTCGGGTGTTGCTGCACGTCGCTTCTCAGCGTTACTACGAGTTGCATTCTCTGGACTTCAGCACAGCTTTCCTGCAGGGCAGCCTGCACGAGGAGATCTGCCTACGCCGCCCACCTGGCTTCACTGGGTCATTTCCTGCAGGTACCCAGTGGAGCCTCCGCTGGCCAGTCTACGGTCTCCGCCAGGCGCCTCGCGAGTGGCACAACACACTGAGGACTACACTTGCGGCTCTTGGGTTTGCTCCTTCTACTGCTGACCCGTCGCTGTTTCTCCGCACCGACACCTCGCTGCCGCCGTTCTATGTCCTTGTGTACGTCGACGACCTCGTCTTTGCTACTACTAACACTAGGGCACTGACCCTTGTGAAGTCGGAGCTGCAGAAGAGACACACCTGCACTGACCTGGGTGAACTGCGCAGCTATCTTGGCTTGCAGATCACCCGGGACAGAGCAGGGCGCACCATCACACAGACTCGGTCACACATGGTGCACCAGGTCCATCAGCACTTCGGCTTCCAGTTCTCCTCGCCACAGCCCACTCCTCTGTCTACCGGCCACTCGCTCTCAGCTCCACCTTCGGACGGGTCCGTAGAGCCGAGTGGTCCGTACCCAGAGCTCTTAGGCTGCCTCATGTTCCTGATGACGTGCACTCGACCTGACCTCGCGTACCCTCTCAGCCTCTTGGCTCGCTACAAGGCTCCCCGTAGGCACCGCAAGGTGCACTGGGATGCTGCGAAGAGGGTACTGCGTTACTTGTGCAGTACGTCGGGCATGGGCCTCGTGCTTGGAGAACGGGGTCCAGTTGTCCTCACGGGTCACGCAGACGCTTCTTGGGCTGACGACTCAGCTACGCAGCGGTCGTCACAGGGTTACACCTTCAGCCTTGGTTCCGGCTCTGTTTCTTGGCGGTCTACCAGCTCGTCTTCGGTTCTCAGCTCCAGTTGTGAGGCTGAGATCTACGCAGGAGCCATGGCTGCACAAGAGCTATGCTGGCTCACCTACTTGCTAACTGACTTGGGAGAGCAGCCTCGTTCGCCTCCAGTTCTGTACATAGACAACAAGGCCATGTTTGCCTTGTGTCAGGAGCACAGACTGGAGCACAAAACGAAGCACATCGCTCTGCGATACATCCTTGCTCGAGAGTTGCAGCAACGTGGCCAACTTCATCTTGCGTACGTGGCCACTAGGGCCAACACTGCTGATGTATTCACCAAGGCACTTCCGCTTGGTGATCATCAGCGCATCTCTACTGTGTTAGGCCTTGTGCCTACTTTGCCTCACTTACTTACTGCTTGACTCTGCTTGTACTGTGATCTATATATATACCTGCATGCTTGCACTTGCTAGGGTATGATCACTGTATTGTTGTTCTCTTTTATATAACTCTGCATGTGAACTGGCCTTGTGGCAGTTTGCTTGTGCTCGGACTGTGTGGTGACTTAGTGATCCACCCTGAGCTTGCTTCGATTTTCTTGAGTCGTCTTGTGACCACTTGTTCTCCCCCACTTTGCCTATGGGGGTGTGTCAAACTTATATATAGCTTACAGTGTGTAGGCTGTAGTGGGGTAGCCCATAAGGGGTACAACCCAATAAGGGTTAGAACTTGTACCCAACGCTTTGCTAGTTCATTCATTCTCGTTCATTATTCCGACAGCAACGTCGGTTTGAACGAACGGCACTATGGCAGCCAGTATAGACTTAGAACACAAATTAAGAAGAGTTACGAGTTGGGAATGACTTCTAGCCTCTTCAAACCCCAAGAGCCGAGGTAGAGTGATGTGGAACAGTACCACACTGTCCCCAACCACGAAGAGTCTCGAAACTACCCTCCACAAGGGCCTACACCAAGGGAAATGTTACACTACACAAAGTAATGTAACTATTCTCACTATCTTGAACTTTTCCCTTTTGGATAACTTCGAAATCACTTGAATCTTTAAACCAAGGCTCTAGTTCTTCAAGATAAATTCTTCCTTGAGTTCTTTTAAGTCTGCTGCGCACACCTGCGACACGCTGAACGTTCCACGCAAGACAAAATAGAAAACCGCACACGACTCGCAAACAACGACATGACACGCGACTAGCGATAACTCGCTATTGACTCGACACACATATTCAAAATCATGCCTCATCATTCACACACTTTTGTAAGCATGAAATATATATTATCTCATGCCCTCATACCATTCCATGCATACACGCATGCACGCATATGGACAACAAGTCGAATGCAAAACGTAGGGTTGCACCAACAAACTCCCCCTCGGATTGTTGGCCTTAGGATCTGGTTCTCTAAGTTCAGAGCCATCCCAGCCAGCTTGCAACTCTTCCAATGCTGCTGCTCCACCAGCCTCTTGGTCATCATGTCAGCTGGCTGCCTTGTCGTCTTCACGTAGTGCAACTCAACTTCACCCGCGACCACCATGCTCCTCGTCCAATGCCATTTCACCCTCATGTGCTTCGTAAGGCCATGCAACATAGGGTTCTTAGCAAGAGCAATGGCACCTTGGCTGTCACATTAGAGTGGGGTAGGTCCTTGCTGCTCCTCCCCCAATTCAGCCAACAAACGCCGCTGCTACACAATCTCCCGTACGGCACGGAAGAGTGCCATGTACTCGGACTCCACCGAGCTCAATGCTTTATCCACCTGCTTCTTGCTCTCCCAAGCAGTTGGGCCTCCACCAACACAGCAAATGAACCCTCCAACACTTGTCATGTCCTCCTTTTCTGATGTATAAGAGGCATCGGAGAAGGCTGTGAGGAACAAACGCCCGAGTTCAACGCCATCCACGCCCTTTTGGCGCCTTTGTGTCGCCGCCGAGTATTGCAGCCCAACCGTCACTGCTTGGCCAAGATACTTGGCCACCCTCATTCCAACAGCAACCTGCTCTTCATTGGAGCATTGAACAACCCTAGCCTCCTGCCCGGTAGCAAAGGTGACGTCCGGTTGGGTGTTTACCGCCGCGTACATGAGGCTGCCCACCAACGAGTGGAAACCGCGCCTCTCCTCTTCTCCAATGCTCTCCTCCTCTAATCCCTCCGCACACTTAAACCCAAGATGGAATGAAGTAGCCACATGGCCTTCACTCTGCCCAAAGTTGGCAGCCAATGCCTCCAGGTACTTCCGTTGATGCACCCGCATGCATTGCTTCTCCACATCTCGTTCGATGTGGAGCCTGAGGTAGAAGCTCACGTCACCAAGGGCCTTGCACTTGAACTTGTCTTGAAGCTTCATCATCACCTCCTTCACAAGGTCAGAGGAGGGTGAGAAAATGAGGATGTCATCCACATAAAGCACCATGAATTTCCTCTGCTCCCCCTCGCCGAGCATGAACAAGGAATGATCGGCGGATGAGGGACTGAACCCGATCTCCTCCAAGACGTCACGCAGCTTCAAGTACCACTGCCTAGGGGCTTGCTAGAGCCCATTGAGCGCCTTCTTCAGCTTCCACACTCTGCCACTACCATCTTCAAACCTTTCTGGCTGTGCCATGAAGATCTCCTCCTCTAGGACGCCGTTGAGGAATGCCGTTGTCACATCCATTTATTTCACCACCCATCCTTTGATGGTAGCTCCCACGAGTAGGGTTCGCAGCGTCGTCGGCTTCACCACAGGAGCAAACATCTCCTTATAGTCCACCTTCTCCTTCTGGCAGTACTCCTTGGCACAAGCCTAGACTTTTAGTGCTCGATTTTGCCGTCGGTGTCGGACTTGATCTTGAAGAGCCACTTGGACGTAATCGCCTTACGCCCCTCCGGTAGCTCCACCAATTCCCACGTGCCGTTCTCCTCAATGCTATTCAGCTCACTCTCCATTGCCTTCTTCCACTCCTCAGCATCACTACTCTCCAAGGCCTCCTCGAGAGTTGCTGGTTCCCCCGGCATCTCCACCAGAGAGAAGAACGCGAAGGCACACTCCTCGTACTCACTCTCCTCGTCATCTCCAACCATAAGTGCCGCTCCGGCCAGAGCTGACTTGGCTGGCTTTCCCAATGCATCATAGGTCAGCCTATTAGGGGCTTGGATTCTCCTCTTGCCCCTTCCTTCCTCCTCAGCTACAGGGACATGAAGGCCTTGGCGTTGCTGCGGGGTGACTCGGATCCGTGGAGCACTTGTAGTGCGAGAAGGAAGTGTCGGTGCACGCTCGCTCACTTGCTGCACCTCCTCCTCTTCTTCCTCTGCATCCTTGGCCTCCTCTCCCCCATTCACAAGGGAAGATTGCCTTGTGGTGGTGCTGCCACTGCTCAGCTCCAAAGGCAGCTTCACATGCTCCAAACTGGAACTCTTCACCTCCCCAAACCGCATGCCTATCTTCGCCTCATTCTCCGCCTTCCAATCCTTGTACATCAGATTCTCCATGAACTTGCAGTCTCTGCTCACCAAGAATTTCTTGGTGAATGGGTCCCAAAGAAGCCACCCCTTGCTGTTTTGAGCCATGCCCAAGTGCACAACCCATATCGCCTTGGCACCGAGCTTGTTAAGGCGAAGATGCTTAGGCACAAGCGCCATGCACATGCACCCGAACACCCGAAGCATATCCATCTTTAGCTTCATTCCAATCCACTCCACATAGGGCACCCATTTTTCTGCTCCCACATGAGTCAAGGCTCTGTTCTTGGCCACACACGCACTCCGCACCGCATCAAGCCAGAAATAGTCGGGTAGCCTGGCTTCCATAAGCAACCCGCACGCCGTCTCCGTGATTGTCCGGTTCGCTCGCTCGGCGATGCCGTTCATTGCAGGAGAGTATGGCATGGTAAGGGAGTTCCTTATGCCATTCTTCTTCAGCCACAATCCAAACTCCTTGCTCAAGAAATCTCCCCCTCGATCGGTGCGGATTGTCTTGACTAGCCGGTCTTGTTGCCGCTCCACCATCGGCAACCAATCGGTCTTCACCGTTTCAGCCACGTCGCTCTTCTTGGACAGCACGTACACCCAGGTCATGCGGGTGTAGACGTCAACAATGGTGAGGAAGTACTCTGCTCCAGCAGCTCCAAGCTTCAAGGGGCCCACCACGTCCATCACCACCTCATCAAGTGGTGCCTTAGCCGTTGCCTCCGAACTAGAGAACGGGTAACGGGTGAACTTGGCTTGCATGCACGTCGGGCAGCCAAGTACCTCATCGGGCTCCCCCTTCACACGTATGCCAGCAACCATCTCATTCTTCACTAGCTGCTGCAAGATGGGCAGGGCCACATGCCCCATTCGCCGATGCAAGGTGAGTCAATCACACTCCCCCGTAGACGAAGTCGGATTGGAGAATGCCGCACTCGCAATATTGCCCCACAGGCTCTCTCCGTACTCCTCCTGCGCTACTGCCTTGGGGTTCTCCTCACCCTTGTGCTGCTCCTTGGCTGCTGCACCATTCTCCTCAAGCTCAGACTGCTTGCTGGTCCCTCCAGGTTTGCACATGTTGGACTCTTTCGCCTTGGCGCCATCGTTCGCGCCGTAGCCGCTACCAACCGCTTCACCCTTGGTGCTGACCCTTGCTGCCACTTGCCTCTCTTTAGGCATAGGGACCACAGGGATCTGGCACATCTCGTTGTAGACATCTCTATCCTCATGAAGGTCCCAATGAACCCGCTCGCCAATCCTTGCGGTGTAGGTCTTGGCTCCCTTCGAGCTCGTGTCCATGCCGGCCTTTTGCAACCACCGCACGGAAATAAGGTTCGCAGCAAGATTGGGCACCCAAAGCACGTTCTTGAGGCCCACCATCTTCCCATCAGCACCCTTGAACATGGCCTTGCCCATGCATTTCACCTCTGCTCGCTGCCCCAAAGCCGATGTGACATGCTTCACCGGTGACTGTTCAAGTTCGGTGAGCAAGTCCGCACGAGGTGTCATGCTATAGGTAGCGCCGCTATCGATCACCCAATAGTCCAGGGAGTGTAGGGTCACCTTCCCCACAGCAGCAGGCTCCTCAAAGCTTTCATCCTTCTTTGGTGCAGCCGGTGCTTGCGTCGACACGCAGAAGAATTGACCCGGAAAGCGATCGTCCATCGACTCGCTCTCATTCTCACCGTTCTTCATATTTGCAGCACCACCTTTGCGACCGCCACGGCCTCCGCGGCCTCTTCCTCTCCCTCCCCCTGCTCCTCTGCCCTCTTGGCCTTGAGCACGGGTCCATCCATCAGGGAGTTTGTAGCAATCGTGCCACATGTGTCCGTTCTTGTGGCAATAGTGGCACTCGCCGTCAAATCGGCCGCGACCGCGTCCGTAGCTCTTGTCGTCGCTGCCGTATCCACCACTCTCGCGCCCTTTGTTGAAGTTGCTGCCTCCAAACCTTCCTCCTCCTCGTCCTCTGCCCCTTCCATGGCCATATCCACGGCCAATGGTTGCTGCCCCGGCGCCATCCGCACTCGCCAACTCACGGCGGCGGAAATCCTCTTGTAGGATCGCTCGCTTCACGTCTTCAAGCGAGAGGCGGGGCAAGTCATGATTGAGGTTGACGATGAGCGAGGAACATGACTATGGGAGTAAGGCGACCGTTGGTGTAGCATATTCTGATTCTGAGCGTCTAATTAGTCCTGCTTCCCGCAGCTCCTTGACCTTCTCTTTGCAGACTTCCTCATCTCCGTGCGGCATCTTCCTCCTGCGGTGAAATACCAGCTCCGTGCTATTCAATTTCAGCTCCATTTCCTTCGCCTTGCACCGTCCCAACTCCTGCAGCGTGAAGGCAAAGTACTTCCTGTGCTTGTCTAGCAGCTCCCGCATGGCCTCCCTTCCTTTTTCACTCATCGCCTCCCCTACCGTCCACTGCTTTCTCTCCTCCTCCTTGCAGGTCCAAGCTCCTTGTGGGACTGGCGCTGCCGCCCCTCCCTCTGCTTCATGCCCACAGCTCAAGACCGTCTCCCTCCACATCCTTTGAACCAGCCACCTCATCATGTATCCATCCATGGCGTTCTCCAGCACCCTCCTCCTCTCCTCTTCACTCACCCCTGGGGCTGCTGTCACGTTCTCCCCATACCCCATGGCTAGCTCCCTTTCCAACGCCGTTGGTTCCTCCCACCGCCCTTTCCTATGATCGTACACCAGTCCTGGCCCCGGCCTCCCCCCTTCCCATTTGTAGCCGGCTGCGCCCACATACGACACCAGGGTGGGCAGGGCCCTCCTGTCTCATCCCACCTGGTTGCAAGGGTAGTGCTTGCTGTAGCCCTTCTGGCACACTGGTGTAGGAGTCCACCCTGGTTCCAAGATGTCCAGCACCCTTCTCCCCGTTGCTCTCTTCACCCCCTCCACCTCTTCTTGCAGTTTCAACACCGGGATGACGTTCTGCCAATACATCCTCAGCCGGTGTGCATAAGACCCCGCCCTGGCTGCGTCACAGCTGATCCCCTTCCCCAACTGTCTGCTGATCCTCTCTCTCACCAGCCGAATCGGCTCACGGCAATCCCCTTCTAGGTCCAAATTCTCCAACATGTACGCCACCCTTCTTTGTCTTTCTTGCAGCCATTCCAAGATGCGAAACAAACTCTCTATCAGCTTCGTTCTCGGGTCCTCCCCTCCCTTCCCTTTTCCAGCCCAAGACACCCCTTGACATTCCCATCCCGCCACCAGCAGATCTACCTGCCCCCAGCTGGCCACCTGCGCCTCCGTCACCTGGCTCACGTCGTGAAGGGTGCTGCCCATGGCATCCCGAATCACCTCTGCACTCAAGATCTCTGGGAACTCGGCCTGCAACCTCCATCCGTGATGCTCCCTCACCTCCGGCGCTTGTTCTACATATATCCACTGCTGCACTGCTATCCCATTCTTCACCACTGCTGCCAGCCCTCCCCCAATTCCCCCAAACAGCTCCACCAAGCGAATGGGCTGCTGCAAGTCGCTTTGCTTCCCTGGGGCGTCCATCAGCTTCATCCTAGGCCCCGCTCTGATCTCCTCTGTCCCCACCTGTCCCCCTGTCTGCTGCCTCTCCGATGCTTCTCTTGCGCTGGCCTGGTATGCCCTCTTCGGCTCCACTTTAACAAATTGCACCGGAAGCTGCCCCAAGGGTCCCTCCTTCCAACAAATTGCACCGGAAGCTGCCCCAAGGGTCCCTCCTTCTTCCAATACCTCGTACAGAACTCCATCTTCTCGGTCCAGGTGCAAATATTCATGCCCACTGCAAACACCATCTCCCTCCCTACAACACATCAAAGTCCTCCGACTCGGAAATCCCACATTTGATCCTGATTCGGGTCTCATGCTCCCCTCCTGGCAACAGAGTCAGCTCTATGGGTGTCCGTGTGCATGGCATCCACTTCGGCTCCCCTCCCTCTGCTGTCATCACCAACATGCCCTTCGCCACTTGCCTCTCTGGGGCCATCAGTCCTAACCGCTCTGCCATCCCCTTGCTCAGCATCACACTCTGTGCTCCTGTGTCAATGATGGCCGTCTTCACCTTCTTCCCTTCTACCGCCATTGCTCCTGCCCCCACTAGTAGCACCGAAGTCTGACATGCGAGTCTCTCTTGTGGGTGGCGTGCTGGGGGTTTCTCCTGCGCCACAGGGTCTGGCTTGTGTCCTCGTTCACGTTCCTTCCTGCCGTGTTCCTGCCTTCCATCCCTGCCCCCGCTCCGTGGCCCCATCTCCTCTCTCCCCCTCCATGCCATCAGAGCACACTGAGCGTCCGGCTCCACCTCCCCCCCTTCGTCATCTCTAGCGTACATTCCTGCCTCTGCCTCCCACCTTGGCCCCATGGCTTGCAGCTGAGACTGTAACCTGCTGATCTGCCGTTGCAGCTCTTCGGGATTTCTCCTTACTCCCTTTTTTTTTTTTTTTTTTTTTTTTTTTTTGGGCTTTAAGGAGATCCCCTCTCCTTACTCCCCCTTCCCTCTGATAGCACTCCTTGGCATCATGCCCCTTCTTCCCACAAATCTCACACCTGGCTGCATCTGGACATTCTCTCTTCCGGTGCCCCGACTTCCCACAGCCATCACAGTTTTTGCAGTCCTTGCGGAGGTGCCCCACCTGCCCGCACCGGTGACACGTGCGGGTGTCCGCTCTCATCTCCGCTCGCGTGTCTGCCCTCCCCCTCTCCTCAGGTATCATGGCTGCCGCCCAGGTTGGCCTGCGGCTCCTCTCTGTCGGCCTCGGCAGGTATGCTTCATATTTCCGCTGTGCGAGCTCAACTTTCTCCGGCAGCTCGAATACATCCTCTAGTGCCGCCTCAGCCCCTAACTCGTACACCCTCATCCTCAGCCCCCCCCCCAGGGCCTCGTCCAGGCCTCCCAAGAACTTTCTAATGAGAAGGTTGTTTTCCGCACACTTCACGTCCTCCGCCACATTAATCAGCCTATTGTAGTAGGTCAGCAGCGACTCCGCCCGTCCCCTCCTGAATTCTTGGAACTCCCTTATGCGCTCCGCCGTGTGCCCTGGGAATTGCCGCTGTAGCCACTCCAGGAATGCCTCGGTGGGGTCTTCCCCATACTTCCCTGCCCTCCATAGCAGTTCCTCCATCCGCATACGGTACAGCTTCTCGGCCTCTCCCTCTAGTGTGTTCGGTAAACTCAGGAAAAAGTCCACGAGGTCCACATTGTGTCTGTCGCAACGGTAGCGCACATTTCCCACCTGCATCAGGTAATTCTTGAGGGTCGGCCCTGCGCGTTGATCTCCTGAGAACCTGGCGGGCACTTCTACCCGAGGCGCCCTGGCAGCACCCCTTCGCCCCTCTCCCCACGATTCGCTAGCCCCTCCCGACCGACTGCTCTCCGCTCCTCTCTCCCTTGCTCTCTGCATGCCTTCACTGGCCACCCGTGCCCGTTCCGCGCCGTACACCAAGCTCCCGCCCTCCTGCCGACTCCATTCCGCCTCGCGGCGCCTTTCCCTCGGTCCTCCCCACTCCTCTGCCCGAGCCCACTGCTGCGTTGGCGGGTCGTGCATCCTCCGCCCTTTCCCTTTGCTCGTCTCGCGGTGCCGCCGTCTCTCTGGCGACGGTGACGAGGTGCCTCCCCTTTTGCTGCACTGCTGGCGGCGCTCAGGCGAATGCCCTTCCCCTTCCTCTTTCTCCCCCCTCTGGCGGCGTTCGTATGGGGAGCGGGACCCGCTGCGGTTCCCCCTCTCTCCCTGCCTTGGCCGATCCGGTGCGCGCACCACGTTGCCGCGCTCCCATTGCTGCCGACCTCCTTCCCTGACGCCCGTGCGGCTCGGGAGAGCATGGCTCATTCTTCCATCTGCCCCCGCGCGCCTACTGCCGCTCCGGCGAACGCACGCCGCCGCCACTCCATCCTCCCTGCTCTTCTCGCCTGTCATCCGATCTGAAGTCCCCCCCGCGCCAATCTCCGCGATACTGACCCCTTTCTGGCGTGCGCGTCCGCTCCGCCTTTCCTTTGCCACGCTGTCTCTGCGTCCGTGCATCGCGCCCACTCTCGTCCTGGGCCACTCGCTCCTGCCGAAGCGAGCCCTCGGCGCACTGCTCGTCCCCGCGGCTGGCGTTTCGCCCGTGGGATTCCTCCGCCTGGCTCGCGCCAGCGTTCTCGTCCGCCTGAGCTGGTTCGGCCACGTCGATTCCCGCTGCCTGGTCCTCGCCGCCATCTCCCTCATCAGCGCCCTTGACCTGCAGCCCTGGGTCCTCCTCGTCCGCTTCCGCGCCGTGCTCCCCGTTCACTTCCTATGCTGCGCTCTCCTGCGCGCCCTCCATGCGATCACCACCGCGCATGTCTCTTCCTCGTCCTCGGGGAATTTCCTTGAGGCCTTGCTAACGGCCGCGGTCGTCACGGCGCCGTCCTCGCCCCTCCGGAGAGCGGAACCTTCCTTCATCGCGGCAGGTTTCTCTTTCACCGCCGATCCCGCACGCTCTTTCTCGCAGCCTCGCGTCTCTATCGGCGCCTCCAACACGGCCCGCATTGCTTGCTCCCTCACCCGTCGATCCTTCCTCCCGACTGTCCCTTGAGAGGGGAATTCGGTCCGCGCGAAAGGCTGGCCGGCGCGGCGATCTCTCCAATGATCGCCCTCGTTCGCGTGACGGCTCACGTCGCGGCCATTCCTCCTCGCGACGGCTAAACATCCTACCCCAGCGCAACTCGTACTTATCCATATCTGTGCAGGCTCAGTACCTTTGGCTTGTTATGAAAGAGTTTGGTCCCTCACCCCGTAGGTTCCCCTCTTAGTGACGTGCCACGGTGTGCTAGAGCGTAGATGACAACCTTCACTAGTTCGAGAGAACAACAAGCCAAAGGCAAGGAAGGGGTGGGCGTGAGGGACCTTACCCAGCCCCAAGCTGCACATTTCCCAAATGTGCGGCTCGGGATTAGTGTTCCCTGGTTTCACAATTCGCCCTTCAGTCCTTTTCCCCCGTGATTCCAACCGCTTCAATTTATTTCCCCCCCTTCTACACCCCTCTACAACAGACATATCGCTACATTCTACACCCCTATGCTATTCCTAATATAAAAGCCTTCCTACACCTATGGTCGTACGTTAGCATAAGAACTCTACCTGCATCCCACTGTTATAGCATATGCATTGAATGTATATGATGTGACAGCACAGTACCAGGGAGAGGGTCTACCTGAGACACATCTGAGGGAGCAGGACCCTGGGGCAGGAGGGGGTCTACCGGAGGGGGACCGGGAGCAAGGAAGAGCAGCGGGGGTAGGGGAGGAACAGAGCAATAGGGGAAGAGATGGTGAAAGGGAACCGACTCGTCAAACGTGACGTCTTGAGAGGGGAGGAGACAGCGCGAGGTGGGGTGATAAACTTGCCAGCCAGGCGCGTCAAGGGGAAAGCCAAGGAAGACGTAGGGAATAGCGCATGCGGAGAGCTTGTCCGCTGACGTATCGGGAACAAAGGCACAAGAACCCCTGACGCGGAACACCGACACATCGCCAACCTTCCCCGTCCAACGCAGTGTAGGCGAGGTCTCTGGCAAAGAGACTTGGGGCCCGAGGTTGAGTTGATGCGCAGCGTACCGGACCACAAACGAACCACAGAAAATGGGGGACAGCTGCATGGATCATGGAGGTACAAGCGACCTCCATGACTAAGCCAATGCGACGCTCAGCAATCCCATTTTGCTGCGGTGAGGCCGGAAGCGTGAACGACTGAAGGATGCCCTCCCCACGACAAAACTCCCGCAGGAGGTTTGAGGAGAACTCACCACCTCTGTCAGAGTGTAGACGTAGGACAGGAAGGTCCTGGCGGAACCGCTCGCGTAGCTGGAGACAGACTGCGCGGATCCAGGGGATCAAGACATCAAGGACCTCACCCTTGCTGCGCAAGGGGAAGACAATGGTGTAACGCATGTAGTTGTCAACAACCAGCAGAAAGTAGCGCTCGCGGCCCTATCTACTGACGCGAGCTGCACCCCACACGTCCATTTGGAGAGTCTGCAGGGGAGCAGTCATCGAGGGAAACGAGGAGGAGTGAGGAGCGGCGCGCTGCCATCCCTCGACGCAAGGAAGGCAGGGCGGGGCAGGCGAGGGCGGGAGGGGAGGCAGAGACCTGGGAAGACCAGAGACAAGAAGACGGGAGTGCATGCGACGAAGGCGTGGCAGGGAGGGGTGACCAAGTCGGTGGTGCCACAGGAGATTCTGGTGCAACAGGAGGCGACACGAGCAAGGGGGTGCTACCGGACCTGAGGCGGACACATGGGCAAACGCAGCTACCTGAGGAGGCTCAGTAGCCAGTATATACAGACTCGACCCAGGCCGACGAGTGAACGTGGCCAGGTGGCGGCGCGTCCGTGTACACGTGCAAATCGACACACGCTGACCCCCAGGAGTGGTGGTAGTAACCATCGCGTCCTGGAGGGCAGCGGTACTCACCACGTTCGTAGAGAACGAGGGGAGGTCAAGGCCTGACAGAAAGCCACACGGAACTGCCGGACACGGGAGAACAGTGGAGGAACGGGCAAGGACTGGGCCCCCGGAGGGGTCAGCCAGCGTGACCGGTACACGTGCAGAGAGAGGAGTGAGGGTGGTGCTGTCGCGAAAGAAAGAGCGTGAGGCACCTGAGTAAAGTGTGAATGTGTGCAAGGCCTCAGCAGGCGCAGTACTAGGGGAACAGACTCACTAGTGTCAAGACAATGAACGAGAATGAATAAACTATGAAATAGTTGGGTACAAGTACTGACCCTAATTGGGTTGTACCCCTTATGGGCTACCCCACTATAGCCTACACAAATGTAAGCACTATAATGTTCTGACACACCCCCATAGGCAAAGTGGGGGAGAACAAGTGGTCACAAGACCAGTCAAGAAAAGCAAAGCAAGCTCAGGGTGGATCACAAAGTCACCACACAGTCCGAGCACAAGCAAAGGGCCTCAAGGCCAGTTCACATGCAAAGTGATATAGAGAGAACAAACAATACAATGATCATATCCTAGCAAGTGCAAGCATGCAGGCATATATATAGATCACAGTACAAGCAGAGTCAAGCAGTAAGCAAGTGAGGCAAAGTAGGCACAAGGCCTAACACAGTAGAGAAGCGCTGATGATCATCAGGCGGAAGTGCCTTGGTGAATATATCAGCAGTGCTGGCCCTAGTGGCCACGTACGCAAGACGAAGCTGGCCACGCTGCTGCAACTCTCGAGCAAGGAAGTATCGCAGAGCGATGTGCTTCGTTCTGTGCTCCAGTCTGTGCTCCTGACACAAGGCAATCATGGCCTTGTCGTCTGCGTACAGAACTGGAGGCGAACGAGGCTACTCTCCCAAATCAGTAAGCAGGTAGGTGAGCCAGCGTAGCTCCTGTGCAGCCATGGCCGAAAGTAGATCAGGCTCAACACCCTCAGGCTCAGTACCCCCAGGATCACCACCCCCAGTCTCAACACCCCCAGGCGCAACACCCCCAGTCTCAGCACCCTCAGGCTCAGCACCCCCAGTCTCAGCACCCTGAGATTCCGCACCCCCACGCTCCGCACCCCCAGACACAGCACCCCCAGACGCAGCACCTCGAGCAGCACCTGAGCCGACAGCTACATGAATAGGCGCCGGACCAGGGAGAGGGTCTACCTGAGACACACCTGAGGGAGCAGGACCCTGGGGCGGGAGGGGATCTACCGGAGGGGGACCGGGAGCAAGGAAAAGCGGCGGGGGCGGGGGAGGGGCAGAGCGGTAGGGGAAGAGACGGTAAAAGGAAACCGACTCGTCAAACGTGACGTCCTGAGAAGGGAAGACACGGCGCGAGGTGGGGTGGTAAAACTGCCAGCCAAGCGCATCAGGGACAAAGCCAAGGAAGACGCAGGGGATAGCTCGGGGGGAGAGCTTGTCCGCGGACGTATCGTGAACAAAGGCACGAGATCCCAAGACGCGGAACACCGACGCATCGCAAACCTCCCCCGTCCAACGCAGTGTGGGCGAGGTCTCCGGCAAGGAGACACAGGGCCAGAGGTTGATCTGATGCGCAGCGTACCGGACCGCAAACGGCCACAGAAAATGGGGAGCAGCCGCATGGATCATGGAGGTACGAGCGACCTCCATGACTAAGCCAATGCGGCGCTCAGCAATCTCTTTTTGCTTAGGGGAGTCCGGAAGCGTGAACGACTAGAGAATGCCCTCCCCACGACAAAATTCCCGCAAGAGGTTGGAGGAGAACTCACCACCTCTGTCAGAGTGCAGACGCAGGACAGGAAGGTCCTGGCCGAAACGCTCGTGGAGCTGGAGACGGACTGTGCGGATCCAAGGGATCAAGACATCAACGACCTGACCCTTGCTACGCAAGGGGAAGACCATGGTGTACCGCATGTAGTCGTCAACAACCAGCAAAAAGTAGCAGTCGCGGCTCTGTCCACTGACGCGGGCTGGGCCCCACACGTCCACGTGGAGAGTCTGCAGGGGAGCAGTCGTCGGGGGAAACGAGGAGGAGTGAGGAGCGGCGCGCTGCCGCCCCTCGACGCAAGGAAGGCAGGGTGGGGCAGGCGAGGGCGGCAGAGGAGGCAGGGACCTGGGAAGACCCGAGACAAGCAGACGAGAGTGCATGCCACGAAGGCGTGGCAGGGAGGGGTGACCCAGGCGGTGGTGTCACAGAAGAGTCAGGTGCGACAGGAGGCGACACGAGCAAGAGGCGGCTACCTGAGCAGGCGCAGCTACCTGAGGAGACTCAGTAGCTAGTGTGTACAGACTCGACCCTGGCCGATGAGTGAACGTGGCCAGGTGACGTCCCGTCCGTGTGCACGTGCAGATCGACACACGCTGACCCCTAGGAGTGGTGGTAGTGACCATCGCATCCTGGAGGGCAGCGGTACTCACCAAGTTCGTAGAGAACGAGGGGAGGTGAAGACCTGACAGTGAGCCGGACGGAACCGCCGGACACGGGAGGAAAGTGGAGGAACGGGCCACGACCGGGCCCCCAGAGGGGTCAACCAGTCGGATCGGGACAGGTGTAGAGAGAGGAGTGAGAGTGGTGCTGTCACGAAAGAAACAAGCAGAGGCGCTTGAGTCCAGCGTGAAGGTCTGCAAGGCCTCAACAGGCGCAGTACCAGGGAGAGTACCAGACTCACTAGCACCTAGAGCAGCAGCTGCTATACCTAGGTCAGGCGGCACACACCGGTAACAGTCACCCTCAGCACGAACAGACAAAAGCATACATAGCTGAAAGAATAGCATCAAAGTCTAGGTCAAAGATAGCAATACTAGACTTAAGCAGATCTGCCCAGCGAGGGAGCTCGACGTCGTCACCAAACTCAGCACGCCAAGCGTCGTCGAGGCGGGAGAAGCAGCGGTGCTGAGTGTGAAGCTTCCCGCATGTCTGACCAGCACGAACACCCGTGCGAATGACATACGGGCAACTACCCCCAGACGCCCCACGTAAAAACCACTCACGAAGCTGCTGGGACGACTGGGTCTCACTCCGACGCTGCTGCTGCTGACGCTGGCCACCTCCAGAACCAACACACCGAACGCCAGTCCCACTGCCACCAGTCCCACTGCCGCCACTGCCGCCACTTCCACCGCTGCCTCCACCGCCGCC